>CM035226.1:72628972-73903249 GCA_020226215.1 Sindora glabra | reverse complement strand
AAGCTTTTATAGGCACTTTTTGAGAGATTTTAGCACCATTGCTGCACCTTTAAATGAAGTTGTCAAGAAAAATGTGGGTTTTAAATGGGAAAAGGAACAACAAGAAGCCTTTAATACATTGAAGGATAAGCTTATGCATGCACCCATACTTGCACTTCCTAATTTTGCTAAATCATTTGAATTGGAGTGTGATGCATCTAATGTAGGGATAGAGGCTGTTTTGATGCAAGAAGGGCACCCCATTGCTTACTTTAGTGAAAAGCTTAATGGAGCATGTTTGAAGTATCCTACTTATGATAAAGAACTTTATGCTTTGATTAGGGCACTTCAAACATGGCTACATTATCTTTTACCTAAAGAGTTTGTGATCCATAGTGACCATGAATCATTGAAATATCTCAAGGGCCAAGGGAAATTAAATAAAAGGCATGCTAAGTGGGTAGAGTTCCTAGAACAGTTTCCTTATGTTATTAAGCATAAGCAAGGTAAAATGAATGTAGTGGCCGATGCTTTATCTAGGCGTTATGCTTTGCTTTCTATGCTTGATGCAAAATTACTTGGATTTGAACATGTAAAGGAACTTTATGTGCATGATGCTAATTTTGCTAGTTTATATGTGTTGTGTGAAAAGAGGGCTCATGATGGGTTTTATAAGTATGAGGGGTATCTGTTTAAGGGGAATAAATTGTGTGTTCCTAAATGCTCAATTCGTGACTTGCTTGTAAAAGAAGCCTATGAGGGTGGTTTGATGGGAGCACTTTGGTGAACCTAAAACCTTAATAATTTTGCAAGAACACTTCTTTTGGCCTGGAATGAAACATAGTGTTTATCAATTCTGCAAAAAGTGTATTGTGTGTAAAAGGGCTAAATCCAAGGTACAACCCCATGGCCTTTATACTCCATTACCTATTCTGGATTACCCTTGGACTGATGTTTCTATGGATTTCATTGTAGGTTTGCTAAGGACAAAGAATGGTAAGGACTACATATTTGTGGTTGTGGACCGCTTCTAAAAAATGGCTCATTTTGTTCCATGTAAGAAAGTAGATGATGCTACACATGTTACGGACTTGTACTTCAAGGAGATTGTGAGGTTGCATGGCTTGTCAAGAAGTATAGTTTTGGATAAAGATTCTAAGTTTTTGAGTCACTTCTGGAGGACCCTATAGCAAAAGCTTGGAACTAAACTTCTATTTTCTACCACATGTCACCCACAAATAGATGGACAAACAGAGGTAGTAAACCGTACCTTAACTACTCTTCTTAAGGCTATGGTAAGAAAGAATCTTAAATCATGGGAAGAATGCTTGCCTTGTTGGTGTGTGTCCTAGAACCAATCATATAAGATGATTAGAGTTATACACAATGTATTATATTTTATTTTAGGCAATTTAATTATTATATTTTATTTTTATTATTATTATGTGCAATTTATAACTTAATATAATAATTATCCTTGGAATGGCTTTGCTATTCCTAAAATGCCTCTTGTCAAGTATTATTATGAAAAAGGATAGTAATAATACATCGAGACTAGCATGTATAGTGACTGATGATTACGAATCATGGATATGTGATATCAAATCAATACATGAGTACATTGCTAGTGAACAATGTACTGGACTGACCCACTATGAAAATATTGCATGGATAAACGTGTCATAAGTTATTCTCATATGATCACAACTACGCATAAACCTTTGACCTGAAGTCACTACAGTTCCCTACATGAGGAATTACTCACTTTAATATTGTCCTATGTCACCTTTAATCAGGTGACAAGTAGGGCATTGATTGGGTGTGTCATAAATCATGCAGAGGGAAGTGAGTGATGTAAATGAGATTTTGTTACTCTTGTATAAAAGAGAAATATCCTTGGGCCCCTTGATTGAGTGAGACTTAGAAATGCATGACCATGCTCAGTTGAATTAATATGTGATATTAATTATTTATTTTAAGTCTACTCAGTATCAAGAAATATAAATTGAACATTAACGAGGATGACACATTCCATGCCTCCAGTTCAATTTGGATATTATTACAAAAGGGTTATGATGTAAAACGTTGATCATGTATTAGGTGGATGTCGAATCACAGACATTCTTACTACTTGAGTGGCAGTGATGTATTGCTAGATACCGCTCGCTGTCTATGGCTCAATAATAAGTCATTGTCAACGTAGTAAGAACCTACAGGGTCACACAAAAGGAGTAGGAATAAGACAATAATTAATTGGACTTTAATTATATTAATATCCAATTAATTGGACTTATTTTCGTGCATATATATTATTAAGAATAATAAATTCACGTTTTATATATATATATATATATATATATATATATATATTATGTGATATTATTTGATATTAAAGTAATATCAAGTAATTATCTTATCAGATATTAGATAAATATATTATGAGATAATATTATTTTGATATTTAATAACTATATGCAATTATCTAATATTAAGATATTTATATTATGAGATAATATCATTATCTAATATTAGATAATTAATAGATAAGTCTTATCTCTTCCCATTATCTCTGGGATAAGGATAAGATGAGTTGTTAAGTGTGATTAGGATTTTGGAAGCATTATCCTAGTAGGACTAGGATTATGGCTTGCCTAAGTTCTATAAAAAGGGACTTAAGAGCAGCACTTAATAATCACGTTTTAAGCTTCCATATAAACCCTAAATCACTCAAAAACATTCAATCCTAATTCTTAGAGAGAAAAACACATCCTAGCAGACGCGTGGAGGGTGAGAGGTCGTTGTTCACTCCGTGTGGATACCGTAGAGACGCTGTACCTTCTGGCCGGCGTTTGATTCATCCGCTCTCAAGTTTTGATCAGTAGAAACACGAGTGCCTAATAGGTAAAACCCTAATCATTGACTCATGCTTTTTGCATGGATCCTAGGTAGAATTCGGATCAAAATTTAAAATTCCGCTGCATGTGATAATCCGAATTCCCAACATGCCTCACATTGAATTTTCATATAATAGGACATTTCATTCAACTACCATGCATTCACCATTTGAGGTTTTTTATGGATTTAATCCCCTCACCCCACTTGATTTGCTGCCACCACCTAACATTTCATCTTTAGTACATAAGGATGGTAATGCCAAAGCTGAATTTGTTAAGAAGTTGCATGAAAAGGTGAAGGCTCAAATTGAAAAGAAAGTAGAGCAGCAAGCAAAATATGCCAACAAGGGAAGAAAGAAAGTGGTATTTGAACCCGGAGATTGGGTTTAGGTACATATGCGCAAGGAAAGGTTTCCCATGAAAAGAAAGTCAAAGCTTCAACCAAGAGGAGATAGACCATTCCAAGTCTTAGAGAGAATTGGGGATAATGCATACAAAGTGGACTTACCAGGTGAGTATGGTATAAGTGCTACTTTTAATGTTTCTGATTTGTCTCTCTTTGATGTAGGTGATGAAGAGTCAAATTCGAGGGCGAATTCTCTTGAAGGAGAGGTTGATGAGAATCTAAGAAGGCCCATGGAAGACAAAGGCTTGAAGGCATTAGAAGAGTTTCAAGGACCAATGACAAGAGCAAAGGCAAAGAGGATTAATGAAGATCTAGAGAAGACGGTTGCTGCCATATTTGAAAGAAGGCCCAATTTGGAGTTAGAAGAGTCCAAGATGCTCAATTGCGTGTATTTGGAAGACTTGGGCTCCAATGAATCCATTAGCATTTAGTTAGTTTAGCATTTTTGTAATAAATGGGCCTAATGGGCCGAGACTTGTTTTTAGATTTATTTTGGCATGAAGACTTGTTATTTTATTTGGGTCATTTAGAATTAGGCTTATTAGTGTACAAGGCCCATTAGGATTTGCTTATGGGGCTGGTCATATATAAGCTCTTGTAAACATATTTTTATTCAGTTTTGAATACAATTTAAGATTGAGAGCTTGTGACTCTTAGGTTCTTGAGTGAGCCAATTATCCTTGATCTTATCAAGAGGTCTCCTCTTGTATCGATCTTTCCTTCGGCTTGTCAATCCGTGATTGTGGCACCCATCCTCCATCTTTTTCTATTTTTGTTATTTGAAATCCAATTCAAGATCCGTCATATTTCATCAGTATACGTACCCCACAAGCTTGAATTTTGATAAAAAAATGTTTTTTTAAATTAATCTCAATGCAAATCTAAGCAAATTTTGCTCTCTCAACTAAATGTTTATTACCATTTTCCTTCCTCTTCAAGGTGCTTGTATCCACTTTTACTTTATACCCAATCTAATTCCCCACTCTCCACAAGAAGTGTGCATTGTAGAACTCTATTGGAAATCTTGGAATCCTAGTCCATATCATGGTTTTGTGAAAGTTATCCTCAAATGAATTGAAGTTTGCTTTTCATCTTTGAGTAATCAAGTAATTATCTACCACCATCCATGGTCACTCTTAAAGAATGTAGTTGTAATCATTACTCTCTGAGAATTTTATTAGAAAGTAATCGTTCTCCATATCAATGAATTCAAATGATCCTTCTAATGCCCACATTTTTTGTAGCCTAGCCTTTAGAAAATGCATCCTTAAATTTTTTTTTCCAAAGAAGTTTTACGATCAAAGCTTTCTTCTAGTTTGTTTAATTCTTTTTGCTCTACTAAAAAGAATTTCACTATTGGGCAAGCAAGGTCTTCATCTTCATTCTCAGCCTCCTCCTCTTGCATATGTATTTCATCTTTTTTTTATTCTTTATATTCTCTATATCATTGTCCTCTAAACATACCCCATCAAAAGCCCCTGAGTTTATCTTTTTATGATACTACTATCCTCTCCTCTTCTTGTTTATAGGTTTAATTCTCACTAGATTCATAGTGCACCACCTTATAATCATTGCTATTCAAGCATATCAGTGCATAAGGATTAATATTCTCTTAGTCCCGCTTAATTCTTCAGATTCATGATCTCCAATTTCTTTTTTTCCTCCTGTCCATATACATTTCTGCCATCCCCACATCCTTAGCCTTTTTTATGCTTCAATTCAAGAGATATTTCTCTTCCTTCATTTTCTCTCGAGCTTTTTTTTTCCTATGATAAAGCCAGTATATAATACTAAGTTTCTTTAACTACAATTTATCAATTACATTTTATTAAAATTTTGTTATATTAAACATAAAAATAGAATAGAATCCCCATTTGATTCCTTACCATAACAAATATAATTATGGAATGTTTATTCTATTTCATTCCCTTTTCCATTCTCATTTTCATTCTCATTCCATCCAATTAAACATATCATCAATTGCTCAACGCAACACTATTGATACAATAACCATAAATAAGGTATTGACACAAGGATTGGTTACATAAATTAAAAAACAATGCCGTAAGATTAATTATTTTTCTTAAAAATTAGCTACTTAATTAGTTGTCTCATCAAGATTCTAGGATGGATATTCTTTATGCATGCATACTTGACTTATACAGGGACCAATTGAAGATGCAACCCTAAGAGCCATCCACCAGATTCCAAAATGGAAGTAACAAAGAAGCTCGTAATTATGCTACAAGAACAACAAAGCCTCATTCTACAAAAGGAGTATTTTAAACATCATAACAAAATAAACACTTCAAATTAATAGTAATTGAATAGATTGCCAATGTAATATATAAAGATTATAATGTTATTTTTGTTATTATTGATAGATAAAAACTGATTCTAGTATAGCTTTAGGATAAGTCAAATACACAAAATCATTGTATATTGCATATGTTTGGATGTCATTTCTAATTACCAAGATAGAGTATGCAAATATGGCTTATGCCAAAATAATAATTTTAGAGAAATGAACTTCTTTTTTATCAAAGATGGAACTTCTCACAAAATCATGAAAGGTCATCAACATTATGCCAAAAGACCTAACCATCGCATTGCAAATCATTTGATAAAAATATATAATATTAATCATCTATCTGATATATTGAATAATGGTTGAGTAATGCAAAATACCCTAATGTATTTAAGGGTTGGATGGTTAGTGTTAAATTCTCTCGCTAGTGTGACTATATTTTATGAAGGCTTGTTTAAAAAAAATTCAAATTAGTATTCAAGTTAATCAAAGCTTAGAATTCAAAGTCTAACTTAATATATTATTTTTCCTATCCTTAGTTTGGAAAGGATATAAATAAATAAATAAATAAATAAATATAGCATTTAAAATGAGAGGACTTATTTTATATGAGAGATGAAAGAATTAAATTACAATTATTAAATTAAATTATATGATTAAGATTAAAACTTCATTTAAGTGATGCGTGTCACCAGCTTAATGTAATATCCCTAGTTTAAATATAAAGTTGTATAAATTTTGAGGTTAAGGATAAATTATTTATTTGGTTAATTTGTGGTTTCAAATTTATTTTCCAAATTAAAGGTTTTCGAAAATTAAAAAAATGATATTTATGGGAATTATTTACTTTTATGGTCATTGTGGATGTAAGATTAGATTAAAATCATTTTATAAGAAATTTCTCATAAGTTGAAAATAGTAATTATAGGTATCAATTTTTATGAATTAATTGTGGATATTTAATAAATTTATTTTGGAAATTAAGGGACGTAAAAATAAATTATTTTTAGATTTTTACTTTTATCAAGTTATTAAAAAACATATTTATATATATATTTAAAGGGGAGAAAGGGAGAATTGAAAATACATGAAATAAGATTTTAAATAAAAATTAATTTTGTAGGAAATGTTTGAAATAAATTAACAATTGAGATTTTATTTAAATGTGAACTTATCATGAGGTGAGAAGTGTGGGATTATATCCCTTGACTTTCTTTTATTTTTGTTTTTCTTAAAATTTCCCTCCTTTTCTTAGTCTTCCTTTAATCGAATACTCTATCCCTTTTTTTAACTTTATTTTATTTCTCTCCTACAACAAGTACATGGTACAGCCTTGTCTCTCTCCCCTCTTTTTTCTTCTTCTTTCCAGTAATTTCTCGGTCCTCTTTCCCTTGTTCTCTACCTCTCTCATTCACAGACTTTCTTCATTTTCCTCCTTCTCCTACTACTTCTCAAAACTTCAACTCTAGGTTTTTTTATGATCACATGCTAGTAACATCCTTTTCTCCTATTTTTACATTGTTGTGTCCTTCACGAGCTGTTGATCAATGCTTGCAAGGCACACCATCATGAACAAGCAACAAGTAACAGTGTACAAAGAAGCATGATCTATTTGGAAGTTACGCCAAATGCAATAACATGCTGGGTTCTCCATAAGCAGCATGAAACCAATTATGAGCATGAAGGGATGCTATTCTAGTAAGCATGAAAGTTTCTTGAACTTTCTCCCATCCATTGACTGGCATGATTTGCTACTAGTCAATTGTTATTTACTTAATTAAAAGTTGTGTCATCACCACTCTTCCCTTATTCCTTTTGATTCATTTCTATGAGTGAAAGGCCTTAGGTTAGACAATAATACCTAGAACCAACAATAACAAATCTACTTGAAGTGAAATGCTACATTCTATTGGTTCTAAATTACTAAATAAATATCTTAGTTTATGAGAAAACTAATTTATGAAAGTCTAGCTTGTTTTGTAGTGTTTGAAGTATGATTTTAGGTTATTATAAGAATCATATAATTAGATTTTTAGTGATAATTTCATTCTTAAAATAATGTTAATGAATTTCATCATATTGTAAATTTATGGGTAGCTTTCTTTATAGAAAATTGAAGTTTATTCTATTAGATATTATAATCAGCTAACTAGTGTTAGATTATGAAGATTTTATTTCCAACTTAAACCATGAGTGGAAATATAGCCTAAAATGTTTTTATAAAGTTAATAGTTTTAATGCTTAAGGTGTAAGTTGAACAAACTAACAACTGTTAGGTTATCTAAAGAAAGAATTCATTTAGGAAGAATAATGAAAGGTAAATTTTAAAGGGGCTTTATGTCTAGAATCATAATTCTAATAAAAAGTAATGTAAGGACATATAGTTATATCATTGATAACTTAGACAATCATATGTCAAATAAGTGGTGTTGCCAACTCATGAGGGATAGATTGACTATAAATTAAAACTTTGGGTATAATAGTTATTTTGAATGTGTTTAAAAATTAGGCAGAAGAATTATATTGCAAGTACGTTAAAAGTTCAAGATATTTGAATAGTATAATATGCCATTTTGGACTTAAAGGAAGGTCAAAGAACTTGAAATGCTTAAGTTCAAGCTGAAAGAGCTTAAAAGTAGTGGGTGGACCTACTACATAGAATTATAAAACTTAAAACTTATATTTTATCTATGGATATACTTCTTCTAGTAAATGATGAGTCCAATAGAAGAATAAATGATAACCCTATATTTATAATTCATTATTGTAACTTAGGAAAAGATAAAAAGGTGAAAGTAAAAGAGTTGGAAATCTTTGAAGCTCGATACCAGGTGAGTATATACCCTACCACCAAACTTTTACCTAAATAAAATATGATTTAAATATTGGAAATTATATTTTTCTTATTGATAGTACTAATTCTATGTTTTTATATGCGCATGTCTATATTCACGCACAAACTTAGTTCCATGGTTTATTATGAGAATATTATTATATCAGAGTGCACAGCAAAAGCGTGAATTATGTTATGATGTAAATGAGTGTTGTGGCCATGCATGCAAGCATGACAATATTGTTAAATAGACATTGTTATATGATGATGTTTGCCTTGCATGGATGAAACAATATCTACATTGAAAATGAAATTTAATCAGTGATTATAAAGTTAAATTCTATTGTACTTATTGCACCGTGAAACATGCCATGAGTGGGACTAAGATTAGAAGCTGTGAGTGAAGATAAAGCTATGATGTGAAATCCAGATGATAAATTTTTGGCAAATAGCTATGAAGAATATAAGATTTATTCAAGAGCCAAATAAGAAATTCTCGGTGAACAGATGAGAAAAATCATAATATTGCCTTAGAAATAAAAAAGTGACTATATGTAAATTGTCATTAAATGTGTGATATAACATGATGTTAGAAATTATCTATGTTTGAATATCATTGTTTGACATAAGTGTAAAGAAATATTGTGAATGTGATGATCTATTTACATTTGAGCCTTCATGGCTATTTGTAAGTGTGATGCCTACCCAGAATGGGTAGTATATGATATTGAGTTTTAAAGGAAAGTTAAGACTCCTACGATTGTGTTATGAAAAATAGAGTTTAAGTCATGTGTAGGTGAACTCCCATTTTAGGGCATGGCTTCATATATTTTGGTAAATCCAAGAAAAATAGGTTTGCTAATGTTCTCTAGTTTAGTTTCTAAATAACTTATATTATTATATATAAAACTAATTACTTGCAAAGCAGTGGTAGATATATTCTCACTGAGTTTCTATAACTCACTTTGTTTTATTTCCAATGTTTTTAGGTTAAATAAGAGCACTTGAACCGTGTTATATTTATAGTGATCCAAGTCTGCCTTACAAAAGAGTTTTGACAATTGCTTAAGGATAAAAAATAGAGAATGAAATCTTATTGATTTAGAATTTAATACGTTAAATCATTAATTATACATAGATGATTAAATTATCTAATATTTAGTATGCTATGAATGCTACTATATCTAGTACTAAAATAGGTTTTAAATAATTACAACGTGTGGTCCTCAGGAAGTGTCTAAAAATAAGGGAGACTCTATCAGTTCTTCAGCAAAATTTTAAAGTAAGTTTTTAAACCCCCTAGAACTTGGAAACTCCTATTGAATAGAAAAAGGGAGAAATGTTAAGGCTTGTGGAAACCAGTTTTGGGATCCATGTCGATCACGATCAAAGTCAAGTTATGACACTTAACTACTCCTTCCTTTATTTTCGTGGCCTATTAACTACTCCGCTTTTGAATATACAAAGGTAAAAACATGAAATCCTAACAAGGCAACCAATTAGAGGACTCTTTTTACAAAATGTCAGCAGTTTCTAGGTAAAGAATTTTAGTTAGAAATAGTCAAGTGACTCTATTTTATTTAGGAGTTTAATACTTAATGATAGTATTTGACAGAGATAAACTTCAAAACAAATAAGAGAAGGAATATTATTTTCATAAATTTTACTACATCAAATAGAAATTGATTTACATTTAACTTATTTACATAATTTTTTGTACAATAGATTTCTCTTCAAGTGTATTATTAGATTTAACATTAGTTATATAAATCTATACAATTTTATATCATCTCTAAATTTTTTGTACTTCATTCATATATTTTGAAATTGATACAATATAATTTTCAAATATAATAAAAATTTAGCTATTTCACTTATTTTTGTTTAATTTTTTTCCTAAAATTTTATTATGTAATGTTATTATTATTATAACTAAAGAGGTCAAATTAATTCAAATAAAATCCTTAAGAAAAACCACATAACAATGTAGTTAAAAGTGAAATTTAAACTAATAAATAAGTTTAAAAAAAAGAGTAGCAAGTACATTTTTCTTGTTCATACAAAAGTTTAAACTAATATATAAGTTAATAGAAAATATCAATGACTACGAAGAAATTTAAAGATGACCTTAGCATCCATATCTTGAAAAATTTAGTCCTCATCATCTTAATCTTTTATTCCACCATCAATATTTTCCTATCATGATTACAAAATTAAACCATTAAAATTTTTCATCAATTATAACTTAAAAATAATAAATACCATTACAATTAATAAATTATTATTTATTTTCTTATTATGGTTACAAAGGTAAACAACCAATAATCATTAGGAAAAATTTGAACAATTACCCCTTTATTTACACAAAACTACTAGTTAAGTGTATAGTAACAAAAAAATGAATTAAATTAAGCAAGCATGTATGACATGACAAACATCTATCATTGGTTCATGAAGTTTATAGATCTACCTCCAAATATCTATCTCTATGCAAAATTACACTTTGTTGACAAAAGAATTGCTTAGTATGGTAGCAGATGACTACATTATTGAAAAAAGTGCAAAATATTATAAGAGAAAGACATAGTGAGAGAAGAAGAGATAGAATACAAAGAAAATAGTAGAATTTATGGCTTTCTAGATTATCATGACCTAATCTAAGTGTGTGATCAGTTGTAATATTCAATTAAAAATCTAGTAAACAAAAATAGTATCTATCAATGGATAATAAGTAGAAATATAAATTCTTACTAGTAGAAGCATTTACCAATTTTAGTAGAAGAAAAATCTATTAGGAGTTATTTGAGAAAAATTAAGAGAATTAGAAATACTCAAAATTTAAAGTTAATAAGGTTTGTGAGTAAATTAATATTTTTACTTAAGAGCATCCTAAAATAATATCATGGTGGCAAAATTATAATTTTAAGCATGCCCACTAATGAGAAAAATATTTACTATTTTATTTTTTCCTATTTTATGTTTCTTCGGTGCTACATGTACTTAATTTTATAGAATATGCCTTGTTTTATAATTTGTGATCAATTTTACAATATTATGAATTTATTCGCTAAATGCTAGATTTTGACACTATTTCTATTTTTTAGTTTTATCTTAGACTTTGAATATCGGATTGAGGCAAAATTTATATTAATGGAAAGCTAAAAGATATATCTACAACTTCTATGTTTTGGTCAAAGCCCAGTTTGGACTTCTTCAAGTCTTTACTTTGCCAAGAAACTAAAGTTATGTTTCTATCCTAGCTGAACCTATTTCTGTATTTGGGCCATATTTGAAGCTATCTGATTAACTTGAAATCAACACCTAAATTCTTAAAAGACATGAGCATACAACTTTCATGTTTATGGATCTTCCAGAATTCATTGATCTCATGGTCTTATTCTGCTTAGAAGACAGGCCTACGGGAATTCACTGATGTATATATTAAACTTAATCGATTTGTAAAAAATACATATAGACTTCTAAAAATTTGGAAAGCCTTATAATTGTAATCCTAAGAGTCATCTAATCCTAGCCCAATAGGGTTTTAGGCAAATTAGGTTATATAAATAGGAAAAAGAGTTTAAGAGAAAAATACATTCAAATACACACAGAAACTCAGTAACACTCTTCTTCCTCTCTTTGCTCTCTTTGTTCTTCATCAATGGAATCCTAAATTCATGGTTGATTCAAGGAGTTTAGGGTCTCCTCTTGAGGATTATGAGATCATGATTTATAATGTTGACCTTTCTTAATTAATTTTCCTCTTTCTTTATTTACTTGTGCTGAAAGTCTTGAATTCTTTGTGTTGGATGTTGATTTGATATAATTGATATTCACCCTTGCGATTTCTGATTTCTTTGCTGCTTTGATGTGAAATTATGTTTAATAAATAATAGTTTTATATATAGGGACATAAGGTTAAGAGATTAATTGGAGATTTCTAATTTGATTTCTCAAATCAATTGAATTCTATTTATAAATCAATTTCAATCTAGCATAGGATAATAGCAATTGCTTAATTCAACTAATTTTAATTAATCAAATCCTAGGCGATTGTATAGCACAGAATTCATGAGTTATTGCAGAGATTACAATTAATTCAAAGTTAAAGAATTAATTAGAAAAAGTTAAATCCTAATTGATTTATGATTAATCCAATTTGGGGCTCTCAATTTCCTTGAATTGGCCTTTTGATTCCATTGAATTCTTTTCTGTTTTGCTTCTATCTTACGCTTAATTTTGTGCAACCACCCCCTAATTCTACATTATGTTATTGCACAATTATATATACAACATACAGCATATATATTGCATTTTGTTTTTGCATAGCATTCTATTTTGTTACATTGCATTCTATTTGCATTAGTTATTCATATTTTCACTACATAAATAATTTAAAATTTGTGTAGGTATTATTAGGAATTAATTCAACAAAGGTAAAATTAAAGGATCATCAAGGGTGCGACCTGGTTGTGCCATTATATAACATTATATTTTTAGCATACCAATTTATTCTAATTTTGATGCATTACAATATGCACATCACCCATATGGCCACAGACAGTCACTAGGAAGAAAGGAGGGAATTTGATTTAGTTTAAAGGCTTTAAGGCAAATATAACTTAATTTTAGAACACTAGAGTAATTCTCAATTAATTTAAGATTTATTAGTAATTAGAGAATTGATAAAGGATTTAATAGTAAAACTTAGGCAAAAAGAAAAAAAATATGAAATATTCTTAGTTGATGCAAGCCTTATGTAAGCAAAATGATGTCATCTTGATAATGCAAGCAAGATGTTATTTAAAGAGCACCCACCTTCTAAACTATAAAAAGGAGATGTTAATACAATTTTTCTCACATTAAACTAGAGCCCTATGACTAAGAGAGGAAAATGGAGAGAGAAAGTACTATTCTTAAGTGTTCTTGTTAAATTTTAGTAAATTTCCAACAGTTCCTTAAGAGTTCTTAAGAGATTGTTAAAGAATGAAGCATTCTTGATCATCTATTAGAGGAATAAGCTCAAGATTTCTATGAATTCATTTTCTTTTTATTATTTTTTTCTTTTAGATTCTTCATTAATTTTATGTTATCTTGGATGTCACACTTTAGATTCTAGGTGAAGGGAATAAGTTCTACAAGTATCCTTGAGTGAGTAGAGATCCACTCTTTTTCTTCTTGGTTTTCTTTCTTGATAATGTTTATGTACGAGATCTATATTTGTTTTTGTAGTTGTTGATGTGCTAAAGCAAAAAATATTCATAATGGATTATCTGTTCTTCTAGTTTTATGGTTAATGACTTGTTAAAGCCATGATTATTATGGTGGATTAGTTTGAAAAGTCTTTTAACAAATTTTATGATAAGAATGTGAAAGTGTTAATTCCTTTAAAATGGTAGAATTTTAGAAACATGATTTTACATGAAAATAGAAGAGAAATTTTAGTAAGATAATCACTAAGGAAGTCATGTATTTTTAGCTTGGAATAAGCAAAAATTATGTTATTACTTAAAAGACATTATACTAAGTTTTACTTTGAATTTAAGGTAATAGAATGTATGAATATCAAGTATTGAAAGAAATAATGGATTAATTTTGTATAAGGAAGTCTCTCAGGTTTCCTTTGTTTTCATGAGAAAAATTCTACATCTCTTGCTAAAAACTTAGCAAACTTCAAACTACAGTTTAATATGGATGCTTTAAAGTAATTACATTAAAGTTTTCAAGTAAAAACCACTTTGAAATCAACATATGTATCTTATGGGCTCTTTGCTATTTTATAAAAAAAATTATATTTTAGAAGAAAAACTTGCCACATTATGTTCTTAACTATTTAATTAATGTCATTAGGTATCCATAATAAGATTTTGTACTGAGAATATGCTTAGAAACATGTTTGAAAGCTTACAGAAAAATGCAAAAAAAATTATTTTTAAAAACTATGTTTTCAAGTAATAAACTTCTTTTCTAAACTGCTTTTAATGGTAATTGTTTTGGATGATTGGTGATAAAAATATCTACTATTTTATTTTTCCTTATTTTATGTCTTTTAGTAGGTTACATGTGCTTAATTTTATAAAATTGGCCTTGTTTTATAATTTATGGTTAATTTTACAATATTCTAGATTTATTCGGTTAATGCTAGATTTTGACACTGTTTCTATTTTTTAGCTATATTTTGAGCTTTGAATGTTAGATTGAGGCAATTTTTACATTATTTGAAAGCTTAAAGAAAGAGCTACAACTTTTATACTTTAGCCCAAGCCTAGTTCATATGTTTTAGAGTTATAGGTGGCTGAGAAGTTGAAGTCATATCTTTGTCCTAGCTCTATTTACCCCTATATTTGGGCCATATCTGGAGCTATAAAGGTCTTATTAACCCAAAACTAGCACAAGTTTACAACTTTGATGTTTATGAATTACACAAATTATTTCATTTTACTGGTCTTAAATTAGTTAGAAGTCAGACTTGTAGGAATTTATCGATGTAATTGTTAGAGTTAATTATTTTATTAAAAATAAGTCTTAGCTTCTAAAAATCAAAAAGGCCCCATTATTGTAGTCCTAAGAGATATATAATCCAAGTCCATTAAGATTTTAGACTAATTAGGTTAAATAAACAAAGAGAACTTATTAGAACTAGAGAGACTTTTAGACATTTAGTAACACAACATTTCTTTTTTTTTATTTCTCTTTTGTTCTTCATTAATGAAAGCTTAAATTCAAAGTTGATTCAAAGAGTTTAAGGCTTTCCTTTTCTAAATTAGGTTATGAATTGTAATTTAAGTATCTTTAATTAATTTTTCTCTTTCCCTATTTACCTATGCTAAATTCTTGAAATTACTTATGTTGGATGTTGATTTGGTATAATTAATGTTCATTTTTGTGATTTCTAATATCTTGTTATTTTGATATTTAATTTTGGTTGGCAAATCACAATTTTACACATAGGGGCAAAGGGTTGAGGGATTAATTTGGAGGTTTCTAATTTAATTTCTCAATTTAATCGAATTTTATCATTAAATCAATTTCGATCTAGCCAATAAGGATTATAACGATTGCTTAATTAGCTAATTTTAATTGATCAAATCCTAGATGGTAATCTAACTTGGGATTCATAGATTATTGTAGGGATTTCGGGTAATCAGGGTTAAAGAATTAATTAAAAAAGTTAAATCCTAATTAATCAATGATTAATCCAAATTAGAGCTTTCAATTCCTTGAATAAGCTATTTTGCTACATTAGTTTTCTTTCTATTTGTTTTCCTTGTGTTTTTATTTTGTTTAATACATTCAATTCAATTTAAATTCACAAAATGCCTCCCCAATAGCAATTCTATTTTGCATACTACATAATATTGCACATTGCATTTTGTTACAGCATTCTATCTTGTTTGCACTTGCATTCTTTTTGTATTGGTTACTTTCGCTTTTAGTGCATTAATAATTCAATAATTATGTAAATATTGTTATGAATTCAATTAGAAAATATAATATCAAGGTACCACTAAGGGTACGACCTGATTGTATCACTTTACTGCATTATTATTATAGTATACCAATTTTTATTTAATTTTAGTGTAGTATGATGTGCATATCAAAATTTTTGGCACCATTTTCAAGGGTCATCTTAAATTTATCTCTTCCTACATATTACTAGCAATATATTAGATAATTATTCAAGCATTCTAGTTAGTAAATTGCACCTTTTATTGCCTTGCATTTTACAATAGCTATAGTTTTCTGCATATGTCTACATTCTTTTGCATTCTTTGATTTCTAATTATTCCTCCACCTCAATTCATCATATTTTATCATAATTAACATCATCCAACATTGAAACAAAGGTTTTTGGCGCAAGAAAGCTAGTTTTAAATAGTTTTGCACCTATACCCCTTAGTTTGGTACCTAGGTCTCACTAGCTTCCATTAAGCTAAAAATTTTGCTAGAGCTAGATTTGATTTTTTCATCAAAAGTCACGGCTAAAGGCCCATGAGATACCTCATTTTTTGGCCAAATTCTACTATTTTGACTATTTTTTAAATTTTTTAAACATTTTTTATTGTATTTTTAGGTTCTGTTTGGTTAGAGAATGCTCTCTATGGTGGTCTTATAATTTTTAAAAAATGTCTAGATAGGTTAATTATATGTGTTTAGGTTAATTTTTAATAATGCATTTGCATATTTATGTTTCTACATTCCTATAATGTTTTTATAGTCCATTTCTATAATGTTATGCATGACAAGAAGAAATACAACTGAATTGTTTGATTTTGATTCCAAAATTGATAGGACTTTTCATTCTCTTCATAAGAATAAAAATATAGATAGTTCTAGCCTTCCTATTTACCATTCTGCATTTGTAGATAACTTAGAAACCATGGCTTATAATAGGACTTTGAAGGAATTAGCTACCCCTGATGTTACATACCAATCATTAGGCATCCAATAACCTAAGATGCTAATTTTGAGCTTAAATCTGGCTTAATATATTTGCTTCCAAAATTTCATGATCTTATAAGTGAGGACCCTCACAAGCATCTTAAGGAGTTTCATGTGGTCTATTCTACCATGAAGCCTTAAGGCATTTTTAAAGATCACATCAAATTAAGGGCCTTCCCTTTCTCATTAGCTAATGTAGCCAAGGATTGGTTATATTACTAACAACCTAGTTCTGTTACATGCAGGATAGATATAAAGCAATTATTCTTTAAGAAATTCTATCCTACATCTAAAACTATTGTAATAAGAAAAGAGATTTGTGGCATTAGACAAATGAATAGAAAGACCTTATATGAATATTGGGAAAGGTTTAAGAAGTTGTGCACAAGCTATCCTCATCACCAAATAATTGAGCAGCTCCTTATCCAATATTTCTATGAAAGACTTCTTCCTATAGATAGGAGTATGATTGATGTAACAAATAATAGAGCTTTAGTAGATAAGACTCTAATGGCAACCAAATATTTAATTACAAAGATGGTAGCCAATTCTCAATAATTTGGAATCAAAATTATGGCTACAATAAGAGTTGTGAATGAGCTCAATTTCTTAAATTCAAACTAGCAAAGAATGGAAAATAGATTAGATGAATTGACCCTTCCTTGTTAGGAAAATGGCTATAAGACAATAGTAGCAATTATAAGCCCCCATTTCAGCAAAACTTTGTAAAATTTGCTTCTATCCAAATCATCCCACTAATTGTTATTCAATATTATAAGAAGATAAGTGTCTTCCTTCTCTAGCATATGCAACAGCCATCTTCCCTAGGAAGCCACAATTTTAGTAGCAGAACTAATATCTATACCAACAACCACAACTCAACGAGTACCAGCAATAGCATAATTAGTATTCTAGTTGGAGAAATAACTAAAATTTTAGATATGACAACAATTCAAACTAAAATCCTCCTACTTATACTAAAATGGCACCAAATCCTACTAACCAACTAGAAGCAACTTCAAACTCTTCTTAACCATCTTTTGAAGAACTAGCTAAGCATATGGCAATAAATAACCCTCAACTCTAGCAAAAAATAGAGGCTACCATTATGAATTTGCAAATTCAAATAGGGCAATTGACATTTATATTAAGTGAGCTTAAGGCATAAGGATCAAATCAACCATCTTCTAACAACACAAAGAATAAGGAAGTTATGAATGTAAACATACTGAAAAGTGGCAAGCAAGTAGACAACCCTTCAACATCACAACAAAAAATAAGCATTAAACCAAAAGGCAACCAACTAGAAATAAAAAACTAAGTAGAATAGAACTAACAAAAACAACCAGAAAAGGAAAAACCAGAATAGACCAAAAAAAGAAATAAAAAATAGAGAAAATATGTTAAATTCCTTCCTTACATCCCTATTTTTTATTGATTTTCCTATCCCCTTCCTTTTCCAAATAGAAAAAAGAGTGTTCTAATAGAAGAAAAATGAATAAGAAAACTAGATTTTAGAGTCCCTTAGAAATATAAAAGTTAACATACCTTTACTAGATTTGATAAAATAGATTCTAAGGTACGCTAACTTCTTGAAAAATTTGTGTATTAATAAAAGAAAATTAAGGGTGAATGAGAAAATATATGTAGGGGTAAATATGTTTACAATCATTCAATGAAAATTACTAAGAAAATGCAAAGATCCAGCTATATTTACCATCCCATGCATCATAAGGAAAACCAAAATAGAGCATGGCATGCTAGACTTAGAAGCATCCATTAATGTCACACCTTTTCTATTTTTAGTACTTTGAATTTAGGAGTTTTGAAAGAAACAAGGGTTGTTGTTCAATTAGCCAAAAATTTGACATTTATCCTTTAGGATTTGTTAAATATATTCTAGTGCAGGTTGATGGATTAATCTTTCTAGTAGATTTTTATATTTTGAAGATGGAAAACGAGGATTCCAACATTCTCCCACCAATCATTATTCACTCACCTTTTCTCCAGATAGCAAAAACCATAGTTAATATTTAAGATGGAACATTAACTATGGAATTTGATGGTGTTACAGCCAAGTTTAATATTTCTAAGGCCATGCAAAATAATTCTATATCCTTTCTTTAAACTTTAGAGCCTTTACTACATGATGTTCCTCCTTCCAATCCTTCTAATGTTACTATTTTTTATTTTGAATTTCTTAATTGCATTGTTATTTCTACTATCTCTAATTCTAACATTTTTCACTTTGATTTTACTAGTTTTGAAGTTGTTGATTCTGATTTACATGCCAATGTTGTCCATGATGAACTATTTGTTGAGTTTCTTGAATTTTTTAAGTTTATGAATTGTGTAGATGACTATAAATGCACTTGTTCTAATAATAATAATAATAATAAGTGTGATATATGTGCTGAAATTTTTGCATTTTTAAGTGAAGAAAACAATTTTGGTTCAAAATCTATAGAAAAATAAGATGATGAGGACATTCCACTTTTAGAATAAAAAGAGTGATTTTACATTAATCCTTTTTACGATTTTGTTGACCATGTTAAATTTGTTTTACCATATGATTTTAAGTATTTAGGCAAAAGTGATTTAAGAATAGCACTTCAAGAATTTATGATGGATGATCCTAAATTTCAAATTACCTCTTTAATGGATGACCTAAAGTTTAGTAAATTAGAAGTAAAAGAGGTAGTCAATCCTTATGTAAATCCTAATTAAAGACTTCAAGCTATGCCATGGTCTAGCCAAAGACATTAAAAAAAGGTGTTTCTTAAGAGCTAACCCAAGCTATTTAAATTTGCTTTCTCTTACACTTCTTTTTTATTTACACGTCATTTATCTTTCTTGATATTATTCTTAATAATATTAATATGCTTTACATTGAGGATAATGTAAAATTTAATTGTGGGGGAGACTTTTAGGATTTATTTTGAGTTTTGTATTTTCATGCTTTTAAGAGTCTTCATGCTTCAAGAAAAACTAAAAAAAAATTATTTTTCACTTGTTTTTAGTCTTTTTTTAGTCTTTTCAATGCTTTCTATTGATGAAGATTTTGTATTTTCATGAGTAGGACTCAATTGAAGTTACATAGGATTTATAACTTGATTGAATAAATGACTTTGCTTTGTGAAATTGATTGATATAGTGACAGATTTTGAATTAGTGAATTCAACTTGGTAGTATGACTTATCTTATGAGATTTTCAGCTTTTTATTGAAAATTTATACTATAATATTATCTTTCTTTCTTGTGTGATATTCTTCTATAATTTGTTTCTCTAAAACTTGCTTTGAATCTTTTTAGGATTACATTTTGCACATGTATGTATAAAAATACTAAAGACATTCTTTCTTTGTTTAAACTAGAGCTATATAGCCAACTTTGAAGTTTTCATCATTATTAGCCCCTTTGAGCCTTTATGGCCTTTTCTTTTTTTATTAACCCTTGAGCATATTTTTCCAATGAAAAATAAATATCTTTACCTAACTTTAGGGATTAGTACAATATTTAAATTTTTATGAAATGAGCTCTTGAATAAGTGTGGGGGTGTATGAGTTCATAGGTTGTGAAAAGTCAACAAAGGTTAGTTTGAAAAAAAGAAGAAAAAATAGCAAAAAGTAAAATAAAAAATAAAAAAGAGAAAGAAAGTTGAAAAAAAGAAAGGATAAAAAAATTCAAATTGAAT
This sequence comes from Sindora glabra, assembly GCA_020226215.1. Classification (NCBI taxonomy): domain Eukaryota; kingdom Viridiplantae; phylum Streptophyta; class Magnoliopsida; order Fabales; family Fabaceae; genus Sindora; species Sindora glabra. The sequence continues at coordinate 73,882,693 of CM035226.1, read as the reverse complement.
TGAAAAAAAAGAAAAGGGAAAGGAAAATCAAGGAAGTTAATAAGTATTTGAATTTGAATTTGGATTGTTGTGTTGAATTGTAATTGTTTATGACTTGCTCACATGTTTTTGATTCAAGTACTCTATTAATTTCTTTAGTTTCTAGCTTCTCATACCCTTATTTTTCCTTCCTTTTCCCTTAACCCTACTATAACCTTAAATAAAGTCTTTTTATTTTGTGTTGCACACATGATTTGAGTAGTGAAAATTAGATGATTAGCAAGCTTATGGTAGAACAATTTAATGAAAAGAACTTGAATGAAATACTTACCCTAAACACTTGAGAGTTAGATAGTAAATCTTGTGAGAATCTACCAATTTAATCTACTCTTTTTAAATGAAGTGTTTACATTAATTAGTTCTAAGTTTGTTAAGATTTTTCTTCATAATATATTATGTTTCTTGTTGGATTTTATTTGTCTCTTGCTTGTGGATTTATGAATTTGAAGTTTTTATGGAGTAAAGTCTTTTGCTTCTTGGTTCTAAATAAAGTTATATCTTGCTGCGAATAAGCAAAGGTTAAGTGTAGGAGAATTTAATGAGAAAAATATTTGCTATTTTATTTTTTTCTTATTTTATATCTCTTAGTGAGTTACACATGCTTAATTTCATAGAATTGACCTTTTTTATATAATATATGGTTAATTTTACAATATTCAAAATTTATTTAGTTAATGTTGAATTTTAATACTATTTTTTCTTTTTAGCTATATCTTGAGCTTCGAATGTTGGATTGAAGGAATCTTTATATTATTAGAAAGTTTAAAGATAGAACTACAAATTTTATGTTTTAATCCAAGCTCAATTCAGATGTTTTGGAGGTCGTAGTGGCTAAGAAGTTAAAGTCATGTCTCTGTCCTAACTGAGTTCACTTCTGTATTTGGCTATTTGGAGTTATAAAGGTTTAATTAACCCGAAACTAACACCTAAAGTCTACAACTTTGACGTTCATGGATTACCTAAATTACTCTATTTTACTAGTCTTAAATTAGTTGGAAGTTAGACCTGTGTGAATTTACTAATGCAACTATTAGAGTTAATTGTCTTGTTAAAAAATAGGTCTGGGCTTCTAAAAAGTAAGAAGGCCCTATTATTTTAATCCTAAGAGACATACAATCCAATTTCAATAGGGTTTTAGACTAATTGAGTTAAATAAATAGTGAGAACTCATAGAACTAGAGAAACCTTTGACATTTAGTAATGTAGGATTTCTTCTTTTTATTTCTCTTTTGTTCTTCATCAATGGAAGCTTAAATTTAAAGTTGATTCAAAGAGTTTGAAGTTCTCCTCTTCTAAATTATGAGGTTGTGAATTATAATGTTAACTTACTTTAATTAATTTTTCTCTTCCCCTATTTATTGGTGCTCAATTCTTGAAATTACTTGTATTGGATGTTAATTTGGTATAATTTATATTCATTCTTGTGATTTCTGATTTCTTATTATTTTAATGTTGAATTGTGGTTGGCTGACGTGTTCCCGCAAGTGCACGGGTTTAGTCGAGTTATAGTATAAAAGATATCGTCTTCACAGGGATTGAATGTTGAATACTAACTGAATTTCGAGGTAAATTATCTAGGTGTACCAATTGATATTGTGAATTAAAGGTAAAATGCAAAACAGAGCTTAGTTATCAAAAAGATTTAATTCAAACAAGATGAAAGTGTACTCAGCTTAGGGTTCCCTTGTACATTTCATTATGGAATGAAGATAATCCTCTAACTTGGTTTACTGTTAATTTAGATTGCTGGATTACCAAAAATAAGCTATACCTCATTGCAAGGCTACTAGCTACTAACCAAAAGATAAAGCGCCCAGAATTTCTCTAGTAATCACTCATCTAGGTTGCATTAACATTGTTTGAGAATCCAATTTTAGACATTTCATCATGTGCAAAAGAATCCAATTAGCTTAATTCCTAAGTCTAATAGACATTCCCAATGATCATGCAAGGTCTGATTAATTAATTGGTCATTCCAACCTAGAATTAACTAATCCTTTACACAAATCCAATATTCCGGAAGTATTGGTTTGTTGAAATACAAAACAACATAATCAAATCATAAATTAACAGTAAATCTAGCTAGATTATATAAAAATCAATTCCATAAATCCATGAACAAGTTTACCCCAACTGAGCACTAGGGTTTAGTGTGAAGTCATTACACAACTAGCAGAAAATTAGAAAACAGAGAGGGAAATTAAACAAATCATGAAGCTCTACAAATTCCTTACTTGAATCTTCAATCCTTTGCTTCAATCCACGGTTAGTAGTTGCCCTTGGTGAGTTTGGGTCTCTCCTAGGGTTTCTACTCACGGCTCCCCTTTCAAATTTTCGGTTCTCCTCCCTCCTCTTTGAGTTTTCGCACAAAACTTATATGGGTAATGTACACGGGGTATGACACGTCCCGTGTTGTACCCCATGTTTCTTTGCGAAGGTTGAGCAGCATGATACACGAGGTGTGACACTCCCCGTATTTACTTACGAAGTGTCAGGCAGTATGGTACACGGGGTGTGACATGGCCCGTGTTTACCCCCGTGTTCTTCTGCGAGCAGTTCAGTGAAGCTTCGAAGCATTCCAGAAGGATACACGGTATTCCACACGGGGTTCCCATACCCCGTGTTCTTTGTCATGTGAACAACTTTGATTTGATTCTCCACAATTTGTATGGTTTTGCCTATGGATCCTTTTCTAATGCTCAAATGTGTCACTTCAAAACCTGAAAATAAAATATCGAGCATATAAGTATCTTTTCTCAATTAATTTGCACAAGATACTAAGTAAATGAGTGACAAAACACATAAAATTTAAGTGCAATTGTGCATTTATCATTGGCGAATCATGGTTTCACACATAGAGACAGAAGGTTGAGGGATTAATTTAGAGGTTTCTAATTTAATTTCTCAATTTAATCGAATTCTATAATTAAATCAGTTTTAATCTAGCCAATAGGAATTATAACAGTTGCTTAATCAACTAATCTTAATTAATCAAATCCTATATGGTAATCTAGCTTGGGATTCACAAATTATTATAGAGATTTCGGATAATCCAAGGTTAAAGAATTAATTAAAAAAATTTAAATTCTAATTGATCAATAATTAATCTAAACTAAAGCTTTCAATTCCTTGAATTGGCTATTTTGCTACATTAGTTTTCTTTTAATTTGTTTGCTTTGTGTTTTCATTTTATTTAATACATTCAATTCAATTTAAATTCACAAAATCCCCAATAGTAATTCTATTTTGGATACTACATAATATTGCATACTGCATTCTGTTATAGCATTCTGTCTTGTTTGCACTTGTATTTTGTTTGCATTAGTTTCTTTCATGTTTAGTGCATTAATAATTCAACAATTGTGTAAATATTGTTAGAAATTCAATTAGAAAAGATAATATTAAGGGATCATTAGAGGCACGACCTAATTGTGTCACTTTACTACATTATTATTATAGCATACCACTTTTCAACTAATTTTGGTGCATTACGATATGCATATTAATGATCATTCCAACTTATTTTTCACTAAAATGATTGAAAAATGTTAGTTTATATTTAATATTAATTCTAGAATTTTTACAAAATTTAATTTAAAGTTTGATATTTTTAAAAGAATTTCAAATTTAAAAGTGCTAATTTCGAGCAGTTTTGATAATTGTTTAAAGTAAGAAGTAGTCTAACATGTTTTAAATTTGAAAAAGGTTAAAATATGAGATTTAAAATTTTTTATTTTAATTTTATAAATTTTGAAAAAATTACTAAAGTTTGCTATTCTTGATTGAATTTATACGTATAAGAATATTTATCAAAAAACTAATACAATTTTGTGACGATTTTCTTGACTTTTAGATGTTATTATATGATGAAATCATGGAGTTTTACTCCTACTGGATAAGATGATTAAATGTTTAATTTGTTAAGCAAAAATAGCTCTTTTTACTTGTTAAAATGATATGTAATGCATAGCATTGAAATTGCTTGGAAATAAAAGTTAGGGAACATGGAAAAATCCCAATTGAACATCTTCAATTTGTTGTAAAAATGTGAGATGAATATCAATCCTAGATTGATATTTTGATTAATGAATCACATACAATTACAAGAAAGTATTGGCTTAAAAGTACAATTGATCAGTAATGAGAATTCTATGAAAAAATGGACACTGCTCCATTAATTGCATAATGAAATTATCAAATTAGTATAAGAATGTTGACACGAATTATTCTATGATTTATTTTTGCACTATTGTGTTCATATGTGAGAATATCTATAAATGATATAGTAATAACTAAATGAAGGTATCGACAATGCTTATGGTTGTTAAAAAAATGATGAGATAAATTTGTGAATTTCTCTTGTTAGATTATTTTCATATTTTGATTGTAGATTTGGTTGTCGTTTTAACCTTACTCTAGTTATGTGAAATGGGCTAGTGAGTCTTATGTAAAATTCACTTTATGCCATATGTGAATTTGTGGCTATATATCAAATATGGTCTTTTATGTTGTATTTAACATTATTCACTTAAATGTCATGCGTGATATGTGACATATTTTTGTGATATGAGACCTTATGGAGGGTCTTGGAGTTTGGCTTAGTGCCCTCACTTCTAAATCACTCAAAAGGTTGAGTGGGAAAAGATTGACCTTAGATGGACCAGATTAGGATGCACTTTGGATAAGGTTAGCATGGAATAACAAGGAGGAACCTTTTCTGCTACTAAACTATTCCATAATTGTTCAAAGGTTTGTATTGTGCTTATGACTAAATTACATTCTATCTAAGTGTTACTAATGCATAATACAAATTGATTTAATAAAAAATATTTTTTAGTAAGAAAATGAGTTTTTAATGTATATCTTTCATATAAATGTAATACAAATTAAAATTGACAATGAAAATTATGTGATAGCTATCTCATTAAGTAATTTTATTACTCACTCTACTTGTAGATATATATTTGTAGACACCATGCTTAATGCTACTTGTTGAGCTAATAAACATTTGGAGGAGCATGTACATGCTAGGGTATATATCAGTAAAGGTTCAACTTGCCAAACATGAGTTTTATTCTAATGCATCAATGAATAGCTAAATTGTAAGCTATCACTTTGTTATTTTTGGATTGATGTTATTACATATATTTGCACTAACTTGCTATAGTATTATCATAGTTACTTGAGCATGGTAAAATCTTATTACTCTGTTTGTATGAATAATACATATGTTTAATTATGCAAATAAATAATTTACATTACTGCATATCTCATTTGTTTCCTCTCATACATGTTATTACAAACAATAACAAAGGATTTCCTAGTAATTTTAAGGAAAAACAAGAAAAAGTATTTTCCCTAACATTAAAGATAAATATACATCTTTTTTAAATGTTTTCTAAATTATTTTTTCAAATTAATTTAAATAGAGTACGATCCATTGATTTTCTAAGTTTTATAAATTTATCCTACTCTATTGTGTTTATTTCATGATTTAAGTAATGGAAATAAAAATATTACTTAGTTTTTGAAAAGTTTATCATTTTTAAATATCTTTTTAATTCCTTCAAGGATTTTCAAAAAATTAATATTAGAAAAAGTTTTACAAAGCTATTTCCAATTTATATTTCTTTCTTTTCTAAAATGGTTTTTTAAAAAATATTTTTTAAAGAATCTATTGAAGTAATGACCTATTAATAGATAAATATTTTTTTAAATCACTTCATTGAATTTTTATATTTTTTAAGGTCATTATATTTTAATTATTTCCAAATTAGAAAGTAAATTTCTTCTTTTTTACTTGAATTTTGTCACCTAAAAGATTTTGACATGTTTTAATTTTTTGAAATATATTTGAAAGAATTAGCTTCATCAATTGTGAAAATTTATCTTTTAGTTTGATATAGACTTTTAAAAGAAAAAAATGTTAGTGAATCTTGCATTTTTATATCTTACATATTTTATAAAACAATAAATTTTTCATAAATTATCTAGTTCAAAAAGGCTTGTAAGAATATCCAGTTTATATCTTTACATCACTCACAATGGTTTAAAAATAAGATCATGACACCAACATAGGAGTTTGTCTTGATATCTTTACATTGATCACAGTGATCTAAAAATAGTGTCATGACACCGATGCAGGAATTTGCCTTAAGTAAACTCTTACTACCCTTCCAATTGAAATGCAACTATATTGATATGATTTATAACACCCTAATTCCTCACAACAATGTGTATTCCTAATGTTAACAAAATGTGAAAGACATAATTCCACTATATAATGATTAAGAACTTATATAACTAATCATTCAACTATCTAATGTCTCACCTTAATGCCAAAATACTTAAACAAGCTCACTTCCTTTCTAACTAGCAACAAATAAGTATCTAAGGGATGGATTTTCCACAAAATAAAAAGAAATAAGAACTGCAATAGAATGAGTTTTTATGGAGAACTTAGTAAGTAAGTAACATAATTTAAGAATACTAGATTTAAACTAAAGTTTAACAATTACTCTATTAAACATATCATACCAAGATAAGTAGTATCTATACCTTCCTAAAGAAAAAGTAATTTATAAAAGGACAAACATTACAAATATTGAATAAGGTTCAATTGATGTACTGTCATTTCACCTATAACATTACACTTATGAAAGACATTTATATCATGATCTACTATATTCATATACTCAACCATACATTGACAATTTCTCATACATTACTTTGATACTAATATACTCGGTAATAAGTAAATAGTCTACCTTCTAATTTACAAATAAAAGTATTGCAAAAACCCTACCTAGATTAATTCTCAATCATAGTAATAATAATCATTAAATATGAATATCAAATGATATTTAAAAAAGCATTTAAACTTCTTTATGCCTCCTAATCAACTTTATTTATTCACAAATCTAACCTTATTCCTTCAGGACCACACTTATTTGTTCATAGATAATTTCCTAGATCTAGTATTATATCACAATCTCAATATATCATCTCCTTTAGTCACATTTCTAAACATGATCACATCATAATCTAGGATTTCAATATCAGAATCATAGATAATCATAATCATATTCTTAATTTATACATACAAGGTCCATACTTTGTCATGCTGGAAATCGTGCATCATACATGCACAGCGGAATAAAATTTTTGCACGATTTCCACCAAGGATCCATGCGAATTTAGAACGCCATAGATTAGGGATTAGGGTTTATACCTTTCGGCAAAAAAATCTTCTGACCGCTACAGCAAATCTGATCTGCTTCCAAATCACGAATCGGAATGGAAACCAGTAAATCAGATCACCAGTACAACGTTTATGTAGCTGCACCTCTGTGGTATCCACACGAACCCGTGAATCATCGATGAATGTCCGCTACACACATCGGTTGGAATTGATCTCCTTACACTTCGTAGTGCTAGCTATGCCTCTTCAGAGATTTTGGTCAAGGAGAGGTGTTAGGGTTTTCTATGCTTTTGCTTGGGGTGTGTGAATAATAATAGTAATCCTATTATTACCCAATAAGCCTATTTAAATAGGTGCATAGAAAAACCTAACCTATTTGGGCTTTATTCCATGCATAATTATAGGCTTACTATTGGGCCTTATAATTATAACATGAATTCCTAAATATTAAGCCCAAACAATTTGGTCCATTAATTCCAAATTCATTAAGCTCTAAGTGTGTGACCCTACAGGCTCTCATTACGTTGGCAATGACCATTAATCATATTAATGATCATAAACAATGATTGGTATCTAGTAACACATCATTATTACCCAAGTAATGAGAAAGTCGGTGATTTGACTAAACCTTTACACGTGATCATCACTTATGTCATTTTGTCCTATACATCTAGATTGAGCACGAGACATGGACCATGTCATTCCCGTATAGCCCAATCTTAAGGTTTCTTTACTCTTAAGTAAGCTGACTGAAACAAATGTAATCGACATCTCATGTCAATTCATCTGAGCATGGCCATGCATTTTCTCAGCTTTACTTAATCAAGGGGCTCATAGATGTTACTCCTGTTATATAGGAGGGACAAATCCCATCTTGATCACACAAACCCCTCCGCATGATATGTGACATATCCAATATCTACCCTTGCATTCACTTAACCATTAGTGACATAGAATAGTATCAAAATATGAAACTCACATGTAGGGAACCTTGGTGATCTCAGGTCAAAGGACCATATTAATAATGATCACTAAGAATCACTTATGACACTCATATAACGATCCATGTAGTGTTCTTAATATGGGTCGGTCCAGTATACAAGTTCTCTAACTTGTACTCATGTGTAAACTTAATATCCCATATAAGTCTTCACACATGCTAGTCTTAACATATCAAAGCAACCAAATCCACAATGATATATGACTAGGGACATTTAAGAATACAATTATTCTAAGGTTATTATTATAATTAAATATATTACGCAGACAATATATATAAATATAATAATTGGAATTGTCATTAAAATAACATGATTCAAAATTACAATCACCAATATGATTGGTTTTAGGGCATATACACTAACATGTCACAACATCATAAAATTTCATTAAACATGCAAAACTAGAAATAATAAGGTAATGATTAACTACTATAATCAAACATAAGCTTATAGAAAGCTACTCCTAAAGTATATTTGATTACAATATTTAGATATAAAAGGTATATTCTATTACAATAATCAAATATAAGCCTCTAAAAAGCTACTCTAGAGATATATTTGATTATAGTAATCAAATATAAGCTAGATTTCTCCTAAATTTGCTTGCAAATTTATTGTTCATGCTATATCATAACCTTATTAAATCATTATATACCAATTCAAACCAAAAATTAATTCCATTTCCATCATTCTTACAAATAATACAACTAACTTTTACAAGAAAATGATGTCACAACAAATAATCACATGCATTACACACAAAATTACTAACTTTCATCATTTTTAGCTCAATTGACCCTAAGTTATATAAAACCAACATAATATTAACAATTTGATTACTTATCAAAGTATAAAAGAGGTGTTGGAAGATGAAAATCAAAGATAATTTTCCCTACTTAACAAAAACTTAGAGAATTAGGGTCAAGTCACACAAATCCTTGATACTTTCATTTAAGGTTAAAATCCATTAATCATTCAACCAAAGCCATAGGTTAAAGAGAAAATGCCTTAATTTTGCTTGGACTTAAAGATATCTTTTTAAATTTATTACCTTGATTTGTTAGATTTATGTTAAATTTTGGAAGAAAAAGATATTAAAGAATGAGATAAGGAAAGGGACAAGATGAAGGCTTCAAATTGTTAGGGAAAATTTTGACTTAAGAGATATAAGGTTGCTTAATAGGTATTTTTGTAATTTAAGATTAGTGACATGGGCAAACTTGGAAAATAGCTCTTAAATCTCCTTTACACACATGTAACAAGCCCACTATTAATAGGCAATTTAGAAATGTTATAGTATAGTAGACAAAAAGAATTGCAATATTTATAAATAAATATTCATAGAATTAAATCAAATAGTGTTTAAGATTAGGCAATTAGTAAAATTATTCACTTATGTTGATAAAAGAAATATTTTATTATTGATATGGGTGAAAAGCTTATTTTTGAGTTACTTGAAAAAATTAGAGCATTTGGGTAAATTAGTTAATAAAAGATGATGATTGAGTTAATTATAATTAGAGTGGATATCAAGAAAGCATCTTAGAATATGCTTGGATTATAAATAAGATTAGGGAAAAAAAGGAGTAAAAGTAATGACTTACCGTGCAAACCAACTGGTTATGCAAGTCATGGACTTGCCAAGCAAGTCATATGACTTACTGAGAAAGCTGTATGCTTGTTATGCAAGTCATAGAATTGCTAAGCAAGTCTAAAAGGCTTTATAAATGAGAGCTCCATTGTTCATTTAATAATAAGCATCCAAGAGGAGAAATAGTGCACTAGTGTTTACATTTTGTTAAAGAGAGAATTGGAGTGAGAAAGTGAGAAACTTGAATATGTTCATCTTTTCTTTCATTTCTAGAGAAAGAAGAAGTTTCTTTAGGATTCCTTAAAGGATTAACAAAGTTTTAGCTATTGAGGTTATCTTGCAAAAAGTAAAACCCTATAAACTTTAGTGAATTCCATTTATCTTCTTAAAATCTTCTAATAGCTTTGTATTAACTATATATCATCTTGGATGATGCTTCTTGGATGTTCAATAGAGAACTAGAAGTTCTATCGATTTCCAAGGGTGAGTAAATAATGTATATTCTAACATATTTTTATGTTTTCAACTACTTCTATGTTTCCAAATCATTATTGTCATCACTTATTAATTTATTATATTTTATCCATATTTTTACTTCTTTTATATGTTAAAGATTTAGGTACTTTTAGGACAAGTGTTTTGAAAAACCTTCCTTTAAGCTATGGTTATAAGAAATGTTGTTAAACTGATGATACAATAATTTAAATTGTTTATGAGTTGTTTTATTGAAAAATGAAAGGTTTATGGAACATGCTTATTTAAATATAGATTTAAAGATCATGATTTGGCAATTGATGAAATAATTTTGAGTTGATGAATATAAAAAGATTAATATGTTTGGAAATGAACTATGAAAGTGTATGATAAAAGCAAGGTTAGAAATCTTGATAGATTGTTTATAAATAGTTAATGGATAGAACCTATATAGGATCTTATAAAAATAGAAATTATGTGGTTTAAAATATGTTTAACCATAGCTAGATCATTTAAAATGGTGTACTAAAAGATTTTCTTTGTAAAAACTATTTTTTTATAATTACTATTTCTATAATTTTATAAACTTGTTTTAGGATGACGCTAGTTAGAAAACTATAACTAGCAGCAAGTGATGGTGCCTAACCTTAGTGCACCTTGGTTCAAACCCTAATTAGTGGAGGTATTAATAACCCTATGTGTTAGCCAACATATGTTGATTAGAACTTAGTAACTTAATAAGTTACCAAGAAATGAGAATGGATTTGATTAATTTGATAACTCCATATGTCATATTATGAAATGTGACAAGTTGTTTAGCTTATTCTTTAAGTTATCTGCTTAATAAACTAGGAACCTCCCACTTAATTATTTTTTTCAAATCAATTTAAAGTGATATGATTCCAGTTCACATTATTGTTGAACTTTCATATTCTAGTTGAGTTAATACTTTGCTAACTAATTTAAATGTATTTTATGGAACAAAACAAATGGTTTTCAAAGTTGTATTATTGTCAGCTATTATCAAAATGATCTAATTATTTAAACACAATTTATCAAGCATAACAAAACTTGGATTTCATTAAAAATAGTAAAGTCACCTACCTTATAAAGTATAAAAGGGTTTCAATGATATGCAGAAAAAATGTTCTAGAAAGGAAAAGTTTGAATAAATTACAAAAGTTCAAGACTTAAGAAGAATTTATTTTATTGAAGCACAATACATGACTAAATAGTTTTTCACTAATTAGGAGACAAGTACACCAAGTTTTGAAAAAAGAGATAAGAAACCATATCAAAATTTCTTTGTCATATTCTATTAACTTTAACCCTATTAAGGTAGTTTTGATGATAACAAAACATTTTGATACTCTTGTGTATGGCATTTGGTCAACTAGAATCCTAATGCAAAAAATAAAGGATGAAGGAGATTAAAAATTGAAGAACATGTTTAGTCTAGCTAGGATTCTAGTTAAGATCATAGGATGAAATTGTATAAGAGGAATTAATCAATAAGGGGTTTACGTTTTTCATGAAAACACTAAGTTTAATCTTATGTCAAAAGGCTTTTAAAATGAGGTTGGATTGTTTTTCAAGAAAGAAAATCATATTTCAAATGTCAATCTTCAAAAAACTAGAAAAACAAAGCATGAATCAATTGAGCAAGCGATTCCAATCATCCAAAGAGCAAATTGGAATACCTAAATTAACTAACTAATCAATTCCATGCATTTAAACAGCACACTCAACAATCAAAATTAATTGAGCCAATCGATTCTAGAGCAAGCGGGGCAAAATGAATTGATTAACTAATTGATTCAGTGTTTCAATTCTTTAAAATTAAGTTTTATGAATTAATTGATGTTCCTACTCATCACCCTGTATTCTTTATTCAAAATTAAGTTTTCCATAAGTCATGATCTATTAACTAATCGATTCTGAACATCTAAAGCTAAATTAAGGTCCTAGTGAATTAATTCATCATGTATTGAATTTAAATTATATAGCCAAGTGAATCAATTGACTAATCGATTCAATGTAACTTTTCAAAATTTCACAAGCAACTTGAATTAATTGACTAATTGATTCCTGAGGTGTTAACTACCTTGTAATGGCTATATTTTGTTTGTACTGGATTTTTTTACATCTCTAACCTTTATATAAAGGCTTCATTTCAATTTGAAAATAGAAAAAAGTGCTTTCATTGTTACATAGATACAAGAAAATTCATCTTCTTTCATCTAAAACTTGAAAATCCCTTAAGCCTATTTGATTCAAATTCCTCTCTTAGTGCTTCACTATGTAATCCTAACTTTTAGAGTTTGTAAGCTATATTCTTATATTCAAATCATACATTTATTGTATATTAAGGGTGAGGTATCCCTAAGAACATTAAGAGTACTGGATCTCTTGATAAACAAAAGCTTTAAAAAAGGATTCTCAAAAGGATTTAACAAGAAAAGTAGAAACCTATACTGAGGCTTCTTCAAGTGCCCTTAAACTTAAAGAGATAGTGGATTAGAGTTCAAATCCAAGTCAAAGAGGCTTAGTAGTGGATATACACCTTGGAAAGTTAGATCTTCAAGGTTAAAACTACTATAAATAGCAGTGTTTGAATCTTCTCTTCTCTATCTCTTTATTTACTTATATTGTACTCTATTTTTCTAAAACTTACTTGTTATGCTAAGTTTGCATTTACTTGTTCATCAATTTCATTCTTAAATCATTTGTTAACTCATATTGCCATTATTGTGCAAAAAAATTTTAAACCCAATTTACCCCTTCTTGTGTAAAATATTGAATAACATTTAGTATCTAAGCTTAGCTTTTAGAAAGATCTAATGGATGTAAATAGTGCTAGTATTTTACCTAAATATCCTCCATTAAATGAACCTTAAGGCCTTAATGGATAAAACTATAGTTATTGGAAACAAAAAAATGAAAGATTTTATAGAAGCCATTGATTTGATATGTAGGATTTAATTGAAAATGGTTATAATCCACTAGCAAAAAGGGAAAATAATGTAGAAGTTTTGAAACCAAGATCTTGAATGCAACGAGGAAGAGGAAAAAAATATCAACTTCATTCTAAAGTTAAATGGATTTTATCAAATACTTTATAGGGCTTAGTGAATATGAGAAGGTATCAAATTGCTTAACTATAAAAGAGATATAGGATATGCTTGAAGTAGTTCATGTGGGAACCATATAAGTCAGAGAAAGAAAAATGCATACATTAGTTTATCAATATGAATTATTTAGAATGAATGATGGAGAATCTACTAATGACATGATGCAAAGGTTTACAACTCTTATTAGCTAATTAAGTCTTCTTAGTAGGCATTTTACAAATGAAGAACTTGTTCACAAGGCATGAAGGTCATTAACAATTGAATAGCAACCTAAAATAACTGATATTAAAGAAGTAATGAAGATAAAGATGCTAACTTTACAAGATTTATTTGGAAATTTGGAGGAGCATAAAATAGAGCTTAAGAGATATACTAATGACAATGAAGGAAAAAAAAAGTCTCTTGCTTTTAAAGCTAAAACCAATATAGATGAGGATAAAATTAATGAAGATTACCAAAAGGAATTACTTGACATTTCATTGGAAGATGACCTAGCCCTCCTCACTTAGAAATATTAAAGGGCACTTAAAAGAATAAGTAATAGAAGAAGAATGCCTTAAGCAAACAAGTATGCAAATAAAGGAGAAGCTAATAAGTAAGCTACTCCAACATGCTAAAAGTGTAAAAAGCAAGGGCATATCAAGTTTGATTATCCTATTTACTTAAAGAAGTAGTTGGGGATTAAAAAGAAGAAGAACAAAAGTGCTAATAAAAAAGCATACTTAGTTGCTTAGGGAGATGATGATGATAATGATTCATGTGAAGGAAATAATAAAGATGATAAAGCTCTTTTGTGCTTGATGACTTTAAAAGAACAAAATGAAAATGAGGTATCCATCTCTAGTTTAGATAATGAATTAGATTATGTCATTTCTGATTTGAATTTAAATTTGCTTAAAGCTAAAAGAAATATTGAACTTTCAAAGAAGTTAATCTCTTCTTTGGAAGATAATATTGAACAACTTGAAAAGGAGAATGAAGAATTAATTCAAGAAGTTAAAAGCCCTAAGAAAATTACTAAAAAATGCATCTCTTAGGAAATTCTCAAGCAAAAACTTGATGATTTAACTAAAAAACTTGAGAAGTTCACAAAAGGCAAAGATTCCTTTGACACTCTTCTTAGTCAAAAGATCAGCTTTAACAAAGAAAGCCTTAGGTTACACATTAAATAAAAAAATCATTTTTACAAGAACTTCTTTATTAAAAAGACTATGAAGAAACAAACAAGAATAATTATTTCTACTATAGAAAGAAAAGGCATGGAATTTATTCTTGTACATATAAAAGAAATACAAATGTTAGAACAAAAAAAAATTAGGGTCCCTAAAGGTACATATGTGCCTAACTAACAAAGATGAACCTAAAGTTATTTGGGTACCAAAAATTAAACATTAATACTTCTTTTGTAGGTATGTTTAAGAACCCAAAATGAGATGCGGTACTTAGATAGTGGCTACTTAAGACATATGACAATGGATAAATCCAAGTTTATCTCATTTGCACTCAAGAAAGGAGGAAATGTCACATTTAGAGATAACTCAAACAGAAAAATTATAGGAAAAGGTGGAATGGGTAAGAATTCTAAATCTTGTATTGATGATGTCTTATATGTCAAAGGACTCAAGAATAATTTTCTTAGCATTAGCCAATTCTATAACAAAGGAAATAAAATTACACTTAATTCCTCTTGTTGCATTGTTGAAAATCAAGATGATTAGCAAATTAAGCTAATAGGAAAAAGATATAGAAATATCTATAAGATAGACATTGATAATGAGCTTTCTCTAGATTCTAAATACATGGTTAGTATAAATAATGATTCTTGGATTTAGCATAAAAGACATGCTCATGCAAGCATGAATCTTATTGGAAAGCTTTCCAAAAATGATTTGGTTGATGGTTTGCTAAAGTTAAAATTTATCGAAAAAAGAATTTGTGATGCATGTTAAAAAGGAAAACAAGCAAAAACCTATTTTAAATCAAAGAATCTTGTTTCCACTGTTAGATTACTTAAATTACAACATATAGATTTAGTTAGTCCATTAAGAATTAAAAGTCATGGAGGAAATCTTCATGTACTTATAATTATTGATGATTGCTTAAGATTTACATGGACATTATTTCTTCCTTCTAAAGAGAAAGCTTTTGAAGCTTTCAAAAGCCTTGCAAAAACTCTACAAAATGAAAAAAAAAGTTCATAATAAACATTAGAGGTGATCATGGTTGGGAATTTAAAAAATCATGATTTTACTTATTTTTATGATGACAATAGAATTAAGCATAACTTTTCATCTCCTAGAACACCTAAACAAAAAGGAGTTTTTGAAAGGAAAAATAGGTGTTTAGAAGAGATAGCAAGAACTATGCTTAATGATAGCTCTCTTCTAAAATCTTTTTAGGCTAAAGCAGTGAACACTACTTGCTATGTGATGAATAGAGCTCTTATTAGACTAATTTTAAAGAAAACCCTTTATGAACTTTACAAAGGAAGAAAGCCAAATATTTCACATTTTCATGTTTTTGGTTGTAAATGTTTTGTACATAATAATGGAAAAGACATCCTTGGAAATTTGATGTCAAATATGATGAAGTTATCTCTATTAGGATATTCTTCTAATAGCAAAGCCTAAAAGATTTACAATAAAAGAACTTTACTAATAGAAGAATCCATACATATTGTATTTGATAAGTTTTCTCCTAGCATGAAAAAGGTATCAAATAAAGATAAGGAACAAACTAACTTATGGGTGATTTAAAAGAATTCAAATGAAAAGATGAAAGCTAAAGAAAAGAATGAAAAAGACAAAGAAGTAGCCCCATCCACAAGAAACATAAAATAAAATCCTAACACATGGACATTAAAAAGAATGGAAGATGATAAGAGGTCACTGTATTGATTAAGTCATTGGTGATATGACTTAAAAGCTAACAATTGATAAACATTAGGTCTTAGCAATACAAGATGAATTAAATTAGTTTGAAAGAAATGAAGTTTAGGAGCTTAGGCTAAGACCTAAATGATTATCCAATTATTGGCACAAAATAGGTCTTTAGAAACAAGTTAGATGAAAATGGC
The DNA here is from genome assembly GCA_020226215.1 of Sindora glabra. Taxonomy (NCBI): domain Eukaryota; kingdom Viridiplantae; phylum Streptophyta; class Magnoliopsida; order Fabales; family Fabaceae; genus Sindora; species Sindora glabra. The sequence continues at coordinate 73,866,180 of CM035226.1, read as the reverse complement.
ATCATAATTAAAAATAAAGCTAGATTGGTTACCAATGGATACAATCAAGAGGAAAGCATTGATTATGGTTAAACATATGCACCAATAGCTAGATTAAAAGCAATTAGAACGTTATTAGCATATTCTTGTATAAAAGGTTTCACACTTCATCAAATAGATGTTAAAAGTGCATTTTTAAGTGGTATAATCATGGAAAATGTGTATGTTGGATAACCTCCAAGTTTTAAAAGTAATTTATTTCCAAATCATGTATTTAAATTAAACAAAAACTTTATATGGCCTTAAACAAGCTCTTAGAGTTTGGTATGAAAGGCTAAGCAAATTCTTGATTGGAAAAGATTTTTCAAAAGGAAACTTGATACTACTTTATTTATAAAATAAAATTTTAATGACATTCTTCTTGTGCAAATATATGTTGATAATATCATATTTAGTGCTATTGATGAGTCTATGTGCAAGGAATTTGGTAAGTTGATGTAGAGTGAATTTAAAATGTCTATAATAGGAGAACTAAATTTCTTTCTTAGATTGCAAATCAAGTAGTCTAGTGATGGAATCTTTATGAGCTAAGCCAAATACACAAAGGAGCTACTGAAGAAACTTAAGAAAAGTGAAGCCAAACTATCTCCTACCCCCATGAGTAGAGCAAACAAGATGGATCTAGATGAAGAAAGTAAAAAAGTTAAGGCAACAATGTATAAAAAAATGATAGGATCCTTGCTCTATGTAATTGCTAGCAAACTAAACATTATATTTAGTGTGTGTGTGTGTGTGTGTGTGTGCGTGTGCAAAATTTGAAGCTAATCTAAAAGAATCACACTTAACTACTGTGAAAAGGATTTTTAGATAGTATCCCAAAGAAAATTGAATTTTCTAATAGGTTATTCAAATGCCAAATTTATTAGTAGTAGATCAGATAAAAAAAAGCACTAGTGGAACATGTTAATTTCTTGGACATTCACTAGTTTTTTTGTATGGCAAGAAACAAAATAGTGTGACACTATCCACTACAAAAGCAGAATATATAGTAGTAGGTAGTTGTTATGCTCAACTCTTTTGGATGAAGCAACAACTATTTGACTATGACTGAATTTTGAAAATATGCCCATAAAATATGATACTACAAGTGCCGTTAATCTAACTAAGAATCCTATCATGCACTCAAGATCCAAACACATTGAAATAAGACATCATTTCATTCATGATCATGTCCATAGAGGAAACATTTCATTAGAATTTGTCCAAACTGATTTTCAATTAGCAGACATCTTCACCAAGCCATTTAATGGTTTTAATTTTATAAGAAAAGAATTAGGCATGTTACATTTTGTTAAAAGGTAATTTATGCATTAATTTCATATTGTGATCAATGTACTAACTTAAGCATTAAAGATATCCTAAAAGTTTATTTTTGCAGTACTATCCTTCATCTTCAATAATATTAAATCAAAATCAAGCTTTAATCATTGAAAGAGTTAAAAAGTTAAATCACAAATCATTTGAGGAATGAAATGATGGAAAAAAAGGTCTAGCATACAAGGAATCGAGTGGTCAATTGATTCCAAAGGGATAAATTAAGTGGATGATTGACTCCAATAAAGCAGTGTTAATCTTTAGAAGTCTCAAATTAATTCACAAATTGATTAACAACATGTGAAAGGAATTTTAGAATTTAAATTTTCTAACTGTGAATCAAATGGTCAATTGATTAATAGATGAACATATTCATCTATGAATCGATTAGTCAATCGATTCTAAAAGGCCTTTGTAAAAGCTCTGTCATATAATAACTATGTTATTCGCTCCCTTATTTCTGAATCTAACCATTGCATGTTTTTTGCCCTTTTGCTTTCCCATAAAAATACTCAATCTTTTCCATTAAGAACACCTAAAAACATTATTTAAAGTCATTCTCCATCCTTCCTAATGTCATTTGACGCATTAAAAGCTAGTATTCTTAAGTTCTTTATTTAATCCATATCACCAAAACCTTTCATCTATAACCTACTTCAAAACTCCCTTTTCTAACTAAATCTTAGTGATCATTAACTCTATAAGAAAAAAGTATGGCAATAAAATATCTTTATACTAAATCAAGCAAAAGAAAAGGAAAAGTTATAAAGTCCTTATCTCAATCCTTACTTTTTGCTGACTAAGTTCCATAAAAGATTTGCTATTCCGAGGTAACGACTTTTGAAAGATTTATAGAATGTATGTCTAAGGAAATAAAACCAAAAAATTGTTAGGATATCATATTTCTAAGAAACAAAAACTTAGAGATATATATTAGAACATTTGACTCTAGTTAAATTTGCTAAACATGCTACTAATATCTATCCTAGTCTAATGTATCAATTTCATGCCAATCTTAAAAAAAAAAGTGGGTAAGAAAGTTTGCTTGAATTGATCACCATTAGTAAGGATGAAAGGTTTTCTATTGGCATCCATGAATTAGCTATAATTTTTCACATGGATGTAAATTAACCCTTCACTGGTGCTAGAAACATTGTAGACTACTCTAAGGCTATGGCTATAAGATTATTTTGGTTCCACTCTCACCTTAAAATCATAAAGAACAAGTTGCCAATTATAGGGCTGTTAATGGAAGATAGGATCTTAGCATTACACCATTGCTAAAATAATTCTTCCAAAGAGGCATAACTTTACCCAGATTAATGATCATGAGTTGATCATAAGGCACAACTTCCTTTACCACATATTACTTTGCATGCATACCCATGTAAATAAAGATTTCCTTCCTTATGGAATGATTCTCACAAAACTCTTCAAAGTTTCTAGAATTCAAGTTAACTAAAAGGTCAAGGTGGAGAAATTTAAGGAATATAAAAGGTAGAAGGCCAAACATATGAAATAAACATAAAAAGATAGGTGTTTGGCACTTCATTAAGAGAGGAGATGTTGTTAAAAAGTTTGACATGCCAACTTTCAAGGATCATATTACTACATTACATCAAAAGATAAGAAAGGAATTAAAATCTTACATTAAGCATCAGTTTAGGAAACTCAGAGGTAAACTAAAGACTACTGAAGAAAAAGAAGATAGCTCTCCCAAAGAAGAACCAGCGTTTTCTCCTAAAGCTAAAAGAAGAACTAAAGGGAAGCAAGAGGCTATACCTTTAGAGAAAGAAGCAAATGAAGAAGAAGATTCTGAAGCAATTGCTTCAAATAATGAAAAAGTTAAGGATAGTTTGGATAATATGGTAGATAATTAAATATAATTATCCCTTTAGCCTTATTATCCTCTTAGGTCTTATTTTTCTTATATTTTAGACTACTAAATCTTTTGGATATCATCTTCTATGGTTTTGTATTTAAATGGTTATGCATATTTCAAATTGTTACTTCATTAGTTATTATGTTTCATTAATTACTTATGCCTATTATCCCTCTTATTAGTGATTATTATGCTTTACTAGATATTTTGCTAGCTTGTTAAATGACGATTGGCTATTGGTTATTACTCTTACATTATGTTTCACCTTTTTATTAATGCCAAAAGAAGGAGAAAATTAAGAAATCTTGAAATTAAATGGTATGATTTGAGGGGGAGTATTCTATTTAGGGGGAGCCAACATATGGAAATCTTATTTAATTTTAAAATGGTTTGACATCATCAAAAAAGGGGAGATTGTTAACCTTAGCCCCATTAAGGTGTTCTTGATGATAATAAAATATTTTGATACTCTTGGATTTAGTATTTGATCAACTAGAATCCTAATGTAAAAAAAGAAGATTGAAGGAGATTAAAGATTGAAGAATATATTTAATCTAGTTAAGATTCTAGTTAGGACCATAGAATGAAATTGTATAAGAGGAATTAATCAATAAGGGGTTTAGGTTTTTCATGAAAACACTAAGTTTTATTTTATGTTAAGAGGCTTTTAAAATGAGGTTCGATTATTTTTCAAGAAAGAAAATCGCATTTCAAATGGCAATCTTTGAAAAACTAGAAAAATCAGGCATGAATCGATTGGTCAATTAATTCTAAGCATCTAAAGAGCAAACTGGAATACTTGAATCAATTAACCAATCAATTTCAAGCATTTATAGAGCATACTGGACAATTAGAATTGATTGAGCAATAAATTCTAAAGGTCTAGAAAGCAAGCAAGGTAAAATGAATCGATTAACCAATCAATTTAGTGTTTCAATTCTTCAAAAATAAGTTTTACAAATTAATTAATGTACATGCTTATTGCCCTATATTCTTTATTCAAAATCATGTTTTTCATAAGTCAAAATCGATTGACCAATCCATTCTGAATATCCAGAGCTGAACTGAAGTCTGGTAAATCAATTCCTAATGGATTGAATTTAAATTGTATAGCCGGGTGAATCAATTAACCAATCGATTTACTACAACTTTTTTAAAATTTTGTAAGCAACCTAAATCGATTGACCAATCGATTCACAAGGCACCAACTACCCCATAATAGCTATATTTTATCAGTAATGAATTTTTTACCTTTCTAACCTCCATATGAAGGCTTTATTTCAATTTGAAAAAAAAAGAAAGAAAATGCTTTCACTATTATATAGACATAAGAAACTTCATTTTCTCTCATTTAAAACTTAAAAATCCCTTGAGCCTATTTGATTCAAAGTCCTCTCTTAGTGCTTCATTGTGTAATCCAAAATTTTAGAGTTTGTAAGCTATATTTTTATATTCAAATCATACATTTGTTGTATATTAGGATGAGGTATTCTCCAAGAACATCAAATATGCTAGATCCCTTATAGAAAAAAGCTTTAAGAAAAGATTCTCAAAAAGATTTAACAAGAAAAATAGGGACTTATACTAAGGCTTCTTCAAGTGCCTTTAAACTTGAAGAGATAGTGAATTAGAGTTCAAATCCAAGTTAGAGAGGCTAAGTAGTGTATGTAAACTTTAGAATGTTGGATCTTCAAGGATGGAACCATTATAAATAGCGGTTTTGAATTTTCTCTTCTTTATCTCTCTCTTTACTTATATTGTATTCTATTTTTTTTAAACTTACTTGCTACTATGCTAAGTTTGCATCTACTTGTTCATAGGTTTAACTTTTAAATCACTTGTTAACTCATATTGTCATTATTGTGTGAAAAGTTTTCAAAACCTAATTCATCCCTTTTTTGGTAAAATATTGAACAGCATATTCATTTTCTTTAACCTTTATCATCTTCAAAATAGCATCCCAACCAAATCTACTTTATCCTTTTGATGTGGTAACAGTGTTCCACGATTTCTTCATAGTTTTCGAGTGATTATTAGCATGTTCAGTTATGCATTCAATATTGAACTTCATGTTAATTGCCTTAGCCACTTTTTCATATGAAGAAGCTTTTAAAGTATTTGATGGCTTATTTCCTTATTTAGCCTCCCTAGCAAGAATTTGAAGGATTGAACATTTCATACTTGGATTCCACATGAAGTTCTTTCCTTTTTCTTTCTTTCTTTTAATTTTTTTTATTAATAAATCAACAAAAATATGCATATGATAAGAAATGAAATCAAAATACATTCCAAAAGCAAAATACTACTTATTTTGTATTATAAATTCCAAAGTAAACATCCAATAAAAGTACTTTGAAACATCTAATAAAAGTAAATATTTCAAATATCCAACAAAGATTAAAGCATTACATATAAGATTAAACTCTCCTACATCTAAAAACATTCCATATCCTATATGCGATTTCATCTCATTTTCATGATCATTCATAGCTTTGGTCTCTTTCTTCTCTTTGTGTTAATTAAGGTATTAGGTTGTCATTTTCAAGGCTATCAAAGGGGTTTTCATGAAGAATGGCTTCCATGATTAAGTCATTTAGATTAACTTCCATTATAAAATTATGGATAATATAGCATGCCAAAATAACATTAACTTGTGTTTGAAAAAACCAAAATTGTTTAACATCAAGCACATGGAAATGCTTTTTTAAAACACCAAATCCTCTCTTAATTATGGTGTGTAAAGAAAAGTAGCAAAGATTAAATGGTTCTTTTTTCATTTGCAAGGATGTGACCTCTAAATTTATTCAAGTGGTATTGCACTCCATAATATAGGGAAAGAATTCCATGTCAGATCTCATAGCCAACATCGACAAGATAGTATTTGCCTATATGATAATGATTACAAAAAAAAAAGTATCATTTATTCTAGGAAAATATTGAACTAGAAAAATTTATAGTGTAATACCTTGAGGAATTTTAACACTGTTAGACTTTGAAAGTTCATTGCTTAGAACCTAAGAATTGTGTGCACTTCTTTCCTAACTAGTTAAAAGATAACTGAACCTTAAGTCAAACCTAATAGCTGCAAGTACATTTTTTATTGTTTTTTTTCTTTATGACCTTGAAACCTCCTTTGGAGTTCACTTAGTATTAAAACATGTATAAGTGTACCATTTATTACCCTAATATAATCCTATAATTATCATTAAATTTGAATAATTTAAGTCTTATCAAAACAATATATATAAGAAATTATAAGAACCAAGATTAGTTACTTACTTGAAAATAAGGATAAAACCTTCTATTATCCCTTACTTCTAGAGGGGTTGAATTTTGAGGTGGCTTTATAAAATCCTTATATAATTTTAAAATTGCGTTCAAGATGATTTTAAAAGTACCTATGCATAGTTTTAGTGGATTTATAAAACCTACCTCAAATCACTCTTAGTTTCACATTATGTCCAATTGCATGTAAGAATATAAGCAATTGCTCCTTATTAGACATGTTCAAAGTTAGACTCAACAAATTTTTTATAGTAAGAATCTTACATAAAGTAGAGAAAACAATAGTACTCATTCAAATTTAACTAATGCAATCCTCTTCAATCCTACACATGATACTATTCATTTAGCTTTTCCTTTCAAAATGTCTATTAATTTAAGGTTCTCTAGGTGTGTAATCCATAACTCTAATAATTTCTATAACCATTATGCTTGTTGTTGCTAACATAGCACTTGTTGTAACAATGATTGCAGTACAGGTGTATTCATCATATTCATCATCCATCTATAAAAAAATTAAAATGGAAAGTAATCTCTGATTACAAATTTAGATGAAATATCTTTGGACAAAAGCACATGCTAATTATTTGGTAAACAAACTTTCTTAATAAAGCATAGTGCAACAATCTTAATATAAAGTGCAGAGAAATGAACATTGATTTAATGCAATTCATAGAAGTGCCATGGTACATGGAATATCTTTAGATAAAAACATATGCTAATTTTTTGTTGATATCAATAACATAACAAAAATAATGATTAGTGAATTATAAATTTGACAAAATAATTCTAAAATATGAAGCTAATCAAAACCAACCATATCAATTATGTATAAAGCCATAGCTAGAGAATGGGTTAATGACCATGTAAACTCATCAAAATAATTCTCTAAAGTTAAATGTAAATTATTACTCCATAATAATAGTTCATGAATAGCAAATATATTATTCTATATGAAAGCTTGATTACTAATTTATGTATTGACCAATGTCATGAGATGAAACCTAGTAGATAACCTCTATTCATCTAATAAAGCAAAGTGAAGAAAAATAAAGAACATACATTAACATGATATTTAATAATAGTAAGATAATACATATCTAACACTTAAGTACTTTTGAGAGAAAAATTGAATGAGAAATGATGGCAAAAAGGAAAAATTAATATAAATAGGTTTTGATAAACTAAAAAGAAAACCCATCCACTCCCAGAAAGGTAACAAGTAAATAGATTACAAACATAATAAACTACTTTGGATTTTTCAAAATTCACAAGTTATCTTAATTTAAAGTTAATGTGATCCATCATGAAAGAGTTAGTCAAGTAGTAGGCTGATAATATGTCTTAACAATAACCAAGCGAGGTATGATGGCAAAAGCAAGAATCTAATATACTTAGGCTTTGATAAACAACATCTAAATAGATAAAAGAGAATGAAAACCATTTATTCAGAGAAAGGCAATAGGATGCAAATTTCAAACTTAGGAAAATATTCTAAATCCTCAAAAGTTCAAATGTTATCTCAATTTATAGTTCACATGATCCATTTGGGAAGAGTTAGTCAAGCAACAACATGATAATAGACAATACCCAAAGGGCTAAATTGAAAGAAAAACAAAGTTGCTATCAAGTGAGAAAAGGCATTATCAAATTGAGTACTCACAAAAATGGCAAGAGAATGAGCCTATATAAATTGCATATAAGTAAATAAAAAAATATAGAAATAATATGCAAGATGTAAAATGTTAAAAATAATAAATAATAAATTAATTTAATTAAATAAAAATTTATGCTTATTTAAATTATTTTTATAATAAAAAGAAAATATAATATATCATATTTGTGATATTCGATAATATTGACATTTAATCTTTAAATACCAAGAGTGAATATATAAAAAAGCATACAATGAAATAAATAAACAAAATGAAATTATACATAAGTTATAAAACTTTGATAAAGTTTCAATTAATGAATATTTAACTAAACATATAATACTTAAAAATTGATATCAAGATAATATTGATAAAATTTAAATAAAAAAATTTAATTTTAATATTCAAATTTTATTATAAAAATAAAACATACAACTAATAAATTCAATTAACAATGTTGATATTAAAGTTTTAACTTATTTAATATATTATTTAAAAAAGGTTAAAAAGAAAATATATTATGTTATATTTAGATTACTTGGTAATAATAAGATATAAGCAATAGTAATATATATGAAAAATAAAAAAGTATAAAACATGGCAAATAAAAAGGAAAAAAAATAACGTGTGAGTTTAAAGTGGTAAGAGCTAAAAATAGAATATATAATAGAGTAAATTAATTTCATTAAATAAAATATTTAAATTGTTTAAAATATTCTTATAGTAAAAAGATTATATTGTGCTATATTCATGTTACTTTGTAGTATTTGTGTTGTAAAATATTTAAAAATAAAAATAAATATATTATATTATATCAATATTATTTAATGATACCAATATTTCAATTACAATTAACATGGATGTGCATAAAGAAAAATAAAAACTTGTAATATAACAAATAAAAATAAAGAGAAATATTATATGAACTATAAAATAATAAGAGTTAAAAATAAAATATGTTGTAAATTAATTTAATCAAATGAAATCTTTAACTTATTAAAAATATTTTTACAATAAAGTGTGTGAGATGTAAATTTTGATAAAAATCACAATTGATGCTTTTTTAATTTGAAATATAACATAAAATTGATATAAAAAGAATATTGACAAAATTTAATATATCAATGTTATCTTATTTTCTTAAGTACTTTTATTAGAAAATAGGATATGTAATGAATTAATCCAATTACTAACTTATATATATATATATATTAAAATTTTAACTTAGTTAAATTATGATTATAATAAAAATAAAATATATTGTATTATATATATTACTTGTCGATATTAGTGTTTGAGTAGTAAATAATAAAAATGGGTATAAAAAATGCAACAAAGAAAATAAAAAGAAAAAAAAGCATGAATTATATTATATTTATACTACTTAATAATATGTTAATGTCTAAGTTATAAATAACGAATAAACAAAAAATACATACTAATAAAAACAAGAAAAATAATGTGTAAGATATAACACATAATATATAATAATATGTTAGTAATAAGGTTATAAATAATAAAAGTAAATATAAAAATATATTAATAAAAAGAAAATTAACAATGTATAAATTATAATTATAATTATAATATAAAAAACTGAAAAAGAAGGTGCAAAGTTGAGAGGTGGTGAGTGGGAAAAGATTTTCATTATCAAACATGAACTTGACATGTATATAAACAAGAAAAAATTTTCCCACCAAAAATCATTCAATTCTTTTTAACATAGATCTAAAGATAGAAGGGGTTAAAATATAATTACATTTTTGTTATTTTCATATGTAAATTAAACTGTGTTTATCACTTGCATGTATTCAATTAATGATATAAGGAACCCTATTTAATGAGTTAAAATTTCCTTTTGAAAATTCTTTTTCTTCCGCCATTCTTTAAAAGTTTTGCATTTTATTTTATTAATTTGCAAAATTAGCATTTCATTTTTCTAATCTATAGAATCTATAAGAAATTAATGGTTAAATTATTGAGAAGCATGCTATGAATATATGTTCTACTAACTTTTACTATTCTAATTCATATTATGATGATGATTTTTATTCTTTTTTTATAATTACTGTGAATTATGATTTTCGGTGTTAGGATGTATTAAAATCCCATGTTATGACCCAAAATATTTGCAAAGTAATTGAATATGAAGCTAAATTAATTTTTTAAGGGATCCCTTTTGAGCACTTAACCAATTTAAATCTATCATTGATTTATTATGATAAAAAAACTTAGCATGAAAATTAATTTTGCATTTTCATTATAAAGGCTATAAATTGTTATTGAGATTTGAAATAAGCATATGCAATTTGTTATAAAAGAGACACTTTAACTAGAAGTCAATCTAATAAAAAAATAAAGTTTTGATCATTGAATTTATTTTTTCAAATAAGTAATATAGCATTAAAAGTCATTCAAACATTCTTTCAAACACCTTGTGATCAATTAAGTAAAAATCCTTTCTTGGTTAATAATTATGTTCACAATTTGAATAAAAAATTATGAGTTAAAATGTGAGAAAAATTATAAAAACTATTTTTAGGGTAAAAAAGGAATTATATTAAATAACAACCAGGAAACATATACTAATCTAGGCATAGAACTACCCTTTGTATCATACCCTATTAGGAGGGAGATTTAGTATGCTAATAAACATTACAATTACTATTAACATTTTTTGCCAAAAAGTTTGTAAGACTATTAATTTCCCTATAAATATGGTTAACAATTAGTGAACCCCTATTAATCAAAAGTCTCCTACAATCTTCAATAAGATTGTGATATTCAAGAGAATAAGTAAGAACGTCAATTGACAAAGCATTAATGATAGATAAGGCATCAAATTCAACAATAATTAGGAATCAACTCTTACTTTGGACTAACATTAGCCCATCCTAAAGACTATTCATTTCAGTAACAAAATTTGAACAAACTTCATGCCTTTTATGACTTCTTATCATCCATTCTCCATTATAATTCCTAACCACAGTAAAGCATCCAACCAAGCCTAGGTTACCTTTTGATGCTATATCTATATCAAGTTTGAAATAACCAAATGGGGGAGGTTCCCGCCTAATATCTATAAGTTGTTATAAAGAAGGTAATTTGGCTTGTCCTATTTTAGCCTAATACTTAACTTATTTAGCACGAGTAATTGCCTTTAAATTTAAGCTTCCTTGGTTAGGTTGGAAGATTTTTTTGTTCCTATGTAACCAAAAATTCCAAAGACTCTATGTACACACAATGGCCCATGGGACCTTTAAAATGTAACTTATTTAATGTTCAATTACCTTTTAATCATATATCAAAATTTGAATGCAAAAATTAACCACTCAGATCATTACCCAAAAAAAAATTTAAATACAAAAGTTGCAAACAAGAAAAATTAGTACCAAGATCATTCTAAGGGGTTAAAATAACTAGATATCTCTTAAAATATGGACAATAGAGTCTAGACTAGAACTACACATAACATAATAGGGGAAATATCCACTCCTCCTTTAATTGAAAGTTCCCTAATACAATTTCTTTTCAAAATAGTAAGTTACATAAAAAATTGAATATTAGGAACTGTGGAAAATTTCTAAATCCATTTGAATTTTTACCCTAAAAAAAGAAGGTTATCTTTTTTCAAAAAATTATATATACTTTTAATTGAACATGGCCTATCCTTAGATAAACGCTAGATAACTTTATCTTAAATACTTGTTATACTAAAAAGAGTTCAAGAATGGCATTCCTTATATTTGTAGGAAAGGTGAAAGAAATTTCATCTAAAATATGAGTTCCATTTTGAATTTTTATCTTTAACCTTCAATTCCATCTCAATTTAGGTGAGAAGTCTTTGAATACACTCTCTAAAAGACCCAATATTAAGCCAATTATCTTGCCAAAAATAAAATTTTTTCTCTATTATCTACATTCCATTTCAATTCTACCTTAATGATATATATTATGCATTTTAAAGTCTTCCAATTATGAGAACAAAATCTACTTCTTCTAGCTTGATTGTTATTATCTAAATTTAAGTATTTGCTTCTAACCACCTTCACCTAAAAAGCTTAATGATTACAAATAAAATCTTAAGCTAACTTACCTAACATAACCATGTTAATAGATGCAAAATCTCTTATCCCAAGCCTCTTTCTCTTTAGGAAAAGTGACAATGTCCCATTTAACTAGAGGCATTCTTTTTCCTTTAATTGAACTTCCTTATCTGAAATTTCAAATAACCTAATCTAGATTTAACAAAATTCCTTTAGGAACCTTAGACAATTGGAAAGGATATAAAGGTGAAGTAGACAAAATAAGATTAACCAAAATAAATCTATTAAGTGAAGGTAAAAATTTGGACAACTAACCATGCACTTTTTCCTTTAATTTATCAACCAAAAATTAAAGATTAACATTTTATTATTTGATTTAATATCAACTCTTAAATGATTTCCTAAATCCACTCTATGGGCAATACCAAGCTCATTACTAAGTCTATCCCTAATTTGAGGATAAATGATCTTTGAAACTTTAGATTTCCTAAAATTCACTTTTAAACCAAATAAAATAGCAAGGTCATCTAAAGTTTTCTTTATGGTTTAACAATTTTTAATATTAACTTTAGAGTCATCAATATATATATATATAAAAGGGAACAATAAACCATGTCCACTTGATTTTATAAGATTCTAAGTTTTTTAATAACAACTATCATTTATCATATAATGAAGATATTCTAAGCACAAAATGAAAATGTAAGGGCATAGTGGGTCCCCTTACTAATACCATAAGAAGGATAAATAAGATTCAACTTCCCCTTATTAAATAAGATTTGATAAGAAACACTAAAGATCAAATTCGCAACTAAATTAATCCATTGAAGGGGAAAATTTAAAAAAAAATATAAAGAACATCCCTTATGAAATTCCATCCCAATTAGTCATAAGAGTAGTTAAATGATAATATCAATTTGATTGTCAAGTGATCGTTAAGCTTAAATTAGATAGGATCCTTCTAGCTAATTTTATTACTAGTTGAAATTTTGCTAGATGTTATGTTAACACCACATGAGAATGAAGAATGCATATATCATTTTTGTAACTATCTACTATCTTGAATAAATGAGAATTTGTTAATCATATGATGTAGATATTCTAAGTACAAAATGAAAATGTAAGGGGATAGTGGGTTCCCTTGCCTAATACCATCAAAAGAACAAATAGGATTTAACTTCCTCCCATTAAATACAATTTGATAAGAAGCATCATAGATCAAATTACTAATTTAATCCATTAAGGGGAAATTTAAAAAAAACAAAGAACATCATTTATGAAATTTCATTCCAATGTGTCATAAGAGAAGTCAAATGACAATATTAACTTAATTGTCAAGTAGGGATAGTGATGGGGTGGGGCAAAAATAGATCAACCTTTTTTTGCCCTATACTTTTATTATCAAAGATAAAGTATTGTCTTTTCTTATGCCTCATGTTCAAAGATAAAATTTGTCCCATTCCCACACCTCATGGGAGAATAGAGATCTATAAGAACTTGTGACGAATGATAATAAATGAAAGAAATTAAGAAATATAAATATTAAAATTAAGGATTACAAATTTATATATAATTAATAAGTAATATTGAACATTAGTAAATAATATAGACAGGAAAAAATCTCAATTTAAATATCACAAATCATATATAATCAAGAGAATATTATAATATAGGTCTAAAGTCATATATAATTGTTTTAAACAATTTGAAACTTAAGAAAAAATAAGTTAATACATAGCTAATAAAATATTATTATTTTTTACTTTTATCATCTCAAGTGAAATCTTAATATATTTTTAATTTTTAAATAATTAAATTAGTAAAATGGCTAAAATAATTATACATAGTATGTGTGTATGTATGTATGTATGTATGTATATATGTATGTATGTATATTAATGTATAATAGCAAAGCTCTATAGGTTAAGGCTCCATTCCCACCATTTTATTTCAGATAAAAACTTGCCCCATGCCTTGTTTTATAGGGTAAAAAATCCTACTATCCTCAAGCTTTATTAGGGCAATCTTTGTAAGGCATTTCAAATTCGTGGCATTTTGCCAACCCTATTAAGTGATTGCTAAGTTTAAATTAAATAGGATCCTTTTAGTTAATTTTATTGTTAATCGAAACATCGCACAATGTTATGTCAACACCACATGAGAATGAAGGTTGCAAATATATATCATTTTTGTAACTATTTAATGTCTTGAATAAATGAGCATTATTAATCATAGGCATTATTTTTTTGATGACTATTACTTCACTCTATATAAAGTAATGATAAAAAAGCTATATAAGCAACATAAAGCATAATGATTAAATGCCTTAGCTAAGGCAAGTATAAATGTAATGATAAAAGAAACAATGTTTACAACATATTGCTTAGTGGCAATCTCTAATTATTAAATTACAACAAGATTGTTTTCCATTTTTTTGTAATAATAGAAGTGGTTAAACCATCAAGCATACATGTAAGGACTAGTGATTGAATATTAAATGTAGAATAAAACACAAATCCTTCAAAGGATATCAAATACTAATTGAACTAAAGGTTATTGGTCGATTTTTTTCTCTTATTTGTATACATGAGATTCTAAGGGAAATGAGATAATTTATGAACACCTTCTAACAAAATCGTTCAATTACAATGGTGGAGATACTAGTATCAATTTTTTTGTGATATTTCATCCATTTTCAATAAAGGTGTTGTTCTTACTACTAAAAGAGGCTGGTTCAAAAGATGCAATGTACCTAAAATCAATTTGAAGGAACAATTAACTAATTAATAATCATTAATAAAAATAGAACAATCTGGTTAGCTTTTTTAATTAAATCTTCTTGCCATATTCTCTAGAAAATTTGACTATAGAAAAACATACTTTATTCAATCATAATTATTATATAGACTTGGTTCCCTTATTCTTTCAATGACAAATATGAGATGGCATGGTCATTAATACTTTAGAATTGCTAAATTACTTCATTAATTCAAAATTCAACCTTGGTTTGTTACCATGTTCTTCATCCATAACTTCCTATTAGCTAATCAACATGTTAACTACATATAAAATTTTAAAGACGATATCAAAGTAAGCAAATATTCAAAAACTAACTCTCTTGCATATAAATGCACCTTTGTAGCTTTTTGGAGATGTAAAAATGGAAAAGGAAAGGAAAACTCAATAAACAAGAAAGTACATTCTTCACCATTAAGAAATATAGTCACCTAAAGCATATGTTTACTTTAGCTTGACTTTAGTTCTGATAGCTCTAACTATCATCTGATTCTTTTTATATGATCATCTTACTTTCAGATGATATTAAGATTATAGCATAGTCTAAGGGTGTTGAATAGACTTAAATCTATGGAAATGTTTGGATTTATCATGGACTTTGATGGATTTGGACAACTCAAAATTAAGTTTATTTCTTTGATGAATAATATGGATCTATCCGTCACGAACCTAGTCTATTACTGGTTGGATAGATATGGACTAGTCCGTAGACTTCCAATTAAAGTCCACAAACATATCTAGGTTTATTGTAGATTTTGACAGACTCAAATTCCATAAAATCGAGTCTTTTTTTATGAGTAATACGAATTGGTCAATCACAAATAGATTCCCATTCAATTAGTTTGCCATTTTAACATTCCTAATATATTCCCAATTGTGCATTAATTTGATATATCTAATTTTGTTAAATATTTAAACATGATTTAAAGAAAAAAAAGATATATTATAAACTCTTGGACATATCCCAATTCCATCAAAAGGCTTAAAGACATTTGGAGTTCATTCTTACCGAACTAAATGATCATATAATTACCTATTTTTTCAAAATTTCGGACATATAATCATGGATTTAAAAAAATTTCTTCAAGGCAATGAACTTCCATCAATTCTTAATTTCTATTTAGTCTAGGTTTCTACATCAAACCTAGAGGAGTGTTTGTTACTTCCAATTGAGCCATTAGCTTGGACATCTTAACTTTCACTTTGGCACTTGCTTGAACGCCAAAGTCAATCCTATTAATAGCATTCAAGAGAGCTTGTTTTTACCTTTTAACCCTATCATGCAACCCCTAAGTCTCAACATTGATTATTTTTTGCACCTTTAAGTTAACCTTCTTCCCTTTCATCTTGATATTTGGGTGAGTTCAAATTTAGAAGTTTCATGATTGATACCTAAGGCTCATAGTAAATAATTTTGCATGATGGTGAATAATCCTCTTCATCAAGCTATAGTAAGAGCAAGATTGATAATTACATGATAAATTTTAGACACCATAAACTAGGTTGTGAAATATGCAAATTTTAACTCTACAATTTAATTGAATTTTTCTAATAGGAATCCTAACCTTTGCATGTTACTAGATTAACTATTTTTTTAGAACAATTTAATCTAATTTTATTTTCAAGTGAAGTATCAAAGACTTTCTAAACATTTAACATTAAGACATTAAACAAACGATAAACAACATTTCGTAAGATTTGGATAGCCAATACAAGGGACAAAGTAGAAGTTGATGAAGCAACAAATAGGAAAAGGAAGACACATAAAAAAGGCAAAACAATGAAGATGACATGGACTTAAACCTTTTTATTTTTATACTTTAATTTTTTTATAATTATGATTTGCAAAAATAGTTTAAGAAGTACAACTTCTCACAAATTAAAAAATTCTTGGGTCATTTGATTATCCGCTAATGACTTAATATTTACACAATTAAAGACATAGAACTCCTGATTCACTCAAATAGTTTTTTCATGAGACAAAATGCTGAACGATTTCCTCTCATAAATTTTATGAAGTATCCTAATATAATTGGTCAACAACGTAAAATTCAGTGGCGGTAGAATTTTTAATTCTCTCATAAATTGGCCATAACAACATTGCTTGTGAACGTTATTTTAAAATAAAATGATGTAAAAATAAAATACATCACATCACCAGAAATGCACCAGAGTAAAAAATAATTGGAACATTTTTTTACATTGATGAAATAATAAAACAATAACAAAATAAATTATTAGTAATGGTTTGTTTATTGCTTAAAATTAAATATTTGAACACTTGTACTATTTTTAACCTTTAATTAATTAATTTGTGAACACAAGGACTTACAAATACTCCAATAAAAAGTATCACCTTGATAAATTTGACGTTGAACGTTGTAAATTGAAATGGAATAATTTAATTTTAGATAAAATTAATAATTTTATTTTTAAAATTATAAATTATTGATAAAATGACCCTTAAATCACATAAATTTATAATTTTATTTTTAAATAATATTTCGTATAAATAATTTTATTCACTATAAGTTTGTATAAATATAAATGAAATCATATATACAAATTATTATTTAAAGATAAAATTATAATTTTATAATTTGAAAATAAAATTATTAATTTCATCTTAATTTTAATTTCTTATGTTTCAAATTTGTTAAAATTTGCAAATGCCGTTGCCCGTCAAAACTAAATTTTGCTAAACATTTTAGGGGGGTTTCTTGGGTACTCATTTTTATGATACTCATTCTATACTCATGGCTGAGATAGAATCTGAGCTTTACACGTGGATGGGTAACGGGTTGATTCCAGTCAATTGAGGTGAAATGAAACTTGGGGTCGTTTGGTTCATGCAGGAAATAACTTCCCATGGGAAGTTGAATTTCCTAGGAAGTTGCTTACTGTGTGCACTTCCTAGGAAATCCTTAAATGTTGTTTGGTTGACATAAAGGAAGTCACATATCCCACGAAATAAAATCTTATGTTTTGTTTGGTTCAACTTTGAATTTCCTAGGAAATAATAATGAAATGAATACAATATCCTTAATAATAATGTAATATATATTAATAGATATTAATTGATTTTAAAGATGTGATAGCGCCAGATTTTTTTTTAAATAGGTTCCAATTTTATGATTTATGAATGTTACATACTGAAATTACTCTTTTTTTAACTGTGTGAATGCGGTAGTAAATTAAAATTTTTAAAAAGTCATAAATTCTTTATTAGTTAACCAATGTTTACATGACCACTCATTTTTAATCTTTCTCATTTGCTCTTTCAACAGAAAATAAGAAAATATGGGTTTGACGAAGTCTACTTAGTTAAAAACGTATAAATTGAGCTCAAAACTTTGAATGATCATAACTTTTTGCCTGATTATCTGTTTTAAGTGAATTTTTTTTTATTTCATGTAACTTTTTGAGATCTACGTGCTTGCAAAACACTTATTGGTGTTTTGCCCACTCTGATTTGGCAAAAAAGGCCTTTTTCAATGATTTTTTTAATTTTTCTTTAATTTCTTGTTATTTTTTTTAACTTTAATCTTATTTTTATTAATTTAAATTCATTCGAATCCCATATTAAAATTTTTCTTTCTAACTCTTTTGGTATCTAGTAGTGTTATAATAATTTTTTTAATAAATAAAATTACTAAAAAATAATTTATTACTATTTGTAAACTAAATAGTAATATGTTACTGTTTCGTTCCAAGACAGTAACATGTTACTGTTTCGTTCCAAGACAGTAACATGGAAACAGTAACATGTTACTGTTTCGTTCCAAAACAGTAACACTAACTAAAAACCTCAAATAAATGAATAAATCATGTCTAATTAACAACCAAACTGCCAAATAATAGTATATTACTGTTTCGCTCCAAGACAGTAACATGTTCAAGACAGTAACATGTTACTGTTTCGCTCCAAGACAGTAACACCAACTAAAAATCTCAAATAAATGAATAAATGATGTTTAATTAACAACCAAACTGCCAAATAATAGCATGTTACTGTTTCGTTCCAAGACAGTAATACTAACTAAAAATATCAAATAAATGAATAAATCATGTCTAATTAACAACCAAATTGCTAAATAATAGCATGTTACCATTTTTTTCTCTAAACAGTAACATGTTACTGTTTATTTTCTAGATAGTAACATGTTACTGTTTCATTCCAAAACAGAAACATTAATTAAAAATTTTAAATAAATAGATAATAGCATGTTATTGTTTATTTTCTAGATTGTAACATATTACTGTTTCATTCCAAAACAGTAACACCAATTGAAAATCTTAAATAAATGGATAAATCAAGTTTAATTAACAACCAAATTGTTAAATAATAGTATGTTACTGTTTTTTCTCTACACAGTAACATGTTACTACTGTCTATAGAAGAAACAATAACATGTTATTATTTTGTTCTAAAATAGTAATATCAATTAAAAATTTCAGATAAATAGATAATAGCTTATTACTATTTTTTTCTATACAGTAACATGTTATTGTTACGTTCCAAAACAGTAACATGTTACTGTTACGTTCCAAAACAGTAACATCAATTGAAAACTTTAAATAAATAGATTAATTAAAAATTAAATTATCAAATAATAACATATTACTATTTGTTCTCTAGACAGTAACTAATTAAGAAAATTTTAATTCTAATTGATGTGTTTGTGTGTGTGTGTGTGTGTATATATTTAATTTGAGTTATAGTGCTTGAAATTTGATATTAAAAAATATTTATAAAATTTAAAAAAAATTTGATTTTAATATTCAAATAATTTCAATCAACAAATAGAATATATAATTATATAATGCAATTAATATAATATATATTAAAATTTTAATTTATTTAAAATATTTATATAATCAAATTAAATATATCATATTATATTTATATTATTTAATAATTATAATCTAACTTTCAAATAATAACAATAGATAAAATAAAAAAGAAGTAAAAGAAAATTATGCAATAAAATAAATAAAAAAATAAAATAATAAGTGGGTTATAAAATAACGTAGAAATTAAATAAAAATATGCTGTTAATTAATTCATTTAAATTAAATATTTAAATTTTTTCTATAAAATAATAATAATAAAATATGTCATGTAATATATATATATATATATATATATATATCTTAATTAATAAGCAAACTGTAAAATAACAGTAACACTAATTAAAATGGACATTCATGAAGTAAAATCTGATAATCAATTAAAAGGGTAAAATTGGTATTAATTAATTTTAGTAAGGATATTTTTGTCTATGAATTAATTAAAAATGGAGGAAATAGAACTTACCTAAGGTGGAGTGAGTAAGTGATTTCCCGTGTTTTATGGGAAATACAAGTTCTCAGGAAGATTTATTTCCTCTCATTTTATGCAATCAAATAACTCTATGGTAATTTATATCTTGAGAAATACAATTTTCTATATTTTTGTTGCAAACCAAACTACCCTAAGATTTTGCCCTTGGCCCTTCAACAAAACAAGAAAGCCTGGAAATCCTGTTTGAGAAAACACCATTTTCGAAGAGAAGGAAAGTGACGGGAGTCGAAGCATGACGGGGTTAGGGCATGGCAGATTCCTTGTTGACACATTACCTACTGTGCCCGAGATTGTCAGCAACCAAGAAGTAGCAGTGGCGGATCACGGTGGCAAAGTTAGTTTTCGTAGCCCCCTTTTCGTCAGTGGATGGTCGTGACTTTTGAGGTAAACAAAATAACTTCCACTTTCCCCCATGCTTTAGAAAATGCTAAGGCTATTTTAATCCAGGTCGTTTGCCATATTCAGCAGTTAATAGTGTAAAATGTAGGATCAAATATTTATTTGTAGGTATGCTTTACGTTGTTGAAATGCATTCTTGCAATTTCGAAATGTAGAATAGGAATGTGTAGCTTTCTCTCATATCACCAGAAGGGAGTTAGTGGTAGGATGAAGTAGGGAGTTAGAGTGATTACAGCGAGTAAATGGGTGAGAAATTGATACATACCTCCACCATGATAACACCCGCCTTCATTCTCTTTGACCCTGTAATAGACACTTAAGAATATATAGGTTATGTCCAATGAGAGCGGTGGAATGATTTATGTACACATAATCCATTACAACACCTGCACGTGGTTGTAGCCTAGAAAAAAATGACCCTACATTTTGTAAATTGTTGAGATGAACTATAACAATTGTGCCATTACCCCGCTGGTTGATAATGATAATGATGTTCTTTCACCCTAAAAATTAATTGTCTAAATTTCTGAAGTCACAGCTAATGATACTTGAATGCTCAGCTTCTATCTATAACACTAATGGATCAAAACAAACCCTTTTTTCTATTAATGGGTGCCTTCAGAATATAACTTTTATTCAGTAAACTACAAGGTAAGATTGATCGATAGACATTAACCTTGATTGCCTATAACACCATAAATAATAATAAAGAAAATCAGGGAAATCTTGAAGGTGGCAAGATATGTCATTATAGAATAAGAGATTAATACACAATTTAACAACCCATCTGACTTTACCAAAAAGTGTACCATCAGGACACCATAGCCCACGATTAACTAAAGTTGTATAGTAATTAAGCAGAGATACCTGCTCAAGTGAAAAAACTATTATAATACATATGCAGTGTACACTAACTTTTGTGTGAAATTTGTACTTTTAGAGGCACTCGACATGTTCCAAGGCCCCAGGCCTGGAAACTTCTTACAGCAATCCTCTCACTGCTACCAATGATATGAAATATGATGTATCCCATGTTTGTTCCAACTAACCTTTCATGACTAAGTGCCTCGGAACCTATGCTCAAAGGTTTGTTGTAATGCTTTACTAAAAAATTGTTGTCATGAAAAACTTAAATTCTAATCAAGGGATAATGTTACTGCCATAATTCAGTCTTCCAATTCCATGATTCATTATCACTCTTTGCACATGATAAAAGCTGTATTAAGAAACATATTCTTCCTAATTACCTAGTTATCTCTCTCTTTGTGTCTTTCCTCTCTCCTTAGGGGCAGGCATGCTATCCCCATTTACTCTTGTTTTAGGTTTGGATTTAATTTTCCCTTTAATTCTTGATTTAGCTCTGCTCTATTTTTTTTTTCCATTTTATATGGGGTCTTGAGGCTCCAAGGAGGCTCAACTGCAATTTTTACGAAGAAGTGTGGGTATCTATCATAAGAGCTCACTTTTATATAATTCTTAGTTTTAAAATCAAATGATATAAAATTAAATTGATGCTTTTGTACTACGTTTGTGAAGGTAATTACAATTTAGTGTAGCTTAATTGACACACTAAGCCTGCTGTGCATATTTGGCAGAGGGAGAGAGGTTCCATGTTGAAGTTAATGAATATATTTCATGTGTTGTCTTGATCAGCTTGTTTGCTGTTGCTGCTTGGACAACATGAATGGGTTTTTTTATCGTTGGCCATCATGCTTTGATGGTTTATGTCTCTCGATTTTACAGTGGGAATAAGCAAATGCATGGTACTATTTTATATAGTTTGCTTTGTTAATGAAACTGAGAAATCTTTCTGGTTTGTAGGTGTGGCTTTATAATATTGGACTAGGAAGTCTTGTGTGCACAGTTGAGAAGATTTATGATGGATCTGATGAGGATCCATCTTATAGCACGTGACTATCTATATTAAAGTTATTATACCATTGAAAATACACAATTACATTGAAAGTTTCTCAGCTGGAGTTGATTTAATGGGTTTCATGCAATTTTTTAGAGCCTCTTTTCTCTTGGTTTTGGATTTATGATAGACTGGTGGAGAGAAATCTAGCCATTTGTACATAGTTGTGTTCTTGTAGAAATTTAAAAAAGAACAGTCTTGATTAAAAAGAAAGCCACTGAAATTTAATTTGATTATCTTATGCAGTTCGGTAAATGGGAATAGTATTTCAGATCACTTACTCTATTATGGTGTTCAGATGGGTTTGGATTCACCAAGATTATGCCGGATTGTGATGGATCCTCCTTTTCTGGGTCATAGCAACGTGAATTTTGTTGCAGCTGGTTGGCTGGAAGGACTTGTTGTACAGTGACGAAATTGCATATATGTCCACTCTTGTATAGATGAATACTTCTTGCCCTAAAGAGTAAAAGATCTTCTGAATTTTTAGCTTTGCATGTATTACTCTATTAAAGGTTAACTAATCTTTCACCTCGGATTTACTTTACCTAATGACTAATGTTAATATGAAAAAATGTACATAAAACGCTCTATTATTAAAAATTGAAAAAATGGCTTATTGTACTTTTACCAGTTTGTTTTCAATGAGATTCGAATTTACATTCAATTTTGGCATTTTAGAATTTTGTTTTAGAGAGACTTGATATACACACATTTTATTCACTTCGATTTTTTGTTATAGAAAAAGACAATATTCTCTTGAATTTTGACCAGCTCCATCGGCTTTCCATGTTCCCATACTACACTTCTTTGTAGATTGTCAAAAATATTATTGCCAGTTGGTAAATTAAATTTTGTGCACATAATATATTGCCTAGTTGATTATAAATGGTGATCTTCTGACATAAATAGTCAATCAAAGTTGAAATAATTTTGCCAGCACTTTCAATGATAATGTTGCCCTGAAATTTTTTCTTGTGTGTTTCGAGCTAAAATTCAAAATTTTATTTACAATATCAGTATTCTTTGTTGTAGAATGATTACCTTAAATCATATTTATTGGTGGTTTTAAAATGAATGTGATTTTTCATATCCAAATTTCCTATTGAAATCAGCCGGATAACTTAATATTCTTTTGTTGAGTAAGTTGCAAACTAGCAGCTCATTGCGTTGGCACCGTTTCTAATCAATACTTTGTTGAGTTTAAGGAAGAAGCACGATAACATCATCTCACAGATTCACAAAAGACAACAAAAGCTTGTAATTGAAGTTACATTGAAAGAGAGCAAACACAATATCAAGAATTCTGCAGAACTACTGCAAATTCTTCGATTTGTTTCATTTTGAGGGAATTGAGGAAAGAAAAGGCTAGCAAGATAACAACAGCTTATAACTAAAATGTGTTAGTCACACAATCATCTCACAACTAAATACACGTGGATTATAGGCGTGGGACATAGATAATCAAAGATTGGGTACTAAATCATTTTCCTCAAATCATTCCTTCTTCACTCTATATATCTTCGTTCCTCTGCATTGCATCTTCACTCTTCCCTTCACTGCTTGGTGGATTTTCTAATTGTACCTGCAATAAGAACATGGTCATATTATTTCTTCACCACAAGGGGAAATTTATTAATGAAAAATGATTTAAAATGTAAACTAGTAATAAATCTAATCACTTAAACCAGTAATTCCAACAAGCTTTCCACAATCTTGGATGCCTACAGATACAGTACTAAACAACTAAATAATGCCCAGAAATTGAAAACAAGCGCAAGCAGTATTGCATAGAAGCAGGCAAATGATATCTTGTAACAAAAATTAAAATTAAACGAAAATGACATAAGCAAACTTGGATCAATAATTTGTGAACAGTTCAAGTTTTGCTAGAGAAAGCAAGTTCTATTTAGTGATTAAGTTAGGGTACAATCCTGTCAAAGCATTCAACTGTGAGCAACCTCCATGCAAATTAGAACCAGCCACAAATATGTGAGTTTTGCAACTAAACCCAAGAGCAGCATGCATCGATACTGCTTCTTTAGGGGTCAAAGGACATAGGCCTCCAAATCTTCGTTTAGAAAGAGAAGGCAATCTGCATTGATAACTTTAATTATAAATTAAATCAGCTGAAGGAGTAAAATACCTTTGTCGGTAGAATTGCTGAGTAGGAAAGAATATGGGGTGGCCCTAATTCTAGCACACAGTTACAACCCTATCAGAAAGAAAATTTTACATAATTAAAATAATCTATTTTTTATTTTTATAGAAACAACCCATTAAAGTGTTACAAGTTGCAAATAGGGAAGAATATACGACAAAGGTACGAAGCATGCTTTGTGATGTTCTCCATAAGTGTCAATGCAGAAAAATGGATTTCACGATATGCCCTTAATTCTTTCTTCTCCATATAAAGAATCAGTACCATATCAATTTCAAATCTGAGATGCAATGCAAGATATTTGGATGCTTGCTTTCTATGATTTTCATATCCCTTCAGGATCAATTCTGCAAATGGACCAACTAGGTAATGGTCCAGCAACTCTATATAATTTGCATGCCAGCGCAGCCTTTTAAGAAGTAAGCATCAGTTTCTTGTATTTTAGGAGAAAATTGCAGGGCATGAAAATTACATCTACAACAAAGTCTTTATATGATGTTCCCGATTAGGAAGAGCAAAGGAAGATTAAATTTAAGAAAAGAAAAGGGTAGGACTTGAGACCAGGGAAGACAGTAATAGTAAAGTATCAGCCACAAGCCTTGTAGTGGCTAACCTTCAGGAAATACCTACAGCTCAAATGGAATTGGGTTAAATGCTAAGCAATTCCCAATCCAACAAAATGAACAACTTGGTTTTTAGGTAGAATAAGTACAATGTTTTTCACATGAAACTTGGCTTGGCCTCCTTAACAATGTCATCATCTAACAACTGAAAAGGCATTCAAATGGTGTACTACAAAACAAAACTATTTTATTTGTGTTTATTAAGTTTCAGAAGGATAGTAGCTTAAAATGTTACCAATTGAATCTGAGTCCAAGATTGGAATTCCTTTGGAAGTTCCTTCACTATATGAATATCATGAGTCCTGTAGTAAATAAAATTCTCCCACTGATAGATATGGTTGAATTGACTATGAAATTATACAATTCAATATTGTCATTTTTCCATCAAAAGCAATTATAAGTCATACTGGTATAATCACATGAATAATAACCTGATGGACTTCAGTATTTAAACAATAGAAACATCATATCACTAATAAGTCATTTTGCAATTCGTGTCATCTTGATAGTAAAGAAAGAATAAAAAATGAACACATCTTCTAGACATATCAAAGAATTTCAAAATCTAATAGCATTTTGTAAAGTGTCAAATGGCACCTTTCCGGTGATAAAGAGTTAGTTGTACAGTTTTTTTAATGAAATGACTATTGTCTCTATGCACCCTAAACTATTATTGCACAAATGCCATTAAAATTTACCTTGTTCGTAAAATTTCACAATCTTTACAAACATAGAAGTGTTTCTATGTATTTTTTAAGCAAAATTATATTGCTTATATAGCAAAATGCAACATCATTCACTATTTGTATCATGATAGCTTCCGAGTATTATAAGTCTCCTTCATATTCTAACATTAGCCCTGCTAAAAGCAAATTTTCACACTTCCTGAAGGTTTCTTTTTTTTTTTTTGAGTGTGTCTGGAATTGAAATCATGGCTCTCATATAAAAACTTATAAAACATTCACTATATTTGAGGTCCAGTCTTATTAATCCAAAAAAATAAAGCATTGCAGCTTTATTGTTTCAACAATGGGACCAAGTAGTTTTTTATGTGGTCCTGACAGTGGTCGCTCTGTCTACTGTTATTTAAATTGCATTCTTCATTCAAGTCATTTAGTCGCAGTAATTTAAAACCAAGGTTTCATAGCCATTCCTTGGGTTACTGTCCTTAACATATTATATAGTTGTTCATAATACTCGGGGAAAATATCCAACACATGGAATATAATTTCAAGCTAATGACCAATAAACTCTACCGTGCAACCATTCAGAAAGAGAAAATTGTTAAAGGAAGGACACCTTTGGAAGCAAAAATCCTTGATTTCCTTATAAGTAGCTTCCATTCTGCAAAAATCCCACTATAAATAGTAAATTCAAATATAGCAGGAAGAAATAAAGTACTTTTCACTAAATTTCAAAATAAGAAAAAATTAAAAAGGTTGCAGTGGTCGGCGATAGCTGATTACAACAGTTGCATTGATGGTAGCTGGCTGGGTTGTGCCCGTTCAGTAAATAAGGCAACCTCGCCGGGAACCAGCTATGACACATATACTACGGGAACAAAACCTCGGATACCGCAACTCACACGACTCATTAACGACAAATGAAACCCCGGTGAAAAATTTAACGAATTCAAACGATCCTCCATAGTGCCTTGATCCATTCTGATGACAAAGCATCACATTCAAAGCCCACATAATACAATAAAGAATCTAACTAATTAGGCAAACACAGAATTAAAACCCCGCTATGTAGGTCATAAACATTGGCATTTGTCTTAAGAAACATAAATTATTGGCTTAAACTATACTGACCTGCGTTTCAATTTCCCCTAGTACTAGAAGAGTGCCTTTGCGATAATAGATGTTCCAAAATCTTCACCAATCCGTCGCAGTTACATGGCCTAAACCTTAGCGGAGTTGCCCGCATTATCAGCTAATATAAGGAATTCGCACCCCTTTCTACGTTAATTCATAAGGGCACAATGGTCTTTCTGTTCAGCTTCTCAATTGCAACCAACCAGTTTCAGGTTATCAAAGATCAAGGGCTGAGATTTGTTCACCCTCTCATCAACGGCTCCTATTTTTTCAAATCTCCGGTACTCATATTTTTAAAATGAGTACCTGGGAACCGCGCAACATTCTTAAATTCCTCATCAGTGCCGGTGGTTGCATTTTTATCGCATATAAGCGACCTATAGCAACTTTTTCACGCGCTCGCAATCTCTTCTCCCGCTCTTCCATGCTAACATAGGAAGGGTTTCCATTGCACCCATGGAATCGTCTGCTAGCGATGAACTCCTCCCACTCCCAATGGACACCGAAGAGCAGCAGTTACCGCCAAAAGAGCCTCCCAGAATCCACCGTCTCGAGGAATCAGTGGTGAACCGAATAGCCGCCGGAGAAGTTATCCAACGGCCAGTTTCTGCCGTCAAAGAGCTCGTTGAAAACAGCCTCGACGCTGCCTCTACCTCCATTAACGTTCTCATAAAAGATGGTGGTCTCAAACTCATCCAGGTCTCCGACGATGGTCATGGAATTCGAGTCAGTTACTTCACTCTTTATCTTATCTTATAATATTTAACATGTTACACTTTCATAGACGAAAGAATCTCAAACCAAGTATGAATTGTACTTTTGTTTCATTTTCCAGAAAAAAGAAGTTGTTAGATACAAAGGCCTTTGCTGTATTTGTGTAATTTAAAACAGTGCCAGCTATTTATTTATTATATATTTTATTTTGTTTTACAGTAATATATATGTATATTTTTTGGTTGGGTGATTATGTTTAATTTGGATGAATGAGAAGTTGGGACTCCCAACCTGTTCTTTTGGCTATGACCCAGTAATAGTGGCTGATTTATTATTTTGTTGAAGTTCCTGATTCTGGGGAAGTAAAAAACTGCAAACATTGTAATTCTTGCAAACTACTGATAGCCTTAAATGACAGTTATGGCTTACTAAGGGGTATTTTGTCGGCTCCTAATTTGTTAAAGACCACAGTGGATATCGTTGCATTTTTTATTTTTATCTTTACCTGATAGTGATTGTTTCTGGCCATTGCTACTTAGTATGAGGACCTGCCAATATTGTGTGAGAGGCACACGACATCAAAGTTGTCTGCATTTGAAGATTTACAGAGCATTAAGTCGATGGGATTTAGAGGAGAGGCTTTGGCAAGCATGACATATGTTGGCCACGTCACTGTAACCACCATCACCAAGGGGCAATTACATGGTTATAGGTGAAGTAAGCTATTTGGTTACTTAATATCATTTAAGAAGCTTTTGACTTTAACTTCAGTTTGGTAGACGGATATGAATAGGACTAGTAAAACTAAAGAGACATGGGAAGCCAAATATTACAAAATTTCATATTTTTTTGTTTTGATTATTTTATGGTACAAAGACATGAATAATTTGTTTATGATTGATGTCCTTCCTTCTTCGGTGATCCCATTGAAGTACAAGTTTCTGATGATTTAAACTGTTGGTTTTCTGGTTCAGGGTATCTTATAGAGATGGTGTCATGGAGCATGAACCAAAGGCGTGTGCTGCTGTAAAAGGAACACAGATAATGGTATGCACTAGTTCTTTTGGCTAAACTATCACCCATTTATCATATTGTTTGGAGTCTTTTCCGAATTTAACTAAAATATAAATCAAGAGAAGATAATGTAATAGAAAAGGAGTGTTTGGAGGGGATTATCTTCAATTATTTTAGCATCATATATGGCTTTGGCCATAATGTGGGAGGCAAAAGCAAACATTTTCTGACTATATCTTTGAACCTCGGCATATTGTTCCTTAATTTGAAAGCTAGAGTCGTGCATACAGCCATTGTGGTGAGACAGTTCACCAGATTTGTCCTACATCATAGCATAAATGATTCTTTTCATCTTCAACTGGACTAAGCCTTGTAGATTTCCCTAGATATTCTTTTTGTGTATCTTGATTTCCACTTGCTATTGCATTTGAAGACATTTTATTGTGAATATGCTATGTATTGGATGTTTGTACTTGGCTACATGCCTACAATATAGTTAATTAGCTTGTTGTATTCTAGTTACCTGGCTGAAATTCTGTTCCCCACCCCCCCCCCCCCCAAAAAAAAAAAAAAAAAGAGAGAAAAAAGGAAGAAGCCTGGCTGAAATGCTAACTTATTGCAGAGGTGTCTTTATGCTCTTAATGAGCTGAATATGATCTGATTTTTTTCCCCAAACATGAAACTTCCATGCTTGATTTTGTAGGTTGAGAACCTATTCTATAACATGGCTGCACGTAGGAAGACACTACAAAGTTCTGTTGATGATTATTCAAAGATTGTAGACTTATTAAGCCGGTTTGCTATTCATCACATTAATGTTGGTTTCTCTTGCAGAAAGGTTGGTCTTTTCAGGTGCATTCATATATGCAATACTGTCTGTGGTGCAAATTAATTATTTTAAGAGTAATTTTGGCATTCTTTTGTGATCAGCATGGAGCTACTAAAATGGATGTTCACTCAGTTGCCACATCATCGAGGCTTGATGCCATTAGATCTGTTTATGGGGTCTCAGTTGCTCGCAATCTGCTGAAAATTGAAGCTTCGGATAGTGAACCATCTAGTTCCCTTTTTAAGATGAATGGATTCATCTCTAATGCAAATTATGCTGCTAAGAAGATCACTATGGTGCTTTTCATCAATGGTATATATTATTAATTTATATTATTTATAAATATATAGATATATTCAGCTTACTCTAAACAGTAATGGCTCATAAATGTTAATCCAAATGCTTGTCTATTATAGATAAAATTCTAACAATATTCACGTTACTATATTTACCAGTTTAAGTCAATTATTCATCTATTTTTATCTATATGTATAAAATATAAATAGTTTTCCTGTTTTATTCTCTGCAAGATTGTTTTAAAATGTAAGAGATGGCATGACATGCAATAGTTAAACCGTCACACACTATTTTTCAAACTTTCTTGTGGGCAGATACTACACTATGATCAATGTATATTATGTGTGAGGTCCCTCCTTTGGTAAATTTTGTAGAAGCTTCCTTTTATGTTTACAGTTGTCCAGTAGTAGGTTCTTGTGCTTCTTAGAAGTTATCTTTATTAATTATGCATGCTTATCTTGAATGCCTTTTTCCAATAGGCTATAAACAATTCTCTCTTCTCATTTTCTTGTTGTTGTGTGTGTCTTATGTTTCAGACATTTGTATTGTGCGCGAAGCATACAGAAAATCTGTCATGGTTAAATTTGGTTCTGCATGCTATTCTGTTCGTCCTTTATGCAATGTATTTATTTTTCACTTGGTAATTTTTAAAGCTATTGACATGTGCTAAGAATTTTTTGATTGGTTTTCTTCAGACAGATTGGTTGAGTGGTCTGCATTGAAGAGAGCTATCGAAGTTGTTTATTCAGCAACGTTGCCTACAGCCTCTAAACCCTTTGTATATATGTCAATTGTATTACCACATGAGAATGTTGATGTGAATGTGCATCCAACAAAGAGAGAGGTACAGTATCATTCTAAGCTTCCCAGTTAATAATTCTTTGTTGGGCATAACTCATAAGTCATGGGACCCCTTTTTTTCTCTTATAGAAAAAGAAAATATTATTAAGAGAAAGAAGAAGAGTACATGAAAAAAAGAGGAGCAATCCTCAAAATGAAGAAACACTTAAAAGACTTAAGGTTATGTGAGAATAAACAGAACCACCCAATCTACTAAGATCTAAACTTCTCCCCATCCTTTTCAAATCAGTCAGACTTGTCCCTCAAAATAAACCATGAATCCAAAGTGAATTGACTAACATAATCTTATCCTTAGCCACAAACATAGACTGATATTGCTATTTATAAATTCTAGCGTTCCTTTCTAACCATATATTATAAAATAGCAAGTCTTGCAACCTTTTCACTTTTTCCTTGTTATTTCCATAAGTATTAAGCTTTGCTAGATCATCTGATGAAAATGAAAATTCCTTGGAACTGGCAAACTTTCTTTGAGACATCAAATTTTGAAGCTTAAATTTTATTTATGTTTACAGATCCATACTGCTGTACCGCCTAGTTGGTAGCCTTTCATGCACACACACATAAGTTGTAAAACATAAGCTATTTTGTTTTGGATGCAATTATGGGCTGAATTTTATTTCCCCTTCAATGTTATTGCCAGTGCCAACTTGGTCCTAAATGCTTAAGCTGTTAGAAGAAGGCCCATGAATGAAAATTATATATCTCGAGAATGCCCTCATGCAATAGCCCTTTGGTCTTGAGGAGTGGACAAAGCACATGCCCACGCTTGTGCTGAAATTTAATATTAAGAAAGGGTGGGAGTGATAATTGAACCTGTGATTTTCTGGTAGAAGAGACTTGGTAGCCATGTCAAGTGGTAGTCAGTCCTAAAGGCTTATGTTAGTAGAAGAAGGCCCATAAATGTTTTTATTATTTAACAGTAATGATATATATTCATACTCTTCTGTAAGATGAAAATTTTGGTTTTTTTTTTTAGCCCAATAATTGAGCTTGGGGTGTTCCCATGCTCAACCTAGCAAGTCTCGGCTTCAAATTCTGTTGGGGTGGGTGTGTTGGGTTTATGGGTTGGGGACATGCTAACACCATTATAGCATCTATTGGGATTCAAAAATTTTGTTGCATGAATGAATCTTCTATTCCACTCTATTTTTGTGTGGTTTAGCTTGTTAATTTTTCTAATTTTGTTTCTTGTATAACATGTGAAATCAGACAGAGCACATGGAGAATTTTAACTTACATTATTCTGGTTAGAATTACAACTATATATACATGTAAAAATGGGCCCTAGGCTGGCTACTCTAGAAAATCTAGGTACAATCACTAATTACATTAAAATCCAACATTCCCCTTGAAGATGGAGCATATAAATTATAGGTTCCAAGCTTGTTATTGTTACAAATGAATTCAATGCAAGGACCTCCGAGAGACTTAGTAAGAATGTCAGTAAGTTGGTCATTTGAGCTGACATGGCTAGTGACAATATGGCTAGATAACATCTTTCTTGAATGAAATGGCGATCAATTTCAATGTGTTTGGTCCTCTTATGAAAAATTGGATTGGATGCAATATGAAGGGCAGCCTGATTGTCACACAATAATTCCATTTGAAGCACCTTTGTAAACTTAAGTTCCTGAATCAACTATTTCATCCACAAAAGCTCACATGCTGTGAAAGCCATAGCACAATACTCAACTTCAGTGCGTGATTTGGCTTCAATCTCTTGCCTTTTACGCTTCTGGGATACAAGATTTCCTCCAACAATGACAATGACAACCAATAAGTGATTTGCTTGGAGGTAATGGAACCAAATCCCAAGTGCCGTTGGTATACAAATCAGTCATCTGATTGTTGCCATCCTGGATGTGAAAGTGCCTCACTAGTGGTCTTAGGAACAGAAACAGTGGATAATGACCAAAGAAAGGCATAATAGGATAAAGACAAGTGATGATAACTCAGAAAGTTATCAATGGGATGAGGGTTGCGAGTAAAACTTGTATCTTTTCTAATGGCAATGGGAAACTGATCATCAGGAGACAGTTTTGCAGTAGGTGCAGATGTCACTGAGCTAGCAGAAGTCTTTTGGAATGATAGGAGAATTTGTAACAATGGTAGAATTAGTTGGAATCTGTGGTGAAGAGCGTATATGATATAGATGCAAAGGCACAAATGAGGAAGATTTGGAACATTCGGATCGAAAGCAGGTAGACTAGGCATGGGTAGTAGACTGATGGTGGGAAGGTGTGGACTAGAAGGGAGAAGATTCTAGGAAAGTAACATCAGCGGACAAATAATACTGGTGAGTGTTTGGAGATTAACACTTAAAACTTCTTTTAGCATGAGAACAGCCAGGGAAGATGCACTTAATACTGAGTAGAAAATTTATCTTGACTAGGATTTTGTATCCTGAACAAAGCATATGCAACCAAAAATACAAGGAGAGAGATTATGCAATGGCTAGTTAGGAAATGAAATAGAATGAGGAACCTTGTACTGAAGAGCAGATGAAGGCAACCTGTTAATAAGATAACAAGTAGTGATCACAGCATCAACCCAAAAATGAAGGGGAACATTATGATGTAAAAGAATGATGCAGGTAGTTTCAATTAAATGTCTATTTTTATGTTTAAGAACCCTATTTTGATGGGTGTTATAAGCACAAGATGACTAATGTGAAATTCCATGAGAAGACATAATTATTAGGAGGCATAGAGAAATATTCAAGAGCATTGTCACTGTGCAACACATGAATTGTTGTATTAAACTGGGTTTTGATTTCAGCATAGAAAGATTCAAAAATGGAAAACAACTTATAATGACTATTCATTAAATATAACCAAGTGTAATGTGAGTAATCATTGATAAAATACAGTGTGTTGAAAGCCGAAAACAGACATGATATGACTAGAACCCCAAATATTAGAATGAACTAAAGCAAATGGGAACACGGCCTGATTACTGACCTTGGGAAACAAAGTTTGTGACTGTTTACCAAGTTGACTGGACTTGCAAGGAAAAGAAAGTGGAAATAGCAGAAACCATCTTCTGAAGCTTTGATAAGCTGGGATGGATCAAATGGTTGTGAAGGAGAGCAAGAGACTCAGCAGCAGTGCAAGACATATGGGAGGTGGGAAGGTTGAGATGATAGAGGCCCTTTGACATGTGTTTTGCACCAATCATTTGGCCCGTACCTTGGTCTTGGATAGGAACGAAGTCATTATTAAAAGTGATAGAACAAGTGTTGGTGGAGTGAAAGTACCAGGAAAAGGATCAGATTTGCCAGAAGTCTTGCCAGACATGATTGGATCAAAGGAATTGCAAACAGAAGATCAAGGAAGTGAAAAATAAACCAACAGAAAACAAGCCTAGATAGATGGTTGCAATGCGTGTGCCGGATGGTGTTGGGACTTCGAGTTCTAGTAGACTGATGCTAGCAGATTAGAATGGTGCTAGCGGTGAGAACTCATGCTTGCCAGAGAAGGTGGATTGGGGCTAGAAAGTGCAGATCTGCAGCAGATTGAGGTAGCACGTGGCAGCTGGATGAAGGTGGCACTCCTACTGGCAGGAGGCTACTGAACATAGTGGTATCAGTAGTGAGACGACTGGATGTCAAGAAGAGAGTCAGCCAAAGAAAACAATGATGATGCAGCAAATGGTGGTGGCGTGTGAGGACCTGTCTGGCAGTAGTGCTCTAGTCGATGGTAGGCGGGAAGATTCTGAACACGGAAGTAGTGGCTGTTTGATAATTAGAGGCCACAAGGGTAGGCAACTAGAGAGGACAGAGGCATTGGTGATAGGCAGTGATGGCGACACAAAAAACAATGTAGCTTTTGAAACCATGTGAAATTATAGGGAGCACATGGAGAATTTTAACTTACATTATTCTGATCAGAACAACAACTGTATATACATGTAGAAATTAGCCCTCACCTTGCTTCTCTAGAAAACATAGGTACAACAACTATTTATGAGGTATGTGCACCCGTAACATATCATTAGTATTGCTCTTGTTCAAAACAACAGTCCAAGCAATAAGTTTAGCCCTAGGAGCCTTAATCTTTGAAAAAGAATTAAAGCACATGAAGACTACAAGGGTTTTGAACCAAAAAATTGATTGAAGATTGACAAGTGAACAAGCATGAAGAATTTTGGATTACAGGAAAAATTAAAAGATTCCAGCCAAGGTTGTTAGAATTGGGGGTTGATCCATAGAATCATGTGATTCTACAAGTTTCAGCTTCCCATTTTGTGCTGAATTGGTTCCTGCCTCCTCCTGCCATGGAATCAGCGAGCTTGGCATGTTAAATTGGAAGGATCGGTGGGATCACACAATCCTACTGATTTTTCCCAATCCCAGCTTGCCGAGGGATGGGCATCATGGTCGGCTGGGCTTTCTCATATTGGGCCAATTCTTTTTAATTGTTTGACACTTCGGTTTGGAAAAAAGATTAGAAAACGCAAATAGAATCCCTATTTTATTTGTGACAAGCTCTTCCTCAGACAGAAACTTTGCTTCTGCCCTCCTGCTGCTTCGATACCCATTACCCACCCTTCTGCTGATCTCATCTTCTGCATTGATGATGGAGCTGGTTTCGACTGATGACCAAAGTCAATGGTGACCCATTGAGCTGCAGTGTTGGAGATTGTTGTTGGTGAGCAGTGGCAAGTGCGTGTGGTGTGATTGAAGTCTCCATTTTCAATTTTTTTTAATATTTATAATATAACTAAGGAAGATAGTAGATACATGTTCTGAACCCTTGATTTAGGTGAAGTGTTGACCAAAAATCAGATTTTAGGTAATCAGTAATTTGTATTCCTAAAATAAAATAGTGTCTTTGTTAGTTGTTTGTACCAAAAACGAATCTGATGTATGTATATATATATATTTTTAAATATAGCTTTTAATTGTCATTAATTTCTTTCTTTAAAATGTGTTTTAAAAAATAATTTTTAATTATCATTAATTTCTTTCTTTAAGGTATATATAAAATATGCAGGGGCCTTAGGGTCGGATCTTACGATTTATGATCCTAACCCTCCTTTCAGATCCTAAGTAGGATCATGATTCTGACAACCTTGATTCCAGCAAATTTTCGATAAAAGCAACAACTCAGAAACTTCTCTTTCATCAAGGTTCCGGGTTAACTACCTTATTCTTATCAGCATCATGACAAGCAACATAATTATTATCATTGTAGGAAAAATAAAACTTTATTTGGTAAGAACAGTGCAAGAGCAGAGGTCGAGAATCCTCCTAAGTCTAAGTGGAAAACACAGGTTTAAGGATTACATGTTAATCATCTCATAAAAGCCTTCCAATCCTTCTCCATGTCAGACAGTTATATAGCTGCTAGAAGGACTGTGAGCACAAGTTCACAATGAGGTGGGGAAAGAAATCTTATTTAAGTTGTTTGCTTGGACAGATCTTTGCTGAAATCCTCTGGCCTTTTACTTTTGCAAAAGGTGATACAGTCCAGATAAAAAGGTATATTTTTTAATGTTATACACTCTTTTGTCTCCCGAAAGATGATAATAATTAAAGTGAGGAAGGTGTCATTGCAGATCCTGAACTTTGAAAATTGCAGTTATTGTTATACAAATTTGCATGCAACATCACAGTAAGCGCAAATATGATAACAAATTTTAGAAAAGCATACCGTCAGAAGCACTGCAAAAAAAAAGGAGATAAGGTCTTATGTGGCCTGTGTGTATTTAATGGTCATTTTTGGTGATTCTGTTCACTGCAAGAGTCCAAACATGGGGCCTACTCTTGAGAGATATACTCGTGGCTTCTTAATTTGTCAACATTTCCTTTACACGTCAGTGCCTAGATTTCTCCAATATTTAATAGCATAAATTTATAAAGTAGCTGATAGATTTTGGCAGTGGTACGCTGAGAAACAGCTAGCTTGAATTTCTGTCCATATCCAGTGATTCAAGCTTCAAATAGAAAGTGCTTGTGTTTGATCACCTTGATGATGAAGCAAGTATAATGCTCAGACATGAGGGGAAGTTTTCGAATAAATAGTTAAACCTATTCCCTCTTAGTTGATCATCCTGGAGTCTCATCTAGTTTTACACTGGGAAATAGGAACTTGGTCATTCTTGATACTTGCTTGTGAGTATCTGTTATAGACATAATCGAAACCATCTTATAATTGGTTCATGACATTATGCTGTATTGTTAACAATATACATTACAGTTGGTATAGAGTTTTAGAGTTAATTAGTAGTATTGAATTCGACAAGTTCTTATGGAAAACAATGTTTCCATCATATACAGGTAAGCCTTTTAAATCAGGAAGTTATCATTGAGAAGGTACAGTCTGTGATTGAGTCAAAATTAAGGGGTTCGAATGAAGCACGAACGTTTCAGGAACAGGTACGTCAGTGACATAATCTTCATTGCTTAGGATGCTGTTTGGTATGTGGTTATAAATGTCTGCTTTATTCACGTATAATGAGTAAAATTTTTCCTCCTTTCTTTAAATTGCATACCTGGTTCAACAGAGTTATGAGAATGTCTTTGTTAACAACTGTGATGAACTTTTATAGTATATTGCAGAGATTTTCATCTATTTTAATTTTTAATTTTAATGTCTTGTTTTATCGAGTACTAGGGAATTTATTTGAGCCATCCTTGCAGTGGAAGTTTCTTACATATTGAATTGCTTGTGGTCATTGTGGTTAGATGCATGTTTCATATTATGTATAGTTTCTGTTATTTGTGTCATTATTTTCTCTCTCTCTCTTTTTCTTTTGATAGAAAAAGGAAATTTTATAAAATGAAAATAGAAAACAATAGTGGAGGGTAAGGAATCCTAAAAATTTAATACATAATTGTTGACCAATTTCTATGCAAATCGGACAAGCACAACCCTCTATAAAAACCACTAGCTTTCAACCAAAGAGAAGCAACAAACAGAATGCTATTCATAAGAGAACATTTGATTGAGTCAAATTTCTAAAGATTGTAGCATTTCTTTCTATCTGGATTAAAGGAAAAGCTGCTTGACCTTATCTGGTCTAAAGAAAAGAAAAAAGGTGAAAATTATAAATAGGCTCCTAGACTATATAGAATATATAGAAAATATTAACCATTAACACTTCCCCTCAAGCTGGAGTAGATAAATCATATACAACAGGCTATGTTGCACGTGTGCAATATGATATGAGTACAGGAATACAACAATTTTCTAAAAATTTAGGATATGACATGTCCAGGATATGCTGAAAAAAATATATATAAATTTCATATAAAAATATTTAGATAACTAGAAAATACATTGTCATTAAACATCACTAAAATAGTTACATTGCCATCTTTTCACTTTAAATACATTGTCAATGTCATGTAATGCCAAAAAAATAGACACCTCTACTGCTTAGGATAAAATAATCTATTTAGTATTTAAAATACACTTCTAATGAAGTCAGAAAAATCCAGTGCAACAACATTGATTAGTAAAATCATGTACGTGAACCAACATTATTATATAGTAATAGAATACTTTAAAACATAAAGTATTTTTGACTAATTGTAAAGATTATTCTAGAATTTTCCTTTCCAATAGGTGCAAAGTGCCCCATTTTGGAATTTCCTCTTAAGTGAGGACGACCCCCACATCATTTAGAATAGAAGTCAGACCCCCATTTCATTTGCATGTTGCTTCTTTCAACAACACTCCCATCAATTTTACCAACAAAAACAGATATTTCCAACTTCTGCCTTCCATACTATTTACTGCTTCCCTCCACTGAGCAGAAATTGCTACCGATAGGATGCCAAATGCTACACAAGTCCTACCCCCTTCAATGTTGTTGCACTACTGCTGATGATGATCGGACGAATGAATGTTGAAGAATGAAGAAGAGCTTGATTGTTTTTAGATGGAGCTCTAGGGATGTTGATGTGTTTTTGGGGTCTGTTATTATGTTATGTAGTAAAATAAAGGGAAAAATAGTTTGTGCCAAATGGTGTGTTTGAAAAAGAAGGGGGTGATGCATTTGCTGATGTTCCCTTCGTGGGTCAAAGCCACATCTAACTGAACTGAAGCTGTGTTCACACGGCACCCCTATTTATATATATATATATATAGAGGATGCTATGTGGATTCGTATTTAGGTGAATTTCACTCGCATTGGTGTCAAGCACAAGTGCGACTCTGGTCCAGGAGCAAAAATGGAGCAATAGTGCATCAAAGACACCAAGCTTGTTACATATAAAATTGACCTAAGGACCTCTTAAAGGCTTGGTGAATGTATTTGCCAATTGATCATTTGACTTAATGTAGGTGGTTATAATGTTTCCCGTTGTTATCGTTTCTTTCACAAAATGACAATCAATTTCTATATGTTTGGTTCTTGTGAGGAAATTGGATTAGAAGCTATATATGCAAGGCAGCTTGATTATCACATGCAAGCTTCATGTGATCTACTGCCCCAAAATCAAGCTCTCTCAATAATTGTTTGAACTATATGAGCTCACATGTAGTAAAAGCCATAGCCTTTATTCAGCTTTAGCACTTGATCTAGCCACAACATTTTGCTTTTTACTTTTCCAAGAGATTGGGTTCCCACCTATTAGAACACAATATCTTGATATGGAACGCTTATCAAAAGGCAAGCTTGCCCAATTAGCATTGGCATACCCTAAAATTAGTGTATGTCCTGTATCTTCATAAAGTAAATCTCTTTTGGGTGCCTTTTTGATGTATCAAGGAATTTGAATAATTGCATTCCAATGGCCATCACAAGGAGAATTTAGAAATTGGCTTACCACCCTCATAGAAAAAGAAATATTTGTTTGAAGGATAATCGGATAGTTTAGTTTTCCAACTAGGCTTTGATACCCTCTTGAGTTTGACAACAACTCACCTTGCTTAGGTAGAAGTTTCACATTTGAGTCCATTGGGGTATTAATAGCTTTACAACCCAACATTCCTGTCTCCTTTAGCATATCTAGGACATATTTCCATGAGATGCAAATCCCTCCACATCATAGTTATCAATGGCGCGCCATTGCGCGCGCCATGGCACATTGCGTAGCGCTAGGGAGAGCTGCGCCTCGCCATGTCCATTGCGTGGCGAGGATGGGTTGGCGCCTGATTGGCGCGCGCCATCTGCGCCATCTGCGCCATTTCGCAACCTGCGCCATATGCGCCATTTCATTTTTGCCCACCCTTTAAATAGATTAGGGCATCTTGCATACACACCCAAGCAGAACAAACGAGTTTCCGGCAGACTCTTGGCTTCTATTGTGAGGACGACTGGCGATTGGCTTTCCAGCAGCTTTCCGGTGACTTTCTGGCGACTTTCCGGCGATTAGTCTTTGGTGATGCTGCTCTGTTTCTTCTTCTTTTTTTTTTGCATTCTGTGGCACCATTTCCTCTAATTTTTTTTCTGCCCTTTCTATTTTAATGAGTAGATATTCTGTGCCTTGTTTTTATTCTTTCTTCTTTTCTTTGATTTTTTCCTGCTTTTGTTTTGATTTAGCAGCTTTGTTTTTCCATTTTTCTTTCTATTCTTTGCTGCTCCTCTGTTTTTATGTCGTTGGGTTGGGAAGGTGAAATGCTCTTTGCTATTTGTTGTGTATTTGGTGTTTGCTGTCTGGTTTATGCTGTTTCCTATATGGTGTCTTTGTTTGCTTTATATTTGGTGTTTACTGTTTGCACTTAATATTCAGCTCTGTTTTATGATTTTATCTTGTTGCTGTCTGCTTGCTGTTTGCTTGTTTATATTGTTTGCTATTTGATGTTTGCTGTTTCTCATTTCTTTGCTGTTTGCTGTTTGCTATTTCTCATTTCTTTGCTGTTTGCTGTTTCTCATTTCTTTGCTGCTTGCTGTTTGATGTTTGTTGTTTCTTATTTCTTTGCTGGTTGCTGACATGCTGTTACTTTCTTTACTGGTTTCTTATGCAGAATTTTTTCTTGTTAGGTTCTCTGACTTCTTAGTTCTTTCTAAATGGCTAGTAAGATAGGTAAGGATCCAGCTTGGGCATATTGTTCATTGGCTGATCCTAAAAACAAAAATTCTGTGACGTGCAACTTTTGTGGTAAAGTGACAAGTGGAGGAATTACACGAGCAAAACAGCATTTGGCCGGAGGTTTTAGAAATACAATAGCATGCCAAAGCTGTCCAGAACATGTGAGGGTGGAGATTAAGAAGCTTGTTGGTGAGAAAAAATCATTAAAAGATCGAAGAAATTTGGCCGGCCATTTTCCTAGTTATGAAGATCTTGATCTAATGGAAGATGAGGGAGAGGAAGACCCTCAACCATGTCCAATTGGAGGTGGCAGCAGTGGCACTAAAAGAAAAGTGTCTTCAAGTTCAAGTAGTGCACAAGCAACAACATGTTCTCAAAGAGGAAGTAGTAAAGCACCTATTCAAAGGTCAAGGGGGGTAATAGATGCTTACTTCACTCCAAATCCAAAAGAGGTTGTGAAGCAAAGAAAAGAATCTAGTTCAAGACAAACAACTATGCTTGATGCATATAAAAAGGAGAAAAGGGAAGAAACTTTCCAACTATTTGCAAGGTGGATGTATGATGCAGGGATTCCTTTTAATGCTGTGAATTATGATAGCTTTGCAGCTTTCATTGAAAGTGTTGGACAATATGGTCCAAACATGAAGCCACCCATCTATCATGAGGTGAGAGTTCCTTTACTTAAGAAGGAGTTGGAGCATACAAACTTGTTGTTAAAAGAATATAGGGAAGAGTGGGCAAAAAAAGGATGCTCCATTATGGCGGATGGTTGGACGGATAGAAGGGGAAGAACATTGATTAATTTCTTGGTGAATAGTCTAAAAGGTTCCGTCTTCATTGAATCAGTTGATGCTTCATCATATGTGAAGAGTGGAGCAAAGATGTTTGAATTACTTGATAAATTTGTGAAGAAGATTGGACCATCCAATGTTATTCAAGTTGTGACCGATAGTGCTTCAAACAATGTTTATGCTGGTAAAAATTTTGTTTTTGTTCTTGTTCTTATCTTCTTGAATAACTTTTTCTTCCTTTAACAAACTATTAGGTTTTAACTTGCTTTCCTACTTTAACTTTAACAGGAAAATTGTTGGAAGCAAGTTATCCAAATTTATATTGGACTCCATGTGTTGCCCATTGTTTGGATTTAATTTTAGAAGACATATGGAAGATCCACCTTCTTGCTTCAACATTGAAAAAGGCAATAGCAGTTAGTGGTTATATTTATAACCATGCTGGAGTGTTGAATATGATGAGAAAATTCACTAAAGAAAGAGAATTGCTTAGGCCAGCAAAAACTAGATTTGCTACTGCTATGATCACACTTTCTAGCATGCACAACCAACAAAGCAATTTGAGAAAGATGTTTGGTTCGGATGAATGGAATAATAGCAAATGGGCAAAGGATGAAGGAGGCAAAAGAGTAACTCTAATTGTGCAAAGTACTTCATTTTGGAACAATGTGAATTATTCTCTTAAAGTGGGTGCTCCAATAGTTGAAGTACTTAGGTTGGTTGATGGTGAAAGGAAACCTCCAATGGGATACATTTATGAAGCTATGGATAGAGCAAAAGAAGCCATTGCCAAGGCCTTTGGTAACAATCAAGATAGATATAAGGAGATTTTTAAAATTATTGATAGAAGATGGGAAGTGCAACTCCATCGCCCTTTGCATGCTGCTGGATACTTCTTGAATCCGGAGTTCTTTTATGACAATTCTAACATTGACAATGATGAAGATGTGAATCTTGGTTTAATTAATTGCATTCAGAGGCTAGTTCTTGATATTGTAATTCAAGATAAAATTTCTAAGGAATTATCAAGATATAGAGATGCTTTAGGCACTTTTGGGACTCATTTGGCCATTAGAAACAGAAAATTAAGGGCACCCGCTGATTGGTGGGCTACTAATGGTCATTCAGCTCCTAATTTAAGGCTATTTGCTATTAAAGTTCTTAGCCTGACTTGTAGTGCTTCCGGATGTGAAAGAAATTGGAGTGTGTTTGAAAATCTCCATACAAAGAGGAGGAATAGGCTTGCTCAATCAAAATTAAATGACTTGGTTTATGTTAAGTACAATAGGGCCTTGATGCGAAGATTCAATGAACGTGATTCTATTGATCCAATCTCATTGAAAGAAATTGATGGTTGTAATGAGTGGATGCTTGGTAAATTGGAAGAAGAACTTGATGCAGCAAATGATCTTGTGTTTGAAGATGATGATCTAACTTGGGGTGATGTAGCTTTAGCTTCTGGAGTTGAAGAAGCTACTCGTACTACTAGAGCATCCACTTCCACTCAAGTGACAAAGGGGAAAGGGAAAGGGAAAGGGAAAGGGAAAGAGAAAGTTGGGATGCATGCCATTCAAGAAGAAGAGGAAGAGGCTGAATCAAGGGAAACAAGTGAAGAAGAGGAGGAAATTGAGAGATTGGAAGATGATGCTAGTGAAGATGAAGCACATCTTGATGAGGAAGAGGAAGAGGAAGATGAAGAGGAATCTCCTAGTGCTAGTCCTTAGGTATGCTTGTTTGATGCTTTCTTTATAAATTACTTGATGATTTATATTTAATATCACTTTATGATAATATGATTGCATGTTGTTTGTTTCAAATATTGTGTTTTATGTTTCAATTTAATATTTTATTACTATGCACCAAAAATGAAATTTCCATGCGCAACGCAGTGCGCAGTGCGCCGTAGCGCCAAGGGCCTTCATCGCCATTGTGCGCCGTGCGCCATAAATAACTATGCTCCACATAATTGAGACATTTATATGCCAAGGAAATATTTTAACTTCCCCAAATGCTTGGTCTAAAAGTGGTTGTAAAGATGTTTCTTAAGTATAGTAATGCCTTCATGATCACCTCTAGTAATGACAATATCATTTACATATAGGTAAATGGATGAGCCAAAAGAATGGTGGTAAAGTACTAAGTGATCAACCTTACTTCTAGTCCTTCCAAATTGCTACCTTTATGATCATCTCCAGTGATGACAATATCATCTATGCATACTACTAGGTAAATGCAAGAGCTAGAAGAATGATGATAAAATACTGTGTGATCAGCCTCACTTCTAATCATTCAAAACTATTGTATGATAGTATTGGATCTTCTAAATCATGCTTGTGGAGATTGCTTTAATCCATATGGGGATTTGCACAAGCAACATACTAACCGGGACTCCCTTTGAGCAATAAAACCAGGAAATTACTCCATATTAACTTCCTCTTGAAGATCACCATGAAAAAAAGCATTCTTGGTGTTGAGTTGGTATAATGACCATTTTTGAATAGCAGCGATAGAAATAAAAAGACAAAAAGAAGCAATCTTAGCCATAAGAGAAAGTATCACCATAATCAAGCCCAAAAAATTTGGGTATAACCTTTTACAACAAGATGAGCTTTGAGACAGTCCACATTGATTGTATAAATCCACATACAACCAACAACAAATTTATTAGGAGAAAAAGG
Source organism: Sindora glabra (assembly GCA_020226215.1). Taxonomy (NCBI): domain Eukaryota; kingdom Viridiplantae; phylum Streptophyta; class Magnoliopsida; order Fabales; family Fabaceae; genus Sindora; species Sindora glabra. The sequence continues at coordinate 73,821,738 of CM035226.1, read as the reverse complement.
GAGAAGTTCCTAGGTATCATTTGATTCTAGAATAGACATTTCATCAACCATAGCTTGATGCCATGCCGGATGAGCAAGAGCATCTGTGAGAGTCTTAGGAATAGAAATGGATGACAAAGAAGGGACAAAGGCATAATATGAAGGAGATAATTGATGATAACTTAAAAGTGTGTAAATAGGATGAGGTTTATGAGTAGAATGGTTAGCTACGTGAGATGCAATTGGAAGATCATCTAGAGGGCCGATGGTCTAGAAGGTAATTCCATACGTGCTTCCATAGGTTGGTTTGGAGTGTGGTGGGGTTGATAATTGTAAGTTTGAAAAGGTTGCTTCTCAAGTTGGTTAGGAATCTCAAGAAGGACAAATTGAACTAGGAGAACTCTCAAGATAAGTGATTGGTAAAACCTTAGAGAAAGATGAATTAGAGATGGGGGCTAAATTGAAGAAAGGGGTAGCTTCAAGGAAGGTAACATCAGTTGAAGTGAAATATCAATTCAACTGGGGAGAATAACATTTGTAACCTTTTTGGAGATGTGAATATCCCAAGAAAATACATTTGATAGATTAAGCTTAGAGTTTATCCTGCCTTGGTGTAAGGTTATGAACAAAATAAGTACACTGTACACCCAAAAATGCAAGGAAGAGAATATAAAAGATCCTGAGAAAATAGAATAGCATGCAGAACTTGATTATCTAAAACAGATGATGACATCTGATTAATTAACATGCAGTGAGAATAGCATCGTTCGAGAATGAGAAAGGCATGTGAGCATGATTGAGTAGAGTGGGAGCAGACTCAACTACATGTCTATTCTTGTGCTCAGCCACTCCATTTTGTTTGGCGTTTGAGAATGTGAAATTGATGAATAATACTATGATTAGCCATAAAAGTTGAAAAAGAAGAAGAAAAATATTCATGAGCATCATCACTAGTAAATCCTTAATGGATATGCCAAACTAAGTGTGAATTTTATTATAAAAAGATTGGCGGATTTTAAACAATTGAGACGTGTATTTCCTAAGAAACAACCAAGTGCATCCTCAATGAAAGTAACAAAATAATGAAAACCCATATGAGAGTTGACGTGACTGAGACCCCATACATTTGAGTGTATGACAACAAAAGGAGACACAACTTGCTTATTGACACAACTCTGAATAGAAGAATGAATATGTTTTCCCAGCTGATAAAGCTCACACTCGAGAGACTGAAGACTAGCTAGAATTGGTAGCATCTTCTTAAGTTTAGGCAAGGATGTCCCAAATGGTTATGGATCATTTCTGGGGCTTTAGTGGATGTGCAATCAATTAAGGATATAGGCAAGCTAAGTTGATAGAGACATCAAGACTTGTGCCTTGTACCAATCATTTGGCAGGTTCTCAGATCTTGCACAATAACTGAATTGGCTTTGTAGGTAATCAGACAATTAAGTTTATGTGTAAGTTGATTCACAAAAATCAAGTTAAATGGACAATTAGGTATATATAGGATGGAGGATAAAGGCATGGAAGGAAGGGGCTCAGCTTTGCCTAATCCCTTGGCATATATCGTAAAAACATTACTTAAAGTGATAGAGTGAGAAAAAATACAATGATCAATAGTGGAGAAAAGTGAGCTTTTATCAACAACCCATGGACGTAGAGATGCTGTGTGAAAGATACAAGTAATAGAACTGTCACCAATGTGGGCAACTGAAGCTGTGGGAGTTGGTGTCTGCTTAGAGGCTTGATACTTGAGAAATTCATGATAATCTGTCCTAGATAGATATACTCCTAAAGATGATGCGTGCATCTATAAAGGACTAGTAGGAATGAAAGATCAAGAGTTTCATCTGAAGCCATATCATAATGCAAAAGCAAAGGATTGTTGGTTTGTGTTCTGGTAACATATCACACATGCATCTAAAGATAGTGCCATATGAGGCTTGCATAGTTTAAGTATATTATTAGTATCGATCCTATCTAGAACAATTAACCTTAGAAGGAACTTTGATATTCCAAAAAATCTTAAGGGTAGAAATTGACTAGAAGGATTTTTAACCAAAAAGGGGGGGGACTTGCATGTGTAAGAACCAAATGACACTAAGTACCATGTATGCATATTTGGAAGAGAAGAAAAGTTGAAGGAATCTAGCAAATTCATCAAGACAAGCAATTCAAAAGCCTCCCTACCTTTTAAATTCCCCTTAAAAAGTAAAAGTGCCTAGAGATATTAGAACCTTCTCATCAAACAAAAGAAGAGATGATAGCACTATAAAGAGTGGATAAATGATAAAGATGTGAAAAACATTTTGAAAGAGGAATCTCTTCCAACCAAGGATCTTCCCAAAATTGGAAACGAGCCATTCATTACATTGCATTGAAGTAGAGGAAAGAAAGAATAATGAACTTGTGAAGTGACTTTCCAAGGGCTTCATGAATTGCATTAGAGGGAGCCATAGCATCCTAACTATTAAGGTGTAAACTATACTTGTTTTTATCGCTTGATGCCATAAAGAGTTAGGCTTCAAGGGAAAATGGAACCACATGCTCGCCAAAGCAATGTTTCTGGAGACCAAATTCCCAAGACACAACCCACCTTCTTTAAGCTTGCAATGCATCTCCTAGTTAACCAAGTGATCTCTTATATCACCAAAAGAGCCATTCTATAAGAAATCTCGCTTGATTTTCCCTATATTATTAGGCACTGCTATTGGAATCTTGATTAATAGAAGATATTAGAGAGGAATGCTTGGCAAACAGGATTCAATTAGAGTAACACGACCCTCTAACACCCCCCCTTAAAAAAAAAAAAAGAAAAAAGAGAAGAAAAAAAGACCATCTTTCCAATTATTCAACTATTTTGAGATCTTAATAACTAAATCCCAAAAAGCAGTCAAATTAAGACTTCCACCCTTGGGAACACCCAAATAAGATAAAGGCCATGCCAAAATAGCAGAACCTACCATGTGAGCCAGATCATCCAGAAATTGGTTCTCAACATTAATACCTGCCAATCCAAACTTTTACTACGGTTGATTTGTAGCCCAGAGGTACTTTAAAAAAATTTGAAGCAAAGAAAAAAACATTAAGGAAGTTGTTCTTATCTTTGGGTAAAAATAGGATGGTGTCATATGAATATTGCAAGGGAGAAACTTCCACATATTCGTGCCCAACAAACAATTGTATACCCAGTTTCCATACCATGTTAGGACTTTCCACTAAGCCCATCCACAACTAATGTAAATAATGAAGGAGTAAGAGGATTTGCTTGACAAATACCTTGATAACCCTCAAACCATTATTTCTTTTCTCCATTAACATTGATTGAGAAAGAAGTTTTGGAGACTGGATCACCAACCCCTGATCCATTTTCTCTAATGAACACCAAAACCCTTATTTTCCATAATTTTATCCATGAATCTCCGTTGACTATATCATATTATCATATGCCTTTTCAAAATTGAGCTTAAATACCGAACCTTGGTGCTTATGTTGCCTTAACATCTTCCAACACCCTGTTAGCTACCAGAGCTGCATCAGGAATCTGTCTTCCAATTATAAAGTGCTTTGAGAAGAAGAAATAGTATCACCTAGAACCTCACACAATACTGATGACAAACTGATAATCTTATATACACCAGTGATCAAGTTGATAGCACTAAAATCCTAAAATCCTTAACCTTAACAGATTAGTCCTTGTTAGGAATCAAAGTCATGAAAATGGAATTCATATTCATCCCAATGACACCATTCCAATGAAACTTGACAAAAAACTTAAGAAGATTTTCCTTCACCAATTCTCAGCATTTTTGAAAGAAAGCCAAAGTAAATCCATCAAGTCCTGGTGCTTTATCTATATCCAAACACCAAATGGCCTTCCTAATCTTGTCTTTCTCAATAGGCCTCTCTAGCTAATCAAGCTTCATGCCCTCAAAGGGTGTCAATCCGAACCTCTAATAAACAAATGACAAGGATTATTTTCCTCATATAAAGAGTGGTAAAAATTAGTAATCTCCTTTGCAATGGTTACTTGATTCCTCACAATTCTGCCATCTTCCACTTCCAATTCCTTGATAACACTTCTATTCTTCCTTCAAGAAGCCATTCTATGGAAGACACTTGAAAATTTACATCCCTTTCTTTTATCCATTTAAATCTATTTTATTTTATTTTATTTTTTGTCTTCTACTAAATTCCTCATGTGAGATCTTAGGTATTACTTTTTGTTATTTGTGTCGTCATCTTTAAATCTGTATGTTGGTATAGATGGCATCTTGTCTGATTGTTATTTTTTATTTTTGATAGGACAGATTATGAAATTATTATTAGCAAATTGTCATGTGGAAAATTTCTGATAGCTATTGTTGTTAGGATAAGATAAATTTTTTTGGACTTTTGGCTATCATCACTTGTGTCTCAGCCCAAAGGATCCTATTCTGCCCTTTTTCTTTGTCAGAACTTCATCTCCAGACAAAAATCTCTTGCCTTCCTTATGTAACTCCTAATTTCCTGACTGGCATAGTTTACCTTGTTCAGTTGCATTAATATATATATATATATATATCTATGGGGGTAATCCTTAGGTACATTTTTGAAAATTTTGCGAGTTATAATGAAAGTTTAACAAAAGTATCATAAAACTTGCAATTTTTTTATATAAAACCTTGCAAGTGTGTGTGGGTTGTACATTTAACAAGTGCACAAAAGGTTGCAACTCCATTATTCGAAGTCACATGAAAGGGTTCTTAGAAAAGTATCTCATTTTTATATAAAAGTTACAATTTTTAATGAAAAAGTTGCAAAGAGTACAAAAAATTTTCACAAAGTTGCAGGAGTATGTATGGATACATATATTTCAGTGTATTTACCAAAGTGCATGTGTATGTATACTTGCATTCTGTAGGTACTTTGGGCACAAGATCCCTTTCACTCTTGTTTCCCTCATCTTCTAATTGAAATTAAATTTGAGCACAATGTTAGAGACTTCATAGAACCCTGTCATTTTATAGATGAATGAACCTTTTGTATAGATATGAACCTGATTCTTCCAAGTAGCAGTTTTTCTCTCATAGAAACTTTTTCTCCCTCTTACCATTGTGTCAGTCTTCCCTTTTCCTCACATCCCTTGTCTGTATTATTTTCTTTTTTAATTATCCTGGTTTGATTTTCTTCTAAATATTTTCATCTCTTGCACCATGGAGTTATGATTTTTTATCTCTTTCTTATGTCAGCTAGAGTTCAATTTATCTAGCATGTTTGACTAAAAATTTAGAGCTGATTCTTTCTGTTTCATGTAATTGTATCTAGAGTTTTATAAAGTTTGTTTGGCAGTGACTCTTGTGAGGATATGTTTTACCAAGATATACTGTTGCCTAACTCCTTAATTTTCTTGGTATATTTGGTCTTATGCATGTGACAGACTACTGAACCATCTGCATCTTGTTATGTTAATACATGCAATGAGGATAAAGTCAGTCCCATTCCATCAGGTATTGCGAATGTTTTCCTCTTAATTTTGTTTCATGTTTTTGTTTTCTTTTAGTGTACTGTCACCATGTTTTTTTTATTTCTCTGTATTGTTGCTTTGATCATAGGTTCAAGATCACAGAAAGTTCCGGTACATAAAATGGTGAGAACAGATTCATTTGATCCAGCTGGAAGATTGCATGCCTACATGCAAACCAACCCTGATGAACGTGTTGCAAAGAGCACTACCTTGACTGCTGTAAGGTGCTGTGATTTTAATTTGTTCCTTGTCCATTTTTCCATTTATCAAGCTAATCCCTATGCATTAAATAAATTTCTATAATTTGTAATGTTTAAACCATTGGTATATTGAGGTTTTTCCTATTTGTTGAGAAATATGTTTAGGGTTTACAGGGGAGGATCGATAGATTAGAGAGAAATAACGGGAAATAGTAATATATCATTGAATGAATAAGATAACTGTATTGTTACATAAGACATAATCCTAATGCTCCTATTAATATAAAGCTACTAAGAAATACAAAGACTTCAATATTCTTGACTTTGGATGCAAGATAGGTAAGTCTAGGCCCGTAGTATAACCTAGACCTAATTATTAACATTGCTCTTGAATACTCCTCCTCAAGCTGAAGCTTGCAAAGCTTAAGCTTGTTAACTAAATGTGAACTCCCAAAAAAATAAAACATAACCATAAACAACTTAATAAACTTAAAACTTCACTAGCAGCTTGCGAACAATCCTCCTATATGGAAATATTCACAAATCTCAAAATTTTGGTTAGAATACCAACAACTTCCAAAAATCTATTACTAAATTCCCTTGAGCTACTCCCTCAACTTCCTAGCCAAAATGACCAACTTGGACACAGCTTCAAGAAGTCTCCTCAACTTGCTAGCCGAAAACACCAACACCTTTGGTTGGACACAACTTCTAGAAGATTCCTCAACTTCTTAGCCAAAAACACCAATATAGAGGGAGCATGAAACTTAACAGAGTCAAGGCTGATGGCTTTGATACCATGTTGAGAAACATGGTTGATAGGGAAGGAGTAGAGAGATGAGAGAAAATTAAAGGGAAACACTAATATAGTATTGAATGAATGAGATGACTGAATTGTTACATAAGACATAACCCTAATGTTCCTATTTATATAGAACTACTAAGAAGCACAGACTAATATCCTTTACTTTGGGTGCAAGACAAGCAAGCCCATAACATAACCTAAGCCCCCATAGTATAACCTAGACCTAATATTACTCTCTAACAGTATCCAATCATCTACATACTATTTGAAAATTAGATCATGATGCACTTAAACCAATGGATCTAACAGAAAAATACAACACATGCAAATCTTTTAAAAAGTTCCGCAGAAACTAAGAAAATTGATGTAAGTAGACAAGGGAGGGGAGAAGCAATTGCCTGGTTCACCCACTTCACAAGGGCTACTCCACTAACCAATTTCATGTTTGTATGCTGACTTGTTTAATATGTTATAAAAAATATTTTATGATAACGCTAGGCTTGTCCTGTTTCTACGGGTTGGTCTGCACAATTATGTTCCTTTTTTTCTCACATAAATAAAGTTTGTAACTCTTAGAAACTTGACATTTTGGCATTAGTTTTGGGGAAAAATGTAAAAATGTCCTCCAACTTTGAGTGGTTGGATTCTGCCTGCACCAACCTTGGGAACTTGGAATTGATGTCACAAAATATTAGAATTAACAATCATTGTTTACTGAATGCTCATTTTATTTAATTATGCAATATTTCTTTATGAAGTTTTTAAACAAGTATCAGACAATATTGTTTGATGTTGGTTTATCACATCATTTTTTTTTTACACATAATTATGTTATATAGTTAATAAAGATTAATTTTGATGTATAAAATTTTCCTTAATAACATGAAAATGAGTTTAGGTGTAGAGGGAGGACAAAAAGGATACTGGGGGAAATTATTAAAAAGGATCTCTTGATGAATAGCATTCTTGAAAACTTAGTCTCAAATAAAGTTTAATAGTATCGTGCGATCCATGTAGTCAACCTCACTTAGGAGGATAAAGTTTTGCTATTGTTGTTATTGTAATAATATGAAAATGAGTTTAAAATTATGTGTGAAAAAATGATGTGGTAAATCAACATTATATAATATTGTGATTTTTGTCTAAATTTAACAAAAAGGTACTTAATTAAATAAAATAGTTAATTAAGTGAACAATGGGTATTAATTCCAGATTATTTTTTTTTAATTTATAGTTTAAGGCTTCAATCCCAAATTTTTGAAGTGGGTGGAGGCAAAAGCCAACCTTTCCAAAATTGGAGGAGTTCCCCCCTTTCATTTTCGTTTATTTTTTATTTTTCTTATTTTGTCAAAAAAAGGGAAGTTCCTGTATTGTTTGTGTTTTGAACATGGAACATATTTCAAGTAGCTGAATGGAAGTGCATATTTGCCATATTCTAAGACAATAACGTCTAGAGAACAATGAGAAATTAGAGACACAGTATTAAATTCTCTCCCCTTGTTCACATTGAGCTTCACAATTGTGGTTTTGACAATTTTTTATTCAAATTCATGATTCTGTGCTGTCTTTCACTCTGATGGACATGTACTTAAAATTCTTAGGTGTATTCATACCGGAGCATGCCTTGGTACGTCATGGGTATACATGTGTATGTGTGTGTGTTTTACTAGAAAAAGAAGTTTCTATAAATAGAAAGAATATGTTAGACAATATTGTCTAACAGAATACAAGAGGAGAAGATAAGTAATTTGCAGGAGTTAATAGAAGATTGCTGATTGCTGCCCATTTTCTCTGCAAATTGAGCATATTCAACCCTGTAAAATAACTGTTAGCTTCCAACTGAAGAGAGGTGGCAAACAAAATCCTGTCTCATAAAAGAACATTTGATTGAATCTGATTTCTAAAAATTCTAGCATTTCTTTCCAACAAAATGCACCAGATAACTACAAAATGAGTACAATCCCATCCCAAAGCACCTTCTTATCCTCATTCCCCTAAAATTCCTGAAATAGATAGCTATAAGGCCCAAATTTGAGGGGCATGCTTACGCAGCATTTAATTTAAAAAAAAAGAAAAAATTATTTGGTCCAAAGCTCCCAAGCCATATCACAATGCAAACCAGATAGTGCTTGCATGCCTAAAGCATATATTAGTATTGATCCTATGGAGAATGGCAGCCTGAACAGAGATTTTAACCATTGAAGGATCCTTGACTATCCCAAAAGACTTAGAAAATGGTAGAAATTGATTCAAAGGGTTTTTGACCAAAAAATCAAAGAAAAATTTGCATGTGTAAGAGCCAGATGGAACTAAGGACTTAGTATGCTGTCTGGAAGAAAAGGAAAGTTGAAAGAATCAAGCAAATTCATCAAAACAAGCAATTCAGAAGCCTCCCTATCATTCAAATTCTTTAAAAAAATGAAAATTCCAAGAAACATCGAAACCTTCTTGTTGAACAAATAAAAGGATGCCATTTTTTATGTGAGGCAGAATTTTGAACATAAATATTAGATAATGTTGTAGTTGACAACCTAGAATCCACTAGAAAAATAACACTTTGGAGTCCACCAAAAAAGAATGAAAACTCCTTGAATACCATTAAAATAAGAAAAATATGGTCTATCTCGATTTACACATTAATGCATTATTTATAGGCATGCTAAGACTCCTTTAACAAGCAAATATCCTTGTAAAACACTCCTAAGCTATATAGTATCTTACTACAATTCTAAGGCTCCATTTGTTTTTTCAGAAAATGTTTTCTGTAGGAAGACATCATTTGTTTATATATAAGTGGAAAGGTACCACATGCTTTTATAGTTTGTGATTAAAAAATTTGATACCTAGAGGTGTAGAAGTGGAGGAAAACAACTTCCTTTTTGAAAAAGGAAGTTGCTTTCCACCAACTCTTTATATTTAACATTAAACATTTAGGCCATTTTCCACTATCTTGATATTTTATAACTATATTCTTATAAAAAATATTTTCTATCAAAACAAACGGAGCCTAATTCTATATTATTTATCCTAAAACTACTTTAGATAGCTGGATAAAATCCTTAAACATATCTGCAAAAATTACATGTTTATGAAAAATCTAAAGGTAGTTGTCATTGACTCATCTCCTTTGTCCTACACTAGTTCCCTCCACTTAAGAAGAAGCCGTCTCTGAATATTTAATTTGATGATTGTTCTTTATATGTTTTATATTGTTACTGTTTCCTACTAATATTAATTTTAATTATACATATTTTTAATTTTTATCTTGTTTATTTTGCCATACCCATATCCTAATGTTTTTGAAAAATGTCATACCAAATTTCCTTATCATACGGGGTACAATAATTTGTTCTAGTACTTGTGCAACATGTCTTTCAAGACATCATGATGGTGTTTTACATTCTCGTTTACTTGAAGTTCAAGGAGGTGAATGGACTCACCAAAATTTGAAAGCCGAGTTACGTGGAAAAAGGATCATATATGTGCTATTTGTTCAATTTAGAGTTTATGTTAAACTTGCCCACTAGAAATGTGTAGGAGGTTTTGGACAGTATCTAATGGATTGAATTGCATGCATAGTCAATTAGTAATAATAATGTTGTTGTCAGGTCTTCTATTAGACAAAGAAGGAAGCCAAAAGATTCTTCAGATCTCACTAGTATTCAGGAGCTTCTTGATGAGATCAGTAGCAACTGTCACCCTGGTAAATATTTGGACTATCCATAATGATTACCCTTTCCTATAATGTTGGTTCATATTGAGAAATATAATGCTATGACATATAAATTGTAGGTTTGCTGGACATTGTAAGGCATTGTACATATATTGGAATGGCAGATGATGTCTATGCCTTGCTTCAACATAATACTCATCTTTATCTTGCAAACGTAGTAAACTTGAGGTGTGCATTTCACTGTGGTACTAAGGAGTTCTTTGCCCTTGAAATTTTATAATATGTTCTGATGTTTGAAGCAATTACTATTCAGGTAAATTTTTAATTGAGATTTCTAATCTGCAAATTTGAATTTGCTGAAGAGATTTTCATGGTTAGAGTTGAGGAAGGAATGATGAAAAAACACATCAATGAAGCTGCTAATTAATATTCATCGACTATAATATATAATTGTATCTGAATACCTTGGTGGTTTATTTGATAAAAGCCGTCCTCATATTTGTCAAGTGATTTAACTAGATGGAACATGCCAATGTATGATATGTTGTTTCACTCTATTGGTGATTCAATTTTCCCTGTTTGAGTTGAATTGTGTAGACTGGCACTTAGTGATGTATCATATGACTTGCTGGGGAAGAACAGGTTGAAATAATCATATTCATCTGGGATTCTTTCATTATTGAAAAGAATCTGTGTGGTATGCCCACAAGTATAGAAGTTGAACATAAAAATTAGCTTCTGTGGTGATGTTGTCCTGCTCCTGTTCTTATTAAGTATTATGTTTAGCTAGTTAGAACTGGAGACCATTCATGCTCATTATCTTCTAATGCATCTAATCCTACTGCCATAGTCTTATTTCTTGGACTTGCATTCTAAAACTGTTTTTTTTTAAATAATTAATTATTCAAAGCCTTTGTTATACCTTCATAGCTCTCCATAAGATTACTTTTTTCTTTTTTCCTTTTTTTTTAACCAAAAAAAATTCTGAAGAAATATTCTATGATCTTTCTGATATCCCCCCATCTGTTACAATTGCAGTAAAGAACTTATGTATCAGCAAGTTTTGAGCCGGTTTGGGCATTTCAATGCTATACAACTAAGTGATCCAGCCCCCTTGAAAGACTTGATTATGTTGGCATTGAAAGAAGAGGATCTGGCTTCAGAATCCAATGATAATGATGACCTAAAAGAGAGGATTGCTGAAGTAATGTCCCTGTTTGTTAAAATTAATGCTGCTTTTTGAATATCATATATAGCTCTTCTCTTGCAATATGATATTATACTCATGTTATAGCTTTTCTGACTATGCTAAATTAAGCAGAAATTATTCTTTGAGCTATTCGTAGGAAGAAGCTTAATTTCACATGACATCAGATACTGGTTTTAATTTGCTTATTTGCTGCATATCTTAATTTGTGCTTTTGAACATTCATTGCTTGAAATTCTATAATCAAAAGTATTTGGATCTTGTGAAAATTTTTAGTTTTGACATCTAGCATTTTGGGTTGCTTTGATGTTTGAGGCAATCAGGCAGGTTCTGATATCCTATAGACTTTACCTGATCATAGTTATTGGGGTGAAGTAGGACTGCTATGTTGTTACTTTAGTTTATATTCTTATACCAGGGTTAGTAGGTTTGTAGTTTTTACAGTCCCTGCCCATTGGTGGTATTTGGGCTAGGGTTTTTGTTGATGTCTAGACGTTTCATATTGGTTGCAGCGAGGAGTCATATACTTGTAGGTTTATTACTTATTATTCCCCATACGGGGCTAAGTTGTAAGGACTTTATTTTCAAGAATTCTTCAAATAATGAGAAACAATTACGTTGTTGGTTGTGTGATGCAATCAAACATTAGGTATGATTACTACTTGTCAAGTATAGTATTAACTACCGAGGGAGATGTTTTGGTTTATTTGCAGTGCAACCAAAGTCAAGGGTACAAGAGTAGTTGTCTTGTAGTATCTCTATAGTAGTAGAGCATTAGGGTTCTGTCTTTTGTATTCCAAGTTTCCATTATAATATTTGTGTTCTCAATTTCTATCTGAAGTTGAAAGTTTTTTATTTGGAGTTTGGACTTCTGTTTCGAATAAGATCAATGCTAATACTATGATACGGGAGCATCAACCTCAAAGAGCTTTGTCCCCAGATGTGTTTGTTATGTTCTGAAAATTCAAAGACCAATAATCATTTATTTTTGCATTGTTAGATGACTTGGCAATTATGGAATAAGCTTTTCTCCTTGTTTGGGTATTGTGGGCTTGCAGGAATTGGAAATCTATCTTTGATCTTTGATAGGATGGTTTCATTGGTTTTTTTCCTTAAGAGTTTTTAGCTTTCCTCCTTCAGTTTGAGGATTTCTTGTCCTACTTCTCCCCGGCCTTTTTTGTATTCCTCTCCTTGTTTTGTAACATATTTTTTAAAATTGATTTGGAAACAGTTTCTAAAAGCAAAACAACTAAAAAAATCTGTTTGAGAATTTGCTGTTGTGTTTCCCCTCCCCCCCCTTTTCTTTTCCTTCTTTTTCATGATTATTCTGAACTCTCACTGGTTCTCCTCTTATTTCCCCCATCTTCTGTTTCTCCCTCTGATCTTCCTCACTGCCATACAAACGTGCAGATGCAGGAGCTGAAGAATCTTTTCTTTCTCTTTTCCCTTTTTCTCTCTTTGCCCTATGCTCTTCTTCTCCCTCACCCCAGCCCCAACACCTCTACATCTCACTGATCTACTTCCACTCCTTCTACATGGCCATCTATGGTCTTCTTAACTAGTCTTTCCCCCGCCATCCTCTGCTCTTGTGGTGTTGCACAGTGGGTTTGTGGGGCGAAATGCAGGTGAGATGAAATTGGAAAAATGAGGATGACAAACTTGTGGTGGGGGGGAGATGGTGATTGAAAAAGGTGAAGAATTGTCTCTTTTATTTACAATTGCCAGAGTAAAAAAATGAGAACAAAAGCAAAAGTTAAGAAAGCATATAAAACTTGTTCTCATATTTTAGTTTTTAAAACAAGAATTTCAGTTATAGTTATTGAACACAAATTTTCAAAAATACTTGTTTCCAAGCAATTTTCTTTGTTTGTTTGTCTTTGAAAATGGAAAGTGTTTCTATAAATGGAATTCAAACGGACCCAAAATTTCTCTCTTATCTCTTCGAACTCTTTCTTGCCTATCCTAAGCGTTTGTTTGGATATATTTTTATTTTTTTGTTTTCAGAAACTGTTTTCAAAAATTATTTTTAAAAAATTGGTATTTTTTTTTCAAAAACTCTTCTGGATTTAAGGAATACAAACAATAAAAAGTGTTTGGAGGAGTGAATAAAAAATTTATTTTATTTGATTACAAACTGACATCAAGAACAAAAGAACAAGTTAAGAAAATATTTAAAAGTTAGTTTTGGAACACTAAATAAGGAGGGGCAGGTTATTCTTGATTTTTCGATAGTGTATGATTTCAAGATTGTGAACACTTGTTTTAAGAAGCGGAAGGAGCATCTAATCACGTACAAGAGTAGAACTTCAAGGTGGCAAATTGATTTTTTTTTGGTAAGGAGCTCAAATAGAAGAATTTGTAAGGATTGCAAAGTGATTCCAAGGGAGAGCCTTACTACATAGTATAGGGTCTTGATCCTCAATCTCCATTTTAAAATTTGTAACTAGAAAAGACAAGTTATAAATTTAAGAATCAAGTGGTGGCAGCTCAAGGATGAAAAACCAATGACTTTAAAGTATATTATTGGAGGAAGGTAATTGGGAAGCACGAGGAAGTGCCAACCATATTTGAGATGCGATGGTTAAGAGGGTTAGGATGATTGCTAAGATAGTTTTGGGTGAATTAAAAGGTTTTGGACTGAAGGATAAAGAATCTTGGTGGAGGAATGAAAGTGTGCAAGAAAAGGTCAAAACTAAAAAAGAATGTTTTGAGACGTTACATGTGTGTGACAATGCCGAAAGTGAGGAGATGTACTGGAGGGCTAGGAATAAGACTAAAAAAGCAATGAGTGAGGCATGATTTAAAGCTTTTGAAGAGATCTTACCGAGATCTAGGGACAAAGAATGGAGAATGAAAGATTTATAAGCTTGCCAAAAATAGGAGAAAAAATCAAGAGACTTGGATCAAGTAAGGTATATTTAGGATGAAAGGGGACAAATTTTGCTTACAGATGAAGATATCAAAGAGAGATGAGAGAAGTACTTTTATAAGTTTTTCAATGATGAATAAGGATTGCCTAGGGATATGGAAGGATTAAAAATCCAAGAGGATGAACAAATTTTGACTTATTATTGTAGGATTTGAGTTGGAGAGGTAAAAGAAACTCTTAAGAGAATGGATAATGGTAAAACTATTGGTCCTAATGGTATTCCTATTATAGTTTGAAAATATTTAGGAGAGCAGGATATCTTTTGGCTCACTAAGTTATTTAATGAGATTTTGAGATTTAAAAAAATGCCAAATAAATGGAGGAGGAGCATTTTGGTGCCTATATATAAGAACAAAAGAGATATCCAGAATTGTGCAAATTATGGAGGGATAAAACTTATGAGCCATTTTATGAAACTATGAGAAAAAGTGATTAAGCACAAATTAAGAGACAAGATTAGGATTGCAGAGAACCAAATTGGATTTATGCTAAGAAGGTTTGCAACAGAGGTTATTTATCTTCTATGAGGGTTGATGGAAAGGTATTAGAGTAAAGAAAGAGACTTACATATGATTTTCATTGACCCAGAAAAAGCCTACAATCGAGTATCAAAGAAATGTTGTGGAAGACTCTGAAAAAGAAAAGAGTTTGTGTTGCATATATCCGGGCTATACAAGATATGTATGATAGAGTAACTACAAGTGTAAGAACTCTTAGAGGAGAAATAAATGATTTTACTATAAGGATAAGTTTACATCGGGGTACAGCCTCGAATCCTTACTTATTTAATCTAGTTTTGGATGTTCTTACCAAAGATATAGAAGAGATAATCCTTAAATGGATGCTATTTGTGAATGATATAGTTCTGATTGAGGAATCGTGGGAAGAGATTAATTATAAATTGGAGTTTTGGAGACAGGCATTAGAATTAAAGGGTTTTTGCTTTAGTAAAAGTAAGACAGAGTATATGCATTATAAATTTAATAAGAAGTAAGATAGAAATAATTTGGAGATAAGAATTGGAGAGCATGTCATCTGCAAGTATCTAAATTTAAGTATTTGAGATCTATATTACAAAGCGATTGCAATGGGGAAATTGATGGAGATGTCACACATAGGATACAAGTTGGATGGTTAAAATGGAGAAATGCATCAGGAGTTATTTGTGAACACAAAGTACCTACTAAACTAAAAAGGAAATCTTATCGGACTGTTATACGATCAATTATGCTTTATTGTAGCGAATATTGGGCTATGAAAGGATAACGAGCAAAAAATAGGGGTTGCAGAAATAAGAATCTTAATATTAATATATGGTCATACAAGAAATGATAAGATATGAAATGAATGCATACGAGGACATATTGATGTGACACTTATTGAGGAGAAGATGATAGAAAATTGATTAAGGTAATTTGGTCATGTGCAAAGAAGGTAATTGGAAGTACTAGTGAGAAGAATCAATCACATGGTTTTTAGCCCTATGAAAAAGTGTAGAGGAAGGTCAGAAAGGACATTAGGGAAAGTTAGAAAAAGGGATCTCTTAGTGAATAATATCACTAAAAATTTGGTTTCTGATAAAGTCTAATAGCGTTGTGCGATCCATGTAGCCGATTTCACTTAGTGGAATAAGGTTTTGTTGTTGTTGTTGTAAGTTACATGTTTAAAGTTACAATTTTGGAAAACAGATTTTGAAAACATAAAAATATTAAAAAAAAAAAAGGGACCCTAAATATCTCAGCATGGTATTTAAGTTCAAAGTGGTGTCATTCATCTTAAGACCTGATGGAGTGCCAAACTTTTGGCAGTTGAATTGCTATGAGCTAATCTCATTCTTGGCAGAATACAATTTCGACCTGATGCTTTTTGTAATTAGATATTGGCCAATGCTGAGGTTCTCACAGCGGATGACTTGTTCAATCGGCTATTGTGTTTCTCTTCTCAAGTCTTAAATTTAGTCTCCATGGTAATATTGTTTTGGTGGCCTTAGAAATATTGCTTTGCTTGCTGGCTTCAAGGGTGAGGGCAGAAGGCAATCTGCTTCAGATTCTCTATAGAATTTCTGACCTTGTTTTACAGTGTACTTATTTTTACTGTTCAAATTCTTAGATCTAGTCAATGATAATATAAATTTGTGCATGTATTTCTATTTCAAAAAATGTCACATGTATTTTTGACAGAACTCTTCATTTGTGTCTCCAGATGAACACGGAGCTACTGAAACAAAAGGTTGAAATGCTGGAGGAGTATTTCTGTATTCATATAGATAAAAATGGAAATTTATCTAGACTTCCAGTGATACTTGACCAATATACTCCCGACATGGATTGCATCCCTGACTTTGCACTTTGCATGGGCAATGATGTCAGTTCCCTTTTTGAGAAAGCAATGTCTTCATTTTCTGATTGTCATTCCTCTGGCTTTACATCAAGTGAATATACAAGTGCATGCTCATTAGTTTTTAGATAACGAATTTATTTATTTATTTGCATTTGTAGATAATTTTAATATTTTAACTACTCTTATTTATCAGGTTGAGTGGGAAGATGAAAAAAATTGCTTTCAAGCAATTTCAGCTGCTCTTGGAAATTTCTATGCAATGCATCCACCCATGTTGCCAAATCCATCTGGCGAGGGTATGCTTTTTTACAAGAGGAACAAAGTTGAGAGTTCTTGTGAGCAAAAAAGTTCTGACAGCATTGGTATGTGACACATGGCTACATTGGCTGATTACTTTCTTGGTCATGTTAAGAAATTGGGGTATGAGTTGGCGGAATGATAGAAAGAGATTAAACAGAAGGCTTAGAGAATAGATAATTATTGGAGACAAGCTAGCTAGCTATATATATATACACACACACACACACACACACACTAGATGTAACTCTAAACTTGATTTATGGAGAGGCACAAAAGACACATAATGACACTGCAGCCCTTTACTTTGAGGGCAGTACAAACAAGCACATAATATTTATCTATTTACTAATTCTACTCTTTAGGTGACACATTTCTGCACAGTGCTCCAGCATATACATATAATTATACACATGTATATGTGTATTTATATAAAACACACACACATGTATATGTATTCTTGTGTGTGTATAACACACACATACATATAGAGTTACTAGAACTGAAATGACATTTATGTGCTCTAGTACATTCTAAGTCAATACAATCACCAACACCTCTAGTTGAAATTACACTAAAAATAACACTGCAACACAGTCCCATTCACAACACCAACACAACCACAAACCATGTTGCTCCGAGTTGCACTCATTGCATCCAACATATCAACAACGCCAACTAACATGAAGATGAGAAACATCACCGAAAAAGTTGTGATGACTGAAGACATAAAAAATAGAATTACACCGAAGTCACCACTTCACTAGTGCAACATCCGGAAAGAAGCCCCATCAATACATGTAATACCATAATGAAAACAAACTTAAAACATCAAAAATAGCAATAATCTTTTCAAAGAACACCTGAAAGAACTTGTATCACTCAGAAGTCGGAATAACCATCACATGCAAACTGTGCCTCAGATCAACAATTTTTTTATATCATTTGGGTGTGCTCACCAAATCTTGATTTTTATCCATTAATTTCACGAATTTTGGGGGAAATAAGGATAAGAAGACCCTTTGGGATTGTGCTTGTTTTGTGGTTATTGGATACTTTTTGCTGGAAAGAAATGTTAGAATATTCAGAAACATGACTGAGTCAAATTGCATTTTTAAAATTTTTCTTCTTTTTTTTTCTAAAAAAAAAAAATTATAGGATAGGATTCTGTTTGTTGGTTCTTTTTGGTTGAAAGCTAATGGTTTTTTTAAGGGGTTGAGCTTATCTGATTTGCAGAGAAATTGGGCAGCAATTTTGTATTAATTTTTGAGGATGCCTTATCTTCCCTGATTGTACTCATTCTATAAAATTTCTTTTTCTATATTAAAAAATAGCAGCAAAATATAGAATGCCTACTAGAGCCAAACAAATAAACTTAAATCTGCCCTTTGTGCAGACTAAAAAGTGCAAAACCTGAAATAATCAGCAAAAATACCAATGCTAATGCTGAACTGTTAGAAATGAACAATCCAGAACATAGTTGCAGCATGCACCATGGCCTAGGGTCAGAGAGTGTTGCAACATGCGCCATGGCAAGTTTCCCATGTGCCTGCCTAAGAAAGTCAGCCTTGTTCTTTTGGATTAAATTTTGCTGCTGCTTCTTATGCATAAATTCTGCTTCTTTATTTTTCTCTTCCATAATCAAACCCAGCACTTCTCTCTTTTACAAAACTAAATCAAGGCTTCAAACTTATATCAATGTTCCTAAGGCTCGAATTTGACGGAGGAAAGTGAGGAAGGAGTTTAGAGGAGATATTCAGTTCACACAAGAGAATTGATGTGAATGGATTGAGAGGAAATGTCTCAACCTTGTGCTTTTATAGAAGGAAAAGCATAATTATTGTTAGAAAATAATATTTGTTAATTGAGAGAGAAATTTGTATTGCCATATTCTCAATTGAGTTAGGCAGTTACTATATATATTATAATACAGGGTACATATAGCAGAATATAATAGATGTGGAACCTATCTACTAACACTCCCCCTCAAGTTAGGCTATATATGTCAATCATGCCTAGCTTGTTACAAATTTTATCAACCCGTTTTCCCGAAAGAACTTTAGTAAATAAATCAACTAATTGTTCCCCTATTCTAATATGTCTAAGACTAATAATTCCTTCTTGTAACTTCTGTCGAACAAAATGACAATTAACTTTTACATGTTTAGTTTGTTCATAAAAAACTGGATTTGAGGCAATGTGAGTAGCAGCTCAATTGTCATATCACAATTGCATAATTTCATGAGTCTTGATGCCAAGTTGCTGAAAAAGGTAATTAACCAATACAAGTTCAGATGTAGTATGAGCCATAGCTCGATATTCAAATTCTGTACTGGAGCGAGATACAACTAATTGCTTCTTACTTTTCCATGACACAAGATTTCCTCCAACAAATACACAATACCCAGAGGTTGATTTCTGATCTATAGGACGTTCGGCCTAGTTTGCATTAGAACAAACCTCAACTCTGCAATGACCAAGATTTTTATATAAGACTCTTCGATCAGGTGCCTTCTTCAAGTACTTCAGAATGTGTGTAAGAGCATCCCAGTGGGAAGTCCTTGGGGAGTTCATAAACTGACTAACCACACTTACTGGAAAGGCAATATCAGGCCTAGTTATAGTAAGATAGTTTAATTTTTTCACCAATCTCCTATCGTTCAGGATTTTCAAGTAACTCCCCATCTTTTGAATTAAGCTTAATATTTGTAATCATAGGGTTTTCACATAGTTTAGCTCCAATAATTCCTGTTTCATTCCAGAGATTAAGCACATATTTCCTTTGAGATAAGAAAATTCCTTTTTGCCCTCGAGCAATTTCAATGCCTAAAAAATACCGAAGCGTTCTCAAGTCCTTAGTCTGAAAGTTAGCTTGAAGAAAAGCTTTCAATTGTGAGATCCCCAACTTGTCATTCCTTATAATCACAATATCATTAACATATACAGTCAGAAGAATACATCCTGAACTAGATTGCCTATAAAACAGAGTGGTCATGATCATATTTCTTCATTCTGAATTCTGTCATTACTTCATTGAATCTTCCAAACCAAGCTCAAGGAGATTGTTTCAACCCATATAATGATTTTTTTAAACGTAATATCTTGCCACACTACCCCTGAGCAATAAACTCAAGTGGTTGCTCCATGTACACTTCCTCATTCAAATCTCCATGTAAAAAGGCATTTTTAACATCCAATTGGTGAAGAGACCAATCATGAGTAGCAGCAAGAGAGATGAATAAACGAACAGAGATAATCTTGGCCATAGGTGAAAAAGTCTCTGAATAGTCAACACCACAGGTTTGAGCATATCCTTTAGCGACTAGACACGTTTTTAAACGAGCAAGGGAACCATCCAGATTCACTTTGACTGTAAATACTCATTTGCAATCAATGGATTGTTTACCATCAGGTAAAGGCACAAGATTTCATGTCTGATTAGCTTCAAGAGCTGTCATTTCTTCCTCTATAACAGCATGTTATCCATTATGAGAAAGAGCTTCAAAATAGGACTTAGGAACAGTAATAGAATCTAAAGAAGCAATGAAGGCTCGAGAAGAAGTAGGTAAAAAAGAATAAGATACATAGGTGGAGATGGAATAAAGGTAGTGAGGGTTACCTTTTTGAGTGCAAGTACAGGTACCTTTTCGGTGAGCAATAGGAAGATCCAAATTGGAAGACACAAGAGGAGGATCTGATGAGGAAGAAGCCGGTAGAGGAGATGAAGCTGACGGACCATAGGAAAGCGAGTCTAGATCAGATGGTTGTTGCATGACCGGTGGAGGAGCTGCTAGTAGTACCTATACTCTACGAGAATAAACAAATTAAATGGGAGGTCGAACCAAATTTTATGGTGGAGGAACTTGTGAGTCTAGTGAAGGAGAAGGTACAAGAAAGTATTCATCAACATGATTTGATTCTGGCAAGGGGGAGGAAGATGGAGACAGCTCAAAGAATGGGGTAGACTCAAAAAATGAAACATCAGAAAAAATAATATAACAATTTAACTTAGGAGAAAAATATCGATACCCTTTTTTAGTATGAAAATAGCCGAGAAAAATACACTTCAAAGACCGAGGGTCCAATTTCGACACCTGAGGATGGTGATCATGAACAAAACAGGTGCACTCAAAAATACGGGGGGAAATAGGAAAAAAAGGCTTAGAAGGAAACAAAATAGGAAAAGGTACCTGACCACCAAGAATAGAAGAAGGCATGCGATTGATGAGAAAACAGGATGTAGAAACTGCATCCGCCCAAAAAACTTTAGGAACTTTCATTTCAAATAGAAGTGTCCGAGAAACTTCCAGTAAATGTCGATTTTTTCGTTCAGCTACTCCATTTTGTTGTGGAGTGACAGTACAGGAAGACTGATGAATTATACCATGCTGAGACAAATAAGTTGAAAACTGTGTAGAGAAATACTCTTTAGCATTATCACTTCGAAAATTATGAATAGTTGTCTGAAATTGATTTGTAACCTCAGCATGAAAAGTACAAAAAACATTAAACAACTCTGAACGATTTTTTATTAAATAGAGCCAAGTCACTCTCGAATAATCATCCACAAAAGACACAAAATAACGAAAATCAGACTTTGAAATAACTGGGCAAGGCCCCCAAATATTTGAATGTACTAACTCAAATGGGGATGAAACCTTCTTATTAACTCTAGAAACATAAGATTGACGATGCTATTTAGCAAATTGACAAGACTCAATCTAAATGAGATACAGACGCTAAGCTAGGACATAATTTTCGTAAAGAGAGCAACGAGGGATGGCCAAGGCGATAGTGTAATTGATGTAGAGTGGGGGTAGCAGTAGCAGCAATTGGTTGAGAAACTTTGTCATCCAGCACGTATAATCCCCTAGATTCATATCCCCTACCAAAAATCTTCTTCGTCAACAGATCCTGAAATACACAATAACCAGGAAAGAAGAAAACACTACAATTATAAGCACGGGTAATTTGACTAACTGAAAGTAAATTAAATGAAAAATTTGGGAGGTACAAAACATTGGATAAAGAGATGTCAGAGGTGAGATTGACCATGCCACTTCCAACAACAGAAGCAGTAGAACCATTAGCTAAAGTGACATGTGAAGGATGAGAATTAGTAAAGGAAGATAGTATACCTGTTTGACCCGTCATATGATCAGTAGCCCCAGAGTCAATGACTCATCTAGAATTGGAATGGGATAGACATGCAGTAGGATTACCTGTGTGAACTATAATGGCAGTAGGTTGGGTGGGTGGCGGCTGTACAGAGGCCTTTTATTGCAAGTACTCAGCATATTCGCTATCAGATAATAATTTACCATTAAATTCTTACTCTTGTGCCATCTAAGCAAACTTGGACTGCTGGGTATTCCTTCCTACCAACTTCGGACAGAATTTCTTGATGTGTCCTTGTTCTTGACCATGATAGCAAATCACAACTGAATCACCTCCTCTCCCTCCTTCACTAGAGTGATTCTGCCAATTACCTCCTCTTCCTCCTTCATTAAAGTGACCTCGCTCTCTTCCTCTTCCCCTATCACCTCTAGAATTACCACGGCCTCCACGAGCACCTGAGCCAACTAATGCTGCTGACTTATTCATATTTGAAGATGGAGAGAAAGAAGAAATATCTTTGGATGCTCTTTGAACTCGATAATAAGCTGTTTTTCGAGTGAGGGGCCCAGAACTAGATAAGACCTGCTGTCGTACTGTGCTAAACTCAGGGGGTAAATGCATCAAATAACACAAAGCAGCTAGTTGTTCTCGCTGAGAACGCATTGCATTAACATCACTAGTAATAGGCAGCAGAGAATTCCATTGTTCATAAATACGATTGAACTCAGTATAAATTTGAGCGTTGGTCTTACCTCTCTCATCTGATTGAAATAGGGACACGGTCAAATCATATACCTGATTCAAATCATCCTTTTTTGAATATAGGCTTTCAATAGACTCCTATAACTCCTTAACAGTACGACAATGAGCTGTGTTATCTTCAACTTCAGTAGCTAAAGTATTACAAACCAACCTGAACAACCGACAATCTTTTATGATCCATTATTGATCAGGATCTTCTATGGGTGGCTCTTGAGTGAGGTGATGTGTCATACGGACTTCATCAAAATAGTATTCAATTGCTCTTTTCCAAGTAACATATTGTCGTCCTTCAATATCTAACTTCCGCTCTGTTATTTTTTCACCTACTGGTAATAATTCTGAAAAATTAGATCTAAGTTCTTTCCTTAAATTTCCAGAACTATTGGGATCCCAGAATTGTCCATGAAATCAGAACTAGTATCCATATCTAGCCAGCACAACAGAAAACCAGAAGAAAATTATCTAGAAAATAGAAAATGCCATTTGAAGACACGAAATTGCAAAACTAACCTTATAAAGCCCTTCAGAGTCCTCCGAAATAGTGCCAGACGGAAGATCGCCACCTGAAGATGCCTCGTGCCTCCACATGCCTCTACCTGCCTCTGCGAGTGGGCTTCACGTGCCTCCGTACATCCGCGCGTGTGATGCCACACACCGCCTAGTCGGGATCGTCTCGACCCGATCTGTTATCCGGTGTACCCAGACCTTCCGTACCGGTTCCGGTTTTGCTTCCACGGCGTTGAACAATACCATTCTGGTCTCCACCTTCGTACGCCGCCGTATGCCGCCACCAAACAGCAATCCTGAGGTCTGGGCTTCCACCAATAAGCAGCTTAAAGTGCCGCTGGTCCCACCGTGACCTTAGTCATGCATAAAAGAAAAATAAAAAAAAAAGGAAAGGAGGAAGAAAAGAGACAGTTGGGTTGTTGATTGAGATAGGAGAAGGATTACTAGAAGGCTCTAGATACCATGTTAATTAAGAGAGAAATTTGTATAGCCATATCCTCAATTGAGTTAGACAGTCACTATATATATTATAAGACAGGGTACATATAGCAGAATATAAAAGATGTGGAACCTATTTACTAACATTTGCACATAATCAAACCACCTTAATTGACTTTCCGTCATCATTTTCTCAATAGGTGTCATGCCAATATATTCTTGCATGCATTCATTTTGTATCTTATTCTTTCTTGTATAATCACATATTTATCTTAATATTTTTATTTTTGTTATCCTTATTTTTTGCTCGTCCCTTCAAAGCCCAACATCACTATCATAAAGCATAGTTGGTCGTATGGTGGTTTGATAAAACTTTTCTTTAAGTTTAGTAGGTACTTTGCAGCTACAAATAACTCCTGATGCCTTTCTTCATTTTAAACATCAAACTTGTATCGTATGTATAATATCTTGATCAATTTTTCCATCGCTTTATAATATAGATTCTAGAGACATAAATTTAGATATTTACGGTATGACATGCTTTCTAATTTTTATTTTCCAATCATTTCTATCTTGTTTTTTATTAAATTTGTAATATATATATACTCTGTTTTACTCCTATTTAAGCGAAAATCCTTTGACTCCAATGCATGTCTTCAAAGTTTCAATTTATAGTTAACCTTTTCCCTCGATTTCTCAATCAGAACTATATTATTCGCCAGTAGCATATATTTGGGAATAGTCTTTTGTATGTCCCTAGTAAGAACATTCAAAATTAGATTAAACAAATAAAAACTCATGGCTGAATCCTGATGTAAAGTTATTCTTATAGTAAAATCCTTTGTATCTCTTTCGAGAGTTCTTACACTTGTAGTTACTTTATACATGTCCTGTATAACCCAGATATATATGATATGAACTCCTTTCTTTTTCTGAACCTTTCACAACACTTTTTTTAGTACTCAATCATAGATTTTGTTTAGGTTAATGAAAATCATATATAAGTCTCTTTCTTTACTCCAATACCTTTAAATCAAACCCCATAAAAGGTAAATAGCCTTTGTTGTGGACCTTCTTAGCATAAATTCAAATTAGTTCTCGGCAATTTTAGTCGTCTCTTAATTTGTGCTCAATCATTTTTTCCTATAATGTCATAGTATGACTCATAAATTTTATCCTTTGATAGTTTGTATACTTCTGGATATCTTTTTTGTTCTTATATATAGGTACTAAAATGCTCCTCCACTCATTTGGCATTTTCTTAAACTTTAAAATTTCATTAAATAACTCAGTAAACCAAAAGATACTCTGCTCTCCTAAATATTTTCAAATTTCAATAAAAATACCATTAAAATCAATGGTTTTATCATTATCCATCCTCTTAAGAGTTTCTTTTACCTTCCCAATTCGAATCCTATGATAATAAACCAAATTTTGTTCTTTCTCTTAGGTTTTTAATCCTTCCATATCCCTAGTTTATCTTTACTTGTCATTGAAAAACTTATAAAAATATTTCTCCCATCTCTCTTTGATATATTCATCTGTGAGTAGAATTTGTCCTTCTTCATCCTTAATATACTTTATTTAATCCAAGTCTCTTGATTTTTCCCCCCTATTTTTAGCAAGCTTATAAGTTCTTTATTATCCATTTTTTATCCTTAAATCTCGGTAGAACTTCTCAAGTTTTAGATTATGCCTTGCTCATTGCCTTTTTTGTTTCATTCATAGCCGTTCAATACCTTGCTCAATTTTCGGCTTTGTCACACACATAAGGCCTTAAAATATTCCCTTTTGATTTTGACCTTTTCCTGCACACTTTCATTCCATCACCAAGATTCTTTATCTTTCGGTCCAAAACTTTTTGATTCATCTAAAACCTTTAACTCTCTTAGCCATCACATCCCAAATATGGTTGGTACTTTCTTATGCTTTTCAATTACCTTCCTCAAATAGTATTCTCTTAAAAGTCATCTGTTTCTCACTCTTGAGCTGTCATTATTTGATCTTTGGATTTATAACTTGTCATCTTTTCTGGTTATGAGTTTTAAAATGGATATCAAGGACCAAGACTCTATGTTGTGTAGTAAGGCTTTCCCTCCAAAAAGAAATTAATTTGTGATCTTAAAGTTTCACTCTTGTATATAATTAGATGTTCCTCCCGCTCCTTAAAACAAGTGTTCATAATTTGAAATCATATACTACCAAAAAATTAAGAATAGATTGCCCTTCCTCATTTAATACTCCAAAACTAAATCCTTCATGCACTCCCAAAAATTGCCTTGTCTCATTACCAACATGTCTATTTACAATATGCTTAAGATTCATCTAGGTCCATAAGCTCATAATTTATATTAATTACCTGTTAACGCTCTCCCTCAAGTTGGAACATAAATATCAAACAATTTTGACTTGTTACAAATATCATCAACCCCTTTTTGAACTTTTTGTCTAATAAAATGACAATATATTTTGTTTGTTAATGAAGAATTGAATTTGTAACAATATGAGTAGTAGTCCAATTATTATACCACAACTGCATAGTTTAGTTCGAGAAGACTCAACTCCAAGTTGATGAAGAAGGTAAAAAATCTATATAATCTCAATAGCTATGTAGGTGGGAAATCCACCCAACTCCAAGCTACAAAACATAATCCTCTCCCACGAAAAAGAGTATACCGGCTCTTGTATAAAGACTCTAGCTTTCCATTAAATTGACTAGACGGTAGCAAACTGAGCACTATCCCATAAAGCTTGCTTCTTGGTATTCATAAGCAGCAACTTGGGTAGTGAATCGACAAAAACTTATAAATTCTTGGATAATGGAAGAACAGGTTTTTTTCTTCCGTAGTTTGCTTAAAATGGACTCGAGTTCCAATAAATACACTAGACAATAGCAAAGGGGGCATTATCCCATAAAGCACGTTTCTCCTTGGTCATGAGCAATAACTTGGTTTGTGAATTGACAAATACTTTCCTAATTCTTCAATAACGGATGAATGAGTTTTTCCTCACTTCCATGGTTCACATATGATAATTTGGTGGATGTCATCAGACAACCTTAGCAAGGTTTTGTGTACAGGGAGTGAAGTAATGATAGAGAAGGAAGTCGAGCATGAACTGCTTTCTGAGGCAGAGACTGCTTGGGCCCAGCGTGAATGGTCAATACAGCATATTCTTTTTCCATCGATGAGACTCTTTTTCAAACCCCCTGTTTCTATGGCTTCTAATGGAACATTTATTCAGGTAATTTTTGTTTGTGATAATCATTAGAGTAATGTTACATACTTAAACCCTTGCACATCTCTCACACACCTACGCCAAACCGTTAGATCAAGGTTCACAGAGTGGTACAACGGTGTACATTGGACCTGTGAGGGAAGTGTGATTAATAATTTTGTGCATGTAATTTTTATCATTATCCTTGGACCCTTGTGTCTCATTTATTTGTTAGTTTTTTGCTAGGAACTCACTGTTTGAAAGTTAACTGATTCTTTAGGGTTTTATTGCACATCTGATTCCTCATAGAAAATTTTAGGGCTTTATCATGATTTATTTATAAAATTTTTTTTGGACCAGGATAAAATTTTTCATTTTTATAATTTCAGAAAGCTAGTAGAAGTATATAAGTTCTGTATGCAGTTCATCTATATCCTCTTTTTTACCTTTGGTATTGTTTTCAAGTTTTCCCTGAAACATTTTAGTCAAGTTAACAACAGTTTTTTCACTTAAATTTCTTTTATTATTATTTTAGTGGTAAGCCCAGGATCATTATATTTAAGGATGTCAGATTCTACATAAAATGAGCTAAATATTTTCTTTTGTAGTTTAATCTTTGAGCAGGAAGTTAATAAAGTATAAAATTCATATTCATTTTATCAGGTAGCTTCACTAGAGAAGCTTTACAAGATTTTCGAAAGATGCTAAGCAACAACTGCATCCGTTGAGACTAATGACATTAATTCTGCATATGAGGGTTTTTTTCTGGGCCTTTTTGCTCTAGATTGTAAAGCTTTTTGTTTGGACAGATTATAAATCATGAAGTTTGTGCTCCCTTCTACGTTTCCGTGTACTCAGAAATTTTCATCTTGATGATTTAACTCCTCGTTAGAGATTTTATTGTTTTTCAAATGTATATAAATACCTGGATAATTGTATGAAAAGTTCTACCGCTTGCAAGTTTACTGTTTTCATCGCATGATATTTAGTATGAATTGAGATTGATGTTTTTCTCTCATTCAACTCATTTTCATCCGCAATGCAAAATTAGGGATCCTTGGATATATAGATTATGAGTAGAGCTCCTCGAAGAATTATCATGGATTTACATCGAATATTTGTATGCACTGCCAATATAATCCCTTCTTTGCTATTGCATGGGATGCTGCCACTTAGTCCTGCTTTGTCTGGGCATCTTTACAGGCACTGCAGGTATAAGTGCAATCGTACCGATGCTGAATGAAAATAAATGGTAATCAATGATACAAGTGATTTTATTTTAAAGATTGCCCAAGTTGTAGCAATGATTTGAATCATTTATGGCTTGTATATACAAATTAACGGAGTTAAAAAATCTCTGCATCCTAAAAGCTTTGTAGGGGTATACTTTATGGGTAAACCCTGGTACATGAAGTGGTGACTCGCTAGGAACTCGCTTCTCTTGTTTGCAATATGTTACTAATACTGTTCGGCTTGTAGTTTTGACCAATCCACGATGTCCCTTGGGATCTGAGAGTTCAGGTGGAAGTAGGTTCCAAATGTTTAAGTCTATAAGTAAAATAGAATAAGATTGAATTTAATCTTTGATTTGTTTTACAAAGTAGGCTAGGTCGTATTCATCAATTAATTTTAGATGTCTTACAAAATAGATTGGAACTTATTCATTCATTAATTTTTTACCTATTTTATGAAATAGATCAGGTCATATTTACTAGAGCCCAGCACATTGTTCTCGTAGGTTGATTTGTACTTTTTGTACATATAAAATGCTATAAATAAATAATTCATATTTAGAAGAAGTATGCATATTCTAATGTGTGGGAGATTCTAATGCTTTGCTTATTCTCCTGATTAAGTCTGTATTATAATACTTATAATATGATGATTTGAATAACTAATTTAATAATTTTTATTCTTGTAGTATTCATTTTATAATTATTAATAATTGAATTTTTTGGTTATCAGTTGATATATCCAGGTAGGCTAATAATAGGGTGAAGTCAACCTTGAAAATTTTATGTACAATTCATACTTAATTTATGTCTTGTTTGGCATACTATTTATAAGGACTATTGAATAGTATAATGTAATATTGTATAAGATAAGGTAGTATATAGAATTACATTTGGTTTGTTACTATTTAATATGAATGTTTATAAAAAAATTGTCTTTTCTTTTTTGTTTTCATGTTATATGGGAATGCATAAGCTTAAAAAAATAGTTAATTTGATTAAATTGCCCTTGTATATCATAAATCAATAAAATTGTTCTAAATGAATTTGAAGTAAAAAATTAAGTCAAGATATTTATAAAGAAATAATATCTTTCAAAAAATATGACATTATATATAAATTAAAGAGGTAATGTAATAATATATATTTCATTATGCACAAATTTACATACACGTGTCATGTATGTATATATTGATATGTATGTCTACTAGATGTATGTATAATAGTATTAAAAAAATTATAATAAATCAATTTAAAAATGTAACATACAAGAAGTATTTTATATAAAATCTTAAAAAATATTAAAAAAATCAATATACACTAATACTACACAAGAATATTATAAGTATGGCCTGACAATTTTTTTAAAAATATTAAATTAAAATGAGTGTCAATATGAAAAATAATTTAATTTTATAAAAAAAAGATATGTGAGAGAGATGTAACAAAGAGAATACTTAAAATGATTTTTTTAAATTTTAAAAATTTATGTTTTATTTTAATACAATCTTGTCAACTTTTATTCTCTTCCTCATGGAGTGAATAAATTTATATTAAATTAGACATATAAGAAAAGATTTGTGAATAAATTATACAAATCATTTGAGATTTCTATATATAATATAAACCTTAATTGTGTGATTGAATCTTATTCAGTGTGTCAACGACTTTATATTATTTTTGTTTAGCTTATTTTAAGTAGAGTAGTTTAGTTTCTTTCCATTCCAGTTCCAAAGTATGAAGCAACGATCTTAGAGATTTTGGTCATAAATTAAAGAGTCAACATTTCAATTACATCCTTCACCTAATATTTTTATTTAGCCTTCGTTTCTTTTTTTAAAATAATTTATGTAGAAAAATTTTATTTTTCATTTAAAAAAAAGGAATATTATGTATATTTATATTTTATGATAAAAAAATGATACAAAGACATGATTATAAATAAAAATAACTTCCTCTTTTATTTTTAATATTGAATATATAAATTGTTGTTCATCATCTTAATATTAACTATATTCTTACAAAAGATGTTATCCATTAAAATAAAAAAAAAAGGAAGCATAAAGTTTTGGGGGATTGAGTATTATGGATAGATATATTAACATTGTTGTCCGATGAAAAATTATTTATGGAGAAGTATGAAAAAATTTTCATCATCTTAATTAGGTTAACATGTCAACTCATTTAAAAATTTATATTAAATTTTTAAAAATATTATTTGAGAGATACTTATTAATTAAAATATAAATAAGTTTATGTAATAAAAATATAAAATTATTATTTTTATAAAATGACAATAAAAATTTAAAATAATATTTTATTAATAATTAAAAATTTAATGAAAAATAATAAGTAATTAAATTTAATAAATAATTTTATAATATAAGTTTTATCAATCAAAATTTTTAAACAAGTCAGACAAATAATCGATTTTGACATGTTTAATAAATAAATTAATTTGAATAATACGAATTACAATATCTATTTGCTGCCATTGAATCAACCAATAGTCCAATGGTCATGACATAATGTACACATTTGGTTACAAAATTTTTTTAAGAGAATTAAAATACAAAATCTTAACTATACCTATTTTTTGGTCCAATTTGTTTGGTTTCATTGTTTGAATTTCTCTTTCAAATTGTCACATTTTATTTATTATTTCAAAAATAACTCTTCATTGTTATATTAGGATATAATTAAAAGGAATAGTCTACTGTGCACTACTAAAAACATGATATAAATTTGTTTCACTTGACACAAAATAAACCTCCCAAGTTGTATAAAGTTTTGGTTAACCAAGATTGACAGTCGATGCGTAACCTATTGGCCTCTCCTAAGATTGTAAATGAACTAAGTCATTCATAAATTGCTCAAGTTCTGCTTGCAGAAAGTTAGATTTGTGTTTGAGTTAAACAAACTTGAGTCTAAATTAACTGAGCTCATATAATTGATGAGTGGAACTTAAATTTCATAATGTAAAGTTTGTGAGTTTAAACAAGCTTATATATATTTTTATTTTCTATATTGTTTATAATTTTATTAAATTATTAGTTCATTTAATTATTCAATATTTTGATATTAATAAAAAAATTTACTTGTTTCATTTTATAAAAATAAAAAAAGGTGAAGAAAATTGTACATTAAATACCTTAAATTCCAATTTCTTATGTTTGAGTTATATGAAACTGTTGGAATTTCAAATAATAAATTTTCTACTTTGTTATCACTTGTGTAATTATTAGCTAATGTATAAACATTACAATTTGACTATTTTATATGTATATTTGTTGGAATAGAAGAGATTTGCATTTGGAATTTCATTTATTTATATAAAAAAATTATATTACATCTTATTTTTATTATTATTTACTAAAAAAATTGCATGATATGTTAAAGCTTGTTAAGGTTCAATTAAACTTGTTTAATGGTCGAGTTCGGAACTTAAACAAGCAAAGGCTCAGTTTGGCTTGTTTATGGCCCTAGCCTTTCTAATCTATTTGTTTGAGATTTAAGCCCTTAAAGTATAATTGCATAATGACCACTAACGAAATTGGTATGCATTTAAAAAGTTCAATTCAATACAAATAAAAAGAAGGAAAAATTCAATAGTGATAGTACAATAAAAAAGTGATAAATAAATAATAACTAATGAATACATAATTTGTTTTAAAATTACCGTTAATTCTTCTTTCATACATTCACTTGATATTACTCCCTTTGTTTCTTTTTAATTGTCATTTAATGTTAATGCATAAGGATTAAGGAAGACGATAAATAACCATAATTTTAGAAGTGATGGATTATAATTTATTGATATATCTTCTATTAAAAATTAATCAATAAGTAAAGTTGTTGAACATTTATTAAAATAGTAAGAATAATATTTGAAAAAAAAGATAACAAATACAATCTTTGTTTTCTAAAATGATGAATAAATAGGAATAACTTTTTTTTCTAAAATGATACCTAAAAAGAAATAAAATGAGTAACTTGCAAATGCTAAATAATTATAATGTAAAAATTAATTAATTATATGAATTAAAATCATTAATTAGTAATGAAGTATAAGAAATTTAAACCTTTTACTTCAAATAATTATGATGGATAAGGAAAAATATTTTTAGTATAATTAAACAAAATAACATTGATGAAGCAAGGGAAAATAGGAGTTTAAGCTGAAGTTTGGAATATATATATATAAGGGTAAGGGCATTTTTTTTTTTAGATCTTCTCCACATTCACATACTCACTTTTAATCATTTATAACTTTATTCATTTTTTTTAATGCACTCTTCCTCAACTAAACCTTTAAAGTTTCTTGTTCCATGCCTGCTTAATAATTCATTTTCTTTTTAACCAAAAGTTTATTTAGTGCTCAATAATTAATTAATTCTTTTTCCTTTAATGTCTTGTTCATGTTCCTTTTGTTAGAATTTACTCATTCCACCTAAAACTTTCGAAGAAGTTTCACATGTTAAAATTTATTAATCATACTTCTCACACAATAACAAAAATTTCTAAAATAACAAGGATTTCTTAGGGAGATGTAACAATAATATAGAAAATATTGGGTGTACAATTTTCCATGTAAGCTTAAGGATTAAGCTTATTTGCCAAGGTCCATAAACATCAAGGTTTGAGTGATTCCATCACCTTTTGCCAAGATTTCACAAGCTCTTGGTAAGATTTCTTTAATTACCTCTTTGATTCCTAAATCTATTAAAAAGTCTAGTTGATTTCTCACATTCTTTATGTAGAATTGATTAAAGGCCCCAAAAGCCTAAAACTCATAAATTTGGAACAAGGATTTGTTCTAATTTGGCAAGTGACCTTTCCTTAAACTTCTAGCATTGATTTTCTCTATTTTAGTACTATTATGCTTAAGGTTTCACTTATGACTATTAAAGACACATTTTGAATTAGAACGTGTTAAATGATGGAATTTATAGGGGATTTAGAGGGTCTAATGCTATAAATAAAATATTTGATGGTTTAATGGTGTATGGTTGCATAAATAATGGATTAGTGTTGATTTGATAGCAAATGAATAGTAAAATTCTGCAAATTTTTTGAGGATTTTTATAAAATAATCACCATAAGGGCATGAGGTTGCTTATGCCTAATTATAATCAATTACCCTAATACAGATGTTAATATAATCGACTATGTAATCGATTACTATGGGTTTAGGTTGCCTCTATCTCTCCATCATCAATTATATAATTAATTATGCATTATTCTTTTTAACTTATGCTTATTCCAAGAATCCTAAGAGCTTTAATTTATTGTATAGTCATAGTATGAGTATATATATACATATACGTACTTGTGTTAGATAATAAATACAGATGATGAGGTCATGCAAAAAGATATAGTGGTACTATAACTTATAAAATTACATTATGGTTGGATATTATAACAAAATAAACTTATTTGGCATTTTTTTGCATGTATTTATATTTGTATATTATGTAGTGCTTAATTTATTTTATGATCGACATGCTAAATGATGCATTGGCTCCTATATATACATATCTATATATGTGTATGTATGTATGCATGCATGCATGTCTTCAAATAATATTGTTGTTATGAATTGAAATTAAAATGCTAATTAAGGCACTTGTTAATAGTATATTAAATTGTGCTATGAGAAAGATTTGATTATGTTAGGTGTGATAATATTTATATTATGGTTACATGCACTACATTCATGTACCCACTTGTGATAGATAAGGCTGACTTGTAAGGACAAAAATAGACTTATGAAGGATAAGGATAGATAAGGATCACAAGAAGATTTACTTATTTTGTAGTCATTACTTGCTATTGGATGTTATTTTTATTATGTGCGGATTTTAGTTCATATTCAAATAGATATGTGAATGGAGGCATTTGCTGACATTCTATTATTGTTTATTTCCTTGTAATGGCTTATTGAGTAAAGGAATCTTGATGGCACATTAATTTGTATATGCAAGCAATATTTTATCTATGGGGTATGATAAACTTTTTTTATGTTTAAATCTTCTCTTCATCATGGTAGATGAATGTGTTTCTTTTGTTAGTGATTTTGGTTTGTCTTTTTCTTTGATTGATTAGTAAAATTTAAACTAATAGTGACCTTAATTCGTTATTTCTCTTATCTCTTGGTTGCTTAATGAATTCCTTGGAACACACTATCTTTTCTTTCTTTTCTTTTACAAGAACTCTCCCTTTAGGTGCTTAGTTATTGTTGAATGGATTGGAAGTGACCCTGCTTGAGGATATTGATGTTGAGGTAAGTCTTAGGACAATTGATTTTAAATACTTGTGAATGCACAAATGTTACATGAAAGATTTCATTTTATTTATACATAATTTTGACATTTACATTACCTTAAAAGGGGTGTACCATTGCATATAGAATATTACATTGACCACACGTTAATAAAGCTTATAGGTAGTTGTCCATAACAACTTTCTATACTAGTCACATCTCGATGAGGGGTCATGACACTAGTCTTATAATAAAAAGGTCTAGCTCCGTGGAGTGGTACAATTGGAAAAGCATTAACTATATCATCCAAACTAGAACTAAGCACATACACTTATATTAAAAATCTTCTAACAAGATTAGGCATGCTTGTTAAGCCTTTTGAATTGTTAATCCCTATCAAACATGTATATGCAAGACTATTGTTACAACCTAATTTTGAGGTCATTGTAATTGACATAAAGATATCTAGAGATATACTTAAAGCTTTTCTCTAAAACCATTTTAAAAACTTTGTTCTTTTCATAAAGATGTAAAATTCAAGTTTGGGATTTTTGTTAATTTTCTTTTGTATAAAACATTTATGAAGACATCATTCAAAAATGTGAACCAAGCAATTAGAAAATTTGGCTTAAACTAATGAGGTGCAATATTTTAAATTCTAAAACTAAATAATGTTTCAATAGACAAAACCTCATCTTTAATTAAGCAATATTCTTAGAAAGACTCTTGGTTAATCTATCTCAATTTTGAAGAAATACTTGGAAAACACTATATGTTTTGAAATCTTCTTTCACTCAATTATAGCAAAACTATTCTCTTCAAAATAAATATTTTTTAAATTCCAATAAGGAATAGTTGAAACAGAGTATAAATATATTTTTCTTAGAAAAATTAGAAAGTACTTTTGTAAGTAGAAAAGCTCTCCTAATAATATGCAAATCTTAGGAAATATACTCTAAAAATAAGTTAAAATATATACATATACTTATATCTTTTTGAAAACTTTAGGGTATTAAATATTTCTTTGAAATATGATATTTTAATAAAAACAATATATAAATCAATACCCTTTTCCTCAAAATTGTGGTGATTCTTGAAAACCATTTTTTCCTTCTTTGTATAAAAACCTATTTTCTCTATTTGCTTTGCAAGTGAGATATTTATTTAAAGCAATATTAGCACATGATATCACACAATAATCATACATAAGCATCTTTATACAAATTTAGTTATTTACATAATTATACAAAAAATTATATAGGATGGTTTGTTACTTATACAACTTAATAGTCTTAAAATAATTATACAGACATACTAATAGTTAGATAATGACTATACAAACAAAAGATTATCAAAGCAGTTGTCATAAGGACTAATTACCAACCAAGCCTTCAAACTTATAAACCCTTGTCTCTTTAGGAATGGGTGAGTAAGGTGGTGGATTAACTATACCAAGAGCTAGTGGTGGATCAACGGGTGCAATTGGTAGTGGTGGTGGAACTAGCATGGCAAGTTGCAAGGCAATGGGATCAAATGGAGCATAGTTGTAAAAAGGAACATGGAACTCATATCTAATGGCCTTTCTGGCCTGAAGGACTAGCTCCTCAAATGCCATCCTATAAGTCATCTTTATGAGTACGGAATGCTAGTGAAAGAACTATTGCACTAGGTTTGGAACTTCAAGATCTAGCTTAATGACCTAAACTCTAACCCATTGTAGAATGCCTAGCTCAAATCTATAATGCTTGAAGGGCATGTCATATAAGTGCTATGAAATATCTTTAATATCTATTTGATTCATAATCTGTAAAAATATATCCACAAGAGTAGTGAGAAATTGGATTACTTAGTGAGATGGTTATCATATCAATTTTTTGATTGGTTTTAATTTAGGACAATCAAGTATGCAAGACATATATTTAGAACATCTTACTAACAAGTGTCTTCCCATTTATCCAACATATAATAATTCTAATTTGATACATTTGTAAAAATTAAACAATATGTTAATCATAAAGATAAATATCAATATATAATATCATAATAAATGGTAAGAAGGCATGCAAGGTTCCTTTTTATTACTTTGGACCAACCTTACCACATGTTTCCCAACCTTATTTTGACGTTCCACCTTCCGATTGTCCTTCCGCATGACTTTGAAGTCATAAGTATTAGGCCAAAATCTCCAGACTTTCCATAAGATCATAATCACATAATCACAATAGTATGTCACATTATCACATAGGAATTCAAGCCTTAGAATCCATTAGGCACAAGCCATAATGTCATATAGACCTTCTAGCCTTTAATCAAATAGGCATCAATCCTTAATTTTGTATATCATGAAACAAGGTAGGGTTAGAATGTCATCCTTTTCCATGCCAAAAAATTAATACAATTATGGGTTTAATAAAATAAAACAAAATATAGTAAAAAAGTATTCACATTGATCTCATCACAATCTAAGTGACTTAAGAAGAATATAGAATTCTTAATTCTTCATGATATATTATTTTTCTCATTTCACATTCAAGAGCTTGTTAACTCTTAATCAAATTCATAAACATCATTAAAAATTGCCTTTGCATATAACTTCATTAGTACTCAAGTAACAACTTATGCATTATAAGCATAATATATACATGGTTTTTCTATAAAAACCATGGGACATTTTTTGTATTCCTATAAACATGTCTACTCTCATTTAAGCATTCATTTGATTTGCAAGCTTTATAATTTCTATAAAAGAGTTCATTAACTCTTTGCATCATATGCTAATTATACATTAATCATTATTGTCAATTCACTAGCCATATATTAATATAAGATGATCACTTTGATCAAGACATGCTTATGGTTTCTTTACTTAAACTATGAAGCATTAAAATTTCACATTCATTCTTTCTATATTAAGCATGGATTTAAAGTATCACTTCCATGCAATCCTATGCTTAATTTAAGTAATAAATTTCATTAAAACAATTCATATCACATGGTTTGTTCATATCAAACCATAAAGAACAACTTGTATTCCAAGTTATTTTACTCCTTAATTGCATACAACTAAAACCTATACTTTGTATACTAATTTAATAAGAAAATATTTCTAATTTTCTAATAAGAGTATAATCATCCATAATACAGTAATGGAGATTTTCTAACTTTTATCATTTATTCAAATTAAAATTCTATACATCCAAGCATAACCCTTTTTCCTAGGTTTTTACCAAGCAATCCAGAAATGAAAAATCCCAAATAAACATCAAACTTTACCAATATTTTTCCAAAATCTCTAGATTTGTTTTTAATGTTTGAAGTACAATTTTCAATAATTTTCAAGTTTAAATAAAGTTACAAAGGATACCCATTTATCACATTATTGAAATATTGTAAAAAGGTTATTCTTATCTTTTGAAAATCTATTTTAATATGCAAGTTTTCTTGAAATTATTTAAGCTTTTCTAGAATTAATATATAGGCATAAAATAATATTTCCT
Source organism: Sindora glabra (assembly GCA_020226215.1). NCBI lineage: Eukaryota > Viridiplantae > Streptophyta > Magnoliopsida > Fabales > Fabaceae > Sindora > Sindora glabra. The sequence continues at coordinate 73,783,767 of CM035226.1, read as the reverse complement.
AATTTTTTACATTTTTAAAACATGTTACAAAAATTACCCACACACTCATATCAAAATAGTTTAGAAAATGTACTTAATTAACTTTCGAAAACTTGTTTTCTTCTAACTTTTGAGAAATGTTTTCCAAATATTTTGGTAAAAGTTTAGTGTTTAAACATAATTATTCAAGTATTTTCCAACTCAAAACATAATACTTTAAGCATACAAAATAATTTTCTTTCAAAACAATTTTTTAGAAGCTTAATTCATTTTTGAAAATAGAAACTTAGTGCTATTTGGACAACATTAAAAATAGAAGTTTCACTTTACTTTTTAAAATGATTTCACTTCAAAAATCTTAACATAAACATACATTAACATTTTAATATAAGCTTAGGATAAATTGCAATAAGTTTTTGCATGAAAAATAGAAATTTTCTCTCTTGTATATCATGAAACCCATGAGCTCCTGTGTAAGTTTCAATTTTTTTTCTATTTTGAAAACTTGTTATAACATTTGTATAATACTTATAATTAATTTAAAAACAATACATACTAGGTTTTAGTAAAACAATTAAAGTGTTTCCCTTAGTTCCAAGGGGAACCTGAAAGCCCCTACAATCTTTTAACAAAAATTTTGTTCTATCTCTGAAAATAATAAGTTATGATATGGAATGTTATTTTTTTTTCAAAAAAAATCATTTTATAAAAGGTTCTCTTGTAAAAACTTCCAACTATAACATCGGATATTTAATACCATAGTAAAAGATAGTACAAGATTTTCAAAACCTTTTGTTTTAAAAAAATATTTATAGGAAACAAGTTTGTAAGGAAAAATAACTTCTTAAGATATCCTTTATGGAGAAACATGAGCTTGCATGCTCTAGGGTTTGGGGTTTTATTTCAAAACTAAGTGTAAAAGTGTTCTAAAAAAGGTCGTAATAATATAGATATCATTTCAAAATAATTTCTTACAGAAAATACTTTATAGGAAGTAGTTTGCATATAGAAACTTGATAGCTTAATTCCACTATTCATGAAACTTTTTCTTTAAAGCTCTTTTATCTATGTTAAATAATTAAATGATAAAACATTACTCAAGGTTCTTTGATAAACATTACTCAAGTGATAAAACATGAACCTCCTTTCCTTTTTACAAAAGTTTTCTTAAAGCTTACTTGAAAAATATCATATAGCATATACTTACATATTTAGTGTTATAAGAACGTTTATTTTCAAAAACTATGAGCTTCATGTGAAGTTTCACATAGGTTTTTATTTTCTTTCCAAATGAAATTATGAAAATACTTTATGAATATGAGGAAAACTTCTTTATGAAATATATTTATATACCTACTCTTTCTTGTTTCTATTTTTCTCTTTTTTTTTTACAAATTTTCTTCTTTACTTATTTTATTAAAAAGAAAGTAAACATCTCAAGATTGCTATCTTAGGCAATCCTCCAAGCATAGAATTTGTCAAAAACATTGTTTTCTCGATCCCTTTCCTTTTTGAAAGCATAACTTATTTCTTTTTAGAAAAACAATATTTATCTTTTGTGACAAACATATTTCTTATGATGATAACCCTATTAAGAAGCTATTTCTTAAAACATTATCACCAAACTCTAATGCTTAAAAGAGAGCATTTTACTAACTAAATCCACCATGATCACATGGCTTCAACACATCAGACAATATACATCACATATACAGAAATTTCTTAAAGGAAAATTAAGAAGAAAAGAGATAGATTTGTACTCACTTATTTGGTTGCTTTGCTAAGATAAAGTCACTTCCTCCTTAAATGAATTCACAACTTATTTTGCATAAGACAAATAAAACTATCATATTAGTATAAGATTCTAAACCATAACCATAAAGGAAAAATTGAAACCATCAAGATATATTTATTTTTCCTTACCTTCTTATTCCAAGATCTACTACTTTTTTCAAGAAATCTAAACAAGAATTCAAATATCTATCAAAGCCTCTCTAGAATTTTAGAAAAAAAATGAAGAACACAAGAATATTCTTTTTCTTTCTTTCTTTGTTCACAAAATTGTGACCTCTTCCTCTCTCCCTCTCCCTCTCACTGTCACTTTTCTTTTTCTTGATATGGCATGGGGACTGCTAACATTCTACCTATGTATAGCAAAATAATTGGAATTTTATTTCCCCTTTTGCCCTTAAAATTGGCTTCATGGTTTGGCTTCCTAAGTGGGGACACAATTTTTCTCTAATATTCTTCTAATGATTACTACTTTAATATCATAGCTTTCTTCCTTACCAAGCACATAGGCTAATAGCCTTTTTAATTTCTCAAATTACCTAGCAATATCTTAGAAAAAAATCCACAATATCTTACTTAATGTTCCCTCATTAAATGCTTGCATATGACTTCTTCTCTTTTTTTTTTAGCAATATATGGTTTCTCTTCTCTAATTTCCCTTTGTGCTTCTAACTTTGATTAAAATAATACTCCTTTTGCTAAGTCATCCAAGTTTCTATAATCTCTATCTCTTTAATTATTTCATGATCCAAAAACTTTATTTCAAGTACTAATATTCTTCTTTTTAATTTCTACAATCAAATAGTCTCCAATATTCCAAAAAATCATCCATAATCAATACTTAGAAAAATCTTTAGAATTCAAGCTTATTCTAATCACTTCTTCACAACTAAATTTTCTTCCAAGAAATTTTCTTTTTGGAAAAAATAATCCATAACTAAAATATTTAAAATACTCTCGATAATATTTCTAATTACTTGAATCCATCATATTAGTTATATTAAATCAAGCAACATTGGTAAGTGATATGCATTTCTTCATTGGTTAAATTAAATCACAATTCTTATTTTAACAAAACATTTGTGAAAGTATCAAACAATTTCCAAGAAGAATCTCAATTCTTGGTTTTTTATATATGTCAGGAATGGGAATTATTTATATAGTTTCTAGTCATTCTTTTACTTACCTTTCTGTTTGATTTGAAATTCAAACTTTTTCCCTTTTATGTTTCTTGATTGAAACCATGGAACATACCTTAAATTTGCCAAATTTTCATAAAATTGACTTTTTGGGTTTTCATAGGATGCTTTTAGGTAAAAATCCTAGGTTACACTAAGTTATTATCAACCATTGATTGAAAATACTTCTTAAAACTTCATAAATTCTCTATTTACTATCAAATGGATTTTGTCATCTATTGGGTACTTTCATTAATTACCTACTAATTAACATTATCTAGATGTACTCTATTATTCTTAATCCACTAGATTATTACAAGGTATTACTACTATAGCCTTGATATTCAAGATACATAAATACTAATAATAGGCATGCATTGTGACTCAATCTTAGCCTGATAATACATATATCAACTCTAAACATCATATAGGTGATTATTTTGTGTACTAGCATAATCAATGATAATTTGTAGGCTTAGATTAAATGCCTAATAATGTAAAGAATTTTGACTAGGCCTAAGTTAGTGATCATATTATGATTAAGCCCTACTTGGACACTTTGGCCTATGTGAAGGTTTTATTTTATAGGTTTGTGTTCTTAAGTTTTCTATGATGGGCAAGTTAACCCAATCCAACTCATTAAGGAGAGATTTCAAGTCTCATCCTATATATACATGTGACTACTCCATTGAAATAAAAGACTTGTAATATATATAGTGGATGAGAGTTAAGCAACTCTCTCCTAACCTTTTATTATTTTCTCTTTATCTTTTTATATTTAAAGAGGCCAAATAGATCTAAGATACATGAATATTTCATGATCAAAGAATTCATCAAATTCAAACTCAAGAATATCAAATTGACAATTAAGTATGATTTTCATCCTAAAATATTTCCTGATTAATTATTTTTTTACAAATTTGTATACTATATAATATAATGAATGTGACTCTATGATTGGCTTTTCAAATCTCTGATCTAATTCTTCCAATAGTGGTATTAGAGGTAGTTTGTAACAATTCATTACTAAAACATAATTACAATTAACAACATGGAAGCACTATAGAGAAGATATTGTCATATTACAATTGTAGTTAAAGGAGGTTAAACTTATCCCTTAATTTTGTCACTAAGCTACTTGGCCATATTGTACAAACTTTGAGTGCATTCGAGTTTAAAGAGCTTTCAAAGATTCATTTGTAACATTAAATATTCTACCTTTTTTACAAACATTTATAAAACACCATAAATTTTCATTGCAATTATTAAGTACTCAATTATGTTTATTATAAATTATATGCACACAAATTTTGGTATAATCCTCACCTTACATTTCACAGGTGCCAATGGTTCTAGTCTCATTGTAAGTCACATGATATCTTAATTCATCCACACCTACTATTGATGGCCTAGTTTCATGTCTCAACATGGACACACATGCATCAAAATATACATTATTAAAGCTCAAATGCTATTACTAAACATTAACTAGTCCACGTAACTTAATATAAGAAATGGTCATCAAATATAAGCATTTGAATTCCCTAACTTACATAAATTCATTTTCTAAAGATGATTTATTTTGAACTATAGATCATACAAATGCTTCCTAAAACCAAATCCAATTTGGATCATAAAAAACTTTTAAAATTTCTACTCAAAGACACTCAATTATTTTAAGCACACAAACTCATTCTTAAGCAAATTTTGAAACCATAACATAATTATAACAATTTCAATTTAGATAATTTTTCTTTTATACACTTTATAAAATGACCATATTGGAAAATGAATAAAGTACAATTGCATTAATTGTAAATTAATGTAAGGTTATTCACTCATTCTTAAAACATACCTCATTCACCCTAACTAAAGATTCATAGTCATTAAAACCACCTATGACTTAAGAACCTATGATCCTACTTGATAGGGTATAGTGCTCTAACATGACCCATACCATTCATGCTTTAGTACTTAAGCTATGGGGTCTTCCAATTCATGATAACTCAAGTGATGTGATTTTATCTAATTTTTATTCATTGAATCCAGTAAATCCTTTAACTTAAGGGATTCCTATGAGATTTACCACCTAACTATCTACATTAGATGTTTATGGAATTATGTATCATAATCTAGTACTATTCCTTCAATTAAAATGTTGAAAGCAAAATCCTTTGAGTTCGCACATTTACATTATCTATGGTACCATTGCATCTACCTCAATTATGTTTGAATTTAACCTCATGTTTGTTATTGCATACTATATTCCACCAAGTCACACATAAGTCACTCAATTTTCTTACTTAACTTAACTTATTATCCACTATCCTCATCGTACCCTACTATTTTTTTTTGTTTACAAATGTAAGTAAACTAGTTATTGATATAATTGTAACATCTTTACCTAATAGGACCTTTATTGCCATACTTAATGTTTTTAGATGTAATGACTAAGCTAGTTATACCTAAAATTGCTCTAAGTTTTCCATAATTGTATGTTTCATTCCTAACTATAGTCATCCTTATCAAATCTTTATGCCTTTAAGATGTAAAAACCCTTAGTTTGCATACTATTAACCATGCACTACCTCTATACTTTCTTTCTATTTCTATCTATAGTTCTTAAAATGTAAAGTTCTTGTTATCAAATGGATATATTACCTATATAGTGTAAAATAGACAATAATTTTCTAGGATTTCACAAAATGATAGCAACCTCTCTTTTTGCCTAACTACATCCCACTTTTTACCATAACTCTCAAATTGACAAGTTTCCTATATCCATTAACATTATTTTAGCCTTAAGCTCAATGCTCTTCACTAATTCTGCTAACTTTCTAATTAAGTAAAAGTATTTAAATATTTACCTTGAAAGAAAGGTACTATTCTTAATAGTACATTAAGTAAAAGATCAATGTACTTAGTTAGCCTTTAACATCCCACTCATTGGACTTAAAAGTTATCTAGTTGTCAAAAACCTCATACATAATTCATGTCAACATCTCTCTTCATTTCTTAACACTTTACCCTTAACCATAGGTGTATAAACCACTCCTTCTCAAATTAAATACCACCATACCAATATCAACTTATTACAAAACCATTATGAATCATATCTTTAATTCAAGTTGCAATAAAACAAATGTTCAACTAGTATGAACTCTAAGTAAAACCATTTAACCTTTATAATTCAACATAATGATGTACTTAGCCATTTTGTTATTATGTCACCTAACTTTTTTTATCCAATTTACTTTACATATCTTAAGTTCTCTTCCATTCTTAATTTGAAGACTTATACTCCCTTATATTTTGGAATTCTAAATCTAGCAATTCAATCTTATCTAAGTAAGCACCTTATCTCATGTGTGACAATCTATGTCAAGGCCTTTGATGACATTTCTCACTCGCTAACTCTGGATAAAAGGACCATACCTAGTCACCTCACACATAATAAATTCCTCTAGCTTAGTCATAATAAATGCCAAATCACTAACATGCTAAATATTACTTATGAACTCGTAACTTTCATTCTAAAATCCAAATACTCATATTTCTAAATTTTATACTTATTACATTCAAGGTTATAAATTTATAACTCATGATTTATCAACTTTAGATGAATGGTCAAAACATCTCTCAGCATGTGATTTGATGGTGAACACCCTCATCAACTAATCTAAATAACTTATAAATTTATGCAAACATACAATTATGCTATGTCCTCATTTCTAATATGAAGAAAATAACCCAATACATATATGAATTAACCAAAATCTTTGTACCACTATTGCCATTCTAGAACTAAAATTTAAACTAATGGCTCCTATCATAATGATGTGCATAAGATTTAGTTTTATTGGAATATGGATCAATTTAATCATGCATGCCTTAGGATTGCAACCCATTCACACCAACCTAAGGTCTAACTAACATATAAGAGACCATATCCTATGTCAAACATCCAGCCACATGAATCCTTTTCTTATATGTATGTTAAAAACAAATCAACTTATTGCAATAATGCTTTTGCCTAAACTATAGCCTAAGTCTTTATTTGGAATTTAAACAGTTATAAAACTTAGACTTCTTATCATTAATGTGAAAAATAAGGTTACCGAGGCCAATTTATTATTAGAATAAGATATTTTGAACAAACTTCCTCTAAAACATAGGTATGTAAAATGAAACCAATCATGTCATGACCTAATCCTAGTCGTGACTAATGTGGAACCTAAGTACTTAGCTTCCACTAACCTAACATATGTTCTTTATTAATATATTAGGGCATACATGGATTATTATGGAGGATAATCAAGAATTCAAGAGAAATAAATTAGATTTCATTTATCAAATACAATTCAATTATGAAGGGATCTAAGCCTATTTATAATCATTCCAAGCTTGAGGAAAAGCAAGCCTAACTAGCCTCAAAAGGAGAGTTTTTTTAATCCTTTTACCCTTAACCTTATACAAAATAAGGTCCAAAATAATCATTTACATTAAAATATCTATAGCTACCTAATGCTATACTGAAGAATTTCCAGGAAATTTAGCTCTAAGATAGTGATGGAGACTTAATTTGAGAATTTGAATAAAATAAAATAAAATATGTAAAGGTCAATGAGAGGCTTAATGAGTAAATATTTTAGCACAATCATATATAAAAGTGATTATAAGCTTGCCTACTAAATTCACCCTTTTGTATACTTAAACACTTTAACCACACGATTCATAATACAATTCTCATTAACATCAATATATTCATTAATAAGTTCACTTATTTGTGCCACTACTTAAATATACATATGTCCATACCATAATTATACTGTGTAACACATAAGAATAACAAAATAAAGAAGACAAATAAATCTTCTTTTAACTCTTATTCATCTTTATCCCTCACAAGCCCTTCCTTGTACCTCCTAATTAATCTTATCTCAATCTTATCTTTCACAAGCCATAATCAAATACAATTTTCTAATATCATGTATATTATATCACCTTTATCACAAATCTCATGAATACATCATATTCAATCTCAATTTTAATTCATAATTTAACTTACAATAATTCTATACATTTTTGCATGGACTTACATATCATTTACATTAATTATTACATAAGATACTTATCATCATATTAAACTTACCTCCTGTTACCCTTTCATGTCATAATAAATCAAGATTTAAATAGGGTAATTGATAATTTAGTTAGCTATATAACCCCAAAAAAAAAAAAGCATAATCAATTACATAATTGATGATAAAAGGTCTCAAGGATAGATTTTATACCAAGTAGTTGACTATGAGCCTTTTGCATATGGGTTATATTTGACTATGGACCTTCAGAGAGTAAGGTCTAACTTGATAGTCCATTACATACTCGATTATGACTTTCCAAAGGGTAATCTTTTTTGCCATAGTCAATTATTTAGTTAGCTATGAGTCTCCAAAAGCTAAATAATCATTAGGTAGTTGACTATGTAATCAACTATGACTACCCAAAGGGCTATTTTTAGGCTATAGTTGACTATGTAGTTAACTCCGCCTCATTCTTTGTAGATTTCTAGCATGAAATCATTGTTTATCTGCCATTAATGCCATCCAAATGCATTTATTGCACTACTAATCATTATCAAATCATAAATATAAATTTAAAACCACATTTATGTCAAATATAACATTAATATCAAATTAAACAAAAAAAATCATCTTATTTCTCATACATTCATTAAAAACCTAAAAGTTTAAACTTAAACTATCCAAATTCCAAATTAATCTTTCATTAGAGCTAGAATATTCATTTATCTTATATGGATAAAGTGTTAAAAGTTTGAAATTGAGGACTGTTAGTTCCTAAACACCTGAAATTATCAAATGAGTTTTAAGGCTCATGTTTTACCTTTTAAGTTGAAACACTCAACTCTTTTCAAATTCAAAGAAAAAAGTAAAGATTTACCTAATATGGAGATCTTACTTTATTTGTATGAAGGATTTGATAAGATTTGATCTCCATTATGCTTGATTAAAGAAGAAGTTGAAGAAGAGGAAGAAGTAGTAAGGAAGGTAAGGAGCATATTTTAGGTATATTAGGATTATAAAGGAATAGGAGGAATTGGTTGATTGAGAGGTATGAAATGGGGAATAATGCAAAGGTAAGATGGGAAAAATACCCTAAAGCTCCTCCACACTTAACTACACACCTCTAACTACTTATAACCTTTAAACATTTTATTTTATATATTTTTCTCATATATTTCATACACTATTCTCTTCCTAAATTTTATTCAATTAATTAATTTTCTTTTTCTCAATATCTCATTTATATTTTTCTCATCACAATTTATCCATTCCACATATGAGTTTCTATTTTAATTATTATTGCTAAAATTAATTAATTATTCTCTTTATAAAATAAATTCTAGAAAGGGTGTAACATTATTCTTCCCTCCAAAAAAATTTGTTCCTAAATTCTCAGGATTTCTTTAATCTAATGACACTATGAAAATTCGTTAATGTCAAGCTTAACACTCATCCAAAAGTTACAAATATTTATATGGTATATCTAACTCTAGCTTATATGTATTTTTTTTTACTCTATAGCATTCTATCAAACTTTGACATATGGACTTCTTTAGAGCTCTATTTTCATACCTAGTGGCCTAATAATTGAATTAGCTATTCTTTACATGTTAATTTAGAATCCAACTACAAAGACTCATCTTGGATCATGCGAGTTTCATTTGATATGTACTTTTTGAGCATTAACACATGGAACATTAAGTGAACAACTCACAAGTTATTTAATGAGTCTAAATAATAAGCCACAATGCTTACATGCTTGATGATTACAAATGGTCCAATGATACAATATGTCAATTTTCCTTTCTTTCCAAACTGCTTTACATCCTTCATGGGCAAGATTTTCAAAAACACCATGTTTTTGCTTTTTTCCAAATCACTATAATAAAAAATGGTTAAAATTTTCAAAAACACCATGTTTCCCTTTTTTTCCAAATCACCATGATAAAAAATGGCTAAAACTTTCAAAAACACTATGATTAGAAATGGTATGATAATATGAGGTATTAATTTCCTCATTTCCAAACCGTTTTACACCCTTTATTGGTGAAACTCTCAAAAGCACCATGTTTCCCTCTTAGACTTTAATTCACTTTTCCTCTTGTCTACATATGATTTTTGCCTATATTAAGCTATTTTCAACTAATCTTGGATAATCTATACTTTCTCCAAAGTGTCTATCAACAAATCTAGCCCTAAAAGCTTTATTTCTCCTAGTTCAAACCATTCAACTTGAGATCAAATCTCCATCCATAAAAAGCTTCATATAATTCCATTTAAATGCTTGACTGGTAACTATTGTTGTAAGCAAACTCAATTAATCGTTGTTATTTGTCCTAAGTTTTCTCAAACTCCAAGGTATAGGTTCTAAGCATATCTTTGAATATTTGAATGGTCTACTCTGATTATCCATTTGTTTATGTGAGGAAAGACACACTATATTGCAACATCCCTACTGCTTACTAAAACGAATGAAAAAATTAAAATGTGAATTGGGCACCCTCATTTGACGTAATGGTTATTGGAACCTCGTGTAATGGCATTATTTTTTTGAGGTAAACTTAAGCATATTATGTTGCAAGAAGCCAATTTTGACAAGTAAAAAGTGTGTTGATTTAGTAAATCTATCCATAATAACCTATATGAAGTCATATCCCTTCTAAGTCCTCAATAATCCTATTAAGAAATCCATTGTGATGTTTTCCTATTTCTATTTCAAATTAGGAGTGAATGATGCATTTTAGCTAATTATTGATACTTTGCTTTCACTTGTTGGAACATAAAACATTTTACCACATAATTTAGTGCATCTATTTTCATCCCGTCCACTAGAAAATATCGCTCAAGCCATGGTGCATCTTAGCTACTCCATGATGCATTGTATATAAAGAGTTGTAGGTTTTGTGCAATAACTCTTTCCTTTCACTCAATGGAATCCAAATCCTCTTTTAATGTTGAGGGTTACTTCTCCTTTATTAACAATCATTTTGGATTCTAATTCCTAAGTTTTTTCTTTCACCAAAGTTACATAAATTAAATTAACATTCTATGTAAACCATATAATCTTCTCATACTAGTAATGCCTTAAAATTTTCAAAGTAAATATCATTGTCGCCATCTCTAGATTGTGGGTTGAATAATTTTGCTTATGTTTTTTTAGCTATTAGGAAACATATGCTATTATCTTGCCATGTTGCATAAGAACATATCTGAGACCAATTCTAGAAATAACATAATACACCACATACCTTTCATTACCTAAAGGTAATGCCAACACTAGTGCAGATGTTATGCATGACTTTAATTTTTGGTAACTACTCTCATACACATTTGACCACTCAAACTTAACTTTTTTTATGTCAAACATAATAGCAGTGTAGATTTCATAGGGAAATCCTTAACAAATCTTTTGTAATACCCTATTAACTTAAGGAAACTATAAACTTCTGTTATAGTTAAGGGCTTTGGCCAATTCTTTGCTACTTCTACCTTTTAATGTTCCATCCAATCTCCCTCTTAAGATACCATATGCCTAAGAAACTTTACACTAATTATCTAGAACTCACATTTAGAAAATTTGGCATATAATTGGTGCTCTTGCAAGATTTGTAATATTGCTCTAATGTGTTGAACATGTTCTTCTTCACTTTTTGAGTACATCAAGATGTTATCTATGAAGACAATCATGAACTTATCCAAAAAGGGTTTGAACACCTAGTTTATCAAATTCATAAAAGCAGTTAAGGCATTAGTCAACTCTAAAGATATGATTAAACATTTGAAGTTACCATCTAAGTTTTGAAGGAAATCTTTAGAATATCTTCATTGTAGATTTTCAACTAGTAATAGTCCATACGTAAGTCTAGCTTTAATAACTATTTGCTCTTTATACCTATTCAAATAGGTCATTTATGCAAAAAAGAGAATATTTGTTCTTAATGGTGATAGTTACACCCTTTAGGAAATTAAAAATAATTAAAATATTTATGAGTTAGGAAATAATTATTTGATCACCATAGCTATTTTTAGAATGAGAAATTTATAAGAAATAATAGGATTTTGTGGAAGAATATTAGATGAAATAGTAAGAATAGGAGGAAATGAAATAATTAAAGCCTAGAGCATTGTTAGCATTAAGTAAGTGTGTATAGAGGAGATTTAGAAAAAAAAATTCAATATTAACCCTAATTTACTCTTAGTCCCCTAAAATGCCCTTAAAACCCTAAACCTTTTGTAACTCCTAAAGTAACTTTTCTTAACAACTTTAACTCTATCTAACTTCTCTTTTTCTACTTCTCTTAATTTTCTTCAATTTAATTTAGAAAGATCAAGCTACCAAGTTTAAGAAACCATTATCAATCCTTAGTTAAATTAAGTTAAGCAATCATAATTGAAAGCTTTAAATAATTATTTTTCAAGATTTTGCATAGATGAAGAAGTATAAAAGTTTTTAGTATTCAACATTAATTCTTGGAAATTGGATGAATAAGGCAAGGCAATCATCATTCCAACCTTCTTTTATATCCTTTATACTTATATAAATAAACAATTTACTTAGATTAACTTGTTGAATATGATTTTAAGTTAGTTATGACTAAATTGATAGGCATTGATCATATAATGATTAATTGAAGTGAATTCTAGTTTGTAATTTTTCTTTTTTAGAATTGAATTGAAAACTTTTATTAATGCTTGAATTGAAGTGTGAACTGAGTTTGTGATGATATGTTTTGTTAAAATGAAGTAAAAATATGAAATGAATAGCAAAAATGTTGAAAAATCTATAGATTTGAGCTTATGATTAATTATGGCCCTGAGAATTGCTCTTAAAGGGCTCATAGTTGACTATCCTAGAAAGTTTACTCTTTAGATACTTATAATTGATTATAGCCTCCAACATGGCTCTTTGGATGGAAATAGTTGATTATCAAGACCAGATTTTGCTTCTAAGCCTTTATAGTCGATTATATAGTCGATTATATAGTCGATTAATTTTCAGTTTTACATGTTTTATGGAATTTTATGATATTGTAAAAATATATAGTTCATATGAATGCTATTGTATTTAATTTCTAATGCTCAATTGCAATATAGGATCTTATTATGTTAAGAGTTGTGAAAGAGAGGATGAATCAATAATGTGTGATACAAAACCGGATTTGAAAATTTTTTATGAAAGGATAAGTTAAACCCTTAAAGGACAAGGCTGAGTTTATGAAAAAAATAAGGCTAACCAAGTGTCACAAGAAGGTTTAAATTCTTTTCTATTTTATTAATTTATTCTTATGCACATAAATGGAAATAGTAATGTTTATTTATAATGTTACATACAATTATTCCTTATGAACTATGGAATAGTCTAAACAATAAGGATTTGGTAAATATTCTTCTCAATTATACTCTAGATAGATTGCGTTAGGATCGGGAGTCAAACAAGCGTAGCAGAATTAATCAATTCTAGACAACAGATCCATACAAAACGTTTGATTAGGATAAGGATTCATTAAATACCTTTTGGGATGGCTCAAGAATTAGATCGTTGATTACCTCTTCGACTTCCTTTTGGTTAAAGATTTCGAGGTATCCATACAAACTAGCAGATCACCAATGAACGTCCACACGAACACTGGTTGGAATTCTTCTCCTTTTCCTCATAATACTAGCTACGTCTCTTCAAGGGTTATGGTCAAGGAGAGGTGCTAGAATTTTTCTATGCTTGGGATGCATGAATAATAATTCTATACTATTACCCAACAAGCCTATTTAAATGAATGCATAGAAAATCCTAACTCGTTGGGCTTTGTTCCACGTATAATTATAGGCTTACTATTGGGCCTTATAATTATAACATAGAATTCCTAAATATTAGGCCCAAATGATTTGGTCCATTAATTTCAAATCCACTAGGCTCTAAGTGTGCGACCCTACAAGTTCTCATTACATTGGCAATGATCATTAATCATATTAATTATTATAAACAATAAATGGTATCTAGCAACACATCATTGTTACCTAAGAAATGAGAAAGTCGGTGATTCAACTAAACCTTTACATATGATCATTATCTATGTCCTTTTGTCCTAAATATCTAGATTGGGCACGAGACATGGACCATGCCATTCCCGTAGAGCCCAATCTTGAGGTTTTTTTATTCCTAAGCTGACTAAAATAAATGTAATTGACATCCTATGTTAATTCATCTGAGCATGGCCATGCATTTTTCATCTTTACTTAATCAAGGAGCCCACAGATGTTACTCCTGTTATATAGGAGGAACAAATTCTATCTTGATCACACAAATCCCTCTGCATGATATATGACATATCTAATAACTACTCTTGCATTCACTTAATCATGAGTGATATAAAATAGTATCAAAATATGAAACTCACATGTAGGAAACTTTGGTGATCTCAACTTAAAGAACCATTATAATAATGATCACTAAGAATCACTTATGATACTCATCAAATGATCCATGTAGTATTCTTAGGATGGGTCGATCCAGTATATAAGTTCTTTAACTTGTACTCATGTGTATATTTATTATCTCATATAAGTCACCACACATGCTAGTCTTAACATATCAAAGCAATCCAATCCACAATGATATATGACTAGGGACATTTAAAAATATAATTATTCTAAAGTTATTATCATAATTAAATATATTACGTAGATAATATATATAAATATGATAATTAGAATTGCCATTAAAATAATACAATTTAAATTTAAAATCATCAATATGATTAATTTTAGGGCATATACACTAACATATTGTTTACTTATTGAGATTTAAACTTATTCTTTTATATATTTAAGTTTATAGATACTATTACAAAAGCTCCTCCTCCACCATTACAACAAAATTCGATTCTTCCAAGCTTATTATATACAAAGCAATTGAAAAAATTTATTTTATTGTATATAGCAATGCTTTCCTAGCCTTGTAGTGTATAGTTGGATTTAAAATAGCAAAAGCACTTTGTACATATTAGGGTTAGTTAAGCTAGCTTAAAGTTATATTACAAAAGTAAGTAGGTAGATTTAACTTCCAAACTTTAGTAGTTTGAATATTTATACCTAAATGTAAATATTTTAATCTTTTGTATAAATTATCTTACATTATTTGTAAGTCATGTGTTGATACCAAGTAATAGGGTTAGATTAGACTTGTGGAAACTAGGTTATTAGGTTTTATGTTGGTCACAACTTAAAAGGGTCATGGCAAAGTTGGTATCTAAACATGGTATAGTGTTTTTACTTGGAAACAAAGCCACAACATAAGTTAATTAGGCTATAATTATTTGTTGCCTAAATAAGTATTAGTTTAAACTACATTAGTGATATGTGTGTACTCAAGATCACATATCACTAATACCATTTTGATGAACCCTAAAATACCTAAGAGTGTGGTGGAGAAGTTATTTTCTTATAGACTATTTATTGTTGATTTATATCTTTATCTAAATGATTGGGAAATTCTACAAAATAGGAAAAATAGTAGATTTAGGTAGTTATTAAGCTGATAATCCTAGTGATGAAGAGTCATTTAGGGTTTTCAAGCTGAAAGTATCCAATATAAGGGAGATAGGGATCAAAACATCCTTTCATGGGCTACAAATTTTAGACAATAGATTAAGATTGAAATAGCTTAAGTCTTTTAGCAAGATAGGGAGTAAGACTAACATAAAAATCAGGATGATTAGGCTTCTAATCAAATAGGAGATTGAAAAAGGGAACAAATCCCTCCTAGGGAAAATATGAATAATAAGCTACATATTATCCTTAAATTCAACAAACTGAAGCAACTCTATTTTATTGGATTGGATCCAACTGTAAACCTATATCAATTTCTTACCCAGATTGAAAGATATGGAAAAGTGCTCACATGTTCTAAGTAGATGACAATTGAATCAGTGGGATATCAGTAAGAAGATGTAGCATTTTATTGGTCCTTTAGCATTATAGAGAATAAAGAAGTAGGAATAGCAAAATTGCCCACATCTATTGGGTCTTACCCAACCCAACAAGTATTAGACCTGATGGGTCTAGCCTAATTAGACCCACTCCATAATGGTTCAAGTATAGGTTTAGCCTTATTAGACTTAATTTATTTTTAGGTCCAAATGGATACCTAATTAGTGTTTTTTTTCTCTCCTTCGTCTAGTTCCTTTGTAATTTTACATTAGTAGAACTTCAAAGATTTCTAGGGATTTCATTCCCAAATCTACCTCAAAGCTTTAATTCCTGTTGCTTTGCTACTGTTTCTAAAATATTTGTTCCTCTTTCGCATCAACCCTTCACAATTTGAGATTTTTTATTCCTAAATCAATGAAATCTTCATTGATTCATCTCAAACTCAAGCTTCATTACAATCTTGATGCTCCTTACTAGATTTGAATACACTCACTCACAATTTTAAGGTTGCATTGAAAATGTTGAGACCCACACCTTGAACACTAAATCATTATTGACTTTGAGACTTTCACCCAGCAAAGGTATTAGCTATTTTAAGAATTCCATTGAGTTGCTTTATTCTTGTTTAATTTATGTTGAAAAGTTATTAAAGGGTGATAAGGGATAAAAGGAAATATCAAGTCTTTTAAATTGTTATTTTTTTGGAAGCTAAAATTTATATTGGACAATATGTATAGTTTCTGGTTTTTTTACAAAATGGAATGGAAAAATTATATTGAGCAATATGTACAGGGGAACTATTGAGGGTGTTGATCTGCAAATATATTTTTGGAAGATTATATATTTGAATATGCTTTTAAGTTTTTGGTTACCCTATACCCAATAGCAAGAATTACTATATCAATTTCTAAGGGTTAAGATTCTTCATTAATGATTAAGCCCTCTTTGTAAAAGCTACAGCTTTATGATCTTAGAGAAAGTTAATTGGAAATAATGAGCTGAGAGAATTGCTTGAATACTTAACTTGAAAACATAAAATTATAATGAAATTATTTAGAGTTGGGAATACCATTCTCAAGGAAATGGTCAATGTCATAACAAGAGAAAACACGACAAAGATAGATGATAAATAAGAATTGATGGAATTAGGAAAATTAAGCCACTAAGTATGATATAGTTATAGAAAATTAAGCAGTATACTAAAAGTTTTAACTACAAATTTTTTAGTGGTGAACTAATTTAGTATGTTATAGTACTAATGCTAATCCCACTAACTCTTCACTATAGAATATGATAAAAGTCTACTAACATATAATCCTATTGATTTGGAGATCTAAACAGGAAGCCAAAAACTAGTAGCAAAGAATCAATAAGTTCATGGAAGAATATTATCGATTAGGCAATTTTAGAATATAAAAATTCTTTGGCATATAAAGGAAAACAAACATATATCACAATAGCAAGCTAGAGCCACTTTTTTGTGGGGGAATAAAATTATTTTCCAAAAAACCCAATGAGTACAGTACATGAACATCTAATGGTATCAGAGAGTGGTTGTCTCATGTCATACAATGATGTTTCTAAATCATAATCATCACTCAAAAGGGAATTTGTTAACACTCAAAAACTACTACGTTGTTGGGATAAATATAGAATTTAAAAAAAATTTATAGTCAAGATTCCACTTGCATTTTTTATCCATGAGTATAGTAAGAAATTTTATGAATTATACCAAGATGGTTGGCATAGATACTATGGGCACAGAGTGCGTTTGTCGTGGCTAAAAGGTTGCTTTGTTATTTATGTTCTTAATTAATAAAAAAATATTGTTGAACTATGTGCCTTTTCTTTACTTGTTTGCACATTCTGAATCCTAGTTACTGTACTTTCTAATAGAAAACATTATGTGTAGATGTTAATCTCTATTTAGATAGATGCAATATTATTGAACTATGCAAGTGCCTTGTATTTTAATAGAATTTGATTTGTTATCATTTAGTTACAATTTCTCACTGGGATGATAACCTTCATTGGAGCTTGAATTTGATATGTTGTTTGCTAGATGAATTATATATTCTCGTGTCTTTATTACAAAATCTATTATTTTAGTTTTTAATGAGTCGATCTATTTATAGCAATTGAACCATTTGTACAATACAAATTATACTCTTATTGACAAAAATATGATGCTAGAGGCATATGTCTAGCTAGTTCTATTCTACAGTTAAATATATAATGTCATTTTATTTATCTTGGTAAAAAATGCAATAGAATCTTTATAAATACCATGGATGCATGATGAAATTAATAGGCATTAATTGATATTTAGTTGGAGATTTCTTTATCGATGGCTTAAAGATCCATACAATGAATCCTAAAGTTATTATCAAAATAAAGATAGCACTCAGAAACAATCAGATGTATTTTTGGATGACAACATTATGTTTTCTATGATATTGCATTACATCTTTTGTTATCATTCAATTACAATGATTACTATGATTCTTGAATTTTGAAGTGATCTTGAACTTGATGCAGATTTCAAGAAGTGATATAATGGCCTTATCTACGTCACGTGTAGTAGAGGGTGTTTCACAACAACATTCTCCAACTTCAAGCCATCCTAATGAACTAAGTGAAAAGCCAAGTGATTATTTATGGCCATTATTAATTTTAGATTAAAATGATTTTATAAGAATTTTTCCACAAGTTGAAAATATTTTAATGTTTATGGCAGATAAGAATTTATAGAATAAACTATATTTAATAATTTCTTATGAGAACCATGGTAGATTGAAATAGATATATTTTTGAATGGTTATTATTTATTCAAGGTTTATTTAAATATTTTATGATAATGAAATTATTTTAAGGTGGAATATGAGCGTTTGCATTTTTTTTACAAAAAGGAAGTGAATGATTAGGATCTTTATCATAAGAATGGATGATTAAGATTTGATTTGAAAAGGGTTTAAAGTATACTACAATGCAAAGGAGGAAGCCCCAAAGTTTTTATTAGTTCCCTTTTTATTTCCTAATTTTGTCCCTTTCTTTTTTTTAATTTTCGATCAATAGCTCCTAAGTTTCAATTTTTTTCTTTTTTTTGTTGAAATTGGTGCCCATTGATTTTATGGTTTTCTAGCTGCTTCTTTTTCTTTAATCTCATCTCTCGCTCACTCTCTCTCTCTCTTTATTTTCTTGATTTTTTTACTTCTCACTTTTAAAAGTTGGCACCTTTCATTTAAAAGGCAAAAGAAAATAGAATTGTACTCTCTCTCTCTCTCTCTCATGGCCTGGCTCTCTCTTTTTCTTTCTTCTCAAGGTTAGCTTGCTAAAGCTGGAGCTGTGCTAATCACCTTTCACTAAGTAGCTGCTACAAGCTGCTCCATATTGCTCGGCCAACTACAATTGGTGATGATAAATAGTCATTAATTGCGGCTAGTGATATACAAGGGCATTATAGTTTCTTCTTTTCCAGCTCTATCACTACAACGCCTTCTCATCTCTTCTTGTTCGATTGCTATCTCACCACTAATCCTAGCTACTATTGTGCACTGTGTCTTTTATTTTCCTTTACTATTGTTAATTTAAATGCCAAACCCCTCCTTCCTCCTCATCCAAATTACTGTTGCTAGCTATCAAAGGAACACCGTGTGATGGCACTACCCTTCTCCTACCTGTCTACTGAATTTTTAGCAGCTTGTGAAGGTTGGAGCAAGATAGGGGTGCAACATTCTAAGTGATAGGAATAAGAAAGTTATTGCTCCTTCCTTCTAGGTAATGTTTGCTGCCTCTACCACCTCTACCAGTGGTGTGAAGTTGCCAGGAGCTTTTTAGGATAAAGGTGAATCATATTAACTTATGACATCTTAATATTATGATTTAATTTAAAATGATGTAGAAAATCCCTAAATATTGAACTATCTTAAATCTATCCTTACCAATCTTGAAAAGATTAGAAATTAATGATCTAGAATATTAAATTACCATGATTAGAATGTTCTTAAAGCTTGAAATCATAGTATTTTAAGTGTGTTATAATTAGTTTAGAAGAACTCTTGGCTATGAAAGTCTATAGTTTCCTTGTGATAACTTTAAAAATATGAGAAGGTGATGATATAAATAATAACAAGGAAGTACATAGAATTTATTTTAAGCTTCAAGTTTTAATAGTTTTCATATATGGTCATAATCCAAGAATTCTTATGTTATGGTGAATTCCTAGTTAAGGATCTAATTTTAGAAAATAAGGAAAAATGTTGAAATAGTACAATTAGAGTTTTTATATTATTAATCTCCATGTTTTTGCATGTTGGAAAATCTTTAGAATATACATAAAATATGATTTCAAGAACTTTAAATTGTTATGTAATAGCATATTTTAATTTCATGAGTTAACCTTTGAAAGGTAAAGGAACTAATGATCTAAAATATTAGTAAATCATAGTTTAGGAAATTAAATTAAGATAACTGGAAAAAGAAACTAAGAAATGTATATTTACTTATAAATAAATTTATCTTTATAAGTTGTGAAATAGGAATAAAGGATAAAAAAGTGAGAGTTGATGCTCTAGAACTTCCAAGAGTGAATGGATGATCTTAGGTGAGTATATATCTTACCATGAATTAACATTTTAAACAAAGGTTATTTGTGTTACAAATGATGTTTCCTTATAATTGATACTATTTATATATCCATGTGAAAACCCTTAAGAGTAGTTGTAAAGCATGGTTTAAGATTAAATTTCCCTCACGGTTAGACATGACTAACAAGAAACGGTTACTTGTGATATAAGTATAATTTTTTGATTGTGTGAACATGATTGCTTGTGCTTAGAAAGCACAATGGTAGTAGTTCTGACTATCGTTGGGTTTTGAATAAAGTTTATGGATCAGAGTGCATAAAGAAAGCTTGATAATGATATTTTACCTGATGATGAATTGTAATAGAGTTTTTAAGATATTTACGTGCTATAATTGTATAGTTAATATGATGGTATTAATATATATATATATTGTACTGTATTTGATACTATTTAATGATGACTTAGTCATCTTGCATTGATAAACTTACAAATGATTCTAAAATGAGGGTAGAGCTCTTATGTGTCTAGTATCCATGAATCTTGCCAAGAATAGCACTGGAAATAGTGAATTGTGCTAGAGCAATAATGATGGAAATTGTAAATGGAGATAGAATTATGATGTGGAAACCAAATAAAGAATTCCTAAGAAAATAGTTATGAAAGATATGAAATCAATTTAAGAGCTGGATGGAAAATTCTTAGCGAGCAATTAACGAAAATGTAGTATTGACTTGGAAATTGTTTGCAGTTGAAAATCACTATTTGATATGATTGCAATAACTTAATATGATTGCATTAGTCTATTGGTATTTGATCCTTAATGTCTATTTGTAATTATATTTTCTACCTGAAATGGGTAGTGTGTGACATGATAATAAAATAGTGTGCCATCAAATATTTGATAGTATTATGGTTTGTGATGATGAGTATAGAATTTAAGTTGTGCGCAAGTGAATATTTCATCCAAGGTTTGGTTTCACATATTTAGAAACTCAAAAAGTTTGGGTTGAAATTTATTTCCCTAATTAAACTTTAAACTAACATGAAACCATTTAATATAAACAAATTAAAATTCAATAATGGTATATATATACTCACTGAGTTCATATAACTCACTTTATTTGTTCTTATTATTTTTAGGATAAGATTTGAGCTTACCACAATCATGGAGAAACAAAGACTACCTAAATTGAAGATTTGACATTTAGAGATTATTTTAATTTAGGATCAAAACCTAAGATAAAGATGATATTCATTTGGTGTTAGATAAGCTAAAAGGTTTATTCATGTAAAATTTTGAATCTGTACAATATTGTGTGGATGATTGATCTGTCATATATGAAAATATTCACAAGTTTTGTATTATAGAGCATATGGCCCTTGGGAAATGTTCAAAAATAGGGTAGACTCTATCTATTTTTTTGCAAAAATTTAAAATAAAATTTTAAGTTTCCTTGGAAATTTAAAAACTCTTGTTAGGTAAAAAGAGTAAAAAAAAATTTTAAAGCTTATGGAAATGATAATGAGATCCATGCCAGTCACAGTCTGGATGGATTATGACAATAGTCATCCTTGGAAAAAAGAAAAAAGACTGATGTGTGGGAACACTTTGACAAGGAAGTTATTAATAGTAAAGAAAAGGTAATCTACAAGTATTGTCATATTCAAATACTGGGCCATTCTAAAGTCAAAACCTCTCATTTACAAAAGTATATAGAGAAGAGTTGCAATGCCATTAATCAAGCTTCCATTCAATGACCTGGCTAACGAGGATAAGTTAAGGGACTCCAAGGGTAATGATTTCTTCATTTGATCTTGGTGCAATAAGAAAAGAGCTTGTGCACATAATTATCAAACATAAGTATCCTCTTTTTATTGTGGATGATACTGGGTTTTGGAGATATTCAAATGTGCTTCAACCATAGTTCAAAATGATATCATGCAATATAGTGAAAAATGATGTAATAAAGGTGTTTGATTGTAAGAAGAAAGAGGTAATGCAATTTAAGGGGATTCATGGCTATCACAACATATTTTATTGATAATGATTGGAATTTGTAGAGTCATATCTTAAGGTTTGCTTACGTGCCTTGTCCATACATAAATGATATTTTATGCGATGTGCTTTTAGATTGTCTTTTAAAATGGAACATAGATAGAAGAATCTCAAATATTACATTGGACAATTGCTCAACCAATGATAAAATGATTGAAACTTTAATAGGTAAATTATGTCCCTTATCTCTTTTGTGTTCAAGAAGGTTAATTTATATGAGGTGTTGTACCCATATTTTAAACTTGATTGTTAAGGATGGCCTTAAAATAATTAAAGGTAATATAGAAAAGATAAGAGAAAGTGTACTATTTTGGACAGCCACATCTAAAAGAGAAGAGATGTTTAAGAAATCATGTAGACAATTGTCTATTTCATGCATGTAAAAACTAGTCCTTATTTTCCAAATAAGATGGGATTCCACTTATCTAATGCTCCAATCTACCTTGATATATAAAGTTGCATTTGAGCATTTGAAACAATATGAATCCTCATACAAATCACTTCCTACCGATAAAGAATGAGAGGTTGCAAAAGAAATTTATGAAAAGTTCAAAGTTTTCTACTTGTTGACTGAGTTATTCTCTAGGACAAATTATCCAACTACAAACACTTATTTTCCTAAGATATATGAAATTAATTTGACTTTAAATAAGTGGCTTAAAGCTTCAAATCCCAACATTAAAAAGATGGCTTCTAACATGCTTGTAAAATTCAAAAAATATTGGAATGTGATCCATAGAATTATGGGAGTTGCAACCTTACTTGATCCAAAATACAAAATGAAGCTAATTGAGTTCTACTATCCACAAATTATTGGTGTCGAGTTTGATTATGAAGTTAGGAAGATCAAGCAGCTTTGTGAAGATTTGGTTCTTGAATACCAACTCAAAAATAATGTAAATGACACAGTTGGTGAATCTAATGGACTTGTACCAGATGCAATTGATAATAGTTTTCAAGATGCACTAAATGCATATGATCTATTTATCATGAATAAGAAGATGTCTAACTTCATAAAACTCAAATCAGACCTTAAGCAATGCCTTGAGGAGGACTTCTTACTAAGAAACTCATCGTTTGATATATTATTGTGGTGGAAGATAAGTGGGGTAAAGTTTCCATTATTGCAAGCCATCGCCAAGGATATTTTAAGTATTTCTATGTCTACTGTGGCTTTTGAATCTATATATAGTATTAGCTGGAGACTAGGGAGTTCACATCATAGTAGATTACATCCCAACATTTTGGAAGCATTAATGTGTGCTCAAGATTGGATATGGTCTAAGGAATATCAATGCTAGTTTTATATTTTAATTAAATAAGATTTCTATTTGATTTAATGTTAAGTCTTTTTTTATTTTTTTCCTCTATTCTAAGGTTTGGGAGAAGAACGTGCTACTATACATGATGAAGAGGAAGATGGTTAGATATTTTTCGATAATGATTTCTCATAAGCTTAAATGTATAAAAAGTAGACAGAGGCAAAAGCCTTTCAATATAGATTTCTTAGCTATTTTAAGTTTCCTTTTATTCTTTTTTTAATCTCATGTTATAACTATTTATTGTACAAATATTGTCAAGAAGGTACTTTAAGGTTTAAGATTCTATTACAATGTTGCTACAAGCAGGGATTGAGTCTTTTTCTACTTTTAGAACTATTGATTTTATTATGCATTCTTCTGTCTTTGTGGGGAGGTCTATAACGTTTCTCAGAAATAAGCTTATAGTGATTGTTTTTACTTAAATTTGAAATGTCTTGTCTTATGAGATTTTTCCTTCATTTTAACATATTTGCTTAGGTTCAACGCCTAAGGCTTCTTGGTGATTATTGTCATTTGATTTAGTACATAATACACCTTAGATGCTCTTGACCCATGTGTAATGAATTTAAGCAAAAACAAATTTAATAAAGTGATTAGATCACTTAATTGCTCAAGTAATAATTTACTCAGGAAAATCAATTTAAACAAATGTTAGGATTGGAAATCACCATAATGGTTAATAATTTACTTTTCTTTATTCTTGCCTTCATATGATATCTTGCATTTTTTTCATTACTTGTTTGCCTAATATACTTGCAGTTAGATAAAAAACTTTTCAAGTGTGTGGTTTTTGAAGATGATCCTAAAGGAGTAACTATTGTACACAACTATACAATTTATTTAAAAATTCTTATTCTTTTCCCACTAAAATAAAAAGAAGAAAGTAATCTCCATTTCTCTTGCACACATCATACCTAGCCTAGAAATTGTCAATTAATTGAGGTTGAAACCTACAAATATGATCTAGGCCAGGAAAATCTTGCTCTTGCAAAATGTTACAATGATCAACTTAAAAAATAAATTTTAGATCCATTCGGGTTTGACCCAAACTCAAACACTTTGGGCATTTCAGGTTCAAGTCTATTTCGAGTCTATAACTTTGCGTTCGGGTTAGGTCAATTCAAACTTGGCCTATTGCCATCCTTATAAAGAAGTAAATTTACCACTCTTAACCTAAGTAGCCTTCAAGGAAGTTTTATTGTCCGTTTTCTATTACCTAATGTGAGAGAAGCAAGGGTGAGGGAGTTTAAATATTTGAAGTAAGGAGCCATTGCTGGAAATTGTGCATCATACATGCACAGCGGAATAAAATTTTTGCACGATTTCCACCAAGGATCCATGTGAATTTAGAACGCCATAGATTAAGGATTAGGGTTTATACCTTTCGGCAAAAAATCTTCTGACCGCTACAACAAGTCCAATCTGCTTCCAAATCATGAACCGGAATAGAAACCAGTAAATCAAATCACCAGTGCAACGTTTATATGGCTGCACCTCTGTGGTATCCACATGAACCTGTGAATCACCGATGAATGTCCGCTACACACACCGGTTGGAATTGATCTCCTTACACCTCGTAGTGCTAGCTACGCCTCCTCAGGGATTTTGGTCAAGGAGAGGTGCTAGGGTTTTCTATGCTTTTGCTTGGGGTGCGTGAATAATGAATAGCAATCCTATTATTACCCCATAAGCCTATTTAAATAGGTGCATAGAAAAACCTAAGCTATTTGGGCTTTATTCCATGTATAATTATAGGCTTACTATTGGGCCTTATAATTATAACATGAATTCCCAAATATTAAGCCCAAACAATTTGGTCCATTAATTCCAAATTCACTAGGCTCTAAGTGTGCGACCCTACAGGCTCTCATTATGTTGGCAATGACCATTAATCATATTAATGATCATAAACAATGATTGGTATCTAGCAACACATCATTGTTACCCAAGTAATGAGAAAGTCGGTGATTTGACTAAACCTTTACACGTGATTATCACTTATGTCCTTTTGTCCTATACATCTAGATTGAGCACGAGACATGGACCGTGTCATTCCCGTATAACCCAATCTTGAGGTTTCTTGATTCCTAAGTAAGCTGACTGAAACAAATGTAATCGACATCTCATGTCAATTCATCTGAGCATGGCCATGCATTTTCTCAGCTTTACTTAATCAAGGGGCCCATAGATGTTACTCCTGTTATATAGGAGGGACAAATCCTATCTTGATCACACAAACCCCTCCACATGATATGTGACATATCCAATATCTACCCTTGCATTCACTTAACCATTAGTGACATAGAATAGTATCAAAATATGAAACTCACATGTAGGGAACCTTGGTGATCTCAGGTCAAAGGACCATATTAATAATGATCACTAAGAACCACTTATGACACTCATATAACGATCCATGTAGTGTTCTTAATATGGGTCGGTCCAGTATACAAGTTCTCTAACTTGTACTCATGTGTAAACTTAATATCCCATATAAGTCTTCACACATGCTAGTCTTAACATATCAAAGCAACCTAATCCACAATGATATATGACTAGGGACATTTAAGAATACAATTATTCTAAGGTTATTATTATAATTGAATATATTACACAGATAATATATATAAATATAATAATTAGAATTGCCATTAAAATAACATGATTCAAAATTACAATCACCAATACAATTGGTTTTAGGGCATATACACTAACAGCCATCTCTATTAATGAATATAATGCATAATTTACTCATTTATCTTATTATATAGGTTATCTAATTCCTATTAAAAAAACGAAAGTGGAAAGGTTTATGCATGAGTTATGAGTTTATTATTTCAATGTTATTTATGTTACTAAAACTACTACTTATTAAGAGGTAGTAAAGCAAGCACTTCAAGCTTAATTTAGATTGAAGGAGATAAGAAAAAGGCTAACATAATTTGAAAGCAAGAAATGAAGTAGATTAGAGGTACCTAGCTTTGCACCTAATATTACGAGTGCTAAACAAGCATTGGGTTAGTGGGTTGTGCAAATCGCTCCATGGTTTTTTTGCAAACTGGGTTTGTAAAAATAAACTCGTTAAAAAATGGTCTTAAGCGAGAGAAATTCAATGGACTGGGCTTCATATAGAACGATTCATGGACTAATTTTTTAATTCAATAATACATCCAATCCATTAAACCTAACTGTCCTAACTTCTAACCCATCTTAAATATTCCCGCCCTACTTGGCTACCTAACTGAATTTGCTTGTCTAAAGATTGAAATGAAGTTTGTTTTCAAAATCCAAATTTCCAATTTCCTAAGTAGTCAAAGTCTAAACTTAAAATTCAGTAATTCCCATTTCTTGAATCTCATTTGTTTGATTGTATGCAATCCTAAGTTGGACAAAGTTACATCATTATCCTTGTGTCAGATTGACACAGTTTAGAAAGAAAGATTGAGAGAGACTTTGAAAGATAGAGCATCGCTGAGTTGAGTTACATATAATGACACATTATCATAAGGCTTCACTACATCATCATTAATATACAACATAGCAGTAGTTGCAGCTAAGAGATTAAGAAAGCACTACTATGCTATTGCACTGCTATCGGCTCTTTGGAAGTGAAAAGCAGACCTAATAATAAAGGGGACAATTTTGGTAAACCTGCAAAGCCTGGTCACATTAATATTATAAGTCTTGGTCTTATACTTATCTTGTTGACTCTAATAGGTTATATACTTTTCATGTTAAAAGGTTGACAAATTATTATACAAATACCATTTACTTTAAAAATATTTATATGATTATTGAAAAGAAAAAAACATTTTATTTTGTTATATCTTTTAGGAAAATACCATTAGGTCCACTGATTGTAATATCATCTGGAGGATGGTAGTTTTCTCTTGTTCAGAATCTTTGCATAAATTATCATGATAAGGAAAGGGATTGCCCATTGTGGATTTTAGGCATAAGATAGGGAATAAATTATCTATAATACCTACCTTAATATTTTATGATTTGTTTTCATCATATCTATTGATTATATATATAGTATATATGTAAAGTTCACTAGATTTATAAAAAAAATCATTAATATGTTGTTAAACATATTTGTTATTTTGGATAGGCAACATGTGAAATGTGGGCTACCCATAGGCTAGTCCTGTTGGCCCATGATGCAAACTAGACTAAAAAAAAAGCTTGTTTAGGATGCAGGCCTTAACAGACTAGGCCTAAACAAGTCAGGCCCACGCGAGCTCTAGCTTGGTCTAGTCCATTAGGCCCATTTAGCACCTCTACCTAATACAAGGGAAATGCCTATTCCTAATGCCTTTATAAGTGAAGCGAATAAATTTTTCCTTGAACCATGTAATCAAGAAGTGTATCTAGTGAACCTCCAAAAGAGAAAGATCAAGGAAACTAACAATTTCATTCAAATAGCCCTAAGAGTTTTGGAAAGTGACAATCATAAAGAAAAGATAGCTTTTAAAGAGAATTGCCTGGGTGTTTTAGTATGGAAATAAACCCCAAAGGTTCTATAGTCAGAATAATATTGTATACTATAGATGTGGTTAGTTAGGATATAAAATGAGGGAATGCCCTAACAATCCCTTAAGTCATTGTGCAACTTATTTTGCTCCTTAGCAAAGCATGCCATTAGCATAATCTCCAACTTTAGTGAGATCTTAAGCAAATTTGGGACAAGGAATTGTGGAGGCAACTAAGTAAAGAACGTAGCTAGAAACTAAGCCAGATTATTTTCCTTAACCAAATAAAGAGCATAAGCATTTAATGTTATAGTTGTATATATTCTTGAAATTGATAATTTGCAAGCTCATGCATTATTTGATCCTAGAGCTACCCATTCATTTATTTTGTAAAATTTGTTTCTTTAGTGGCTAAATTATAGATTATAAAATCCTTAATTAGTAACCACTGCTATTGATAAAACTATAGTAACTACCTTAGTTGTAAATGCTTATCCTATACATGTAAATAATCAATTGATGCCTGTTAATTTGACATTGTTATAAATAATAGATTTTAATGTTATTTTAGGAATGGATTAGTTGTCTACATATCCTCTTTAGATGGACTATCTTAACAAAATAGTAACCCTTGTTATGGAAAGAGTCCCATTAATTGTGCTTCAAGGAAAGAAACACTTTGAGATTATTGGAATAATCTTCCATATTAAAGCTTAAAAGCTTAGCTAGGAAGGATGCCCCACTTATTTAGCTATGGTGAATCAATCCTTTCCAAGTATTGATAACATTCTAGTTGTGTGGGAATTTCTAGAAGAGTTGTCGAGATTACCACCTAATCAAGAAATTGAATTTAATATTAGTTTAGTTCTAAGCATGGATCCAAATTCCATGTCACCATATAGAATGGCTCTAATTAAGTTAAAAAAGCTTAAAAAGTAGTTATAGAAGTTAGTAGACAAAGGGTTTATTTGCCCTAGTTCACCATTATAGGGAGCTCTTGTATTATTTATTAAAAAGGAGGATGGAACCATGTAGTTGTGGATAAATTACCAACAATTAAACAAACTAACAGTAAAAAATAAATATCCTTTACCTAAAATTGATGATTTATTTGGTTAGTTGCAAGGAGTTAAATGTTCCTTAAAGATTGACTCACAAACTAGATATTACTAATTAAATATTTAAAAGGAACACATATCTAAAATAGAATTCCAAACCCATTATGGCTATTATGAATTTATGGTCATATCTTTTGGGTTACCAAATGTCCTGACTGCAATTATGGATCTCATGAATAGAGTCTTTAAGTCATTGCTAGATAAGTACATGATCATGTTTATAAATGATGTCCTAGTATATTCCAAAAGTGAAGAAGAATATGCCTAACATCTCATCATTATTTTGTAAATCCTATGTTAGAATTAATTATATATAAAATTTTCCAAATGCAAATTCTAGTTAACTAGTGTAAAATTCTTAGGACTTGTAATATCTTATAATGGCATACAAATAGATCCTTAAAACATTGAAGCTATTGAAAGTTGGCAAAGGCCTACCACAATGGTAGAGATCCAAAGTTTCATGGACATTGCAAGTTATTATTAGTGGTTTGTGAAAGATTTTTCTAAAATAGCAACTCCATTAACCAAGCTAACTTAAAAGGGATTCAAATTTGTGTGGTTTAACAATTGTGAAAATAGTTTTCAATGAATGAAAACTTGTTTAATATTAGCTCTAGTCCTAGCTCTTCCATCAGGCACCAAAGAGTTTATAATTTATTATGATGCATCTTACATTGGACTAGGATGCATAGTGATGTAGAATAGGAAAGTTATTACCTATGCATTACAAAAAATAAAAAAACACAAGTTCTAGTGTCTAACCTATGATCTTGAAATAGTTGTTGTGGCATTTGCCTTGAAAAGATAAAGACATTACTTGTATAGAGAAACATGTGAAATTTACACTAATTATGAAAGCTTGAAATACATCTTTGATTAAAAAAACTTGAATTTGAAGTGATAGAGATGGATGAACTTGTTAAAGATTATGATTGCAACATCCATTATCATCCTAGTAAGACAAATATGGTGGTGGATGCCTCAAATAGGAAGTTTTCAGGTGTAGTAGCTAACACTCAAGCTAAAGAACAAGTAGCAATATTTGCATAAGTCATTTTTTAATCAATACTTATGGAAAGAATAAATGAATCTCATAGGAATGATCCACAATACCTAGCTTTAAGGGAGGAAGCAAGATTAGATCAAAATGGTGATTTAACTATTAATGAAAAAGGGGTAATCAAATATCAAAAACTACTTTAGATTCTTTCTAATGAAAAGAATGAATTATTGCATCAATTTCATAGTTATTCCTACACCATACATCCCGGTGTAGCAAAAATAGATCATGATCTAAAAAAAAAAAAGGTTCTAGTGAAGAGGAATGAAGAGAGATGTACTTGACTATGTGGTCAAGTGTCTTACATGTTAACAAGTAAAGATGGAATATCAAAGGCTTGTTGATTCACACCAACTTCTTCCCATTTTAGAATGGAAGTGGTAAAGTGTAACCATGGATTACCTCATATAGTTAACACTAACTCCAAAAAGATTTGATTTGATTTAGGTAATTATTGATCAATTAACTAAGAATCTTACTTCCTACCAATCGAAGTCACTTTCTTTGTAGCTCAATATGCTAAAACTTACTTGGACAAGATAGTCTTGTTACATGGAGTTCCACTTTCTATCATTTTAGATTGGGATACTCAATTTATAACTTATTTCTAGTAATCATTCCAACAAGCTTTAGGAACTTAGCTATGTTTCATTACAACCTTTCATTCACAAATAAATGAATAATAAGGACACACAAATTATATCCTAGAAGATATACTTAGAGCATACATATTGGAGTTAGAAGGTAGCTAGGAAAAATACTTACCCTTGATTGAATTTGCATATAATAATAGCTACTAATCAAGCATCAAAATGCTCCCTATGAATCTTTATATGGTTAAAGGCGTAGATATCTTATGGGATGGTTTGAACATAAAAAAGCAAAACTCCTAGGGCTAAATTTAGTAATAGATACTTTAGAAAAGGTACAGATCTTGAAAGATCAGTTGAAAATGATATAAGATTAAGAAAAAACTTAGAGTTCTAGTAAGAGGATGTAGTTTTCTTGAAAGTTTAACCCATGAAAGGGATTATATGATTTGGGGAAAAAAAGAAGTTCACACCTAATTTTATTAGACCTTTTCCAATCCTTAAGCATATGGGAGTTGTTGCTTATCAAGTAGAGTTACTAAATAGCTTACCAACCATACATCTAGTATTCCATACATCCATACTGTTAGTGTATATGCCCTAAAACCAATCATATTGATGATTGTAATTTTGAATCATGTTATTTTTGTTAGTGTATATGCCCTAAAACCAATTATATTGGTGATTGTAATTTTGAATCATGTTATTTTAATGGCAATTCCAATTATTATATTTATATATATTGTCTACGTAATATATTTAATTATAATAATAACCTTAGAATAATTGTATTCTTAAATGTCCCTAGTCATATATCATTGTGGATTAGGTTGCTTTGATATGTTAAGACTAGCATGTGTGAAGACTTATATGGGATATTAAGTTTACACATGAGTACAAGTTAGAGAACTTGTATACTGGATCGACCCATATTAAGAACACTACATGGATCGTTATATGAGTGTCATAAGTGGTTCTTAGTGATCATTATTAATATGGTCCTTTGACCTGAGATTACCAAGGTTCCCTACATGTGAGTTTCATATTTTGATACTATTCTATGTCACTAATGGTTAAGTGAATGCAAGGGTAGATATTGGATATGTCACATATCATGCAGAGGGGTTTGTGTGATCAAGATAGGATTTGTCCCTCCTATATAACAGGAGTAACATCTATGGGCCCCTTGATTAAGTAAAGTTGAGAAAATGCATGGCCATGCTCAGATGAATTGACATGAGATGTCAATTATATTTGTTTCAGTCAGCTTACTTAGGAATCAAGAAACCTCAAGATTGGGCTATACGGGAATGACACGGTCCATGTCTCGTGCTCAATCTAGATGTATAGGACAAAAAGACATAAATGATGATCACGTGTAAAGGTTTAGTCAAATCACCGACTTTCTCATTACTTGGGTAACAATGATGTGTTGCTAGACACCAATCTTTGTTTATGATCATTAATATGATTAATGGTCATTGCCAACGTAATGAGAGCCTGTAGGGTCGCACACTTAGAGCTTAGTGAATTTGGAATTAATGGACCAAATTGTTTGGGCTTAATATTTGGGAATTCATGTTATAATTATAAGGCCTAATAGTAAGCCTATAATTATACATGGAATAAGGCCCAAATAGGTTAGGTTTTTCTATGCATCTATTTAAATAGGCTTATTGGGTAATAATAGGATTACTATTATTCTTCACGCACCCCAAGTAAAAGCATAGAAAAACCCTAGCCACTCTCCCTGACTAAAATCTCTGAAGAGGCGTAGCTAGCACTACGAGGTCTAAGGAGATCAATTCCAACCGGTGTGTGTAGCAGACATTCATCGGTGATTCACGGGTTCGTGTGGATACCACAGAGGTGCAGCCACAAAACGTTGTACTGGTGATCTGATTTACTGGTTTCCATTCCGGTTCGTGATTTGGAAGCAGATCAGATTTGCTGCAGCGATCAGAAGAATTTTGCCGAAAGGTATAAACCCTAATCCCTGATCTATGGCGTTCTAAATTCGCATGGATCCTTGGTGGAAATCGTGCAAAAATTTTATTCCGCTGTGCATGTATGATGCGCGATTTCCAGCAATTTTAATGGCAATTCCAATTATTATATTTATATATATTGTCTGCGTAATATATTCAATTATAATAATAACCTTAGAATAATTGTATTCTTAAATGTCCCTAGTCATATATCATTGTGGATTAGGTTGCTTTGATATGTTAAGACTAGCATGTGTGAAGACTTATATGGGATATTAAGTTTACACATGAGTACAAGTTAAAGAACTTATATACTGGACCGACCCATATTAAGAACACTACATGGATCGTTATATGAGTGTCATAAGTGGTTCTTAGTGATCATTATTAATATGCTCCTTTGACCTGAGATCACCAAGGTTCCTTACATGTGAGTTTCATATTTTGATACTATTCTATATCACTAATGGTTAAGTGAATGCAAGGGTAGATATTGGATATGTCACATATCATGTGGAGGGGTTTGTGTGATCAAGATGGGATTTGTCCCTCCTATATAACAGGAGTAACATCTATAGGCCCCTTGATTAAGTAAAGCTGAGAAAATGCATGGCCATGCTCAGATAAATTGACATGAGATGTCAATTACATTTGTTTCAGTCAGCTTACTTAGGAATCAAGAAACCTTAAGGTTGGGCTATACGGGAATGACACGGTCCATGTCTCGTGCTCAATCTAGATGTATAGGACAAAAGGACATAAGTGATGATCACGTGTAAAGCTTTAGTCAAATCACCGACTTTCTCATTACTTGGGTAACAATGATGTGTTGCTAGACACCAATCATTGTTTATGATCATTAATATGATTAATAGTCATTGCCAACGTAATTAGAGCCTGTAGGGTCACACACCTAGAGCCAAGTGAATTTGGAATTAATGGACCAAATTGTTTGGGCTTAATATTTGGGAATTCATATTATAATTATAAGGCCCAATAATAATCCTATAATTATACATGGAATAAAGCCCAAATAGGTTAGGTTTTTCTATGCACCTATTTAAATAGGCTTGTTGGGTAATAATAGATTTACTATCATTATTCACGCACCAAAAAGGCATAGAAAACCCTAGCACCTCTCCTTGACTAAAAATCCCTGAAGAGGCGTAGCTAGCACTACGAGGTGTAAGGAGACTAATTCCAACCAGTGTGTGTAGTGGACATTCATCGGTGATTCACGGGTTCATATGGATACCACAGAGGTGCAGCCATATAAACGCTGTACTGGTGATCTGATCTTCGAGTTTCTATTCCGGTTTGTGATTTGGAGAGTAGATCGGATTTGTTGTGCAACGGACAGAAGATTTTGGCCGAAAGGTATAAACCCTAATCCCTAATCTATGGCGTTCTAAATTCGCATGGATCCTTGGTGGAAATTGTGCAAAAATTTTATTCCGCTGTGCATGTATGATGCGCGATTTCCAGCACATACCATAAAATACATTCTTGATACATCTCATCTAATTCAATATGGGCTATTGCAATCAAATCTTAAATTATCATACAAAGAATGTCCAATTAAGATTCTAGGCTAACAAGTGTCACAACTCAAATCTCAAGTATTATGACTAGCATAGAGACACTTGATTAATATTAAATATACTAACTAGTTATCCTTACAAGCCTTTAAGTTATACTCGACTCATTTACTTTTAAAACTTTACTAAAAATATTGATAACTATTTATGGAAAATAATTTTTACTTGTGCACGTATAAAGAAGTTCAAAACAGAAGTTACATATACCAATTAATATTTATTCAAAAGTGTACAACTTTTTGAAAAAAATATAACTCTATACATTGTACTATTAAAAGATAAAACTTCTAACTAGGACACCATAGAAATATTATAAGGAAGGTTTCTAAGAGCGAGAAGAAGGTTCACACATAGATGTCAATCTTCTTTATAGGATCCATGTTCCATATTTGTAAATAAAAAATTAACAATAGGGAGTGTGATAATAAAATGCTTAATAAGTGGCTACTTTTCTACTTTTCTAAGGAGTTTTTACCATAACCAATCAAGCATAAGTAAAACAGAATAGGATAAGAAATGATTAAGGTTCTTATATAAATAGCTTACAAATTTCATTAGAAAGAATAGTAATAGTTGGTACATAGGTTTCTTTTTATATCTTCGATCCATCCTTATCTCTCACCATATTACGTATAAGGCTACTAACCTTATCCATCTAAATTTTACCACTCTTCTCCTTTCTATGAAGGAGATATATCCCCCTCTCCCACAAATCAAATTCAAGGTAAGTAATATCAAAATGCTAACAGTAGCATTGATTACTCATTTCATTTATTTCATAGGGTATAGTCCAATTATCAATTACACTATAAAATTTTACTATTTTCATGTATATCCAAATCTTATCATCACATGACAATATATCTAAGGTTCATTCACAACCTTTCCATATAAAATAATGACAATACTTAATTCTTTTGAAAAGTTAGTAATTCATAGTTCATGTATCATCAATATATTATAATTTTCAATCACTTGCAACATTTATCAATAAAAAATAACAAACATTATACACATTGGGTAGTAGAGATTTTTCACGATTTGGTGCCTTTTTGGTTTCTCAAATCAATTTAAATTTTTACTAAAATTTTATTTAATACTTCTAATATATTAATAAGCATCAAACATATTTTTTTGCAATTTTATAGCTTTTAGGTACTATTCATTTAATACTAAAATAGGAAGTTGCAAAATAGGATAGTATATGAGCAATCTTAACAAAAACCTCTTTACAATATTCAAATCACTTCCAATTGTCATCAAATTTGGATACAAATGATGAAAAGCATTAATTATTTTGCAAAAATTTCACGTGACTACTATTCATAGAAAACTAAAAACTCAGAATTTCCAATTTTAGGAAGTTTTGGAGTTATTGTGAAAAAGGGGCCATTTTGGCATCCAAATCAAATTCATTTACTACCAAATTTCTATACAAGGTTACTAACATGTAAATGATTAAAGAAAGTCAATTATTTTAATTTTTCTCTATCAATTTATGGCATTAATAGCACTAAATAGTAGCATACAAAATCCAGAATTTTGTTTAAGCTATTATAACCAAAGTTCATTATATTGCACTTTTCATAACTTTAAAATTTTCTAAAAATTTCTAAAATTTTTCACACCTATCCTAATGCTATTTGTAACATGATTATACCAAAAATTGAAATTTAAACAACTCCTAACCTTAAATTCTAAAGTGAAATAAAAACATACCATTAAACTTCCTTAACAGAATTTTGTTTCTACATTTTTCTATGATCATTTCCTAAGGGAAAACTTAATGAATCATCTAGTACTCATATTAACACCAAATGCCATCCTCATATTAACATTTATATAATAACAAAATCAAATCACTCAACATTACAACTCAATTTACATTTATAGTGCCAATTATCATCAAATCTCTTCATTTTTCATGACAAATTCAATAAAACAAAGGGTAGATGCCACTTACCTTAACTTCTTGAGCCTATAACTTCTTAAAGACAAATTAGAATAGCAAAGAACAATCTCACTATAATAAACTAAATTTTTAGAAGTTTTGGAGATGAAATTGACATAAAAAAGAAGACAGAAAAGAACCTATATTACCTTGCTAGAATTGGATGAAGCCTCTTGGAAAAGTTAGAAAATTGAAAATCTTAATAAAACACCATTGAAGAACTCATGTTTTGGCTGGGAAATGAGCTAAGAAATGAGTAGAAAAATGTGTGATTTTAATTCCAAAACCATATACATGTCCTAAAATTCCTTCATAAATCATTTACCTTTTCTTTTTATTTTTTATAAAATTTTGATGATGATAGAGTAGCATATGAAGCACATTTTTTTTTGCCTAAAATTAGAATATTTTGTTAGCCTCAACCCACACCCAAGAGGGAGTAAATTGAGTGTTTTTAAAACTTTTCTTATTTTTCAAATTCTTTTTGAAAACCTTTTGATTTTGGGAAGCCATGAGAATAATCTTGATTTAATCAATTCTAAGAGAATTCTATGAAGATGTTTATTGCACTTAAGATATGATAAATCTAAGAATTAGTGCAAACTAATTTATTCTACTATGCACAAATAAATTATCAAGAAATCAATCCAAGATAATTTAATATAGAAGTTTGCACATAACATAAAACAATTCAATACACTTGTGCAAAGTAACTCAATCAATTAGCATAAATAAGGATTAAGAAGCCAATACATATATTGATTTCTTTTTCAATTATTAAACTAACAAGATTAACATTAAAGTATAATGTATTCAACAATTTATAACAACTAAAACAGAGCATACAACATAATATATCGCAACAACAATAATAGAACAAAGTAAAAACCAAAAAATAGAGCAATGTGTAGAAACAATGAGGAGATAAGGTAGAGAGATTAAACACAAGAATTTATAGTAGTTCCAGCCTTGAAGATCCAACACTCCAAGGTGTAAATCCACTCTCTAAGCTCTCCAAGCTTATGTTAATCCACTATCCTTTCAATTTTCAATAGCACTTGAAGAAGCCTTACAATTCCTTGCTCTTCCTTAAGCAAAAATCTCTCTTACAAGGGATTCATCACTCTTTATAAGTTTTTCCAAGGGATACTACACCCTTTACAATTAGGAAATGATAAAAGAAGAATATCAATTCTTAAAAACTCTCTTAAAGAGTGGATAGAACAAATGAAGTCCTAAAATAGAGAAATTTCACAAAAATGAGCTTAATCATGATTTGGATGAAGAAGGATGTAAAATGATATTTTTAACTAAAGTTCAGG
Organism: Sindora glabra; assembly: GCA_020226215.1. Classification (NCBI taxonomy): domain Eukaryota; kingdom Viridiplantae; phylum Streptophyta; class Magnoliopsida; order Fabales; family Fabaceae; genus Sindora; species Sindora glabra. Next base: position 73,745,743 of record CM035226.1, on the reverse strand, counting down.
CTTTTTCTACACTGTATTTCGTGTTTCTTAACATATATATGAAGACCATGGAGTATTATAGCCATTTGGGGTTATTAGGAATGAAAGTTAGCCATTACTAGCTATTATTCGTGCACCAAAACTGCTACAATTGAGTGGTGAATCGATTCAAGATGTCCAAAGTGCTCTCTGGATGTCTGGAATCGATTGGTCAATCGATTCACCTAGATAGAAACGTAGACTCAACTTTAAAAGGTCATAACTTCTTCATTTTAAGTTTATTTTAAGTAAATGACCTGTCATTTGAAAGCTAATTGAGTCTACTTTCAAATGGGACTAGTTTCATGCTCATATCTAATGTAATTTTTAATATATGTTAAAAAAAATGAGCAAAGGTCAAAAATAGTGAATCAGTGAAAATCTGATTTTAAGACTCAATTTGTAAAATTTATAACTCTTTCATATCTTAGTAATTTTAAGAAAATGACTAGTTCATGGAAATCCCTTTAAGTATATTTTCACATAAAAATAATTTCATGCTTATATCATTTGTATTTTTCAAGATATGATCAAAACAATGAGCACACGTCAGAAATGGCTATCATGTAGAAAGATGGTTTTTAGACTCAATTTGAAGAGATCATAACTCTTTCATGTATTAATCATTTTAAGAAAATTATATGTCCATGGAAATCTCATTGAGTCTATTTTCATATGAAAAAGGTTTAACAATAAAATCATGAGTATTTTATGAGATATGATTAAGAGAATGACCAAAGGTCAAAATTGAAAACATCAAAAACTCATATCTCATTTGTTTTTGAAATGTCCCCATAGGCTATCTTATAAAAACATGATTGTGGGCCATCTTTTAAAGAATCTTGATCAAGCTAAGATTATGAAAAACATGCTTGAACCCTATATCATGAAATACTCTATTTTACAAGAAAGACTAAGCCTTAGGATGAGAAACTATACCAATAATGTTCCTTGACTTTTCTTGATGCTTCCAAACTTTTAATCTTCCCAATCTTCAATACTTGGACCACATATTCTTTCTTGTTGTTGAGTTGAGCATGATGTGATCTTCCATTCTTTTACTTCAATGCTCACTCTTCTTCATTTTGGACTTTCCTATATATGATGTGATCCTGCAAGTGCACGGGTTTAGTCGAGTAATAGTATAAAAGATATCGTCTCCACAGGGATTGAATGTTGAATACTAACTGAATTTCGAGGTAAATTATCTAGGTGTACTGATTGATATTATGTATTAAAGGTAAAATGCAAAATAGAGCTTAGTTATCAATAAGGTTTAATTCAAACGAGATGAAAGCGTACTCAGCTTTAGGGTTCCCTTGTTCATTTCATTATGGAATGAAGATAATCCTCTAACTTGGTTTACTATTAATTTAGATTGCTAGATTACTAAAAATAAGTTATACCTCATTGCAAGGCTACTAGCTACTAACCAAAAGATTAAGTGCCTAAAATTTCTCTAGTAATCACTCATCTAGGTTGCATTAACATTGCTTTAAAATCCATTCTTAGACATTTCATCCTATGCAAAAGAATCCAATTAGCTTAATTCCTAAGTCTAATTGATATTCCCAATGATCATGCAAGGTCCGATTAATTAATTAGTCATTCCAACTTAGAATTAACTAATCTATCACACAAATCCAATTTTTCGGAAGTATTGAACTGTAGAAATACAAAACAACATAATCAAATCATAAATTAACAGGAAATCAAGCTAGATTATATAAAAATTAAATCCATAAATCCATGAACAAGTTTACCCCTAGCTGAGCACTAGGGTTTAGTGTGAAGTCATTACATAATTAGCAGAAAACCAAAAAACAGAGAGGGAAATCAAACAAATCATGAAGCTCTACAAATTCCTTGCTTGAATCTTCAATCCTTTGCTTGAATCCACAGTTAGCAGTTACCCTTGATGAGTTTTGGGTCTCTCCTAGGGTTTCTACTCACGGCTTCCCTTTCTAATTTTCAGTTCTTCCCCCTTCTCTTGATTTTTTCACACAAAACTTATACGGGTAATGTACATGGGGTATGACACGGCCCGTGTGGTACCCCGTGTTTCTCTGCGAAGGTTGATCAGCATGATACACGGGGTATGACACTCTCCGTGTTTACTTACGAAGTGTCAAGCAGTATGGTACACGAGGTATGACACCACCCGTGTTCAACCCCGTGTTCTTCTGCAAGCAGCTCAGTGAAGCTTCAAAGCATTCCAGAAAGATACACGGCCTTACACACGGGGTTCCCATACCCCGTGTTCTTTGTCAGGTGAACAACTTTGCTTCGATTCTCCACAATTTGCAAGGTTTTGTCTCTAGATCCTTTTCTACTGCTCAAATGTGTCACTTCAAAACCTGAAAATAAAATATTGAGCATTTAAGTACCCTTTTTCAATTAATTTGCACAAGATACTAAGTAAATAAGTGATAAAACACATAGAATTTGAGTGAAATTGTGCATTTATCAATATACAAGTTCATAAACCTTACAAACAATATAGTTAGTCTAATCTAATATATCAAGATATTGATGCATGATTCATATAAAATAAATTAACACAAGAACATGCATAAGCCTTACATATGCATAAGCCTCATATCATACATGCATCAATTATAGCATAGTATGTCCATTAAAGCTTATAAAATGTACCAATTTAGCACAAGATATCCAATGCTATTGTAACACCTATTTGTCATTATCAAAACTCATCATATATAATCTTAACGCTAACAATCTCCCCCTTTTTTATGATGACAAATCACCAAAGAAAAATATGTCCAAGATAATGATTTAACGTAGTAAGCATATGAAGATATCAAACATTAAGCACATAGCATATTTTTCTTTTCTCTTTTTTCTTCTCCCCTTATTTGACATCAACAAAAAGGATAAGCAAACATGTTGAAGGAAATGATGTCATACAAGTGATATCATACAAGTGACATAACATATTTTTCTTTTCATCTTGTTCTCCCCTTAATTTAGTGATATATTGAAGTAATTGATGTCATTATTTTCCCTTCTCTTTTTCATTATCATATTCTCCCCTTATTTTTCTTCTCCCCATATTTACTTAAAAGATAATTATAATTGAAAGTCATACTATTCAAGTCATATGATCTCTACAAGATTATCAAGGATTACATATCATGATCATATGAAGAAAATATTCATGAAATAAATGAATCAAAGGATATAGCATTTTACCTTCCTCCTTTAAGTAAGTGTTAATAGACATGTAATGTGTGTAAACATTTGAAGCCTTTCATGTCAAGAGAGATGTGTGAGCTAAAGTATAGATTAAATATAAGCAAAGCTCTCCCTCAAATCATGCTATTTATTTTGTCTAAGCTCCCCCTTAATGAAACAATATTAATTTTCTCATATTTCTAAAAACATGGCTCCCTTTTTGAAACATTTTAAAATAGATTGGAAATATGAAAAGCATAAAGGATCAAGACATTTATAACCATCAAAGCATATAACCATATTTATGAACAAGGCAAACAAACCTTTTTTAATCTTAACAAAAATGCATTTGGATTGCTCCCCCTTTCAAAGATACTTTGTTAGAACCAAATCTTTTAAAGATGGTCATTTGAAAAACAATATATCAAGATGATAAAAGATTTAAGCAATTTGAAATCAATGACTTTTTATTTTCAAAACTATCTTGAAAAAGAAATCATTTGAAATAATCTAATGCATGCATATCTCCTTAATATGTTTCCTTTATGAAAGATTATGAGTAGCACAAGTTCCAAGCAATCAAGAAACTTAACTCAAGAACATCATGAAAAAAAATATGCAATAGGGATAGAAGAGATAAAAAACTATCAAGCTTTCCCTATAGTGATGACAATGATCATGTAATAATAATAATTAAGCACGTTTTCATTATAATCAAGCATATTTTTCATAATCATATTCTATCTATCCAAGAGCTAATAAACCAAGAGTATAAAGCAATCTAAACATTTATGATCCATAAGAAAAGAATAAGGATAGAGATACTCATTGGTTTTAGCAATATAAAGTGTTTCTTGGTTGCAATCATCTTCTTTCTCATCACTTGTGAGGTGAATATCATCAAGCTTCATGAGTGATGAATTTTTCTTAGTGTGCTTGCCTTTGAAGGATAATTTGAATCCTTTTATAACGCATCTTTAAATCAAAGCATGACATTCCATTCCAACTTTTTCAACACTTCACACACTTGAAGATGATCTTTTGAATAATCTCTTGAAAAATCTTGTAAACTTTTAAGCATAAAACTCAAGATTGGAGATTAGAGTCATACAAGTCAAATGCTAAAGACATCTCAAGGAAAAGATAGCATCATGACAATTCAAGATAGGAGATTAGGAATTCTCCAATGAATTGTTAGCTATAGGCATCATTTTAGCACTTCTTGGAACATGTACATGATTGATAGAAAAATATTAGACAAGTACTATATTATCAACCATGTAATCTTTGAACCTTTAAGGAGAAAAGAAAATTTTAAATGAAGTCATTTTCAAACTAATGAGGATTTTTTATAAACTCAAAAATGATCTATGATTTTTAGAAAATATAAGAAATTAGCAAAACTCATAAAATCATTTTGAGGGAACAAGCATATAAAAGCAAAAGATATGATCAACCATTATATATTCACTAATAAATGAAATGAGCTCCTTTCTAAACTTTTGTAAATTTTAATTTTTAAAAATCATGGAGCTATTTTGTTTCCAAATTCAAACATAAGCATCAAGATATATTGGTGACATATTTTCTTTGATAGAATAAATAATCTTCCTTTAGCAAAAAGAGCATATATCATCTTAAAGATAAAGTCAAATATATTAATCATATGCTTATTCATCAACTATGTAAACTCAAGAGAGATATAAAGTATATTAAGCATAGAGAAAGGATAGAGTATACTAATATTTTAAAACTCATTCCTCTTTGAAGAAGTTGACTTTGTTATGGAAGTTAGTTGATCTATCCTCAAGTTAAAATTTCCTTCCATTATGCTTGAGGTAGTGTCACACTTCCTTCCTACATGAAACTCTAGATAACTTCTTTAGTACAAAATTGAGACTTGGGTCCATGGGGGTTAGTGAATATCAATGTAATATGCTTATGAAAGATTAATCAATTCAAACAAGAGAGAAAAATGATCATATTCTTAAGAATCATTTTCAAAGCATTTGCATATTCTCCATATATAGGCAATAGAAAATGAAATTCAATGGAAAATATATTAAGCATTGCACACCAATATGTTATGTTATATCATCAAAGGGCTATGGGTAAATTAAGGTAAAGTAAATCATGTATTTAGATTTCAATTTTAATGAAACAAGGGTGGAGAAAAATGAAGTTATTATTGCCCTTAGTCATTTATATAAGGGACCTTATGAATCAATTGGTGAATTGATTCATAAATGAATATAATTATCTATGAATCGATTGGCCACTTGATTCATGGCCAAGAAATTTAAAATGTTAGACTTCCCTCCATATACTATCAATCGATTGGTGAATCAATTGTGGACTTCCAAAGACGAATACTGCATTCTCTGAATTAATTAGTCACTCGATTCTGTCTCTAATGAATCAATTAACCACTCGATTGATTTTTCACTAAAAGCTTTCAATTCATTATTTTCAATTCTAGATGATTCATAATCATGACTTTTGAGCTTGTGTTCATTTCTAATCATGAAAGAATAACTCATATATGATTTTGATTAATATGAATCACAATCTTCAAGCAATGCTCGTGCTTTAAAATTAACAACCTCTTTTTTCAATGAATATCAAATGAAGTAACACAAGAGGTTTGAGGAGTTAATACCTTATCTTTTGCAACGAAAGGATAAACCTTTCTTACCCATTGCTTCTCTTTAAAATGTTTAAGCTTTGCAATAGCACAATTATGTGTTTGAGAAGCTTTAGTTATGCCAAGTCTTCTTTATCCAATCATCAACTTTAGAAAAGCTTTTGAAGACTCCTTCTTTTCTTGACCAAATTGCCTCCTCTTGTATGAAATTTTCTGCATAATCAAATCACTAGGAAGACATTTTGGTACCTATTTCATTTTAGGTCCTTGAATGTTAGTACTCAAGCATTTAGACACTTTAGGAACCTAAATTTATTTCTTTCTCATACAAGAATCTTTTCTAATAGGGCATAAATGATAAATATGACCTTCATAACCACAATAATTACAAATGATAGAATTCTTTCTAAAATTTGATTTTTCATGTAAGATGTATTTAGAAAACTTAAGTTTTTTTTATAGAAATTACAATTTTGTTCAATCTTGCCTAGAGGTTTTCTTGACTTTCCAAAAGTAAAATCTACATCTTCATTCAAAGACTTGGAAAGTGCACAAGTTGATTGTTCAACTTCCTTTTTAGATAAATCATTCCTAATTTCAAAGTCACAATAAGTTGAAGAATCAAGTTTCATAGAAATTCTATGATTATGCAATTCATTTAAGGCATATAGGTCATTAACACAAGGACTAGTACTAAATTTAGAATCATATGCCTCTAAGTCCTTTTCAAGCATAGAGCATGAATTTTCCATTTGAATCTCAATTTGTTCTTCCTTAGAATCATCCTTCCTTTCATCTTTAAATTCTTCACTAAGAGGTGTTGAAGATGCTTCACACTTTTGCATATCCTCTTGAAAAATCTCCTTGGAAATAATTTCCTTTTGTTCTATTTTCTTTTCTTGCTCAACATAAATACACTTGTTAATAGAAACATGGTCATCAAGATAATAAGCACTAAGAGTGTCCCAAATTTCCTTAGCATTAAAACATTTAGACACCATAGTATAAGCATTATCATTCAAACTACTAAGCAAGATTTTCATAGCTTGGATATTTAAAGAAAATTTCTTTTTGTAATCACTATCCCATTCATTTCTTGGTTTTAAGATAAAACCATTCTTAATGATTTCCTAAGCATCAAAATCAAAGGCTTCTATATAACACTCCATTTTTCCTTTCCAAACATTAAAATATGAACCATCAAAGTATAGAGGTTTGGAAATATCAACATATTCAAACATTGGAGCATTTAAAATATCAAAATTTTCTTTTAAAGAGTCGTCATCAAAGATTGCCATGGATCCACTTAAGATGGTTAAATCCTTTAAACAAGAGCCCATAGCTCTAATACCAATTATTGGCCTTGGCAACCCATACCTAAGAGGGGGTGAATTGAGTGTTTTTAAAACTTTTCTTATTTTTTAAATTCTTTTTGGAAACCTTTTGATTTTGGGAAGCCATGAGAATAATCTTGATTTAATCAATTCCAAGAGAGTTCAACCTGGCTCTGATACCACTATTGTGAATTCGGATTATTACATGCAGCAGAATTTTAAAATTTTAATCCGAATTCTACCTAGGATCCATGCAAAAAGCATAAATCAATGATTAGGGTTTTACCTATTGGGCACTCATGTTTCTACTGATCAAAACTTGAAAGTGGATGAATCAAATGCCAACCGAAAGGTACAGCATCTCTACAGTATCCAACGGAGTGAACAACGACTTCTCGACCTCCACGAATCTACTAGGATGCGTTTCTCCCTCTAGGAATTAGGATTCAATATTTTCTAAGTGATTTAGGATTTTAGGAGGCTTATGAGCGTGTACATAATATGCTGCCCTCAAGCCCCTTTTTATAGAACTTAGGCAAGTCACAATCCTAGTCCTACTAGGATAATACTTCCAAAATCCTAATCACACTTGACAACTCATTTTATCCTTATCCTTATCCTAGAGATAATGAGGAGATATAGGACTTATCTATTAATTATCTAATATTAGATAATATTATCACATAATATAAATATCTTAATATTAGATAATTGCATATAGTTATCAAATATCAAAATAATATTATCTCATAATATATTTATCTAATATTTGATAACGTAATTATTTGATATTACTTTAATATCAAATAATATCACATAATATATATATATATATATATATATATTACGTGAATAACATATTATTATTCTTAATAATAATAATATATATATGCACGAAAATAAGTCCAATTAATTGGATATTAATATAATTAAAGTCCAATTAATTATTATCTTATTCCTACTCCTTTTGTGTGACCTTGTAGGTTCTTACTACGTTGACAATGACTCATTATTGAGCCATAGATAGTGAGCGGTATCTAGCAATACATCACTGCACTCAAGTAGTAAGAATGTTTGTGATTCGACATCCACCTAATACATGATCAACGTTTTGCATCATAACCCTTTTGTAATAATATCCAAATTGAACTGGAGGCATGGAATGTGTCATCCTCGTCAATGTTCAATTTATATTTCTTGATACTGAGTATATTTAAAATAAATGATTAATATCACATATTAATCCAATTGAGTATGGCCATGCATTTCTAAGTCTCACTCAATCAAGGGGCCCAAAGATATTTCTCTTTCATACAAGAGTAACAAAATTTCATCTATATCACTCACTTCCCTCTGCACGATTTATGACACACCTAATCAATGCCCTATTCGTCATCCTGATCAAAGTTGATATAGGACAATATTAAAGTGAGTAATTCCTCATGTAGGAAACCGTAGTAACTTTAGGTCAAAAGTTTATATGTATTTGTGATCATATGAGAATAACTTATGACATGCCTATCCATGTAATATTCTCATAGTGGGTCAGTCCAGTACATTGTTCACTAATAATGTACTTATGTATTAATTTGATATCACATATCTATGATTCGTAATCATCAGTCATTATACATGCTAGTCTCGATGTATTATTACTATCCTTTTCGTAATAATACTTGACTAGGGGCATTTTAGGAATATTGAAGCTATTCCAAGGATAATTATTATATTAAGTTATAAATCGCACAGAATAATAATAAAATTATAAAAATAAAATATAATAATTAAATTACCTAAAATAAAATATAATATATTATGTATTACTTCAATCATCTATATGATTGGTTCCTAGGACACACACTAACAATCTCCCACTTGGACTAGAGCCAATCACTCATGTATCTAATACCAAGTGACATAGTATAACCATCATATTTTTTCTGCGCTAAAAGTTTTGTCAATGGGTCGGCGATATTATCATTAGTTAGTACTTTGCATATCTTCACATCTCCTCTATCGATGATTTCTCGAATGAGATGGAAGTACCTAAGTATATGTTTGGATCGATGGTGAGATCTGGGTTCCTTGCATATCTTAGTTGGTACTTTACATATCTTCATATCTCCTCTATCGATGATTTCTCGAATGAGATGGAAGTACCTAAGTATATGTTTGGATCGCTGGTGAGATCTGGGTTCCTTGGCTTGTGCAATGGCTCCATTGTTGTCACAATAAAGATCCATGGGGTTTGCAATGCTAGGAACAACGCCAAGTTCAGTAATGAACTTTTTTATCCAAATAGCCTCTTTTGACGCATCAGAGGCAGCAATATACTCAGCCTCTGTAGTAAAGACGGCCACTGTTTCCAGCTTTGAACTCTTCCAGCACACAGCACCACCATTTAAGCTAAATACATAACTTGACTGCGATCTAAAGTCATCCTTGTCGGATTGGAAACTGGCATCAGTGTAACCTTTTACAACAAGTTCTTCCTCTCCTCCATATATTAAGAATGAATCCTTAGTCCTTCTTAAGTACTTAAGGATATTCATAATGGCAGTCCAGTGAGGTTCACCTGGATTTTACTGGTACCTGCTCGTCATGCTTAAAGCATACGAGACATCAGGATGAGTACATATCATGGCATACATGATAGATCTAATTACTGATGTATATGGCATCTTATTCATGCGGTCCTTCTCATCTTGCGTCGAAATATATTGAGCTTTGGACAAATTTATGCCATGTGACATAGGCAAAAATCCTCTTTTAGATATATTGCATGTAATAATCCAAATTCACAACAGTGGTATCAGAGCTTCTTGTATCAGAGCTTCTTGTAAAAATTTAGTTCTGATTATGTGTTTTACCATTTTTCTAAATGTTTATATGAGAAATATTCTATTTTGGTTTAAATCATAATGGCATTTTTTATGAACATTTATGTGATAAATAAATATCAAATTAGTTTCTGTTTAAACTGGAGATATATATATAAGATATATGCAAACTCGTTGTTTAGTTCTGATTTGGTAGATATATATATATATATATATATATATATATATATATATATATATATATATATATATATATATATATATATATATGATATATATAATCTGTATTTCGAATGTGATTAATAATTGATGAGATAAATTGTATGAATCTGATTATGCATTTTTTTGGTTCACATTCAAATCTGTTTCATGCAGAATTCTGGTTTTTTAATTTGAATTTGAATATACTTTTGTGATTGATTCTGGGTTCTGTTTTAAATAAGAACAAATAGGATTAATTACATGAAAATCATTTTCTGAAGTAAAGAGGTTTTATTATGAATCAGAATTAATCAAACTTAATCCTTAAGTTAGGTTATATATGTGTGATATATATATGCATTCTGGATTAGTATTTAATTTTGAGCTTTCATATGATGAAACCTTGAATCTGTATAGTATATGTGATATAATCTACATTTAATGAATATGATCTATTCTGCACAAAATCAATGTGATTAATTTCAAATCTAACTTGACATATAAATCTGGTTAAATTTGTTTTAATGTGATTTGAAATAAATCTGGATTAATGTATGAAGTATATTGTATAATATGTTTGAATTAAGTTTGATATATTTGATATGATTAAATCTATCCAATGTAAAACCTATTTTGAAACTATGATTTGAATGTCAATCATATAGTCGAATTGCTCGACTTGGGCTATGTCAATTGTTGGCAAAATGAATTGAAATTTGAATGTCAATCATATATATAGCGAGACTGCCGTGCTAACTCTGCGTAGCATTCAAAAATTATTTTTGTTCTTAAGGTGCTGTTTTAGAACATGATTTTTTATGATGATTATGTTATGAAATATATATGTCAATCATCCTCCTTATCTTGGTTACATATATTTCTTAGCAATTATTACATATGATGTATCAATGTGTTGTATAGTATGGCCCTTGGAGTTTTTATGGACAAATTTTAAATACGACTTGCGTGTCATGTCTTCTTCTATTTTTCTAATATATATTCTCTTCTCATCTCACTCCCCCCAAATGAAGCTCGGGGTTTCTGTTGTAAATTTGTAATTACAATGGAGCATTCTTGGCTTGGAACAAGGAGAAGTTAAGGAGCTATGGGACAAGAAGAAGCTAAGGAGTTAATTAGGAATGTCATTAGAAAATAGAATTTTAGGGCCATACTATGTGACATTTTGATTTCTTTATTATGTGATGATATGGATGAACATGCATTTACTATGTGATAGAATATGTACCTACTATGTGATAGTTCTATTCATTACATGATATATGATATGCAGTAGTCTATTTTATTCATTTACTTTATATGATGTATGAGATATGCTAGATATATTGCATGAATAAATAGGCTAGTTATGGTGAGATCTGATAATAATTAAGTTAAAATCCATCATCTAAAATATTAAGTTAGTAATAATTTATGATGCCTTCCATTGTTTAGCACTCATCAAAGCCTCGATCGATATAAGGTAGGTTTGCCAAAGCAAGGTACCTCATTTATCTTGGTGAGATGTGACTGGATAATAGTGATATCCGAATGTCAAACATTGGGTCTAACTTAACTAGGATATGTCAATAGGATTGAGACTTAGAGACATAGAGTTGGGCTTTAGTTCATAAGATAGACTAGAATAAGTGTTGTCCACCCAAATATCTAAGAGTTATATATGATACAATTAGCAAGTATTGCCTACCTAAATAACTAAGTTTTAAGTGATTAGCCAAAGCTAACTTAAAGCTTGGTGAAATATGGATCTTGGCCCACTAGAAAGCTTAGACAATATGACTTTCCGAATTAATAGTGAGGGCTATTAATTTGAATGAAGTAGTGGGAGGTACATTTAATAAAAGACCTTATTAAATATTTTAAACTTAATACTTACTTTGCATATTTCTATTGTAGATAACCAATGGCTAATACATCAAATAACTTATCACTACAATCGATCCTTGAGAAGGACAAATTGAATGGGACAAACTTCCTGGACTGGTACAGAAGTTTGAGGATAGTCCTCAAATATGACAAATATGAGCAAAAAATGTATGTCCTAGAGGAACCTGTTCCTCAAGAACCTGAAGTTACTGCCTCTCGAGCTCAAAAGGATGCTTATAAGAAGCATCATGATGATGCATTAGATGTCGGTTATCTCATGTTGGCTACCATGGACTCTGAGCTTCAGAAGCAACATGAGAACATAAAAGCTTATGACATGCTTGAGCATCTTAAAAAGCTTTATGAAGGCCAAGCTTAGCATGAGAGGTTTGAGGTGACAAAAGCCTTGTTTCAATGTAAACTAGCAGAAGGAAACCCTGTTGGGCCTCATGGACTCAAAATGATTGGGTATGTTGAGAACCTTGAGAGATTGGGTGCTCCACTAGGTTAAGAGTTGGCCACTGACTTAATTATGCAATTGTTGCCACAAAGTTATAGTTAATTTATCATGAATTACAACATGAATGAAATTGACAAACCACTGCCAAAATTGTTAAGCATGTTAAGAACTGTTGAACAAAATTTGCAAAAGACTAAGCCTAATACCATAATGACAGTTCAAAAGGGCAAAGGCAAAGGAAAAGGCAAGGGCAAAAATAAGAAGGATTCCAAATCCAAAGGCAAGCTTAAGTCTAAATCCTTTGCACTGAAACCAAAAGAGGGAATGGCTAGGGAAGGGACATGCTTCCATTGCAATCAGATCGGACATTGGAAAAGAACCTGTAAGGTCTATCTGGAAGATCTGAAAAAGAAGAAGGGAAGTGAGACTTTCGCTTGAAGTATCTATGTTATAGAAATTAATGTTTCCACTTCTACATCTCGAGTATTAGATACCGGATGTAGTTCTCACATTTGCACAAATGTGTAGGAACTACAAAGGAGTAGGACTCTAGCTAAAGGCGAAATGGACCTACGAGTTAGTAATGGAGCAAGAGTCGCTGTGCTAGCTGTAGGGACATATTATCTATCTTTACTTTTTAGTTTAGTAATAAAATTAGAGGATTGTTATTTTATGCCTGCTATCAGCAAGAATATTATTTCTATTTCTTGTTTAGACAAGAAAGGTTTTTCATTTATAATTAAGGACAAAAGTTATTCAGTTTATTTAAATGAAATATTTTACTATAGTGCACAAATGTTCAATAGGCTCTATATTCTTGATCTTAAAATGCCTGTCTATAACATAAACACTAAGCGATTTAAATCAAATGATTTAAATCCAACCTATCTTTGGCATTATCGTTTGGGCCATATAAATGAGAAGTGCATATCCAAGCTCCATAAAGATGGATTCTTGGATTCATTTGATTTTGAATCATATGAAATATGCGAATCTTGTTTGTTAGGTAAAATGACTAAAACATCATTCACTGGACACAGTGAAAGGGCTAATGATCTATTAAGTCTCATACATACTGATGTATGTGGGCCTATTAGTTCACCTGCTAGAAGAGGTTTCCAGTACTTCATTACATTTACTGATGATTTGAGTAGATATAGATATGTGTATCTTATGAAACACAAATCAGAATCCTTTGAAAAGTTCAAGGAATTCAAGAATGAAATGCAAATCTAACTTAGCAAAAGTATTAAAATACTTCGATCAGATCGAGGTGGAGAATACTTAAGCCGAGAATTTGATGACTATCTAAAGGAGTGTGGTAAAGTATCACAACTCACTCCACCTGGAATGCCACAATGGAATGGTGTTTCAAAAAGGAGGAATCGTACCTTGTTAGACATGGTACAATCTATGATGAGTCATACAGATCTTCCAATTTCCTTTTGGGGGCATTCTCTAAAGACAACTGCTTTTACCCTCAATCGTGTTCCCTCTAAAATAGTTCAAAAGACTCCATATGAGATATGGACTGGGAAACGTCCCAGCTTGTCTTTTATGAAGATTTGGGGTTGCGAGGCCTATGTAAAACGTCAAGTTTCTGATAAGCTCGGACCCAAATTGGACAAGTGCTACTTTGTAGGGTATCTTAAGGAAACTAAGGGATACTATTTCTATAATTCTAGTGAAGGTAAAGTGTTTGTCACACGAACTAGTATTTTTCTGGAAAGAGAATTTATCTTTAAGAAAAAATGTGGGAGGAAAGTAGAAATCGAAGAAGTACAAGACTCATAAAGTAACACTGAACCTATAATAGAGCCTGAAAAAAGACCACAAGATGTTATGGGTCAAGAACTAGCTAAAGTAACACAAGGCCCGCGTAAATCTAGTAGGATACGCCATGAGCCCGAGAGATATGGATTTCTTATGACTCAAAATGGCAATGTTTTGCTCATGGATCAAGATAAGCCTATAACTTACCAAGAAGCAATAAAAGGGCCAGACTCTGAGAAGTGGCTTGAGGCCATGAAATTTGAGATGGATTCCATGTATACTAACCAAGTATGGACTTTTGTTGATCCACTTGAAAGGGTAAAACTCATTGGGTGCAAATGGATTTTCAAGAAGAAAATTAACATGGATGGTAACGTGCAAACCTTTAAGGGACGATTAGTCGCAAAAGGTTATAGGTAAGTTCATGGTATAGACTATGATGAGACCTATTCCCCAGTTGCCATGCTTAAATCCATCCGAATTTTGCTTGCTATTGCAGCTTTTTATGATTACGAAATCTGGCAGATGGATGTCAAAACTGCTTTTCTTAATGAAAAGCTCCTTGAGGATGTGTATATGACATAGCCTAAGGGTTTTGTCATTCCTGAAACTGTTGAAAAGGTATGTAAGCTATAACAATCCATTTATGGATTAAAGCAAGCTTCACGGAGTTGGAATCTTTATTTTGATGAGGCAATCAAAGAATTTGGTTTCATAAAAAATGACAATGAATCTCGTGTTTACAAAAAGATTAGTTAGAGCACAATTACTTTCCTTGTATTGTATGTGGATGACATACTACTCATCAGAAATGATATCCCTACACTGCAAACAGTAAAGACTTAGTTAAGGAATTGTTTCTCGATGAAATACTTAGGTGAAGCTGCCTATATACTAGGTATTAAGATCAATAGAGATAGATCAAGAAAATTGCTTGACCTAAGTCAGAGTACGTAGATAGATAAAGTGTTAAAACAGTTTAACATGCAAGAATCTAAAAGAGGATTTTTGCCTATGTCGCATGGCATAAATTTGTCCAAAGCTTAGTGTCATTCGACACAAGATGAGAAGGACCGCATGAATAAGATACCATATGCATTAATAATTAGATCTATCATGTATGCCATGATATGTACTCGTCCTGATGTCTCATATGCTTTAAGCATGACGAGCAGGTACCAGTAAAATCCAGGTGAACCTCACTAGACCGCCCTTAAGAATATCTTTAAGTACTTAAGAAGGACTAGGGATTCATTCTTAATATACGGAGGAGAGGAAGAACTTGTTGTAAAAGGTTACACTGATGCTAGTTTCCAATTCGACAAAGATAACTTTAGATCGCAGTCAAGTTATGTATTTAGCTTAAATGGTGGTACTGTGTGCTGGAAGAGTTTAAAACAGGAAACAGTGGCCGACTCTATTACAGAGGCTGAGTATATTGCTGCCTCTGATGCGTTAAAAAAGGCTATTTGGATCAAAAAGTTCATTACTGAACTTGGCATTATTCCTAGCATTGCAAACCCAGTGGATCTCTATTGTGATAATAATGGAGCCATTGCACAAGCCAAGGAACCTAGATCTCACCAGTGATCCAAACATATACTTAGGCACTTCCATCTCATTCAAGAAATCATCGATAGAAGAGATGTAAAGATTTGTAAAGTACCAACTGATGATAATATCGCCGACCCACTAACAAAGCCTTTAGCACAGAAAAAGCATGATGGTCATACTATGTCACTTAGTATTAGATACATGAGTGATCGGCTCTAGTCCAAGTGAGAGATTGTTAGTATGTGTCCTAGGAACTAATCATATAGATGATTGAAGTAATACATAATATATTATATTTTATTTTAGGTAATTTAATTATTATATTTTATTTTTATAATTTTATTATTATTCTGTACAATTTATAACTTAATATAATAATTATCCTTGGAATAGCTTTGCTATTCCTAAAATGCCTCTAATCAAGTATTATTACGAAAAGGATAGTAATAATACATCGAGACTAGCATGTATAATGACTGATGATTACGAATCATGGATATGGATATCAAGTCAATACATGAGTACATTATTAGTGAACAATGTACTGGACTAACCCACTATGAGAATATTACATGGATAGACGTGTCATAAGTTATTCTCATATGATCACAAATACATATAAACCTTTGACCTGAAGTCATTACGGTTTCTTACATGAGGAATTACTCACTTTAATATTGTCCTATATCAACTTTGATCAGGATGACGAATAGGGCATTGATTAGGTGTGTCATGAATCGTACAGAGGAAAGTGAGTGATATAAATGGAATTTTGTTACTCTTGTATAAAAGAGAAATATCCTTGGGCCCCTTGATTGAGTGAGACTTAGAAATGCATGGCCATACTCAATTGGATTAATATGTGATATTAATCATTTATTTTAAGTGTACTCAGTATCAAGAAATATAAATTGAACATTGACGAGGATGACACATTCCATGCCTCCAGTTCAATTTGGATATTATTAAAAAAGGATTATGATGCAAAATGTTGATCATGTATTAGGTAGATGTCGAATCACAGACATTCTTACTACTTGAGTGGTAGTGATGTATTGCTAGATACCGCTCACTGTCTATGGCTCAATAATGAGTCATTGTCAATGTAGTAAGAACCTACAGGGTCACACAAAAGGAGTAGGAATAAGACAATAATTAATTGATCTTTAATTATATTAATATCCAATTAATTGGACTTATTTTCGTGCATATATATATATATATTATTAAGAATAATAATATGTTATTCACGTAATATATATATATATATTATGTGATATTATTTAATATTAAAGTAATATCAAATAATTATATTATCAGATATTAGATAAAATATATTATAAGATAATATTATTTTTATATTTGATAACTATATGCAATTATCTAATATTAAGATATTTATATTATGAGATAATATTATCTAATATTAGATAATTAATAGATAAATCTTATCTCTCCTCATTATCTCTAGGATAAGGTTAAAATGAGTTGTTAAGTGTGATTAGGATTTTGGAAGCATTATCCTAATAGGACTAGGATTGTGACTTGCCTAAGTTCTATAAAAAGGAGCTTGAGGTAGCACATTATGTACATGCTCATAAGCCTCCTAAAACCCTAAATCACTCAGAAAATATCGAATCCTAATTCCTAGAGAGAGAAATGCATCCTAGCAGATTCGTGGAGGGCGAGAGGTTGTTGTTCACTCCGTGTGGATACTATAGAGACATTGTACCTTCTGGCCGATGTTTAATTCATCCACTCTCAAGTTTTGATTAGTAGAAACACGAGTGCCCAATAGGTAAAACCCTAATCATTGATTTATGCTTTTTGCATGGATCCTAGGTAGAATTCGGATCAAAATTTTAAAATTCTACTGCATGTAATAATCCAAATTCCCAACAACTTAAGCCCCTTAATTTCCTATTAGGCCTTTTTGTAATTTTCATAAACTTAATGTTAGGCTTCTTATGATATTCTAACTCATACAAATGCCTAATATAATTTCTACAAAAAACTAGCTAGGTAAACCTTATACTATCTTTATGATTTACTCGAATTTTACTTAACTACATTACTAGGTTTCTATTAGGATGGTTTCTATTCAAAAATTCCTCTTAAATTTTCTTGCTCTAATAGGGCATTACACCAAGTTAGAAGGTTAAGATACAAAGAGTTACCCTTAATGAAAATTATATGGGAATGACATTGTATAGAATAAGCAACTTAGGAATTTGAACAGGAAATGCAGTATAATTACCAAGACCTTTTTGGTAAGCATTAAGGTTTAATGATATTACCAATATATAATATTAGAATCATTAGTGCAATTAATTCTTTAAGAATTTGAAGATGAATTCTATGAAGAGAAAGAATTATCATACCTCTTAAGAAATTAAAAATAATTACAATATTTATATATTGAAAAAAAATATTTAATTATTATAACTTTTTTCAAAATAAAAATTTTATAAGAAATAATAGGATTTTGTGGTAGAATATAAGGTAATATAGTAAGAATAAGAAGAAATAAAATAATTAAACCCTAAAGTGTTATTAGAATTAAGTGAGTATAAAGGAGATCTAGGAAGTCTTTTTCCAATATCACTCCCAAGTTACTTTTAATTCCTTAAAATGCCCTTAAAACCTTAAACCCTTTATAAGTCCCAAAGCAAATTTTCTAAGCAACTCTAACTTCTTCCAACTCTTCTTTATCTACTTCTCCTTATTTTCTTCAATTTGATTTAGCAAGCTCAATCCACCAAGTCCAAGAAACCATCACCAATCCTTAGTTAAATTAAGCTAAGTAATAATAATTTAAAGCTTTGAACAATTATTTTTCAAGCTTTTGCTTAGATGGTGAAGTTAGGGATTTTTAAATATTTAGCACTAATTTTTAGAAATTAGATGAATAAGGCAAGTCAATCATCATTTCAATCTTCTTTCATCTCTTCCATACTAAGGTAAGTAACAATTTACTTAAACTAAATTGTTGAATATGATTTTAAATTAGTTGGGACTAAATTGATAGGTATTGACCATATAATGATTAATTAATGCAAATTCTAGTTTATAATTTGTTTTTTTAATTGGAATTAGGTTGAAAACCTTTAGTGATGCTTAATTCAAACTATAAGCTAAGTTTGTGATGATATGTGTTGTTAATATGGAGTCAAAATATTATATGAATAGTAAAATATAAAAAATTAACAAATTCAAGCTTATAGTTGACTATAGCCTTGAGAATCGCCCTTGAAAAGGTCTATAGTTGACTATCCTAAAAAGTTTGCTTTCTAGATGCCTATGGTCAATTATAGCTTCCAATATTTCTTTTTGGATAAATATAGTTAACTATGGTGACTAGATTTTTCTTTTAAACCCCTATAGTCGATTATATAGTCAACTATTATCCTATTTTTCTTAATTTTGCATGTTTTTATCAAATTTTATGATATTGTAATAGTATATGATTCATATATTTTATAATTCATATATGGATGCAATTGTATTTAATTTCTAATGCTTAAATCCCAGTATGGGATCTTATTATGTTAAGAATCATGAAAAGATGGATAAAATCATGGATATGTAATATAAAGTCAGATATGAAAATTTTCTATAAAGGAATAAGGCAGACCTTTGAGGGATAAGGTAATATTTGTGAATGGATAAGTCTAACCAAGAGTTATAAGGATGTTTAAATGTTTTTCTAGTTTATTTAATTATTATTATACATTTAAATGGAAATAGTAGTGTCTATTTATAATGTTATGAACAATTATTCCTTGTGAACTAAGGAATGGTCTAAATGGTAAGGATTTTGTAAATATTCTTTTGAATAAGAATTTAGGTAGATTATTTAGTTATTAAGTCTTAGACTCACTTTTTTATATGTTTAATTTTGTAAATACTACTGCAAAAGCTCCTCCACCATTACCATAGAAGGAATAGATTCCTCCAAGCTTATTATATGCAATATAGTTGTAAAAAAATATTTTATTATATATAAGAATACTTTCATGAGCTTTGTAGTGTACATGATTTAAAATAGTAGGAGCACTTTATAGGTATTAGGGTTAATTAAGCAAGCCCAACCTTCAATTGCTATGGTAAGTAAGCAGGTTTAACTTCCTAACTTTGCTAATTTTGAATATACATACCTAAATGTGAATATTTTGATCTTTTGTATAAGTTATCTCACATTATTAGTAAATTATGTGTTAATACCAAGTAATGGAGTTCAATTAGGTTGGTGGAAAATAGGGTTATAATTTTTATAGCATTCATGACTTAGGAAGGTTGTAAGTTATTCAAGTGTTGATAGTCTGTACATAGCCACATCAATCCACCTTTCTTTTTCATAAACAAAACCAAAACTTCTATACATGAAGAGCTTAGATGAATAAAATCTTTATTTATCAAATCCTGCAATTATTCCTTCAATTCTTGTGATTTTATCCCGACCATTCAATATAAGAGTATGAAAATAGGTTCAATGTTAAGAATTAGATCAATAAGGAATTCTATTTCTTTATTAGGTAGTAATCCATGCAATTCCTTTAAAAGCATGTTAGGAAACTTTTATACCACAGAGACATTATTGGTATTTGGAACTAGTTAATTTAAATCTCAAATCATGACTAGATAAACTATACATCCCTTCTTAACAAGTCTTTAAGCTTTAAGATTCAAAATCAAGCTAATGGTTTTTAGCAACCTATCTTCTTAAAACTTAATAAGCAAAAAACCTTTTATGGAAAATGTAACTAATTTATTAAAACAATTCCTACATGGATACATATAAGACAAACTTCTATCTTATAAGTGGTCATTAAGGATTTATTAACCAAGGTCATCACAATTAGGGGTGCATTTATAAGCTTAAAGGGCTTATTAAGAGTAAAAACAAATCATTTCAAAACAAAGATATCAGCAACACCTAGATCAAATAACACTCTTATAGGAAAATTATCAATTTTGAAGGTACTTGTCACTACAGTATTAAAGGCGTAGACCTCTTGGTATGTTAATATATAAACCCTTACTTAACTTCCACTTGCAACTTTATCTAAATTATTCACATTAGTGCTTCTTGAAGGTGTAAATTAACTCTTTAAGAGATTTATAATTAGAAGATTTAGAGCATTTCATAAAGACACGAGATAATTAGTGCCTTAGCTTTGGATGTTTTCAAGATATTCCCTACCTTGTGCCTTTTACAACCACATTTGAAACATACTGCCCCAAAATAATGCATAAGCTGTCATAGTGAGATTGGCATTATAGGTACCAAGGCACCCTAAATCTTACATTACTTTGAGTTAAAAGGTGGTTCTATTGATGGCATGGTGGAGGATTTAATTAACTCTTTTAGTTCTTGGCATTTCTTCCTAAGGAGAGATCCACTTTGTGCACTATAGAATGGGTGAAACCACCTTTTTCTCTCTTGGATGTTGATTAAGAAGGAATTCCCCTAGATAGTTGCACTTGGTTTAGTTTTTTGGACTCACTTCTCTTCCTTCCTTACATGGTTGACTCATGCTTGCACTTTTTTTTAGTCCTAAACTCAAGCCTTAAGGCTTAGTCTAAAGCTTATTAGTAAGTTATTGCATCGTTGGTGTGCAAGATATTGTCTATATTATTTCCTTTCATTTTATGTCTCTTAAAAGGTTAAATATGCTTAATTTAATGAAATTGGTCTTGTTTTGTGATTGGTATATGATTTTATAATGTTTTTGAATTGTTTGGTTAATGTTGGATATTTAACTATTTCATATTTTTGGCTATAACTTGAGTTTTGGATATCTAAATTAGGTAATTGTTATATTATTGGAAAGCATAGAAAAAGTTCTAAGATTTTTATTTTTGGCTAAGATCGATTCATATATTTGGAAAGTCAAATTTAGTTCTAAAGATGAAGCTCTATTTTTATCCTAACTATCCTAATCATGATTTTTGGGCTATATTTGGAGCTTTAAAAGTTCAATTAAGGTGAAATTAATGCCCAAAATTAGATAAGACCTAGCCTAACCACTTTCATGTTGAGTTTAATGAAACTGCGTTGTTATGATGGTCGAACTTGAATTGAAGTTGAATTATGAAATTTTACTATAGTAAACACTATTAGTAATTTAAATTGTAAATTAAGTTATAAACTTCCAAATTATGCAAGGTCACATTCTTTATAATTATAAAAGACATATTTACTTAGCCCATTAGGTTTTCTAGCTTAGAAAATCATATTTAAAAAGGTTTTGTAACTCCAAAGGTAACATATTTTATTTTAAATAGAAACATTTCTCTTATTGTTTTCTCTTACAACCATCATGAGTGGTTAATTCTTTTTGTTAGTTCAAAGGATTAACACTCTAATCTTAGTTTGGATTTTGAGATTTTGTTTTAATTTAATTTACTTTTGATTAATTCATTTCTTGTTTCTTTATTCAACTCTTATTTTATGATTATTTTGGGCGGTTAGCTAATTAGGCTTGTTAGTTGATTACTCTTAATAATCTATTGCTATATGATTGATTGCAATTTATTCTTATATACAAGTTAGTTATTTTATTAAGTGTTTGATTTTTATGTGTAAAATTAAAATCATTTAGGATAATCATAAGATAAATTGACAATTTCTCACATGTAGGATTGTTGATTTAGTTTTGGCTATTTTTGAATTGATTACTTCTACTAATTAATTAGGGATTGGCTTTAATCTTAAGTTAATTAGTATTAGATAATTAATTTGTAATATTAAGTGGGGATCATTACAATGCGTCTGGGTAATTCATAGTTAAGTAATTAAATCAAGAGTAACCTTGTTGATGTTGATAATAAATCTATAATTAGAGTGTCAAATTCCTTGAACTGAGTTTTTATATCCAATTTTACTCTATTTTAATCTTGATTCATTGTGTATTTAAATTGCTTTTGAAAGTCCCCTATTTTCACATTTTATTTTGCTAATTGATTTTTATTCTCTTAGGTAAAATTTGGACTTACCCTTTACTTCATTTTTGAGGGACTTTAGTTTTTAATTTTAATGTAAAATAACACATATCAAAATTTTAGCACCTTGCTGAAGAATAGCTTAGTAAATTTCTTATTATTTTCCTTTATTTTTAGCCTTCTTTTGTTTAATTTTTAGTATTTTTCAAGCTTGTCAGTAGTGTTGGGATCGGGAGCCATACAAGCATAGCGGAATAAACTGATCTCATCCACCAGATCCATGTAAAAATGTTAAATCAGAACAAGGATTTGTTAAATACCTTTGTAATGACTCTAGAACTTGGTCGTTGATCACCTCTTCAGCTTCCTTTTTGGCCGAAGACTCTGAGGTATCCACACGAACTCACGAATCACCGATGAATGTCCACACGAGCATCGGTTGGAATTGTTCTTCTTTGCCTCGTAGTGCTAGCTACGCCTCTTCAAGGGTTTTGATCAAGGAAAGGTGCTAGGATTTTTCTATGCTTGGAATGCGTGAATAATAATGAATTAACTATTATTACCTAACAAGCCTATTTAACTAGATGCATAGAAAATCCTAACCTATTTGGGTTTTATTCCATGTACAATTATAGGCTTACTATTGGGCCTTATAATTATAACATGAATTCCCAAATATTAGGCCTAAATAATTTAGTCCATTAATTCCAAATTCACTAGGCTCTAAGTATGCGACCCTACAGGCTCTCATTACGTTATCAATGATCATTAATCATATTAATGATCATAAACAATGATCGATGTCTAGCAACATATCATTGTTACCTAAGTAATGAGAAAGTCAGTGATTTAATTAAACCTTTACACGTGATTATCAACTATGTCCTTTTGTCCTATACATCTAGATTGAGCACAAGACATGGATCATGTCATTCCTGTATAGCCCAATCTTGAGGTTTCTTGATTCCTAAGTAAGCTGACTAAAACAAATGTAATCGACATCCTATGTCAATTCATCTGAACATGGCCATGCATTTTCTCATCTTTACTTAATCAAGGGACCCATAGATGTTACTCCTATTATATAGGAGGGACAAATGCCATCTTGATAACACAAACCCTTCTGTATGATATGTGACATATCCAATATCTACCCTTGCATTCACTCAACCATGAGTGACATAGAATAGTATCAAAATATAAAACTCACATGTAGGGAACCTTAGTGATCTCAGGTCAAAGGACCATATTAATAATGATCACTAAGTACCATTCATGACACTCAATATAACGATCCATGTAGTGTTCTTAAGATGGGTCGATCCAGTATACAAGTTCTCTAACTTGTACTCATGTGTAAACTTAATATCCCAAATAAGTCTTCACACATGCTAGTCTTAACATATCAAAGCAACTTAATCCACAATGATATATGATTAGGGACATTTAAGAATACAATTATTCTAAGGTTATTATCATAATTAAATATATTACGCAGACAATACATATAAATATAATAATTGAAATTGTCATTAAAATAACATGATTTAAAATTACAATCACTAATATGATTGGTTTTAAGACATATACACTAACAAGTAGTACCAAGTAACAAAACTTACTATAGAATTTTATGACGAAACCCTTCAATCCAAGATTTTTTTTTAACATTCTAAGTAAGATCAAAGAGCCCTTGATCCTATCATTTTTTGGCAAAAAAATCATTTAATACCATTTTCTAATTTTTTAATATTTTTTAGTTTGTTATTTTGATTCAATTCTTATTCTTTTTAGTGTATTAATTACTCCTCCCATGATTTTAACTCAAATTTCGATCCTAAAGGTGTAAAGAATTTTCATAAATTAAGTGGTTAAAATTCTAAAATATATGGTTTTTTATAATGGTTTTAATGAAATACTTGTATCTAGAATTGAGCAACAACTTTTTAAGCTAAACTTTTTTGTTAGTTATTTAGTTGTAATATAGATGAAATTAACTCAGATGTGTGATTTATGCTATATAGCTAGACATCTTTCTAATATGTATTCAAAATTTTAAAAAATATGAATCACTCTAACCATTTCATTCAATAGGAAGGTTTCTAGGCCCACCAATGCTATTATGCTCCAAATTCCAATTCTTACAACCCAGAATGGCAAGATCATTCAATTTTTAGTTACAAGAACCAAGTAGGTCATAATTAATATCAACCTTTATTCAAAGAATATCCATTAATGTATGAATCTTGAACTTCAAGGATGCAAGTTGATAAATTTATTATGCAACTTCAACAAAATACAATGTAGTTTCGATAAAAGAGAACACAATTTTGGCAAGAAACAAGAGTAGGCTTGAAAATATTAAAGACTTAAGTGAGCTAACTTGTCATATCTACAAGTAAGTTAGAAAGTCAATATGCAAGTGAGCTACCTTCCACTTCTCACGTAGCAAGTGAACAACTAAAAGAAAAAGAAACTAGAGATTTTGGTATTGAGGTACAATCTGCACCTAATTACATTATTTTTTTTATTTTTTTTATTCTTTCTCCCTTTCCTAATATCCTTGAAAATGCTAAAAAAGAAGAGGAGGATGAAGAAGATATGTTGGAGACTTTTATCAAAGTGGAAGTCAATATATACCAAAAGAAAATTGATAGAGAAAAATAAGATTAAGAAAAATTAAAAAAAATTGATGTTCAACATGTACCTAAAGTTTATTCTATTTTCTCTATTGACTTAGTTGATTTCATACTACAAGATGATTTTGATTTCAAGAAAGAATGATATAATATTAGCACTTAGAAAAAAGTTGATAGACAAGTTAGCTTTGGAAGTGGATCCCCTCTTTGCTTATTTGAAAAGTGCTTCATTGGAACCATTTGAGGAAATTGCTTGTGAATTGAAACCAAATTGAAGTAAATTTAACATTTTGCCAAATATGTTAAAGAAAAACACTTCTCAGGAGGCAACCTAAGCTTTTAGATTTGCATTCTTTTTTCTTTTTCTTTTATTTTACTTGTTCATTATCTTTCTTTTTGATAACATGCTTTACATTGAAGATAAGGAAAAATTTAAGCATTAGAGGAATTAAGATATCCTTTATATTATGCATTTGGAAATTTCTTTTTGTGTTTTTGATTAAAAAACAAGAAAAATCCAAAAAAAAGTGCTTCTTACTTTTTTTAGAGTCTTTTAAGTTAATTTAGTTGCTTTTTATTGGTGAAGATTTCTTCATAAGTAAGAATCAATGGAGTTTGATGGGTTCATAAGATGATTAAATGCATTATTTTAGTTTTTGAAATTGATTAGTGTAATAATAAAATTTAAATTAGTAGATTAAGTTTTGCTAATATATCTTATGAGATTTTGAACCTTTATTGAAAATTTATGTTATTCTCTTTCTTTCTTATATGTGATATTCTTTCATGAAATTTATCTCTCTAAAACTTACTTTGATTTTTTTAGGATTATATTTGCACATACATGCATAAATATGACAAAGGCATTTTTTGTATAAGCTAGTGCTAAGTAACCAACTTTAAAATTTTACCTTTTTTGAGCTTTCCTTTGAACTAAATTTTCTTTTCTTTGATGTTTACCCTATTAAATTATTTTCCAATGATAAACAAGTTTTTTACCTAACCATAAAGATTAATAAATTATTTGAATATTTGTAAGATGGGTTCTTAATTAAATGTGGAAGTGTGTGTGTATTTGTTATTAAAAAAATCATCAATTGGTTTAATTAAAAAATGAGAAAAAAATGAAATGGAAAGGAATGATTTAAAAAAGAGAAAAAACTAAAAAAAAGGAAAGTGAAAAAGATGGGAAATAAGGCAAAATGAATTAGGAAAAAGAAAGAAATTGATAAGTATTTGAAATTAAAAGTTAGGTTGTTGTGTTAAGTTATAATTATTCATAATTTGGCTTTATATGTATGTTTCAAATGTTTTATTAATTTTTTTGGTTTTTAATCTTCATATCTTCATTTTTTCTTCCCTTTTTGCAAGCCCTATTACAACATTTAATATTGTTTTTTTTTATTTATGTTGTGCATATAGCTTGAGTAATGGAGATTATATGATAAGTATGCTTATAGTAGAGCAATTTCTTAGAAAGAATTTGAGTGAAAAACTAACATTAAACACTAGAAAGATAGAAAGTGAATTATGTAAAAATTTACTAATTTGATATAACTTTTTTTTAATAAAGTTACTATATTGATTACTTTTGATTTTGTCAAGATTTTCGTTCATTATATGTTATGTCTCTTGATTTTTTTATTCTTTCTTGTGAATTTATGATTTGAAGTTATTGAAAAGCAAGTCTTTTATTTTTAATTTTAAATAAAGTTGCATTTGTCAGAGGTTGTGCAAAGACTAAGTGTGGAAAATTTTGATACAGAAAATATTATTTATATTATTTCTTCTTATTTTATATATCTTTTATAAGGTTACATATGCTCACTTTAATGAAATTAGTCTTGTTTTGTGAATGGATTATGATTTTTCAATATTTTGGAATTATTCAATTAATACTAGATTTTTATATTGTTTCATATTTTTAGCTAAAACAAAGAGTTCTAGATGTCCAAATTGGGTGATCTTTACATTATTAAAAATCCAAGAAGAAGTTTTAAATTTTTCATGTTTTAGCTAAAATCTAGTTTGAATGTTTAGGGCAATTAATTTTGGCTATAAAGATGAAGCTCTAATTCTATCCTAGTTAATCCAGTCACAATTTTCGGGTTATATTTAGAGTTATAGGAATCCAATTAAGGTGAAACTAGAATTAAAGTTATATAAACCTATTCTAGCAACTTTCATGTTTGGAGTTTAGTGAAAATATGTTGTTTTAGTTATCAAACTTGAACTAGAGGCTAAATTATGGAATTTTACTATAGTAAATATTATTAGTAATTTAAATTGTAAATTAAGCTAAAGGCTTTCAAATTATGCAAGGCCTCATTCTTCGTAACCTTAAGTTGCATATTTACTTAGCCTATTAGGTTTTCTAGCTTATGAAATCAGATTTAAAAGGGTTTTGTGCTTGTAAAGGTAATATGTTCTACTTTAGATAGCAATAGTCTTCTTGTTTTCTCTTATAACCATCATGAGTGGCTGATTCTTTTTGTCAATCAAGATTAACACTCTAATCTTGGTTTGGATTTTGAGACTTTGATTTAATTTAATTTAATCTTGATTCATTTATCTCTTATTTCTTTGTTAAATTCTTGTTTTATGATTATTTTGGGTGATTAAATAATTCAGTCTGTTAGTTAATTACTCTAGATAATATGTAACTATATGATTGATTGTAATTAATGTTTGCATGTAGGTTAGTTATTTTCAATCATAATCAATAGCAATTAGGTTTTTAATTTTTGAGTGTTAAATTATAATCACTTAAAAGATTAGAGAATAAATCAGTAATTTCTAACATGTAGGATTGTTGATCTAGTTTAGGCTACTTGTGAATTAATTACTTTTTCTAGTTAATTAAGGATTGGCATCAATCTTGAGTTAATTAGCATTAGGTAATTAATTTGCAATATTGATTAGGAGTTATTTGTAGCTAAGTAGTTAAATTAGGGATAACCTTATTAATGTCATTGATAAATCTATAATTGGAGTGTGAAATTCCTTAAATTGAGTTTTTTTTATCTTGTTATACTTTATTTTAATCATGCTTCATTGTGTATTTAAATTGCTTTTGAAACCCCTAATTTTTATATCCTATTTTGCCAATTGACTACTATTCCCTTGGTTATGACTTGAACCTACCCTTTCCTATGTTTTTTTGTGCAAGTTTGGTTTTTAATTTGATGTCAAATGACACACATCAATCATCTACTTGGACTTGCTCAAAATAGAAATCTTAAAGACCTTGAATGAATTTTTTGATGATACCCTTTCAATAAGGATCAAATAGGTTGCATACCAAGACAATTAAGTGAACTAAGTGTCATAATTAGTAACCAATAAGCTCTCCTACTTCAAATATTCAAACTTTTGAACTTTGGCTTAATGCACACTCAAAGGCAAGAATTAGTTGATGAAGCTTTCCTGAAAAGTTGCCTAAGATAAAGGTGCTAAATCGGGATCCCTATTTTCAATGATGCTAATAAACCAATAGTGCCACATTAACCAATTAATAGCTCACAAGCTTTGTGAGTAAAACTCCAAGCTTTGTGGCATTCTACTAAACCATTTAATTTGGACTAAAAATTGGTAATGATCCTCACCAAGATTGGTGCCAAAATGCCTAGGTGACTTTAATTTTAAAAACTCATGTACTGCACTAAACTTATTCTTAGCACCCCCTAAAAAGTATGCTCTTGCTCACGCTCCCTTTCCCCTTCATGATCCATATTATAGTTGTTCTAGTTCCCATGTTGTTCATTCCTTTAATTCTACTCGAGCTCTAGTAACTTGATTCATCACTTGCTACATAAAGCTAACATCCTAAGAAGGGAATTGTTGTTCACTATTATCCCTTTCCTCTTATCCATCACTTTAAGTTATGAACATATAAACAACCTTTCATACTCAAGTTTAGGGACTTGCAACTAACTTATAATATTAACCACTTTCTAATTCACAAGATTTCCTAAATAGCCAAGTAATAATGAAAGCATTATTAAACAATTTAATATGAATAAACTCCACCACCAACATTAATAAGCATAATAGGATCCATACAAATGGTATTAATGATACATGATCCTAGGCGACAAGTACAGTTTCAGTTAATGTCTATTTTGGTAACATATAAACACAACCTAAGACATTATTCCACTAAGAACCTAAACTGTACTCTAATACCAACTTTATCATGACTTAATCCTAGTCATGATGGCATAGAACCCAAACTTGACTACTTAACTTCTACCACCCTAACCTATATGCTTTATTAATATATTAAGGCATACATGGATTATTAGAAAGGATGATCAAGCATTCAAGAGAAATAAATAAGATTTTGTTTATCAAATATGGTTCAATTACAAAGGTAGTTAGGCTTGCTTATTCATCCACACTTGAGAATAAGTTAGT
The DNA here is from genome assembly GCA_020226215.1 of Sindora glabra. Classification (NCBI taxonomy): domain Eukaryota; kingdom Viridiplantae; phylum Streptophyta; class Magnoliopsida; order Fabales; family Fabaceae; genus Sindora; species Sindora glabra. Next base: position 73,715,840 of record CM035226.1, on the reverse strand, counting down.
CTAACTAGCCTTTAATGAAGTAGGTTTCTATCATTCTACTTTTAAGCCTATAAAAAATAAGGCCTAAAACAATCATCTATATCAAAATATCCATAGCTACCCATTACCATATTAAAGAATCTCCTAGGAGATCAACTTTGAAGTGTCCTAAAAATGTTTTTAAAAAATGAAAGGGCTAAGTTTAAGAATTAGTGAACAAATATTCTAGCAGAATCAAATTTAAAAGTAATTATTAGCTTACCGACTAGATTTACCCTCCTATATACCTAAACATTTTGCCACACAATTTATAATACAATTCTCATTAGCATCAACATATCCATAAATAATCATATGCACTCATTTATGTTACTACTTAAATATACATATATATATACCATAATCACATCATACAATACATAAGAATAACAAAATAAAGAATGTAAGTAAATCTCCTTGTGACCTCTATCGATTCTTATCCTTCATGAGCCATTACTAGATTTAATATTCAAATATCATGTATATCATATTGCCTCTATCACATTTCTTATGAATACATCACATTTAATCTTAGTTTCAATCTATAATTTAACTTATAGCAATTCTATACCTCATTGCATGACTTACATCTTGTTTACATAATCAACTATTACATAAGAACCATACTTATCATCATAAGAACTTCCTTCCTTTGACCCCCTTCATGTCATAATAAATGAAGACTTAAAGAAGGTAGTTAGTTATGTAGCCCTAGAAAGGGAGTATAGTCAAGGGTGTTGGTGTATGTCCTAGAACCAATCATATAGATGATTAAAGTTATATACAATGTATTTTATTTTAAGCAATTTAATTATTATATTTTATTTTTATTATTATTATGCGCAATTTATAACTTAATATAATAATTATCCTTGGAATAGCTTTGCTATTCCTAAAATGCCCCTAGTCAAGTATTATTACGAAAATGATAGTAATAATACATCGAGACTAGCATGTATAGTGACTGATGATTACAAATCATGGATATGTGATATCAAGTCAATACATGAGTACATTGCTAGTGAACAATGTACTGGACTGACCCACTATGAGAATATTGCATGGATAAACGTGTCATAAGTTATTCTCATATGATCACAACTACACATAAACCTTTGACCTGAAGTCACTACGGTTCCCTACATGAGGAATTATTCACTTTAATATTGTCCTATGTCACCTTTAATCAGGATGACAAGTAGGGCATTGATTGGGTGTGTCATAAATCATGCAGAGGGAAGTGAGTGATGTAAATGGAATTTTGTCACTCTTGTATAAAAGAGAAATATCCTTGGGCCCCTTGATTGAGTGAGACTTAGAAATGCATGGCCATGCTCAGTTGAATTAATATGTGATATTAATTATTTATTTTAAGTCTACTCAGTATTAAGAAATATAAATTGAACATTGACGAGGATGACACATTTCATGCCTCCAGTTCAATTTGGATATTATTACAAAAGAGTTATGATGCGAAACGTTGATCATATGTTAGGTGGATGTCGAATCACAGACATTCTTACTACTTGAGTGGCAGTGATGTATTGCTAGATACCGCTTACTGTCTATGACTCAATAAATGAGTCATTGTCAACGTAATAAGAACCTACAGGGTCACACAAAAAGAGTAGGAATAAGACAATAATTAATTGGACTTTAATTATATTAATATCCAATTAATTGGACTTATTTTCGTGCATATATATATTATTAAGAATAATAATTCACGTTATATATATATATATATATTATGTGATATTATTTGATATTAAAGAAATATCAAATAATTATCTTATCAGATATTAGATAAATATATTATGAGATAATATTATTCTGATATTTGATAACTATATGCAATGATCTAATAATTAAGATATTTATATTATGAGATAATATTATTATCTAATATTAGATAATTAATAGATAAGTCCTATCTCTTCCCATTATCTCTAGGATAAGGATAAGATGAGTTGTTAAGTGTGATTAGGATTTTGGAAGCATTATCCTAGTAGGACTAGGATTATGGCTTGCCTAAGTTCTATAAAAGGGGACTTGAGGGGAGCACTTAATAATCACGTTCAAAGCTTTCATATAAACTCTAAATCACTCAGAAAACATCCAATCCTAATTCTTAGAGAGAAAAACGCATCCTAGCAGACGCGTGGAGGGTGAGAGGTCGTTGTTCACTCCGTGTGGATACCGTAGAGACGCTGTACCTTCCAGCCGGCGTTTGATTCATCAGCTCTCAAGTTTTGATAAGTAGAAACACGAGTGCCTAATAGGTAAAACCCTAATCATTGACTTATGCTTTTTGCATGGATCCTAGGTAGAATTCGGATCAAAATTTTAAAATTCCGCTACATGTGATAATCCGAATTCCCAACAAAGGGTTCTTGAGGCCTCATTTTGTGCCAAGTAGTTAATTGTGTAGTTAATTTATAGGCCTTTTGCATATAAGTCATAGTCAATCATGTAGTCAACTATAAATCTCTAGAGAGTGAAGTTTAACTTGGTAGTCCACTACATACTCAACTATGATCTTCTAAAAGGTAACTTTTTTTGCCATAATTGACTATAAGGTTAAGTACAAGTCTTCTGAGGCTAAACAAGCATCAAGTAATCGATTACGGCTACACAAATAGTTATTCTTAAGCTATGGTTGACTATGTAGTCAACTACCACTCCATTTCCTACAAATTTTTAACATAAAGTCACTATTCCTCTACCATTAATATCATTCAAATACATTTATTATGCCACTAGTCCTTACTATATCATAAATATACATTTAAAACACCATATTTATGTCAAATCCAACATCACAAATCATCTTATTTCTCATTTATTCATTAAAAACCTAAATTTTTTAACTTAAACTAATAAAATTCATAAACTAATCTTTCATTAGAGCTAGAATGTTCACTCATCTAATATGGAAGAGGTGTTAAAAGGTTGAAAGTAAGTATTGTTTGTTCGTAAATGCCTACAATCATCAAATAAGGTTTAGGGTTCATATTTTCGCTTTAAGTTAAAATGCTTAAATTTCTTTAAATTCAAAGGAAAAGGGAAGAATGATTTAGCCAATTTGGAGATTTTACTTTGTTTGTGTGAAAATTTTGATAAGATTTGGTCTTTTTTATGCTTGATTGAAGGAGAAGTTGAAGAAGAAAAAGAATAAGTAGTAAGGAAGATGAAAAATGAGAATATGATGATTTTAAGGATTTTGGGATTATGGGAAAATAAAGGGAAGTTAGTTGATTGAGAAGGATGAAATGGGGAATAATGTAGGTGTAAAATGGGAAAAATGCTCTAAAGTTTTTCCATACTTTATTACTCACCTTTAATTACTTATAACCTTTAAATATTTTATTTTATGCATCTTTTCTCATTTATTTCTTAATTGTTCTCATTCCAAATTTCATTCAATTAATTAATTCTTTTTTTCCGATATCTCATCCATATTTTTTCTCATCATAATTTATCCATTTCACATATAAGTTTTCATTTTAATTATTACTATTAAAATTAATTAATTAATTTTTTACAAAATAAAATTTAAAATTCTAGAAAGGGTGTAACAGATCATTTAATTCTTCAATTTGATCAACTATTAATCAAACCCTTCCTTGCATAAATTTGAACGTAACAATTACTTACATTAAAGATTGCTAATAATTTAGAAAATTGTAATAATCTTAAATATAGAAAGATACTCATCCTAATAATCCTTAACTACTAGTAGCTAAAGTGGCGTATAGAGAGTTATGGCATATATGAAGACAATGATTAACCCAACTACACCTTTCAATAGTTCCTAACCCACCATTAGGGACTTGATATCTTAAACTATTCACTAGGACAATTTAGGACCTTTAAAACATGCTTTCAAATAAGATGTGTTTTTATGCCTTAAATTATGTTATGATACCAACTTTGTCATGACCTAACCTAGGACACTTGAATGACGTAAGAAGTTGCAATGAACAACTACTTACAAGCCTTACTTAAATATGATTAATGTAATATTCTACATACAATGGTGTTTTTTTTTTAAAGAGGTGTTAATGTCAAAATCAAACATAATGAATTTTAATTTATCATATAAGAAATAAGTATTCTTCTAATCTAACTATCTTAAGACTTACCTCAATGCCAAAACCTTTAAATGGGTCCATTTCCAATCCATCTAGTAGCAGCCAAGTACTTAAAAGGAAGGTCCCCATAAAAAAATCAAGAGAAAAAAGAATAAGTTTCAAGAAACTAGTAAGTGACACATAAAAGAAAAATTGTGAGCTAAAGGCATACATATTTAAGCTTACAATTAATTCAAAAGGTAACTAACCAAGTCTTGTTAAAGGGAAAAACTATATACCTTGGCGGTGGAAAGAATTAAAGCATATTGGAGGATTCACTTTACTTTTTCCAACAATACTAGTTTGCATATATGATTCAATACCTATTTAGGTTTCATTTCTCATTAGCTCATCATTCAATCACAAGGAAAATCATTTAATAAATTAATATAAGAAAACAAATTAACATCAAATTTTAAATCTTCTTTTGACTCCCTCCATCCTTATCCCTTATAAACTCATCATTATCCTTTTAAGTTATCCTTCTCCCTCATAAGAGGGTATGCAAACTTAGTTTATAAAGCCACAATATGAATATCATTACCCCTAACATCATTAAATCTCATTCATTACATAATTTAGCACAATAAAAATAAGTGCTCAACTAGCACTTCATTTCAAAACATGATAGCAATACCATACACACACGTATATAAATATATATAATATATATAGATGTATATGTAATACCAATGCCTCAACTAGTATGTTAATCTAAAAACAAATTAATTTCTACATAATATGTATGAATATATGTTCAAGGGTAATCATGAATCATTTCTAAGCCATGATTATAGTTGCACAATATAATAAGACATTTTCATATTTTCTAATTCGATATAACTTTTATAGGACACCTAAGTTCCCAAATTAAACCAAATTACTATTATCCCAACATTTAATCTACAATTACACAAACCTATATAAAAATTAATAAAGGTTAATTTTTGATATAAAACCCTTACATGATTGATTTTGTGAAAGATAACCCTTGAAATTGACTCTATAATCAGTTGCACAATGTATTATCTCATTCCAAATTTTAGTTTTTTAGCAAGATAATCAATTACATAATTGATTTCCTTGTTTTCACTAAGGTATTCCATTACTTCATTTTAAACTTTGGTTTTACAAGAAAGTGATCAATTACCTTGTTATTTTCACTAAGATAATCAATTACCTCAAGAACAACTTTGAATTTTGTAATTTTTTTCATTGTTTATTCATGACAAATTTATCCAAAACTCATTTCTCATATAAACATACATAGCCAAAACACTATAAAATACCAACACAACATCATACTCCTCATATTCAATAAGAAATTCATATCAAATAACACCGTATATCATCCTACTTCAAATTCCATAAATGCAAGGAAATACCTAACTTTAACAAAACCAAATCAATCAAACCAATTTAAAATTTCAATCACCGCTCATTGAAAGACAATTTGAAGTGGTAATAATGCTTGATTAAACTACTAGTCATAAAAAAAGGGAAAGAGGTAAAAAGGAAATCTTCTAAAGATTGAGGTATAAAAATTATTTACCTTGCTTGAATTGAAAAATGAGAATAAGGGCAAAGATTGGTTCTCTTCTTGCAAATGAGAGGAAGAAAAGGAAATGTTGTGTTTGTGAGAGGAAAATAAGGAAGAAATTGTCTTAATACAGTTGAAATTGAATATAATTTAAATGAAGAAAAATATTAATTAAATAATTAATTCTATTTTATTTATATAAAATAGATGACAAATATAATTTTTTTATTTTTTTATTGCATATTAAAAAATCAATAAATAAATAAAATAATTTAATAGATATATACATTAAATATAATTTTATTTATAATTCAATTTCAATTATAATTATATTTATGCTTATATTTTCAATTTGTATTCATAATATAACATTTAATATTTATTTTCTATGATTTTATATAATATTCATTCTATTTATTATCTAATTAATGAAGTAATTATATTTTATATAATGAATAAATTATATTTATTATAATTTTTAAATTCATGATAAGGATAAATAATTAAAGTGATCATTAATTAAATTGAATCAAGATATAATTAACATAGAACGTTCTTCTTAACTAAAAAGTATAAGTAAGCAACTTTTGTGAAAAGTACAATTTTATCAAAAATTTTACTTCTTCTATTTTAATAATTAATAACTAATTAAATAATTCAAGGATTTTTAAGTTACGCTTTCCGTATTACTATTTTTGACCAAATGGTCTCTTAATGAATTGAGTGGCTAGATACTTTTGTCAAAATATTTTATTCTTAGTGTATTTAAAAATTCTTAATATTATTATCTATTATTTTTTTAACAAACTAAATAATTTCCTCATACACTCAATAGGTTAAAAAAAATATATAATTGATAATATTAAAATTTCAATGCTACAATCATTAAAAAAATACTTCAACTCCCCTAAACCTATCGAAAAGGAACCAGTTACCAGCATGTTAATCAAACGGATTCCGTTAATAAAATGCAATTCAGTGGTCTCGATATTAGGCATTGTATGGGCTGTGTGTACTCACGGTAACATCTCTGCATTGTCAATTTGTCATGGTAAAGATCCAAATTTTTGTAACGGAGAGACTTGAATGTCGGTTCTTGCGTTACGATGTACCTTCGTTTGAGGAAAATGTAAGTTGGGGCTTTCGTACTGTGTATTGGCGTTTACAAACAAAGACGAACAGTGCTCAGGTTGATTGAGATATAGAAATGGAGGTTCCTCCCGCCAACGATCTTTGTTCCGTATGCCATGGAAACTTCCACACTCCTTGCCAAGCCAATTGTTCTCACTGGTTTTGCGGTGCCTTCTCAATCTCTTTCCACCTTTGCTTTCACAATATATTACTCTCGGGTTCCCGAGAAAATCTTTCTGCAGTTTGGATATTTGTCGTCAAATGTCAATAATTTCATTTGTTGTTGCCTTGTGTTGAGTTGATCGGAATTTCAAGATTTATGTGTCATTTTTTTTCTGTCAAAAGATTTCCTGGAATTCCTGCTGTTGAGTCCGACGTATTCTGATGTTACCCTTCACGAAAACAATAACCCATCAAATGGAACACAAAATGAACTTTTAGAATTCTGTAAGAGCACCTTTCTTTTTCCTAGAATTGGTTTGAATCTTATATAGTCTCGTGATAAGGGCTAATCTAAACCACTTACCAGCTTTATGGAAGCAATCCGTTGTGTATGTACTATATATACTATAATGTGACGGCAGAAACGTAGCCAATAAATAAGGAAAGCAAATGAAGACTTAGTATCTGTCATGGAGGTTGTTGGAATGGCGGAATATGCTATTTTCAAATGATTTTCCCGGCCTTCCTTATTCTTCACTAGTCCCACGTATGTACTGCACCAAGTCTCTGACATCACTGGATCTTTTGATTTTAGGAACCTTAAGGAAAGTGAACTTTGGAACTCGAATCCCTTTTGTACTTTCTTCATTCTGTCCATATCACCTTCAATTCGAAGCAGAGGATTGGGTCCTTTCTTGAATGCTACTTCTAGTTTCTAATTCAATCTTCAAATTAAGAAAAAGAATTTCTTGATAAGCTGACTTGGCAATCCAAAAGCCCTTCAATTACTTGGAGTTGGACAATATTATTTAACCAGATTAACATTAATGACTTGTTGCAGATTTGCAGGCCTAATAAATTCTAGTTTCCTACTATGTGGGTAATGTTTACTCTAGCTTGGAAACATTTGCTCATTTGTTCTTACATTGGCTAACATATATTTCCTACTTGAATAGGCTTTTTATTGTGCTTGAAGAGTCTTGGCTATGTTCCAGTTCTGATCATTTATTTTTGGAGCTTTGTGGCAACATAATATGTATGTTGTTCTTTAGTATATCTGGCTCGAGTGATGGGCTAGGACTTTTAAATAGAATTTTCTTTTCTTTTGATCTTGTGGGATACTGTATGCAATTTGTCTGTGGCCTTGCCCCACTCTGTTGCCCAATACTCTCTTTAAGTGAGTCTTCCTAATAGATATACAGAGAAATTTTAGAGCTCTTTATTTTAATACTTATCTTTAGTTTCTTTTTTGTATACCTTATTCTTCTCTTCCTTTGTTTCCCTTGTTCAGTTTCTTCTCTTATCAAGAAAACAATAATAACAATAATGATAGTAATGTGGTCAGAAACCTTTTGGCTAAGCAATCTTAATTGAAGCCATTGGTTTTCCAGTCAGGTTGCAACACGGTCCATGTCAAATCTTGCACAACCTGGCTTCAGAAACCATTCCCCCTCCCCCTTTTTTCATGCAATTGTAATCCTTTTTATATTTTAGGAAGCATGTTTTTATGGTTACTATGATGTGCATTTAAAGGACCATTACTCATCAGTTTTATTTAATAACTATTTCTAAGTCTTATGTTGATTTTCTTTTTGTACTTCATGGATTATTTAGATATTTTTATGTCTAGAGTATGAATTTTAAGTCATCTTAAATCTTGATCAGGAATCTTACTATTCACAATTCGAAATTAAATTTTTTTGATTTGTGATTTGACAACCTTAATCTTGAAAGATAGTGAGGGTTTACATGTTGTACAATCTTTCTGCCATAGTCCAATATACCTTTCACCTATTTATTATGCAGGGGGCTAGGGAACAAATTATGGTTTTTTCTGTTTGACATTTTTTCAGGCAATTGCATTATGCTTGTGTGGCATCATGGATCAGCTGTCCAGCCCTGTAAATGTCCCCTATGCCGTCGCCAAATAACTTTATTGGTTCCAACTGAGGAATCTTCAAGGCAGCGTTATGACCCAGAGGTTGCTCAGATTCTGGGAAAGATCGAAACATATAATCGTTTATTTGGTGGACGTACAACTAGTCTTGTTCAGGTACTTGTACTTCCTCTCTATGAATGATTTTCTATTTTTTTTCCCCCTCATCTTATAATCTTTTCTTTTTCCCATTGAAAATGTTGAAATTAGTCCTGGCTACTATTATTGAATAAATCAAATCTATTAAGGTAGAATATTTCTTCACAAGTCTTGCCACATCATTTTTTCTGGTATCAAACACCGTGGTTATGTTCATCGAGTGCAAGCATAGTATTCATCAGAGCAGTTGGGATGCTAGGGCCATGACAAACTCCTAGAAAATCATTTCTCGAGCTATGCATGGCTGCAAAGTGAAATTTAGGTTTATGGACTCTAGGGCAAATTCAAGGGAGGCTCAGTGAGGATTTGATAGGCAGTTGATTAATTTGAAACCAAAGAATTAAAATCTGAAGGTGAAGAAAATTAAGCTAGGCATCATCTGACCGGGGGTTTGACTATATCATGCAACCAAGGAGCAAGTGTTTTGTTGTTTTAACTCATGTTAAGTAACAATCAATATAGTAACTGAAAAAAGTAAAGAAAAATGTGCCAGTTCATATTGCATGTGCATATCAGGTTTCTTGTAATGCTTAAAATGATATGTGATATATTGGTTATCAATTTTTATTTAACATTGTCACAGATGCATGTAGGCAGTCATAAACTGTTGCATGTAATGTGATTCACTGTTCACAGATTGAACTCGCTTATATGCAGTTGCACTCCTACATTATTAATTGACAATTTTCAGATGATTTGTCTTTGATAGAGAATGCAAGACCTTCCTTTTCTCCTGCGAAGGCTACTGCGGGAACTAATGGATCCTCAGAGAACCCTTCCTCTTGTCATAAGGGCTCGTGTCTATATTGCAGTAAGTACAGCTATGCAGGGTAGGCTTTAAAATATCTTGATTTTAACTGTGTTTTGCACACTGAAAGAATGTTAATGGCTTATGAATATATCTATTTTTCATTTTAATTTTGTTTTCTCACGAGGTTGTTACTTGGAATAATGGTGACTTGTTGGACAGTAATCTTTATTTTTACATGCAAAATGATATAAGCCTATCCCAAGATGTAATGTTTCCGTTTAATTAATTCTGCCAGGTCTCTTCAATTTTTCTTTCCCCCATAAGTCAATAACCAATTTATGATCTGGTTTAATGTTCTCAAGGGTGAAAGGTTGATGTTTAAGCGACACTGGATGTGAGACACTGTTTTCTTTTAGATGTCTGGTTAACTTTTCTAGTCAAGACTTGAGACCTTAGAAAACAAAGGAAGTTTCACATTAAAAGACAGAAAATCCTGAGCTTGTGACATGATGATAAAATGTACTAGGTTTCCAACCCTGTGGATCTACAGGAGAGTCAGAAGAGTCTTCTGGCACAATGGATTTATTATTATTATTAGAAAAATAAAATTCTTTTTAAGAGAAAGAAAGGAGTATATGAAAAGAGGATGAACAATCCTCAAAAGGAGACTTACATGAAAATGAACAGAACCATCTATTTAAAGATTTAAAATAGATTCCCAATCCATGTGCAAATCTGTAAAGCTTATTCTTTGAAAGGAACAATGAGCTTGAAGCCAAAGCAAAGTAACAAGCATAATCTTCTTATCCCACACCAAGAACATTGGCAGATATTGTTTTGCTTACACCATAAAACTACAAGTTTTGCAACTTCCTAAAGTGTACTTCTTTCCTTTTTATCTCCAAAAGCACAATGTCTACTTGAAAAGAATATGTCCAAAGTAGCAACACAAACTCACAAAACTCTAAACTAAGAAAAAAGCTTGTTCCATAACTATCATACCATCTCACAATGCAAAAACAAGCAACTATTAATCTTCAACTTTTATAACACAGTAAACACATGTATGGCAACAAAGCTTTATGTACAATAGAAAAATAATAATCAATCTATAATCTCAGTATATTAATTTTTGCAATATGCTTGAGTACTTTTGAAAACAGGTTGCTTGATATGATCTTTTTGAAGTAAACAACATTCAATAAAATTGGAAAATTTTGCAATACATGGAACTGATATATTCTTTGGTTGGTGATTGTTAGTAAATAGGTTCCACATCTATTATATTCTGCTATATATACCCTGTATTATAATATATATAGTGACTGCTTAATTCAGTTGAGGATATGGCAATACAAATTTCTCTCTTAATTAACATGGTATCTAGAGCCTTCTAGTAATCCTTCTCCTATCTCAATCAACAACCCAACTCTCTCTCTTCTTCCTCCTTTCCTTTTTTTTTTCTTTTATGCGTGACTAAGGTCACGGTGGGACCAGCAGTACTCTAAGCCACTTATTGGTGGAAGCCCAGACCTCAGGATTGTTGTTTGGTGGTGGTGTACTGAGGTGGAGACCAGAACGGTACTGTTCAACGCCGTGGAAGCAGAACCGGAACCGGTACGGAAGGTTTGGGTACACCAGGCAATAGATCGGGCCGAGACGATCCCGACTAGACGGCGCGTGGCATCACACGCATGGGTGTACGGAGGCGCGTGAAGCCCACTCGCAGAGACAGGCAGCAGTGCGTGGAGGAGCGTGAGGCATCTTCAGGCGGCGATCTTCCGTCTGGCATTGTTTCGGAGGACTCTGAAGGGCTCTATAAGGTTGGTTTTGCAGTTTTGTGTCTTCAGGTGGCATTTTCTATTTTCTGGATAATTTTCTTTTGGTTTTCTGTTGTGCTAGTTGGATATGGATACTAGTTCTGATTTCATGAACAATTCTAGGGGTCCCAATAGTTCTGGAAATTCAAGGAGAGAACTTAGATCTAATTTTTCAGAATTATTACCAGTAGGTGGAAAAATAACAAAGTGGAAGTTAGATATTGAAGGACGACAATATGTTACCTGGAAAAGAGCAATTGAATACTATTTTGATGAAGTTCATATGATACATCACCTTACTCAAGAGCCACCCATAGAAGATCTTGATCAACAATGGATCATAGAAGATCGTTGGTTGTTCAGGTTGGTTTGTAATACTTTAGCTACTGAAGTTGAAGATAACACAGCTCATTGTCGTACTATTAAGGAGTTATAGGAGTCTATTGAAGGCCTATATTCGAAAAAGGATGATCTGAATCAGGTATATGATTTGACTGTGCCCTTGTTTCAATCAGATGAGAGAGGTAAGACCAACGCTCAAATTTATACTGAGTTCAATCGTATTTATGAACAATGGAATTCTCTGCTGCCTATTACTAGTGATGTTAATGCAATGTGTTCTCAGCGAGAACTAGCTGCTTTGTGTTATTTGATGCGTTTACCTCCTGAGTTTAGCACAGCACGATAGCAGGTCTTATCTAGTTCTGAGTTCCTCACCCCAAAAACAGGTTATTATCGAGTTCAAAGAGCATCCAAAGATATTTCTTCCTCCTCTCCATTTTCAAATATGAATGAGTCAGCAGATTAGTTAGCTCAAGTGCTCGTGGAGGCCGTGGTAATTCTAGAGGTGGTAAGGGCAGAGGAAGAGGGCGAGATCACTTTAATAAAGGAGGAAGAGGAGGTGAATGGCAAAATCACTCTAGTGAAGGAAGGAGAGGAAGTGATTCAGTTGTGATTTGCTATCATTGTCAAGAACAAGGACACATCAAGAAATTTTGTCCAAAGTTGGTAGGAAGGAATACCCAGCAGTCTAGGTTTGCTCATATGGCACAAGAGTCAGAATTCAATGGTAAATTATTATCTGATAGCGAATATGCTGAGTACTTGCAATTAAAGGCCTCTGTACAGCCGTCACCCACCTAACCTACTGCCACCATAGTTCACACAGGTAATCCTACTGCATGTCTATTCCATTCTAATTCTAGATGGGTCATTGACTCTGAGGCTACTGATCATATGACGGGTCAAACAGGTATACTATCTTCCTTTACTAATTCTCATTCTTCACATGTCACTTTAGCTAATGGGTCTACTGCTTCTGTTGTTGGAAGTGGCATGGTCAATCTCACCTCTGATATCTCTTTATCCAATGTTTTGTGCCTCCCAAATTTTTCATTTAATATACTTTCAGTTAGCCAAATTACTCATACTTATAATTGTGGTGTTTTTTCCTTTCCTAATTATTGTGTATTTCAGGATCTGTTGACGAAGAAGATTTTTGGTAGGGGATATGAATCTGGGGGATTATACGTGCTGGATGACAAAGTTTCTCAACCAATTGTTGCTGCTACTACCCCTACTCTACATCAATTACACTATCGCCTTGGCCATCCCTCGTTGCTCTCTTTACGAAAATTATGTCCTAACTTAGCGTCTGTGTCTCATTTAGATTGTGAGTCTTGTCAATTTGCTAAAAAGCATCGTCAATCTTATGTTTCTAGAGTTAATAAGCGGGTTTCATCCCCCTTTGAGTTAACACATTCAGATATTTGGGGGCCTTGTCCAGTTATTTCAAAGTCTGGTTTTCGTTATTTTGTGTCTTTTGTGGATGATTATTCGAGAGTGACTTGGCTCTATTTAATAAAAAATCGTTCAGAATTGTTTAATGTTTTTTGTACTTTTCATGCTGAGGTTACAAATCAATTTCAGTTAACTATTCGTAATTTTCGAAGTGATAATGCTAAAGAGTATTTTTCTACACAGTTTTCAACTTATTTGTCTTAGCATGGTATAATTCATCAGTCTTCCTGTGCTATCACTCCACAATAAAATGGAGTAGTTGAACGAAAAAAATCGACATTTACTGGAAGTTTCTCGAGCACTTTTATTTGAAATGAAAGTTCCTAAAGTTTTTTGGGCAGATGCAGTTTCTATAACCTATTTTCTCATCAATCACATGCCTTCTTCTATTCTTGGTGGTTAGGTACCTTTTTCTATTTTGTTTCCTTCTAAGCTTTTTTTTCCTATTTCCCCCCGTACTTTTTGGGTGCACCTGTTTTGTTCATGATCACCATCCCTAGGTATCGAAATTGGATCCTCGGTCTTTGAAGTGTGTTTTTCTTGACTATTCTTGTACTAAAAAAGGTTATCGATGTTTTTCTCCTGAGTTAAATAGTTATAGTATTTCTTCTGATGTTTTATTTTTTAAGTCTATCCCATTCTTTGGGCCGTCTCCATCTTCCTTTTTCTTGCCAGAATCAGATCATGTTGATGAATACTTCTTTGTACCTTCTCCTTAATTGGACTCACAAGTTCCTCCACTACAAAATTCGGTTCGACCTCCAATTCAGTTTGTTTATTCTCGTAGAGTGCAGGTACCACCAGCAGCGCCTCCACTCGTCATGCAACAGCTATCTGATCTAGACTCGCTTTCCCACGGTCCATCAGCTTCATCTCCTCTACCGGCTTCTTCCTCATCAGATCTTCCTCTTGTGTCTTCTGATTTGGATCTTCCGATTGCTCACCGAAAAGGTATCCGTACTTGCACTCAGAAAGGTAACCCTCACCCACCACCCTTATTCCATCTCCACTTATGTCTCTTATTCTTCTTTACCTGCTTCTTCTAGAGCCTTCATTGCTTCTTTAGATTCTATTACTGTTCCTAAGTCCTATTTTGAAGCTCTTTCTCATAATGGGTGGCGTGCTGCTATGGAAGAAGAAATGACAGCTCTTGAAGCTAATCAAACATGGAATCTTGTGCCTTTACCTGATGGTAAACAATCCATTGGTTGTAAATGGGTAGTTACAGTCAAAGTGAATCCGGATGGTTCTATTGTTCGTTTAAAAGCGTGTTTAGTCGCTAAAGGTTATGCTCAAACCTATGATGTTGATTATTCAGAGACTTTTTCTCCTGTGGCCAAGATTACCTCTGTTTGTTTACTCATCTCTCTTGCTGCTACTCATGATTGGTCTCTTCACCAATTGGATATTAAAAATGCCTTTTTACATGGAGATTTGAATGAGGAATTGTACATGGAGCAACCACCTGAGTTTATTGCTCAGGGGGAGTGTGGCAAGGTATTATGTTTAAAAAAATCATTATATGAGTTGAAACAATCTTCTCGAGCTTGGTTTGGAGGATTCAGTGAAGTAGTAACAAAATTCGGAATGAAGAAATGTGATCATGATCACTCTGTGTTTTATAGGCAGTCTAGTTCAAGATGTATTCTTCTAACTGTATATGTTGATGATATTGTGATCACAGAGAGTGATAAGTTGGGGATCTCACAATTGAAAGCCTTTCTTCAGGCTAACTTCCAGACTAAGGACTTGGGAGCGTTTCAGTATTTTTTAGGCATTGAAATTGCTCGAGGGCGAAAAGGGATTTTCTTATCTCAAAGGAAATATGTGCTTGATCTCTTGAATGAAACAGGAATGATTGGAGCTAAACCATGTGAGAACCCTATGATTACAAATATTAAGCTTAATCCATAAGATGAGGAATTACTTGAAAATCCTGAACAGTACAGGAGATTGGTGGGAAAATTAAATTATCTTACTATAACTAGGCCTGATATTGCCTTTCCAGTAAGTGTGGTTAGTCAATTTATGAACTCCCTAAGGACTTCCCACTGGGATGCTCTTACACACATTTTGAAGTACTTGAAGAAAGCACTTGGTCGAGGAGTTTTATATAAAAATCATGGTCATTGTAGAGTGGAGGCTTTTTTTAATGCAGACTGGGTCGGATGTCCTATAGATCGGAGATCAACTTCTTGGTATTGTGTATTTGTTGGAGGAAATCTTGTGTCATGGAAAAGTAAGAAGCAAGCAGTTGTATCTTGCTCTAGTGCAGAATCTGAATACCGAGTTATGGCTCATGCTACATCTGAACTTGTATGGGTTAATTATCTTCTTCAACAACTTGGCATCAAGACTCATGGGATTATGCAATTGTGGTGTGACAATCGAGCTGCTACTCACATTGCCTCAAATCCAGTTTTTCATGAACGAACTAAGCATGTAGAGGTTGACTGTCATTTTATTCGATAGAAGTTACAAGAAGGAATTATTAATCTTAGAAATATTAGAACAGGGGAACAATTAGCTGATTTATTTACTAAAACTTTTCCGGGAAAACGGATTGATGAAATTTGTAATAAGCTAGGCATGATTGACATCTATAGCCCAGCTTGAGGGAGAGTGTTAGTAAATAGGTTCCACATCTATTATATTCTGCTATATGTATCCTGTATTATAATATATATTGTGACTGCCTAACTTAGTTGAGGATATGACATTACAAATTTCTCTCTTAATTAACAGTGATTTTGTGTCTTCAATTCTTGTTTAGACCTTCATGCCCATGGAAACTATTTACAACAATTTAGAAAATTGGGGTTGATTATGTACACCAGAAACTGTTGACGATTTGAGATTGACAAAAATCCTGAACAGAAAAAATAACAATGACTGCAAGATAATGATGTTTTAACTACACTTTATTTCTAGAGTGAATTAACTGTATTGTCCTGAAGAGATGGTGTCTCAACTTAATCCATGAAAAATTTTAACCCTCACTTTCTTTGTAATGAAGAATTAGCTTACGTTATGTTATGTTCATGTTAGTTCCACATCACAATAACTACATTAGAAAGACTTAAACAACACCATTTTGCGGAAGAAAATGGAACCAAATTTTGTTTACCCGAAGTTACAAAGCAGAACTAACTATTGTCTATTTACAATTTTTTCACATCTTTCTGGTGTTCAAAACAGATGATGATGCAGAAGAGACATTGTGTTTTAGATTGTTATGTTCAGAAACTGTTTTTTAAGTTCAAGCCTAACATTTGACGAACGGATCATTCTGAATCACTTTTGAAAACATCTAGACCAAATTGAAAGTAAAAGGATCATTTTGAGTCACTTTTGAAAACATTTGAACTAAATTGAGAGTAAAAATCTTTTTGGGCCAAATTGAAATGGTGTTGAGGGACTAAATTTACTCATCTTTTTTACTTCATGTGATAGTACTCTTTATTACACCCCCGGCCCCCAAATTACATCCATATACGGGATAAAATGCAAGAGTTGCTTCAACGGGGTACAAGAGGAAAATGAAACGAGGGGGTTTGGACATGTCCACCAGAGGTGAAAAAGCCCTTGTGTGATTGTGAGGAAATTTGTTTTGAGGTGATCTAGAGGGGTAGCCCATGACATGGGTAGGATGTAGTAGGGTGCAAAATAACTAGTGGAGAGGAGACTTTAGAATACAAAATTTGATTGGGGATAATTAAAAGGAAAAATTTATGTGAGTGATCAGCAAGTATGTTCCTTTGCAGAATTATTATGTAGCCTAACTAAATTTAAGAAATTCACTCATCTTGTACATGAATACGTTGTCTTGTTTAATGCGTCCCACTGGTTGGGGGAATCATAGATTTTTTTTTTATTGTTTCCAATCATGTAAGATGAATTCGTTTTTGGCGAATCATCAATTGCAGACCTTCATTCTGCTTTTTACGTACAGATGATACTAAGTGCTGTCTACATCATCAGCCCTGTTGACATTATTCCTGAAGGTATAATGCTCTGTTTTTGGTTTGTCGGTCTTTTATAATTTTTCTGACATATATCTATATATTCAAGTGTTCTTCCCTCCATTCATTTTTCCTTCCTCAGGAATATTAGGAGTCGTTGGTCTCTTGGATGATGCTCTTATAGTGCTCATTTGCTTCCTTCATGTTGCCGCCGTTTATAGATCAGTACTCTACTTCCGCCATGGGGGTTCCAGAAACGTCTGAATGAAAGTAAATTTGCAAAACAATTATGTCAATCAATACTGAGTCATTTGTTGGGTGGGTGGAAAATGTTATTAGGGTAACGGGAACTTTCACACTTGTCTTTTATCTTTTCCCCGTTTTTAGTTTCCTGTTGAAAGATTTTCCGTTGTACATAGACAAATTGATATTAAACTAATGCTTTGTTAGCATTCAAATACTGGTTTAAACAGCAGCAATGCTACTATGTAAAAATTAAAAGGGGTGAAAGGGAGACAGCAACCAAGACGTTAAGGTTCTCATTTAATTTTTGGGGATGACAGTGGTGCTCTAATGCACCTGACTATTATTTAGTATCTCAAATTTAACTTTCAAAAAAAAAAAAAATATTATGCAATTAGATCTAGTGAAGTATTAATATACCATTGCATTAATGGTGTGTAATTAAATTTAGTGATATATTAATATATCATTGCAATAATAGTGTACTCTAATTTCTCCCTTAATTTTTCTCTAGTCTCATCACTACTTAATTGTTTTTTTCTCCTAACATACTTAATTCTTGCCACAGCAATTCTCAGTCTTGGAAAGGATGGGTGTAATTTTGCTTTAGAGTTAGATTTTGTTTATATTTTAAAAGATATTTTTTGTTGAAAAATTTTATTTTGACTATATATATTTGTATACTTGAAAGAGTATTATTTATATTTATATCTTGTAATTACAAAAGAGAGAGAGAGAGAGAGAGAGAGAAAGTGAGAGATCAAAGTTATAATATTGCAAGAAAATAATTATTTCTAAGGAAAAGAAAATTGTCTTTTACCAAAATTTTTAAATTTAATATTAAATATATAAATTTTTTTATTGTTTTAATATTTTATAGTCAAATTTTTAAGAAAGATTTTTTTTCATAAAATAAAAGAAGTTTTAAGAGAGATCCTAGTGATCATGGAAATTAGTCTCGTAAGCATAAAATGTTTTTTCTCGTCTTAAAATCCTTGGTTGAGGAATCTCTTTTAACATTGAATCAAATTTTTTTAATTTAATATTGAATACATAAATTATTTTTTACTATCTTAATATTTTATAATTATATTTTTATGAAAAATAATGTTTTGTTAGAATTTTAATAAAAATTTTAGGGATCAAGGAGATTAGTCTGGTAAGAACAAAATGTTTTTCTCATATCTTAATCTGGAATCTCATTTTAATTTATAATTATATAAATGCTAAGTGCGCGAGTTCCAACCTTTGACTTTTTCATTTCATTTTTTCCATCTTGCAACTTATCTGGCTATCCTGCTCCTGCAAACTTCAAATCCCTAATTTGTGCTGCTATTGCCCTTTTGCCCCCTGTGATGAAAAAGAAATAAACGAGAGAAACAATAAACAAGCAAATTAAGGATATGTTCGTTTATTATTTTTTAAAATAATTTTTATTTTTATTTTTAAAAATAAAAAAACTTGATTGGTACTTTATTTTTAGAATCTATTTTTAAAAATTATTCTTTAAATGTGTGATATAAAAATAAAAAATAAAAATAATTTTTAATTATTTTTGAATTTATTTTTTATTTTGGATGTTAATTTTATAATTAAATAAAATATTTTTTTATTTATAGCACCAACTACTTTCTATTTTTTATTTTTCTTCAATCCAAAAATAATTTTTAAAAATAAAAAAATAGTTTTAAATAACAATTTTTAAAAATAGTTTCTAAAAATATAAAAATAAAAATATATCAAAACATACCCTAAATTTTCATTTATGCACATTTTGGCTTTACTATTTCTTAATATGGTTAAAACTACATTCTATAATATTATGGGAGAGGCTTAGATTGTATTGATACACTTTAAATTTAACCATTGGATTTTATAAATCCTACACAATATTATATAAATAAATGAAATGTAACGCTTTAGATTAATGATATATTGGTGTAATAGTGGATTATAGTGATCACCTAGTAATATCTATCTAGGGCTTCAATGTTTATTCAATTATTATGTTTTGGTGCGTATCTGAGAAAATTTGTATTGATATGTACGAGAAAACTTGTAATGATATGCACGCACTCTTGTAAGTAATGTGAGAAATCTTTATACTTTGTTTTATTAGAAATCGTGACTTTTATCCAAAAAGGAGAACCACTTTAAAAAATGTTTTTGGAAAAAAATACAAAATTTCCTTTCAATTTTTGAGTAATTGAATTTTACTTCACTCAACTTTAAAAACTTAAAAATCATTCTTTAAACTTTATAAAATTTAAAATTAATACCCATTATTCATTTAATTAATAACTTTTATCAATTTATGTTACTTTTTTAAAAGTTTTTATCAAATTATATTATTTTTTGGTAAAGTTTTTAAACAAAAATTGCAATATTATAAAATGTTAATTTATTTTATTATTTTCTCATATATAATTTTTTTATGCAACAAAAGGGCTAGATGCCTAAAGAAAACAAAAGCTAACAAAACTTATACATAGAATGATAATGTCTCAGAATATCCTCTTGCAACGCAGTGCTCACATCAAAAGGAGGTTCCCAAAGAATTGTAATGCCATATGGAACATCATGTGCTAAGAAGGCAAGTTTGTTTGCAACCACACTTGCTCTTCTACCAATATGTCATATCTTGATTAGTTTATTGCGTTGAATACAATCTTTGATGGTTCTCACCATTTCAGCAAATAAGTGTGATGCTAGGCCTTTGTTATCAAATTAAAAGCTTGCAAATAATCTGATTCCACCATGCATCATTGCATGTTCCTTTCCTCAATAAGAAGGAAACACATGAGGATACCCCATAATTCATCTTGGAGGGGGGTAAAGGGTCCTAATTTCCTCTTAAATGCTAACATCCATGAACCTAAATCATCCCTTGAAACCTTTGCATCGGAAACTTTTTCATTTGAGTCCAAACAAGAGTCGTCCACATTAAATTTAACCTAGCCTAGTGGAGGGATTAGCCAATATTCCTGCAAATGCCATAGAATAGATGTTGGTAATAGGCCAAGCAATTGTGTGAATATTTTGAGTTTTGGAAAATTCTTCAAGTCTCCTCATCACATTGTTAAATAATGATTCGTTCTACATGTTGTGTCCTTCAGAAGCAATCTCATTTCTGTTGTGCTAGGCCACCCAACAAGTCCTCCTAAAAATAGTACTCCATTACTAGGTTTTGGAATTAGCCATTCTTTTAGACAGATTCCTTTGAATCTAATCTACCAGATTTAATGAGAAGAACCAATGCACATTTGTATTTTTAATCGACTTGCACCTTCTTTGATAATTAAACAATCCTTTAAATCATATAAGATGGTTTCCTCATGCCATCCACATTCAGGACAAGCAGAATCCATAGATAATGATTGCACCACCTAGTGGGAGTTTGTAAGAAGTTGTTGATAGGAAGCTAGCTATAAGAAAGTTTTCATACATTGTGGCCTTAACACCTTCCAAAAATCCTTCTACTTAAAATTTGACCTGTTGTGTTTAGCATCATGAAGGTAATGTTAGAATTTTATGATCTATAAAAATATTTTAATATTTATACAACTATGAATCCATAAAGAAGAATACAAGAATTACATAAATAAAACTAAAAGTTTTGGATTATCTGGCCCTTCTGCTGCATCCATGAGATCAAATCAAGAAATTTGTGGAAGATAAATGATGAAATTAATTGGTTGGATCACTGCCCACACATCCTCAGGTGAGTTTCAGAGAGAATTATGAGAATAATAAAACTGCAATTTGATGAGAGATTGCAGCTCACCTTATAAAGAGGTGGGTAGGGATCCAAACCCTAATTATAACTCAACTAGGATTAATTAGCCCATCACAATTAATATAGAATTATGATATATACACATACTAAATAATTATATTATAATATATATAGTCTAGGTATTATTATTATTATATTAATGACATTGAATTATTATCTAATTCAACTATTTATTAAAATGTGTTAGTTCACAAAATTATTTTATAATCTCCTAGTTGGACAATCACATTTTAATATATAATTTTGAATTACAATATGTGTTCACATTTAAACAATGTCATTAATATAATTCATACCATTACAACCATAGGTCAAATATGAGATTTCATTAAATGCATACTAATCATCAGATAGGGTTGAAAAGATATACATATACGAAATACCCATTCCAAATGACCAAACAAAATAAAGTGTGTGTGTATAATCAAAATATACAAAATGATCTGTGCATCCGCCAAAGATGCTTTACAATAATTTAAGGCAGAGTCTTAATATCTCCTTATACTGCCATAATATAATAAGTGCACTTTACAATGTGATAAAATGACAATATTATAAAATCTCGAGATCAATACATTTTAATTTCAAAATACACAAGTACTTCCACTAACCCAAAACATCAAAAGATTCAATAAGGCCTATACCCAATACATGTCTTTTAAATATTCCTACAACTAGACTTTTGGTTAATGAGTTTGCAAGTATACAATCTATTGAAATATGTTCAATATGAGTAAGATACTCGTATGTCTTCTTTCTCACAAACTAATATTTCACATCAAAATACTTTGTGCAGATAGAACTTTTATTATTTTGAGAGAAACTAATAATAACAATATTGTCGCAATAAATGGTTAAAGGTTTTGAAATGATTTCAACTAAGCAAAATTTAAAAATAAAACTCTTTAACCATATAGCCTCTTAAGTGGCTTCATAACAAGCAACATACTATGTTTCCATAGTGGAGATTTCTATTAAAGATTGTTTAACACTCTTCTATGATACAGCTCCTCTTACAAGCATAAAGATGTATCCAGATGTTGATTTCTTATCATCTGGACAACCTGCAAAGTTAGAGTCTGAATAACTTGTACAAATCAGATCATTGGACCTTTTACAAGTCAATATATAATTCTTTATACCTTACAGGTATCTTATGACTTTCTTGGCTGCTATCCAATATCTTTGACTAGGATTACTTAAGTACCTCCCAAGCATGCTAATTGCAAAAGCAATATCTGGATGTGTACATACCTGGGCATACATCAAGCTACTAACAACGGAAGCATATGAGACCATACTCATTCTAGATTTTTCATCATCATTTTGAGGACATTGGGCTTTGGAAAACATTTCACCCTTTTGAATAGGCGTAGCATTATACGAGTATGAAGCCATGTTAAATCTTTTACGTACTTTATCTATATATGATTTTTGAGATAAACCAAGCAAACCCCGGGATTCGTCATGATGGATCTCTTTGCCAAGCATAAAAAATATATTTTTAAGATCCTTCATATCAAAATTATGTGACAGTGCCTTTTTTGTCTCGTTTAAAAGATTCACATCATTACTCACAAGGAGAATGTCATCAACATATAACACAAGAATCATAAAATTACCCGCACTCATCATATAATAGATGCATTGATCCACTGCATTCTCTTTAAATTTAAGAAAGGATACGATCTCATGAAATTTGAAATATCATTATTTGGATGCTTGTTTTAGGCCATATATTGACTTATTCAACTTACAAACTAAGTGCTCTTTTCCATTCTCTTGGAAACCATCCAGTTGTTTCATATAAACTATCTCTGACAGGTCATCATCAAGGAAGGTAGTCTTTACATCCATTTGATGTAGCTCAAGATCAAAATGAGCTACCAAAGTCATTAGAACTTGATATGAATCTTTGGTCGAGACTGGTGAGAAAGTCTCCTTATAATCAATTCCTTCCTTCTGCGTGTAACCTTTAGCTACTAATCTGGCCCTATATCTTTTAATATCACCTTTAGCAGTCCATTTGGTTTTAAAAATTCATTTTCACCCAATTGGTTTACATCCTACAAGTAATTCCACCAAATCCCATACATTATTCTTAGACATTGACTTTATTTCATCCTCCATGGCATGAATCCATTCTAAAGAATTAGAACTTGAAATAGCTTCTGAAAAGCTAATAGGATCAGAATCATTATTCATATCAAACTCATGTTTTTGCAAATAAAGCATATAATCATTTGTAATTGTCTGACGACGAGTTCTCTATGATCTTCGTAGGGGAACTTCCTCAATTATATTATTTGGTTCATTCACCAATTGAATTGGTTCAATCATAGGTTGATCTAGATCAATTTGTAACTCTACATGAGATGGTTTAATGAAAGGCACTATTAAAGGAACAACACTTTGTTCATCAACCGTTTGGGAAACATTATTTTGTTCTTCTCCTAGAGAGATCTGAGGTGACTTTCTCCTACTATTCAATTCATCCTCAAAGTAGATAGCACGATCTGACCAATAACTCTTAATAAATGAGATGGGTAATAAAATCTACTTCCTCTTGAACCAATGCAGTAGCCAATGAAATACCCACTAATTGTTCTTACTTCAAGTTTATTAGTATGTGGGTTATAAGGTCTAATTTCAGCTTTGCAACCCCAAACATGAAAATATTTCAAGCTAGGCTTCTTACCATACATCAGCTCATATGGAGTTTTTGACACATATTTGCTCGGAACTTGATTCAACATATATGCAATTATTCCTAGAGCATCACCTTATAAAAATTCTAGTAAAGTAGAATGAGTTAGCATACATCATACCATCTCCATGAGTGTTTTGTTCCTTTGCTCTGCAACTCCATTTTGCTTTGGGGTATAGCGTAACTAGCTTCTATTTCACACTTTTGTAAATATCTTGCAAAAGGACCAAGATTTCTTTCAATTTTATCATATCTGCCATAAAATTCATCACCTCTGTCTAAATGTACACATTTGATTTACTTTTTTAATTTTAGTTTAATTGCAACCTTGAACCTTTTGAAGGCTTCTGATGCTCCAGACTTTTTAGAAAGAAGCTTTACCCATCCAAATCTCAAATAATCATTAATGAAGGTGATAAAATTCTTGAAGCCTCCCATTATATTAGGTAAGATGGGCCTACACACATCAGTATGGATCAATTCTAGAACACTTTCTTTCCTAGTTTTCTTCCTTTTTCTAGCTCTAGATGTTAGTTTTCCTTTAATACAATCCACACAGATGCTGAAATATGAGAAGTCAAGTTTAGGTAAAGCTCTTTCTTTTATTAATCGTTCCATTCTTTCCTTGGAGATGTGGCTTAATCTTTTATGCCAAAGCATTGAAGATGTTTCATTTAATCTTAGCCTTTTATTTCCAACAACTGTGTTGATGGCATTTTTAAAAGTATTGTCCAAATCAATTTTATATAAATCACTATTCAAATTACCAGTTCCAACAATACAGGAGTAATAATATAACTTAAAATTATTATTTCCAAATAAACATGAATATCCGTCTTCGTCAAAACAAGTTATAGAAATTAAATTCCTTCTTATAAAAGTTATAGAAACAATGTTTTTCAATTCTAAAACATGACCAATGGATAGATATAATGGAATGACTCCATTGTGTTTAACTTGTACTTTATTTCCATTTCCCAATTTCAAAGCCATTTCACCCTCACTTGGCTTCCTTAGATTTCTTAGTGTCTACAAGCAATTAGTGATATAGATAGTAGCACCAGTATCCAGCCACCAAGTGTTAGAAGGAACTTCAATACTATTAGATTTAAAATAAACTAGAGTTAGAGAGTTACCTGTCTTCTTCTTTTCAAGCCATTTCTTGAATTTGAAGCAATTTGCCCTTTTATACCCATACTTTTTGTAGAATTTATAGTTTCCTTTGAATAAGGCTTTCTTAGGTTTATGCTATTGTTCCTTTATATCATTCTTCTTCCTTTCATAATTAGATTTTCCTTTATTGTCCTTCTGGAAAGGCCTATTTGCTTGTCCGAAACTCGAACCATAAGAGATAAAATTTGCTACTTGCATCTTTATTTTCTTCATATCCTATTCTGCTTGAGTCACTATAGAAATCATTTCATTAGTGGCCCATTCTCTTTTTTTAGTATTATAAGATGTTTTCAGCACATCAAATTAAGGAGGAAGCGACTCCAAAGTTCACCAAATTAAGTAATTGTCTTCCATATCGATATTCATACTCTTCAATCGGTTGTAATAATGCACCAATTTCATTATATGCTCCCAAACACCACTCACTCCATTATACATAGTCTTCTCCAATAAAGACATAATGTCCTTTTTCAGCTTTATCAAACTTGATATATTTTTCAGCTCCTGAATCCAGGAATGCTTTAACTTTCTGACTATGAAGAATACTCTTCCTTATATTTTATCCATAGTGTATTTTATTACCATTAGGCACACTCTATTGGAATGAGTCCATTTTTCATGTTATGCTCTTTGAACAGGAGTTAACTCCTCATTGATTTCCAGTTCTTCTTCATGTAAAGCCAGAGTTTAAAGGATTCCACCCAATCTTCATGATTGGTACCATTTAAAGTTTTCATAGAGGTCAGTTGCATAGGAACAGAAGTTAAGAAAAATTATTAAAATTTATGAAATTAATCATAAATTAATAGCATAGCATGTTTGAACAATAATCAAGCTTAAATTTTTTTCATAATTATGCAACTATTTATAATATAATATTATGATACTTAGTACTGATAGGGTATAAGTATCACAACATAATACAAGAACTATATGCTAAATTCCTAAAACCTAACACCGATAGGGTATTTAATAATTTTAAAAAATTAACATATAATTCTAACACTTATATTATCACCTACTAACTATATTAATATAACTATACTGATAGGGTATAATTATCATTAATATAGTACTCTCCTAATTTTTATCATTCCAAAATTTAATTATCATAACAGTAATTAATCAACATGATATATACATTTAATAAAATATTACAAGAAATTTTATGTAATTAACCCATGATAGGTGAGTTTAATTATACAAAATTTAAAGGCTTAATATGAGCAATTATAATCTTTGTATAAATTAAATAATTAATTACATATTAATGATAAAAATTAAGAAAATATGCATACAGTATATAAATAATCCAGAAAAATTTTATATCGTATACAATTATACAAAGATTACACAATAAAAATTTCAAGTCAAAATTCAATTAAATTAATACTAAAAAAAAGAACAAAAATTAATAAAAAATATTTTATTTGCAAAAAATTATCAAAAAACTAAGCTCGGAGAGTGGAGCACAACTATATTGTTATTTTTGAACAATTATTTCTAGAATGTGGCACGTGCATACACGCGAGTGGGTGTTACCTAGATATGGCGCGTGCACTGCACATGCCACACACACAGACATGACGTGTGTAGTACATGCGCCATGGCCACGACTAGGCTTTGCCCCACATACATTATCACTTCTTCTTTTTCACCCGATGCTGGTTTCGGGTTTGAAAAAATTTTTTCGGGTATGGGAAAAATTACAATTTAATCCCACTTGATTCTTTAGTTTTTAATGTTGAAATTAATAGGTTTTAGTCTTAATTTAATTTATAACATTATGCATCAATTAATTCTAGAAAAATACGCATATATCATGCATTTAATATCAGTTATACATCATTGCGATTTTTCATCTTTATTCAAAATCAACATCTATTTAAAGCTTATTATCACAAATCAATTTTAGGATTTTTATTCATCAATGTGTTCTTAATATTTTTGTAATTTTATTTTTCTAGAATTCAAGCAAAACATTCAACAATTTTTCAAAAGTTTAACCAATCTTCATATCTCTGAAAATAAATTCAAAAATTATTATTAAAATTTGACCTCAAATTAAATCAACAACATTCTAGTTAAAAGAAAATAAGAAACAATAAATTTAAAAATAATATCGCCATAATTCTTTTTGATTTATTATGACTAAAGCATACAAAGAATTCATACTAGGTAAAATAAAATATCAAAATATAAGTTGTACAATCTAACTTATTAATATGGATTCTAGGCTCTGATACCAATTATTAGAATTTTATGATTTATAAAAATATTTTAATATTCATACAACCACAAATTCATAAAGAAAAGTATAACAATTATACAAATAAAACTAAGAATTTTGGATTACCTGACCCTTCTGCTACATCCATAAAATTAGATCAAGAAATTTGTGGAAGACGAAGGATGATATCAATTGGTTAGATCACTACCCACACATTCTTAGGTGGTTTTAGAGAGAATTATGAGAATAATAAAATTGTAATTTGATGGAAGACTGCAGCTCACCTTATAAGGAGGTGAGTAGCGATCTAAACCCTAATTATAACTCAACTAAGATTAATTGGCACATTATAATTAATCTAGAATTAGGATATATACACACACTAAATAATCATATTATAATATATATATATAGTTTAGGTACTATTATTATATTAATGACATTAAATTATTATTTAATTTAATTATATATTAAAATGTATTAGTCCATAAAATTATTTTATAGGTAAGCATTGGTTGACTTGATGGAAAATTTACCATCCGTGGTTAAGCTCCATGCCACATAGTCTTGGCCTAGGTTCGAGGATGGTGGCTGCATGGCAAATATCGTGTCATTAATCGCCTCCAAAAGAATTCTTTTTATGAAGTTAGCATCCTAACTCCTTGAAGCATTCAAAAATTTATTTTTTGTCAAATTTCTTTCCTCCTTTGAAATATCCATAATAGCAAAGTCTATTAAGACAAGAAAATAAGGGACCCATGCATCTATCCAAAACTTTATGCTGTCCTTATTTGGGATCTTACAGCAAATATTTTGTAGTAAATCAAGCCACATCTTGCAAATACTTCGCCATGCATTTGAAAGCTTTCTTCCTAAGGTGATTTGCAGTTGATTATCTTTAAAACATTTATATTTATTAAATAGTACATAGGCCTAAAGAGTAGATTGGTTTTGTAATAGTCCCCTTCCTAATTTCATCACGAAAGCTTCATTCATCATCTAAAGGTTCTAGAGTCATAACCCCTTTTCTTATTTAGGTTGACAGATTTTCTCCCAGAAAAATAAATTAATTTTCAATTGCTCAGAGAAAGAACCCCAAAGGAAAGCTTTTTCCTTCTTCTTAACCTTGTCCAAGACATTCTCTGGAATGAAATTGGTTTGCATGATGTTGCTTGAGATGGCTAATATCACAGCTTGTGCAAGTGTAAGTCTTCTCGCAAAGGATAAGTTTTTTGCTTTCCATCCACTCAACCTTTTATTCATCTTCTCTATAATGAATTTATAAGAGTTTTTGTTTACTCTTGTATGATGCAAGGGAATTCCCACATATTTGTCAAGGTTATTTATTTGACAAAATCCTAATCATTGTTGATTTGGGTAACTTGATGCTGGTATACATCCATAAAGAAGAATATTCTAATTTTGTCTTTACTCACTCTTTGGCCCAAGCTTTTGGAGAACAAATCCAAACATGCATTAATGATTTTAGCATTATTGAGAGATGCTTCAAAAAGTAATACCAGGTTCTGCAAAAAAATAGGTGAAAAAGTGGAGGTTCATATATATATAATTTAATTTTTATTAATTATATAATATAAAAATTATATTTGAAAAAATAATTAAAAATTATAATATTATGATTTTTGTTCAAAAGTTTAATGAAAAGTCACATAATTTAATAAAATGATAATTAAGTAAATGATGGATATTAATTTCAAATTTTATAAAATTTAAAGAGATAATTTTTAAAATTTCAAAATTAAAGGAACAAAATCCTTCTACTTTAAAGTTGAAAAGGATTATTTGTAATTTTCTCCCATCTTTTTTTATCATTTTAAATAATGGGATTATAATTTTATATATTTATTACACGCGAAAGTTGTATATGTGTAACATTATGACTCTTATATTAAATTTTTACATACAAGACGCTTACGATGCTCTACTAGCGCGTTGTGCTGTCTGCTTTGCAAAGATTCCATGCTCTTACAGATTCACAATCTTTGAGGTCCACATCAGACATCCACGGCATTTAGTGATTGGGTCAGAATGTGCAATTTTTGCTTTTGGAGGTATTATCATTTAGGCTATGGAGGTATTATCATTTAGGTTATGCCACCATATGCACTAACTGTTCTTTTTTTAATTATTTTTTTGCAACTTCTGCGAAAATTTACATCGTTCGATTTCTGATGTACCTTTTAACTGGAACACAAATTTTTACAAGATTAAAATTTTATTATGAATAAATTGCATAAGAATTTTAAAGAATATTTCAAAGGACTGAAAAGTCTTTTTCTTTTTTTTTAAAAAAAGGACCTGGCTATAAAAAAATAGCCTGCCATCTCCAATCTCCAATTACGTATATACATGTAGGATTTGGCCTTTTCTCACTGATATAATGCGTGATATTGGAAAACCACGCACCGACCTAACAAAGGTCAATGAGATATACAGACGGCCATCCTCCAAGGGCATCGTGCAATTTAGAGAGCGTTACGTGGGAAAAAAAATCCGTGGTATTTCCACATTCCATTTCTGGATATGAGAATTATTCTTGTTATTACAAGAAAAATTACATATTCAATTACAATAAATCAATATCATAGCAATATTCAACTTCAAAATAATTATTCATTAATACACAATTACATGACACTTTCCTGGTGAAAACAAAAATAAAAATCTACTTGACACTAAAGTAACATAATGGGTTCCAATCCATGACACTTTAGAAAGCCCAAAGACAAAATAACATTAAATATTATTGTATCATTAAGAATGTCTACAATTACACAACACCTCCTATGTTCAAAAAATTGGAACATTTAACATATTCAAATCCTTGAAAGATATTCAG
The DNA here is from genome assembly GCA_020226215.1 of Sindora glabra. Taxonomy (NCBI): domain Eukaryota; kingdom Viridiplantae; phylum Streptophyta; class Magnoliopsida; order Fabales; family Fabaceae; genus Sindora; species Sindora glabra. Next base: position 73,685,419 of record CM035226.1, on the reverse strand, counting down.
AATTTGAAACAACTCGATTTCTTTAGGATTAGAAAATTGAGCGTGAATCAAATATATATATATATATATATATATATATATATATACCTTTTTTTTATTTAAGTGGTGAATTTCAATAAAAAAAGCTGAATCCTGTAATGGGAGATCGTGTAAACCACCCCCCCCCCCCCCAAAAAAAAAAAAGGAGGGGGGGGGCGAATTAGAGGAAATTGACAACCTGAAAAAGTGAAGAAACCCAGATCCTTACAAAGACCATCGATAGGATACATAGGAATACAACAATGGGGCTTATAACTCTGAAAAATTACTTTTTCTAAAAGTGATTTAGAGTAAACTAATTTGGTAAAAATTTCTTTTATAAAAACATTTACATGGTAATGGCGTCATAAGTACCCTTAACGTATATCTTTCTAGGTTTTGTTTGGACAGCAACAAGAAAAATATATTTTTTAAAGTTTAAAATAACTAAAACGGACGTGGATAAACTTCTTTTTTTTTTTTTTTACTTAATAAAATGGCATTTAATGTGAAAAAATGACTAAATTATTTTATTGAAAACTTTCCAAATTACTTTTTTCTTGCAAAAGGTACTTTTAACATTCTCCATAGTAACCTTTACATGTATTCGCACATCTTATGACTATTATATGGTACCACAAGCAAACATCACAACAACTCCTCCCAAGACTTACAAAGAACCAATAACCACAGTGCATTTTTTTGGCTGTCCAGAGAGTGCATTTGAAATAAATACTCCAAATGTTTTCGGGGTAAATTTTAAGTATTATATTCCATCGTCCATTAAAAAGAAGGGGGGGGGGGGACTGTAACAAACACAATACATCTGTTGCTGTCGAAGGGTGCGAGAGTAGGTATAAGCAATGCTAAGCGATATATTCAATGCATATGATAACAAAAATGATACATGAAATGCACACACTTATTGAAGGCAATTCAGACAACTATTTGTTTCCTTCGACTCATCATCAAGGATATTAGAAAGTGAATGCAATTATAACTAAAGTTTAAATTTGATTCAATGTAAATTTTTTCATACTATTAGTAAATAAGAATATGGCACATCATTAAAAAATTAATTTTTACTAACAATAAGAATATTTTAATAATTTTTATTGATATAACAATAGTAATAGTATAAAGCTAGTTTATACTGATGGTGAATTAAATTTAAATCCTTCTAATTATTACAAATAACAAACAATCAATCAAAGCACTTGATTTGATAGGAAAATGACAGATTAAGGTATATAGATATCTACTTCACAAAGGTCATGCAATTGAAGCTTATAGGTTTCTTGAATAGGTAAATAATAATGGAAAATGATGGCAAGAATTTGAAAAATAAACTGAAGCAAAATAAGAATAGCAAATGATATAAAAAAAATAAAAAAACAAAATCTTTAAGGCTATTATCCAATTCATTTTAATATAAAAATGCCTTGCCCCCAATAGCCATAAGCATGCACAGCGTAGGTTCCTCTCTTATTTTCTTGGACAACGAACACGTCCATTTTTCCCATCTCATCTCATTTTCCATACAAAGGAATAATCGAAACACTGTTAATGGGCTAACTATAGTTATAAAAGTCTTTCTGTATCTGAATTAAAAAAGCAATCAAATAAGAAACCAATCAATTCAATCATGAACACAAAGGAGATTTACAATTAAATCAATTCAATCAAAATAATTAAGGAAGAAGGCTTGTATTTTTACATACTTATCTCCATATATTTTATGATGTAGCTCATGAAAACCTTAAATTTTAAATGTCCCAATTCTGTGGGAAGCTTGCATAATATCTTGAATCTGCAAGCAAAAACCTATATAGTCAGTCATTCAGCAAAATAACAGAAGTTAACTTAAAAAAAAATCAAAGATATAATGGAGGCAGCTTAATTAAAGATGGCACAATGACATGAGATTAGGGTAGAGGATACATACAAGTCTACAACTTAATAATTTGAATGAGCAAATATTTGCAACTCCTCTCAAAAATTTTTCACGTTTTTTCAGTAAAAGGTAGAAATTATGAGGCAAATAAGCATAGGAGAAATTTAATGCGTTCAGAATGCTATTTAAAGTAGCATTGCACTACATTTATTTCCATTTAAAACAAAGAAGCCAATTCATATTTCTGACAGCACTCTGAAGTTTGACAAACAAAGCTGCTAAAACAAGGATTATTGCAGTTTTATTCCTCATGGTTTCAAAGTCGTAGCAATTTTATCCCTCTAGTTTTGGCTTGAGCAATATTATCCTTCTAGTCACAAAATCCGAGCAATTCAGTTTAATTTTTTAATGATCTATGATCCACTTGACAGACACAATGACAGGTCATAGCATGATAACAAGCATGCAACTTAGTTGGCAGAGTTTTATATAGCTCTCTATGATGACATGACATAACACGCCATATTATTATCAGTGTTTTAACAAGTGGATCAAGGGACAGCCAATCATGAACCAATTGCTCTGATTTTGAAAATAAGCGGATGCCATTGCTGTCATCAACACTATAAAGCAAAAATTAAAACTTTGAAACTAGGGATAACTGCAACTGACCTAATAAAATATAAAGTGTGAGTTTGAAAGTTCCAACACATTGGTCTTCTTTTTTCATTTTTAAAAAACAAAAAAATTCATTAGAAACAGAGAAACAAGGTGAAGAGTGCATCAATGCATTAGAGCAACTCCATAGTGAATTCCCCAACAAAACCAATGGAGCAAAGCAACAAATGCAGGCAAAGCTTACATGAAATCAGGGCAAAGAGGACATCAACTGCAAGAATAGGGGTGCTTCTATATTATGATTCCCACAAATGGAGACAAATTCAATCCAATATTTCAAAAAAGCTTACCTGTAGCACTTGAAGATGGGTGGTCACAAGGTGATGCTTGCAATTGAATGGTCATTCCCACCTGACCCCTGAGCATAGGACAAGGCAAGTGCATATATTATGTGCTATAGTTTCTTCATAAGATCCTCAAGTTTCTCAGCGGCTTCATACATACTTTTCTGTTTAACTTCATCCAGCAGCAGACGGCATGTTCTATATCTAGGCATTACATCTTGATCAATCATCTCCTCAAACAGAACAAAAGCCCGCTCACATCTATTTGCTCTACAAAAACCATGAATTAGAAGTGTGTAGGTTGAAATATCAAGACCAATATGATGCTTATTGATTATGTCAATCAATATATCATTCAAACAACTGTCTATCTTCCCAGTTTTAAAGCATAACTTGATCAATGGATGGTAACTCTGGACATCAGGCTTGCAAAGGCTTGAAGCTTCCATCTCCTTCAGTGTGTCAAAAGCCTTGTTTCCTTGTGCATGATGACAAAACAAAGAGATCATTGAATTGTATGTCGATGTATTTGGTGTAATACCAGTCTTTGGCATCTCCACCTTAAACACATAAATGGCATCATTTACTCTTCCAGCTCTCCCCAACGTATGGATTAAGGAATTGTAGAAGAGAGTATCAGGCTGACATCCAATAGATTTCATTATCTCAACTATTTGCAAGGCTTTCTCAAACTTTTCTGCCTTTGCCAGGGCACACATGATAGTGGTAAAAGTGACAACATTAGGACAGCAGCCTTGGGTTTGCATTTCATCAAGAAGTTCATAGACCCTGCTAAAATTCTGTTCTTCACAATAGCATTGCATGATGGTTGTGTAGCTTATAACACAAGGGCAAAAGCCATATCCTTTCATCTCTTGGATTGTCCAATGTGCCTCCTCTACCCGACTGATTTTGCACCATCCATGTATGAAAATATTAAATGTATGAGCATTAGGTAAAATGTGCTGTTTCAACTCCAGGAATATTGCTCGCGCTTGCTCAACCTTGTTCTCTTTGCATAGGGTATCAAGCAACAAGTTCATGGAGTCAGTGTTCTTCTCCAACCCAAGAGTCTGCAACTCATCAAATATCCTCACAGCATCTTCCCAAAGTCCTGCACCAGTGAACCGTCTCATTACCTTAGCTATGGTGTTGAGAGTTATGAGATTGCCCCGGTGCATTTCAACCAAGAGATCCCTGACCTTATCCATTTGTCTTGTTCTACCCAATATGTCTACCATCATATCATATGTTTCTGGCAAGTTTCTAAAGCCTGGACGTGAATTAGCCCATCTAAAAATTCCCAATGCAGACTTCCAATCATCCTTGAATCGATGGAGTAACCTTTCAATGAAGTTATGAGACAAATGTATAGCATCACAAGTGTGGTCATTGACTAGAAACTGAAAAATTTCATTGTCACTGGTTCCTTTACTAATTTTGGCAGTCAAAACATCCAAATCTGATAAAGTTACAAGGTTCTGATGATGTTCTTTATGCAAAATGTTTCTAGTCACAGAGTAAGATGGAGAACAGAAGCTTCGGGCAAGAGCCTGGCGACATCTGCAAGAGGAGACTTGAACAATAGCATGATAAATTGGCAGCATGCTGGTGCTTTTAACACATCTCTGAACACCCAAGATCACAAATGGCCTGAGATGATAATTGTGGACCAAATTCTGCCCCAGGACAACAGTTAACAGAGAATTAGCATAGTAAATGGCGGAAAAAGAATAAAATGTCATCTACTATTTGCACAGGCAAGAAAAGAGGGGGCGGGGGGAATGAAAAAAGGTAAGAGAAATATGAGAGCCTAAGTTTAACCTTGCAAGTGCATATAAATCAACATTTTGATCTGCATGAAAGCTTTAAAATGTTTAAATGAAACAAATATCTAAACTGAAACCTAATTATTGTGTCTTCCAGCAATTCATCAACATCAAACAAAAGGAAAGGCTTGATAAATACACAACAAAAATCCAAAAAAAGATAAGCAGACCAGAAACCAGATAAGCAGGCATTTTAAGATTTTGTAAATAAGTAATTTAGCCATGCATTGACAGTAGTCTCTCTTGCCAATAGCAGCTAAACAAAAGGAAGAGAACCATTTATTGGCAGACAAAATCATTCCAAAAGAAAGCACAAGAGTGAAAGGCAAATTTTGAAATTTCCACTTGATGCCTATAAGAAATCTTAAGCTGCAAATACACATGAAAATTTGAACCAGAATTCCAATTCCAATCTCATTCTTTAGTTTTCAATTTTCTTCAGTGGGTTTTGATGTCTCACTATATAAAGGCAGAGTCACAATTACTATCAGACCCTCACAATTACTATCAGACCCTCTACATGTGGGTCTGAATTCAGGACACAGGGATTTAAACCTCAAAAGTCCAGAAAGGAATTCAATTTGAACATGCAAAGAGTCATTCCTACACGCCAAGTGCATGCATAAGTCAGTAGGGCCCAGAAATAAAAAGAGCTAGTCAATTCAAAAGAAAAGACCTCACAGGAAAATGGAAACCTTTTAATAGATGACTGGAGATGGGTTATGGTTTGAGATGTTACTTAACTAATTTTGTAAGCATGTTCAAAACATTGCATTTTATCCAATTTGATACAGTTGTTCCATTTTTTATTGAGACCATCCTCTTTGGGTTAACAAATTTAGCATGAATGGGCACAACAAAGTTCAACTATACCCCAAATTCTCACAATTATAAACTACTATTATTATGCCCATAGTTGAGTAGGTACTATTTAACATGGTCTTCTCAAACTGCAAAAGAAAAAGAAAGAAGAATTACTGAGTTATAGTACAGCAAGCAATTGTTTCGGTCCAGACATTTTTCTATCTTTATTCCCATGTCCTCAGGAAACCGGTCATGGTTAAGGGGGGGAAGGATCAATAGCTATGATACCAGTACCACACTACCACATATAAGCAATGAAAAGGCCTTGGCCTATATAAAGCATCATCCAAACAAGTAAAAACATAAGTACATTTCTGTCACATATTAAGGTAGTATACTGACATAGAATTTAAAAACCATTTGGGGAGCACAATGGAATTTGTTGGACATCAGTAATAAGTCATAGAAGGTAAGAACAATTTTGGCAAGTGGATACAACAAAAGTCTTTAAATTATGAAAACGATAAGAGGGTTAAATTGCACTCATACGGTTGCAGGTTTGTCTACGTGAATATCCACCACCTACTCAACCTTCCCCACTTACATCTAGAATGCCCGACCAAAATGAAGCAAGAAAGGCTGGTTAATGGAACAATGTTTGAACTTCCAGATGCAGGGTAAACCAACAAAGAGCGTATCCCAACAATTGTAGCAAGGTATACATGCAGGAGCCACTAAAAATTAGAGCCCAAATGCATAACATACAGCAAGCAAATAGAGGTCCAACAAGAACCACATGTTTTACATCAATCCAAGGCTCAATAAGGAAAATGAAATTCATTTTTTTCTTTAAAAAAGAAGAAAAAAGAGGAACAATCCGTACATAACAAAAGCAACGTTTTCATCGAATCTGTAATACACTGCAACTAAGACCATAGTATTTATTTCGAGGCAATCAAACAATTTAACAAGTGCATTCCAACTCAGCCGTCAATATTCAACACCCCATTTATCCAATCGAAGGCAAAATTTTATCCACATAATTTAGATTTATCCAAATTTTCAAGTAGCTGCCACTGATCCGAAATTTACATAAATTTAATTCAGACTATAAATTCAGTAGAAAAGAAGCCAATTAAATCGGACTTGTTTCAGCCACAAATTTTCAATATAGGAGTAAATGGAACAATTTTACCTCAAAACTAAGTGGTTTGGAGATAATCAAGCTTGAACGTCGCAGCTATAAATGAAAGAAGTGGGGGATGTGTTAAAAATAAATTAGAGAGAGAAAGCGTTTTGGGGAAGGAAATGGGGAAGAATGGTGGGAAAGAGCGAGGCTGAAAGTGGGTACATCGTCCGGGGAAGACTTCGGTGGAAATAAGCTGGATGGTGCCACTGATAAACGGCCTGGATTGCTATGCGTAGTGTATGAACGGGATTCAGCAATGCTCGCTTAGGACAATTCCAATTAAAAATTTAGTTATTGATATTTTGATTTTTATGGTAAAATAAAAATTAATAAATTTTAATAATAAAAAACAAATAAATAAAATTTATAATTAAAAATATTATTTAATAGATAAAAAATTAATGATATAATAATTATATGTTAAATCATAAATTTTATTTTAATTTTAGATTTATTAATAACCTAAAATAAGTAATTTGAGTGAATTGTCCATATTAATTTGTATATATAATAAATCTAATGTAATAATTATTAACACAAATTTACTTATAATATGTTATAATTTAAAACTTTTAAAACTAAAATATTTTAAAAAATTATCACATAATTATTTTGAAAATATGAAATATAGTTAACAAATAGAAAATCTGAAGTTAGATTTTTATTTTTTTAAATAATCTCTTTATCTTATTTCTTACATATTAATACATTAAAGAATTATTTAAAATATTTAATTTAGTAATAAAATTTAATATTATTTTAAATCAAAAGTCCAATAAATATTGATATATTTGAAAAAAGTGATAATTTTATATACTATTTTTCTGATATATCACTATCCAAACTTAAGTTATCTAAACATATTTAAAATATATTAAGAAAGTATTATTTAAAAATTAAAGTGTCATGTATATACTTATAAAAATATAATATGCATATTTTTTTCACTTTTCTTATATTATAAATTATATTAAACACAAGTTTTTGCTATCATTTTCAAATAAAATATTTATTTTATTAATTTAATATATTATTAATAATTTTTGTATAATATAAAATAAAAAATAAATGAGATGACATTGAATTTCTCTTAGTAATACGTGAAAATGTGAAGAAAATAAAGGCTAACATTAAGGGGGGAAAATACAATCAATAATCTAATTTATCAAATTCGAAAATGAATGTTTGTATTAGATCAACATTATATAATAATAAATCACCAATATTTTTTAGTCTTTGAAGTTTTAGGTGAAATGTATTTGAACATACATACACAAGTAAGTATAATGTATGCATGTACGTTAGTTGTTTATTAACAATTTCTTGGTTTTGTCCGATTTTATATATGAACCTAAATAATTTAGAAAAATAAAAGTGAAAAATATTACATTATATTAAAAAGAATAATAACATGACTTCTTTTCAAAAAATTTGATTAGTTAAAATAAAAAATTGAAATTATTTGGATGTAGTACATTAATGTCCAAATATCATTTTATTGTATTGTATATAAAAATATTTTTTCAAAAAATTTATGGCAAGTAAAGACTTGTTGTTAAAAAAATAATGTTACCAATAAAATAATTAAAATAAAGTATTTAAGAATATAGTATATAATTTTTGTTTAGTTTTTTAAGTAAATAATAATTTTATTCATTTAATGTAAAAGTATTACGTTTATTTAATTTAATATAAATGAGTAGTTTCAAATAGTAAAAAGTAATTTTTTTTATTTCATGCATCATTTAAATAATGAACAATAATTTTTTATTAATTTGTGGCAATAATTAATTTCTTATTTTATTTAGTAAATTAATATTTTTAAATAAAGTAATAATTCTATTATATATTTTTAAAGTTAAGTACAAACATGAATTTTAAAAATACATACGTGTAAAGCAAGAAAAAAAGATAAAAAAGAAATATTTAAAGCAAGAGTTTTTTAAATTTGTGTAAAAAAATTAATCCTACTCACTTTTTATTTGACTATTAATTCATTAAAAAAGAATATAATGCTAAAATAAAATTAAAATAAATTTAAGGTTTGACGTTAAAAAGTTTATAAAGAAATAACTAACTTGAAAATATTTTATATACAAGTAATGTATCATCATTTCATTAATTTGTTAGTCAAGATATTGATATCGATGACTATAATTTAAGTATGGAAGAACTATCCACATGTTTATTTACTAGTATAATTATGAGTTAGGGACAAAACTGTTAAAATTTGAAAATCAAATCTAGAAAAAAAGAAGTCTCTGCCATGTGCACAGTAGCACAAGAACTACTTTGATAGTGACATAAAGGCAAAATCCTAAAAGCACACATCGTCAAAATGCAAAATGGTCATTTCTTAGCCTAAAGGCCATTAAGGCACTTAAATTTATGAAAGGTATCATCACATTTGGTTAGGTACCTTTAACAAAGAAGACAAAATCACTAGAAGGTTCTACAAGAAGGATGCCACCACCAATTTCAAACTGCTTGCTACCACCGACATAACCAAGGATGACAACTTTCAAATTACCTTATTAAATTTGCATTTGAAATTTGAGATCATTAACATGCTTTAAAAATGCACCCTAATGACAAATTGGAAACAAATGTAGAAAAGGAATGTGTAGATGAATTTGTACAGGTAGAAATTAACATCAAAGCATTTATTGAATGCTAATTATTTTGGTTATTGGAATTCCTCTAATAAGTTCATTTTCTTTTTGTCTTCTCAAATTTCATATTATCCTTAACCCAACTCTTTTCTTATCTTTCTTCCTTGGCATTTCAATAACTAGATTTACTTGCTTCAATTTCATATAATAGTTGAAAACAAAGATACAAATGTACAAAAAGTCCTTTCTTTCTACTAAACATGCTTAATTGCTCATTACTAGATTTTTCATCATTTTTTTTTATATTTTGTTAAGTGTTAAGTTAGATCTTTTGTTTCCTTCTTCAATATAATGTAAAACATGTTATAGTTAAAAGCACTAAATTTGTAGTAATTTTTATGGAACTTTAGCTTAATATTTAATCTTTGTCTTCTTCTTTTAATATGGTTTTTTTCTCCTTAAAGTATAACACTATAAAATTTGATCGAAACCACCTGAAACTAATCTCACCCAAGTACTTTAGTTTCCTGAATGAATTCAACAATGGACCGATGAAGTCTGACTTGACTTTGATGTGATCAGTTTGAGTTTCACTTTAAAATTGGTAAAATTCGACAAATGCTTAACCTTAAAAGGGGAAGTGAGAGAAAGAAAAAGAAATGTAAAGAGGAAAACATTTGTAAGTTTGTAAAATTGTTGGATATTGTAAAAAATAAATTATTTACCTATTGAGCTTGTTTTTAGTTTTTAATAATCATATACAACCATTATATTTGCATAATTTTAAGATAAATAACCAAAAATTCATGCTACCAATAGTACCATTGACCTTTTCACTACTGAAGTCTTAATTGTATTCTTTTTTTAAAAATTTTTTTATAACACTTATGCCTTTAAGATATGATGTAAAATTCATGCTTTTTAATGGAATGAGCTATAATGCATTATTGTTACAATAATATAAATGCACCACTTTATGGACTATGAAGATTTGTCCATACAACTTGATTGACAAAACCTAACCTGCACAGGGTTTGTTAACCTCCACATTCATACATGAAGTTAGCAAATTTCGTATTTTCATTTGTATAAAAATATCAAATTATTAATTTAATGATAAAAGATAATAAAGGGTATTTTAATAATTTTAATAGAGAAATATTAATTTAAAATATTTAAGTTAACACCATTCACTCTCTCTTATTTTTATAATAAATACATTAATTAATTAAGAAATTGATGGTGGTGATAATTAACTATAATATTATTTATTATTTTATGATTATTAAATTAATAGTATAATTTTTTTCATACAAATAAAAGTAAAGGTTACTAACCTTTACACATAAATGTGAAGGTTAGCAATACCCTTATGAATTTACCCCTACATATCTTTTATTAACTCAATATCATGCAATAAATAAGATTCTTCTTTTTTTCAATCCTAATAAAATTAATATACAAGTATATGCATGTTTCATGTTACTATCCAAAAATTATTACAAGTTTAATACAATTTGTATAGTTAAAAAATCACAAATAGAAACATAATAATATACATATATGTAAATACATACATTGCTTCCCTTCTTTAAATTTTTCGTAAAATGTTCATTTTATAAAACATTTAATGCAAGATACTGGAATCTATAATTAAATAAGAAAAAAAACTAAAGTTTGAGAGATTATATGTCAATATAATGAAACTTACATATTTTAATATTAGTTTAAAAATATAATAGCTACTCTCATTGCTAATAAAAATAGTATGTCTTATTATGTATGCATGACTTCCATCAAATATACACCATTAGTCTTAACAAAATTTAAAGACTAAAATCAATCTATTTTAAGTAATTTTTACATTGTATATGTTAGGAGAAATTAGTGAGGTAAGAGTCAAAATTTTTAAGGTGTGAAATATAGCACTTTCCTTTAGAAAATATTCACCTCCACTTAAATCAAATTAGTTTTAGAAAAATTATATGTGAATTAATCTCGTAAGATAGAATAGAAATTGAAAAACTGTAGAAAGTAAAATTTAAGTTTTCCCTATATCTATCTATAAAACAATTTTGTAATGATTGCAAGTGTTTGAGAGAGAAAATATAAATAAATAGACTAGAGTAATGTTTTGATAATATGTCAAAAAAATGTCATGACTCTTCTTATTCTGGGAAGTTTTAACTTTGAATTATTTATAAACGTTAAAAGGTTTCATCTAATAGACATAATTTTTAAATTTGAAATGACATAAAGTTTCCATCCAAAAGACAAATTATTAATTTGAAAAGACACAAAATTTCATTCACAAAAGTTACAACTTTTTAGTCCAAAAAATATAACTTTATATTTTCAAAGAATACACTTCTTCATTTTAAAAGACATAACATATCAACAGTCATATCTCAATTTTTTTGCTTTAAACAAACATAATTATTAATTTAATACTTGAAATAATGATTTATTATTGTTCAAACAAATACCAACAATCTCCCTCTTTGTTTGAAAAAAACAAGAAAACCATTTTTTATAAGTAACTTGCAATCATACAAAATAAGTATACCTAAGCATAGGTATCTTTTTAAATTAAACCATACATAGTACAAATAACTCAAAGTACTATTAGATTCCTTAATTGCATAACATTAAACTATATATGATAGAATAGAAAATTATTGTACATGTTGTTCAATATTTTACCCAAGAGAGGGTGAATTGAGTTTAAAAACTTTTACATAATAATGATAATGTGAGTTAAAAAATGATTCAAGAATGAAAATATTGAACAAGTGTATGCAAACTTAGCATAGTAATAAGTATGATTTAGAAAAACAAAGCACAAAATAAGTAAATAGAGAGATAGAGAAAAAGAGATTCAAACATTCTATTTATAGTAGTTCTAGCCTTGAAAATCTATCACTTCAAGGTGTATATCCACTACCAAATCTTTTTAACTTGAATTTGAACTCTAATATACTATTTCTTCAAGTTTAAGGGCACTTGAAGTAGCTTCAGTACAACTTTGTACTTTACTTCTAAAATCCCATTGAGAATCCTCTCTCAAAACTTTTGTATCAAAAGATCTAACACTCTTGATATTCCTAGCGATACCTCACTTTAATATATAGTAAATGTATGATTTGAATACAAGAATGTAGTTCACGAACTCTAAAAATTAGATTACACAGTAAAACATTAAGAGACGAATTTCAATTTAATGAGCTCAAAGGATTTTTAGGTTTTAGATAAGAGAAAAAGAAGTTTCTTATGTCTATGTAATAGTGAAAACACTCTCTTATATTTTCAAATTGAAATTAAGCCTTTATATAGAGGTTGGAGAGGTAAAAAATCTATTATAAATAAAATATAGTCATTACGAAGTAGTTGACGCCTTATAAATCGATTAGTCAATTGATTTAGGCTGCTTACAAATTTTTGAAAAAGTTAAGGTAAATTGATTGGTCAATCAATTCACTTGGCTATACAGTTTGAATTTAATATATAGTGAATTAATTGGTCAATCTATTCACTAGATCTTAATTCGGTTCTAAATTTTCAGAATTAATTAGTTAATCAATTCTAACCTTTAGAAAACTTAATTTTGAATAAAAACATAAACCTTGATTTGACTCTAGATGTTTAGAATCAATTGGTTAATCAATTCTAACCTTTGGAAAACTTGATTTTGAATAAAAACACAGGGCAATGAGCAAGTATATCAATTGATTTGTAAAACTTAATTTTTGAAAAATTTCAACACTGAATCGATTGGTTAATTGATTCATTTTATCTTGTTTCTTCTCTTAACCTCTAAAAATGGTTGGTCAATCGATTCAAGTATTCTAATTTACTGTCTGGATGCTTAAAATCGATTAGTCAATTAATTCAAGTATTCCAGTTCGCTCTCTAGATGCTTAGATTTGATTGGTCAATTAATTCATGCCTTAATTTTCATATTTTTAAGGAAACCTATCTGAAATATGATTTCTTTTCTAAGAAAATAGTTCAACCTCATTTTTAAAGTCTTTTAACACAAGATTAAACTTAATATTTTCAAGAAAAACTTAAACTCCTTATTGATTAATTCTTTTTGTATAGTTTTATCCTATGACTCTAACTAAAATCCTATTTACACTAAACATGTTCTTTAATCCTTCAATCTTCACTTTTTGCATTAAGATTCTAGTTAATCAAGTACTAAATCCAATAGTATCAAAATATTTTGTTATTATCAAAACCTTCTTAATAGGCTAAGGCTAACAATATCCCCCTTTTTCATAATAACAAATCATTTTGAAATTAAACCATATTTCCTCATGTTGGCATTAATACTCCTCCTCAAAGCATGCCATTTAATTTCAAGATTTATTAATTTTCTCCTACTTTTAGCATTAGTAAAAAAGTGAAGCATAATAAGCACTAAAATATCCACTAATAACCAATGGTTAAGCATCATTTAACAAGTTGGCAGAATATTTAGTAAAGTATAATAAGAACTAATAAGGGGGTAATGAACACAACTAAGATAATAATTAGTAAAGGAATTAGTTTGACAAGTGCATAACCAGTAAAACATAAAACCATAAAAGATAATAAGCAAAAGATCTAGTAGTTTTGAAATATGAAACTTAAAAGGATAACGGGCCTAAGGAAACAATTATATCTAATCATCTACTATATGCTCTAAACTATCCCTATCTTTTTTATTATCTAAAGTAATGGCTTCAAAATCTACTTCTTCATCTCTTTCCTCTTTTGAGAGTTTGGCCTTTTTCCTCCCTTTGGTTCTTCTTTTAACTTTAGAGGAAAATATTAGTTCTTTTTTAGGAGAGCTATCATCTTCTTCTTTAGCAATATTCAATTTGCCTTTAAGTTTCCTAAACTGATGCTTGATATAAAATTTTAATTCATTTCTTATCTTTTAATGTAATTCAGTAATATGATCTTTCAAAGCCCACATGTCAAATTCTTTAATAACATCTCCTTTTTCAATAAAGTGCCAATGATGAACACATCGCAATATATCAAAATTAGATTAAAAATACTGATTGCTATAATAAGAATGCAAACAATGCCATAACTAGATCATGCCCCTAATGATTCTTTGATTTTATCTTTTCTAAATTAATTCCTAACAATGCCTACATAATTTTTTGAATTATTTATTCAATGAAAACACAAAGAACTAATGCAAACAGAATGTAATGCAATGAAATAGAATACTATCACAGAAACATAATGCAATATATATGTTGTATGCTGTATATATAATTGTGCAATAACACAATGCAAAATTAGGGGGTTGCACAAAATTAAACAAAGTAATAAGCATGAAATTAAACGCAAGACAGAAGCAAAATAGAAATAAAACTGAAGAGAATTCAATGGAATCAAACAACCAATTCAAGGAAATTGAAAGCCCTAAATTGGATTAATCATAGATCAATTAGGATTTAACTTTTTTTAATTTATTCTTTAACCTTGGATTGTCCAAAACCCCTGTAATAATTTGTGAATTCTATGCTAGACAATCGCATAGAATTTGATCAATTAAGATTAGCCAATTAAGTAGCCACTATAATCTTTACGTTAGATCAAAACTGATTTAATGATAGAATTCAATTAAATTAAGAAATTAAACTAGAAACTTCCAAATTAACCTCTTAACCTTCTGACCCTATATGTGAAAACGTGATTTACTAATCATAATTCATCATCAAAATAATCAAGAAATTAGAAATCACAAAGATGAATATCAATTATACCAAATCAACATCCAATGCAAGGAATCTCAAGACTTTCAACATAAGTAAATAGAGAAAGAGGAAAATTAATTAAGAAAAGTTAACATTACAAATCATGATCTCATAATCCTCAAGAGGAGAGCCTTAACTCTTTGAATTAACTATGAATTTAGGCTTCCATTAATGAAGAACAAAGAGAGCAAAGAGAAGAAGAAGGCTGTCTGTTGAGTTTCTGTGTATTATAGTCTGAATCTCCCATTCTCTTCAGCTCTCTTGTCTATTTATATAACCTAATTTGCCTAAAACCCTATTGGACAAGGATTAGATGACTTTTAGGATTACAATTTCTAAAAGAACGCTTTCCTAGTTTCTAGAAGTCCAGACTATTTTTTTTACAAATCAATTAAATCCATAAGATAAATTGGTGAATTCCCATAGGCCTATCTTCTAAGTAGAATAAGACCATGAAATTGATGAAATCCGAAAGATTTATAAATATGTAAGTTATAGGCCTGTGTCTTCTGAGAATTTAAGAGCTAGTTTCAGGTTAATCGAACCACTATAGCTCTAGATATGGCTCAAATACAAAAATAGGTTCAATTGGGACAAAAACACAACTTCAGCTTCTTGGCAAAATAAAGGCTTGAAGAAGTCCAAACTAGGCTTTGACCAAAACATAAAAGTTATAGATTTATCTTTTAACTTTCCATTAATATAAATTTTTCCTTAATCCAATATCTAAAGCCTAAGATATGACTGAAAAATAAAAATAGTATCAAAATCTAATTTTTACTGAATAAATTCACAAATATTGTGAAATTGACCACAATTTATAAAACAAGGTCTAATCAATGAAATTAAGAAAATATAACAATTAGGAGACATAAAATAAGAGAAAATAAAATAATAAATATTTTTTTCATTAGTCAAACACCTTCTACTTTTTGGAAGGACATTTGCTTCATATGTTTGGCCTTCAACTTTTAAATTCCTTAAATTTCTCCACCTTAGCCTCCTAATCATTTCATATGTTTGGCCTTCAACTTTTAGATTCCTTAGATTTCTTCACCTTGGCTTCCTAATCAATTAATATTCTATCAAGTTTAAACAATTATGTGAGGATCATTTCATAAGGAAGGAAACTTTATTTACATAAGGATGCATGTGAAGGAGTATGTGGTAAGAGAAGTTGATTGGGATACTCTATTTGATGGCCCACATCATTAACAGCTCATAATCATCAATTTAGTTAAAGTTGTGCCTCTTTGGAAGGATAATTTTTGTAATGGTGTAATGCAAGATCCTATCTTCTATTGATAGCCCTGTAATCAATAACTTGTTCTTTATGATTTTAAGGTGAGAATGAGGCCAAAACAATCTTATGGTATTAGTCTTAAAGTAGTTTGTAGTGTTTCTAGCACTTGTAAAGGGCTTATTTGCATCCATTTCAAAAATAAAATCTAACTTATGGATGCTAATAGAAAACCTTTCACCATTGACGACAGTGATCAATTCAAGCAAACTCTCCCTACTTTTCTTAAAATTAGCATAGAATTAATGCACTAAGCTTGGATAAATATCAACAACATGTCTAGCAAATTAAAGCAAACTCAAGTGCTCTAATATATGATAATATTTCTAAATTTTCATTTCTTAGAAATTTGATATCTTACTAATTTTTTGCTCTATCTCTTTAGACATGCATACTATAAATTTCTCAAAAGCTATTACCTTGGAGTAATAAACCTTTTTCTAAAACTCGATCAATAAAAGGTAGGGGATAAGAAGATGACCCTGTAGCCTTTCTTTTTCCTCTACTTGATTTAGTATGAAGATATTTTGTTGCCATACTTTCTTTCCCATAGAGTTTATGATCACTAGGATTTATTTGGAGAATGGGTGTTTTGAAATGGGTTGTAGTTGAAGGGTTTTAGTAATAAAAGTTAGTTTAGAAATTCGATAGTGCATACATTTTGATGCATTAAAGGATGTTAAAAGGAATGGAGAATGGCTTTAAATTATGTTTTTAGGATGTTTTAATAAGGAAAAATGAAAAGTTACAATGGAAGACGTGTAACCATGCAGTAGTTGGAGAGAGAAACAAAGAGCAAATGGCACAATTATCGCATGATAGGGCATTAATAGACGTCTTGTAGAATTGATTGACTAATCAATTCATGAATGACTATGTTCATCTGTGAATCAATTGACCACTTGATTCATAGCCAGAAAAATTTTAAATTCCAAATTTCCCTCCTCATTTTGTTAATCAATTTAAGAGTTCTAGAGACTAGCACTACCTTCTTGGAATTAATTGACCACTTAATTCATTTCCTTCATATACGAAACTCCAAATCAATAGGTCGCTTGATTTATTACCCCTAGAATCAATTGATCACTTGATTCCTTACATACTAAAACTTATTTTCTCATTATTTCACTTCTCAAATGATTTGTTACCCATCTTTTTTATCTTATGCATGATTAAACCTTGATTTTGTGCTAACTTTGTTGAGGATGAAGAAAATTTCTTGCAAAATAAACTTTTAGTATATTTTTTATGCTTAAGTCAATACATTGACTAGAAAAATTATGAATCTAATGCATAAATTATTTCTCAAGAAAATTCAACAAGCCCAATTTTCTTCTTATAAAATTGAAACATCTTTACTAAATGGCTTAATAAAGATATCTGCTAATTAAAAATCAGTTTGGATAAATTCTAATGAAATGTCTCCTTTTTGGACATGATCACCAAAAAAATGATATCCTATTTCAATGTTTTGGATCTTGAGTGCATGATAGGATTCTTGGTTAGATTAATGGCAGTTATATTGTCACATTTTATAGGAATATCCTTAAAATTAAGTCCATAGTCAAATAGTTACTGCTTTATTCATAAAAGTTAAGCACAACAACTACTTATTACTATGTATTCTTTTTCAACAATGGATAATGCCACACTATTTTGTTCCTTGCTATACTAAGAAACTAGTGAATGTCCAAAAAATTGACATGCTCTACTAGTGCTATTTCTATTTAACTTGCTATTAGTAAAATCAACATTTGAATAACTTATTAGAAAATTCAATTTTTCTTTAGGATACCATAAGCTAAAGTGAGCTGTGCTAGCAAGATATCTAAAAATCCTTTTCACAACAATTAAATGAGATTCTTTTGGATTAGCTTGAAATCTTGTGTACATACACACACTAAATATAATATTTAGTTTGCTTGCACTTAGATAGAGCAAAGATCCTATAATCCCTCCGTATATTTTTACCTTAACTTTTTTACCTTTTTCATCTTAATCCAACTTAGTTGCTATACTCATATGAGTAAAAATGGTTTAGCTTCACTTATCTTGAACTTCTTTAGTAGTTCCTTTATGTGTTTGGTTTGACTTATAAAAATTCCATCACTTGATTGCTTAATTTGTAGCCCAAGGAAGAAAGTCAGCTCTCTTATCATGGACATTTCAAACTTACTCTGCATTAACTTAGCAAATTCCTTGCATATAAATTCATTAGTAGCATCAAATATGATATTATCAACATATATTTGTACAAAAAGGAAATCAAATCTTTATTTTATAAATAAAGTAGTATCAAGTTTTCCTCTTGAAAAACCTTTCCTTATGAAGAATTTGTTTAGCATTTCATACCAAGCTCTAGGAGCTTGTTTTAGGCCATATAAAGCTTTCTTCAATTTAAATGCATGATTTGGAAAGAAATGACTTTCAAAACCTGGAAGTTGTTTAACATACACTTCCTTTATGATTATACCATTTAGAAATGCATTTTGAAGATTCATTTAATAAAGTGTGAAACCTTTTATGCAAGAATATGCTAATAACATTCTAATTACTTCTAGTCTAGCTACTGGTGCATATATTTCATCATAATCAATGCCTTCCTCTTGGTTGTATCCTTTGGTAACCAATCCAGTTTTGTTTCTGCTTATGATGCTATTTTTATCTAACTTATTTCTAAACACCCATTTTGTGCCAATAATTGGATAATAATTTGGTCGTCATTTCTTTCAAATTGATCTAATTCTTTTTGCATTGCGAATACCTAATGTTTATCAATTATTGCTTCATTTATGTTTTTGGGTTCATTTTGAGGTAAAAATACCAGATGATTATAAATATTCTTAAAAGAACTTCTAGTTACCTTTTGAGTCATATCACTAATGACTTAATCAATAGGGTGACCTCTTATCATCTTTCAATTTTTTATGTCCATGAATTAGTTCTTATTTTACATTTCTTATGGATGGAGCTACTTTTTCACCTTATTCATTCTTTTCTTTAACTTTCATCTCCTTATTTGAATTCCTTTAATTCATCCATAAGTCAGCCTGCTCCTCATCTTCTTTTGATCATACTATAAGAAGACTCATCAAATACAACATGTATGGATTCTTCTATTAGCAAAGTTATTTTATTGTAAACCTTGTAAGCTTTGCTATTAGAAGAATACCTAATAAAAATAGCTTTATCAAATTTAGCATCAAACTTTCCAAGTTTATCTTTTCCATTATTATGAATAAAACATTTGCAACCAAAAACATGAAAATGTGAAATATTTGGCTTTCTTCCTTTGTAAAGTTCATAGGGGGTTTTCTTTAAAATTGGTCTTATAAAGGCTCTTTTCATCACATAGCAAGCAATGTTCATTACTTTAGTGCAAAAAGATTTTGGAAGAGAGTTATCATTAAGTATCATTCTTGTCATCTCTTTTAGACACTTATTTTTCCTTTCAACAACTCTATTTTGTTAAGATGTTTTAGGAGATGAGAAGTTATACTTAATTCTATTTTTATCATAAAAATAGGTAAAATCATGATTTTCAAATTCCTTGCCATGATCATTCCTGATGCTTACTATGGACATTCCTTTTTCATTTAATAAAGTTTTTTCATGTCTCTTGAAAGCTTCAAAAGCTTTATCTTTGGAAGGAAGGAATAATGTTCATGTAAATATTAAGTAATCATCAATAATTACAAGTATATAGAGATTTCCTCCATGACTTTTAATTCTTGATGGACCAACTAATCCATATGTAGTAATTGAAGTGGTCTAGTAGTGGAAACAAGTTTTTTGGATTTAAAAGAAGTTTTTACTTGTTTTCCTCTCTAACATGCATCATAAATTTTATTTTTGACAAACTTTAGCTTTGGCAAATGATTAACTAAGTTATTTTTGAAAAATTTTCTTATAAGATCCATGCTTGCATAAGCAAGTTTTTTATGCCAAATTTAAAAATCATCATTTATACTAACCAAGCATTTGGAATCTAAAACAAGTTCATTATTAATGTCTATCATATAGATATTTCCATATCTCTTGCCTCTTAACTTAATTTGCAAATCATCTTGATTTTTAACAATGCAACACAAGGAATCAAATGTAACTTTGTTTCCTTTGTCACAAAATTGACTAATACTAAGCAAATTATGCTTGAGCCCTTTGACATGTAAGTCATTATTAATGCAAGATTTAAAACTTTTACTCACTCTACCTTTCCCCATGACTTTTCCTTTTGAGTTGTCTCTGAAAGTGACATTGCCTCTTTCTTTAAATGCTAATGGGATAAACTTGGATTTATCTCCTATCATATGCCTTCAACAGTCATTATCTAAGTATTACATCTTACTTTGGGTTCTTAAACATACCTATAAAAGAGATATCAATTTTTAACTTTTAGTACCTAAATAACTTTGAATCTATCTTTGTTAGTTGGCATATATGTCCTTTTAGGGACCTAAATTTTCTTTATTCTAATATTTGTACTTCTTTTATATGTATAAAAATAAATTCCATATCCCTTCTCTCTATAGTAAAAAAAAGTTATTTTTAGTTGTCTTTTCATAGTCTCTTTAACAAAGTAATTTTTTTAAAAATAATTCTTTTTATTTATGTGTAACTAATACTTTCTTTGTTAAAGCTGATCTTTTAATCGAGAAAAGTGTCTAAAGAATCTTTGTCCTTTGTGAACTTCTTAAAAGTTTTAGTTAAATCATCAAGCTTTTACTTGAGACTTTCACAAGAGGTGCATTTTTTAGAAGTTTTCTTAAAGCTTTCAACTTCTTGAATTAATTCTTAATTTTCCTTCTTAAGTTATTCAATATTGTCTTCTAAAGAATAGATTAACTTTTTAAAAGTTTAATATTTCTTTTAACCTTAAGTAACTCTAAATTCAAATCAGAAATAACAAAATCTAATTCATTATCTAAACTAGAGATGCATACCTTATCTCTATCTTGATCTCCTAAAGCTATTAAGCACAAAAGAGTTTTTTCATCTCTATCATTTCCTTCACAAGAGTTATTATCATCATTATCTCCTCAATCAGCTAAGTGTGCCTTCTTGTGAGCACTTTTATTCTTCTTCTTTTCAAGCTCTAACTACTTTTTCAAGTAAATAGGACAATTAAACTTGATATGCCCTTAGTTTTGCACTCATAGCATGTTGAATTAACTTGCTTGCTAGCTTCTTCTTTGTTTGCATGCTTATTTGCTTGAGGCATTCTTCTTCTAGCACTTATTTTTTTAAATGCTCTCTGATATTTCTTGGTGAGGAAAGCCAAGTCATCTTCTAATAAGATGTCAAGTAATTCCTCTTGGTAATCTTTATTAATTTCATCCTCATCTACATTTATTCCAACTTTAAGAGTAAAAGACTTCTTCTTTCTCTCATTGTTATTGACATATCTCTTAAGCTCTAATTCATGCTCCCCCAAATTTTTAAATAAATCTTGTAGAGTTAGCATATTTATCTTTATTGCTTCTTTAATAGCAATTATCTTTGGTTACCACTCAATTGTTAGTGACCTAAGCACCTTGTGAACAAGTTCTCCATTTGTGAAGTGCCTATCAAAGAGACTTAATTAGTTAACAAGAGTTATAAACCTTTACATTATATCTTTAATAGATTCTCCATTATTCATTCTAAATAATTTATATTGATAAACTAATGTATTCATTTTGCTTTCTTTGATTTATATGGTCCTACATGAGCTATTTCAAGCACATCCCACATTTCTTTAGCAGTCAAGCAATTTAATACCCTCTCATATTCACTAAGCTATAAGGAATTTAATAAAATCCATTTAGCTTTAGAATGAAATTAAGGTTTTCTTTTCTCTTCTTCACTCCATTCAGGTCTTGGTTTCAAGACCTTTACATTATTTTCCCTTTTTATTGGTGGATTATAACCATTTTCAATTAAATCCCACATATCATTATTAATAGTTTCTATAAAATCTTTCATTTTTTATTTCCAATAAGTATAATTTTTTCCATTAAAAACTAATGGTTTGTTTAATGAAGGACATTCAAGTAAAATCCTAGTATTATTTATATCCATCGGATCCTTCTAAGATCATGAGATCTTATTTCAATAACTAAGCTTGGATACTAAATGTTGTTTGGTATTTTACCTGAGAAGGGGGTGAATTAGGTTTAAAAACTTTTACACAAATGATTCAAGAATGAAACTATTGAACAAGTGTATGCAAACTTAGCATAGTAGCAAGTATAATTTAGAAAAATAGATAATAGAATAAGTAAATAAAGAGATAAATAAAAAGAGGTTCAAACACTGCTATTTATAGTAGTTCTAGCCTTTAAGATCCAACACTCCAAGGCGTACATCCACTATAAAGCCTATCGGACTTGAGTTTGAACTCTAATCCAATATCTCTTCAAGTGTGAGGGCACTTGAAGATACCTCAATATAAGTCTTTGCTTTTCTTCTAAAATCCTTTTGAAAATCCTTTTCAAAGCTTTTATCTATTAAGAGATCTAGCACTCTTGATATTCCTAGGAATACCTCACTCTAATATATAATAAATGTATGATTTGAATACAAGAATGTAGCTCACAAACTTTGAAAGTCCGATTACATAGTAAAGCACTAAGAGAGGAATTTCAATTTAATAAGCTCAAAGGATTTTTAGGTTTTGGATGAGAGAAAAAGAAGTTTCCTGTGTCTATGTAATAGTGAAAGCACTTTCTTATATTTTTAAATTAAAATGAAGCCTTTATATAGAGTTTAGAGAGGTAAAAAATCTGTTATAGACAAAATATTATGGGATAGTTAGCACCTTATGAATTAATTAGTCAATTGATTCAAGTCACTTGTAAATTTTTGAAAAAGTTGTAATGAATCAATTGGTCAATCGATTCACCCAACTATACAATTTGAATTTAATATATGAAGAATCAATTAGTCAATTAATTCACCAGACTTTGATTCAGCTCCGGATGTTCAAAATCAATTAGTTAATTGATTTTGACCTTTGGAAAACTTAATTTTGAATAAAAACATAAGGGAATAAGTAAGTATATCAATTGATTCATAAAACTTAATTTTTTTAAAATTTCCACACTGAATATATTGGTTAATTGATTCATTTTACCCTACTTCCTCTCTAGGCCTCTAAAATTGATTAATCAATTGATTCAGATATTCCAGTTTACCCTTTGGATGCTTGGAATTGATTGATCAATTGATTCAAGTATTCTACTTTATTCTTTGGATATCTAGAATCGATTAGTTAAATCTAAGTATGGTAAAATCTTCATAGCAATTAGATTCTTCATGGTTTTTTTTCAAATTTAAAAAAATTTAGGTAATTGATCAAAAAGGAGAAAATTTAACCCTAATAAGAAATCATTGGAAATTTAATGATTAAGGTTAAAGGATGTTAAACCTGACTTCCTAAATCTTCTTTCATATTAGGTGAATAGATATCTTAACTCAAATTCAAGCTTTAGGATGGTTTTTAGTTAATTTTAAGATTGAGTTCTATTTTTATTAAGTATATGGGAAATATTATGATTTATGATGATTAATGATGGAAAATGGCCTTAATGAAGTCTCATTAAGGTGTATTTATAATTTGATATGTATTAATTAACTGACAAATGAATTTGGATGAATTTGAAGACATATGAACAATGATTTCACAAGAAATGTATAGATTTCAAGGCCATAGTCAACTATATAGTTGATTATATGGCCTTTGAAACTTCATAATTAACTACAAAAGTCCTGAATGGCCTTTAGAGTTTTATAGTCAACTATGCAAGGATAGAATTGTTATGTTGAGTTTGAAAGGTCATAACTTCCTCATTTTACACTCATTTTTAGAAAATCACCTATCGTTAGAGAGCTAATTAAACTTACATTCAAATAAAACTAATTTTATGTTAATTTCTCATGTATATTTTGAAATATCATTAAAATAATGGGCAAAAATTAGGAATTTTGAATTATAAAAATTAAAATTTTCAAACTAACTTGTAAAGGTCATAATTATTTCGTATCCTAACCATTTTAAGTAAGACATTAGTCCATTAAAAGCCATTTGAGTTCATTCTCATATGAAATAATTTCATGAACAATGAGTTATATATAAAATATCACTCAAAAGTTAAAACAAGATAATTATATAGTGGACTATACCTAGCTTAGGTGGAGATATTATATTATAAAAGGAACTAAGACATATACCAAAGCCCTTTAAAGTTATGATAAGTTAGTATATATGTTATGTGATAAATGGTAGTTGATCACATGAATAGTAGAAATGAAATCAATGATGTAAAATAGGTTATGGACTTGCCGGTTTTATAAGTAGTGCATGAATACTAGGTGGTTTAATCCTTTTTTTTAGCTCATTTTTATTATGGGCTTATGCAAATAAGTTCACACAGCACACGACCCTCGTAAGTTCACTTATAGTCCCTTGATGGGCTTTTTTTATTTATTAATAATCATTTAAGTATTTAAGAACCTTTTTAATATAATTTAATGTATAATGACCTAATATAATTTTTTAAAATTTATTTTCCTAACTGATAATACAAAATAAAAAATCTAATTAGTCAATTATAATTTATCAAAAAATTGATATTTTTCAATTTAACTTAATTCAATATCCCCTTAAATATGCCTTCGTTAACATTCAAAGTTCAATCTTTTGACTCTTGCATATTTGTTTCTAATACTTTAATTATTTTAATTGTGTAAAAAAAAGATATAAGCTACTAGTGGGCCCCTATAGGCCATTCACAATCCTAACCAATATATACTTGTTTTAGATATAGGCAAGCCTGTATGGGACCATCCCACCCCAACTTACATGCCTAAATGAAATGAGTCATGGTAGTGTTAAGTTATGTTTGCATATATATATATATATATATTGACTATATTAGAAATATGATGTGATTGGCATGTATTTTATGAATGAAATTGAATTAATTGTTTGAGTTTAACTTGTGACCATGCATAACGGCATGGGATAATTGTAAATTTTGAATATGTAGATGTTGTTAAAGAAATCCAATGATTGAAGTGTTAGTTAAAGCATTTGTAATATTGTGGTAATATTATGCACTAAATGAGAATGATAAATGACTTAATTTATGAATTGTGCCATGAATGATAATGAAATTGTAAGATAGGGGTAGATATTATATGTATCGGAATATGTGTACTTGATTGTCTAAGACAAGGTTGACCAAGAGGTACAAGTTTAGAGATTATGAATATAAGGATGACTCAGAGTTACAATGATATTTACATGTTTGTTTTATTATTATAATTAATATTACTATTATGCCATTATTAAAATGCAAGGCTATAGATATGTAGCAATTACTTTATAATGAGATTCTTCTTATGCAAAAAAATTAAGGTTGAATCAAAGAAAGAGAAAAAGCAAATAAATGAGGCATGTTGACCATGACTTATTGTGTGGATCTATTTTTATTTTTTTATCATTTAGGTCATTCTCTAAAAATATTTCCCTTCTTTGCTTTGTTAAAGAGGTGAGAATATGGATATTTCAGAAGGTGATTCCTAACTATTTTTTATAACTTAAGTATATATATATGAATTAGATGTTACAATATATTTTAGTGTTTAACTAGGTTTAAATCCTTGATGTTCACTTATTGAGTTTCCAAGAAACTCACTTTTTATTTTTTTTTATTTTATATTCTTGGGGGATTATTTCCTTTAGGTGTCCAATGGCCATCATATGAGATAAAAGTGTTTTGTTTGCAAAATTTTAGCACTAAGGTAAGCATTGGATAATTGGAATAGCTTTGTATATTGAGTCTTTGGTACATTTTATGTTTAAATTCTTAAATATAACATACCCTTTGGAAACATAGCACCTTTATATGTAAAGCACTACATTAGGCATGTCTAAGTAAAGGTGGTAGATTGTCACCTATAGTGACTCTTTATGCTAGTCTTGTGCCCTAAGATTGGGTCATAACATTTCAACCTTATTTTAGATGATGTTATCTAAACTACCTCTTTCACTAGAGGTTTTGTAAATGGATCAAACAAGTTTTTAACTTATTTTAAATCAAATTATAGTTATAATACCACTTTTGTATCAATTATTTTATGTTCTTATATCATATACTTTTATATCTTGACTTACAATCATAGGTATAATTTACAAGCCTTTTCATAAAGTGGCTTCACCATAGTAATGGTTTCACATTGACGATATCTCATAATAATTTCTTATTTATTTAGCCTTCTTATCAATATTTTGCTTCTTGCAAATTTAAGAAATTCCTCCACTAGTAATAAGTACCACTTTAAAATGGATTGATTTTTTTATAAACAATTTGTTTCTTACTCATCTAAGAAAATCATTCAGTAATAATGGGTACAATCCAAATTGAATTAGTTGTCACATACATTTGTATCCTACTTCTATCAATGTATTCTTATAATACAATTGGATAAAATGTAGACCAAATTTAATTTTGACCGTTCCAAAATTCTTGAAATAATATTTCAATGTTCTATGTTATAATTGGATCACTAGTATATCTTTTTGTAACCAAAATAACAATCAATGTAAGATTATTAAAAAATTGTGTGAAACATCTAAATAAGGGATAGTTATCTCTTTAGCATTAAATACAAATTTTTCTTTCATCTTTTTCAATTTCACAAACTATTCAACAATTTTTACTTAGTTTGCAAGATTAACATTTTCTCAAATGATGAAATAATATAAAGTAAACACCTACTATTTCTTATTCAACATAGTATTTATTATTTATTAAAATTTGACATTTTATCCCAACAACAATGTGGCACATTTCATATAGATCTTATGTTTATAAATATCGCATATGACGATATTATAAAATCATTTTGCCATTCTTTAGAACCTTAATGTCATAATCACAAACTTTCTTATGATGTGTAAAGTATAAGAAATTATATTCATGTTATTCAATCAGTTCTAATATAATATTTAATATATTATATTATCTCATGTAAAGCTTCTCTAATTCATTATCACAAAAGAAAAAAAAACTCTGTAAATACTTTAAAATTTATTTCCAAAAATATGATAATGTTAGAATTCAAATAATTCACACTTTATTATGTACATTTTAAATTCTAAAAATAGTCATATCTATTAACCATAAACCAATGCTCTTTCTTACATATGAACTCTTATGTCATTTGTACATAAAATATTATATTTATTAATTATAAATTATCATATCTTTTGATAATAAATTACTGTGTCTCTTATACATAGATTGCAATATATTTTAAATTTAAATTATCCTATCTCTTGCACATGAAACATAATATCATTTTAAAATTAACATATCTTTACATTTAATATGACTTTTAGTATAACCTCTTGTGCGTTTCTTAAAACAAAAGTTTTGAACCAATTTGGGAGCTTGACAAACATATTTTATGATCTATAAGCTTTCTTCATGAAGAATAAAAAAATTTATATTATTTCATTAAAACAAGTTAATTATTTTTAAACAGTAAATTAAATGTCATATAATACAAATAAAGTTAATCTAACTTTATGTCACCAAATTAAACATAAAAGGACATCACAACAAATCCTTATGCCATGTACTATCCAAAATCAAATATAAAATTAAATTAATAGAAAATCAAGGAATTATGTACCTATCCATTCTTCCTATATCATGGAAATGACTTCAAGGAACCATATAGGTGTTATTCCTTTTTTCTTCATCCTTTGAATCTTCTCAATTTCTTTTACAGCGAGTTGCTTTCAACTAGCATTTGGTTGTGTATCATCCAACAATTTTAGATTAAGATTCAAATTAGGAAATCTTCAAAATAGAGAGAAGAAACATCATTTTGTCTTGCTTGCTTGCTAGGTAGAGAATTTATCTTCATCCCTTCAATCTAATTTTATCAAATCTTAATTAATCACTTTGATAGATTCTAAATTTATTATTACAAAAATATTTCCATATGATTGTTAAGGAAATTTCAATAATATTTTAACCTATGGTTACATTAATATTTCCTTAAGATTGTTAGGAGAAATTTGTGGAATAGGAGTCATAATTTTTAAGGCATGAAGTGCAACACTTTTCATAGGAAAATATTCACCCCTATTTAAATTAAGTTTGTTTTGAAAAATTATATGTGAATTAACATCATAAGATACAATAGAAATTTAAAAATTGTAGAAAGCAAAACTAAAATTTTTCCTTATATTTATCTATAAAACAACTTTATAATGGTTGTAAGTGTTTAAAAGAGGAAAAAAATAACATTTTGACAATATATCTCAAAAAATGACATAATTCTTCTTCTTTTGAGAAGTTTAAAATTTTAAATTGTTTATAAAAGTTGAAGAGTTTCATCTATAGATATAACTTTTAGATTCACAAAGACATGGACTTTCCATTCAAGAAACATAAAATATTGATTTGAAATAACACAATTTCATTTACAAAAGTTACAACTTTTTATTTTAGAAGATATAACTTTACTTTTTAAAAAACATACTTCTTCATTTTAAAAGTTATAATTTTTTTATTTTAAAAGATATAATATCAACAGTCACATCTCAAATTTTCATTTCAAACAATTGTTGATTCAAAATTCGAAATAATTATTTATTATTTTTCCAAACAAACACCATAAATATATAGCCTACTTTCCTTCTCAATAAATGATTAAATAAAAATATTTACATGATTAATATAATAAAAATCTTATTATAAGAAATTGTTAAAATATCTTATAAGTACTATTCAATAAACTATTGCAAGTACTTAGTAAAAAATATAAAAGTCATACCATACTTTTTACTCACTACTCAATGAATTATTTTTATTGTAAATAAAATATTTTAAAAATATACTTATAATATAAAATTTAAACATATATGTTCTATATAATTAAATTAATTATAGTAAAACAAAATAGTAATAAATCTAAAATATATATGCTCACATGAACACTATAATTATATAACATTATGTAAAAGCACTATAAAATTTTAAAATATGAGTATAAATAAATAATTCATTAAGAATAGATAATATATTTGAGTAAAAAAAAACTTTTCATTACACAAATATTCTATCTAATTACAGTTTTAAATTTGGTATGTTTAAATTATATAATAAAAAATTATTCAGTTGGCTAAATTGTAGCATCCTTATTTGTTCTCCCATTTGAAATAATATAATAAATATGATAAAAAAATTATTAAAGTTTTGTATAATTACAAGTTTGAAGGTTAATTCTTTTGGTTAAAATGATGGAATAAGTTTTTTGTTTTTAAAGAAAATTGAAATCACCATAACTTAACACATTATAAAGGGTGGAAGATTTTTGTTTTGCATAGATATATAATATGAAAGTATAATATTTTAAATAAAATGTTTTAAATATATATTTATAATGTAAAAGCTAAAGATATATTTATTATAAAATTAAATTAATTATAATAAAGTAAAATAATAACAAATTTAAAATATATGCTCACATGAACATTATAATTATAGTAACATTAGGTAAGCATGTAAAAGCATTATAAAAATTCATAATATAGGCATATACAAATAATTCATTAAGAAGAAAAAAATTATTTAGTTAAAAAAATTATTTTTTATTACACACATATTCTACCTAATTATGGTTTTAAAGTTAATGTGTTTAAAATGCAAATTAATAGAAATATTAACAAAACTTTAAAATTAATAATTTAAAATTTAATATAATTTAAAATATTGTCAAAATTCTATTGTAATAATTGTTAATATACAAATACAATGATAAAAAATTATGCAATTCACTAAATTATAAGATCATTATTTGTACTCATTTGAAATAATATAATAAATATGACAAATAATTTATTAAACTTCTGTATAATTATATGTTTGAAAGTTAATTTTTTAAACAAAGTGATGGATTAAGTTCTTTGTTCTTATAAGAAAATTGAAGTAATCACAAATTAATACATCATCAAGAGTGGAATAGTTTTAATAGAATGTGTAAATGCATATGTAGATAAATAAGTTTGCTTTTACTTGATAAAAAGTGACTTTTGGATTAGATCTAATTTGTGACCTAACCTATAACTAAATCTTTTAAAGTTTTTTTTTTGCTTTTTTGTTCATTAATTATATAAATATGCTTACATTTTTTAATTTTATTAAACTCATCATATAAGAAATTCATAATACATTGTAACACAAGTGTTATCATGAACCTAGTATTTAAATTTGTAAGTATTGTTAGTGCTAAATTATGTTTTAAAAAAATAAACATTGAACATATCTTGGATTATGATTTTTGTTAAAGAAAAATAAAAGTAGAAAATGTACCCAAAAAAATTGTGAAAGATATACCATGAAAATTTCCATTTTCAAAATATTAAAAATGGATAGTTATTAGAAGAAACATGTCTTCTCTCAAATTAGGCAAGAAGTGAAGACACATGGACATTTTCTCATATAATTTTGGGCATAATTTGCATTTTGCATTTTAACAAAATTATTCAAGGAAGGATTGCAACAACATGAATGGTTGCATTTAAAACATGCAAATCATTTTTCAAGCCTCACAAGTAGTAATCAACCAACTAATGCTAAAGCAAAAATAAAATTCATATATTTTTAAAATTTAGCCATCACATTTCTTTTATTGAAGAAAATTTGGCCATTACATTACAAATCTTATGTGTTGTAGTTCTAAATGTTAGAAGAAATAAAGAAGATAAAAATGATATGATAATGATAATGTAAAATCATAATCCAAGTTTACTTGTCCTCAGCTAAATATTATCTTATTACTCCAGGCAAATTAGCAATGTCTAAGTGTTACATTATTATATCTCTAACTACAACTTTCAATAAAAAAATTATTAAGGAATTTTCCCATGCACCATATTTTCATTATTAATTGCTCATAAATGATGCTAAATGAATTCTTTGCTTTTTATATTGGTATTTAATATATCTATCTTATTATTAATGATGAAGATTAATAAGTAAAATGCATTATAAGAGTATAGGGAATGATAAACAAAACATTCTACTTACTAGTCGCATTCTATTTTAGACAAAAAATAATTACCAATTTACTTAAACAAAAACTTTTTGGCAAACAAATCAAATCAATGGACTTAAACCATATATTTGTCTCCATTCCATTAGCATAATCAATAACTAGCAATTTGATTGATAGATATACCCCAATCTAACTACTTATTAAAACTATTGTGAAAAATATTAGTATCATTCATACTACAGACTTAAACTAATAACATAGAATTTAGAGAATACTAAACCTTATAATGTAAAAGAAAGTTTTTGAATGAAATTTTTTATTACCTAAGAAAAATTTGGACCATCTTATTTCATCATTTATCCTCTTCCATTAAGAATGGAAAAAAAATAATTTGTTGAACAAATTTCAAATGCTAATATTAAAATCAAATTGATCGTAATTACAATTTCAAAATTACATTTTTATCATAAAAAAAGGTCCATCTTAACATTATATTAATAAGAGATAGTATAACTAATGAAATTATAATTAAAGATAGCAAGAAAATCTCAAAGAAAAGTTAATTAAATTTTCAGCCCATTTTACATGATAGAAATAAGCTTGTTAAAGGTTGGCATTATTTAGTTTAGTACCATAAAATAGAAGGAACAATTTTTGAAAAGCTAATTCCTCAAATGCTAGACTAGGAACTAGTAGAGAATGTAAATTAATGTGATGATTGAAAGCTTGATTTATGAAAATAAATTAAAGGAGACTACTACTTGTAAAATTAACATGAATCTTTAGAAAATAATGAGGGAATGCCAATCTCCCAAGGTAACGAGTTTGCAAAAAAAAAAAAAAAGATAACCATTTTTCCCAATGTAATATTTTAATGCTACAGGTTAGAACTTGTTAGGATATCTTGGAAATGAGATAATAGATGTAGATTCCTTAGTTGATTTAAACTAGGCTATGTAAAAATTTTATTTATTTTTAGGTTATCATTAATTCAATTTACTTATTTTAAAAAAAACTAAATTAATATGTAGCTTAATTTATTAACCTAAATTATTTTTAAGTAACTCATTGAGTTTTAATTTACCTTTTAGACATATTATTTTATTAAGAATGTAATTGGACTTATTAAGACAAAATTGGTATAGAGCTATTACTAGGCCCATAATAGGTGGACTTAGTTAAGATTTATAAATACAAAGCTGAATCCCCTTTCTACATATGAGGTGGTTGATAGCTTATCTTATTAGAGCCATCATGTGTTATTAAATGTAAAAGAGGGGAAAACCTTGATAGTATACACTTGTATACAGTTGAATTTGAAGGCTATAATAAATAAAACAAGAGGTATGTGATTTTATTCTTTCTTTTAGTTTTAATTCATTATTTTTTAGTGCTTTTAGGCTTGGTATACTATCAAAATGTTTAAATTTTTTCACATGTGGCATCAGAATAGATTATACCAATGTAGAATCCTAAATTTATATTATATAATTTGATTAAATTATAAAAAATATAATATATAACTTAAAAGTGTTGCGAGTCAAGTTTAGATAGCAACTTTTTATTGAAAAATTACAAAGAGATTTGATTTTTCTTTCAAAAATTAAGGAATTAATCAACTTGAGCACAAAATATTTTTCATCGAGAAGATAGTAAAGTTTATCAAGGATAAGTTAGTTGTATTATAAAAAAATGTGTGTGTGTGTGTGTGTGTGTGTGTGTGTGTGTCTATATATATATATATATATATATATATATATATATATGATAGCTTTTAGGATGCTAATTGACGTGATCCCGCAAGTGCACGAGTTTGATCGAGTTATAATTTAAAAGATATCGTCTCCACAGGGATTAAGTGTTGATTACTAACTGAATTTCAAGATAAATTATCTAGGTGTACTAATTGTGATTGTGAATTAAGAGTAAAATGCGAAACAAGGTTTGTTATAAAAAAGAAAGTAAATGAAACTAGTATGAATTAAGTAAAGATTTAATTCAAATGAGATGGAAGTGTACTCAGCTTTAGGATTTCCTTGTTCAATTCATTATGGAATGAAGATAACCTTCTGGTCCGATTTACTATTAATTTAGATTACTGGATTACCAAAAGTAAGCTATACCTCATTGTAAAGCTACTAGCTACTAACCAATAGATAAAGTGCCTAGAATTTCTCTAGTAATCACTCACCTAGGTTGCATTAACAGTGCTTTGAGAATCCAATTTTAGACATTTCATCTTGTGCAAAAGAATCCAATTAGCTTAATTCCTAAGTCTAATAGAGATTTCTAATGATTATGCAAGGTTTGATTAGTTAATTGGTCATTCTAACCTAGAATCAAGTAATCTTTCACACAAATCCAATATTCTGGAAGTATAGGGTTGTTGAATTACAAAAACAGCATAATCAAATCATAAATCAACAATAAACCAAGCTAGATTATATTAAAATCAAATCCATGAACAAGTCTACTCTAGCTGAGCATTGAGGTTTAGTGTGCGTTCATTACAAAATCAGCAGAAAACCAGAAAATAGAGAGAAGAATCAAACTAGTCATAAAGCTCTACAAATTCCTTGTTTGAATCTTCAATCTTTTGCTTAAATCCAATCCTCCAAGGCTAGTAGTCACCTTCAGTGTCTCTAGGTCTCCCAAGGGTTTCTACTGATAGCTCCCTTTCTAATTTTCGACTCCTCCCTTGTTTTGGCAAATTCTCCCATAAAACTAATATAGTAAAGTACACGGGGTATGACACGACCCATGTTGTTCCCCCTGTCCTTATACGAAGGGTCAAGCAGTAGGGTACATGAGGTCTGACATTCCCCGTGTTGTACCCCGTGTTCTTTTGCGAAGGGTTTAAAAACTGCTCAGCAAGGCTTCGAAATACACAAAAAGGAACACGGTCCTCCATACGGGGTTCCCATACCTCGTGTTCTTTGCGAAGGAATTAGACAGTAAGTTACATGGGGTATGACACGGCTTGTGTTCTTTGCCAAATGAGCGAATTTGCTTTAATTCTCCACAATTTGCATAGTTTTGGCTCCGGATCCTTTTCTAATGCTTTAATAAGTCACTTCAAACCTGAGAACGAAATATCAAGCATCTAAGTACCTTTTTTTTTAATTAATTTGTACAAAATACTCAATAAATAAGCGATGAAGCACATAATATATAATTGCAAATATGCATTTATCAAATCCCCTATACTTGAATCTTGTTCGTCCTCAAGTAAGGAGGCAAGAGAATAAAAATTTACTCCACTTTTTTGCTAATATCATCGGGCAATCATTCAATGAATCAAAAATTAGGATCAAGTCATGCAAGGCAACTAAATGAAAATAAAGCAGCAAAATAAGTCAATCCTTAGCATAAAGGCAAAAGAGAAGAGCCTCACAGGTAAAGTATCAACTCAAACTCTCAAGATATGGCTTGTGTATACTCTCAAATCAATCAGCTCAAGACTTAATACTACCATATGCTTGCAAAAGCTCTAGTCTCCACTACTATATTGTAAAATGCATGCAAATCAGAGGACTTTATTAGAGGAAAATGATGAGGGTGGTAGAGGAAGGAAAGATTAAGGGATAAAAAGTGATAAAGTCAAAGAAGGGAAAAGACGCATTGGTTTTAAGTTTGACCACTGTCGAGTTCAATTACTCAGCTTAGCATATTACTTTGCTTCTATTCTTTACCTCAACTTTTTCTATGACTGTTTTAACTTTCTTTCTTATTTCCCAATGAGCTTTTCTTCTTCTTCTTCTTCTTAAATTATTTATATATATATATATATATATTAAATCAATAATAAACCATAAATTAACTTACCTAGTCGAGCAGCTCTATGTAAGAACCTCTAAGTGATAGCCAAACTCATTTAATGTGTCTAAGTTCCTTTAAACTCTGAGGTTCAAGTTCACTTAGGTGGTGGCTTTGAATGAACATAGGATGAGTTAGGCTTGAAATGAGAGTCCAAGGCTCAAGGTGGCTAACTAGGGGTAAAGTTGAAAATATTCTAGGATAAATCAAAGAAGGGATTCAAATAAGTAGAACAAATAAAAAGGGTGAAAAAACATGGCCTCATCATTTTTTATATACAAAATACATACAATGTAGTCTCAAAAAGAGCAAATGCAAGTTCTAGAGCAAAAAGTCAAGAGTAAGACATAATCCCTCAAGAAAATAAGAGTGAGCCTCAAATATTAATGTGAAAAGTTGCTCAATAGGCTCAAGTCTCGTGAGGATCAATTATGCTCATTACTCTTAACTTCAAGCTTTAGAATTTCCTTACTAAGTTACCGATTAATCATTAAGAGAGCAAAGCATGAACAAATCCACTTTAGTCAAAAGACTGCCCTAAAAAAATTTAAAATTTTTTACACATCATTGCATTTGGAGTAAATTCTAGTACTCTAAATCAATCAAGCATATTCAAGTGCAATACATTCTAAAGCTGCTCCCCCACACTTAAAATTAGACATTATCCTCAATGTACAAAAAAGTAAATGGAAAAGAGACAAAGAAGAGATGGGGGACTGAAACTTCCCTGACAAGTGGAGCGTTGTTCTTAATTATAGAACATGACTTCCGATAGATCCACAAGCAGAGAAAGATTACGAGACAAAGAGGAGACTGCTGATGCAAAAGAAAGGAGATGCATTACTGGAATAAAATATGTTGTTAGTTAGTTATTACAGACATAAATTAGTAAGAGCGTAAGAAAATAAAAGAAAAAGAGTTAAAGTAATAATAACCAAATGAAAGTGCATCACAAATATAAGTACAGACCAAGATAAATGAGAATAGAAAAGAGGAAAAAGTAAAAAGGAGAATAGAAAAGTAAAAGGAAAAAGTAATCTGAGATACTGAGCAGGAGGATCTGGATCAGCAGGAGAAGAGGGGTAGAAAAGCTTGAAAAAGGGCTCAACCATACTCTCAATGTGTTTGGACCTCCTGTCCAAGTCATCATAGAGGCCCTCAATCCTCAACTGACGCTTAGATATGTGTTGAAGCTCAGCTAGAATCTGCTGCTGACCAGACAAGATATCTCTAAAATAAGCTTCAGATGAAACTCTTCTGCCTATAGAAGATGATGAACCCATATCAGGAGCTGCATCAGCATCGTCATCATCCGCAAGAAAATCATGCTCATCCTCAAGGGGTGGCTACTGCACAGGCTGGATCTCCATAGCTAGAAGAATGTCCCCTATGGAAGAGGGTCATGTGAGATGCCATAGAAAGGGATCCATAAGGTCGATCAAAGAGTCCCAACTGCCTGGCTAATTTGGTAATGTATGGACCGACAGCAATACTCCCAGCTCATCTGTCTGATGCTTGGGCTGAAAAGAAGTGTGCAAATGCAGCTCCAATATGGATGGGGACCCTCTATATCATGTTGTACAGGAAGAGAATGTTAGCTATGCTCACCACTCCGTGACTATGCCTCCGACCACTCAAAGTATGACTGAAAATAGAATGGATGACTTGCCATGCTACTCTCCGAAGGTTAGATGCCTTACTCTTCGTCGGATCATAAGAGCTCCTAGTAGCAATGTCAGACCATACGTGCCACTCCTGGGTCTTATGTGGTAGTCCTATCAGAATATCCTAATACTCTGGGGTGGCTACAAAGTTTTCAGAGTAAATCCCCATGTGTACTGATAACTGAGTCACACTCATAAAATATGTGACTTTTTTGAGGCGAAACTGCACTGTGTCAGCAGAGTCAATAGTGTTAAAGTATCTTTCCAGATGGAAAGTGCTGAGAAACTCCAAGGTAAGCTCTCTATAAGTTAACTCTATGATTTGAAAGAATGTCTCCCAAGCACCTACACTGATGAGCTCTTTGATCTCATCATGAAGCTCAAACTCTCTTAAGACTGCCCAATCTATATATCGATCCTCTATAAATGATCGGTCTCTGTGTCTACTAAGTGCTTGGATATGACCATCATCTGTAAACTTGAGGAACTGGGAGATAGTAGGGTCCTCTA
The DNA here is from genome assembly GCA_020226215.1 of Sindora glabra. Classification (NCBI taxonomy): domain Eukaryota; kingdom Viridiplantae; phylum Streptophyta; class Magnoliopsida; order Fabales; family Fabaceae; genus Sindora; species Sindora glabra. The sequence goes on along the minus strand of CM035226.1, from coordinate 73,648,005 downwards.
GAGGAGGTCCCTTTAGAAGTACTACCTTTAAAGGTCTGTTTAGCAGCTATTTTTTGTCTTTTTGACATGATTTGCAAAGGAAAACTAGAATGTGAGAGAGAATCTTGAGAGTTTCCCTATAAATTGGACAATTCCAGGTTCAGATAGTGTCAATTAGCAGAATTCAAGGTTAGAAATTCAGCGGGCAATTCTAATGAGTATCCAATATCAAAGGAAGTGCATTAATGCGACCAAATGAGCAAAACAAGTGAGGTAAATCATGCAATCAGGTTCCTCAAGTAAACATTAAACTCCAAAGAATTCAACTTCAATCAGTAAAAGCTAGCCAAAAAAAAAAATTCAGAAGCTATGTACATTCCTATAAGTCCTACCATCATTGAAGCTAAATAAACACAAGTAATTTGAAATTTCTTCAAAGAACTCATGGGAAAGGCTCTTACCTCAGTGAATGCTAGAGAAAAACCCTAAGTCACTGGTCAAAGTCCAAGAGGAACTCAAATTTTACAATTGGACTGATTAAATCAAAGATTAAATAGTGAAAATGCTTCAAATAGCCAAGAAAAATACTTTAATCGGTGTATTTTAGGAGAAAAACGATCGAAAATAGGGTGTAGGAAAATTAGGTCACGATGGATGCTGAAGAAGATGAAGGAAAATGGAGGAATTTCGACAATTAAAAGCCCCTCCATCCAGGAACACGGGGTCTGACACGGCCCGTGTTGTACCCTGTGTTCTTCTGCGAATGCGCATTCTGAAGAACAAGTTTAAAAAGGGGTTTTGGCAAGAGTACACAGGGTCTGACACAACACGTGTCGTGCCCTATGTTCTTCTTTGGAAGGCATTTTGAAAACTTCATAAGAGTACACGTGATTTGACACGGCCCATGTCGTGCCTTGTGTTTCTCTCTGCGAGACCATTAAATTCAGAAGTTCTCTTCATAAATCAGACAGTAAGGTACACGGAGTTTGACATGCCTTGTGTCGTATACTGTGTATCTTACTGGAATGAATTATAAGCCTTCTATACACAAAAATGATCAAAAGTGCATATATGCCTAATTTACCCATAAATAATGACCCAATGCAACAAATGAGCACCTTAAATCAATAACCAATAACTTTAATGCCTCAAACCAGTCAGAAACTCAGAAAAAAAGGGAAAAATAAAGATTAAAAAGCAATAAAAATTGAAAAATTTGCTTGGGTTGCCTCCCAAGAAGTGCTTGTTTAAGGTCATAAGCTCGACCCCTATTTCAATTAGTCTGGAGCTGCCATTATCAGTGGCCTGGCAACATAGTGTTTCAATCTCTAACCATTAACTTTGAAATTACCGGTGCTCTCACTCCAAATTTCTACAGCTCCAAATGGATACACCTTTTTCACATGAAATGGCCTAGTCCACCTTGTTTTGAGCTTCCCTGGAAAGAGCTTAAATATGGAACTAAATAACAACACCAAGTCTCCTTCATGAAATTCCCTCCTGAGAATGCGCTTGTCATGCCAAATCTTTGTTCTTTCTTTGTATATCTTGGCATTGTTGTGAGCATCATTTCTCAGTTCTTCAAGTTCAAGAAGTTGAAGCTTTCTTTTCTCCCCAGCAAATTGCAAATCAAAGTTTAACAACTTTATTGCCCGAATATGCCTTATGTTCTATCTCTACCGGCTAATGACAATGCTTCCCATAAATAAGCCTAAATGGTGTCATTCTAATAGGAGTCTTGAAAGCAGTCCTTGTAGGCCCATAAGGCATCATCCAACTTGAGGGCCCAGCTTCTTCTTGATCTAGACACTAATCTTTTTTAATATGCTCTTAATTTCTCTATTTGAAAGCTCCACTTGCCCACTGGTTTGTGGGTGATATGGAGTAGAGATCTCATGGGTTACACCATATCCTTTTAAGAGGGATTGAAATTGATTACAATGAAGTGAGACCCTCCATCACTTATGACTGCTCTTGGTATCTCAAATCTAGGAAGCAACACCTTCTTGAAGAATCTAACTATAACTTTTGCATCACATGTCCGAGTGGTGTCTCCACCCATTTGGAGACATAATCAACCGCCACAGGTATGTACTTATTACTGCAAGAAGGTGGGAATGGTCCCATAAAATCAATTCCCTGGACATCGAATATTTCCACTTCCAAAATGTTGTTCAAAGGCATCTCGTGCCTTTTTGATATACTACCAACTCTCTGACACTGGTCACATAAAGTCACATACTGATGAACATCATTGAATAGAGTTAGCCAGTAGAAACCTGCCTGGGCAATCTTTGCAACTGTTCTTGAGATGCCGAAGTGTCCTCCATAGGGGAGGAGTGACAATGGAATAGAATACTAGCAATTTCTTCATAAGGCACACACCTTCTGAACAAGCCATTGGCACATCTTCTAAAAAGAAGAGGTTCATCCTAAAAATAATGTTTCACCTTTGCTAAGAACTTCTTTTTCTGCTGATATCCTGCATCCGGAGGTAAAACACAACTCACCATGTAGTTAACATGGTCGGCAAACTATGGGATAGCTGAACAAGAGATAGCCAACAGATAATCATCTAGAAGAGAATCATTTATTGACATCTCTTTGTCTACCTTATCTTCTAACTCCTGCTTCAACCTTGAAAGGTGATCAGCCACCACATTCTCTGTACCTTTTTTATCTCGAATTTTTAGATCGAATTCTTGTAACAAAAGAATCCATCTAATTAGGCGAGGCTTAGCTTCTTTCTTGTTCAAAAGGTATCTGATTATTGCATGATCCGTAAAAACTACCACCTTAGAATCCACCAAATAGGATCGAAACTTGTTAACTGCATAAACTACTGCTAGTAGTTCCTTCTCAGTTGTGGCATAGTTCATCTAAGCCTTATCTAAGGTTTTGTTGGCATAGTATATAGCATGAACCTTCCTATCCTTCCTCTATTCGAGTATCGCTCCTATTGTATAGTCGCTAGCATCGCACATGACCTCAAATGATAGACTCCAGTCCGATGCTTGCATGATTGGGGTAGAAATCAAGGCCTCCTTTAACCTGCAAAATGCATCCAAACAATCTTGATTAAAATCAAAAGCAACACCTTTTGCAAGCAGGTTAGTTAAAGGTTTGGTAATTTTAGAGAAATCCTTGATGAAGTATTGGTAGAAACCGGTGTGTCCCAAAAAACTCCTCACTCCCTTTATAGAAGTTGGGGGAGGTAATTTCTCTATGATTTTCACCTTAGGCTTGTCTACCTCAATACCATGCTCTGATACTTGATAGCCAAGGACAATCCTTTCTCTCACCATAAAATGGCATTTCTCCCTAGTTGAGTACTAAATTTACCTCCTTATATCTCTGCAGCACTTGAGATAAATTAGTCAAACAGTTATTAAAGGAAGTACCATATACAAAAAAATCATCCATAAAGACTTCCATGATGTTTTCAATAAAATCAGAGAAAATAGCTATCATACAATGTTGAAATGTAGTAGGAGCATTACACAAACCAAAAGGCATTCTCCTATATGCAAAAGTGCCATAAGGACATATGAATGTGATCTTTTCTTGATCATTTGGATGTATAGAAATTTGGAAGAAACCAGAATAACCATCCAAGTAACAGAAATATGAATGCTTAGCTAACCTTTCCAAAGTTTAATCAATGAAGGGGAGAGGGAAATGGTCTTTTCGAGTTGCTTTGTTCAATTTTCTATAATCTATACACATCCTCTAACACGTGACAGTACTAGTGGGAATTAGCTCATTATTGTCATTTTTCAATACAGTTAACCCCCTTTCTTTGGGACAATATGTACTGGACTAACCCACTGACTATCTGAAATTGGGTAGATTACCCCAACATCAAGCAACTTCATAATTTCTTTCTTTATAACTTCTTTCATATTTGGATTTAGCCTTCTTTGATGTTCAATGGAGGGTTTACTATTTTCCTCCATCAATATCCTATGCATACATATTGAAGGACTAATCCCTTTCAAATTAGAAATTGTGTACCCCAAAGCCTTTCTATGTGATCTAAGCTGCCTAAGTAATTTTTCTATTTCAAGGGCATTTAGATTTGCATTTGCAATCACAGGATAAGTGGAGTGGGGTCCTAGAAATTCATACCTGAGGGTAGATGGGAGAGGTTTCAATTCTACCTTAGGAGGTGTCTTTTCATCAGTGGAGAGATTCTCAGACTTCACTTCCAATGATTCAATTGCTTCAGGGAGGGAAAGTGGGGGGCTTACCTCTAAAATTTTTGCATATGCAATAATCTCCTCAGTTTCATTTTCAGCAACTTCATCATTTACTAGACATGCTTAAAGTGGATCTTGAAAGCAACCCGTGAGAAGGTTTTCTTTCACAACCTTGTCTAGCATATCAATCCTGCATATTGAATCTTCACAAACAGGTAATTTAATCGATTCATTCAAATTAAACTTAACTTTTTCATCTCCCACAGATAATGAAAGCTTTCCATTTTTAACATTAATTAAAGTAACCGCAGTAGCTAAAAAAGTTCTACCTAAAATGATAGGGACTTTGTGTATCCTCTTCCATTTTAAGTACAACAAAATCAACAAGAATGAAAAACTTACCTAACCTTGATTGGTATATCTTTAAGTATACCTACCTGGGTACTTCACAGAACGATCTGCTAATTGAAGTGAAACTGTGGTGAGCTTCATTTCTTCTATGTTCAGTCTCTTTGCAACTGACAAAGGCATGAGGCTCACACTTACTTCCTAAATCACACAATGCCCGGTCAATAGGGACATTTCCAATCCCACAAGGAATGGAGAAGCCACTTGGGTCCTTAAGTTTAAGAGGTAGTTTATTTTGGATGATGGCACTACACTCCTCTGTTAGTGCTACAGTCTCATGCTCCTTTAGCTTCTTTTTGTTTGAGAGGATGTCCTTCAAGAACTTTGCATATAACAACATTTGTGAAAGGGCATCAGTGAAGGGGATATTGATGTACAATTTCTTCAATACTTCAAAGAACTTCCCAAGCTACTTGTCAAGCTTAGCTTTTGCTAATCTTTGAGGATAAGGGATAGGCGATTTATATGGTTCTGGAGGGACATACTTTGGCTTTTCAGGTAATTCCCCTTCTCTCACTTTAGAATTGTCAGGATTTGAAGCTTTTTTGTCTTCTTTCTGCACTTCCCCCTTAACTATCTCTTCTTCACCTTCTTGAGTAGCATTTGGAACCTTCAATTGCCCCCTACTCCTAAAAGTGATTGCCTTACAATGCTCCCTTAGATTTGATTTAGGTTGAGCAAGGAGTTGACCAAAAACTCTAGAGGAAGAAGTAGAAGCTTGTTGAGCTATTTGGGTCTCCAACATTTTCCCGTGGTTAGTTAATGAGTCAACTTGGGAGGACAATTTTCTAATGGAATCCTCCATAGCTCTACCATGCTGCTTAAACTTTTCATTAGTTTTCTCTTAGGAAATGAGAAATTTCTCTAAAAAGCCTTCTATTTTAGAAGTAGAAGAGGGTTGAGGTGGTGGGTTATAGGGTTTTTGGTTTTGAAAATCGGGTGGTGGTGGTCTATAATGAGTGTTTTAAGTGTTGTATGGCTGGTTAGGCTTGTAGGATAGATTTGGGTGATTCCTCCATGATGGGTTGTAGGTGTTTCCAAAGAGTTCATTCGAATTCCTCTGTCCATACCCACTGTTGTGCACATAATTCACTTGCTCAGTGAAATCCTACCCCAATTTACATTCAGTTGCCATATGACTTGTCATACCACAAATCTCACAAGAAAAGTCAGTAGCACCTGTAGTATTTACATTATTAACTTGAAATTTATCAAATTTAGCCATAAGTGCATCTACTTTGCTACTTAGACTTCCTAGTGCGTCTACTTTAGCTGACAAATGATTAAAAGCATCTAATTCATACTTACCTAGAGCTTTCCTTGAAGATCCTCTCTCATTTGACCATTAGTAGTGGTTCAAGGCCATGTCCTCAATCAATTCATATGCTTCATCCAACTTTTTGTTCATCAAAGCACCTCCAGTAGCAGCATCCATAGTAAGCTTAGTATTGTAACTCAAACCATTCTAGAAAGTGTAAAGAACTAGCCATTTCTCTAGCCCATGATGTAGGCATAACCTCAAAAGTTCTTTATATCGATCCCAAGCATCAAATAGAGATTCTCCTCTCTTTGAGAGAATGTGGTGATTTCGTTCCTCAATTGAGTAATCTTGCTTGGAGGGAAATATCATGACAGAAAAGCCCTCAATAGCTCTTCCCATGTGGCAATGGATCCTGGTGGCAAGGAATGTAACCAAGCCCTTGCTCTATCCCTTAAGGAGAATGGGAAGAGTTTAAGCTTGATGACATTTGCTGCCACACCATTTATCTTGATTGTGTCACAATATTCCAAGAAAATTTGAATATGGAGGTTGGGATCCTCCATTGGTCCTCCACCAAATTGATTTTGCTGCACTATAAACAAAAGAGATGGCTTTAATTCGAAGTTGTTGGCCTTAACAGTAGGCCTCCTTATGCTAGATTGAAGTTCAGTTGCATCAGGTGTTGCAAATTCTCTAAGGGACCTGTTATCCATGTCTTCAATCACTGTTTCAATGTTGATTGGCTTTTGGATATGTACTAGTTTTTGCTCTCTCCTTCTCCTATGCAAAGTTCTTTCAATCTCCAGATCTAAGTCAAGAATTCCTTCAAGACTTCTCTTTTGTATATATAAAAAAATTTATGCAAAAGAGTAGGTAATACTCGAATAGAACAAAATAAGAAAGATATTCTATAGAAATAAGAAAATTAGAATAGTATGAATTAATAACTAAAAAAAATGAAATGAATTGCCTAGTCTAATTCACTCAAAAGTTTCTGTTAATATCAACTAGTTTCAATCCCCGGCAACGGCGCCAAAAACTTAACGTGATCCCACAAGTACACGAGTTTGGTCGAGTTATAATATAAAAGATATCGTCTCCATAGGGATTGAGTGTTAATTACTAACTGAATTTCAAGATAAATTATCTAGGTGTACTAATTGTGATTGTGAATTAAGAGTAAAATATGAAACAAGGTTTAGTTATCAAAAAGAAAGTAAATGAAACTAGTATGAATTAAGTAAATATTTAATTCAAATGAGATGGAAGTGTACTCAGCTTTAGGGTTTCCTTATTCAATTCATTATAGAATGAAGATAACCTTCTGACCTGGTTTACTGTTAATTTAGATTACTGGATTACCGAAAGTAAGCTATACCTCATTGCAAGGCTACTAGCTACTAACCAATAGATAAAGTGCCTAGAATTTCTCTAGTAATCACTCACCTAGGTTGCATTAACAGTGCTTTGAGAATCCAATTTTAGACATTTCATCTTGTGCAAAAGAATCCAATTAGCTTAATTCCTAAGTCTAATAAAGATTCCCAATGATTATGCAAGGTCTGATTAGTTAATTAGTCACTCCAACCTAGAATTAACTAATCTTTCACACAAATCCAATATTCTGAAAGTATAGTGTTGTTGAATTACAAAACAGCATAATCAAATCATAAATCAACAATAAACCAAGCTAGATTATAATAAAATCAAATCCATGAACAAGTCTACCCCAGTTGAGCACTAAGGTTTAGTATGAGTTCATTATAAAACTAGCAGAAAATCAGAAAATAGGGAAGGGAATCAAACTAATCATGAAGCTCTACAAATTCCTTACTTGAATCTTGAATCCTTTGCTTAAATCCAATCCTCCAAGGCTAGTAGTCACCTTCAGTGTCTCTAGGTCTCCCAAAGGTTTCTATTGACGGCTCATTTTCTAATTTTCAGCTCCTCCTCTTTTTTTTGGCAAATTCTTCGCATAAAACTAATATCGGCAAAATACATGGGTGTCGTTCCCCATGTCCTTATACGAAGGGTCAGGCAGTAGGGTACATGGGGTCTGACACTCCCCGTATTCTTTTGCGAAGGGTTTAAAAACTGCTCAACAAGGCTTCAAAACACACAAAAAGGAATACAGTCCTCCACATAGGGTTCCTATACCTCGTGTTTTTTGCGAAGGAATCAGACAGTAAGTTACACGAGGTATGACATGGGCTGTGTTCTTTGCCAGATGAGCAAATTTGCTTTGATTCTCCACAATTTGCATGATTTTGACTCCAGATCCTTTTCTAATGCTTTAATAAGTCACTTCAAAACCTGAGAACGAAATATCAAGCATCTAAGTGCCTTTTTTTTCAATTAATTTGCACAAAATACTCAATAAATAAGCAATGAAGCACATAATATATAAGTGCAAATATGCATTTATCACTAATAGTTAGAGTCTCATTTATAATATTATTATATGTTCAACATAACACTCTTTGTTGTCCTTGGCAATGATATTGGAATGAAATTTGCCATTTTTTCTTTTAATGTAAAGGAACTCCAATACTTGGAAAAAAAAATTATGCTTGCTGCTTAGTCATGAAGTTCATAAAAGGAGCTTTATTTTGGAAACATAATATGTTTACTAACAATAAGTCTATTTTATTCCTCTCTTCTTAAGATTTAGCCTTTGATTTTTTCTTAAATGTTTTTTCGACTAATGTAATATGTTTAATCATGAAATATGATAATTTTGTTCGGCATATTGAAAATGTAAATTAAAATGGTATTTGTTATTTTATTTTGTTCCTTTATGGCCATCACATAACTTTTTTAAGTGGATGAATAGGGTATTTTAGAGTATGAACTAAATTAGTTTTGATACTAAAATCTCAGGATTCTTGTTTTTATATGTTTTAAAGTTTGAAAGTAATGCATTGAGATAAATAATTTGTATACTCTAGTGATTTTGGTGTCTAATATAAACATGTGAGACATGCAATATGGGTTATTATTCCTATACAAGTGTTTTCAATTTTATTTTAAACATATATTTGTTTTTGATAAATTTATTGATTTATGGAAGATATTGTAAATTACTACAAATATGCTTAAAAAATGGTAAAATTGGTCATTGCGTATGTCTCAAGATTTGTCAAGATTATTTTTCTTTATATTATGACATTTTACTCATTAAAAATGATGATGGATTATTTTGAAATATCAAGTATATTTTATTTCTCTTTTAATATAAAAGGATCTTTAGGAAAAATAATTTATTACTAAGATTTTTGCTAATACCTATATCAATCATATATGAAAAGAGTTTAAGATGATTAATTTTATATTCGCTAAGGTTCTTTTCTCTTTTCAAAAACATAGTGTTGTACGTTAGAAGAAGAGGTAAATTATTTTCGAGTTAGCTTTGTATGCTTGTTAGTAATGACTGCAAGTTAATTTGACACAATTCTTCTAGTAGTTTTGCTATTATATTACATGTTTTTAAGATGTGCATAATGTTTATAATTTTAAAACTTATCAAAATAATTATATTGGTTTCCAATAAATTGTAAAAGGCATTTTGCCTAAAAGATATTATTCCATTTTAAGGATATTTGTTTTAGATATTAGATGATATGTTTTGACTATTTTTTTATTTTATTAATTGAGTTTGGTTTATTATTAGTTTCATGATATATAATTACTTATATGATTTATTGTTATATTTACAAATAAATTTTATTTGATTTTCCTCTATGTTTCTTGGTGAAACATGAAATTAATAGATAATGAAATTATCAAACTTAGTTATTGACATAAGGTTAAGGAAAATTTTAAAATGTTTTTAGTTTGTAGTTTAGTGTAATTTTTAATTATAAAATTTATATGAATATCATGAATTTGTTTTAGTTTACACAAATATGTACACTTTTTAAAATTTTATATTGAAATACATTCATAAGATGATCCAAGTGGAATTGGCTCTCTGTTTTACTTTGAAATATTGTATATGATCGATTGCTCAATTAGATATGTCACGAACCCTCTTGACTGTGATCGGCGTGAATTTCGTTACTAGTTTTTACAAGTTTTAACAATTTTCCCACTTTCTATCTAACAAGAGTTTTCAAATTCTAAGGGGACTTGAAATTTTTCTTTTTAAAAATTTATGGAAAAACGGACAGAATCTCCCTTATTTTTAGACATTTCTCGAAGGCCATGCATCTTATAATATTAAATCTGTATACATTCCAAATGCGATAGTATCAAACAACATATAGTATAGTACAATTCCAAACTTATACATAGATAAATGATTTAATACATCAAATGTTGAATTAATATCATTTCTATTTCTAATTTTAGGTCTAATTCAGAGAGGATTCCAACTATCAAATTTTTATTCCAACCAATCTTCACTTCTCCGTGAATGCAACAAGTTTGAGCAAGCTTATTTCAACTTGAAAATATTAAAAATAGAATAGAGTGAGTTACATGAACTCGGTGAGCATATATCTGCCACTACCTTGCAAATGATCATTTATATATAACAATAGCAGATTAATTGTATACTACATTGGAAATGTTAGCAAACTCATTTCTTGAATTTTCTAAAATATACGAAACTATGTTTTGAAATGGAAGTTTGCTTGCACAAGACTTATACTCTGTTTCTCACATTGCAAACATAAGCATCTTAATTATTTGTTAGAACTTAATATCATATACTACCTATTCTAAGTAAGCATCACTCACACAAATAACCATTAAGGCTTAATACAAATAAATCATCACAATCACATCAAAACTATATAACCATGTCAATTAATGACATCATCTCACAATTTCAACATCATATTTGATTTTTAGGCCAATACTATATTTTTCTATATTTTTCTAAACTATTCATCGGGAATTTCCCATCTAACTTTTAAATCAATTTTATCTTCCTTCCAATTGTTCGCCAGGAATTTCTCAGTCAACTGTCACATCAATTCTATATCTTTCATAATGATTTATCGAGAATTCTTTATGCGGTTTTCACACTATCCATCACTAATCACAATTTCCAATGCTACTATTAGCATGATTCTCAAATAGTAAACATTGGAGAGCTTAATTCCCACATTGCAATTATGTATAGTATTGCAATATAAAGTCATAGTTTTGTCATTGAACAGTATCAAACATATAGCAATATAGGCATTCCTATACATTATCATTAAGTTCATTCATAATCCATCAATAGTTATTGGCACTATTATGCTTTCGTTGTGCACTCTAATAAATTATCATTCATCAATAGCTAATTGCTCTTATATCATGAAATTAAGTTCATATAATAAATATGAAATCTATATTAACAATAAGAAAAATACAATTAAATCACTTCATTTTAAAATAAAATTAATGGTGAGATATATAGTCACCTGATGAAGTCATCCATCCTTTTCACAAAACTTCAATGCCTCTAAATTCATCTTATTTTCTTCCTCTTTCACAAATTATAAGGACAACTTATAAACATATCGAATTTATTCATCTTCCTTCTTAAATTATTATTTCAAGGTCTATTCATAATATTTTAATCCCTCATTATGCATCTTATTATCTTTTCTTAGGTCAACCTTAAGAAATTATGAACATATCATAATATTGAGAATCTTAAATCTACCCATATAAATAAAATGTTAGAACTTAATGTTGTGAAAAGTATTTATTTACTTCATTCTATTATTCTAAATCATTATTTTCCCATGCTATATAATACTAGCTAACAAAAATAAAATATGTCATTTTATTCAAATTTGCACAAGTAAAATGATCAATGCTTATTAATCTTGGAAGGTTCCATTCACAACACTATAGCCATAATACTCTCACCTTTGATTCAAGATAATCTGAATTACATTTTACATTATTGAGAGCCTTTTAAGCCATTATCAATCTATTCAGAATAATGAAATATTTTATATGTGCCCTAAATGCTTTCCTTCAATAATTTATAACAAAGAAAAATTGTGTTCACAAGCTTTATCAAGAACTCAAAATTATATATATAAATATAGAAATCTTCAGCTCCCAATCCTCTCAAAATATATGATATTCTGGCCATATACACATTTTTTTCCTAAAATATGATTCTGCATCCATAGTATTTTCAAATTATATATGAAGTCTTATACGTTATCACAACAGTTCAGCTTGAACTCAAAATAGTAAAATACTGGAACTTTAGAATAAAACCAACTCACTATTTTGTAGGGAGCTCACCGGCGGCGAGACTTGCCGGATCATTAGCAAATAAGAAGAATCACAATTTTCCCCATTATTGTCTAAGCCCAGCCATTAGCTGCTGTCCGAGGGCAACCATTGTGTGTAGCTCAGCAATTCCCTTCTGTTCTCCACGAGCTACAACCGACACCACCGTGCGTGGAGGAAAGGGCTACGGCAATGGTCACACCCCAACGGGAAGATGGCAACCAGTAACAAGAAAGGAATGCAAGGTGGGAAAGATTTCGTGCTGTGCCTTACCGTTTATTTGAAGTTCCCTTTGCAACATTGGTGCGGTGCTGATCAGTGTGAACCAACGCGCAGTAGAAGAACAATCCACCGTGACTAAAAGCAGAACACCAATAGTGAGGGAGAAGGAAAGAGGGGATTTTTTCCACCTCACCAACAGCTACCAAACTGAGACATAGAAATAAGAGGGACGACAGCATGGCAGCTTCTAACTACAGGTAAGCACTGGTGACTGGATGATGAGAGGAAGGTGACGTGAAGAGAGAAAGCTGGCTGAAGGATCTGAAAGAGAGAGAAAATAGGGAAATCCGGAACAATGTCAAGGAAAGGAAAGCTGTGTTGTACCGTGTAAGAAAGAAGCCAAAAATATAAAATAAAAAGGTGTGTCGGTAATAAAAAGAGAAAAAGGGTAGGAGCACCGACCTTGAATTTAAAAAAAAATAATAAATTGTATCGCGGTGCCGCTTTTTAAATTTTTTTTAAAAAGATACTAATTTTATGAATTATTAATATTATATTGTTAAAATACTTTTTTTTAACTATGAGAATATAATCGTGAATTAAGAATTTCAAAAATGTATAACTCTTTAATTAGTTAACCAATTTTTATATATAACCAATCATTTTCATTCATCTTTCCATGATAAAATTTGGATTCGATAAGGTCTACCTGACCAAAAGCATATAGATTGAATTCAAAATTTTAAACGATTATAACTTTATTTTTGGTTGTCCATTTTGAGCGAATTTTTTTTATTTCATGTAACTTTTTAAGATCTACATGTTTGCAAAAAATCTTGCCCGCTTTGGTTGGAGAAAAAAGGCCTTTTTTAATGACTTTTCTTAATTCATTTTATTGTTATTTTTTCAACTTTGATATTATTTTTATCAATTAAAATTTATTCAAATCTCATATTAAACTTTTACTCTTTAATTCTTTTAGTGTCTAGTAGTATTATAACAATTTTCTTAACAAATAAAACTATCTAAGAATAGTATATTACTGTTTGTAGACTAAATAGTAACATGTTACTGTTTCATTCTAAAACAGTAACACCAACAAAAAATCCTAAATAAATGAATAAATTAAGTATAATTAACAATTAAATTGGTAAATAACACCATATTACTATTTATTCTCCAAATAGTAACATGTTACTGTTTTATTCCAAAATAGTAACATTAACTAAAAATTACTGTTTCAAAATAGTAACACCAAACAAAAATCCCAACCAAAAATCTTAAATAAATAGATAAATTAAGTCTAATTAACAATCAAATTGTCAAATAACAACATGTTACTATTTATACTTTAGAAAGTAACATGATACTATTTTATTTTAAAATAGTAACACTAACAAAAAATTTAAAATAAATGGATAAATCAAATCTATTAATAACTAAATTGCTAAATAATAGCATGTTATTATTTGTTTTTAAGATAATAACATGTTACTGTTTCGTTTTAAAATCGTAATACTAACAAAAAATCTTAAATAAATAAATAAATTAAGTCTAATTAATAATTAAATTGCCGAAGAAAATGATGTTACTATTTCTTTTCAAAACAGTGACAGCAACCAAAAATCCTAAATAAATGAATAAATTAAGTCTAATTAAAAATCAAATTATCAAATAATAGCATGTTACTATTTGTTCTTAAGACCATAACATATTACTATTTTATTTCAAAATAGTAACATCAATAAAAAAATATAAATAAATGGATAAATCAAGTCTAATTAATAACTAAATTGCTAAATAATATCATCTTATTATTTATTCTTAAATCTAATTAACAACCAAACTATCAAATAACGACATGTTAGTATTTATTCTTAAGACAGTAACATATTAGTATTTCATTTTAAAATAGTAACACCAACTAAAAATTTTAAATAAATGAATAAATTAAGTCTAATTAATAACTAAATTACTAAATAATAGCATATTACTATTTATTCTCAAGACAATAACATGTTACTATTTTATTTCAAAATAGTAATACTAACTAAAAACTTTAAATAAATGGATAAATTAAGTCTAATAAATAATCAAACTGCTAAAGAAGAGAATGTTATTATTTCATTCTAAAATAACAACATCAACCAAAAATCCTAAATAGATAGATAAATCAAGTCTAATTAATAAATAAATTATCAAATAATAATATGTTATTGTTTGTTTTCAAGATAGTAAAATGTTACTATTTCATTTCAAGTTAATAATACCAATAAAAATTTTTAAATAAATAAATTAAGTCTAATTAATAATCAAACTATCAAAGAAGAAAATATTACTATTTCATTTTTAAACAGTAATACTAACAAAAAATCCTAAATCAATGGATAAATTAAGTATAATTAATAATCAAATTGCTAAATAATAACATATTACCATTCGTTCTTCAAATAGTAATATACTACTATTTCGTTCTAAAATAGTAATACTAATCGAAAACTTAAATAAATAGATAAATCAAGTCTAATTAACAACTAAATTACTAAATAATAATATGTTACTATTTATTCTCAAGATAGTAATATGTTACTATTTTATTTCAAAATAATAACACCAATAAAAAATTTTAAATAAATGGATAAATTAAGTCTAATTAATAATCAAATTATCAAAAAAGAGGATGTTACTGTTTCATTTCAAAATAGTAATACTAATAAAAAATTTCAAATAAATAGATAAATCAAGTCTAATTAACAACTAAATTACTAAATAATAATATGTTATTGTTTGTTCTCAAGATAGTAATATATTATTTTTTTATTTTAAAATAGTAATACTAACTAAAAAATTTAAATAAATAGATAAATCAAGTTTAATTAATAATTAAACTATTAAAGAAGAGGATATTACTATTTGTTCTCTAGATAGTAATTCATCCAAGATTATTATCTTTTTAAAAAAAAGGCAAAAAAAATTATTCTGCAATTTTATGTAAGGTTCTGTATTTCTAAGTTCTTATTTATTTTTATTTTTATCTCAACTAAAAATTTATTTTAATTTCTAAAAAATTAAATTTCTATTAATTTTATTTATAATTAAATTTTTATATGAATTTAATTTTTATAAAGTTAAAAATTTTTCAATTTTAATTTTTATAATTTTTTAGTATTTTATTTTTTATTTATATAAAATTAAAAATTCTCCAATTTTAATATCTGGCAAAGGAAGTTTCTATTTTGGTACTTTTGGTTTTCTTGAAATATGCTGAAATTGTGTTATTTTTTCTTCTCGATATCATGGTAAATTTTCATACATGAGTGCACTTAAATGAAAAAAGTGGGCTTGGGGTACATCACTGCAATAAATTGCAATAAATGACACTAGCTTGATTTTTTCCTAAAAAATGAGAGAAAAATATTAAGAGTTTTGAGATTTTATTTAATGTATCTCGGTACACCAAAAACCAATATACCCTTTTATCTCATCCATATAAATGTTTATATATTTTAGAAGAAACCCTGGCCATCATTTCTAATTAAAATAATCTCACCATGGCTTTAATAAAATAAAAACTTATTTTCATAAAGCTAATTTATTTAAAATCTCAATTTAATTATTTTCAATCCCTTATTAATAAATATATATATTTTGAAATTCTTAAAATAATTATTTCAAACTTTCATAATTCTCAAAATAATTTATGCACAATTCCTAGAATTATATAGTTTTATGTTTAATCTGAGGATATTACATATATATTTGTATAATAATAGTAATCATTGAAATTATTTTGTTTCTTATGAAATATGTATATTTAAAATAGATATGAAAATAATAACTAATCATGAGTTATTATTTATCTCGTGAAAATTTATTGTGAAGTGAATGATTGTCAATACAGTGACTCGCTTACTAAACCAATGTGTTCCTATTATATTCTTTCGAGATATAACACTTCATTATGACCTACTATTTATCCTATGAAATTTTATTCATAATATAAATGTATACAACCACAGTGGCCATTTACTAATCTAAAATGTTTTTGGGATATAATAAATTGTTATAATTTGTTTCATAAGAATTTATTTGAAATTAATAAATATTCATCACTATAATGACCATTTGTGAAGCTAATATATTTTTGTTAAATTTTTCTGAGATATTCATGTTATTTTAATTAATTTATACTATAACCTACTTATAAAAGATTATTATATGAATTAGCTTAATACCATGAAGCTTTTGGATAATTTTATGAATTGAATATATATTTACTTGTAATGTTAGATTTTTTGTTTCTTATAAGAAAAATTATCTTTTTGCCTACAAGTGTTAAATTTACTTTTCTTAGAAAATTGTATTTGTCATCCAATTAGCATGTTATTAGAGATTTTCTTAAAGTATATTATATTCTCTACCTACATGAAAGTTTGTAATGGTGCACTAAAAATCCAAATGTTATGATTGTTATCTCTATTTATTATTCATATGTGAAACAACAATTGTGTAATCTTAGTACATTTTTTATTTGATAGTAATTTGACTTGCATTGATAAATTTTGACTTTATTTATTTGAAAATAAATAAAAGGATTTTGTATTTTTGACTTTGAATGGTCTTGATATAAGTGTATGCTTGTTTTGAATATTCATTAGGATATGTGATTTACCATTTATAAAATAAATTTGTGATTATGTGTACATATTATTAAAGTTTTTACTTTTTTTTTTAAAATTATTTCAATCTTGTTAATTCCATAATTTGTAAGGAATATTATCATAGAAAATTATTGATTTAATTATAGAATTTCTATTTTTTTATTGAAACAATGTGCAAATTGAATAATTGTATACATATGTTTTTTAGTGTTAGATAATATTTCATAATTCATAATATTTGCCAAACTATGAGAGTTCTTATATATAATAGATATTTTACTCACAAGAGATTGTACAAGTTGTATACTTGCAATCCTAGAAAATTTAACAATTATAATTTGAAATTAATTTCTAGCTCCGCAATTGTTTTTTTTCAATTATTTATGAATATTGCTCATAAAATTTTAGAAAACTATAAATCGGTTCATTATTGAATATCAGTTTATTAAATTCTTAATGGATAGTTTAATTGGAGAATTCATGTAAAACAACAATAAGTACTATGAGCATGTATTTCAATATGGGCTTAACATTTTCATTACTTATATATAATTCTATGTATTAAAAATTCTTTCATGATGTATGTGGTAAATTTTGACAAGTGATTCACTTATTCCTGATAATTGATATTTTTAATCAATTAAAGTTAAAATATTTTAAATTTGTTATTAAGGAATTTTGACATTAACAAAAGTATTATGATATCAAATGTAATAACTTGTATTGGATATTGATATTATTCCCTAATATTATTTGTATTATTATTATATTTTTCTATAAAGGATATTGTAATATAATTTAAAAGTTCTATTTTGAACTTTGATGTATATATATTTCCTTGTTGTTAATGATCATATAAGGATTTAGTATGCTAATATGTTAGTATAAATTTTATAAACATGTTGTTAGTTATTTAATTAAATATTATATGTTTTTCCTCTTCATGTTTCATAGTTTTAAGTACAATGATGTACTTAAAAATAATATATTTTGAAAAACCTACTAGAGGTATAATAGGTCTAAACTTTTTAGGCAAATTTAAGTTTTAAACTATAACATAAAATATTATTTGAAATATTTTCAAATATGATATTTTTTAATTTTAAGTCATGATATGAATAATTTTATAAAGAATTGATATACTATTTAAATGTTACTGCAATTTTGATAGTATTGCTTCTATTTGTTAATATATATTATTGTATCCCTTTAAAATAATAAGAAAGTATATCTTTTTATGTTCATATTTGCCTCATTTGAATAATTAAGCTTTTAATTTAGGTCCCAATTAATATCATACTCAATGTTTTAACATTAAGATTTTTTTCATATGTTAAATAGTGAGCTTAAAAGATGCGATATTGTCATTATAATATATGTTTTTGATATTATTCATGATTTAAATATTATATTTATTAAGGAAACGTTTTATTAGTGATAAGTGTAAAATTAACAAATTTTATAATGATTGTATTGTCTTTGATAATATATGGACCTTAAGATGGTTTAATCTTAAGGTAAGCTTGTTAGCAATCTTAATGTTGATTAAATATTTTAAACTCAATATTTTTTCTTAATTTAAATGATTAATGTTTAACTTTAAAAAGTTTAGAATAAAGTTTAATTGCTTTCTTTTTATCTTGAATACATTGTATATGTTATGGGCTTAGTGACAAGTTAGATAAATGTAGTTGTTATCATAAAATATTCATTATAACATATTATATGAATTAACAATTGCTATTATTGGTATGTATAAGAAATACTAAATATTTTATTATCAGAATAACTTTATAAAAGGAAATTTGGTATTAAACATCTTAAAAAAATTATTTTGATCAATTATGTGAGAAAAAAATTTCATTTTATTATATATATATATATCCGTCTGTGGTCTCTACTTCCTTTTCATTTATCTTTCTTTCTCTTTTACTACCTAGGGGGTCTCACCGGGGCCAGTTGGTATCAGAGCCCGGGGGGAAGTAGGGATAGATGATTGAACTTGTGCTGCTTATGGTTTGAGCTTTATATTTGTTTTCTGAGTTTAAATTTGTCTATGGGCAATTGTGGATGGTACACATAGTAGCATGTGTTCGTAAAGAGGCATAATTCCTAGGAAAGCCGATGAACAGGTATATATGGGTAGCCTCTGTCACCCTTGCGCACATGTGAACATTAAGTCGGTGGCCATACAACCCATAAGACATTTCTATTTAAACTGAGACTCAAATATTTAGATCATTTTATAAGCAATAGAACTTAATGAGTTTATCCTTATGAAACCTTATGGTAGATATCAACCCCCTAGTTTTGCATACACTTGTTTTCCTGCTCTTTTATTTTCTGCATTTTAATTTCTGTATTTTACTTCATGGCAAATAAATTTTTAAGATCTTTTTCAAATAGGTTTTCTCCAAACAAATCTATAATCAAATCTGGCTCAGAATCTAGCCAAAAAGCCATCTTTACAGATGAAATCAAATTTGAAAATATAAATCAAAAGTTTGATGATTGGGAAATGCCGAATATCCCAGATCATGAACTTTATTTGATAAAAAATGAGAAGTTTTTCAACAGAACTGATTATGTGATAAAGACTGTTGAACAAACTATTGAGGTAAAACCTAATGATGAGAACTTCACTCTCGTCTCTGGCCAAGAAGTAGAAAAGCTTTGAAAGAGGTATAATTTCATGCATATTGGCTGTATACAAATTGCTGCTATTTCAACCCTTTGTAGAGGTTTAGATAATGCTATCCTTCTCTGTCTTCGAGATGGAAGGGATATTGATTTTAAAAATTCCCTTATCGGAGTAGTTGAAACCAGCTTGTCACAAGGACCAATCTATATCAATTATTTTCCAGAAATGAAGATAGTCCTTGCGACAGATCCTTTTCCAGAAGCTCTTTTAAAGCTTCAAGTTAAATTGTATAATTATACTATGGAACCGGGCCAGATCCCTGTAGTAATTATATACCAGATCCATTATAAGTTGCACAACTCTTTCGCATCATTATGCGTAAAGCCACCATCACAGAAAGGAGAGACAATCTTCTTTCAAACAGATGCCACAAAAGTAAACTTATCCATTCCAATGGAAACAATATGGGATAGATTAAGTTGGCCAAAAAATTGGGAATTTAAGAACGCTATTAAACCCTAGGAGATTCCTGCAAAGGTAATCTCGAGGATAGAAACCATGCCAGATGGTTCTGCCTCTATTTCCTTTGCAGATCGAAGGAGGATTGAAGACTTCATTGAAGCTGAATCTTCTTCACAAATGAATCAGACCAAAGGTAAAAATTTGGTTGAGGGATTAAGGAGATCTTGTTCCGGAAGAATCAGCTCTAGAAATCTTTCAAGAACTAGGTCTTTAAGAGGATCAACATCTTCTAGAAAATCTTTTTTAAATCCTTCTACAATCAACATTGATTTAAGAGGTGTTAATAATACTTCAAATATCCCTAGACTAGTTTATGGTCAAACCATCCAATCTTTTGAAAATGAGAAAAATGAAGAAGCAATAGGTCCTGACAGTGGATATGATATATCTTTCGGATCTGTTGGCTCTCCAACTGCCTCACAAATTTGCCCTAATGACCCAATTTTATTATGAATTGTGAAAAATAATTTGTAATTGATAAAGAATCTTTGAGGAAGGAGTTTTATTCGGAAAAATTCCTTCATCAAAGAACCTAGTTTTTATAAAAATACAAGGGTAAAGAAAGGCAAGAGATGCAAGAAAAATATTATCTTTACTTGAGTCTTGCAAAATAAAATATATCTTTCTTTGAATGGTTTGAACCATATGCTGAAAGAAACCAAATTGATTATCCTTTTAAAAGGATAAAGTCTGTTGATGTTCTTGCTCATGAATGGACAACAACCAAAGGTGAGAAGCTCACGTCAGAACTTCCACCCAAGAGTTCATTCCAAATCCAGACAACAGACCCAAAGAAGCCAATTGTTGCATCTCCATTTAAGACGAAGGAGTATCGTGAAGGAGAAGCTGCCATGACCAAAGACATCGCTTCGGTGATTGAACAAAATAACTACACCAACAGGTATCTTCAAACATTAGGAACTCATATGTTATCTGCTGGTAGTAGTAGTTCTGGCATTTTTGGAAAGTTTGCAGGAGAAACCTCTAGAACTAAGAAGGTTTTAGAAAACCCCTTTTTAAGCCTTATCAAATCCCTCCTGAAAAGCAAATACCCCTATCGAGGGAATCTGCCTTAGCTAACGTAGATCAAATGATAGTAGAGCTGAACCAAAAATTAGGTCAGGTTTATGTAGATGAGTCTGAAACACCTAAGTCTGCCAAATCTGTTACTGGAAAACTTGTAGGAGTCCTTAATAATTTTTCTGAAATATCTTCAGATGATTATCAAATAAACCCCATCAAACAAGAAATTAGGGAAAACAACTAGAGACAACCCCAGAAAATGTATTACCCTAGAGCCAGTCCTCTTGATTTAGTCATTGAGGAAAAACACAAGATTATTCAGAATTCCTACAACGGGAATAACATCTATGAATGGAATATAGATGGAAAATCTGAATATGAAATAATCAATGTCCTTCAACAAATGATGATGGTTAGTACTGCCTACCACTCAAACCATAACTGGGATGATACAGTAGTTTGTCACTACCTAGTCGCAGGTTTTACAGGACAACTCAAAGGATGGTGGGATGACTATCTTACAAAATTAGAAAAAACACAAATCATAGAAGCTGTTAAGCATGATAGGAATGATGATATCCTTTTAGGACCTGATCGAAACCCAATTCCTGATGCAGTTAACACTTTAATCTACACCATAGGTAGACATTTTCTTAGAGATCCTACCTTTTGGAAAGATAAATCTGCAGAGCTTCTTTCCAATCTTAGGTGCAAAACTCTATCTGATTTTAAATGGTATAAAGATATATTCTTCACCAGAATTTTCACCAGGTCAGATAGTAACCAACCTTTCTGGAAAGAAAAATTCTTAGCTGGACTCCGTATAACCTTAGGAGATAGTCCGAATAGAAATCAAAAGCCTTTATGGTGAACAAATCCCTTATGAACAACTAACTTATGGAGAGTTAGTTAGTCATATCCAAAAGGTAGCCCTTAAAATCTGTCAAGACGACAAGATCCAAAGGCAACTCGCTAGGGAAAATGCCCAGAATAGAAAAGAATTGGGTTCTTTCTGCGAACAATTTAGGTTACCTTGCACCAAAAATTTCAAACCAAAACATAGAAGAAGAGCTAGGCAATAAATGATGCAGCCAAAACCTGAACTGCAACCTAGACCTAAGCATTCTTTACCTAAGTTAGACATGAGAAGATCTAAACCTAGGTATACTCCTCCTCCAAACTAACCTTAGGACATCAGACCAGTATGTTACAAGTGCGGAACACCTAGACATATTGCTAGATACTGTAGGTTAAGAAGGCAACTGAACTAAATAGGTTTAGATAGTTCTATTCTAGAACTGAAAAATAGTCTTCTTGCTGAAAATTGTTCTAACTCAGAACAATGTTCAGAGCAAGAGGAAGAGCTGATTCAGTAAATAGATTGTCTTCCTCAAGACGACAAAATATCTGAAAACTCATCTTCTGAGTTTGAGGTAAATATGCTCACCTCAGAACAAGATCTACTTTTTGACATCATTGGTAGTTATCCTGAAGGTGAAAAGAAGCAAGATTATCTCCAGAAACTTAAGGAAAATCTGGATAAACCTTCTCTTTCAAAAGGGTTTTTACAACCAGCTTCCTACAGTTTTAAAGAAGTTTTAGATAGATTTAAGTCAGAACATAATAAGCTTGTTACCTTGCAAGACTTACAATCTGAAATAAATCTGCTTAAAACGGAAGTCAAGGAGCTCAAATCTATTCAAAAACTCCAAGGAGAAATCATTTCTACTCTTCAAATTCCTCCTGAATCTCCAATCTCTTTAAAAGGAAAAGAAAAAATTAATGGAGATGAAGAAATTGAAGAAAAAGATTTCTTAAGAATTATTTCTAGAATTTCAGTTCCAAAATATTATGTTTCAGTTGTTTTAACGAAAGATGACTGGAATCTGGAAATAGTTGCTTTTTTTGATATTGGAGCAAACATAAATTGTATCCAAGAGGGCCTAGTTCCTACAAATTTTTTTGAAAAAACTAAGGCCAAAATCAAGTCTGCAAATGGTTCCCTCCTTGAAATCAATTTCAAATTACCAAATGTTCAAATATTGAATTCTTCCTTTAAAACAAATCAAAAGTTTTTACTCGTAAAAAATTTATCTAGTAAAATTATTTTAGGTAATCCTTTTATCCAAACCTTAATCCCTTATAAGGTTTCAGATAAAGGAATTACAACTAAAGTTCTGGGAGAAAAAATTACTTTCCAGTTTGTCAAGAAGTTTCATAAATTTAACTTGATAGACTGTAAAGAAACTCAAATAAATTTTCTTGCTGAAGAAATCTCCTACAAAAGGATTGAACAACACCTTCAAAACCCTACTGTTCAATCAAGAATCAAATTTTTGGAAAAAAGGATAATTAGCAATGTTTGTGCTGATCTTCCAAATGCTTTCTAGAATAGAAAGCAGCATATGGTAGAATTACCATATGAAAAGGATTTTTTTGAAAGAAAAATTCCTACTAAGGCAAGACCAATCTAGATGAGTCATGAACTCCTGGATTACTGCCAGAAGGAAATAGATGATCTCCTGAAGAAAAGGATCATCAAGAAATCGAAAAGCCCTTGGTCTTGTGCAACATTTAATGTTAACAAAAATGTTGAGTTAGAACGAGGCACACTGAGACTTATGATTAATTACAAGCCTATAAACTCTACACTGCAATGGATCAGGTATCCTATTCCAAATAAAAGGATTTATTAAATCGTCTTTATTCGGCAAAATCTTTTCAAAATTTGATATGAAATCTAGATTCTGATAGATTCAAATAAAACCTGAGGATCGTTATAAAACTGCATTTATAGTACCATTCGGACAATACGAATGGAATGTAATGCCTTTTGGCTTGAAAAATGCTTCCTCAGAGTTTCAAAGGATTATGAATGATATTTATAATCCTTATACCAAATTCATCATAGTTTATATTGATGATGTTCTTGTTTTCTCAGAAAACATTGACCAACATTTCAAATATCTCAATATATTCCTTGATATTACCCAAAGAAATGGTTTATCTGTTTCAAAAACTAAATACTTTTTATTTCAAATCAAAATTCGATTTCTTGGTCATTATATTTATCAGGGAACCATAACTCCAATTGAGTGATCAATCGAGTTTGCTGATAAATTTCCTGATCAATTAATTGAGAAAACTCAACTTTAAAGGTTTTTGGGTTGTTTAAATTATGTCTCTGATTTCTTCCCAAATCTTTCAAATCTTTTAAAACCTTTGCATGATCGTCTAAAAAAGAGTCCTCCTCCATGGACTGACATGCATACAAAATTAGTTAGGCAAGTTAAGAGTCAAGTAAAGAGTCTTCCTTGTCTGCATATTTCAAATCCCACTGCATCCAAAATCGTTGAAACTGATGCATCTGATTTAGGTTATGGTGGTATTTTGAAACAAGTTCTAAATGGCAAAGAGCATGTAGTTGCATTTGCATCCAAACATTGGAATCCTGCACAACAAAACTATTCTACTCCAAAGAAGAAAATTTTGGCAATTATTTTGTGTGTTCAAAAATTCCAGTCTGAACTTTTAAATTAAAAATTTCTCATCTGAGTTAATTGTAATTCAACCAAATCTATTTTACAAAAAGATGTTCAAAATATTGCATCAAAATAAATCTTCGCCAGATGGCAAGGAATTTTAATTATTTTTTATTTTAATATTGAACATTTAAAAGGATATTCAAATTCTCTCCTTGATTTTCTAACTCGAGAATTTTTACAAAGAGCAATCCAGCACATATGAGGAAATCCAAAAAAGACCCTCCTGATCCAAATAAGCGAAAGCCCACCGCTGAGGAAAAGGCCAAACAAGTAGCCACCTCTTCCACCAAATCTAAACCCAAAATTTCTAAACTCAAAGATGATGATTTCCAAATAGAAGTATTGCAAGCTCTAGCAGCTTCAATCAAAAAACCCCTTAGGATAGAAAAGAAATCTTGGGCCGATATAGCTGAAGAAGACCAGAGAGCCCAAAAACTCATCCTAAGCCAATTTGATATTCTGAAGGCCATAGCCAATCAGAAAAAACAAATCTACAAAGCAGGAACATCCTCAAAATATGGAGTTCCAGCCCATTCAAAACCAGTCCCAGAGGCTACCAAATATATCAAAAAATCCAATCACCAAAATTTATTGTACACAGAACCTAAATATTAGGCCAGTAATCCCATAGATCTTATCCCAAAGATCTTTCCAAGAAACTGGCACTTTGTTCCTAAATCCTTTCTCCACATTAGAGATTTCTACTAGCATATTCTAGAAGACTCTGGTTCGGTGTTCATTGGACATCACAAGAGCAAAGACAATCCAAATCTGATAACTCATTCGAATTTTTGAATTGAAAAAATCATCACCTCAAATGAATAGGGCCTGGAACCATTCAAGGTGAAAAAATTTAAAAAACCTTTTAATACAAATCTAATAGGGTATTCATATTAGGATTACCAGGAAGCCTGGATGGATACACTATATTTTTAAAATAAAATTTTTAAACATTCTTAGCTAATTTTCTTTAAATGTAATGCCAAGTATCAAATTCCCAGTTGGTTCGTCAAGTGGTGGAACATCTTCGGACCAATTAAAGAAATTTTACCCAAAAATATTAAAAAAGGCTGGGAAACATTTCGTGACAATTTTAATTTTGAAAACCAAGGAAAGTTTCCTGTCTTTTAACAGTTTTTTCTTAGAATTGGCCTTCCATGGTGTTACTTCTGGGAATACCATCTTGCCCAAAATCTTGAAGGAAATTATCCAATCCTCCAGAGACATGGGTCAGTCAAATGGTGGGTAAAATTTAAATTTGCTCATATGGCCGAAGAACCACAAATCCTTAAATGGTTCAAGAAGCATCCTGAGTTCAACAAAGATCCCAGGAAAGGAACTAATCAGTTCCTCCAATCTAAGTCAAATTTCATGGCTTCCTTAGCCACTGCTTCAAATCCAGACGAATAGCTTTCAAAAATTGAAGAAATTCGAACTCTGATAAAATCTAAAGCGGAGGCTAAATATGAAGCTTCATCAAATTCTCCTACAAAGTCTGAAGAAGAAGAAAACTATGCGCAGTCAAATGAAGATGACTATTTCAGCATTGACTTTGGCGAAATCAGTCCTGATGATCTAACCTGAGCAGTCAGATGATTCAACTCAATCTAAGCCCTCAAAATTGAATACCGGAGTCCAAGTCTTAAGGTGTCGGCACCAGAAGATAATTTCAACAGCTAGTAAAAACATCATGATAAGATTCTCCAACAAATTTATTTACTTTATGTCACCTTTTCCTCTTTCGGTGACTAAAGTTATTTTTACTGTAGCACTTTTACTATTTACTTTTCCTGTTCACCAACGGGTGAAAACTGTAGAAGTGTACTGTAGAAATAGAATTCAAATATATGCTTATAAAAGCAAAACCCCAAATATTCAGAACCAAGCAACGTTTTAGAGAGTTCAAATATAATCTCCAAAACCTCTGCTGGTTCTTTCCCTCTCCCACTTCTCTGTAAGTTTTATGTTTCAAAAATAAAAATTTACAGTCCGTCTGTGGTCTCTACTTCCATTTCATTTATCTTTCTTCCTCTTCTACTACTTAGGGGGTCTCACCGAGGCCAGTTGGTATCAGAGCCCGGGGGAAAGTAGGGATAGATTATTGAACTTGTGCTGCTTATGGTTTGAGCTTTATATTTGTTTTCTGAGTTTAAATTTGTCTATGGGCAATTGTGGATGGTACGCATAGTAGAAGAGAAAGATGATTGAAATATAAAGCTTAAACCATAAGCAGCACAAGTTCAATCATCTATCCCTACTTCCCCCTGGGCTCTGATACCAACTGGCCCCGGTGAGACCCCCTAGGTAGTAGAAAAGAAAGAAAGATAAATGAAATGAAAGTAGAGACCACAGACGGACTGCAAATTTTTATTTTTGAAACATAAAATTTGCAGAGAAGTGGGAGAGGGAAAGAACCAGCAGAGGTTTTGGAGATTATATTTGAACTCTCTAAAACGTTGCTTGGTTCTGAACATTTGGGGTTCTGCTTTTATAAGAAGATATTTGAATTCTATTTCTACAGTACACTTCTACAGTTTTCACCCATGGGTGAATAGGAAAAGTAAACAGTAAAAGTGCTACATTAAAAATAACTTTAGTCACCGAAAGAGGAAAAAGTGACATAAAGCAAATAAATTTGTCGAAGAATCTTATCATGATGTTTTTACCAGCTGCCGAAATTGTCTTCTGGTGCTGACACCTTAAGACTTGGACTTCGATATTTGATTCTGAGGGCTCAGATTAAGTTGAATTATCTGACTGCTCAGGTTAGATCATCAGGACTGATTTTGCCAAAGTCAATGCCGAAACAGTCATCTTCATTTGACTGCGCATAGTCTTCTTCTTCTTCAAACTTTGCAGGAGAATTTGATGAAGCTTCAGATTTAGCCTCCGCTTTGGATTTCATCAGAGTTCGAATGTCTTCAATTTTTGAAATCCATTCGTTTGGATTTGAAGCAATGGCTAAGGAAGCCATGAAATTTGACTTAGATTGGAGGAACTGATTAGTTCCTTTCCTGGGATCTTTGTTGAACTCAGGATGCTTCTTGAACCATTTAAGGATTTGTAGTTTTTCGGCCATATGAGCAAATTTAAATTTTGCCCACCATTTAACTGATCTATGTCTCTGGAGGATTGGATAATTTCCTTCAGGATTTTGGGCAAGATGGTATTCCCAGAAGTAACACCATGGAAGGCCAATTCTGAGAAAAAACTGTTAAAAGACAGGAAACTTTCCTTAGTTTTCAAAATTAAAATTATCACGAAATGTTTCCCAGCCTTTTTTAATATTTTTGGGTAAAATTTTTTCAATTGGTCCGAAGATGTTCCACCACTTGACGAACCAACTGGGAATTTGATACTTGGCATTACATTTAAAGAAAATTAGCCAAGAATGTTTAAAAATTTTATTTTGAAAATATAGTGTATTCATCCAGGCTTTTTGGTAATCCCAATATGAATACCCTATTAAATTTGTATTAAAAGGTTTTTCAAATTTTTTCACCTTGAATGGTTCCAGGCCCCATTCATTTGAGGTGATGATTTTTTCAATTCGAAAATTCGAATGAGTTATCAAATTTAGATTGTCTTTGCTCCTGTGATGTTCAATGAACACCGAACCAGAGTCTTCTAGAATATACTGGTAGAAATCTCTAATGTGGAGAAAGGATTTAGGAACAAAGTGCCAATTTTTTGGAAAGATCTTTGGGATAAGATCTATGGGATTACTGGCCTAATATTTAGGTTCCGTGTACAATAAATTTTAGTGATTGGATTTTTTGATATATTTGGTAGCCTCTGGGACTGGTTTTGAATAGGCTGGAACTCCTGATTTTAAGGATGTTCCTGCTTTGTAGATTTGTTTTTTCTGATTGGCTATGGCCTTCAGAATATCAGATTAGCTTAGGATGAGTTCTTGGGCTCTCTGGTCTTCTTCAACTATATCAGCCCAAGATTTCTTTTCTATCCTAAGGGGTTTTTGGATTGAAGCTGCTAGAGCTTACAATACTTCTATTTAGAAATCATCATCTTTAAGTTTAGAAATTTTAGGTTTAGATTTGGTGGAGGAAGTGGCTACTTGTTTGGCCTTTTCCTCAGTGGTGGGCTTCTGCTTGTTTAGATTAGGAGGGCCTTTTTTGGGTTTCCTCATGTTTGCTGGATTGCTCCCTGTAAAAATACTCGAGTTAGAAAATCAGAGAGAGAATTTGAAGATCCTTTTAAATGTTCAATATCAAAATAAAAAACACTTAAAATTCCTTACCATCTGGCGAAGATTTGTTTTGATGCAATATTTTGAACATCTTTTTGTAAAATAGATTTAGCTGAACTACAATCAACTCGGATGAGAAATTTTTAATTTAAAAGTTCAGACTAGAATTTTTGAACACATAAAATAATTGCCAAATTTTCCTTCTTTGGAGTAGAATAGTTTTGTTGTGCAGGATTCCACTGTTTGGATGCAATTGCAACTACATGCTCTTTGCTAATTAGAACTTGTTTCAAAATACCACCATAACCTAAATCAGATGCATCAGTTTCAATGATTTTGGATGCAGTGGGATTTGAAATATGCAGACAAGGAAGACTCTTTACTTGACTCTTAACTTGCCTAACTATTTTTGTATGCATGTCAGTCCATGGAGGAGGACTCTTTTTTAGACGATCATGCAAAGGTTTTAAAAGATTTGAAAGATTTGGGAAGAAATTAGAGACATAATTTAAACAACCTAAAAACTTTTAAAGTTGAGTTTTCTGAATTAATTGATCAGGAAATTTATCAGCAAACTCGACTGATCGCTCAATTGGAGTTATAGTTCCCTGATAAATATAATGACCAAGAAATCGGATTTTAATTTGAAATAAAAAGTATTTGGTTTTTGAAACAGCTAAACCATTTCTTTGGGTAATATCAAGGAATATATTGAGATGTTTGAAATGTTGGTCAATGTTTTTTGAGAAAACAAGAACATCATCAATATAAACTATAATGAATTTGGTATAAGGATTATAAATATCATTCATAATCCTTTGAAACTCTGAGGGAGCATTTTTCAAGCCAAAAGGCATTACATTCCATTCGTATTGTCCGAATGGTACTGTAAATGCAATTTTATAACGATCCTCAGGTTTTATTTGAATCTTCCAGAATCCAGATTTCATATCAAATTTTGAAAAGATTTTTGCCGAATAAAGACAATTTAATAAATCCTTTTTATTTGGAATAGGATACCTGATCCATTGCAGTGCAGTGTTTAGAGGCTTGTAATTAATCACAAGTCTTAGTATGCTTCGTTCTAACTCAGCATTTTTGTTAACATAAAATGCTGCATAAGACCAAGGGCTTTTCGATTTCCTGATGATCCCTTTCTTCAGGAGATCATCTATTTCCTTTTGGCAGTAATCTAGGAGTTCATGACTCATCTGGATTGGTCTTGCCTTAGTAGGAACTTTTCTTTCAGAAAAATCCTTTTCATATGGTAATTCTACCATATGCTGCTTTCTATTCCAGAAAGTGTTTGGAAGATCAACACAAACATTGCTAATTATCCTTTTTTCCAAAAAATTGATTCTTGATTGAACAGTAGGGTTTTGAACATGCTGCTCAATCCTTTTGTAGGAGATTTCTTCAGCAAGAAAATTTATTTGAGTTTATTTACAGTCTATCAAGTTAATTTTATGAAACTTCTTGACAAATTGGAAAGTAATTTTTTCTCCTAGAACTTTGGTTGTAATTCCTTTATCTGAAACCTTATAAGGGATTAAGGTTTGGATAAAAGGATTACCTAAAATAATTTTACTAGATAAATTTTTTACGAGTAAAAACTCTTAATTTGTTTTGAAAGAAGAATTCAATATTTGAACATTTGGTAATTTGAAATTGATTTCAAGGAGGGAACCATTTGCAGACTTGATTTTGGCCTTAGTTTTTTCAAAAAAATTTATAGGAACTAAGCCCTCTTGGATACAATTTATGTCTACTCTAGTATCAAAAAGAGCAACTATTTCCAGATTCTAGTCATCTTTCGTTAAAACAACTGAAACATAATATTTTGGAACTAAAATTCTGGAAATAATTCTTAAGAAATCTTTTTCTTCAATTTCTTCATCTCCATTAATTTTTTCTTTTCCTTTTAAAGAGATTAGAGATTCAGGAAGAATTTGAAGAGTAGAAATGATTTCTCCTTGGAGTTTTTGAATAGATTTGAGCTCCTTGACTTCTGTTTTAAGCATATTTATTTCAGATTGTAAGTCCTGCAAGGTAACAGGCTTATTATGTTCTAACTTAAATCTGTCTAAAACTTCTTTAAAACTGTAGGAAGCTGGTTGTAAAAACCCTTTTGAAAGAGAAGGTTTATCTAGATTTTCCCTAAGTTTCTGGAGATAATCTTACTTCTTTTCACCTTCAGGATAACTACCAATGATGTCAAAAAGCATATCTTATTCTGAGGTGAGCATATTTACCTCAAACTCAGAATATGAGTTTTCAGATATTTTGTCGTCTTAAGGAAGACGATCTATTTACTGAATCAGCTCTTCCTCTTGCTCTGAACATTGTTCTAAGTCAGAACAATTTTCAGCAAGAAAACTATTTATCTGCTCTAGAATAGAACTATCTAAACCTATTTGGTTCAGTCACCTTCTTAACCTACAATATCTAGCAATATGTCCAGGTGTTCCGCACTTGTAACATACTGGTCTGATGTCCTGAGGTTGGTTTGGAGGAGGAGTATACCTAGGTTTAGATCTTCTCCTATCTAACTTGGGTAAAGAATGCTTAGGTCTAGGTTGCAGTTCAGGTTTTGGCTGTATCATTTGTTGCCTAGCTCTTCTTGTATGTTTTGGTTTGAAATTTTTGGTGCAAGGTAACCCAAATTGTTCGCAGAAAGAACCTAGTTCTTTTCTATTCTGGGCATTTTCCCTAGCGAGTTGCCTTTGGATCTTATCGTCTTGACATATTTTAAGGGCTACCTTTTGGATATGACTAACTAACTCTCCATAAGTTAGTTGATCATAAGGGATTTGTTCACCATAAAGGCTTCTGATTTCTGTTCGGACTTTATCTCCTAAGGTTATAGGGAGTCTAGCTAAGAATTTTTCTTTCCAGAAAGGTTGGTTACTATCTGACCTGGTGAAAATTCTGGTGAAAAACATATCTTTATACCATCTAAAATCAGATAGAGTTTTGCACCTAAGATTGGAAAGAAGCTCTGTAGATTTATCTTTCCAAAAGGTAGGATCTCCAAGAAAATGTCTACCTATGGTGTAGATTAAAGTGTTAACTGCGTCAGGAATTAGGTTTTGATCAGGTCCTAAAAGGATATCACCATTCCTATCACGCTTAACAGCTTCTATGATTTATGTTTTTTCTAATTCTGTAAGATGGTCATCCCACCATCCTTTGAGTTGTCCTGTAAAACCTGCGACTAGGTAGTGACAAACTACTGTATCATCGCAGTTATGGTTTGAGTGGTAGGCAGTACTAACCATCATCATTTGTTGAAGGACATTGATTATTTCATATTCGGATTTTGCATCTATATTCCATTCATAGATGTTATTCCCGTTGTAGGAATTCTGAATAATTTTGTGTTTTTTCTCAATGACTAAATCAGGAGGACTGGCTCTAAGGTAATACATTTTCTGGGGTTGTCTCTAGTTATTTTCCCTAGTTTCTTGTTTGATGGGGTTTATTTGATAATCATCTGAAGATATTTCAGAAAAATTATCAAGGATTTCTACAAGTTTTCCAGTAACAGATTTGACAAACTTAGGTGTTTCAGACTCATCTACATAAACCTAACCTAATTTTTGGTTTAGCTCTGCTATCATTTGATCTACCTTGGCTAAGGAAGATTCCCTCGATAGGGGTATTTGCTTTTCAAGAGGGATTTGATAAGGCTTAAAAAGGGGGTTTTCTAAAACCTTCTTAGTTCTAGAGGTTTCTCCTGCAAACTTTCTAGAAACGCCAGAACTACTACTACCAGCAGATAACATATGAGTTCCTAATGTTTGAAGATACCTGTTAGTGTAGTTATTTTGTTCAATCACTGAAGCGATGTCTTTGGCCATGGCAGCTTCTCCTTCACGATACTCCTTCGTCTTAAATGGAGATGCAACAATTAGCTTCTTTGAGTCTGTTATCTAGATTTGGAATGAACTCTTGGGTGGAAGTTCTGAGGTGAGCTTCTCGCCTTTGGTTGTTGTCCATTCATGAGCAAGAACATCAACAGACTTTATCCTTTTAAAAGGATAATCAATTTGGTTTCTTTCAGCATATGGTTCAAACCATTCAAAGAAAGATATATTTTTTTTTGCAAGACTTAAGTAAAGATAATATTTTTCTTGCATCTCTTACCTTTCTTGACCCTTGTATTTTTGTAAAAACGAGGTTCTTTGATGAAGGAATTCTTCCGAATAAAACTCCTTCCTCAAAGATTCTTTATCAATTATAAATTATTTCTCACAATTCATAATAAAATTGGGTCATTAGGGCAGATTTGTGAGGCAATTGGAGAGCCAACAGATCCAGAAGATATATCATATCCACTGTCAGGACCTATTGCTTCTTCATTTTTCTCATTTTCAAAAGATTGGATGGTTTGACCTTAAACTGGTCTAGGGATATTTGATGTATTATCAACAACTCTTAAATCAATGCTGATTTTAGAAGGATTTGAAAAAGATTTTCCAGAAGCTCTTTTAAAGCTTCAAGTCAAATTGCATAATTATACTATGGAACCGGGCCAGATCCCTGTAGTAATTATATACCAGATCCATTATAAGTTGCATAACTCTTTCGCATCATTATGTGTAAAGCCACCATCACAAAAAAGAGAGACAATCTTCTTTCAAACAGACGCCACAAAGGTAAACTTATCCATTCCAATGGAAACAATATGGGACAGATTAAGTTGGCCAGAAAATTGGGGATTTAAGAACGCTGTTAAACCCTAGGAGATTCTTGCAAAGGTAATCTCGAGGATAGAAACCATGCCAGATGGTTCTACCTCTATTTCCTTTGCAAATCGAAGGAGGATTGAAGACTTCATTGAAGCTGAATCTTCTTCACAAATGAATCAAACCAAAGGTAAAAATTTGGTTGAGGGATCAAGGAGATCTTGTTCCGGAAGAATCAGCTCTAGAAATTTTTTAAGAACTGGATATTCATATTGGGATTACCAGGAAGTCTGGATGAATACACTATATTTTCAAAATAAAATTTTTAAACATTATATATATATATATATATATATATATATATATATATATATATATATATATCAGGGGTAGCATTTTCTAACATGAGATGAAAACCTAACATGAATACAATACGTTTATTTAGGTTTCAATTGATATGCAAACTCATTTAAGAATTTATTTTAATTTTTTAAAAATTTTATTTGAGAAATAATCAATAATTTAATTATAAATAAGTATATATAATGAAGATATAAAGTTCTTATTTTAGTAAAATGATAATAAAAATTTAAAATAATATTTTATTTATAATTAAAATTTTTTTATGAAAAATAGTAAATAATAAAATTTAATAAATAATTTTATAACATAAATTTTATTAATTAAAATTATTAAAAAGGTTTGCCGAGTGATCCGTTTTAACATGTTTAATAAACAGATTGACTCGAATGATACGAATTACCACCCCTAATATACATATATATTTGCATAAGTAATTATGCTTTTATGCTTCCATTGGATAATATAATTATACAAGTGATTGTGCCTTGATGTTTGATTTGTTATGACAAAGTTTCTTTTGAAACATATATTAGTACTATTAATGTATCTTGGGATATGATTATTTTCTTATTAAAAAAATTAAATGATTAACTAAGATTTTATTATAAATTTAATTGTGACTATCTTTTTTAAAGATGTTAAATTTTTTCATTATAAATGTTGATGATCTTTGTGTGAAGATATAGTAACTTTCATGAGAAAGATCATAATAAGAATGTTTACATAATAGTATGGAAGAATCATTTGGCCTTACTATGAGTATAACTACAAATTCATATTCTTATGGTCATGCCAATGAAATAATTGACTTGTATAATTATGAATGTACTATATTATTATATAATATATCATCGTCTATAATTCTAAGTTTAATACTTCATTAAACCCCATCATGTTATGAGAAAAATTTATTGAGTTGTTATATTTTGTGGCCATTAAAGTTATTATTAATCTAAGTGTCATTTTCACTAAATTGTTTTCAAATAATTAATAAAACCTAATTAATGTTGCCCAGGTGAGAGAATGTAAGAATTTTATTTATTTTTAAACTATTATTAATTGAATTTTCTTATTTTTATTAAAACTAGATTACTATGTTGCTTTGTTTAGTAACTTCAATTATTTTTGAGTGACCTATTAGATTTTAATTTACCTCTTAAGCATACTATTTTATTAAGAATATGATTGGATTTATTAAGGTAAAATTGGTGTAAAACATGTTACTAAGTCCATGATGGCTAGACTTGATTAGGATTTACTAATATGAGGTTAAGTTCTCTTTCCACATATAAGGTAATTGATAGCTTGTCCCATTAAAACTATCATATCCTATTAAAAGTGAAGGAAGGGAAAACCTTGATCTCTTAGCATACAATTATATACTATTGAATTCACTGAAGGTTATTGTAAGTAAATTAAGAGGCAAGTAATCCTATTCCTTCTTTTAGTTTTATTCATGGTTTTTTAGTGGTTATTTGGTATAAAATCTAAAGTGTTTAAATTTTCTTATAGACTATGACAACATAAATGACAAAGTATCCAATTAGAAGAAAGTTCTAAGAATGGATGAAAACTTGAGTTCATATGTGCATATCAAATAAGATGCTTAATAGATAAATTCAATCAATACCTATTACAAAATATACATAATACATTAATGAAGCATCTTGGTAAGAGAATGGTAGCTCTTAAAGGTATGATCATCATTGTTCCAAATTGAATTTTAGCATGTACAAATCTAATTCTTTCTTTTAAATTATGTTAGCATGTAGAAATATAAAGCCTTCTATCTAGAACAATTAGTTTTAGATTCATATGAAGTATTTAATAAATTTCCAAATTAACATATTTGTCATGCTATAAACTTAAATGTTTCTTAATATGAATTAATATTGATTGTGCATAGTTGAATTAAAAATTCAAATTAAATTTCACTCTCTCTACTTAGGATAATTCCTATATTATATATATTTTTTATTATTAAAAGATTAAAAAGAGATTTAAATAATAATGCAAGCTTACAAATTTAAAGGCATAAGGAAAAATGGAGCCTTGTATATAATCTAAACATCTATCAATTATGAATAAATATTATGTATATTTATGGTGTAAAAAACTAAGCCATTTAAATTAGTTAAGGATTGTTTATAATGATGCTACTTTGATGTATGTCCTTTCTATAATGCCATTTGTTGCAATTTTATTGAAGATATATAATCTTATCAAGCATTGTGAGATATTATACCATTGATGTTTACACGCCATATGGTAACGTTATGGTATGTCAAGCATTATAGTGATGTTTTGGTTTGATGTATATAGCATTTATTGTTCTGATTTGAATTATACTAATGTTGATGACATTGTGCTATATGACTAAAGGTCTCTTTATTTATTATTATTCATTTTATCAAGTTAATTTAATATATTCCTTTAACTTTCCAATGTACCTAAAAGGCATAATACTTCTTTAATCATTCAAAAGTTGAAATATGAAACCAAAAAATATGTTTCATTAGATGTTAGTATGATTTATTAAGAATCCATTTGAAAGATGTCATTTCTATGTTAAAATGTTTTTTGCTAATTTGCTATGTATAATAGATAAGTGTATTCATTTTAGTATATACTTAGTTAGAAATTAAACTCGTGTGTATTGAATTCCCTTGATTGGTAAAGAATAAAAGGATAATACATTTTTGTATATCTTTATGCTACATAAGAAATTATACTTATATACTAACCACACAGTCAACACTTACGATTTGGAATTTCCTATATATAATCTCCTTTTTTGAGATGTTATATATGACTTGCTTGTAGTGATTGACTTTTTCTTAAGAGATATAGAAAATTTATCCTTTATTCATAAAATATGTGCATTACAAGTTAAAGATAATTGTTAGACACTTTCACCTATATATAGATATAGTGTTAGGAAAATTGCAAGCAAAATGATTTGGATAAAGTAGAAGTGCATTGATAAATACAAGATTAAAGAAATAACAAAATAACAAGTCACAAAAATTTAACATGGCTAGACTTTTAGCCTATTCCATGGGCAAAGACAATAAATAAAATTCATTAAAATGAAATTATAAGAGAATACAAAGTTTTTAATCACTCTTACCTCCACATCCCAATTACATTCAAAATACCTCACAATTTTCCTCTAACTAGTGGTACATATTCTCACAAATGATGTATGTACTCTTTGCTCTTAATAGTCAATACAAAAGAGTGAGAACTAATTATAGGATCTCAAACCACTCTATAAGAGTGACAAATACAAATTCTCTCACCTCTCTCCTTTCTACATAAATGAATCTTGTGTTA
This sequence comes from Sindora glabra, assembly GCA_020226215.1. Lineage (NCBI taxonomy): Eukaryota > Viridiplantae > Streptophyta > Magnoliopsida > Fabales > Fabaceae > Sindora > Sindora glabra. Next base: position 73,610,704 of record CM035226.1, on the reverse strand, counting down.
CACATGTATTTATAAGCCAAAATCCTTACAAAAGGATAAATCTAACTTGACCACAATATTAAATAATGGAATTATCTAATTTGATCACAATCTTTTCTCTTTAAAATTTAAACTTAAATAAGATGAGACATAAATAGTAGTTGTCTTATTTTATAAAAAATAGGATTTATGTCAAAATCTTAATAATTTACACCTTGACACAAATTCTATTATAAAAATTCTTCACCTTTTAAATCAAGAATAGCTCTAAATCAAATAGTTCTGCCAAATTTTAAATCAAATCTTCTCTGTAGATAAAAACATCTTTTAAATTCCACCTCCAATGGCATACTAACACTCTACAAATGCAATAAAAGAAGATTTTATTAAATTTTTTTCATCTTCTCTACAAATGAGGAATGTCTTCAAAATGGATTACAAGAAAAACAAAATAAAGCTACCGCTTAAACAAAAATCTAAGATTAATAAATTCTATCAAAACTTCTTTAACCAATTTGAATGTAATAACAAAACTAACTAATACCTATATAAATAAATAGGATCTAAACTTGATAAGACTAAGTTCTAATACCACTTGTTAGAAAAAATTACAAGCAGATGATTAAGATGAAATAGAATTATGTTAATATAATGCAAGATTAAAGAAAAAAACAAACTAACAAGACATAGAAATTTAACATGGTTCAACTTTTAGCCTATTCCGCAAGCAAAGATGATAAATAAAATACACAAAAAAGGAATTACAAAGAAAATATAAAGTGTTTAATCACTTTCAAACTCATGTCCCAAATATACCTAAAATACCTCACAGTCTTACTCTAACCAGCAACATATATTATCATAAATAGTGTATATACTTTTCATTTTCAATAATTTTTGTAAAAGAATAAGAGCAAATTATAGGATTTCAAATCATTTTATAAGGATCACAAGTATAAAATCTTTCACCTTTCTTCTCTCCACACAAATAAATCTTATATTACATAAGTATTTATAAGCCAAAATCCATATAAAAAGACAAGTCTAACTTAATTATAATATTAAATAATACAATTTATCTAATTTGATCACAATCATATCTCTTTAAACTTTAAACTTGAATAAGATGAAATGTAAATAAGTACTTGTCTTTTTTTTTTTCCTAAAAATAAGATGTTTATCTAAATCCTAACACATAGTAATTTGAGGTTGCATTAGTCATATACCTTATACCTTATAATATGATGGGTATTAGTTACAAATGACTTTTTACACATTAAACCTTAAAAATCTTTAAACCATTTAAGGATGATATTAGTAACTTTTATTTTAAACTATATCCTATTTAAAAGTCTTGACTTGTATTATGACTTATACAAATCTCATTAACACACTATCTCCTTATTGATAGCCATATTTGTTGATTTTTAATATAATTGATATTACTTATAAGTGGGTAGCAATCATCGAATTAATCAATTAACACTTATTATATATTACACGACTATTATTACTTCATTTCTCTATAGGTATCTGCATATTTGTAAGAACACTAGCATGATATAGCACTTATGCTATTATTCTTCTTGAAAGGAGTTTCTTATAATAGTTTGAAGCAATTTCATGGTAATGTTGATACATCAATAATTCTTCCTCCTTATTGGATTATTCTTTTATAGCTTTTGTTAATTTTATGCTAAAATTATGCAATTATTTTAAGCTGCTCAAGAATTGTGACCTATCAAAGGCCTATTGAATTAATTAGGAATAAAGGACTTGATATTTAATATATTAAAACAATTTAACTACAAATACATACTAATAATTTAGTTTTATCTATATGTATTCATTATATAAATACTAGTGGTCCAATTTGATAAATTATAACATTAGTTTTATTAATACAATTGATAGTTACATGTTAGCACATACTTTAGGTAATCTTCTTTAGTATCATGTATGATAAATTAATATTGTTGCCATTTATATCTAAAAGGCTTTATAAGTAGAAATGCACCTTGTAAATCAAGGGATTGATGTTTATTGATTAGAATTCTAATAGAAGCTTTTTGTGTATAAGTTTTAATATCAAGAATAATGCCAAATAGTTATTTAATATTGTAGTTGGCTATAATGCCACTGTTAGGTATTTAGATGTACTTATCTTAATTCTTAATTATAAATATTTTAAATTATTACTAGCATCATGGTTTTCTTTAGATGACCTCAGTATATGGAAATAATTATAGAGTTTTACATATTTGTATTTGCAAATTGTGACTTTTGGCTACGAGGAGAAAAGAACTATCTAGTAAAATTTTATAATGATAGTGATAAGTTGGTAGTTTGACTTTTTTGAAGACAAATGCCTTGCTAGAAGGTAAAAAGACTAATGATGTCTAGATAGTAGATTATTCTCATGCTTTTCATCATCATAAGCAAAGTTAGGCTTTTTAAGCTTAGATAATAGTTTAATTGGGAGTAAGAAGATAAAATATTAAAAGTTTATATTCACAATTGATGTCTAATAGTGGTTTATTAATTGGACTTTGCAGTAATCAATTGGTATTTGCATAACGCTTATTGTTCTTTGTCTTTTGATTGATAACCTTCTCTATATTCCAATCAGTAGGTTCTTATATTCTCATATCTTTATTCTCCTTTCTGGTTGTCATTATCATCTTCAATTGATCCTCTTTGTAATCATTTTCAACTCATGGTCTTCTAGTTAGCCTCAATTTCTATCATTGATAACTTTGTCCCTAAATCCTCAATTAAGTTTGCCATTAGCTTTTTTCTCAAATCAGTTGAATCTTCCTATTCATTGGCTCTAAGTTAAGCTATTATATGGATCTTGCCTAAAATTTGCTATTAAATAGTCCAAGGAAATAAAGAAAATTAGAGACAAGTTAATAAATATTGAAGAATAGGTTACATTTAATCCAATCAGATTGCATGAATAGATCTTCACCCTTAATTAAGTGGTATAAACCTATATCAGTTTTTTACTAGTGCATAATAGACAATTCCTTAGAATAAACATTAACAAGCCCAGAAATTTAAGAAATAATTGTTGTGATTTTTTAAAGGGGAGATCACTAGTACACTTAACCTACAATGAATAGAAGTTAGTTGTTAATTTTGTAGAACTCACATGTATTGAAATAGTTTTATAGAGCTCACATAGTTTCCATTAGTTAATAGTAAATTATATGTTATTACTAGATTATACAAGAATTTTTCAGGTATCACCCCTTCTAATAAACAATGGATGCAAATTAGGATGCCCTCGTATGGAATGAGGATGTAAACATCCTAGTTTTCTAGAATGATGAAAACTATAAGTTTAGATAGCAAGAAACGGATATGTTAAATAAAGGGTTAAATTTGTTCAAGATAACCTAAAGCTTTAGACCTTTTCTTTTTGTATTTTAGGGTTGCATGTAAGAAAAAGTATTGTAACGATCTTGCTATTATTAGGTAACTTAGATATGCTATAGTATAGTAAATGAGTAGATAAATTATGGATTTGAAAATATCTTAATTAACCTTAAACCATTGTCATTTCATAACCTTATTAAAAGCCTTAACATATTTTTATTCTATATGCCTCATATTGTTGATGAGTTAAGTTATCTAGAATTTCATGAAATTTTTAAGTTTAGGTCACTTCATTGGAGGGGCTATATAAAATATATATTATTTGAAAAAAATATTAGTAATAGTTAATTTGATATTTCTCAATCTAAACATGATTTTTAATAAATTTTTAGACAACTTTAAGTGGCTTTTTTAACAAAGTGAAATTTGACAAATACGCTAAAGTTTATGATTTTGAATTAGAATTCAAAATCTAAATTTTGATTCTTTAAAATTTTTATTATTTTAATATTTTATTTAAATCTAAATAAAGGTATTTCCTTATTTACATTTATATTTTAAGTAAATAAAAATTAAAATATAAATTAAAAATAAATAAGGACATTTATGTAAATTATACAAATGGAAATAAGGAGTAAGAGTAACCTAGACCTAAAATAGCTTAAGCTGAGAACACATTGTCCTATCACCTAAACACCCCTTTTTTTTTCACTATTTTGGTGTTTTGGCTGAACAAAAGGTAGAACATGCTTTGTAACCACATAATACAAGCTCTTTCCTTTTTTACCTTTATCTTTTGACTTCTTATACCAAAGCCCATTAAATTTCTTTAGCTTTTCTTGTGATTTCACTCATTATAGCTTCATTTCTTGTTAGTATGCCCCTTAATTTCATGATTTTACTAGTTCAAAGCTCTTGGAAATAACTTAATAGCAAAACCCATGATGATCCACTCTAAGATCTTTAATTCCTTGCTCTAGAAATTTAATCCCAAGATTCGTCCTTTTAATAATATGATGTTTATCATAATAAGGCCTAGGTTTTGACTTAAGAATTTTTTATATAAGGATAAATATTAGAAGTTTAGTTCATGTATAAGTTAATTAATGATTTGAATATCATTTGGTGCTTGTAGAAGGTTTGAAAGTCCCACTTACAAGTTTTGATCACTTATGAAGAATTGTGAAGTTGAACACAAGAGAAATGACTATTGTTATAAGTAGATAATATATATTCTAACATGTTTTTATGTTTGTCAACTGCTTCTATGTTTCTAAATCATTACTTTCATTAATTATTGATTTTTTTTATCTTTTATTAGTATCTTACTTCCTTTTATATGTTACAGCTTTATGTACTCTTAGGATAAGCATCTTGAAAACTTTCTTTTGAGCTATAGTTATGAGGAATGGTACTCAAATAATGATATAATGATTTAAGTGGTTTACATGAGTTGCTATATTAAAAATGAAATGTATTTGTTGAAAATATTAAAAGGTTATGATTTGACATTTATGAAATGCTTTTGGTTTAATAAATATGGACTATTTGATATGTTTGAAAATGAACTTGAAATGAAGTGATAATGGCAAGGTGGCAAATCTTGAATGATTAATCATGAATGGATAAAACCAACATGGATTGTATAAAGGTGGAACTTATGAGGTTTTAAACTATGTTTTAACTATTAACTATATTATTTGAACTATTTATTAAAATATTTCTTTGTTTAACTATTTTCTTTAAATATTAATTCTACTATTTTATAAACTTATTTTGGGAGGAGACTAGTTAGAAAATTGTTATTAGCAGCAGTAATGACATTAGCCTTAGTGCACCTTAGTTTGAACCTCAATTAGTTGTGGTATTGCTAACCCCATGTGTTAGCCAATAAATATAGATTGGAACCAAGTAATCTAATGGGTTATAAAGAAATGAGAATGGATTTGATTGAGCTAATATCTCCATAAGTCATATTGTGAGATATGGCAGGTTGGTTAGTTTACCCTTGAGTTGTGTGCTTCATGCATCACATTGTGAGATATAGTAGATTGGTTAACTTATCCTATAAGTTATCTACTTAATAAACTAGGTACCCCTTACTTAGTTATTATTTTAACATTAATTAGTTTAAGTATTATGTTATAAATTCACATTAATGTTGAACTTTCATATTTCTTTATATCATTATGATTTAAATACTTGTAGTTATCTTTATATGGCCCATTTGGAAATTCCTTAATTTAAGTTTTATCATGAATTGATAATCATGCTCTTTCTATTGCCACTTATTCTCATCACACTTGCTCAAATTTTAAAATTTTAAGTTTTCTATGAAAAGGCAGTGTCTTAACTTGTCTTATTTCCATTATGGTGCATATTATCTACTCATTAAGTTAGTGACTCACCCAAGTATTTTCTATGTTATTTAAATAGAAATGAAGTTCCAAGTTTATCTTCCTTGGCATTGTAGATAAAAGAGTGTCATATAGTGATAAGTCGCATACATTGTCTATGTGGGCAAGGTATTAAAGTTATTATTTGTATTGAGTATATGTTTTGAACTCTTAGAGGTGCTTTAAGATCCATAAGTAGGATCTACCTTCTATTGTGTCTTATTTTGTTTAAATTTGTAAAAGGTTATGTCTATATAATTGTGATTTATCATGAAATGTCCCAATGGTGATTGAATAGTGAAAGTCCTTGATAGGATAATTAGTTTTACTAATGATGTGAACATGATATTGCTGATAAAAATGTGTGAAGTTCAAGTAGGGACTATCAAATATAAATAAATATATAATTAAACATATTTATAATAGGTACCAAGTTTCAATTTGTTTAAGTGTATTAGAGGCTTGCAAAGCCTAATTCATAAAGGTATCCTTGAAGTTCATATACTGATCATAACTTTTAATTTTAGGCCATGAAAACTTTAGAATCAGAGTTTTAAGTTCCTTGAGGTTATTAGAGGAAGTGTTTTTAGTGGGGTAATGATTATGATAATATTACTAGCTATTTCATAATCATATCATTACTAAAGGCATGATAGATTCTTATCATTCCTTATTTTTAAAGTAAGGTCAATTAAGTCATTTGTGAGTTTGGAATTATTATTATGTTTTAATATTGTTTGCTATTTTCATTTAGGTCTAGATGCTACCTAAGATTTATGCTTAGATGAGAGGGAATGATGCAAATGATGCATTTGATGAGGGATTTGCTAGGCGTTAATCTTCTACTTATAGAGTTAGTAGCCATGGTAGATTTTATAAGCATGGGGACGTATTAAAATTGATAGGAATGAAGACTATGGGGGCAAATGCAACACCAATTCCTATTATGGTTGAATTAGTGGCTAACCTACAAGAGTTTCAAAGAATAATTCAGACTTTAGTAAGTTTTATAGTATAACAAGATAAGCAAAAAGGTAAGGCCCATGTTGATAGGGCATTCAGGGTAATGAGACTCTTACTGGATAATAACCATTAGATGGTGTTCAAATGTCATATTCTAAGTTTCTATATTTATAAGATCCAATGTTTTTAAGGATCCATAACAATTTCTTGATAACATTAGCAAGATTTAAAAATTACTTGGTTGCTTCTCATAAAGATCATTATAGTTAGTAAAATTTAGATTATGTGATGTGGCTTAAACATAGTTTGATGCTTAGATGAGAAGATCTTAAATACCATTAGATACAACATAGCAAGAAGTTAATGAGTCCTCTATGGAAAGTTTTCTTCTAGAAAGTGTGAGAAGGGCAAAGACAAAAGACTTTAAAACATAGAAGCAAATTTTTAGTACGGTTGTAACCAAGTATGATGTTTATTTCACCTAATTATCTCATTATGCTTAACACTTGGTTCTCATAAAGAAAATAAGAATTGAAATATTCATAGAAGGGTTAGTGAGACCCTTATATTGAGTTTTGGCACCACAAATGAAGACTCTTTTCCCTTATTCAATTATTATAGATTGTGCAAGAATGATAAAGATAAGAGAACTAGAAGGATTTACAATGCAAGAAAAGCCAGAAAGGGAAAAAACTAAGGGTGTTTATAGTGGACAGAGCAATGGAAATAAAAGGCTAAAGCCTTAAGCACAACAAAAGATTCTACAATTAGGCTTAATATCTACTAGATAATCTTTAGTTGGTACCCAAAAGTCAAGATACAATCAAATAGGATAAGGAAAAGTAAGTTAACCAAGCTTTAGATAATCTAGCAAAGTAAAAGCCCTCTGTCATGCTTCTGGGAAGTTTCATTCTAGATAATGTTGCTAGGAAATAAATGCTTGTTTTCATTATGGTTAAGTTGGTCATTTGAAAAGGGATTGCCCTTAATTACTAATAAGTTCTAGTCAAGATCAATGCATGTAGCATTACCACTAGCAATTGTAATAGCTCAACCTATAAGACAAGTTCTAATTTAGACCAATAAAGGTAGTGAAGGTAAAGGATTAGGAGATAGAACTTAGGGCTAACTAAGTAAAGGCTAAGTAGGTGTCTTTGCTCTAACCCTATAAGATTCTTAAGCATTTAATTCTATTATGATAAGTATACTTTCGATTTGTTTTCATGATGCACGCATATTATTTAACCCTAGATCTATGTATTTTTATAAATCCCTTTATTTACTTCTCAATTTCATAGAGATTCAATATTATTAGGCTAGTATTTCTCTATTACTACACACATTAGGAAGCTTATATTTGTTGAATATGTAAATAAGTCTTTAGAGGTAGTAGTGGATAATAAGAAGACAATGGTCATGTTGATTGTATTAGATATAATGGACTTTGATATGATCTTAGGCATAGATCATTTAGCTACCTATTTCCCACTTTTAACCGCCATTTAAAAGTAGTTACATTTAACTTTCTAGGGGAACCATCTTTTTTAATTCAAGGTGAACAAAGTTTAGCACCATATAATCTTATTTTTGTCCTAAGTGTAAAAAATTGTTAAGGAAGGGTTATTATGGCTCATTGGTAATGGCTAGAGATGTTAAGTCACAAGGAGTAAGTCTTGATAATGTTTCAATGGTCAAAGAATTTAATGATTTTTTTCTAGAGGAATTACCTGGTTTACCCCCCAAAAAAAGATATTATGTTTTATATTGAATTATTTCCGAGCACGTAACTTATATCTATTCCTACTTACAAAATGGCACTGGCGGAATTGAAGGAATTAAAAGACTAGCTTAAGGATTTGTTGGATAAAGTTTTGAACATACAAGCATTTCTTTTTAAGGTGTTTCTACACTCTTTGTGAAGAACAAAGATAATTTGTTGTGCTTATTTATTAACTACAGACAATTGAATAAGTTAACTATAAAGAACAAATACCTTTTACCCCACATAGATGATTTAGTTGATCAACTTCATGGTGCATAATACTTTTCCAAGATAGATCTTTGTTCTAGGTACCATCAGTTAAGAATAAGGAAGGGGGATGTTCCTAAGACTACTTTTCAAATTTGTTACGGACACAATGAATTTCTAATGATATTATTTGGTTTAATAAATGCTCTAGCTATATTTTTGGATTTAATGAATAGAGTTTTCAGTCTTTTCCTTAATCAATTTGTTATAGTGTTTATTAATGATATCTTGCTTAATTCTAAGAGCAAGGAAGAATGTGAACAACATTTAAAGATTATGTTATAAACTTCAAAAAAACGATAGTGACATGTGAAATTTTCTAAGTGTGAGTTTTGGTTAGATAATATGACTTTCCTTAGACATGTTGTCTTTAAAGATGGTATATAAGTGGACCTAAAGAAGATTGAAGCAGTGTAGCATTGGCTAAGGCTAACTTCTATAATTAAGATTTGTAGCTTTCTTAGCTTAGCAGATTACTATTTCTTTTTTGTTAAGGATTTCTCCAAGATAATAGTTCCTTTAACAAAGTTGACATAAAAGAATGTGAAGTTTCAATACTTAGAAGCTTATGAAGAGTTCTTTCAAAAGCCTAAAACTTGTTTGACCACTACTTCGATGCTAGCTTTTCCTTTGAGATTAGGTGGATATACCATATATTATAATGCCTTAAGAGTTGGAGTTAGATGTTTTAATATAGCATGGATGAGTTATTGCTTAAGTGATGATAAAATATGATGATAGACTTTCACAAAATTCATTAAATTAAACAAAAAAGGAAGAATAGTCATGTCATACTCTGGAAAAGGAAGAATGGGAGTTACAAGTGATAAAAAAACATGCCATAAAGGATCAAAATTTGATAATTGTAGAAGAATCATGCCACAAGGATGAAGCCTTGATAGGTGATGGTAAATGCCACAAAGCTTGAATTCTCTTGATAAGTTACAAGTTCATTTAAGAACTCAAGATATAATCACACTCTTACAAAAAAAAAAGCAACCATAATCATCTATTCAAAGTGTCAAAACTGTCTATAAGGAAGAACTTTCATTATATAAGCTAAAAGGATGATCTAAACTAATTAGGCTCTAATAGGTCCAAAGAGGCCTAATACTAACTTACTAACGAAGCCTACTATTAAACATCTTCAAATGAAAAATAGTAATGTGGTAAATAACTCTAGATAAATGATAAAAATATTAGGCTAGAGTTATTAATAAATAAAAGGCCTAATAAGTCTCAAAATATAACAAAATGCAAGTTAAGGCCTAAAATGGCCAAAATAGCATCAACTAGCCTAAATGGCCCAAATTATCTCCAAAATAACATCCATAAGCACTAAGTTTTCTCTTTGAATTGCATCCTTGATCATTTTAGATTTGCTCTTTATGATTGCCCCCCTAGGATCACATTATACCTCTTTATTTGAAAAGATTCATCATTAAATCTTTGAAACCTATATCAAAAGGAACAAGATTAGAAACACAAAAAGAAGCACTCATATCAAACTCATCATGAGAATCAAATTAGAAGTATAGCCATTGTTTATTCAAGAACTTAGAATGAACCTTTTCCATTTAGATAAATAGTTTTCTTTAATAAGAATCTTCTTTTCCATTCACACCATTAACAAACAACTACTTAAATGAAATACAAATTAGGAGAATTGGGGAAAACAATTAAAATCAATGGTATGACTAGAATAAAATAGTTCTCCACAAACTTTCTACAATAGCTAACAAAATCATAAAAGATCCTAATCTCACTAAAAGACTCTGTTATAAGTCATTCTTCAATTACATTAACTTTACTATATCCACCTTTATTTCTTTGGCACACACAACATTCTTGAAGAATACAATTCTTCCCATGTGAAATGAGTATGTCAAAAAATTAGCTTATAACTTTTCATTTCTTAAAACTTGCAAAACATATTTCAAACAGTGAACATGCTTATTTATAATTTTACCATGCACAAAAATGTTAGCAATATGTGGCAACCAAATTTTCTAATCCTTTAAGTTCTTAATCAACAATGAAATCCATCTTTTAATCTCATAAAAACAATAAAAGCACACAATAACAAATTTATTCTTGAAAACACACAAAATATGAATCATTAAGCTCACAAAGATACATGGTGCATTAGACAAACTAAATGAAAAAATCAACCATTCATACAAACTATGTTTTATCTTAAAATCATTTATCCATTGAACATATTTTCTTATGCAAATTTGATAATTTTCACGTTTCAAACCAATTTTAAGAAACACATAAGGATCATGCAAATTATCATGCATGTCATTAACCAAAGCAAGATCATTAACATTATGGGCTTCTTTACTAAGCAAATCTTTTAGAAAATTTTAGGCATACACAAGTTATTTCTCCTAAACAAAAAATTATCATGCTTAAAAATATTTCTAAGGACTATTTTCTCATAAACATCAACATAGGAAGCATAGTCAACATATAAAGGAGTAGAAAAATGAAGTTAAGGGATAGCATACAAATTCTCAATGTACTCAAAACCTAAAAATTTTGTATGCAAAGTATCTTTACTTTGTTCAAAACCCATAATTATTATGCCAAGTAAAGATAGAAGTATAACTTCAAGACAACATATTAAACATCATAATATTATTACCTTGCTCTACTTGAGACATTTTTCCTCTCATACATGGTAACTTTTTTGGAGACTTGGAAACACATACTAGGATTTCTATAAAATAGAATCACAAGCACTTGGCAATGTAAATTTAAGATTGTTAGCATTTTTATAGGCTTTTTTGTACAAGACAATTGACCTAGAAACATAAAAAATACTCTTTATCTCACTTATTTTTCTAAGTACACTCAATTTTTTTCTTTTTCTTATTTAGGGCCTAAATACTATTTTCTCTTTTTTTTCTACATAATCACTCTCTTTTTCTCTTAACTAAAATTTTCTCCCATTCTTTTTACTATCACTCTTTTTCTTTTTATGGTTTTTACTTTTCTTTACCTTTTTCTCCTCTCTATTCTTTTCTTCCTCAATTTCCTTATCTTCATCTCTCTTTTTCTTTTTCTTTTTCTTTTTCTTTTTATTTTCATTTGCATTGTTAATTAGTCCTTATGCATTTATTTTAGGGTCAAAAGTTTGAAAGTTATTTTTCTCCTATTCATTTCAAAATTATACTTGTTAAAGACTCCATCATGAGTTACTTTTCTACCAAATTGTCAAGGTTTTCCAAGTAATAAATGGAAAGCATTTATAGTAACAACATTATATAGCACTTTATCATAATATCTACTAATTGTAAAAGAAACCAACACTTGATTTGTTACATCTATTTCATCATTATCATTTAACCATTACAACTTGTATGGAGTAAGGTATGGCAAAGTAAGAAAGTTTAATTTCTTTACCATATAGGTACTGGCCATATTAACATAATTACCACTATCAATGGCAATATTAGAAATCTTACCTTTGATGTTGAATCTAGTGTGGAAGATGTTCTCCTTTTGCTCTTCACTTTCTTTCTTAACTTGTTATCCCATGGTTTTTTGGAATCTTTAAGGCTTTCTTCATTGAACTTCCTAGTTCTTAAGCTTCTTATCCTAACTAGACTTCTAAAAGGAACTAGAATTATAGCCATATCTAGAAGAGATCTTTCTTTTAAGTTATCTTTTCACTTTTATAACTATATGAACCATTTCTTTCACTTTCTCATAGTGTTATGACTCTACCATATTAGTAATGTCCTTATTCAATCCATGGAGAAATTTAACCATTGTAGCTTCTTGATCTTCATCTATATTGACTCTAGTCATAGTGAGTTCCATCTCTTTATGGTAATCTTCAACACTCTTAGAACCTTGAGTGAGACTTTGTAATTTTTGGCACAAATCTCTATAATTGTGGTTAAGAATGAATCATTTCCTCATGATAAACCTTAAATCACCCTAAGTTCTAATAGGTCTTTCATAGTTTTTTAAGATATTTGCCAAAAGTGGATCCTACTAAGCGATGGCATAATCAATGAATTCACAAATGACAAGCTTTACTTTCTTTTCTTTAGAGTAGAGGTGATAATCAAAAAGCAATTTCATCACTTTTTCCTATTCTAAGTAAGCTTCTGGATCATTTCTTTTTTAAAATGAAGGAAACTTCTTTTTGACATTATCAAGATTGGAATTTCCTTTATCTTTTCTTTGCCTACATCTTTTCTTCTCTCATTCTCCCTTTCATCTTTTCTATCACTCTTTTCTGGATCACTATGATGCACTCTTTCTCTTTTACTTTTTTTATATTTATTTTTAACTCTTTCTTTTTTAGTATCTTTAACATTTTCTTTTCTATCTCTCCTATCTCTTTTACCATATTGATTTCTATGAGGTTGACCACCCTCTATCGTACTAAATCTCATATTTATTTCTTTGACTACTTATCATAAATCCCTCAATGTAGATGCTAATTCATTATTCATATTTTTTTAACATTTTTAAAAGCTACACTTAAAAGAAAGTTTTAGATAAAAGGAAGAACCCACAAGAGCACATCTTGTCACTTGGTTTAGACATACATCACTCACGTTTTCACTTTCGTTTAAAGATTTTACCCTCAAATGATCTCACATACTCTTGTTTTTTTCTAATCTTATCTTTCCCTCTTGTGGTTCTTTAAGAACTAAGGAAACACAACCGATTCAATAAGTATGATAATCAAATTCACCAATCAAAGCCCAAACAAATTTGGAGGATTAAACAAAACACTTAAAGAAATAATAAATGAAAATTCAAAGAAAAAAAACTAATTAAGACTCAAGATTAAAATCAAACAATTAAAGAAAAAAGGCAAACAAGAGTGAAAGCAAGGACTTAAGATTATGTCTAGGATTACTTACAACCAAAATAAAGAATCAAAGATAAGAATTGGAAAAGAAATAAGGATTAGGACAGCTTAAACATTCTTAGAACAATGAAAAAATGGCATCAAATGAAAATTTAAGCTTTAAAATTAAGTAATATCAACTTCCTTTTGTTTTTCACAAATTTAAACACTTTCTTCTTTTGATTTTCAACTTCATAACTTCTTGTGTTTTTACTTTCAAATACATTTCTTTTCTTTTTGCTCTTTCTTTTGAATCACTTTTAAATCATCCTTGTTCTTTTCTTTTATTCTTCTTTTGTGTTTTTCAATTCTTTTATTTCTTTCTCTTGAACAAATAACTTCTTGTAACTTCTTTATTTTTCACTTTTCAATTCACTTGTCTTTTTCTTTGATTCTTTTTCTTTTTACTTTTCTTTTGTTTTTCTTTTGATTCACTAATCAACTTCTTTTGGTTCTCTTATGCAAACTACTTCATTTAATTCTTTCTTTGTTTTGAATTGCTCCAACTCATAAGTATTTAACAATAGCCTAAAATAGAATAATAGAATTTTTTTAAAGGCATAATACAATGTACTTAATTGGATACCAACAAAACAAAACTAAGCATGAAAACAGATGTAGACCTAAGCTAAATGAGATTGATTCAACATACAAAATGAAATAGCAAAATTAAGTACAATTGAATGACAAAATGAATGACGTGAATTACAATTTGACAAACTAGCAATATGTAATAAAATTAATTTGACTAAATAGCAATTAAACAGGAATTGATAGTACTATAAACAATAAACAAATGGAATTTATAATAGGAAACAATCACCGATAAAATAAGCAAGACAAATGAAATAAATGGATTGAATACAATTAAAAAAGAATTAAAGAAATTAAACCTAAAATTTAGTAAACACAGTCCCTGAATACTAATTAATGAGAATCTAAGATGATGAATCATCTCAAAATTAAGCAAATCAAATAAAAATAGAAGGATAGTTATGCCATACTCCAGAAAAGGAACAACAGGAACAATGAATGATGAAGAACATGCTATAAAGTATGAAATTCCTTTAATAAGTGTAGAAAAATTCATGCCATAAGGATGAATCTTTGTTAACTGATGATGAACACCATAAAGGTTGAATCCTTTTAATAAGTTACAAGTTCATTTAAAAACTCAAAAGAGAATCACACTTTCACATGAAAAGGTAACTATAGTGATGAGAAAAATATTAACCATATTATTTCCTCCTATGTCATGTCTCTTAATTAGTTACACATGCTTAATTTCATAGGATTGATCTTGTTTTATATGTTGGGGTTAGTTTTACAATATTCTAAATTTATTCTATTAATGTTAGATTTTGACAATATTTTTATTTTTCAGTTATATCTTAGGCTCTAAATATTAAATTAGAGTGATCTATATACTGTTGGAAAGCTTATAAGAAAGACCTATAACTTTGGTGTTTTGGTTAAAGCTTAGTTTGGACTTCTTCAAGTCTTTATTTAATTGAAAAGTTGAAACCTTATTTTTATCCTACCTGAACCAACTTCGATTTTTGGGTCATATTTGGAGCTATAGAAGTCTATTTAACATAGAACTAGTGCCTAAATCTCCATAAGACTCATCTTTACAACTTTTAGATTACCTAAACTACCTTGTTTTAGTAGTCTTATACTAGTTAGAAGTTATACTTGCAAGAATTCACTATAGTAACTCCTAGACTTAATTAATTTGTAAAAATAAGTTCTAGACTTCTAAAAATTAGGAAGGCCCCATTTTTATAATCTTAAGAGGAATATAATTCAGGTCCAATAAGGTTTAAGTTAATTAGGTTAAAATAAAAGGGAGAACTCATTAGACATAAAAGACTTTTTACACATTCAATAAATAGCTTTTCTCTTCTTCTTCTAGCTTTTGTGTTCCTTAGCTATAAAGGGCTAAATTTTAAAGTTAATTCAAGGAGTTTGAGATTTTTTTTTCTTTTGGATTATGATATCATGATTTGTAATATTGACTTTTTCTAATTAATTTCCTCATTCCCTAATTATTTGTGCTAATTTCTTGAAATCATTTATGTTAAATGTTGATTTAGTATAATTAGTGTTTATCCCTATAATTTTTAATATTTTGTTATTTTTATGTTAAATTATGGCTAGTTAAGTACGGTTTTACACATAGGGGCACAAAGTTAAGGGATTAATTTGGAGGCTTCTAATTTAATTTCATAAATTAATCAAATTCTATTTTTAAGTTAATTTTAATCTAGCTTAGGAATTATAGTGGTTGCTTAACTCGGCTAATTTTAATTGAATAAATCCTATATGGTTATCTAGTGTAGGATTCTAAGGTTTTTAATTCCTTCAATTAGTTATTTATTACATTAGTTTTCTCCCTTGTTGTTTACTTTGTGTTTTACTTTTTTTAGTACATTCATTTGAATTTTAAATTACAAACCTCCAATTTTGTGTTCTATATAATTCTACATTCTATTACTGCATACTACTATCTTCTACATTCTATCCAATATTCTATCTGATTTATATTTGTATTCTGTTTGCATTCATTTCTTATCTTTTTAGTGCATAATAAATTAGAAAATTATGTTAACATTGTTAGTAATTTAATTTAGAGAGATAATTCAATAGATTATTAGGGGTATGACCTGGTTTCTTTTATTATACTGCATTATTTTAAGGAAACTAGTAATAAACTATTTCTGGTGCATTATGATGTGCTAATCATATAGCCATCCACTTAAAGTGTCAAATATTATTTGTTTATAAGGATCAACATTTCTTATATAGGCTAAAAGGATAATTAGGCTCTAATAAGTCCAAGTAGGAAGAATGTTAACTTAAGTAAGCCTACTATTAAACATTATCAAATGAAAAATAATAACATAGTAAATAGCTCTAGGTAAATGGTAAAAATATTAGGCTAAAGTTCTTAATAAATAAAAGGCATAATAGGTATTAAAATATAATAAAATGCAAGCTAAGGCCTAAAATAGCATCAGTTAACCCAAATAGCCTAAACTATCTGCAAATTAGTGTCCATAAGCTCCAAGTTTGCTTCTTGAATCATATCCTTGATCCTCTTAGATTTGTTCTCTATGATTGCCCTTCCTAGTATTACATCATTATGCTTTAAGTTAACTCAAGAGACATGAATAAAATTACCTCACCTATAACTTGGAAATGGTAGTAATTATGTTTGCACTCAAGACTTGGAGATATTATCTTTATTGTGAGACTTGTGAGATTTATATTGACTATAAAAATCTTAATACATATTTAAAAAAAAATCTTAACCTCAAACAAAAAAGATGGATAGAGTTGCTTAAGAATTATGATTGTATGATCTTGCATCATCCAGGAAAGGCCACTATAGTTACAAATGCTTTATGTAGGAAGTCCATAAGTAGCTAAGTGCATATTATTGAGGTAAAGAGATCATTGATTACTAAAATTCATAATCTAAAGAAGGGTCTAGTATAACTTGAAGTATAACATTCCAGATTGTTTTTAGCACATATTTAATTTCATTCTTTCTTAGCAAAGTGCATCAAGGATGCTCAAGTTAAAGATCCATAATTATTTAAGATGATGAGAGAAGTCAAGAATGAAAAAATTAATAATTTTAGCATAGATACCAATAAAGTATTTTGGAATACAAATCAATTATGTACTTAATATAAGGGACTTAAGGAAACTTGTGCTAAAGGAAGCTTATCATTTAGCCTATACTAGTCATCCTGGAGATGTACCAAGACAGGAAATAATTGCATTAATGGGATGGCATGAAGAAGGACATAATTGACTTTGTAACTCAATGCTTGATTTGCCAACAAGTGAAAGTTAAACATCAAATACTTGGAGGGTTACACCAAAACATAGAAATACTTGAATGGAAATAAGAAAGTATTATAATGGACTTTGTGATTAGGTTACCTCATATAATTATGGTATTTAACTCTATTTAGGTGATTGTTTATAGAGTGACTTAATTAGCACACTTTCTTCGTATGAAGACTACTTATGATTTTGCTTAGTATGTAAAAATCTACTTTGATGAAATTACTTAAGATCGTTAAGAATGGCTTAAGAAAATCATCTCATACTTGGTCCTTTATATAGTAGAAATACAATTAATACCATTTAATACTAATAAATACAATCTTAATAGTTATGCCCAAACTACTGCTAATCTTTCTAATCACTAACTAATTTCAGCATATAAAATTAACACTAATTATATTTAATATTATTTAACACTCTCCTCAAATTGGAGTATATATATCATATGCATCAAGCTTATCCCATATATAGCTTATTCTTAGATCTTGTAAGGACTTTGTGAGCACATCAACTAAATGATTCTTGAAATTCACAAAAACATTGATAATTTCTATTGCAACAACTTTCTCTCTTATGAAGTGGCAATCAATTTCAATATATTTAGTTCTTTCATGCAATATTATCACATATAAGCTCCATAGGACTAAATGTGTGAAATTTTAACTCCTGTAACAATTATTTTAACCATATGAATTCATAAGTAGCCAATGTCATAACTCAATACTTTGCTCTATATTTGATCTTACTAGTACACTTTACTTCTTACTTTTCCAAGAAATAAGATTTCCTTTAAAAAAATATAATAGCCTGAAGTAGAGTTACAATCATTTAAAGAACTTGCCTAATCAGTATCTGAGTAACCAATAATCCGAGTTTACGTATTTATTCTTATATAATAAACTTTTACCTTGATTTCTTTTTATGTAAGGAGGAATTTGAACTACTACATCCTAATGAATATCACATGGTGAGTTAAGGAATTGACTCACCATACTCACCACAAATGAAATATCTAGTTAAGTGATTATAAGATAATTTAGTTTTCTAACAAGTCTATAATATCTCCCTAGATCTAAGAGTAGTTTACCTTAATTAGGTAATAGTTTAATATTTGAATCCATAAGAGTATTTATGGGTTTAGAATTTATCAAGCCTATCTTATCTAAAATGTTGAGAGCATATTTGCATTAAGAGATAGAAATACCAGAATAAGATTGAGCCACTTTAATACTAAGAAATGATTGAAGTTTTCTCAAGTCTTTTGTTTAAAAATAATGAAAAATATGTTACTTAAGTTTATCAATACTAACCTAATCACTCCTTGTAAAAACTATATCGTCAATGTAAATAATGAGATATACAAAATGAGAAGTCAATGAATGATGATAAAAGATAAAGTAATTTGCTTCAAGCACATGCCAAAATCTTGAATAACTTTTTTAAATCTCCTAAACTAGGCTCGAAGGGACTACTTAAGACTACATAAATATTTTTTCAATTGACAAATAAGACTAGTCTCTTTCTAAGCAATAAACCATAGAGGTTGCTTTATATAGACTTTTTCTTCAAGATTCTCATGTAAAAAGACATTTTTGACATCTAAATGATTCCAAGAATAGTAATTAATGGCTATAAGAGATAAAAACAAATGAATTGATCCAATTTTGGCAATAAAAGAAAAGGTGTCAACATAATCTAAGCTAAAAAAAAATATGAGTGTTGTAGCCTTTAGTAACTAATCTAGATTTCAATCGATATATTTTTCTATTAGGGCTAACTTTGATAGTATACACCCAGCGACATCCAATAATAGATTTGTTAAAAAGTAAAGGAACTAAATCCCATATGCCACTAGTTTTTAATGTTTCCATTTTATCAAGCATCACTTCATGCCACCCTGGGTAAAATAGAGCTTTCTATTTAGTTTTAGGAATAAAAATTAAAGACAAGATAGAAACAAAAGAAAAATGAGGTGTAAATAAATGATGATAACTTAAAAAATTATAAATACGAAAAGGGTTACAAGTGGAATGAATACCTTTACAGAAGGTAATAGGAAGATTGTGTAATAGATCTAGGATAAGAGATTCTACAAAACCAAATAGTGAGTCAATAGGTGGATTATCATCATTAATTATTTAAGGCTCATCTAGGTGAGAACGTCATTGATAAGTAATAAGAGATTGATCTTGTGGTGGATTTGAAGGAACTAAATTAAGGATTGATAATGGTAAAACCTCAAATATAGGAATAGACTCTCTAAAAGAAGTAAAAAAAAGTTTCAAAAAAGATAACATCAATAGGTATGAAACACTTCTTTAAACTTGGAGAATAACATATGTACCTTTTTTGTAGCCTTAAGCAGCCTATAAAAACACGTTTTATAGAATGAGTTAATAATTTATCTTTTCCTAGAGTGAGATCATGAACAAAACATGTGGAGTTAAAAATACAAGGTGAAAGCTTACATAAAGATTCAATTGGGTACACTCAAGAATAAGAAATTATATTTTTTAAAATAAATGAAGGCATGTGACTAATTAAATAACAAGTGATGTGTAGATTTTATCCATATTATTTCTCCCTATTTCATGCCTCTTAGAATGCTATAGATGCTTACTTTTATAGAATTGACCTTTTTATGTGATTTGGAGTTAGTCTTACAATGATTTGAAATCATTTAGGTAATGTTAGATTTTTATAATATTTCAAGTTTTAAGCTATATCTTAGGCTTTGGATATCAAATTTAGCTAATATTTATATCATTAAAAAGCTTAAAGAAAGCTCTACAATTTTTATATTTTGGTTAAAGCCTTGTTTAGACTTTTGAAGGGTCTTATTTAGCCAAGAAGTTGAAGTTCTATTTCTATCCCAGCTAATCTAACTTTAGTTTTTGGGCCATATTTAGAGTTATAAAGGTCTAATTAATGTGAAATTAAAACCTAAAACTTCTTAAGACTTGGTTCTACAACTTTATGTTTGTAGTTTACCAAAACTACATAGTTTTGATAGTCTTACATTAGGTTGAATTTAGACCTATGAAATTTCATTATTATAACTTTTTTAGTACATTCATTTGTAGAATATGTTCTAGGCTTCTAAAATTAGCAAGACCCTATTTTTGTAACTCTAAAAGGTATATAATTCAAGTTTAATAGCATTTTAGAGGCTAGCAAGTTAGATATAAGTTTGTACGCCTCCAAAGTGAAGAAAACTCTAGACATTACATAATTTAACAAAGTAGATTTTCTCTTTTTCCAGTTTCTTGTTCTTCAGCCATAGAAGGCTAAACTTCTAGTTGATTTAAAGATTTCAAGGCTCATTTTTATTGGATTATGAGATCCTAATTTGTAATATTGACTTCTTCTAATTAATTTTTTTCCCTTAATTTTTTATACTGATTGCTTTAAAATTGCATATGTTAAATACTTATTTAGTATAATTTATGTTCAATCTTGTGACTTCTGATCTTTTGTTATTTTTATGTTAAATTATGGTTGATTAATTATAATTTTATATATAAGAACAGAGAATTAAGAGATTAAATTAAAGATTTTTTATTTAATCCCTTAATTCAATTGAATTACATTTTAAATCAATTTCAATCTAACTTTTTTATGAATTACAATGATTGTTTAATTCTATTAATCTCAATTAATCAAATTCTAGATGATCATCTAGCATAGGATCTAAGAATTATTATAGGGGTTTTGGATAATTCAAAGTTAAAAAACTAATTAAAATTGTCAAATATTTTGTGATTTATGATTAATCCACTCTAAGAGCTCTTAAATCCTTAGATTAACTACTTTATTTTATTGATTTTCTTTCTATTTTACTTTTATGTTTTGTTTTGTTTAATACATTTAATTTAATTTTATATCAAACCCCCCCAAAATTAGTTTTGTGTTCTATTCTACATTCTATATATTTCCGAATGCATCTGTATTCTATATTCATTCTATCGACATTTTCTATTTTACTTCTATTTGCATTCATTCATTCTTTTTTTTAATGCAAAAAGAGCATAGACAATTGTATAGTCATTGTTAATAAATCATTTGAAAAGGACATTTTAAGGGATCACTAAGTTATAACCTTGTTTATTACCCTATATTGCATTACTTTCAATAAACCAATAATAATTAATTTTATGGTGTTGGGATGCACATATTAATAAGTTGTTAAAATAGCATCACCCCTAAAATAAAAAGGAACATTAGCATGTAATAATAGAGTTTAAGCAATTTTGACTGAATGATATTTTTTCTTTCAGCAACTCCATTTGTTATAGAGCATAAAGACATTTTGATTGACGACGTGAAAGAAATCAAAGATGTAGAAAAATACTCACAAGCATTATCACTACGAAGTGCTTGTATAGTTATTTCAAATTGGGTATAAATCTAAAAAATAAAGGATTTAAAAATTAAAAATAATTCAAAATGATACTTCATCAAATATAACTAATTACACAAAGAATAAACATCAATGAAGGTTAAAAAATATCAAAAACCTAAAATGACATTGATGTAACTAAGACCCTATATATTAGAATGAATTAAAGAAAATGAAGACTTAGCTTAACTAATAGCTTTATTAGAGAAAGAACTATGAACATATTTATCACCTTGGCATGACTCACAATTTAAAGACTTTAATCTTGAAAGATTTGGAATTATTTTATTTAGTTTTGAAAGACTTGGGTGACCAAAATGACAATGGACTAATTTTAGAGACTATATGGCAGCACAAGTAACTAATGATGTCAATTAAATGTATTAAATTCCCTTTGACTTATGATCGATTCCAATCATTTTCCTTGTACCTCTATTTTATATTAGAAAACAATTAGAAAAGAAGGTTAGAAAATAATTAAGAGTTTAACTAAGTTGACTGATAGAAATTAAGTTAAAAAGAGAATTGGACATATAAAGAATAGATTGTAAATTTAGTGAAGAGGAAGGTTTAGATTGACCAATACCATAACCAGATATTTTAAAACCATTAGGTAATGTAATGGAAGGATGGGATTTAGTGGTACAATCAAGATGAGTAAAAAGAAATTGAATTACCAAATATATGATTAGAAGTTCGCAATCAAGAATTTAGCAATTATAAGATGCAGAATGAGATAAGCAAGCAATAGAATTATTTATGTTTACAATGGATTCAAAATATGCCTATTCTTGTTTGAATGCCTTGTATTGAAGAGATTGTCCTTTCAAAAATTCTTGATATTTTGTATCAAAGATGAGAGAAGATTAATCAATTAATTCAAAACCAAATTAAACCACATTGGCAAAACTAGATTGAACAACATTGGCAAATTAAGGAGGTTGGACATATAGAGCAAAGCATCTATCTTGGGCATGTCCTAGCTTATGATAATAAGTACACTAAGGTTGATTGCTCCAACCATCACCACGTCCCCCTTAATTGTTATGACCACCACCACGTCTCCTTTTATGATCATTAGTATGTGTTAACAAAGAAGAGTTTTCAATATTAATAGAAGTGGTCAAAATCGATAATTGTAACAAATGGTTGATTAACTCTTCTACTATAAGAACCTTAGCATTGCCCAATGTTTGTTAACAAAAGGCGTTAAGATCATAATTTGAACTAGAAAGGACAAAGACTATAAATAACTTATCTTATTATTTCTCTTACTCTTTAATGTCAACAAAGATAGGTAAAAGCTTCTTATATTAGGTTATTGTTGTCTTAGCAATGCTAACATAAGAAAATGGATCTAATTCTTGTTTCAAATCTTTTAACATAGCCATAACCTCACATAATTGTTGAATATCATTGGAGTATAAGTTCTTGGCTTCCTCCTAGTGTCAGAAGGTTGAAAAATAACTAGCAAATTAAGATTAATGGACTACCATAATATTACACATAATTAGGCATTAATCTTATTCATTCACCCTATTTACTAGCCAAATCATTTTCAACCTTTTTAGTTAAGTATTTAAAATAACCTTGACCATTTAACCATAACAAAAAGAAAACACTCCATGAGGAATAATCGGAGCCATTCAATTTTGTAAAACTAATTATGGGAGTGCCAAAAATTATAGAAATAAAAATATTACCAAAATTGCCAAGTTTGGATGTAGACATGATGGAGGTTAAAAGAAAAGGAAGCCACAAATTTAGAAAGACAACAAGAAACATAAAAAAAAGAGGGTATTTTTTGTCCCTGGTTTAAAAAGGTAGGTTATGTTTTTTTGAAGCTATGGATTGATAAAAAAAATGGATAATAGTGCTTAGATTGATAAACTAAGGCCATAGATAAAGTTAGTAGAAGGCCATGGTCAACTTGTGGTGGCACATATAACGTACGCATGCTCAAATAATGGTGAGTGAATGCCACATGCTTCTAGGAAATGGTAAATTAAAAACACATGCCGATGAAGGGTGGTGGAAAATTCATTGGTGATATTGATTTTAGTGGTGCTTTTAGAAAAATCACAATGTTGTGCTATCATGACTTAACCTGATCATGATCAGTGTGGATCTCGTTATCGGTTTCCACAAGCCTTAATAATTTTCTCTCTTTCTAATCAACGAGAGTTTCTGAATTTTAAGGGAACTTAAAATTTTCATTTTAAATTTTTACGAATAAATGGATAAAGTCTCTCCTATTTTTAAACACTTCCTAAGAGCCATACATCTTATAATTACAAAACCTGTATTGTTTTCAAATATGATAGCATTAAGCTAACACATAGTATAGTATGATTTCAAATTTATGTACAAATAAATGATTCAAAACATTAAATATTGAATCAATATTATTTCTATTTCTAATTTTAATTCTAATTTAAAATGATCCCCAACTATCAAATTTTCCTACTCAAGCGGTCTTTGATTCTCCATGGATGTTACAAGGCTCAATTCTTAACCTAAAAATATTGGAAATTAAACAAAGTGAGTTACAAAAACTCAGTGAGCATATATTGACCACTATTTTGTAGAAGATCAATTATATAATAATCATAAATTAACTATATACTAAATTAGAAAATATTAGCAAACTCATTTTCTTGAATATTTGTAATGCACACAATTAATCTCACATTGGAATTTCACCTGCATAAGACTTAGATCTCATGTCTCACATCACAAATATCATAAACTTAACTAATCACTCAACACTTATTCCAAGTGATCATCACATTCACAATTGGCCATTAAAGCTCAAACACAAATAAATTATCACAATCATATCAAGTTCTTATAATCATATCACACAATGACATCCAATTACAAGCAAAGTCTTAATTTATAATGAATATATATGTAGCCGTCTTTTGATTTCAAAATCAAATCTATCGACTCTTGGATTAATATCATATCCATCTCATATAATTTGCTGGAAATTTTCCATTTAACTTTCATATCATTTCTTCATCACAGATCGCAATATTCGATATCATTGCTCTAGCATAGTTCATAACTTTCTAATGCCTCATAAAGCTCAATTCATAATGTAGCAAATTTGCTAGAGTTTCACTCTATTCATATCACCAAATTTAATACAAGCCAACATAGACAACTATTTAGCAATTACAGAAAGTCAAAGTATGTAATGCATTCACAATATGATCTATCAAAACTCTATCATAATCAATCAATCAATAACTAATAGCGACACCACACTATCGTTGCACACTCTGATCACTTATCATTCATCAATAGCTAATTACTCTTGTATCACTAAATTAAGTTCATATAATGAATATGAAATCTATATTACCAATAAGAAGAATACAATTAAGTCATCTTATATTAAGATAAAATCAGTGATGATGTATATATTCACCTGATTAAGTTGTCCATTCCTTTCAGGATGTATCAAAACATTTATGCTCTTCCTATCACTTTCTCCTCCTATTTTACAAATTATAAGGATAACTTATAAACACGTCGAATTTACTTACTTTAGTTCTAAACCATTATTTCAAGGTCCAATCAAAATATTTTAATCTCCTTTAATATCCTTTATCATCCTTTTTAACATTATCTCGCAAAACTAAAATATGATATTATTTGGTAATTCTGAAATCAAACTTGTACAAGTGAAAAAATTACAATTCAGAGCTCTAGAATAACTCATTTGATGCTTCTTAGTTATTTTAAATTATCATGTTCCCTTTCTAAATGTACCCATCTAATATTTTTAGCATAAACCTTTATTTTATTAATATGATACTAAATATCCACAATAAAGTGGTAAAACAAGGATTCTCTAAATCTAATCTAAAATTTTCCATAATATTGAAACATAACATTTTAAAGAGGCTTTACTCACATTATTTTAGCATTCTGTAGTATGAAAATATTCTTTTTTAGAAACTTTACTAAGATTCTATAATACACATAAAATGAATTTTCTAAATCAAATTCAAACTTTTTATTATATTCAGATATAATACTCCAAAAGACTTTAATCATATAGTTTCATTGCTCCATAGTATAAAAATATCATCTTTCAAAAGTATTACTAAAAACTCGTAATGTACATAAAATAAATTCTCTTGAATCAAGTTAGAATCTTGTAAAATATAAAAGTATAATACTTCATAAATAAACTTCAATCACCTTACTTTAACATGTTGTATTATAAAAATATAATTTTCCTAAAGTTTCAACCAGAACCCGCAATGCATATAAAACAAGCTTATCTTGAATAACACATTAAATTTTCAAAAATATAAAATTTTTATGCTATAAATAGGCTTACCCATACCAGAGGCGTCTAATCTGAGCTTGCTGGCGTCAAGAAGTAGCAGATTGCCGGCGGATTGGAGGGATAACACGGCTCCCCTGTTGCTATGCAATATCCAGCTGTGATTTGTGATGGTTCCAACTTTGATTTACAGTTGTTTCTGCGTTTCCTGCTACATTTGAAGTCGGTCGATGGTTGGAGATTTGATGTTAACAGCATAATAGCTCCGACCAGATACTTCTTCGCGGCTGTAAGTTAACGCCGAACAGACTGTACACGGCAACAATCATCGTGACACCCAGCTTCTAGCGAGGCATGGAGGTAGAACAACAAGGTGGTGGGCGGAGGAGGAGGAAGATGGAAAAGAGAAAAGAAGTGGAGACAGGCGGTGAAAGAAGTGAGAAGCAACAGAAACAACAAGGAAACAGAAGGCGTCGTGAGTGTGCAAAAGAGAAGGAAGAATCCGAATAACCAGAAGGGGCCTACCGATTTTCCATAAAAAAAAAAAAAGATGAGTGAAAAACCAGAAAAATAAAGAAAAGGGAGCCAACATTCCAAAAATAATTTATCCAATGCAAACAATTTATTCTATAAATTCTTACCTCCATAATCATTAAAATACTTTTAACTTATAGAAAATTCCTTATAAAATCATTTTAAACCAAAATTAATAATACCCATGAAAATAAATAAATTTCAAATAATATCTTAAATATTATTTTTTTATATTTCAAAATATTTAATTTAAAAAATAAATTTAAAATTAAATATTAACTGAATAAATAGATAACCCTTACAATAATCAAAATTTATAAATTTTTTTCTTGATTTTTAATTTGGGATATTACATGTGCCATGGATCAAGGTAACCAAATTGGGTGTGGTAGTTGTGTTTGAATACTCTAATCAGAGTTATTTCTATAGAAAAAAAAGAAGCACAATTCAAAAGCTTGGAGTAGTCTTTGTTTATGTAAAAGAAAATGTGTTTTAAATTT
This sequence comes from Sindora glabra, assembly GCA_020226215.1. Taxonomy (NCBI): domain Eukaryota; kingdom Viridiplantae; phylum Streptophyta; class Magnoliopsida; order Fabales; family Fabaceae; genus Sindora; species Sindora glabra. The sequence goes on along the minus strand of CM035226.1, from coordinate 73,583,480 downwards.
TGAAGGATGGGAATGTGTTTATGTTTAGGTTTATTGATCCAGAGGATGGAAAATTATAATTTAGGGCATAAAATATTTTTAATTTTGGAGAATGGAGTTTTTGAGGTCTTTATAGGAAAATTCCAAGCAAAAATAGAGAAGAGGTTGAAGCTCAAAAAAAGGAGAATTAAAGTAAAAAAATGAAGGTCAATAGAGGACAATTATGGGCAAAAGCAGGGTCCCTCAATATGAAAGTTCTAATACTTAACTTAAGATTATTGGGAATGACTTGAGAAAATCATCTACACCTTGGTCCTTTATATAGCAAAAATACAATTAGTACCTTTTAATGCTAATAAATACAGTCCTTATAGCGATGCCTAAACTACTACTAATCTTTTGCTAATCATTCTAATCACTTGCTAATTTTAGCAGATATAATTAATACTATTAGATTATATTTAATATTATTTACAAAATTATTAAACTTCATGATGTTCCTATATCCATCATATCTAATTGTGGACCATAATTCATAACTATATTTTGGAAAGCTTTTCAAGAAACCTTGAGCACATGAGTGGAATTTATCAACACTTTTTATCCTTAAACAAAAAGGCAATTAGAAAGGACTATCTAAACTTTAGAAGACATGTTGCAAGCATGTGCTTTGGATTTTAGAGGAAATTAGGATTATTATTTACCCTTGATTGAGTTCACCTACAATAATAGCTACTAAACAAGTATTTAGTTAGCTTATTTGAAACTTTGTATGGAAGGCATTGTAGATTTTTAATTTGTTAATTCAAGGTTAGTGAAACTAAACTATTAAAGCTAGAATTAGTGCAAAATTCCATAAAAAAAGGTCATTTGATTAAAGAAAGATTGCTAATAGTCCAAATAGGTAGAAAATATATGTTGATCATCAATGACAAGATCAAGAATTTGTAATTGGTAATCTTGTATTTCTTAAAGTTTCATTTATGAAAGGTATAATGAGATTTAAAAGGAAAAGAAAGCTTAATCTGAGGTACATAGGTCTTTTTAATATCTTTAAGTGAGTTAACATAGTAACCTAACAATTAGCACTTCCACTAAAGCTTACTAGTGTACACCTTGTGTTTTATGTATCCATACTTAGGAAGCACAACCTTTTACATGTGTAGCAACCATAATTTTTCTAGTTAGACAAAAAATTTCCTTATAAAGAGAAACTAGTGACCATTGCAGAGAAGTAAGTTAAGAAACTTCACTCTAAAGAGATAGTTTTGGTAAAAGTGATATGAAAAAACCATACTAATAAGGAAGCAACATGGGAATTTGAAGATGTATTGTAGGCTACATATATTCACTTATTTAGCAATTAAGGTTAGTAACTTGTTTTAAGAAATTCAAGGACAAATTTTCTTAAAAGAAAGAATGTGGCCTTGCTATTAATAGGTAACTTAGATATGTTATAGCATAGTAGATAAGTATACAAATATATTATGAACTTGGGATTATCTTGATTAACCTGAAACCATTGTCATTTCATAGCCTTATTAGAAGCCTTAAAATGTTTTTGTTGTATCTAACTCATATTATTGATGAGCTAAGTCATCTAAAATTTCTTGAAATTTTTGTAAGTCTAAGGAACTTCATTAAAGGGTTACATAAAGTATATATTATTTGGAAAAGAAAAGGGTTGATAATAGTTAATTTAATATGTCTCAATCTAAACATAATTTTAAATGAATTTTTAGACATCTTTAAGTGACTTTTTTAAAAAAGTGAAATTTGAAAATTTTGTGAAAATTTGTAATTTTAAACTAGAATCCAAAATCTAAATTTTGATTCTTTAGAGTTTTCATTTTTTTAATATTTTATATGAATCCAAATGAGGGTTATTTACTAATTTACATTTTTGTCTTAAGCAAATAGACTTAATTAAATAACATTAAAGGAAATAAGGAGCAGAAGTAACCCATACCCATAATAACCTAAGCTGAGAAATTGTTATCCTATCACCTAAACACCTTTACTCCTCTTAACTATTTCAACATTTCTACTAAAAATAGGGCAAAACATGCTTTACAACCACAAAGTAAGATCTCTCTCTCTCTCTCTCTCTCTCTCTCTCTCTCTCTCTCTATCATTTTTTGACTTTCTACACCATTGACCATCAAATTTCTTCAGCTTCTTTTGTGACTTCACTCATTATAGCTTCCTTTTTTGTTGATACCCCTAATTTCATAATTTTACTAGTTCAAAGCTTTTAGAAATGGCTTGATAGCAAAGCTTATGATGACCTACTTCAAGATTTTCGATCCTTTCCTCTAGAAAAGTGATCCTAAGGTTTACCCTCTTAGTTTAGAAGTTAGATTAACTTAGTTTAAGTGATAAGTAGTGATTGATGTTTGTCATGATAAGGTTAATGTGCAAGATTTTATCTATCTTATTTTCTCCTATTTTATACTTCTTAGTATGTTACATATGCTTAAATTTATAGAATTAGCCTTGTTATGTAATTTAGGGTTAATTTTACAATGATTTGAAATTATTTGATTAATGTTAGATTTTTACACTATATTAGGTTTTTGCCTATATCTTGAGTTTTTGGATATTAGATTTAAGTGATCTTTATATTGTCGGAAAGCTTAAAGGAAGCTTTACAACTTTCTTACTTTTATAAAAGCCTAATTCAATTGTTTGAAAAGTCCAATTTTGCCAAGAAGTTGAAGCCCTATTTATGTCCAAGCTAAGCCCATTTTAGTTCTTAAGCCATATTTGAAGCTCTAAAGGTACAATTAAGGTAAACTAGTGCCTAAAGTTTCCTAAGATTAGGTCTTATAACTTTTATGTTTGGAGTTTATGAAATTACATAGTCTTGGTGGCCTTATATTGAATAGAAGTCAAACCTATAAGATTTCATTGTAGATATAGTGTATTATTTTGTAAAATTAGGTTCTAGGCTTCTAAAATTAATAATATCCTATTCTTTGTAACTCTATGAGGTATATGATTTAGGTCTATTAGGTTTTAGAGGATAGTAATTCAAATATAATGTTGTGTCTCCAAAGGCAAGAATACTTTTATTTTTACATAATTACATAAAAACATTAGATAATTTTCTCTCTTTTTCAAGTTTTTTCTTCTTCACCTATAGGAGGTTAAATTTCTTGTTGATTCAAGTAATTCGAGGTTCATCTTTATTTGTATTATGAGATCTTAAGTTGCAATGTTAAATATTTCTAATTAATTTTTCTTTTTCCCTAATTTTTTATGCTGATTGTTTGAAATTGCATGAGTTGAATGCTGATTTAGTATAATTTGTATTCAACCTTATGACTTTTGATCTTTTAGCATTTTTATGTTGAATTGGTTTTGGTTAATCACTATCTTTTGCATGGGAATAAAGAGTTGAAAGATTAAATTAGATGTTTCTAGTTTAATCTTTTAATTCAACTGAATTCTATTTTCAAATCAATTTCAATCTAACTTTATAGATAATAACAGTTGCTTAATTCTACTAATCTTAATTAATCAAATTCTTAAAAGTTATCTAATATAGAGTTCAGGAATTATTGTAAGGATTCTAGATAATTTAAGATTGAAAAATTAATTGGAATTGTCAAATATATTTGTTTTATGATTAATCCACACTAAGAGCTCTCAAATCATTGGGTCAATTATTTTGCTATATTGATCTTCTGTCTTTTTATTTTGCTTTTGGATTCTATTTCTATTAATTCATTTTACTTAAATTTAAAACAAAACCCCTCAATTCCATTTTATTTCCTTCAATTGCATCTTGTCTTGTTTGCATTTAGTTAGTTTTATTTTGCTTCTTGTATACTGTACTGCATATTTGCATTCTATTCTATTTGAATTTTATTTGCATTATATTTGTAAGTAAATCATAGTGAAAGGATAAAATCAAGTGGATTGTTAGGGGTTTGACTTAGTTATTACCCTATATTGGAAAAATTTTTATATCACCATTCCATGTGTTATAGGAAAAACTAGAATTGAGCATCTTATACTAGGCTTAGAAGCTTCAATTAATGTTCATGCCTCTTTCTATTTTTAATGCTTTAAATTTGGGACTTTTAAAATAAACAAAGGTGGCTATGCAATTAGTTAATAAATTTAACATTTGCCTATTAGGTGTTATTGATGATGTTTTTAGTGCAAATTGGTAGACTCATTTTTCTAGTAGATTTTCATATCTTAAAAATGGAAAATGAAACATTTGATGTTCTTTCACCAATCATTCTTAGTTAACATTTTCTCAAAACAACAAAAACTATGATTAATGTCTAAGATAGAACATTGATGATGGAGTTTGATGGTATAATAGCCAAGTTTGATATTTCTAAAGTTATATGCGATGTCTTATCTTCATACTTTTAAGCCTTTATGCATCATGTTCCTCATTCTAATTTTTCTAATGTTATTTCTAACTTTGCTATTTTTGATGTTGTTATTTCTAATTTTAGTTTTGATGTTGTTGGTTTTGATTTTGCTAATTTTGATGCATTGCTTATGCCTTTTTACAATGACATGCTTGCTAAATTTCTTAAGATTGCTAAATTTATGAATTGTGTGGATAGCTATGAGTGCACTTATTATGATAATGATACTAGGTATGCCATATGTGTGGAGCTTTCAACATTTATAGGTGATAAGAACAATGTTGTTTTAAAATGTGAAAAAAGTTGATGATCACAGAGAATGCAATTTGTAAAAGTTCTTTGTACTATTAACTTAGTACTTTCCATTGATCTTATCAAATTTGAATTTTTAGAGTAAAAAAGTGCTTTCTTACTAATCATTCTAGCTATTTTGTAAATTATGTTGAATTCATTACATAGAATGATTCTAAACTTTTAAGAAAAAGTGATTTAAAGATAGCAATTGGAGAAATTATGCAGGATGATCCTAACTTTCAAAAGACCTCTTGATGGATGATATAAAGGTTAGCAATTTGGAAGTAATGGATGTAGTCAATCTTCATATAAATCCTAAGTGAAGATATTAAAGTCATGTCTAACTAAAGATATTAAAAAAAAGGAACTTCTGAGGAGCTAACCTAAAATTTTTAATTTTTTTTCTCTTACCCATCCTTTTTGATTTACTTGTCTTTTATCCTTCATGATGTTTATATACTTTACATCAAGGACAATATAAAATTTAAGTGTAGAAGGAGGCTTCTTATTCTTATTTTGTATTTAATGTCTTCATTTAATACTTTTGAATTTAAAAAATAGAAAAATATAAAAATAAAAAATATGTTTTTTATTAGATTTTGAGTTTTTTTGAGTTATTTTAATTGCTTTTCATTGATAGAGATTTTGTATTTTCATGAGTAGGATTGAGTTGAAGTTAGATAGGATTCATAACATGATTGAATAAATAATTTTGCTTTTTGAAATTGATTAATATAGTGATGGATATTAAATTGGTAGATTAAATTTGGTAGCATGACTTTCTTTATGAGATTTTGAGCCTTATGTTAAGCATTTATGCTATTATTTTTCTTCTTCATTCTTGTATTATGTTCTTCCATGATTTTTGTTTCCCTAAAACCTACGTTGATTCTTTTTAAGATTATATTTGTACATACGTGCATAAAAATGATAAAGACTTTCTTTTTTTGTTTAAGTTAGAACCAAATAGCTAACCTAGAATTTTTATCTTTATTAAGCCCGCTTGAGTCTAATTACACTTTTCTTTGTTGATTAGCCCATGAACATTTTTCCAATGAAAAACAAGTGTCTTTATCTAACTTTAGGGATTAGTAGACTATTTGAATTTGTGTGAGATAGGCTTTTGAATAAGTATAAGGAATCTATATGTTGACTATTCTTCCATGATTTTTGTTTCCCTAAAACCTACCTTGATTTTTTTTGAGATTATATTTGTACATACGTGCATAAAAATGATAAAGGCATTCTTTTTTTGTTTAAGTTAGAGCCAAATAACTAACCTAGAATTTTTATCATTGTTAAGCCCCATTGAGCCTAATTACACTTTTCTTTGTTGATTAGCCCATAAAAATTTTTCCAATGAAAAATAAATATCTTTACCTAACCTTAAGGATTAGTAGACTATTTAAATTTTAGTGAGACAGGCTCTTGAATAAGTATAAGGAATCTATATGTTGTTAAAGCTTATCAACTTCAAATCCAAAGGTTGATTGAAATGAAATTAAAAAAAAAAGAAAGTCATTAAAAAAATGAAAACAAGAATAATGTGAAAAAAGAATAATGTAAAAAAATAGAAAAAAAAATGAAATTAAAGTTAGGTTATTGTGTTGAGTTGTAATTGTTAATAATTGTTCCATATGTTTATAGTTCAAGTATTTTATTAATTTATTTAGTTTCTACCCTTTCATATCTACATTTTTTCTTTTCCTTCTCATTAGCCGCATTACAACCTTGAATAAAGTCATCTTAAATTGTGTGGTATATGTGATTTGAATAATAGAGATTAGATGATTAGCAAGCTTATAGTAGAGCAATTTGATGGAATGAACTTAAGTAAAACACTTACCTTAAACACTTGAGAGTTAGAGAGTGAATTTTGTGGGAATCTACCACTTTAATCAATTCTTTTTGAATGAAATTGCTAAGTTAGTTAATTCAAGTTTGTCGAGATTTTTGTTCATAATGTGCTATTTTTATTAACAACTTTAATTTTTTCTTGCTTGTGGATTTTATGATTTTGAAGTTTTTAAAAAGTCTTTTATTCTTGGTTTTAAATAAAGTTATATCTTGCCCAAAGTCATGCAAGGGCCAAATGTGGGAGAATTTAATGTACAAAATTTTGTCTATATTATTTCCTCTATTTTATGCCTCTTAGTATATCACATATGCTTAATTTTATAAAATTTGTCTTGTTATGTAATTTAGGATTGGCTTTACAATGATTTAAAATTATTTAATTAATGCTAAATTCTTACACTATTTTAGATTTTTGGCTATATCTTGAGTTCCAGATATCATATTAGGGTGATCTTTATATTGTCAAAGCCTAGTTTAGATGTCTAGAAAGTATAATTTAGCTAATAAGTTGAAGATTTCTATCCAAGTTAAGTCAGTTTTAGTTCTTAGATCATATTTGGAGCTCCACAAGTCTAATCAAGTTGAAACCAGTGTCTAAAGTTTTCTAAGAGCCAACCTCGCAACTTTTTATATTTAGACTTTAGTGAAACTAAGTAGTTTTAGTAGTCTTATAGTGGATAAGAGTTAGATTTATGAAATTTCATTACAGTAACTCTTATAATGCATTATTTTGTAAAATTAGGTTTTAAGCTTTTAAAATTAATTAGGCCCTATTCTTTGTAATCCTAAGAGGCATATGATTTAGATCCATTAGATTTTAGAGGATAACAAATCAAATATAAAGTTATGCCTTTAAAGGTAAAAAACACTTTTACTCCTACATGATTCTACAAAAATACTAGATAACTTTTCTCTCTTTTTCAAGTTTCTTCTTCTTTAAACATGAAATGCTAAATTTTTTGTTGATTTGAGGAATTTCAAGTTCATCTTTATTTGGATTATGAAATTCTAATCTGTAATGTTGACTCTTTCTAATTGATTTTTCTCTTTCCCTAATTCTTTATACTAATTTAGTATAATTTGTGTACAACCTTACGAGTTCTAATCTCTAACTATTTTTTATATTAAATTATAGTTAATTAATCACTATTTTTCATGTAAGAATAGAGGGTTGAAAGATTAAATTAGAGGTTTTTAGTTTAATCCTTCAATTTAATTAAATTCTATTTTCAAGTTAATTTCAATCTAACTTTACAAACTATAATTTTTGGTTAATTTAGCTAATCTAAATTGATTAAATTCTAGATAGTTATCGAGCATAGATTTCATAAATTATTGTAGGGGTTTTAGATAATTTAAGGTTGAAAAAGTAATTGAAATTGTCAAATGTGTTTAATCCGTAGTTAATCCATACTAAAAGCTCTTGAATGCTTGGATCAATTGTTTCACTATATTAATTTTCTATCATTTTGTTTTGCTTTTGGAATTTGTTTCTATTAGTTCATTCTACTTAAATTTCAAATCAAAATGACTTAATTGCATTTTTTTCCATCAATTGCATTTTATTTTATTTGTACTTAATTAGTTTCATTTTGTTTCCTACATAGTTGCATTTTCTTTTATTTTTATTCTATTTGAATTTTGTTTGCATTTTATTTTTTAATAAATCATAGTGAAAGGATAATATCAACTGGATTACTTAGGATTCAACCTAATTGTTACCCTATATTGCAAAATTTTTATTATCAACCAGTAATATCTAATTTTGATCATGTTGCAATGTAGGTATCAAAGGCTTATGTTTTGATTTAGGGATTTTTGATATAGGGATAAATATTAGAAATTTAGTATATATAACATTTAATTGATGATTTAAATGTCATTTGGTGCTTGTAAAATGTTCAAAAGTCCCACTTATAAGCTCTGATCATTCATGAAGCATTGTAATGTCAAACCCAAGAGACTTGACTATTGTCGTGAGTAAATAATGTGTATTCTAACATGTTTTTATGTTTTTCAACTACTTTTATGTTTTCAAATCATTACTTTCATTAATTATCAATTTATTTTTTTACCCATAGTTTGCTTCCCTATATAGTGAGAGCTTCAAGTACTTTTGAGATATGCATTTTGAAAACCTTCCTTTGAGCTATGGTTATAAAGAATGGTATTAAAATAATGATATGATGATTTAAATGGTTTACATGAGTTTCTATATTGAAAATGAAATATTTATAGAATGCATTTGTTGAAAATATTGAAAGGTTTTCATTTAACAATTATCAAATGATTTTGGTTTCTATGAATATGGACTATTTGAAATGTTCCAAAATGAAATGATGATGACAAGGTAGAAAACATTGGTAGATTGCTCATTAATGATCATGTAGGTGGCACCCATATGTATTATTGATGAGAAAAATATTTACTATTTTATTTTTCATTATTTTATATCTCTTAGTAGGTTACATATGCTTAATTTCACAAAATTGTCCTTATTTTATAATTTGTAGTTAATTTTATAATATTCTAAATTTATTCAATTAATGCTGGATTTTGAAACTATTTCTATTTTTTAACTATATCTTAAGCTCTAGATGTTAGATTGATGTAATCTTTATATCATTAAAAGGCCTAAAGAGAGAACTACGATTTTTATGTTTTGGCCTAAGCCTAGTTCAAACATTTTGGAAGTCATATGTCGCTAAGAAGCTGAAGTCATGTCTTTGTCCTAGTTGAGCCCTTCTTTGTATTTAGGTCATATTTAGAGCTGTAGAGGTCTGATTAACTTGAAACTAGCACTCGAATTTTCATAACACATAAGCTTACAACTTTGATATTTTTATAGATTACCCAAATTACTTTGTCTTAGTGGTCTTAAATTGGTTAGAAGTCAAACCTACGGGAATTTATTGATATAACTGTTAGAGTTAATTGTCTTGTTAAAAATAGGTCTAGGATTCTAAAAATTAAAAAATCCCTATTATTGTAATCTTAAGAGACATACAATCCAATTCCAATAGGGTTTTAGCTTAAGTAGGTCAAATAAATAAGGAGATCTCATTAGACTATTCAGACTTTTATATAACATTCACAGCATAGCTTTTCCTCTTCTTATTTCTTTTTTGTTCTTCATTAATGGAAGCTTAAACCTGTGGTTAATTCAAAGATTTTAAGGCTTTGCTTTATTGAATTATGAGATTATGAATTGTAATGTTAACTTTTTTTAATTAATTTTTCTCTTTCCTTAATCTATGTGCTGATTTCTTGAGATTACATGTGTTGGATGTTGATTTGGTATAATTGATGTTTATCCTTGTGATTTTTTATTTCTTTGCTATTTTGATGTTGAATTATAGTTAGTAAATCAAGGTTTTACACATAGGGGTAGATGGTTGAAGGATTAATTTGAAATTTTCTAATTTAATTTCTCGATTTAACCAAATTCTATCTTTAAATTAATTTTGATCTAACATAGGGATTATAATAATTGCTTAATTAACTAATCTTATTTGATCTAATCTTAGATGATAATCTAACTTAGGATTCATGGATTGTTGTAGGAGTTTTTAGTAATCTAAGGTTGAAGAATTAATTAGAAAAGTCAAATCCTAATTAATCAATGATTAATTCAAACTAAAGCTTTCAATTCCTTGAATCAACTATTTTGCTACATTGGTTTTCCTTCTATCTATTTACTCTATTTTTTTACTTTGTTTGATACATTCAATTCAATTTAAATTGACAAACCCTCCTAATATTAATTTTATTTTGCATACTACATATTATTGCACACTACATTCTGTTACGACATTTTGTTTTGTTTGCATTTGCATTCTGTTTATATTTGTTACCTTTGCTTTCAGTGCATTAATAATTCAAAAATTATATAAGTATTGTTAGGAATTTAATTAGAAAAGATAATATAAAGAAATCACTAGAGGTACAAGCTGGCTGTGTCACTTTACTACATTATTATTGTAGCATACCAATTTTTAATTAATTTTGGTGCATAGCAACATTATATATCAATTATGTAAAGGTGGAAATTATAAGGCTTTGAACTATGTTTTAACCATAGCTATATTGTTTAAACTATTTACTAAAATATTTCTTTCTTTAACCATTTTCAATAAATATTAATTTTACTATTTTATAAACTTGTTTTAGAAGGAAGGTAGTTAGAAAACTATAGCTAGCAATAGTAATAACATTAGCCTCGGTGCACCTTAATTTTAACTTTAGTTTATAAAAGTATTGCTAACCCTATGTGTCAATTAATACATATAGATTAGAACCTAGCAACTTAATAGGCTACCAAAAAATAAGAATAGATTTGAATGAGCTCATAGCTCTATATGTCATATTATGAGATATGGCTAGTTAGTTGATTTACCCTTGAGCTATATGCTCCATATGTCACATCATAAGACATGGTGAGTTAGTTAGCTTATCCTATGAGCTATGTGCTCAATAAACTGGGAACTTTCCATTAATTATTATTTTAGCATTAATTGGTTACAATTATGTTGAATTTTCATATTTCTTTATATCATTATGATTTAAATACTTGTAGTTATCTTCACATAGTCTATTTGGAAACTCCTTAATTTATATTTTATTATGAATTGACAAGCATGTTCTTTCTATTGCAACTTATTCATTACACTTGCTAAAATTTTGAAATTTTAAGTTTTCTATCAAATGCTCATGCCTTAGCTTGTTACATCTCCGTTATGGTGCATATTATCTTATCACTAAGTCAATAACTCACATAAGTGATTTTTATATTTTTTAGATAGAAGTGAAGTTTTAGGTTCATCATCAATGGTACCATAGATAGAGAAATGTTGTATAGTAGTGAGCTACAAGCATTATTCATGTGGGCAAGGTGTTAAAGTTGTTATTTGTATCAAGTACATGTTTTGAACTCTTAGAAGTGCTCCAAGACCCACAAGAAGGATCTAGCTTCTGTTATGTCATAATTTGTTTAAATCTGTAAAAAAACTATGTCTATATAATTGTGATTTACTATGAAATGAGACTTTGTCCATATAATTGTGATTTACTATGAAATGTCGAAGTAGTAATCAAATGGTGAAAGTCCTTGATGGGATAATTGATCATGCTAATGGCGTGAACATGATATTAATGATGAAGAAGTGTGAAGTCCATGTTAGGACTATCAATAGACATAAATATATAATTAAACATATTTGTAATAGGTGCTAAGTTTCTGGTTGTTGAAGTGTATTAGAGGCTTATATAGTTTAAGTTATACAGGTGCCTTTTAAGGTTATGTATTAGTCATGACCACTAATTTTAGGTTATGACAACTATGGTATAAGAGCCTTAGGCTCACTATGGTTATTGAAGAAAATATTCTTTAGTGGGGTCATGATTATGATTACGTTAGCAACCATTCTAATAATCACATCACTACTAAAGGCATAATTGATTGTTATTATTCCCTTATTCTTAAAATAAGGTCAATTGAGCCATTTATGAGTTTGAAACTATTGTTATGTTTTAATACAATTTGCTAATTTCATTTAGGCGGAAATGCCATATAGGACTCATGCTCAAGCAAGAGGGAATTATGTAAATGATATATCTAATAAGGCATCTACTAAGCCTCAATCTTCTACTCGTAAAGGTAGTAGTTATGATGGCCATGGTAGACCTCGTGGCATAGAAAGCATATTAAAATTGATAAGAATGAAGATTATGAGGGAAATACAATGTTAACTCCTACTACAACTAAATTAATGGCTACCTTATAAAGCCTTCAGAAGACAATTCAAACTTTAGTGGGTTCTATAAAGAAACAAGTTAGGCAAGAAGGTGAGAACCATGTTGATAAAGGCTTTCAAGGTAATAGGATTCCTACTGGACAACAACCACTACATGGTGTTCAAGGAGTATAAGTGACATATTTTGAGTTTGTCAAATTGTAACCCCTTATATTTATAGGATCTAATATTTTTAAAAATCTATGACAATTTCTTGATGACATTAGCAAGATTTATAGAACAATTGGTTGCTCATCACAAAAATTAATATAGTTAGTAGAATTTAGGCTACATGATGTGGCCTAAATATAGTTTAATGCTTGGATGAGAGAAAAACCTCAAAGATCACCAAATGCAGTATAACAAGAATTTAACAAGTCTTTCATAGAAAAGTTCCTTTTAGAAAGTGGGAGAATGGCATGGGTTAGAGACTTTGAAACATTGAAGCAATTTCTTAGTATGACTATGACCAAATATGATGTTCATTTCACCTAGCTATCCTATTATACTTCACACTTAGTTCCTACAGAGAGAATGACAAGCAAGACTTATATATTAAGTGCACCGTTAATGAAAACTTTTCCTTCTTATTTAGTTACAATAAATTGTGCAAGAATGCTAAAAACAAGCAAAATAGAGGGATGTATAATGCAAGAAAAGCTAAAAAGGGCAAAAAATAAAGGTGATTATTATGGACAAAGCAATTAAAATAAAAAGCCAAAGCCTTGAGCATTATAAAAGGTTTTACAATTAGGCTTAAGATCTACTAGAGAATCTTTTGTTAGTACTTCGAAGTCAAGATGCAATCAAGGGGGACAATGATAAGTGTGTCAACCAAGCTTTAGATAGTCTAGTAAAACAAGAACCCTATGTTATACATGTGAGAAACACTACTCTAGATAGTGTTCTAAGAGATAGGATCTTGTTTACATTATAGTTAAGTTAGTCATTTGAAGAGGGATTGCCCTTAGTTACTAAGAAGATCTAGTCAAGGATCAGTACATGTAGCATTACCACCAACACTTGTAGCAACCTAACTTGTAAAACAAGTTCTAGCTCAGACTAACAGAAGTAGTTAAAGGTATAGGATTAAGAGATAGAACTCAAGGCCAACTAGGTAAAGGCCAAGTTCCTATCTTTACATTGACCCTATAGAATGCTTGGGCATTTAATGCTATTATGATAGGCATACTTCTGATTTTTTTTTCATGATGTACAAATGATATTTAAGCTTGGATCTATGCATTCCTTTCTATCCCCTTTATTTACTTCTCAATTTGGTAAAGATCCAATATTATTAGACTAATATTTCTCTATTGCTACACCTATTAGGGAGTCTATATTTTTTAAATATGTGCATGAATCTTATAAGGTAGTAGTGTTATAGTAGTGGTTAGTAAGAAAATGATGGTTGATTTGATTGTATTAGATATAATGGACTTTGATGTGATCTTGAACATAGATTAGTTAGCTACCTCTCATACCACTCTTTATTGCCATTTGAAAATAGTTAAGGTCGACCCTCTAGGGGAACCATCTTTTATAATTCAAGGTGATCAAAGTTTGGCACTATATAATGTTATTTTTGCTTTAGGTGTATAGAAATTATTAAGAAAGGGTTACCAAGGCTTCTTGGCAATGGTTAGAGACGCCAAGTCATAAGGGCTAAGTCTTAATAAAGTTCCAATTATGAGATAGTTTAGTGATGTTTTCCCAAAAGAGTTACCTAGTTTTCCCACAAAAAGAGAGATTGAGTTTTGTACTAACTTAGTTCTAGGCATGCAATTTATATCTATTCCTCCTTACTAAATGGCACTAATGGAATTGAAAGAATTAAAGGACTAACTTAAGGATGTGTTGGACAAAACTGTCCAACCACTTCTTCTTGGGGTGCTCTTGTACTTTTTGTTAAGTCAAAAAATGGTTTATTACAATTATGTATTAACTATAAACAACTAAATAAGATAACTATGAGGAACAAATACCTCTTAATCTTACATAAATGATATATTTGATCCATTATGAGGTGCAAAATACTTTTCTAAGATAAATCTTTGTTCGAGGTACCATTAATTGAGAACCAGCAAGGGAGAGGAACCTAAAACCACTTCCCAAACTTGTTATGGACATTATGAATTTCTAGTGATGTGATTCAATTTAACAAATGCTCTAACTACATTCATAGATTTAATGAATAGAGTTTTCAAGCCTTTCCTTAATTAGTTTATCATTGCATTTATCGATCATATCTTAGCTTATTCCAAGAATAAAAAAGCATGAACAACATTTAGGGATCATTTTACAAACTTTAGAGGATCAATAGTTATATGTGAACTTTTCTAAGTGTGAGTTTTGGTGGGATAATATGACTTTCTTAGGATATGTTTTCTCTAATAATGGAATACAAATGGACCCAAAGAAGATTGAAGCAATGTAGTATTAACCAAGGCTAACTTCTAATATTAAGATTCACATATTTCTTGGCTTAATAGGTTACTATTGCCAATTTAGTAGCTTACCTGAGTCAATTATTTAGAAGCTGGTTGCAATATAGGAAATTGATCATTATATAAATATTGTTATAGCCCATAGAATATTAATATTTATTATTAGCCAATCTCAAAGTTGGTGAATGAGGCCTAAACAAGTGTTTGATACCTAATCGTGATAATCAAAACCATTTATACCTAATTAATGATGATTTGAACTATTAATACTCTATTTTGATATCTAAAATTGATATAATATGTTAACTTAGAATTTTGATACTCATATATGGCAATTTGAAACCTATAAATTTGTTAATATGAAAATCTAATACCCATATTTGGCAATTTGAAACTTATATAATCTATTAATATGAAAATTTGATACTTATATCTAGCAATTTGAACTCCGCATAATCTAATAATCTAAACATCTCATTAGTCTCCCTAATCATCTATCTTGATTATTTAAATTTGATAATCCAAGATGGTGCTTAGGGTTGTTCAAGCTTTATATAGTATTGAGGGTCACTAGGTTCACTTAATCTCATCTTAGGAACAATAGTAGCTAGATTATTTAATCATGCCTCGCTCCCTAGGGTTGTTAGGTTTTTCTTATCCTAACATGAAACCATGTGATCACTAGGTACCTAATTATTGATTATTGCAAGAGCTTGTTATGTTATTAGGTCATTGGATTCCTTCAAGCCTCGAGACCATATGATTGCTATGTACTCAAACAATTAATCAATTGTTAGAGCTCTAATTGGTCACCTTATTTATAAGATGTCTTTTAAATATAAATGGTGCATTTTGATATTTTTATTTCAACCTCTCTCAAAAATTGTTGATAATTTAAAACAAGGATATGCTTTTATAATTATTAGTGCATTTTGCATATTTTTTTAATCCTTAGGCTAGTAGGTCGCTCAAGTCTACACTATTTTCCCTATAGGATATTAATACAAATCCAATACAAACTCATTGTAAAGAACCTATGAATGATCTAGAAATGTTGAAGATTATCCCAAAGATTAGAAAATAAATCAAAAATAAAAAGATAAACATACCATACTTGAGAATAAAGAAGAATGGGAATGATTAGTAATAGATTTGAATTCCACAAAGGATCCATCCTTTGATAAGTCTTGGAATTCTTTCAAAAACATTAGAGAGAAAAACTATCTCCCAATCTAATTTCTTAATTGAATTATGTAAAAGTTGTGTTCAATGAAAAACAAGCCTCATCATATAGCTAACAATGAAATTAGGCTAATTAGCTTAATTAGACTCGATTAGACTTAAAATTAGCACATTAAATAAGTGACTAAAGTTAACCTTAGCCCTATTAAGAAGTTTTAATGATAAAAAAACACTTTAATACTATTGGATTTGACATTTGATCAATTAGAATCTTGGTGCAAAAAATAAAGATCAAAATATGAAGATCTTGTTAAGACCAGTTAGGATTCTAGTTAGGTTCATAGAGAAATTTTGTGAAAAAGGAATCAATCATTAAGGGATTCAAGTTTTTCATAAAACAAGACATCAAATCTTATGTCTAAAATCTTCAGAAAATGAGGTTGGATTATGTTTTAAAGAAAATTACTATTTTTCAAATTAACTCTTGTAATTAAACTAAAAATTTAGGCATAAATCGATTCCAGATATCCAAAGAGCAAACTAGAATGCTCGAATCAATTCACCAATCGATTCTAGGCATACATAGAGGAACTAAGGGAAAATAAATCGATTCACCAATTGATTCATAATTTTAAAATTTTAAATTTCAGTTTCTAAGAATCGATTGATGAACTCATTCTTTATTTTATGTTTTTTACTCAAATTTTGTTCCAAAAAAGGCTGAATCGATTCACCAATCAATTTTACATATTCGAAATCGAAATAAGGTTAAGTGAATTAATTAACCAATTGATTCACCACATAAGTTTTTCAAGTATGAATCGATTCATTAATTAATTTATAAATATTTTTTCAAAAATTCGAAAGCGACCTGAATCGATTCACAAGGCACCAATTACTTTGCAATGGCTATATTTTTTTAGTAATGGCCTTTTCACTCCTCTAACCTGTAGATAAAGGTTTCATTTTAAATTAAAAATATAAAAGAGTGCTTACACTATTACATGGACACAGAAACATCTTTTCTCTTTTTCATAACTTGAAAATCCTTGAGCTCATTTGATTGAAAAATTCCTCTCATATAACTTTATTGTGTAATCCATTTTTTAGAGGTTATGAGCTACATTCATATATCAAATTCTTTCAGTTGTTATAAATTAGGGTGAGCCATCCCTAGAGACTTCAAGAGTGGTGAATCTCTTGGGAGATTAAAGCTTTAAGAGAGGATTCTCAAAAGGACTTGAGAAAGAAAAATAGAACCTATACTAAGGCTTTTTTAGGTACCCTCAAACTTGAAGGGATAGTGATTTAGAGTTCAAATCCAAGTCAAAGAGGCTTGGTAGTGGATGTACACCTTCGAGTGTTAGATCTTCAAGGCTAGAACCACTATAAATAGCAGTGTTTGATTTTTCTCTTCCCTATCTCTTTATTTATCTGTTTATTGTTCTATTTTTCTCAATATTTTCTGCTAGTGTGCCAAGCTTGCATACATTTTCTCTTTAACTTCATTTTTCATTCTCTCAATAGTCATTATTATTACCATTGCTAAATTTTTTTTTTTTTAAAAAAAAGCCTAATTCATCCCCTCTTAGGTAAAATATTGACTAATAATTAGTATCTAAGCTTAGCTTCTAGTATAAGATCTCACGATCTCAAAAGGATCTTATGGATTTGTCTAGTGTTGGTATTTTGCCCAAATGTCCCCTATTAAACAAACTACTAGGTTTCAGTAAACAAAATTATACATATTGAAAACAAAAAATGAAGGATTTTATAGAAGTTATTGATATTGATATGTGAGGCTTAATTGAAAATGGTTATAGTTTACCAATAAAAAGAGAAAATAATATAAAAGTTTTGGAACCAAGACTTGAATGGATCAATGAAGAGAAAAGGAAACATCAACTTCATTCTAAAGCTAAATAGATTCTATCAAATGCTTTATGGCCTAGTGAATATGGAAAGGTATCAAATTGCATGACTACTAAAGAAATATGGGATATGCTTGAAATAGCTCATGTAGGCACCACACAAGTTAAAGAAAGAAAAATGCACACATTAGTCTATCAATATGAATTGTTTAGAATGAATGATAGAGAATCTATTAAAGATATGATGCAATGGTTTATAGCTTTTATTAACCAATTAAGTCTCCTCGGTAGGAACCTTACAAAAGGAGAGCTAGTCCACAAGGTGCTGAGATCATTAATAATAGAGTGGCAACCAAAGATAACTGTTGTTAAAGAAGCAATAAAGATAAAGATGCTAACTTTACAAGACTTGTTTAGGATTTTAAAGGAGCATAGTTAGAACTTAAGAGATATGCAAATGACAATGAAAAAAAGAAGAAGTCTCTAGATCTTAAAGCAGAAACAAATGCAAATGAAAATGACAGTGATGAAAACTATCAAGAAGAAATGTTTGATGCATCACTTGAGGATGATTTGGCCCTTCTCACCAAGAAATACCAATGAGCACTTAAAAGAATAGGTGGAAGAAGAAGAATGCCATAAGGAAATAAACATGAAAACAAAGGTGAAGCCAACAAGCAAGCTATTCCAACATGCTATGAATGTAAAAAGTAAGGACACATCAAATTTAACTGTCTTATATATTTGAAGAAATGATTAGAACTTAAGAGAAAAAAGAATAAGAGTTCCCACAAGAAAGCATATTTAGCAACCTAGGGAGATGATGATGAGATTGACTCATGTAATAAAAATGATAAAAATGAAGAAGCTCTTCTATGCTTGATGGCTTTTAGAGAAAAGGATAGAGATGAGGTATCTATTTCTAGTTCTGATGATGAACCAAAATATATTCTCTCTTATTTAAATCTAGAATTGATTAAGGCTAAAAGAAATATTGAACTTTCAAAGAAGTTAATCTTCTTTGGAAAACAATATTGAATAACTTGAAAAAGAAAATGAGGAACTAATTCAAGAAGTTGAAAGCCTTAAGAAGTTTTCTAAAAAATGCTCCTCATGTGAAATTCTCAAGCAAAAACTTGATGATTTTACCAAAACTCTTGAGAAGTTCACAAAAGGCAAAAATTCTCTAGATACTCTTCTTAGTTAAAAGACCAATTTGAACAAAAAAGGTCTTAGTTACACACCAATCAAAAGAAACTATCTTTATAGAAATTTCTTTATTAAAAAGACCATGAAAAGCTAACTAAAAATAACTTGCTATTATTGTGGAGAAAAGGGACATAGAGTTTATTCTTGTGTATATAGAAGGAATATAAATGTTAAAACCAAGTAGATTTGGGTCCTTAAAAGGACATATGTACTAGTTAACACACATGGACCTAAAACTATTTAGGTACCAAAAGTTAAGAATTAATGTTTTTTTTTGTAGGTATGCTTGAGAACTCAAAGTAAGATGCGGTACTTGGATAGTGGTTGCTCAAGACATATGACAAAAGATAAATCCAAGTTCCTTTCTTTAGGACTAAAAGAAGGAGGAAATGTCACTTTTGGAGACAACTCAAAAGGAAAAGTAATAGGAAAAGGTAGAGTGGGTAAGAATTCTGAATCTTGTATTAATGATGTCTTATATGTCAAAGGGCTTAAGTATAATATGCTTAGCATTAATTAATTTTTTGACAAAAGGAACAAAGTCATATTTGATTCCTCTTGTTACATTATTGAAAATCAAGATAATAAGTAAATTAAGATAATTGGTAAGAGGTACAGAAACATTTATATGATAAATATTGACAATGAGCCTTCTCGAGATACTAAATGCTTGGTTAGCTTAAATGATGACTCTTGGATTTAGCATAAAAGGCTTGCTCATGCAAGTATGGATCTTATAGGGAAACTTTCCAAAATGATTTAGTAGATGGTTTGCCAAAATTAAAGTTTATCAAAAACAAAGTTTATGATGCTTGTTAAAAAGAGAAACAAATAAAAGCCTATTTTGAATAAAAAAATCTTGTTTCTACTACTAGACCACTTCGACTATTACACATGGACTTAGTTAATCCATCAAGAATTAAAAGTCATGGAGGAAATCTCTATATGCTTGTAATTGTTGATGACTAATCAAGATTTATATGGACATTGTTTCCTCCTTCCAAAAATAAATCTTTTAAAGCCTTCAAAAAACTTGAAAAATCTTTATAAAATAAAAATGGAATGTCCATAGTAAATATTAGAAGTTATCATGGTGGAGAATTTGAAAACTATGATTTCACTGAATTTTGTGATGAAAATAGGATTAAGCATAACTTCTCATCTCTTAGAACACCCTAATAAAATAGAGTTGTTGAAAGAAAAAATAGGTGTCTAGAAGAGATAGCAAGAACCATGCTTAATAATAGCTTTCTTCTAAAATCTTTTTGGGTTGAGGCAATAATATAACCTATTATGTTATGAATAGAGCCCTTATAAGATCAATTTTAAAGAAAACCCCTTATGAACTTTACAAGGGAAGAAAACTAAATATTTCATATTTTTATGTTTTTGGTTGCAAATATTTTGTTCACAACCATGGAAAGGATAACCTTGGAAAGTTTGATGCTAAATATGATGAAGCCATCTTTATTGGATATTCTTCTAGTAGCAAAGCATACAAAGTTTACAACAAAAGAACTTTGCTAGCAGAAGAATCCATACATGTTGTATTTGATGAGTCTTCTAGTATGAAAAAGGTATCAAATGAAAATGAGGAGCAGAAGGACTCTTGTATGATTCAAAAGAAGCCAAATGAAGAGATAAAAAAGGAAGAAAAGGTTAATAAATTCAAAGAAGTAGCTCATACCAAGGATACAGAACAAGAACTAATTCATGGATATGAAAAAGAATGGAAAATGATAAAAAGTCACTCTATTGATCAAGTCATTAGTGACATCACACAAAGGGTAACTAGAAGCTCACTTAAATATCTATGATCATCTAGTATTCTTATCTTAAATTGAACCTAAAAACATAGTGAAGCAATAATTGATAAACATTAGGTTTTAGCAATGCAAGAAGAATTAACCTAGTTTGAAAGAAATGAAGCTTAGGAACTTATGCCAAGACCAAATAATTATCCAATTATTAGCACTAAATGGGTGTTTAAAAATAAGTTAGATGAAAATGGCATCATAATCATAAATAAAGCTAGATTGGTTGCCAAAGGATACAATCAAAAGGAAGACATTAATTATGATGAAACCTATGCACTTGTGGCTAGATTAGAAACTATTAGAATGTTATTAGCATATGCATGCATGAAAGGTTTCAAACTCTACCAAATGGATGTTAAAAGTGCATTTTTAAATGGTATTATCATGGAAGAAATGTATGTAGAACAACCTCTAGGTTTTCAAAGTCATTTATTTCTAAATCATGTATTTAAATTAAAGAAAGCTTTATATGGTCTAAAACAAACTCCTAGAGCTTGGTATGAAAGACTAAGCAAATTTCTCATGGTAAAAGGTTTTTCAAGAGGAAAAGTTCATATTACCTTATTCACAAAATAAAATTTTGATAACATTTTGCTTGTTCAAATACATATATTGATGATATTATATTTGGTGCCACTAATGAATCTATGTGCAAAGAATTTGCTAAGTTAATGTAAAGTGAGTTTGAAATGTCCATAATGGGTGGGCTAAATTCCTTCCTTAGGCTGCAAATTAGGTAATCAAGTGATGGTATATTCATAAGCCAATCCAAATATATAAAAGAGCTATTGAAAAAGTTCAAGATGAATGAAGCTAAACTAGCTCTAACTCCCATGAGCATAGCAACTAAATTGGATCTAGATGAAGAAGGCAAAAAGGTTAAGGTAACAATGTATAAAGGAATTATAGGATCCTTGCTCTATCTAATTGCTAGCAAACAAGATATTATGTTTAGTGTCTATATATGCATAAGATTTTAAGCTAATCCAAAGGAATCACACTTAACTGCTATGAAAAGAATTTTCAGATATCTTATAGGCATACCTCACTTTGGTTTATGGTTTCTTAAAGAAAAATTAAATTTTCTAATAGGATATTCAAATGATGATTTTTCTAGTAATAGGTTAGATAGAAAGAGCACTAGTTGAGCATATCAATTTCTTGGTCATTCACTAGTCTTTTAGCATAGTAAGAAATAAAATACTGTGACACTATCCATTACTAAGGCAGAATACATGCAGTAGGCAATTGTTATGTTCAACTCTTATGGATGAAGTAATAACTATTTGATTATGGACTCAACTTTACAAATATTCATATCAAATGTGATAACACAAATGTTATAAATCTTGCTAAGAATCCCATCTTACACTCAAGGTCAAAATATATAGAAATAAGACATCATTTTATTTCTAACCATGTCCAAAGAGGAAATATTTCATTAGAATTTGTTCAAATGGATTTTCAATTGGCAGACATCTTTACTAAGCCTCTTAGTGAAGATTGATTCAATTTTATTAGAAAAGAATTAGGCATGATGAACTTTATTGAGAAATGATCTATGTATTTGATTCATGATAATTGTACTGACTTAAGCATCAAAGATATCCCAAAAGGTTATTTTACAGGTATAATAATTCATCTTCAACAAATGTCAACTCAATGATAAGTATCAATCTTCCTTAGTGTCAAAAAGATAAATTACAAGTGTTTCAAAAATGAATTGAAATGAAAAATGATTTCAGCACTCAAAATATCGAGTGGTGAATCAATTCTAGGAAGAAGAATCATGTAGTGAATCGATTCGAAAATTCAATGTTTCTAGAAGTGAATTGAGTGGTGAATCGATTCTGATGATGAAATTGGTCTTTGGAGGTCTCAAATCAATTCACCAATCAATTGGCAGCATGTGGACGAAAATCTTGAATTTAAATTCTTTAGGCCATGAATTGAGTGGTTAATCAATTCACAGATAATTGAATTCATCTATGAATCGATTCGTGAATCAATTCATGGGGACCTCATTTAAATTCTATCGTGCGATAACTACGTCATTCATACCCTGCTTCTGCCTCTTTATTTCTTACATAGTCATGCCTCTTCATTTTTAATCACACCCTTTTAACTCCCTCTCATTAGAAACCCTAAAAACATCATCTAGAACTATACTATTCGTGTATATGCCCTAAAACTAATGATATGGATGATTGTAAATTTGAATCATATTATTTTAAAGGCAATTCCAATTATCATATTTATATATATATATTTTACATAGTATATTTAATTATGATAATAACCTTAGAATAATTATATTCATAAATATCCCTAGTCATATATCATTGTGGATTAAGTTGCATTGATATATTAAGACTAGCATATGTGGTTACTTATATAAGATATTAAGTCTACACCTGAGTACAAGTTATAAAACTCATGTATTGGATCGACCCATCCTAAAAACACCACATGGATCATTATATGAGTGTCATGAATGATTCTTAGTGATCATCATTAATATGATCCTTTAAGCTAAGATCGCTAAGGTTCCTTACATGTGAGTTCCACATTTTAATATTACTTTATGCCACTCATGTTTGAGTGAATGTAAGAGTAGTTATTGGATGTGTCACATATCATATAGAGGGATTTGTGTGATCAAGATGAAATTTATCCCTCCCATATAACAGGAGTGACATATGTGGGCTCTTTAATTAAGTAAGGCTGAGAAAAATGCATGGTCATGCTTAGATAGATTGACATGGGATGTCAATCACATTTGCTTTAGTCAACTTACTTAAAAATTAAGAAACCTTTGAATTAGGTTATACGAGAATAACATAATCCATATCTCATGCTTAATCTAGATATCTAGGATAAAAGGTCATATATGATGATCACATGTATAGGTACAGTTGAATCATCGACTTTCTCATTAATTAGGTAACAATGATATTTTATTAGATATCACTCATTATTTATTATCATTAATATAATTTATGATCATTGCCAATGTAATGAAAGCCTGTAGGATCACATACCTAGAATTTAGCGAATTTGAAATTAATAGACCAAATTATTTAGGCCTAGTATATGAGAATTTTATGTTATAATTATAAAGCCCAATTATAAGCCCATAATTATACATGGAACAAAACCCAATTAGTTAGGATTTTCTATGCACTTATTAAAATAAGTTTGTTAGGTGTTAATTCAATAATAATTCATGCATCCAATAACATATAGAAAACCCTAGCAGCCCTCCTTAATTATAACCCTTGAAAAGGCATAGCTAGGATTGCGAGGCAAATGAGGAGAATTCCAATCAATGGTTGTAGGATGTTTATTGGTGATTTGTTAGTTCGTGTAGATACCTCAGAGTTTTGATTGGGAGTAAGTCAAAAAGGTAATCAATAAATAAGTTTTTGAATTGTCTATAGAAGATAATGACAAAACCCTTATCCTAATCTAATTGTTTCGCATGGATCCTTAGTTAGAATCAGTTAATATTCCGTTATGATTGTTCAGTTCTCGATCCCAACATATCCTTCATCTCTTCTAACATCATTCAACACATCAAACCTCCTACATTTTGATTCTCTAATTTAAACCTAAAACCCTTCATCTATAACCCACTTCTAAAACCTTTATCTCCATCAAATCTTCTTTATCATCATATAGGGAAGAAAAGTATGGCTATAAAACACCTACGTATTAAATCAAGCAAAGGCAAGGGGAAACTTCAGGGTCATCATCTTAACCCTTACCTTCTACTGATCAAATCCTAAAAAAGGTCTATTACTCTGAGGTAACAGCTCTTGAAAATTTTCTTCAATGCATGACTAGAGAAATAGAACCTAGAAATTATTGGAATATAAAATTCTTGAGAAATAAGAATCTGGAGATTTATCACATATTGGAAAACTTGGGGCTCCTAAAATTTGTTGGTTATGCTATTGATGTTTATCCAAGTCTTGTATATCAATTCTATGTAAATCTTAAAAAGAGTCGATAAGATACCTTACTTGAATTATACTCTATTGTAAAAAGTGAGAAATTTTCTATTGGTCTCCAAGAATTTGCTATAATTTTTTATATGAATGCTAACCTACCCTTCACAAGTGCTGAAAGTATTGAGGAGTAATCAAAGGGAGCTACTATAAGAATGTTCTGGCCTCATTCCTAACTAAAAATTATAAAGAACAAGCTACAAATTATAAGCCACTCAATGGAGAACAGAATTCTGCATTACACCATTGCAAAGATAATTCTCCCTAAAAGGCATAATTTCACTCAAGTTGATGATCTTGAACTATTTCTTATGTGGGCCATTAAACATATCATCCCAATCAACTTTCCCCATCAAATCCTACTCCATATGTTCTCACAAGCCAATCGAGATTTTCTTCCATATGGAATGATTCTGACTGAGCTATTCAAAGTTTCTGGCATTCAAGTAAATCAGGACGCAAAAGTTAAAAAGTTTAAAGAATTAAGAAGGTTAAAGGCCAAACACTTAAAGCAAATGTCTTTTTAGAAAATTGATAGTGTTTGGCATTCCATTGAAAAAAAAGAAGTTAGTGAAGAAATTGATATAAGGACCTTGAAAGAACATATCACTGCATTTCATCAAGAAATAAGGAGAGAACTCAAGTAATATATTAAGCACCAATTTAGAAAACTTTGAAGCAAATTGAACATTACTGAAGAAGGTGATGATAATTCTCCTGAAAAAGAATTAGCCTTCTCCCCTACAGTAGAAAGAAGAACAAAAGGGAAGTAGGAAGTAATTCCTTTAAAGGAAGAAGGAAGAAGAGATTTTGAAGCTACTACTTTAGATAATGAAGAAGAAAGGGACAACTCTAACCATATGGTAGATAATTAGATATAATTATTCCTTTAGCCCCATTATCCCCTTTAGGCTTTAAGTTCAAGAACAATTTTCCTACTTTAAATAGCATGTTTTACTAAATATTATGCTTTATTAATTATGTTTTACTAGACAATAAGATAAATATCTATGCCATTATGTTTCACTTTTTTATTGATGCCAAAAGGGGGAGAAATTTGAGTAAATTGAATTTAATTAGCATATCCTGAGGAGCATTCTAGTTATGGGGAGCTAAACTACAAAAAATTGATTTATTTTCAAAGTGGTTTGTCATCATCAAAAAGAGGAAGATTATTATCCTTGCCTTATTAAAAAGTTTTAATGATAACAAAACACTTTAATACTATTGGATTTAGCATTTGATCAACAAGAATCTTGGTGCAAAAAGTGAAGATTAAAGGATGAAGATATTGTCAAGACTAGTTAGGATTCTAGTTAGGTTCATAGAGAATTTTGTGAAAGAGGAATCAATCATTAAAGGATTCAGGTTTTTCATAAAATAAAATATCAAATCTTGTGTCTAAAATCTTCAAAAAATGAGGTTGGATTATGTTTTTAAGAAAATTATTGTCTTTCAAATTAGCTCTTGCAAGAAAATAAAAAATCTAGGCATGAATTGATTCCAGACATCCAAAGAGCAAACTAGAATGCTTGAATCGATTCAGCAATCAATTCCAAACATGCGGGAAGCAAATTGGAATGGCCAAATCGATTCACCAATCAATTCTTGGCATATAGAAAGGAACTAAAGCAAAATGAATCAATTCGCTAATTGATTATGATTTCAAAATTTTGAATTTCAATTTCTAAGAATCGATTGATAAACCTATTCTTCATTTTATAGTTTTTACTCAAACTTTGTTCTAGAAAAGACTGAATTAATTCACCAATCAATTCTATATATCCAGAGCCGAAATGAGGTCAAGTGAATCAATTAACCAATTGATTCATCATATAAGTTTTTCAAGTATGAATTGATTCATTAATTAATTTATTAATACTTTTTCAAAAATTCAAAGGCAACCAAAATCAATTTTCCAATTGATTCATAAGGCACCAACTACTTTATAACAATTATATTTTCTAGGTAACAGCCTTTTCACTCCTCCAACCTCTATAGAAAAGTTTCATTTCAAATAAAAAACATAAGAGAGTGCTTACACTGTTACATAGACACAAGAAACATTTTTTCTCTTTTTTATAGCTTGAAAATCTCTGAGCTCATTTGATTGAAAAGTTCCTCTCATAATGCTTTATTGTGTAATCCATCTTTTATAGGTTGTGAGCTACATTCTTGTATTAAATTCTTTCAATTGTTATACACTAGGGTGAGGCATCCCTAGGGACTTCAAGAGTGATGAATCTCTTGGGAGATTAAGGCTTTGAGAGAGGATTCTCAAAGGGACTTGTGAAAGAAAAATAGAAACTATATAAAGGCTTCTTCAAGTGCCTTCAAACTTGAAGGGATAGTGATTTAGAGTTCAAATCCAAGTTAGAAAGGCTTGATAGTGGATATACACCTTGGAATATTAGATCTTTAAGGCTAGAACTACTATAAATAGTAGTGTTTGATTTTTCTCTTCCCTATCTCTTTATTTATCTATTTATTGCTATATTTTTCTTAATATTTTTTGCTAGTGTGCTAAGCTTGCATACATTCTTTCTTTAATTTCATTTTTCATTCTCTCAATAGTCATCATTGTCACCATTGCTGAAAAGTTTTTTAAAAAAAAGAACCTAATTCACCTCCCTTCTTAGGTAAAATATTGACTAACAACTAATATGTCTAAAATAAAAGGATAAAATAATAGGCTAAACATGCATCAATATCTAAAGCCTAAAATGTCTTAAGAAATGAGAAAATAAGGCCCATCATAGCCCAAACTTGTGCATCTGCCTAAGGAGTAGTTGAATATACTATTTGATTATTAACTAAAAACACAATAGTATTTGAATACTATATTCGATTACTTAAAAGTAGAGATGAAATCTAAGGTAATAATTAAATATCGTATTCAACTAATGACCCACTTTGGCCAAAATATACATAAAATGCTTGTGAAATCTTTCTGAGCCTTCCTTTTAATGCTCTCTTAAATTAAACTTTAGAGACATTCTTTGATCTTTTTAACCTTACTCTTAGTTATTAGTCCTTCTAATATGAGTAGGTGCTCTTCCTTACTCCTTAAGATTATATCATTTCCCTTCTTTTGAAAAATATTCATCCGCAAATTCAAACCTATGTCAAATGGATAAAAATCAACAACAATAAAAGTAACACTAACACTATACTCACTAAAAAGATCTACATTATAAGCATTGTCATTAATTCTTTCAAGTACTCAGAAAAGGCTATCATTTCTTAGATGCAATTTAGATTTCCTTTGAACAAGAAAATTTTCTTTCCTTATATGCATGTGAACAAAGTCACTTAGTTTAAACATAATCTTTTTTCACCCTTTATTTTGCTTGTTAGGCATATTAAGTTGTCTTTTTCTTGATGTTTGCCTTTACTTATATAAATTTTTCATCCAATTTACTTTCCTTTTTCCATCTAATCTAGAATGCTCATTAATAGGCATGGTAATAAATACAAAAGGGTTAATAGATTAAAAGCACATACAGTTTTAAATACGAAAAATTAAGTAGCAGAATGAGTACTTATGAGGTAAATAATCTTCCCACATTTTCAAATTCCTTTGAATAATGAAACACAATAAAATGGTCAAAGTTTTATTTAGCACCTCATTTTATGCATCTAATTTGCATGTCACAATACACTAAAATTAGATTATGTTAGTTTGTTAAAAATAATGAAGTATAGTGAGGCAAACTAAGCCATACCCCTCTAATCCCTTGAATTATCTTCTCTAAATTGACTCATTAATAATGATTACATAATTTTTTAATTTATTATACACACAAAACACAAGAAATGAATGCAAATGAAATGCTAATGCAAATCAGACAAAATGAAATAAGATGTAGAATGAAGAATGTAGTATACAATAATAGAATGTAGAATTAAATAGAATCAGAGTTAGAGGATTTTGTGAATTAAAATTGAATTAAATGTATTGAACAAGGTAAAACATAAAACAAATAGCAAGGAAGAAAAGAAGGTAATGAAATAGCCAATTTAAGGAATTGAGAACTCTAATTTAGAATAATCATAGATTAATTGATATTTGACTTTTTTAATTAATCTTTCAATCTTGAATTATCAGAAACCCATACAATAATTCATAAATCCTATGCTAAATAAGTATTAAGGATTTGATCAATTAAGATTATTCAAATTAAGCAACCGTTATAATCCCTAAGCTAAATCAAAATTGATTTAAAAATACAATTCGATTGAATTAAGAAATTAAATTAGAAACCTCGAAATTAATTTTTCAATTGTTTGCTCCTATATGTAAAACTATGATTAGCCAATCATAATTTAACATCAAAATAGCAAAAGATCAAAAATCAAAAGGATGAACTCTAATTATATCAAATTAACATTCAACATATATAATTTCAAGAAATCAGTACAAGTAACTAGGGAAAGAGGAAAATTAATTAAAGAAAATCAACATTACAAATTATGATCTCATAATCAAGTAGAGAAGAGCTTCAATATCCTTGAATCAACTTTGAATATAGCCTTCCATGGCTAGATAACACAACAACAACAAGAAGAGAGAAAATTATGTTGCTAAATTCAATCTAGAGTGTTATTATGTCTATTCTCTAATTTGTGTTCTTGTCTTTATATCTAATTTGATTACCTTAAAACCCTATTAAACCTGGATTCTATGCCTTTAAGGACTACAAGAATAGGGCCTTTCTAATTTTTAGAAGCCCAGTACAAAGCAATTAACTCTAAGAGCTATAACAATGAAAATCTCACAAGTCTAACTTCTAACATAAGATCACTTACTTCCAATCAATATAAAACTACTAAAACAATGTAATTTGTGTTAGTGTATATGCCCTAAACCAATCATATTGGTAATTGTAATTTGGAATCATGTTATTTTAATGGCAATTCTAATTATTATATTTATATATATTGTCTACATAATATATTCAATTATAATAATAACCTTAGAATAATTGTATTCTTAAATGTCCCTAGTCATATATCATTGTGGATTAGGTTGCTTTAATATGTTAAGACTAGCATGTGTGAAGACTTATATGAGATATTAAGTTTACACATGAGTACAAGTTAGAGAACTTGTATACTGGACCGACCTATATTAATAACACTACATGGATCGTTATATGAGTGTCATGAGTGGTTCTTAGTGATCATTATTAATATGGTCCTTTGACCTGAGATCACCAAGGTTTCCTACATGTGAGTTTCATATTTTAATACTATTCTATGTCACTAATGGTTGAGTGAATGCAAGGGTAGATATTGGATATGTCACATATCATGCGGAGGGGTTTGTGTGATCAAGATGGGATTTGTCCCTCCTATATAACAGGAGTAACATCTATGGGCCCCTTGATTAAGTAAAGTTGAGAAAATGCATGGCCATGCTCAGATGAATTGACATGGGATGTCGATTACATTTGTTTCAGTCAACTTACTTAGAAATCAAGAAACCTTAAGATTGGGCTATATGGGAATGACACGGTCCATGTCTCGTGCTCAATCTAGATGTATAGGACAAAAGGACATAGGTGATGATCACGTGTAAAGGTTTAGTCAAATCACCGACTTTCTCATTGCTTGGGTAACAATGATGTGTTGCTAGACACCAATCATTGTTTATGATCATTAATGGTCATTGCCAACGTAATGAGAGCCTGTAGGGTCGCACACTTAGAGCCTAGTGAATTTGGAATTAATGGACTAAATTGTTTGGGCCTAATATTTGGAATTCATGTTATAATTATAAGGCCCAATAGTAAGCCTATAATTGTACATGGAATAACGCCCAAATAGGTTAGGTTTTTCTATGCACCTATTTAAATAGGCTTGTTGGGTAATAACAAAAATTATTATCATTATTCACGCATCCCAAAAGGCACAGAAAAATCCTAGCACCTCTCCTTGACCAAAACCTCTAAAGAGGCGTAGTTAGCACTACAAGGTGAAAGGAGATCAATTCCAACCGGTGTTTGTGTCGACATTCATTGGTGATTCACGGGTTCGTGTGGATACCATAGAGGTGCAGCCACATTAAACGCTACATTGGTGATCTGATCTTCTAGTTTCTATTTCGGTTCGTGATTTAGAGAGCAGATTGGATTGGAAAACGGACAGAAGCAGATCGGATTTGCTGTGTAGTGGACAGATGATTTTTTTCCAAAAGGTATAAATCCTAATCCCTAATCTATGGCATCCTAAATTCGCATGGATCCTTGATGAAAATTGTGTAAAATTTTTATTCCGTTGTGTATATATGATACGTGATTTCCAGCAATTTGGATAAATTGTAAACATAAAATTTATAGATCTAGGTCTTATGAAGATTTGGGCACTAGTTTCATATTCATTAGCCCTTTGTAACTCTAGATATGACCCAAATACTAAGGCTAGCTTAGTGAGGATTGGAATAAGCTTGTAGCTTCTTAGCTAAATAAGGGCTTCAAAGAGTCTAAAGTGAACTTTGACTAAAACATCAAAGTTGTAGAAATTTCTTTAAGCTTTCCAATGATATAAAGTTTGCTCTAATGCAATATCTATAACCCAAGATATAGTTAAAAAATAGAAATAGTATTAAAATACAGCATTAACCGAATAAATTCAGAACATTGTAAAACTAACTCTAAATTATAAAATAAGGTTAATTCTATGAAATTAAACATGTGTAACTTACAAAAAGGCATAAAATAGGAGGAAATAATATAGTAAATATTTTTCCCATCAAATTCCCTCACATTTATCTCTTACACATCCTTGAACAAGACACAACTCTATTTAAAATTAAAAAATAAAAGACTTTACTGTCCAAAAACTTTAAAATCATAAATCCATAAGCAAGAGACAAATAAAAGGTAGCAAGAAACATAACATAACATGAAGAAAAATCTTGACAAACTTAAATTTAATTAATATAGCAACTTCATTTAAAAAGAATAGATTGACATGATAGATTCTCATAAAGTTCACTCTCCAAGTCTTAAGTGTTTAAAGTAAGTATTTCACTTAAGTTCATTTCATGAAATTGTTCTACCATGAGCTTGCTAATCATCTAATCTCCACTACTAAAATCATATACACAATATAAATTAAAAAGACTTTATTCAAGATTGTAATATGGCTAGGGAAAAAGGAAGGAAAATGTGGACATAAAAGGTTAGAAACTAAAGAAATTAATAAAACACTTGAATTAAAAACATATGGACTAATCATAAACAGTTATAAGTTAACATAACATCTCAAATTTGAATTCAAACACTTCTCAATTTCTTTATTTTTACTTTCTCTTCTTTTTTTGAATTTAAAATTTTTTAATTTCATTTTTTTCATCAATCTTATTTTGCTTTATTCTCTTCTTTTTTTTTAACTTTTCTTCTTTTTCTCTTTTTCTTAATTTTTCACTTATCACTTTTTTCAACCAACCATTTTTTATAACTTTTCACAATACATAAAACTCATATACCTCTACACTTATTTAAAGACCTATTTAACAAAAAATTAAATGTTATACTAATTCCTAAGGTTAGATAAAGATATTTGTTTTTTATTAGAAAATTACTAATGGGCTAATCAACAAAGAAAAGGCAAGCTCAAAGGGGTTAACAATGATAAAAACTCAACGTTAGCTATATATCTTTAGCTTAAACAAAGAAAGAATGCCTTTATCATCTTTATGCATGATGTGCAAATGTAATCTCAAAAAGAATCAAAGCAAGTTCTAGAAAAATAAATCATGAAAAAACATCACACAAGAAAGAAAGAGAACAATATGAATTTTTAATGTAAGGCTCAAAATCTCAAAAGATAAGTCATACTATAAAGTTCCGTCTACTAAGTTAAAATCCATCATTACATTAATCAATTTTAAAAAGCAAAATCATTCTTTCAATAAATCTTATCTAACTTCAATTAAATCTTGCTCATCAAAATGTAAAATATTTATCAACAAAAAGTAACTAAAATGACTAAAAAAGACTAAAAAATAAGTGAAAAATACTAATTTTTTATATTTTCTTTTTTTTGAAAGCATTAAAGCATTGAATGAAGATATAAAACACAAAATAAATCCTAAAAATCTTCCCCTATATTTAAATTTTACATTGTTCTCAATGTAAAGTATATGAACATTATCAAGAGTAAAAAAGATAAAGGATGAGTAAATAAAAAAGAAGGGTAAAAGAAAGTAAATCTAAAATGGCTTGAGTTACTCCTAAGAAACACTTTTCTTTAATGTCTTTGGCTAAACATGACTTTAAATTCTTCAACTAGGATCTACATGAGGATTGACTACCATTATTACATCCAAATTGCCAACCTATAATTCATTCATGAAAGAGTTGCTTTGAAAATGAGGGTTATCTAAAAAAATTCCTCCAAGAGCTATTCTTAAATCACTTTTGCTTGAAGGTTCAAAATCTTTTGGTAAAATGAATTCAACATGATGGTTAAAATGGCTAGAATAATTGATGTAAAAGCACTCTTTTTCCTCTAAAAGTGGAATGTCTCCGTTATCACTTTTTCTATAATTTTTGAAACAACATTACTATTTGTATCACTTATAAAAGTAAAAATTTCAACACATATGGCATATTTTTTAATTACTATCTCTATAAGTGCATTCATAGTAATCCATATAATCCATAAATTCAAAAATTTCAGGAAACTCATCAAGTATGTCAACATGTGTATCATCTACATGTAAATCAAAATCAATAAATGCAAAACTAACAACACTATAACTAGAAACATCAGAATTAGAAATAGTAGAAATAACAAGAATAGTAAGAACAGTAAAAACAACAAAGTTAGAAGCAACATCAAAAAATTTAGAATGATGAATATCCTGGATTAAAGGCACCTAAGTGATGAGAAAGGATATAGAATTATCTTGTAGAGCATCAAAAATATTAAACTTAGCTTTAATGCAATAAAAATCCAAGGTTAATGTTCCATTTCGAACATTAAACATAGTTTTTTATTTCTTAAGAAAAGGTTAACTAATAATGATTGGTAGAAGGACTTTGTATGTCTCAATTTCCTTTTTTAAAATATAAAAATTTACTAGAAAAATAAAGGCATTAACTTGCACTAAATCCTTAACAATACCCAAGAGATAAATGTTAGATTTGTTTGTTAATTGAAAATTACCCTTATTTGTTTTAAAGGTCCTAAATTCAGAGAATTAAAAATAGAAAGAGGCATGACATTAATTGAAGCTCTTACATAACATGGCATGCTCAATAACCAAGGTTAAGTGATGAATATCATGGATTAAAGGCACCTAAGTGATGAGAAAGGATATAGAATTGTCTTATATAGCCTCAAAAATATTAAACTTAGCTTTAATGCAATAAAACTCCAAGGTTAATGTTCCATTTCAAACATTAATCATAGTTTTTTATTTCTTAAGAAAAGGCCAGCTAAGAATGATTAGTAGAAGGACTTTAGATGTCTCAATTTCCTTCTTTAAAATATAAAAATTGGTAGAAAAATACAGCCATCAACTTGCACTAAATCCTTAACAATACCCAAGAGATAAATGTTAGATTTGTTTGTTAATTGAACAATTACCCTTATTTTTTTTAAAGGTCCTAAGTTCAGAGAATTAAAAATAGAAAGAGGCATGACATTGATTGAAGCTCTTACATAACATGGCATGCTCAATTCTAATTTTTCTTATAACACATGGAATGATAAATGTTCTTGGATCTTTACATTTTCTTAGTAATTTTCTTTGAATGATTGCAAACATACTTACCCCTACACTTGCTTACTCATCATCCCTTAATTTTCTCTTGTTAATGCACAAGTTTTTCAAAAAGTTAGCATAACTTGAAATTTGTTTTATTAAATCTAACAAAGGTATGTTAACTTCTACTTTTCTAAAAAGCTTTAAAGTTTAATTGCCATCCTTAATATTCTTTTGTTGAAAAACTTTCCTTATTGGAAAAAGAAGGGAGATAGGAAAATTAATGGGAGTTGGAAATGTAGGAAAAGAATTCACCTCACTGTTATCATATTTTATTTCTTTTTTTTTTTGTTATTTCTATATTTTCTCTTCTTATTTATTTTTAGTTTCTGGTTGATTATTGCTTGCTAGTTTATGACTAGTCTCTGGTTATGAAGGCTTATTAACTTTCTTACCACTTCTTGACATGATGACATTTACAACTTCTTTGATCCTTGTATTATTAGAAGACAGTTAATTTGATCCTTGTGTCTTAAGCTTACTTAGTGCAAAAGTTAATTGGCTAATCTAAGTTTGTAAATTAGTGATTATGGCCTCTATTCTCTGTTGTGATTGTAGGTTGTTCACTATCATTTACTTGACTAATTCTTCAAAAGATGGTTGAGAGGAGGATGAATTCATTTCTAGTTTTTAAATAAGATTTGGTCATATTCTATTATATGCAAGAGGAGGATGATGAAATTAGCCAAGATCACTAGCATATTTGAAATTTTGGTTATTTATCCAACCAAAGTATTGAGTTTGTTGCTAGTGGTACTAGTTGGCTATGCCTGATGGTATTAATATTAATTAGGTAACTATTAGTGTTATCATCTATAAGGAAAATGGCTATTGCATAAGCTTGAAAGGGATACTTATCATCTTGTAATAGAGGACAACAATCAATTGGATGATTTAGACATGAGCAAATTCCATAAAGTCTAGTAGAAGAAGAAGCTTGGAATTGTTATTGCTATCTTATTACCATTTGCCTAACCAAAAAAGTTAGTTCATTTATTCTATTTCCCAATCTTTATTAATTAGAATGGGAGAAATTTATCTCATTCACACCTCTTATTACAGTTATAACTCTAGTGCCAAATTGCTAGGAGTTAGCTACCATGTTTGCTATTAAATCTCTTGCTGCTATAAAACTCTTATCCACCAATGCACTACCATTTGTTATATCTATCATGCTCTTATCTATAAAAAGAAGGCCTTCATAAAAGTATTGGATTAGAAGCTGCTCACTAATCTAGTAGTGTGGATAGCTTGCAAACAACTTGAATCTCTCCTAATACTTATATAATGTCTTACCATTCAACTGCCTAATGCCACATATTTCTTTCCTTATTACAACTACTCTAGATGTAGGGAAGAATTTCTCTAAGAAGAGTTGCTCCATGTCATTTCAACATGTTATAGATCTAGGTTACAAGTAGTATAACTAATCTTTAACAACATTAATAACGGATAAAGGAAAGGCCCTTAACTTGATGTGATCTTCTAAAATACCTTAAAGCTTCATGGTAAAACAAACCATGTAGAACTCCGTTAAGTGCTTAAGAGGGTCCTTGCTTGCAAGATTATGAAATCTTGAAAGTAAGTGTATTAAACCAGATTTAAGCTGAAAACCTACAACAAGTTTAGGAATTTGGATGCTAAATGGTTGGTAGCTAACATTAGGGGTAGTTAAGTCTTATTATAATTAACCATACTATTAGAATTGTTTAAAGGTTTAGAATGGGTAAAAGGAATGCTAAAACTATCTTTATTTCTACTCCTATACAAAAAATGAAAAGTTCTATTAATTTCAAAATCAAATTCTAATAATTCAATAATAATTCTCCTAGTCATGCACTAACACTACACTAAGCTACACTACATAGAAGCATAAAAGTACCAAAACACTAATGCATTATGAAAATCACCATAAACATGTCTAATTAACTTATCTAGATATTTTTAAAAATTATAAGACCACCACAGAATGAAAGTTATAACCATGTAGAACTTAAAAATGTAATAAAAAAATCCTAAAATAAATTTAAAAAGTGGTTAAAATAGTAGAATTTGATCAAAAAAATACCTTACCTTACAAGCAAAACTAGTGACTTTTGATGAGAAATCAAAACTAGCACCACAAAAATTTTCAGCATAATTGGTGCTACTAAGACTTAGATATGATTTCGAGAGGTAAGGTTTAAAATTGTGTAAAATTGAGACTTAGATACGATTCCAAGAGGTAAGGTGTAAAATTGTGTAAATTTGGTTTCTTTAAGCCAAAAACCTCTATTTAACTATGAAATGAAGTAAATATGATAGAATATGATAAATTGCAATTAACGAATATGCAAGAATGAAAAAATGCAAGAGAATCCAATAAAATACAAAAAAAGGATAGCTACCATAAAATGCAAGTAACACACAAACAGATGCAATTGTTGACTAGGTTGCTTAAACAATTATATAATGCATAGCTAGTAATATGTAAAAAAATATTAATTCAAATGGATTCCTAACAATGGTGCTAAAATTTTGATTTTACACGTCGCAATGCACCAAAATTAGAATATATTGGTTTACTAAAAATAATGTAGTATAGTGAGACAAACCAAGTAGTACCCTTGTGATCTTTTGAATTATCTTATCTGAATTAACTCACCAATAATGATTACATAATTGTTTAATTTATTATGCATTAAAAACACAAGAAACAAATGTAAACAGAATGCTAATGCAAATCAGATAGAATGAAACATGATGCAGAATGTAGAAATATTATGCAATAGTATGTGGTAATAAAATGCAAAATTAATATAGAATTAAAGTTAGGGTTTTTGTGAACTGAAATTAAACTAAATGTATTAAATAAAGCAAAATATAAAATAAATAGCAAAGAAGAAAATAATGGAATGAAGCAGCTAATTCAAGGAATTAAAACTTTAGTTTGGATTAATTGATATTTGACTTTTCTAATTAATTTTTTAACTTTGAATCATCTAAAACCTCTGCGATAATTTATAAATCTTATGCTAGATAACCATCAAGGATTTAATCAATTAAGATTAGCTAAATTAAGCAACTATCATAATCCTTCAGTTAGATCAAAATAATTTAAAGATAAAATTTAGTTAAATTCAGAAATTAAATTAGAAACTTCCAAATCAATCTCTCAACCCTCTGCCTCTATGTGTAAAACCATGATTAAACAATCAAAATTTAACATTAAAATAGCAAAAGATTAGAACTCACAAGGATGGACTTTAATTATACTAAATTAATATTCAACACATGTAATTTTAAGAAATTGACATAAATAATTAGGAGAAAAGGAAAATTAATTAGAGAAATTGACATAAATAATTAGGACAAGAGGAAAATTAATTAGAGAAAGTCAATATTACAAATCATGAGCTCATAATCCTATAAAGAAGAGCTTCAAAATTAGAAAGGGGCAAGCCCTACTCCTAACAAGTTGCTGGCTTTTCAGCTGGCTAGCGTTTTCCCTTACTAGTAAAGGGGCTGCTAGTTGTAGCGCGCAGTGTACTAGTGAATAGGAAAAGCGGATTGAGATTACTAATGACGGATGGAGGTTGAGGATAGAACATGTTCGGTGCCTCGTCCTTGTCTCCTTCGCCGGAGACTGCAAATGAGGGGAATCCTATCGATAAAGAAGAGGCATAGGCATCGCCTCTCGATCCAATCCGTCTTTCCCTGGCCTCCCCAACACACTCTTGATACGAAATAAACCTCAAATCAACTTCGAATCTAACCTTTCATGGCTAAAGAATATAAGAGCTAGAAGAAGAGAGAAAACTATATTGTTGAATTCTGTCTAGAGTGTTGTTGTGTTTAATCTCTAATCTGTGTTCTTGCTTTTATATCAGATTTGATTACCCTAAAATCATATTGGAATTGAATTCTATACCTCTTAGGATTACAAGAATAGGGCCTTCTTAATTTTTATAAGCTCAAAACCTATTTTTACAAAGTAACTTTAAGAGTTATAATAGTGAAAGTCCTATAAGTCTAAATTCCAACTAATATAAGACTACTAAAAAAATATGTTTTGGATAAACCATGAACATAACAAATGTAGAGCTAGATCTCATGAAGATTTGGGCACTAGTTTCATATTAATTGGAGCTTTATAACTCTAGATATGGCCTAAATACTGAAGCTAGCTTAGCTAAGATAAAAATAGGGCTTTAGTTTCTTAGCTAAATAAAGGCTTCAAAAAGTTCGAACCAAACTTTAACTAAAACACTAAATTTGTATAACTATCTTTAAGCTTCCCAATGGTATAAAGTTCACTCTAATCTAACATCTGTAGCCTAAGATATAGCTAAAAAATAGAAGTACTGTCAAAATCTAGTATTAATCGAATAAATTTAAAACATTGTAAAACTAACTCTAATTTATAAAATAAAGCCAATTCTATGTTATTAAGCATGTATAACTTACTAAGAGACATAAAATAGGAGGAAATAATATAATAAATATTTTTTTCATCAATATCCATTTGAAAAAGTTGTTAAAAATTGCAACTTGGTTCCCAACTTACTCCATAGGACTTTCTAAAAGTAGCTTAAGAACTTCACATCTCAATCTAACACCATATTTCTTAGCACTCCATGTAGTCTTACCACTTTTCTAAAGAAAAGATTTTTTACATTTGTAGGATCATCATTTTTATGACAAGGTATAAAGTGAGCCATCTTTGAAAACTTATCAATAATAACAAATACAAAGTCTCTTCTTTTTTTGGACCTAGTCAAACTTAAAACAAAATTCATGGAAATACCAATCTAAGTTCACTAGGAATAGGGATTGGGGCATACAAACCATGTGGCATCACTTTATACTTAGCCTTTTTGTAGGTAACATGATTAGGATAAAGTTTCTTAACATCATGGCTCATATTAAGCCAAAGGAAATGCTCATACAAGATATTTAAAGTTTTCCTAATGCTAAAATAACCTATCAATCCTCCATGCCTACAAAACTTCTTAAAAGCCTAATTTATTTTCTTTAAACAAAAATCCTTCATGCCTATAAAATTTCTCAAAAGCCTTCTTTCATAAGCTTGAAAAATCATGCAAAAATCATCATTATTTCCATACAAGTCCTTGATATGCTTAAATGCTAACAATTTAGATTGCAAAGTAAAGATAAAAAGACATATTTAAGATAATGCATCAATAACTATATTATCTTTACCTTGTATTTAATTACATATGGAAATGATTCAATAAACTTTATCCATTTTACATGCCTCCTATACAAATTTGCTTAACTCTTTAAATGCTTTAAAGGTTTAAAATCAATATGGATGACAAACTCTTTTAGCCATAAGTAGTGTTACCATATCTTCAAAACCTAAACCAAAGTATAGAGCTTTTTATCATAGATGGGATAGTTGAAAGCCGCTCCACTTTGTTTTCCATTGAAATACGCAATAGGCCTTTTCTCTTATAATAACACAACTCTAATACCTACACTTGAGGCATCACACTCAATTTCAAAAGTTTTAGCAAAATTAAAAAGAGCAAGTAAAGATAAAAAAACTCAACATTTCCTTTAATAAATTAAAATCTTTTTTTACTTTTCTCCCTAATGAAAACTCATATTTTTCTTTACTAATTCATTCAAAGGTGTATCTAGAATGCTAAAATCCTTACAAATCTCCTATAGAAACTAGCTAACCTAAAAAAACTTCTTATTTTTCTAGCATTTTTAAGGGTAGGTTACTCCTAAATTACTTTTACTTTTTCTTCATCCATTTCTATTCCTTTGTTACTAACAACATAGCCTAAGAACACAATTCTTTATAAGCAAAAGGAACATTTTTCCATATTAGTATTCACTTTTTCATATTTCAAAACTTTCAAGACATATCTCAAATACACAACATGTTCATTAACATTTTTGCTATAAATAAGTATATCATGAAAATAAAACATAACAATTTTTCCAATGAAAGGGTGCAAAAGATGGTTTATCAACCTCATAAAAGATTCAATGCATTAAACAAACTAAAAGTCATAACTAGTCACTTATATAAATCATATTTTTTCATAAAGGCAATTTTCCATCACCCTCTCTCATTCTAATTTAATAATACTATTATTTTAATTTAATTTTTGAAAACACATATGAGCCATGCAATTCATTTAATATATCATTAAGTCTAGGAAAAGGGTATCCATACTTTAAACTTATTTTGTTGATTGATCAGTACTTAATACACATTCTCAATGACCCATCCTTTTTTGGCATTAGTAATATCAGCATGGCATATGGACTCATACTTTCTTTAATGTATCCCTTAGACATGAGATCTTCCACTTACCTTAAGATCTCTATAGCTTCTTTTAGGTTTGTCCTATAAGTAGGACAGTTTGGAATGGAAGTAATCAAAATAAAGGTAATTTATTGCTCAATTCCTCTCTTAGGTAGGAATTCTCTTGAAGCATCATTAAAGAATACTTCTTCAAATTCCTACAAAAGATATTAAATAATAATAGACAAAATAAAGTTTTCTTAGTTATTGTTCATGTAGTATTCTTTGTACAAAAATACAAGCATTAGCCTAAAAGTATAGTGTGCATTCTTCATATCACTCATCCTTACAAATACATTCAACTTTCCTTTCCCTTATTTTGAACACTTACCTTCCTCATTTTTCCTCTCTTTTTCTTCTTTCAAGTCTTTTCTTTTTCTCATTCTCATTCTCATTCATTTTTACATTCTTTTTCTCTTTTTCTTCTTCTTTCTTCTTTTGCATTTTTATTTGATCTTCATGCACTTCTTTTAGTGATAAAGGTAAAAGAGTCACCTTTCTATCTTTCATCTTAAAACTTTATTTATTCAGGATTTCATTATAAATAACTTTCTTATCAAATTGTCATAGTCTCTTAAGTAATAAATGATATACATGCATGAGAATCATATCACATAATACCATATCACAGTACTTACTAATAGTAAATGCAACCAACACTTACTTAATCACCCTAACCTTTTTACTATCATTCAACCATTGTTGCTGGTAAGGGGTAGGACATTTCAAGGTAGGTAAGCTCAATTTTTTAACCATGATAATGCTAACAACATTTACATAACTACCATTATCAATGATCATATTAAAACCTTTCCCCTAACTTGGCATTATGTATGGAAAATATTCTCCTTTTGATCTTCATTTTTTTCCTTGACTTGAACATTCAAAGTTTTTTTAATAACCAAGGCATCATCATCCATGTCTTCTTCATATCCTTCACTATTTCCTTCTATATAAAGCAATGATTTTTCCTTCTTTTATTCACTTATGGATTATATTTCTCCATCTATTACCATCATCACTCTCTTGTTAGCTCACTTATTAGCAAAATGTTCCAAGCATCTAAAACACTTGACATCTATATGCTTTTAAGGCATTTTAACTTTTCCCTTACCTTTAAGCTCTTTTCCCCTAGGTTTTAGTGATGACTCCACTTTATATTTGATAACCTTATCTTCTTTTTTCTTAACATTTTTATCCCAAGGTTTCCATAAAGCACTAAAACCATAGCTATATTTAGAAGAACTTTTTTTGAGTTATTTTTTCACCTTTATAGCCATATGTACCATTTCTTCTAACTCCATATTATGTTGAAACTCTACCACATTCGAAATGTGTCTATTTAATCCATTGAGAAATCTAGCCATAGTAGCTTCTTAATACTTACCCATATTAGCTTTAATCATGGCAATTTCCATCTCCTTGTAGTAGTTTTCATCACTTTTAGACCCTTGAGTAAGGCTTTGCAACCTTAAATATAACTCTCTTTAGTAATGGTTTAGAATGAATCTCTTCCATATGATAACCTCTAACTCTTTCCAAGTTCTAATAGGTCTTTATAGTTCCTTCAAACATTTGTCATGAGTTGATCCTACTTAGTGATAGCATATTCGATGAAACCAATAATAACAAGCTTAGCTTTCTTTTCTTTGGAATAATTATGATAACTCTATCTTTTTTCCATTCAAAGCAAGCTTCCAGATTTTTTTTAGCCCAAAATGAAAGAATCTCTCTATTGATATTATCAAGCCTAAAATCAACATGATTTATTCTTGTTCTATAACTTTCTCTTCTCAAATTCTTCCATTCACCTCTTCTTCTTTCACTCTTTTTAGACATATGTGACCTTTCACTGCCTTAATTATTACTAGTAACTTTCTTATCATTAAGGGCTCTTTCACTTCGTGTCCTTTCTCTCCTCATTAAGATTGTGTTACAAGATTATCCACGTTTAATTTCCTTAAGCCTATTTTCCATTTCACCAAATCTCAAATTCTTTCCCATAAATTATTGTTGCATGGTTTTTAACATTGAACCAATATCATTGTTCACATTACTTCCTAACATCTTAAATATAAACCTACAAGAAATAGTTAAATAAAGAATAGGACCTTATAAGAATACACTTCTTATTTAATATAGGTCTTTAGTGTTTACACTTTAATTTAAGGCTTTTATAAATGACCTCTTATACACTTGCCTTTTACCATTCTTATCTTTTTCCCACTTGAAGTTTGATGGAAACTAAGAAAACATAACCAATAAAATTCACCCATTGTAGCAATCAATTACCACAAATCAATCCTAATGATTTAATGAAAGATTTCAAGGAATTAAGACTAAATGAATAAGAAAAATAAATAGAGACAAGATTCAAACTTAATTAGAATAGAAGAAGCAAGAATAAAAATTATGAACTAAGAATAGAACATTAAAATGAATGAAAAAAATAATGAAAAATTTAATTCAAAATGAAAAGTTCAAGGAATGATGTAAAGTAAATAATAACTAAAAGCTACTTTTACCACACAATTTCTTGGAACTTTTCTTTCTTGTTTTCACAATGCAATAACTTTTATTTTGATTTTTTATTTTTTTCCTTTGCTTTCTTTTTATTCTTTCTCTTTTTTATCACTTTTAATTTTTTAATCTTTCCTTTTGATTTCCTTGCCCTTGATTCACCTACTTTGTCTTTTTCTTTTTTTACGTAGATCCCTAGGTAATTGAATAACACTTTTGTATTGATGAAATAGGGGGTATTGGACTACTATAGTTAACTATCTCAAATGAAAGAAAAGGTATTCCATTACAATATGTAGTTCCTCAAATTGGTTTTTCCTCTATTTGATTATATTCAATTAGTATAATTGAATGCTCTAGTCTAGCACAAAGGCATTCAACTACCTCAATTTAGTATAGCCTTTTCCTTCAAGTAATTAAATATGAGAATCAAATATCTTAAAAATGGTTGCTCTCTACCTCAATATATTTAAATATTGTACTAATTTTTGTTCAATATTTGAATATTATATTCAATTATAACAAGTTAAAATTCTCAATTTTGAAGTCTAACCAAACACTTTCAAAGCAACTTTCAAGCTAAACCAAAACTATAAATTTAAACACAAATTAACACTAAATTTTCAAGGATTGATGCATGAAAATGAAGAATACTAAGAGCAATAACAATTAGATAATAATTAAACTTAATAACAAAACTAATAACAAATTAGTTTGGATGAAATTTAAGGAATAAGATAAGAACACACAAAAATAATAAAATGATGCTAAAATAGCAAGAATTAAACATAGTTAGCACAAACCAAAACACACAAAGTTAAGATTAGATAGTAAAAACAAGATATAATGAATAGAAAAATCAAAATTAGAATTGTAGAAACTCAATCAAAACAAAGATAAAGTTGAAAAATGGGAAACAAGCTCTGATTACTAAATAATATAGACCTAATATGAACCCATTATAGAGAACTTAGGAACAATTTGCAAATGCTGAGGATTGTCCTAAAGATCAGAAAATAAAAAAAAATAGAGGGATAAAAATGTCATAC
Source organism: Sindora glabra (assembly GCA_020226215.1). Lineage (NCBI taxonomy): Eukaryota > Viridiplantae > Streptophyta > Magnoliopsida > Fabales > Fabaceae > Sindora > Sindora glabra. Next base: position 73,538,956 of record CM035226.1, on the reverse strand, counting down.
TCTAAAATAGATAAAAATAGGAATGATAAATGATAAATGTAGATGCCACAAAAGATAAATCATTTGATAAGTCTTGGAGTTCTTTTAAAAACCTTAGAAAACAAACCCATCTCCCAAATGTTATTTCTCATTTGAATTATGTAAAAGTTATGTTCAATGAGGAACGAGCCTCTTTATATAGTTAGAAATAAAATTTAGCTCATTGTCCCAAATTAACCAAATTGCACTTAAAATTAGCATACCATATAAACTTGTGCTATGTTCGAAGCAAAAAGACAAAATAATAGGTTAAACATGCAATAATATATAAAGCTTAAAATGTCTTAAGAAATGAGAAAACAAGACCCATCAAAGCCCAAAAATGTGCACCTACCTAAGGAATACTTAAATATTAAACTCAATTATTAACCAAAAACATAATAGTATTTGATTATTAACATGCAAAGACAAACTCTAAATGTAGTAATCAAATAAGGTATTCAACTACTAACCCTATTTAGCCAAAATACACATAATATTGGATTTTTACACTATTTCAAGTTTTCATCTATAACTTAAGTTTTGGATGTCTAATTTGGGTGATTTTTATATTACTGCAAATATTAGAGGAATCTCTAAAACTTTTATATTTTAGTTAAAGCTTAGTTTGAAAGTTTGAAAAGTTAAAAGTTATCATAAAATTAATGCTATATTTTTATCCAAGTTATATGAATCTTGATTTTTGGTCTATGTTAAAAGTTCAATTGAGGTGAAACTGATGCCCAAAGCTAGGTAAGACCTATCCAAAAACTTTCAAGTTTTAAGTTCAGTGAAACTATACTATTTTAGTGGTTAAATTTGAGTTACAAAAATTATTCTAGTAAACCATTATTAATAGATTAAATTATAAATTAAGTTATAGGGTTTCAAATTAGGCAAGGCCCCATTCTTCGTAATCCTAGGAGACATATTTATTTAGCCCAGTAAGTTTTGTAGCTTAAGAAGTTAAGAGATCAAATTTAAAGGTTTTATGCATTTAAATGCAAAAAACACACATTCTAGACAATAACTCATCTCTTTTCTAGTTTTTTTTATTTTTCACCATGAGTGGCTAATTTTTCTACATTCGTTTAAGGGTTTAAAAACTCCAACCTTAATTTAACTTTAACACTTATTTTAGTTCATATTAATCTTGATTCATTTATCTTCTACTTCCTTATTCCACTTTTATCTTATGATTATTTTGAGTGATTGACTAATTAGGTCTGTTAGTTAATTATTTTTTATAATCTATGATTATATGATTGATTGCAAACAATTCTCACATATAGGTTGATTATTTTTAATTATAATCAATAGCAATTTGGTATTGAATTTTTATATGTAAATTTATAATCATATAGGAGAATCAAAAGATAAATTAACAATTTCTAGCATGTAAGATTGAAATTGTTAATTTAGTCTTAGCTATTTGTAAAATTAATTGCTCTTGCCAATTAATTAAAGATTGGTGTTAGCCTTGAGTTAATTAGTGGGTGATTAATTTGCAATATTAATTAGGGTTACTATAAGACATTTAGGTAATTTTGTAGCTAAGTAGTTGAATTAGGAATAATCTTGTTGATGTCAATGATAAATCTATATTTGGAGTATGAAATCCTTTGAACTAAGTTTTTATTATTCTACTTCTCTATATTTTAATCTTGCATTCATTGTATCTTTTAAATCTACTTAAAAAAACCCCTTATTTACATTATATTTTGGTTTTGGCTTTTATTCCCTTAGCTATGACTCAGGCTTGCCACTTACTACAATTTACAGCAAGTTTGGTACTAATTTTGGTGTGAAACAATGCACATCAAAATTTTGGCACCATTACTAAGGAATAGATTAGTTAATTTGTTATTCTTTTTCTTTTTCCTTTTCCTTTTTTAACCCTTTTTTGTTTAATTTTCAATATTTTTTAGGCTTGTCAATAGTGTTGGGTAACAAAGTTTGCTATGGAATTTAGGAATTAAACTTTCTAATCCAAGATTTTTTAGTATTCTAAGCATGATCAAGCATTTTAGCCTGTGATCCCAATGTTTTTTTTGGTAAAAAAGATCATTTTGTACCATTTTCTAATTTTTTAATAATTTTTTGTATACTTTTTTTTGTTTTCATTCAATTCTTGTTGCTCTTGGTGTCTGAATGTTTCTTCCCATAATTTTAACTTGAGTTTTAATCCTAAAAGTATGAGGAACTTTCATACATTAAGATGTTATAATTAAAAAATATAACTTTTTTATGGTAGTTTTAATGAGGTACCCATATTTAAAATTGAGCAATAACTTTCTAAGGTAACCTCTTTTGTTAGTCAATTAGATGAAATATAATTTTAGGAAACTTAAATTTATATGGAAGGATTTTCAAGCCCACCCTAACCTTGCTATAGTCCATATTCCTATTTTTTGCAATCCAAATTGATAAAATCATTCAATTTTCAACTGTGGCAACCAAGTGGGTTATTATCAATATCAATCTCCTCCTTAATAATATCCATTAATATATCAATCTCAAACTTCAAGGATGGAACTTGAGGATATTGTTAAGGATATAACCAGAAACACCTTAAAATTTCAATAATATTTAGCCAAAAACATTTTATAATTTCAATAAGAGATTGTAATATCCCGAGCCAATATTTAAGGTTTCATAAATTTTGACACTTTTAGATATTTATATATTTGGTGAATATTTGGTTTTAACTTTCTTTTGGATTTAAAGGTTCAAGGATTTTGGAAATGATATTTATAAAAATATTTAGAATTTAATTATTTTTATATGGACACTCTCCATACGAGATTAAGTTAAAAGAATTTTTATTGTTATAAGGGATTTCTTGTAAAGTAAAAATAAGTTTAGTAAATAAGGATGTAAGGATTTATGAAATAAATCATTTATATTTAATAAATTATTTTAAGAATTTTAAGAATTTGAAATATTTATTTTAGGACTTTAACAATTTATCAAGCTATAATAAAAATTTATATATTTTTATTGGGAGAAATTAAAAAATAATTAAGATTTTAAATAAAATAAGTTTCATAAAAATAAGCTTTGAAATATGTGAATGGTTGAGATTTTATAAAAAAAAATTGAGCTCTTAAGTGCGAGATGCATGGAATCATTACCCATAACTCATATTCTTAACATTGGCTCTCTTATTTTTTTTAAGAAAATCAACCCCCTTTTTCTCAATTTTAGTGCTCTTTTCCCTTTATTTTTATGCCGGTTACTATATTTTTGTAACACTTTTTTAATTTTTTTCCCTTTTATTTTATGTTACCACCTCTCTCCTCCTTACTTTCAATTCTAGACAATAGTTTCCTTTTTTCTTTAGAATTTTTTTGGTTCTTTCTTTCCCTACTGTTATTCTTTGTCTTGCTGACCTTCCTCCATGGTGACCTCGGTGAAAGGTTGCTACCATCATTGCCATTGCAAGCTACATTAATCGCATGTACACTTCCTGTCAAGTAACAACCTTCATCCATAATGGCAGGATTTTGAGTGAAATAAATCATTAACATTTTGGATGGGTTATTTCGGCCATCCTACTTTGGTTTTCATTTAATTAAGTTATCGTTGGATGTCAAAGCTCCTTCTTTAGCCAACAGCGCATCTATTTATCACTAGGAAACTATAAATCATAATTAAATAGCAATAAAGGAAGCTACAATTCCTCATTCATCCTGTGTTCTAGCGAGCTCTAGTCAACTTTTAGAGAAGTAAGTAAGTTGTTCAACCACCAAACCATAACATTTTTTCTATTTTTAGTAAGAAAATAATAATAATAAATAGGATTTGGCACTAAATGCTAACAATTAAATATAGATATATGAGTGTTAATTGTGTAGCATCAAATAGGTTGCAAATAACTAAGCATAAATTACATCTTCTCTTTATATTTCATCAAAGGATTTTGAATTTATAAATTATATGAATGGGTAATTGTGAATTGGTATGTGTAATCATATTATTAACTTGACGATTGAAATTAGTAATTATATTTAACATGTATGAACTATATAAAAGTGAATAATTTATAACTCTCTTATAACTATTATCAAAGGATGAAATGTTAAAGAGAATACTTATAGGTTAGTTTCAAGCATGTAATTTATTTATACCATGGATAAAGTAAGGGAATTAATATTGGAAGGTTTTATTCAAATTATATTAGTTTGCTTAAAACACATACATATCACCAATTACATTTACACGAAAAAGATCTATGCATGCTTAACAGAACCTTTAAATGGGTGAAATGCGATTCGTCAAATTAAGTTGATACAGGGGAACCAATATATGTGTGTTTGAAATAATGTAATGTGATATGCAATGCTGCTATGCATCAAAATTAATTAAAAACTGGTTTGCTAGAAAATAATGCAATATAGTAGAATAATATTATCTTATACTATTAATTACTAACAGTATGCAAAAATAAAATGCTGAACATAATGCAAAAATAGATATAAAACATAATGCAATAAATGTAAACAAAATAGATCCAATGTGCTATATGAACGCAGAATGTTAATGTAGAATGTAGGATTATGCAATAACAAAATTGGAGGGGTTTGTGTGAATTTAAATTGAATTAAATGTATTAAACAAAGTAAAAACACAAAGCAATCAAATAGAAAGAAAACCAATGTAACAAAATAGTCAATTTAAGGAATTGAAAGCTCTACTTTAGATTAATCATTGATCAATTAAGATTTAACTTTTCTAATTAACTCTTTAACTTTGGATTATCTAGAACCCTTACAATAATTCATGAATCCTAAGCAATATTACCATCTAGGATTTGATTAATTAAGATTAGTTGATTAAGCAATTACTATAATCTCTATGCTAGATTGAAATTGATTTAAAGATAGAATTTAGTTAAATTGAGAAATTAAATTAGAAACATCCAAATTAATTTCTCAACCCTCTACCCTCATCTATAAAATCATGATTTACCAACCATAATTAAACATCAAAATAGCAAAGAAATAAAAAATCATAAGGATAAACATCAATTATATCAAATCAATATCCAACACAAGTAATTTCAAGAATTCAACACCTAAAACTAGGGGAAGAGGAAAATTAATTGAAAAAAGTCAACATTATGATTTATAACTTTATAATCAAGTACAGGAGAGCCTTAAAATCCTTGAATCAACCACAGGTTTAAGCTTCCATTAATGAAGAACAAAAGATAAACAAGAAGAAAGCTATGCTACTGAATGCTATGTAAAAGTCTGAATAGTCTAATCAGTTCTTCTTATTTATTTGACTTAATTAAGCTAAAACCCTATTAGATTTGGATTTTATGTATCTTAGGATTATAATAATAGGATTTTCTTAATTTTTAGAAGCCTAGGCCTATTTTTAACAAGATAATTAACTCTAATAGTCATATTAGTGGATTTCCATAAGTCTAACTTCCAACTAGTATAAGACTACTAAGATAAAGTAATTTTGATAATCTATGGACATCAAAGTTGTAGGCCTATGTGTTATGAAAATTTGGGCATTGGTTTTAGGTTAATCGGACCTCTACAACTTTAGATATGACCTAAATACAAAGGTAAGCTCAATTGTGACAACGACACAACTTCAACTTCTTAGCCACATATAACCTTAAAATGTCTGAACTAGGCTTAGACCAAACATAAAAATTGTAGTTCCCTCTCTAAGCTTTCCAAAAATATAAAGATTGCCTCAATCCAACATTAGGAGCTCAAGACATAGTTGAAAAATAAAAATAGTATCAAATTCTAGCATTAACCGAATAAATTCAGAATATTGTAAAATTAACCACAAATTATAAAATAAGGTCAATTCTATGAAATTATGCATCTGTCACCCACTAAGAGATATAAAATAGCGAAAAATAAAATAGCAAATATTTTTTTCATTAAATTTTCCCACACTTAGCTTTTGCACATCCTCAAGCAAGACATAACTTTATTCAAAACCACAAAGCAAAAGATTTTACTTTCTAAAGACTTCAAGCTCACAAATCCACAAGCAAGAAACAAAAAAAAGCCAACAAGAAATATAACACATCATGAAGAAAAATCTTGACAAACTTTAAAAAATTAACATAGTAACTTCATTCAAAAAGAATAGATCAACATGGTAGATTCTTACAATATTCACTCTCCATCTCTCTACTACAAGCTTGCTAATTATCTAATTTCCACTACTCAAATCATATGCACCATATAAATCAAAAGGACTTTATTCTAGGTTGTAATGAAGTCAGAGAAAAGGAAGGAAAAATAAGGATGTGAAAGGCTAAAAACTAAAGAAATTAATAGAGCACTTAAATAAAAAATATATGGGCAAATCATACACAATTACAACTTAACACATTAAGTTAAATTTAAATTCAAAAACTCATCAACTTCATTATTTTTCCTTTTCTTTTCCTTTTTTCTTTCTTTTTTTTAATTCAACTTAAAATATTTTATTTTTTCCTTTCCATTCTTCTTTTTTTTCACTTTTCTTTCTTTATTTTTTAATTTTTTACTTTTTTATTTTCTTTTTCCTTTTTCCTACCAACCTTTGATGACTTTTTATAACATATAAATTCACACACCCCTAGGCTTATTCAGAAGCTTATTTCATAAAAATTTAAATGCTTTACTAATCTCTAAGATTAGCTATAGACATTTATTTTTCAATGGAAAAATAAATATGCTCATAGATTAATTAACAAAGAAAAAGAAATAAAAGTTCAAGCAGGCTTACAATAATAAAAACTTTAAGGTTGGCTTATGGCTCTAGTTTAAATAAAGAAAGAATGTCTTAATCATATTTGTGCATGCATATGTAAAATGTAATCTCAAAAAAATTTAAAGTTCTAAATAAACAAATCATGAAAGAACATCACTTAAGAAAGAATGAATTGTCAACATAAGGCTTCAAATATCATAAGGTAAGTCATACTACTAAATTTAATCTATCAATTCAAAATTCATCACTACATCAATTAATTTCAAGAAGAAAAATTATTCATTCCATCATGTTATGAATCTTATCTAACTTCAATTGAATCCTACTCATACAAATGCAAAATCTTCATTAATGAAAAGCATACAAAATGATTGAAAAAGATTTAAAAACAAGTGAAAAATAATTTTTTTTATTTATAAATTTTTATTTTTTGAAAACATAAAAAAGTATTGAATGAAAACACAAAATATAAAATAAATCCTAAGGTTCTTCTCACACTTAAATTTTACATTATCCTCAATGTAAAGCATATCAATATCATCAAGAATAACATCAAGAAAGATAAAGGATATGGAAAATAAAAAAGAAGGGTAAGAGAAAGCAAATCTATAAAATAGTTTGGGTTACCTTTCGAGAAGTATCTTTCTTTAATGTCTTTGACTAGATCATGGCTTTAATCACTTCAACCAGGATCTATTTGAGGATTAGCTACCACTTTTGCTTCCACATGGCCAATCTTTAATTCATCCATCATAGAGGTAACTTGAAAATTAAAACCATCTACCATAAATGTTCCAAGTGCTATTTTTAAGACACTTTTGGTTCCTAAATGCTCAAAATTATCTTGTATGACAAATTCAATATGGTTAGTAAAAGAATTAGAATGACCAAGAAGAAAGCACTCTTTTTCTTTTAAAAGTGAAATATTTTCAACATAATTTTTTTTTGAAAATTTTGGAACAACCTTATTTTCTTCACGAAAAAATATAAAAATTTCAACACAATGTCACACTTAACACCACTATTTCTAAAAGTGCATTCATGGTCATCTACATAATCTATAAATTGAGAAATTTTAGGAAATTCAACAAGCATGTCATCATGGATATTATCAACACATAAATTAGAATTAACAAGCTTAAAATTAACAAAGTCAAAATGATAAACATCAAAATTAGATACGGTAGAATTAAAAATGGTAGAATCAAAAGCAAAAATGTTAAAAAACAGCACTAGCGAAATAAAAAATAGCAAAAATAGCAACAATAGAATTAAAAATAGTAGAAATAAAAATAGTAAAATTAGAAATAGTAAAAACAGCAATAGTAAAATCAAAAATAGTAAAACTAACCTTAATCTAAGTGAGGCAATAAAACATGTTACTGCTAATTAGAAAGTTAGACTAATTATGCAAAAAATAACTAATAAAAGAAGGCAAAGGATGATATCAAATGGATGCTCAACAATGACACCAAAATTTTGATATGCAATGCTATTATGCACTAAAATTAATTAAAAATTAGTTTGCTGAAAAATAATACAATATAGTAGAACAACTAGGTTGTACCCATTGTGATCTCTTGATATTATCTTTTACTATAAATTACTAATAGTATGCAAAAATAAAATGTACAACAGAATGCAAAAATAGATATGAAACATAATACAATAGATGTAAATAGAATAGATATCATACGTTGTATGAATGCAAAATATTGCATGCAAAATGTAGGATTTTACGATAATAGAATTAAGGGGTTTATATGAATTTAAATTGAATTAAATGTATTAAACAAAGTAATAACATAGAGCAAATAATTACAAAGAAAGCCAATTTAGCAAAACAATTGATTCAAGGAATTGAAAGGTTTAGTTTATATTAATCATTAATAAATTAAGATTTGACTTTTCTAAATAATTCTTCAACCTTGAATTATTCATAACCCCTATAATAATCTATGAATCCTAAGCTAGATTACCATTTAGGATTTGATCAATTAAGATTGGTCAATTAAGCAATAGCTATAATTGCTACACTAGATCAAAATTGATTTAAAGATAGAATTTGGTTGAATTAAGAAATTATATTAAAAACCTCCAAATTAATCTCTCAAGCCTCTACCTCTATTTATAAAATTGTGATTTACCAACCACAATTAAACATCAAAATAGAAAAGAAATTAGAAATCATAAGAATAAACATCAATTATATCAAATCAACATTCAACATACGTAATTTTAAGAATTCAGCACCTAGAATTAGGGAAAGAGGAAAATCAATTAAAGAAATTCAACATTATAATTTATAACCTCATAATATAGTAAAGGAGAGTCTCAAACTCTTTAAATCAATCATGGATTTAAGCTTCTATTGATGAAGAACAAAAGAGAAACAAGAAGAAAAGCTATGCTTCTGAATGCTGTGTAAACGTCTAAATAGTTTAATAAGTTCTCCTTATTTATTTGACCTAATTAAGCTAAAATCCTATTGCACTTAGATTGTATGTCTCTTAGGATTATAAAAATAAGGCCTTCTTAACTTTTAGAAGCCTAAACCTATTTTTAATAAGACAATTAGCTTTAATAATTGCATAAGGAATTCCCACAGGTTTGACTTCTAATCAATTTAAGATAACCAAGACAAAGTAATTTGGATAATCTATGAACATAAAAATTGTAGGCTTATGTGTTATGAACATTCTAGTTTTAAGTTAATTAAACCTTTATAGCTCAAAAAATAGCCTAAATAAAGAGATTGGCTTAGTTGGGACAGAAATATAACTTTAACTTCTCAACCATAAATGACCTCTTAAATGTTTAAACTATGCTTAAACTAAAATATAAAACTTGTGGTTTTCTCTCTAAGCTTTCCAATAATATAAATATCGTCTCAATTCGACATCTAAAGCTCAAGATATAATTAAAAAATACAAGTAGCGTCAAAATCCATTATTGGCTGAATAAATTCATAATATCGTAAAATTAATCATAAATTATAAAAATAAGGTCAATTTTATGAAGTTAAGCATGTGTACCCACTAAAAATATAAAATAAGAAAAAATAAAATAGTAAATATTTTTTCTCATTATGATGATACCTATAAAAATGTGTATATACATATACATAATATATATATATATATATATATATATATATATATATATATATATATATATATATATATATATATACATGTATACATACATACATATATGTATGTATGTATGTATGTATGTAGCTTGTGCTATCAAGTACTCAAATAACATGAGTGGAACTATTTTGGAGTATTATAATATTTTTAGCAACAATCATCCATTTTAAAAAATCCATTCTATAAGGTATAAAAAATTAATAATTTTAAGTGTTGAAATACCTACAAAATAAACCTAGAGTGATAATGTCCAAAAGGAAGAATAAGTAATTATCCTGTATTTATAAGTTACCATTGTAAATTGTGAAATAGGAAAAAATGAAATATGGAAGCGAATTAATAGGAATCCTCGAGATAGTGGAGAAATTCCAGGTGAGCATATATCTCATCATTAAATTTTTATCTAGATAAAGTATAATTTAAATATTGTGAATTATATTTTTCTTATTGATAGTATTGGTTCTATATTCATGCATATATATGTATATCTATACTTATGTGTAAACTTAATTCAATGATAAAAGTATAATTAGTAGTTTGAGGGAATATTATTATTAGATTAGAGCACAGAGTGGAAGCATGGTAATAGTGTTTCTAACTATCAACATATTGTACTTAAGTTCAATAATATCTGTATGTTATAGTTGTTTAAGAGAACATAATAGCATTATTATATACTTATACTACTATATGCTTGGAATTATCTAGTGATGAATTGGTGACTTTGCATTGAAATCTTATAAACAATTGTAATGTGAGAGTTAAGCTCTCACGTGTATTCTATCTACAAATTTTGCCATGTATGGCATGGGGAATTGTGACTTACGTTAAAGTAAAGACATTGGAACTGTGAATAGAGATGGAGTGATGATGTGAAATTTGGACGATAAATTCCTAATAAACAATTGTGAAGAATATGAAATCGATCTAAGAGCCGGATGGGAAATTCTAGCAAACAATTAGGAGTAATACAGAATTGACCTATAAATCAAAAAGTGACTAATGTTTATTATAACTGAATAAAGATATTATGATTGGAAATTATTAATAATGTGATTGAGATGATTTATTTGTATTTAAGCTTTAATGGTTATTTGTGATTGTGATGTCTACTTGGAATAGGTAGTATATGATATGATAATGATGTTGCTTACTAATGGATAGATGAGATTTTTATGAATTATGATATAAGATACAAAAGTGTAAGTTATGTGTAGGTGCACACTCAATATAAAACTTGGTATTGTGTAATTCAAAGATCCAAGGAAATGAGTTTATTATTAGTTTCTAATTTTAAACATGGTTAGCATGTAACTGTCATATATAAAGCTAATCTCTTACAAGGTAGTGGTAGGCATATGCTCACTAGATTTCTATAACTCACTCCAATTATTTTCACTATTTTCAAGTTAAAAAATCTATTTGAGCTATGTCATATGCATGAAGAATTAAAGACTACCTGATAAAAGGATTTGACAATTGGGTTTCATTTTAGATTAGAATCAACATTAAAGTAGAGATTTATGATGTGTAGAATTGTTGTATGTGTAAATTTGAAACTATATTGTTTTATTTCTATGTTTGTTATTATTATAACTGAAAATAAAATAAGTTTTACATTAGAGGGTATATGGCCCTTAGGAAGTATCTAAAAAAAACTGACACTCTATTTATTTTTTCATAAAATTTTAAAGTGAATTTTGAGTTTTCTTAGAAATTTGAAAATTTCTGTTGGAAAGAAAGAGTAAAAAGAGTTAAGGCTTATAGAAATCGAGTATTAAGATCCACATTGGTCATGGTTAAAATTAGATCGTGACAGAAATAAAGGTTAATATTCTTAGATTAGGAACACAAATCAGCTAACTTTTCACTAAAGTAAGCGAATTAGAAGAAAATGCTAGTGACATGCTATTAAGAAGTGAGGAAAAAATTAAAGCCCCTAACCCACCCTAATTAGATTTATCAAATGGAAAACTATAGGAAAAAAAAGAAGAAAAGGCTAAAAATTTTAGTATTTAAAAAGTGGAAGTTAATATACTCCAAAAGGAGATTGAAAAGAAGAACCTAATGTATTTGGTAGCACATCCATTATAGAGCTTGATGGAATGACTAATAAAATTGATAGTTTTGAGGTTATGAAATTCCTTCTAAAATTTATTCTATTTTGTTATTAACTCAATTGGTTTTATAGTGCAAGATGATTTTGGATTACAAAGATAGAACGATATAAGGTTCGCACTTAATAAAAATTTGATGTATAAACTTATTTTAGAAGTGGAACCATCACATGACCACTTGGAAGTGTGTTTCATTGGAACCATCCGAGGTAGTATCTTATGAATTGAAGCCTGATTAAAGAATTATAGTCATGTCTAGCTAAAAAAGTTAAAGAAAGCCACTTTTTGGAATCTAACTTGTTTTCTCTTTTTTCTTCTCTTTTATTTTACTTATCTTTTATCTTTTTTTATATTGATATGTTTTACATTAAGGATAGTGTAAGCTTTATGCGTGGGGGAAAGAATTTTAGGATTTTGTTTATATTTTCTTCTATGTTTTCATATTTCTTTTTTGTTTTAGGTTTATGAAAAAAAAATTATTTTTCATTTTTTTGAGTCATTTTAGTTATTTTCTATTAATGAAGATTTTACATTTTTCATAAATAGGAAGAAATCAAACTTAATAGTTTTATAACATGATTGAATAAATTGTTTTGCTCCTTGAAATTGATTAGTACAGTGATAAATTTTGAATTTGGTGGATTGAATTGGGTAGCATGACTTTCCTTGTGAGATTTTGAGCTTTATATTAAAAATTTATATTATTCTCTTTCCTTCTTATGTGATATTTTTCCATGATTTTGTTTCTCTAAAAATTACTTTAATTCTTTTTAAGATTACATTTGCACATGTATACATAAAAATAATAAAGGCATTCTTTTTTAAAGCTAGAACCAAATAGCTAACTTTGAAATTTTATTTTTGATGAACCCCCTTTGAGCTTAATTACCTTTTATTTATTGATTAGCCCATAAGCATATTTTCTAATCTTAAATAATTGTATTTATCTAATCTCAGATATTAGTAAAGTATTTGAATCTCTATGAGATAGGTTCTTGAATAAGTGTGTGTGTGTTGTGAAAATTCATTAACTTCAACTTCAAGGATCAGGTGAAAAAAGAGAATGAAAATAAAAGAAAGAGAGAGAGAAAAAAGAAAAAGAAAAAAATGAAAAAGAATAATGAGAATAAAAAAATAAAAAAAGAAAGAATAAGGTAAAAAAATTGGAATAAAAGAAGGAAGTTAATGAATGTTTGAACTTAAAGATGGATTTTTGTGTTGAATTATAATTGCTTATAATTTACCTTTGTATTTATGGTTCAAGTGGTTCATTAATTTCTTTAGTTTTTTATCTTTCATATTATCATTTTTTCTTCTCTTTTCCCTTACTCCCATTATAACTTTGAATAAAAAACCTTTTTACTTGTGTTATGCTTGTGGTTTAGGTAATAGAGATTAGAAAATAAGCAAGCTTATTGTAAAGAAATTTAATGAAATGAACTTGAGTGAAACATTTACCCTGAATATTTGAGAGTTAGAGAGTGAATTGTGTAAAAATATACTAATTTGATTGTTTTTTTTAATAAAGTTGCTATGTTGATTTGTTTTTAGTTTAAAAAGATTTTTGTTCATGATATGTTATGATTATTGATATCTTTAATTGTTTCTTGCTTTTAAATTTTATGATTTTGAAGTTCTAGATTTTTTTAAATTTTAAATAAATTTATATTTATCCAAGGCCATTTAAAGGCTAAGTGTGTTGTGCTTATGGTTTGGATAATGGAGATTTAATAATAAGCAAGCTTATTATAAGGCAATTTAATAGAATGAACCTGAGTAAAACATTTATCCTAAGTGTTTGAGAATTAGAGAATGAATTATATAAGAATCTACCAATTTGATCAATCTTTTTTGAATAAAATTGTTATGTTGATTTGTTTTGAGTTTGAAAAGATTTTTGTTCATGATATGTTATGATTATTGATATTTTTTATTGTTTCTTGCTTTTTAATTTTATGAATCTGAAGTCTTAGATTCTTTTTGAATTTTGAATAAAGTTATATTTGTCTAAGGTTGTTTAAAGGCCAAGTATGGGAGAATTTAATATATAAGATTTTGTTTATATTATTTCTTCCTATTTTATACCTCTTAGTATGTTATATATGCTTAATTTTATGGTATTGGCTTTATTATTTAATTAAGTGATGGTTTTTCAATATTTTTGAATTATTTAGTTAATGCTTGATTTACACTATTTCATATTTTTACCTATAACTTGAGTCTTGGATGTCTAATTTGGGTTATCTTTATATCATTAGAAAGTTTAGAGGAAGCTATAAAACTTTCATGTTTCTGAAACCTAATTTAAATGTTTGGAAAGTCAAAAGTGGTCTTAAAGTTAATGTTTTGTTTTTATCTAAGCTAAACTTGTATCAATTTTTGGGCTATATATAAAGTTTAGAAGTTCAATTAAGGTAAAACTTTAGTTTTAAATTTAGTGAAACTATATTGTTTTTATGGTTAAACTTAAGCTGCAATCTAAATCATAAAAATTACTACAGTAAAATATTGTTAGTAGATGAATTATAAATTAGACTATGGGATTTCAAATTAGGCAAGGCCTTATTCTTTGTAACTCTAGGAGACATATTTACTTAACTCAATAGGTTTGGAAGAATAGGAAATTAGATCCAAGGGTTTTGTTCCTCTAAAACTAAAGAACACACATTCTAGATGATAACTCTTCTCTTCTCTAGTTTTCTTTGTTTTCCAGCATGAGTAGCTGATTTTTCTACATTAGTTCAAGGGTTTAAACATTCTGACCTTAGTTTGATGTTGAGATTCTATTTTAATTCATATTAATCTTAATTCATCTATCTTTTGCTTTTATGTTCTAATCTTTTTTTATAATTATTTTTTGTGATTGGCTAATTAAGTCTATTAGTTGCTTGCTTTGATAATCTGCAGTTATATGATTTATTATAATTAATTCTCACATGTAGGTTGATTATTTTTATTTATAATTAGTAGCAATTAAATGTTTAATTTTTACATATAAAAAAATAATCATATAAAAGAATCAAAGGATAAATTAGTAATTTCTCACATGTAAATTGTTGTTTAATCTTGGTTATTTTTAAAATTAATTGCTCTTGCTAATTAATTAAAGATTTACATTAACTTTGAGTTAATCAGTGTTAGGTGATTAGTTTGCAATATTGATTAGGGTCATTACAAGGAATTTGGGTAATTACATAACTAAGTAGTTAAATTAAGAGAAAACTTATCGATGTCAATGATAAATTTGTGTTTGGAGCATGAAATCCTTTGAACTAAGTTTTTATTATTCTATTTCTCTCTAGTTTATTCTTGTTTTCATTGTTCCTTTTAAATCTACATTTAAAACTCCCATGTTTAAATTTTATTTTGATTATTGGCTTTTATTCCATTAGTCATGACTTGGACTTGCCAATTTTTATGGTTTAGTATTAATTTTAGTGTGAAATGACACACATCAACCTTTTTGGTATATGTTGATGTTCTTCCTTACTCATTGAAATCACATTAGATATGTTTTGAGAAAAACAATGAAATTTGCATGTTTTTACCCCTTACATAAAGTGAAATAACTCTTACTTAGAATAAGAAATATGAGAATATACATGTCCCTTATTTTATCATGATAGCAAATTATAGTTAATCTACTAGCTCAATAAGTGGACATATGGCCTTAAAGCATATATGAAAGCATCTATCTCTATATATGCATCAACATAGAGGAGGCCAAAGTTTATACTATCAATACTATTATAGAAGACTAATAGTTTTACTCCTTTATTGTCTATGCCAAGCATGCTAATGGATTTTTTTTAACCAAGTGTTAAAAATGTATGCCATAATTGATTTAATAATGTAGAAAGTGAAACTAGTATGTTCAATAAAATATCACATGATATATAAGGTCATTAAATCATATAATCCCATTGGCTATAAATATCTTCTCATTTCAACATTCCAAGATGGTTAGATATGCCACCAATAAAATCATTTGATAGTTAAAAAAATATTTTTCACTTTTGAAGTGATGTTAACTTCTTAAATGACTTAATACATAAGGTTATAATATTGCTAGAAATGGAAAAGACATTTAGTCCACAAATCACGAACATTTTTCAATCATGTCATTTTTAAGAAAGCCACCATCTGTGGTAGTGATACATAACAGGGATGCATATAGTAACTTGCAATGAGATTAAAGCCATGAGACCATGCAATTATTATGTAATCTGCATGAAACTTTCCATGATAAATGGATAATAAATTGTCATAATTCAATTACAATCCTTATTGTATACTTAATTATTACAAATTCATGCAAGACAATAAAAAATCTATAAAAAGCAACTACAATAATAATGTTCAATAATATATCTAATTGTCATGATCATATGCCAACACCATATGTTATAGTCAAAATGATGCAGTTTAGTTATGTTCTAATCTAAGAACATAAACATTTGTAAAGAAGAAAATGTGTATGCTATTTTTCAATAATGAACCATGAGTGAGTGAACCTTAATGAGCCTAAAGACTCGAGAAAGAAAAATTGATGAAGATTCTATCACGACCTAATTTCAGATATCGTGATCGACGTAAAGACATCTAATTGGTATCTAACCAATTAGACATCTTTACAAGCTTGTAAGAAATTATATTTGACTATTTTGTAATAAAAGGGAAATATATGATAGCATCAAATAATATAAGTAAAGTAAATTGCATTACATGTGCAATGAAAAGTTAATCTATGATATTAATATACAGTAGCATAATAAAATTATTTAGTAATACACATAGACTTTAACTATACAGTGAATGACTCAAAATAGTAATTTTTGTTACACTATATCCTATGGAGATCAGAAAGTTTTATGCAATATATCAATCCTCCGTTGGAGCTCCTCGTTCTTTATCTGTAAAATAAAATAATATCGAAAAAGAATAAGTATATAAAATACTCAGTAAGTAGCTACTCAATCTTTATCCCTATAGTTTTCCCTGATCAATCTTCTTTAATACAAATTTAGAAAGATTAGATAAATTCCATATACTTAGCTTTATTCACATTTAATATCTACCATCTATCATATACATTATGTATCAATATTACATCAATAGAAATGGCTAGTATGGTATACAGGTTTTCTCCTTATTTTTTTGGGCCAACCTTTTACCTCCACTTCTTGCCACCTCTCTCCTTTTTTTAGAAGGATGTTGTAAGCCATTAGGCCAATCTCCCCCACACATATCAAGTAACACAAATGAGCCTTTGTAGGCTTTTCGTGCCAATTAAGGCAAAATCATGTCAATCCATCATAACAAAGGTATGGTCAATACCAACTAGCTATTAGCCACCTAATTAATTTTCCTTTATCAATGTAACAAGTATAGATTTCAAATTTAACATTAAAGAGTGTAATCATTGTATATTCTCATAATGTATCACAATTTCAATACATTGAACATTTCACAACTCAATCTAATCTATTACTATATTCTATACCATTAAAGAACATTCAAATAATTACAATAATTCAACACATTATTCCAATCATATTCTAATATCATCACAATGCATTTCTAAGCATCAAATACTTAGTGCATTTTACAAATATTCATTCAACAATACTATTCACATTCAGATTCTAGAACAGGGCAGCAGAGGGCATGTTACCATAAGAGACCCTTTTATGTCTCCTAAAACACCTTCAAAATTTCTCAAATAATTATATGATGTTCTCAACATGTTAATTGACAAATATGAGTCTTTAGGTTTCACAATTAATTAAGAGAATCTGCCCATAAAATTCATGAATCATGCCTTTCCAAAATAGTTTCAATCTCTGGTAGTACTGGAGTTCCAAAGTTGTATGAATTTATTCACTAGGCAAATGAGATTCAATTGTCACAAAATTTGAATATGTTTTAACCAACACATGGATAAGTATCCAGTAATTTTTATGGAATTTTTTACTAATCATATAGTACCCCAAATAATTCAAAAATAGAAGTGAAATTATTCACGCCTTGTTTCTGGGTGAGCTGCACCTTTGTGTAGAAATATCCTTTGTTTTGGTTTCTAAAAATTTCTAAAAATTCCTAATAAATTATATATGTATATTAACATCATAAGAGACTATAAAATGTGTGGATTTTAATTTTTAAGAGGCTCTAGTATGTCCCTAAAATTCGTGGCTTATTTCTGGGTTTTCAGGAATTCCAGCAGCAAAAATCAGCAAAACAATTTCTAAGTTCTTTGTATTCCCTCTTCACTCAAGGCTTAACAAATGGTAATATAATCATTCATTCATGCTAATATTGTTCTAATATCTTTAAAAACAATTCAAGAACACAAGTTTTCAGCACCATGCCTTCATTGCATGACCACATACCTAGCTTCATGAAATCACAATTCTAGAAAGCAATATTGGTAAATTTGTAATCAAAATTCAATGGGAAATCAAGTGAGTTGCTACTCACCTCTAAAATTTTATATTTAAAAGCTTTAAGTTGCTCCCTAAATGAAAGAGTTTCTGATTTGAAGAAGAAGAAGAAGATGAGAGCCCCAAGTTTTGATGATTTCTCCTTAGAAATTCAAGCAAGCAAGTGGAAAAACTTGAAATTTTGTGTTTGATTCGGCTTGTTTATGTGTTTGATTGTGTTGAAAGCTTGAAAAATATTCCTATGGCAGCTGCAATTTCATGCAAGATAAGGAGGAGAAAAGCTGAATGTAGTTTCTCAAGTTTTCTAGGATTTTCTACACAATTCATGAAAATGGGCCTTTTTGCAAATTAGGTTGAAATCTATAAATTTCTTTTGTATTTTTCTTGTGGTTCTAAAGCAGCCAAGAATGAAATTTTATGGACTCTCCTCAGCCCAAAACTGTCCAAAATTAATATAAAAAGAATGGGCCAAATTTTAAATATTTGAAAAATTACATTTTGATCCCAAATCTTTTCAAAATTTCACTTTTACCAAAAATTTCTTAGACAATTTTCAATTTAATCCTTGGATTCCATTTGGGTTTATTAGAAACACATTTGCGCCTTAGTAAATGAGTTTTAATTATTTCAAAAATAATTTTAAGAAATCAAATTAAATTATTATATTTTGGCCCATTTTACCGAATTTCAACTCACTCGTACCCCTAAAATCAAGTTAGACTCTATCAAAATTCCTCTAATATTTTAGGCATATTTCTAACAATATTTTAACTTAAATTTTTATATTTATCAATGTTTCAAAAGGTCTAGAAGAGCTTCCCAGAAGGTTGCCCATCCTTAAAATTTCTCTAAACTAAGCACGTTTGACTAGGAAGTACTAATTTACTTTGATACTTTAAGAGTAGTTCTTGGGAAAAGTCTCCTAGGGATATTACAAATTCCAATTCAATTTTATATAGATTATTTAATATGAACTTCACATGGATCAATTGAGGGTGTAACTACAAATATAAGCTTTTAAAGTTTAAAATTGTCACTTAGGAGGACAATACCTATGACCAAGGAATCAAACAATTTATAACACCAAGAATGGCCAAACTATAAGCCATGCTAACTAAATCAAATTCAAATTGCTATAAAATGCATTTCTATCTTTGGCTAAGTGAAAGAACAATGTACATAAACATTGGATCAACACCATTTTTGGACACATTTAGTGGATGAATAATTTTAACCAATCCCAAATTTAAAAGACAATCTTTGCAGAATCTGAATTATCTTCCAATTTTTATAATTGAACCATTTCCAAATTTAAAAGTTTCTTCCAACTATTTTATACTATTCTCTATTTTTCACTTCTCTAGGAACAAATATAACAACATTGATATAGTCTCATCAAAATCAAAACTATCATGTTCATCAATCAATTCAATAGAAGTCAACTAAGCTAACTAACTTTAGTGCAGTAGAATAGTGCATAAATTGCAACTTGAATACTCAACTCTTGGGCATTTTAATTACTGCATTTATAATTATATGTTTAAATTTATAATTAAGCTTATTTGTCATGAGCATTTAGCAACACATATTCAATCGAAGGATATACCCCTTGTTGATTAAAAATGAACATATAGAGGACAAATAGGTTAGCAAGGAGAACAAAAATATTTATACCTAATGAGTCTTATCAATAGATATGTACTTAATAAGTTTTGCCCAAATTAGACTTACTACTTAAAGGTTTGGGTTTAGGTCTAACCATTAAACATTCAATGGTTAGATCTCTTTTAAGTATTACATTAAACTTGTTTAAATAATATATTCTATAACTAACATATTATTATATGAAAATTAATATTATCATATATATAAGGATAATATGATAATTTTTTAAGATAATTAATATTAAAAAATTTAAATTTACATTAAATTATATAGATATTTTGAAAATATTATTTTCTTTATTTTATAATATTAGTTTGTATATTATAAGAGTATTTAATTATAATATAAATAGATAAATAATTATCTATAAGTTAATCCAATAAGACCTTTATTTAACAAAATTAATGATAAGATAACCCACATTTACCTTAAAGGTAATATGAATAGGATGAATGGGTTCAAATAAAAATGGATATGAATGTAATAATAGATATGATTTACAATTGTCAAATGTAATTATTATTGATAGGAAAATAGTAAGATTTTTTTTTTATTAAAAAGGTTTAAAATCATATTGTATTAGTGGATCCATTTTGGATAATTTAAATGGGTTTTGTTGGGTTCTTAATAGGTTTGGATCTTTAATGGATTCAAAGTAGTATATTTTTAATAGGTCTAGATCAAATTAAATTTAGGTTGGGTTAACCAAAACCTAATTTGTTGTTATCTATAAAGTTAGCCCCCTTATCTTGCTAAATGGAAAAAACCTTAATTCGAAGCTCATGTAAAACTAATTATAAAAAATTTTAATGGATCCAAAGTAAAGGATTCTTAATGGATTTACATGTCATTAGATTTGAATTGGGTCTACTCAAACCTAGTTTGTTGCTATTCCTAAGGTTAGCCATTTCATCTTGTCTAAATGATAAACAAAAAAACCTTTAACTTGAAACCTATGTAATGACTAATTGCTAATATATATTTGTAGTGGGGTACCATCAACAAGTTAGAAATATAGAGTCATATCCACTCAATTCTATTATTTTTAAGACCATTGTATTATGCAAGAATCATTGTTACATTTAAAAGAATTGTTGAATTCAATCATACATTAACTAACATAAGAGCTAAAATTATTTTCAAGAGCTTTTTATTAGTAATGAGCTTATAAAAGTAAGTAGTTTTTGAGTTATTTCATTTTTAATAGAAATAATTATAAGTATTTTCTAAATACTTATTTTGCATGAAAATTGAATAAAGATCTAATTGATTGTATAATATGTATTCATATGATCATAATATAGATTCACAAAAGATATGAGTACAAGTTATTTACAATTAATAAAATTATTATTTGCAATATATTGATAAAGTTAGGCAATTTATTAATGCTATTGTAAATTTTAGAATATATGGTTTACCTTATTCATATAAAATTTACAGATGTATTAGATATATTGAATAGGATTATAAATGAAATCCATATAACTATTGTTGAGATAAATGAAATTTCATAGATATTAATTTACTTTACTCTAAATTTTGAGTTATATATAATTATGCTTTTATAGATATAATCACATTTGAATTGCAAATAGGTAAAACTTAATTAAAAGTCAATATGCTCCATAATTTGGTGTTGATATATTCATTAATAGTATAATTATGATATGATAATATATAATTTGGTGATATAACGATCTTAGCAAATTTCAGTACTTGATAACAAGTCTTAGGGTTGAGTACATCATTTTAATTAAATTAGAAAAAAGTTAACTAATAAACTTTAGAGAAATTAGTAAGTATTAATATAAAATTAAATTGATTTTTTAATTTAATTGAATGTCATACAAAGAGGTATCGATAAAGAATTAATGTGGCATGGGAACACAATATACGGAGATTGCTAGTTTATTTGAATTTTTATATGAATAAAGATGTATATAATTGAAATGCAGTTTCAATTCCAGAGTAGATAATCATTGAAATTAAATAATTAAAATATTTAGTTACATAGGAACCAATTATATATATACCAATAAGATCCCCAAACTAGCTTAAGGCTTTTTGTAGATTGCTATTGAATCAAGCTAATTGAGAAAAAATTATTGAACTAAGATATGGAAACATATGTATGGCCCAATCATTAGGCCCATGAATGTGGCCTAGTATAGTTAGATAGTGGGAGTTAATTTTCAAAAATATTGGTTTCTAGAATATTCTCTAGGATAATAATGTCAAAGTTAAAGATATGATTTAGATTATTTAATTTATCAAATAAATTTATATTAAGAGTCCAACAGAGATAATATTAGATTTTTAAATATTTATTAAAGATATATTCCAAATCAAAAATCTTCAATAAATTAGTTTTAAATAAATTAAATATATTTGAAATATTAATTAGAGATATATTTTTAAATAGAAAATATTCAATTAAGAATACATTTGAAAATTGAGAATTGAAAACCTTCGTGATGCACTATGAGCCTTAATGAGCATTATTAGGGCTTAATGAGATATTATGAACCTTAACAAGCATTAGTGGCTTCAATAAGACATTAATAGGGGGCTTAGTGGAATATCATGAGCTTTAATGTGACTTTATGAAGGTGAGGGCATATTAGGAATATCTCTTGTCATAATCCTCTTCTATAAATAAGATCTTAGGATTCTAATTTTTTAGAGTGAGTTTTTGACCTATTAAGACTCTATTAGTTTTTAGACAGTTATCTAAACAATTTATACTATTCTTGATACTTAAGTTTGAATTTATTAGTTCTAATAGTCTAATTCTAACCATCATATTTTAAATAATCCAAAATCAAGTTTATGCATAAATGATGTAAAGTGTTGTAATATTAATCAAAGAGAAGGTGTTTAGATTGAAAATTTGCAGTGGCATATTTTAAGGTATGAGATCCAAGAAAAGAGAATAATTTAAAGGGAATGAATATTTCATAGAACAAAAAGAGCAAAATAAAAGAGAGATACAATGGCAAAGTTGTCAAACAACCCTTAAACACATCAAGTATGTAAAGAGATACTAGACAATTTAGATTTTGTTACTACCATTGAAATTGTTGGGAATTCAGATTATTACATGCAGCGAAAATTCAAAATTTGATCCGAATTTGACGTGATCCCGCAAGTGCACGGGTTTAGTCGAGTTATAGTATAAAAGATATCATCTTCACAGGGATTGAGAGTTGAATACTAACTGAATTTCAAGGTAAATTATCTAGGTAGACCGATTGATATTGTGAATTAAGGGTAAAATGCAAAATAAAGCTTAGTTATCAAAAAGGAAATAAATGGAACTGGTATGGATTAAGTAAAGATTTAATTCAAATGAGATGGAAATGTACTCAGCTTCAGGGTTTCCTTGTGCATTTCATTATGGAATGAAGATAATCCTCTAACCCGGTTTACTGTTAATTTAGATTGCTGGATTACCAAAATAAGCTATACCTCATTGCAAGGCTACTAGCTACTAACCAATAGGTAAAGTACCTAGAATTTCTGTAGTAATCACTCATCTAGGTTGCATTAACATTGCTTGAGAATCCAATTTTAGACATTTCATCCTGTGCAAAAGAATCTAATTAGCTTAATTCCTAAGTCTAATGGAGATTCCCAATGATTATGCAAGGTCTGATTAATTAATTGGTCATTCCAACCTAGAATCAACTAATCCTTTACACAAATCTAATATTCTGGAAGTATTGGATTGTTGAATTACAAAACAGCATAATCAAATCATAAATCAACAGTAAATCTAGCTAGATTATATAAAAATCAAATCTATAAATCCATGAACAAGTTTACCCCAGCTGAGCACTAGGGTTTAGTGTGAATTCATTACATAACCAGCAGAAAACCAGAAAATAGAGAGGGAAATCAAACTAGTCATGAAGCTTTACAAATTCCTTGCTTGAATCTTCAATCCTTTGCTTGAATCCAAGGCTAGTAGTTGCCCTTTGTAACTCCCTTACTTAATAACGCCTTATTCCTCATTTAATAGATAATTAACGCATACTAAAATGTCATTTACTCCAAATTACTCGGAATATCTCAAATTTCTATACTTCATACATATGATCAAAAGCTATATAATTACTCACAAGTTCAACTTTACAAATTGTACATCCATCATATACAATGTCATCAACTATACAAGTATTTACAACTTCAAATACTATTGCCCTTTCTCATGAGAGCCCTTGGAAGCATCACCTGGAATGGTTAGTCACCAAACAGAAGACATAAGAAACAAAGTTTCCCAGTAGCTAGCTATTACCATAAAAACATTTCAAGCCATTCCAGATCCTTAAGCAATTAAGACATACGTTTCGAAATTCGATAATCATTCGTCAACATATTCAATATTTTACTATTGTAGGAAACACACATCACACACACAGCAATTCACAACAATCATCAATCCCATTCAAGGATTTATCTCAATCAATATTTAGATGGCCATCATAGATACTCGTACCTAGGCCTCATATACAGCATCACGCTGTCTTCCCGGGGTCCCGAGCCACAATGGCCTATCACAGTATCACACTGTCTTCCCGAGGTCCCTGGCCATAGGTACCACACACAACAAATGCACTATTATCCCCGGGGATCTCGAGCCTTAGGCCAAACACAGTATTCTACTGTCTGCCCGGGTTGTGCCACAACAATTGCATTAACATTCCGAGGACCCGAGCCATAGGCCAAACACACACAGTATCACACTGTCTTCCCGGAATGCGTGCACAACAATTCCATACACCTTCCATACATAACAATTCCATAACAATCTCATACACATTCCATAACAATCTCATACTCATTCCATAACAATCTCATAAAATACAGAAAATCATGTAATAGAAAACAGCTTAAGGATAAAGCTAGCTACCTTTATAAGCTTCCAATGTGATGTTCCCTTTGCTCTCACCAAAAACTCCTTTACACTTCCTCTTGCCTTTGCAAGTTGTCACTCTTTAGTCTATACAAATATACATCATAATTTCTTATTAGAACATCATCACTTTCTCTAAACCTCATGTATTCTTTACTTTCCCCACTTAATTAAATGCATACTTAGATGCTCTACACTTTGCTTTCAAGCCTTAAAATGACACTTATGAACATTAGAAAAGGATCCAAAGGTAAAGCCATGCAAATCCTGAAGAAATCAAGTCAAAAAGTGAACTCAGCAAAGAACACGGGGGTGAACATGGGCCATGTTCTACCCCGTGTTCAGAACATGGGGTAGAACATGGGCCGTGTTCTACCCCGTGTACATTTCTGATCTTCCAAAAAACACAATTTACATGGCTAAACCTCCTTCTCCCCTTGGCTTCTCAATAGGGAAGTTTCATACACACTTTTATAACTCAAAAATCATCTTCCATAAGCTTCATAACTCATAAGAATCATCCTAATTTCATCAATTTAACCAAATTCCAAACAAATCATGCCAATACTACACATGCACCATTATGCCTCTAAAACCCAAGTGTGTACATCATGGTTTCTTGCCATTTTTACACCAAACCAAAGCCATAAATCATCACAACAACATCTAAAACACCATTAGACATGTTCAAATCATCCTAAACTCCATGATCAACTACCTTTGACCACTCCAACATCAAAATTTCAAGAAAACTAACAAGAGCACAATAAAGAGCTTTTAGAGGAGAACAACTTTACCTCTTGCTACAACTTGAAAATCCTTACTTGGAGCTCCCCAAACTTAATCAAACTTGAGCTTTTCTTCACTTTAAGCACACCAAACTCTTGGTTATTCACATTAAATCCCAAATCCTTAATTATTTACACTTTAACCACACCCGATTCTGCACTTTTGCAAATTAGTCCATAGGGTTTCTGTCTGTTTCAAATTCCTTACATTGTCAGACTTAGACCACTTCCCCTTTTTGGGTTTTCTAACCTCCTCTGATCATTTATACTGCTTAGGAAAATTAATTCTTTCCCTACTATCCTTTTCCTTCAAAATTTCATTTACCCTTACACTCAATTCATTTCAACTTGAGATTCACCCACTAAGCTAATTCAATCATGCTCTTCGTTTCTACAGCCTCAGAATTTAGAAATTCAAATAATAGAATTGAAAATTTGGGATATTACACCCTTAGTGACTTTGGGTCTCTCCTAGGGTTTCTACTGACGGCTCCTCTTTTAATTTTCAATTCTCCTCCTCCCCTTTGATTCTTCGCATAAAACTTATATAAGAAATGTACACGGGGTGCGACACGGCCCGTGTTCTACCCCGTGTTTCTCTGCGAAGGTTGGGCAGCATGATACACGGGGTATGACACTCCCCATGTCTACTTAAGAAGGGTTAGGCAGTATGTTACACAGGGTATGACACGGCCCGTGTTCTACCCCGTGTTCTTCTGCAAGCAGCTCTTTGAAGCTTCGAAACATTCAAGAAAGGTACAGGGCATTCAACACGAGGTTTCCATACCTCGTGTTCTTTGTCAGATGAGCGAATTTGCTTTAATTCTCCACAATTTGTATGGTTTTGGCTCCGGATCCCTTTCTAATGCTCAAATGAGTCACTTCAAAATCTGAGAACAAAATATTAAGTATTTAAGTACCTATTTTCAATTAATTTGCACAAGATACTAAGTAAATAAGTGATGAAACACATAAAATTTAAGTACAATTGTGCATTTATCAATTCCCCCACACTTAAATCTTGCTCGTCCTCGAGTAAGGAAGTAAGAAAACAAAAATTTACTCTAAATTTTTTTTTATATATATAATATCGGGCAATCATTCAACGAATCAGAAATTAGGATCAGGTCATGCCAAGCAATTAAATGAAAATAAAGCAACTAAATAAGTCAGTCTTCAGCATAAAAGCAAAAGAGAATAGCCTTACAGGTAAAGTGTTAACTCAAACTCTCAAGATAAGGCTTGTGTATGCTCTCGAATCAATCAGCTCAGGACTTAATGTTACCATATGCTTGCAAAAACTCTAATCTCCACTACTATATTGTAAAATGCATGCAAATCAGAGGACTTTATTAAGGAAAATGGTGAGGATAGAGGAAAGGAAAATCAAGGGATGAAAAATGATAGAGTCGGAGAGGGGAAAAGACACATTGGCCTTAAGTTCGACCACTGTCAAGTTCCATTGCTCAGCTTAGCATATTACCTTACTTCTATTCCTTGCTTCAACCCCCTTTTTCTCTCTTCCTTCTCTCTTTGTTATATATATATATATATATATATATAACAGTAAATCAGCAAACAAAACTTTTCTTTCTTTCTTTCTTTCCTTCTTATTTCCAAACAAGCTTTTCTTCCTTTTCTTCTTCCCAAATTATTTATTTAACGCCATTTTTTTTTTGTTTTTGTTGTTGTTATTTTTTTTATATATTTTTTATATATATATATTTTTTTACATAAGTAAAGCTATAAATCAGCTTATCCAACTGAGCAGCTCTATGTAAGAACCTCTAAGTGATAACCAACTCATTTAATGTGTCTAAGTTCCCTTAGCAGTGGCTTTAAATGCACATAGGATGGGCTGGGCTAGGTTAGGCTAGAAATAAGAGTTCAAGGCTCAAAGTTGCTGACTAGGGGCAAAGTTGAAAATAGTCTAGGGTATATCAAAGAAGGGGTTCAAATATACAAAACAAATAAAAAAAAGGGTAAAGAAACATGGCCTCATCATTTTTGACATGCAAAATACATAAAATGTAGCCTCAAAAAGAGCAAATGCAAGTTCTAGAGCAAAAAGTCAAGAGTAAGACATAATCCCTCAAGAAGATAAAAATAAGCTTCAAATTCTAATGTGAAAAGTTGCTCAATAGGCTCAAGTCTCACGAGGATCAATTATACTCATTGCTTTTAGCTTCAAGCTTTAGATTTTTCTTATTAAGTTACCAGTTAATCATTAAAAGAGCAAAGCATGAACAAATCACTTTAGTTAAAAGATTGCCCTAAAAATTTAAAAATTTTTACATATCATTGAATTTAAAAATTTTTACATATCATTGAATTTTGGAGTAAATTCCAGTACTCTAAATCAATCAAGCAGATTCAGGTGCAATACATTCTAAAAGTTGCTCCCCCACACTTAAAATTGGACATTGTCCCCAATGTACAAAAAAAAGTAAATGGAAAAACAGATTCAGAGAAAAGATGGGGGACTGGAACTTCCCTGAAAAGTGGAGCATTGTTGTCCATTACAGAACATGGCTTCAGGGGGATCCACTAGCAAAGACAGATTAGAAGAGAGAGAAGAGACTGCTAA
Organism: Sindora glabra; assembly: GCA_020226215.1. NCBI lineage: Eukaryota > Viridiplantae > Streptophyta > Magnoliopsida > Fabales > Fabaceae > Sindora > Sindora glabra. The sequence continues at coordinate 73,510,530 of CM035226.1, read as the reverse complement.
TCTAGAAGAAAGGAGATGCATTACTGGGATAAAATACGCTGTTAGTTATTACAGACATAAATATTAAAAGTGCATGAAAATAAAAGAAAAATAGTTAAAATAATAAAAGTTGAATGAAAATGCATAACTAATATAAGTACAGACCAAGATATATGGAAATAGAGAGGAGAAACAAGTAAAAAGGAGAATATATATAAGTAAAAAGGAAAAAGAAGCAATCCGAGCTACTTAGTAAGAGGATCTGGATCAACTGGGGAAGAGGGGTGAAAAAGCTTGAACAGGGGCTCGACCATGCTCTCAATGTGTCTGGATCTCCTATCCAAGTCATCATAGAGGCCCTCTATCCTTGACTAACACTCAGAGATGTGCTGAAGCTCAGATAGAATCTGCTGCTGACCAGATAATATATCTCGAAAGTAAGCCTCAGATGAAATTGTTCCACCCGCAGAAGATGATGGACCGATATCAGGAGCGGCATCACCATCGCCATCATCTCCTGGAAAATCATGCTCTTCCTCATGGGGTGGCTGTTGCACAGGCTGGATCCCCATAGCTAGAAGAATGCCCCTACGGAGGGGGGTCATGTGGGATGCTATAGAGAGGGATCCCCATAGCTAGAAGAATGCACCTCCAATGTGGATGGGGACTTTCTGTATCATGCTATACAGGAAGAGGATATCAGCTGTGCTCACTACTCCATGACTGTGCCCCCGACCACTCAAAGTATGACTGAAGATAGAGTGGATGACTCGCCATGCAACCTTTCTAAGGCTAGATGCCTTGCTCTTTGTAGGGTCATAGGTGCTCTCGGTAGCAATATTAGACCATACTCACCACTCTTGGGTTCCATGTGGCAGTCCTATCAGAATATCATGATACTCAGGAGTGGCTACAAATTCTTCAGAGTAAATTCCCAAGTGTACTGATAGTTGGGTCACACTCATAGAATATTAGACTCCCCCGAGACGGAACTGCACTGTGTCAGTCGAATCAACAGTACCAAAGTATCTTTCTAGGTAGAAGGTGCTCAAAAACTATAAAGTAAGTTCTCTGTAGGTAGATTCTATAATTTGAAAGAATGTCTCCCAAGCACCTACACTTATGAGCTCTCGAATCTCATCCTCAAGGTCAAACTCCCTCAAGACTGCCCAATCTATGTATCGACCTTCCACAAATGACCGGTCTTTATGCCTATTAAATGCCTGAATATGGGCCTTATCTGTGAACTCTAGGAATTGGGATGTAGTTGGTCCTCTAGAGGAGGTCCCTCTAGAAGTACTGCCCTTAGAGGTCTCCCTAGCAGTCGTCTTTTGTCTTTTTGACATGATCTGTAAAGGAAAATTACAATGTGAGAGAGAGTTTCACTATGAATTGGATAGTTCCAGGTTTAGATAGTGTCAATCAGCAGATTTCAAGGGCAAAAGATCAGCAAGCAATTCCAATATCCATCCAATGTCAAATAAAGTACAATTTAAAGCTTGATGTCATCAATGCAAATAAGCGAGTAAATCAATGAGGTAAATCATGCAATCAGGTCCCCCAAATAAACATTAAACCTTAAAGAATTTAAATTCAATCAATCAAATCTAGCCAAGGAAAAATTTGGAGGATATGAACATTCCTATAAGTTCTATCATTTATTAAAGTTCAATAAACACAAGTAATTGCAAATAACTTCAAAGAATTCAAGGGAAATGCTCTTACCTCGTGAATTTTAAAGAAAAATCCTAAGTTCTTGGTTGAAGCCAAAGAGGAATCCAAATCTTGCAATTAGACCGATTAAATCGAAGATTGAGTAGTAAAATCGCTTCAAATAGCCAAATAAAACACTTTAATCGGTGTATTTTGGGGAGAGAATGGCCGAAAATGAGTAGAGAGAAACTAGGGCACAGAGGAAGCTGAAGAGAATGAACGAAAATGGAGGAGTTTTGCCCATTAAAAGCTCGTCCGCCCAGGAACACAGGGAGCGACACGGCCCGTGTTGTACCCCGTGTTTCTCTGCGAATGAGTATTCTGGATTTCGCAAACATACACGGGGTTTGACATATCCCGTGTTCTTCCTCGTGTTTCTCTCTAAAAGATACTAACAGACCTCACAATAATACATGGGGTTTTAACACGTCCCATGTTGTATCCCGTGTTTCTCTCTGGAAGGCTCATGTTCAAAAATCATTATTATTGGTTCAGTCAGTGAGGTACACGGGGTAAGACACATCCCGTGTTCAACACCATGTATCTCACTGGAATGCCATGAAAATCATAAATCTTTTATACTAACTAGATAGTGAGTTACACGGGGTATGACACGGCTCGTGTTCTACACCGTGTTTCTCACTGGATGCATTTTGAGCCTTCTGTGCAAGAAAATGAACAATAAACATGCATATATTCCTAATTTACCCCAAAGACAGAAACCAAGTGCAAAAATGAACATCTTAAATCAACAACTAATGACTTATATGCCTCAAACTACTCAGAAACTCAGAATGAAAATGGAAAAAATGAAGATTTAAAAGCAATAAAAATAGAAAAATAAGCTTGGGTTGCCTCCCAAGAAGCGCTTATTTAAGGTCATAAGCTCGACCCCTGTTTCAATCAGTCTGGAGCTACCATTATCGGTGGCCTGGCAACATAATGTTTCAATCTCTGGCCATTAACCTTGAAATTGTCAGTGCCTTCACTCCAAACTTCTACAGCTCCAAATGGATACACTTCTCTCATAAGAAATGGTCCAGTCCACCTTATTTTGAGCTTCCCTAGAAAGAGCTTAAATCTGGAACTGAACAACAACACCAAGTCTCCTTCATGGAATTCCCTTCTGAGAATACGCTTGTCGTGCTAAGCCTTTGTTCTTTCTTTATATATCTTGGCATTATTATAAGCATCATTTCTCAGTTCTTCAAGTTCAAAAAGTTGAAGCTTTCTTTTCTCCCCAGCAGATTGCAAATCAAAGTTTAGCAACTTTATTGCCCAATACGCCTTGTGTTCAATCTCTTCCGGCAAATGACAATGCTTCCCGTAAATAAGCCTAAATGGTGCCATTCCAATGGGAGTCTTGAAAGCAATCCTGTAAGCCCATAAGGCGTCATCCAACTTGAGGGCCTAATTTCTCCTTAGTCTAGACACAGTCTTCTCCAATATGCTCTTGATCTCTCTATTTGAAAGCTCCACTTGCCCACTGGTTTGTGGGTGATACGGAGTAGAGATCTTATGGGTTACACCATACCCTTTCAAGAGGGATTGAAATTGATGGACAATAAAGTGAGACCCTCTATCACTGATGACTGCCCTAGGTATCCCAAATCTAGGAAACAACACCTTCTTGAAGAAGCGAACTACAACTTTTGCATCACAAGTCCGAGTGGCAATTGCTTCCACCCATTTGGAAACATAATCAACCACCACAAGTATATATTTGTTACTGCAAGAAGGTGGGAATGGTCCCATGAAATCAATTCCCCAGACATCGAATATTTCAACTTTCAAAATATTGTTCAAAGGCATTTCATGCCTTTTTGATATACTACTAACTCTTTGGCACTGGTCACATGAAGTGACATAGTGATGAACATCTTTGAATAGAGTCGGCCAATAGAAACCTGCCTGGGCAATCTTTGCAGCTATTCTTGAAGTGTCAAAGTGTCCTCCATATGGGGAGGAGTGACAATGGAACAGAATGCTAGCAATTTCTTCCTCAGGCACACATCTTCTAAACAAGCCATCGGCACATCTTCTATAGAGAAGAGGTTCATCCCAAAAGTAATGTTTCACCTCTGCCAAGAACTTCCTTTTCTGCTGATATCCTGCATCCGGAGGGAAAACACCACTCATGATATAATTCACATAATCTGTAAACCATGGGATAGCTGAAGAAGAGACAGCCAACAGATAATCATCTGGAAGGGAATCATTTATTGACATCTCTTTATCTACATCATCTTCTAACTCCTGCTTTAACCTTGAAAGGTGATCAACCACAACATTCTCGGTACCCTTCTTATCTCAAATTTCTAGATCGAATTCTTGTAACAAAAGAATCCATCTGATTAGGCGAGGTTTAGCTTCTTTCTTGCTCAAAAGGTATCGGATTGCTGCATGATCCATAAAGACTATCACCTTAGAATCCACCAAATAAGATTGAAACTTGTCAACTGCATAAACTACCGCAAGAAGTTCTTTTTCAGTTGTAGCATAATTCAGCTGAGCCTCATCTAAAGTCTTGCTAGCATAGTATATGACATGAACTTTCCTATCCTTCCTTTGTCCAAGTACCGCTCCTATTGCATAGTCGCTAGCATCGCACATCACCTCAAATGGTAGATTCCAATCCGGTGCTTGCATAATTGGGGCAGAAATTAAGGCTTTCTTTAACCTGCAAAATACATCCAAACAATCTTGATTAAAATCAAAGGCAACATCTTTGGCAAGCAGGTTAGTTAAAGGTTTGGCAATTTTAGAGAAATCTTTGATGAAGCGTCGGTAGAAACCGGCGTGTCCCAGAAAACTCCTCACTCCCTTTATAGAAGTTGGGGGAGGTAATTTCTCTATGATCTTGACTTTAGCTTTGTCTACCTCAATACCATGCTCTGATACTTGATGGCCTAGGACAATCCCTTCTCTTACTATAAAATGGCATTTCTCCCAGTTGAGTACCAAATTTAACTCCTCACATCTCTGCAACACTTGAGATAAATTAGTCAAACAGTTATCAAAGGAAGTACCATATACAGAAAAATCATCCATAAAAACCTCCATGATGTTTTCAATAAAATTAGAGAAAATAGCCATCATACAACGTTGAAATGTAGCAAGAGCATTACACGAACTAAAAGGCATTCTTCTATATGCAAAAGTGCCATAAGAACATATAAATGTGGTCTTTTCTTGATCATTTAGATATAGGAATTTGGAAGAAACCATAATAACCATCTAAATAATAGAAATGTGAATGCTTAGCTAACCTTTCCAAAGTTTGATCTATAAAGGGGAGAGGGAAATGGTCTTTTTAGGTTGCTTTATTTAATTTTCTATAATCTATACACATCCTCCAACCCGTGACAGTTCTAGTGGGAATTAGCTCATTATTTTCATTTTTTACTACAGTTAACCCCCCTTTCTTAGGAACAACATGTACCGGACTAACCCACTGACTATCTGAAATTGGGTAAATTACCCCAGCATCTAGCAACTTCACTATTTCTTTTTTCACAACTTCTTTCATATTTGGATTCAGCCTTCTCTAATGTTCAATGGAGGGCTTACTATCTTCCTCCATCAATATCCTATGCATGCATATTGAAGGACTAATCCCTTTCAAGTCAGAAATTGTGTACCCTTAAGCTTTTCTATGAGATCTAAGCTACCTAAGTAATTTTTCTGTTTCAAGAGCATTTAGATTTACATTTACTATCACAGGATAAGTGGAGTGGGGTCCTAGAAACTCATACCTGAGGGTAGATAGGAGAGGTTTCAATTCTATCTTAGGTGGTGTTTCTTCCTCAGTGGAGGGATTTTCATACTTCACTTCCGATGATTCAATTGCTTCAAGGAGGGAAAGTGGTGGGCTTGCTTCCAAAAATTCTACATATGCAGCAATCTCCTCATTTTCAACAACTCCATCTGTTACTAGACATGCTTCAAGTGGATCTTGAAGGCATCCCATGAGAAGGGTTTCTTTCACAACCTTGTCTAGCACATCAATCCTGCATATTGAATCTTCACAAACAGGTAATTTAATTGATTCATTCAAATTAAACTCAACTTTTTCATCCCCAACAAATAATGAAAGCCTTCCATTTTTTACATCAATCAAAGCACCCGCAGTGGCTAAAAAGGGTCTACCCAAAATGATAGGAATTTGTGTATCCTCTTCCATTTCAAGTACAACAAAATCAACAGGAATGAAAAACTTACCAACCTTGATAGGTATATCCTCAAGTATACCTACTGGGTATTTCACAGAACAATCTTCTAATTGAAGTGAAACTATGGTAGGCTTCATTTCTTCTATGTTCAGTCTCTTTGCAATCGACAATGGCATGAGGCTCACACTTGCTCCCAAGTCACACAATGCCCGGTCAATAGGAACATTTCCAATCACACAAGGAATGGAGAAGCCGTCTGGGTCCTTAAGCTTAGGAGGTAATTTATTCTGGATGATAGCACTACACTCCTCCATTAGGGCTACAGTCTCATGCTCCTCTAGCTTCCTTTTGTTTGAGAGAATGTCCTTCAAGAACTTTGCATATAACGGCATTTGTGAAAGAGCATCAGTGAAGGGGATATTGATATACAACTTCTTCAATACTTCCAAGAACTTCCCAAACTACTTATCAAGTTTAGCCTTTGCTAGTCTTTGTGGATAAGGGATAGGCAGTTTGTATGGTTCTGGAGGGACATACTTTGGCTTTTCAGGTAATTCCCCTTCTTTCACTTCAGCATCATCAGGAATTGAAGCCTTTTTGCCTTCTTTCTGCACTTCCCCCTCAACCATCTCTTTTTCACCTTCATGAGTGCCATTTGGAACCTTTAACAACCTCCCACTCCTAAGAGTGATTACTTTACAATGCTCCCTGGGATTTGATTCAGGTTGAGCAGGGAGTTGACCAAAAGCTCTAGAAGAAGAAGCAGAAGCTTGTTGAGCTATTTGGGTCTCTAACATTTTTCCATGTGTGGCCAATGAGTTAACTTCGGAGGACAATTGCCTAATGGAGTCCTCCATGGCTCTACCATGCTGCCTAAACTCTTCATTAGTTTTCTCTTGGGAAATGAGAAATTTCTCTAGGAGGCCTTCTAATTTAGAAGTGGAAGAGGGTTGGGTTGGTGGGTTGTAGGGTCTTTAGTTTTAAAAACCAGGTGGTGGTGGCCAAAAACTTGACGTGATCCCGCAAGTGCACAAATTTAGTCAAGTTATAGTATAAAAAATATCGTTTCCACAGGGATTGAGAGTTGAATACTAACTGAATTTCAAGGTAAATTATTTAGGTAGATCGATTGATATTGTGAATTAAGGGTAAAATGCAAAATAAAGCTTAGTTATTAAAAAGGAAACAAATGGAACTGGTATGGATTAGGTAAAGATTTAATTCAAATGAGATGGAAATGTACTTAGCTTCAGGGTTTCCTTGTGCATTTCATTATGGAATGAAGATAATCCTCTAACTCGGTTTACTGTTAATTTAGATTGCAGGATTACCAAAATAAGTTATACCTCATTGCAAGGCTACTAGCTACTAACCAATAGGTAAAGTGCCCAGAATTTCTCTAGTAATCACTCATCTAGGTTGCATTAACATTGCTTGAGAATCCAATTTTAGACATTTCATCCTGTGCAAAAGAATCTAATTAGCTTAATTCCTAAGTCTAATGGAGATTCCCAATGATTATGCAAAGTCTGATTAATTAATTGGTCATTCCAACCTAAAATCAACTAATCCTTTACACAAATTCAATATTCCGGAAGTATTAGATTGTTGAATTACAAAACAGCATAATCAAATCATAAATCAACAGTAAATCTAGCTAGATTATATAAAAATCAAATCTATAAATCCATGAACAAGTTTACCCCAGCTGAGCACTAGGGTTTAGTGTGAATTCATTACACAACCAGCAGAAAACCAAAAAACAGAGAGGGAAATCTAACTAGTTATGAAGCTCTACAAATTCCTTGCTTGAATCTTCAATCCTTTGCTTGAATCCAATGCTAGAAGTTGCCCTTAGTGACTTTGGGTCTCTCCTAGGGTTTCTATTGACGGCTCCTCTTTTAATTTTCAGTTCTCCTCTTCCCCTTTTTGATTCTTCGTATAAAACTTATATAGGAAATGTACACGGGGTGCGACATGGCCCGTGTTCTACCCCGTGTTTCTTTGCGAAGGTTGGGCAGCATGATACATGGGATATGACACTCCCCGTGTCTACTTAAGAAGGGTCAGACAATATGTTATACGGGGCATGACACGGCCTGTGTTCTACCCTGTGTTCTTCTGCGAGCAGCTCTTTGAAGCTTCGAAACATTCCAGAAAGGTACACGGCATTCAACACGAGGTTTCCATACTCTGTGTTCTTTGTTAGATGAGCAAATTTACTTCAATTCTCCATAATTTGTATGGTTTTGGCTCTGAATCCCTTTCTAATGCTCAAATGAGTCACTTCAAAATCTGAGAACAAAATATCAAGCATTTAAGTACCTATTTTCAATTAATTTGCACAAGATACTAAGTAAATAAGTGATTAAACACATAAAATTTAAGTGCAATTGTGCATTTATCAAAATTCTACCTAGGATCCATGCAAAAAGCATAAATCAATGATTAGGGTTTTACATATTGGGCACTCATGTTTCCACTGATCAAAACTTGAGAGTGGATGAATCAAACGCCAGCCGGAAGGTACAGCGTCTCTACAGTATTCACACGGAGTGAACAACGATCTCTCGCCCTCCACGAATCTGCTAGGATGCATTTCTCTCTCTAGGAATTAGGATTCGATATTTTCTGAGTGATTTTAAGGTTTTAGGAAGCTTATGAGCGTGTATTTTTTTGTACTGCCCTCAAGCCCCCTTTTTATAAAACTTAGGCAAGCCACAATCCTAATCCTACTAGGATAATTCTTCTAAAATTCTAATTATACTTAACAACTCATCTTATCCTTATCCTAGAAATAATGAGGAGAGATAGGACTTATCTATTAATTATCTAATATTAGATAATATTATCTCATAATATAAATATCTTAATATTAAATAATTACATATAGTTATCAAATATCAAAATAATATTATCTCATAATATATTTATCTAATATCTAATAACGTAATTATTTGATATTACTTTAATATCAGTAATATCAAATAATATCAGATAATATTATATATATATATATATATATATATATATATTACGTGAATAACACATTATTATTCTTAATAATAATATATATGCACGAAAATACGTTTAATTAATTGGATATTAATATAATTAAAGTCTAATTAATTATTATCTTATTCTTACTCTTTTTGTGTGACCCTGTAGGTTTTTACTACGTTGATAATGACTCATTATTGAGCCATAGATAGTGAGCGGTATCTAGCAATACATCACTGCCACTCAAGTAGTAAGAATGTCTGTGATTCGATATCTACCTAATACATTATCAACGTTTTGCATCATAATCTTTTTTGTAATAATATCCAAATTGAATTGGAGGCATGGAATGTGTCATCCTCGTCAATATTCAATTTATATTTCTTGATACTGAGTAGACTTAAAATAAATTATTAATATCACATATTAATCTAATTGAGCATGGCCATGCATTTTTAAGTCTCACTCAATCAAGGGGCCTAAGGATATTTCTCTTTTATACAAGAGTAACAAAATCTCATCTACATCATTCACTTCCCTTTACACGATTCATGACACACCTAATCAATGCCCTATTCGTCATTCTGATTAAAGGTAACATAGAACAATATTAAAGTGAGTAATTTCTCATGTAAGGAACTGTAGTAACTTTAGGTCAAAAGTTTATGTGTATTTGTGATCATATGAGAATAACTTATGACACGTCTATTCATGCAATATTCTCATAGTGGGTCAGTCCAATACATTGTTCACTAATAATGTACTCATGTATTGACTTGATATCACATATCCATGATTCGTAATCATCAATCACTATACATGCTAGTCTCGATGTACTATTACTATCATTTTCGTAATAATACTTGATTAGGGGCATTTTAGGAATAGCGAAGCTATTCCAAGGATAATTATTATATTAAGTTATAAATCGTGCAGAATAATAATAAAATCATAAAAATAAAATATAATAATTAAATTACCTAAAATAAAATATAATACATTGTATATTATTTTAATTATCTATATGATTAGTTCTTAAGACACACACTAATAGAAATATCTTCAAATTCAACACCACTAAGTTTTGATGTTTACACTATGGAAATAATTTACTTTTCATTTTGCATGATATGACAATTAGTGACTTTTAAAAATTTTAAAAGGTGTATCAAGAAGGTATAATATAGAAATCTTTTGGCTATAATGCATAATTAAAACTTATGAAGGAGAAACCTAATGGTTAAAATCCTTTCAAGAAGTCAGAGTGCAAAAAAAGAGAGAATAATCTGAATAATACTGATTCTAGTAAAGATAATAGCTTAGAGTGGAATGAGGATTCCAAGGAGTCAATAATGTATAGTAAAGAGAGAATAATTTAGGTAATAAAAGTATAATGTGTACTTTATATAGGAGTTTTTTGAGTAAATTGGTTGGAAAATGATTGTAAGGTAGTTAGGTGATTATAAGATAATTAATGTTATAGCCTTTAGAATATCATTATTTATCAAATATGACTTTTTTTTCCCCACAAGACAATGGATGAAATAAGTTTTCACCTAAGCAAAATATTATAAGGATAAGACAATAATATCTTGCATTATCCTATGGAGCTTGTTATTATAAAATTATTCTATGCTTATCTTTATATACTAATAAATAGACATCACATATTATGTATAATATTTTTTTTGTCATTTTCATAATTTAATCATTTAAAAAAATTGAAAATACATTAATGTTTCACTAGAGATATGATAAAAAATAAAAAAATAATATTTTGTAGATTATGTATTAAATTATTATTTTTAGGTCTCAAATTATTTAAATTAATTAAATGTAACTATTTTTGGTGAATAATTATATTTATCTTTATACCTAATTACTATAACATTTATTTGATTATATATGATTTGTAATATTTAAATCTAATTTTTTCCTTACTTATTAGTATGAGAAATTACTTAATAATTATATATAAATTTTTATTCATGATTTATGTTTTTCAAAATTTATTTTTTTCTTATCATTCCTCAATAGGAATGAAATGAATTTTACCTTTAATAACAAGACATAAAGCAAAGTAATATCTACTCCCTAATAATAGAACTTGAGATACTGTGTTCATCCTACTCCATTGTCATCCTTAATGATATATTGAATTCATAACAAAAATATGATAATTTACTAAAAATTAATAATTATTCTAAATTGGGAACTATTTTTTATGCATGAAGTACTATTTATTGATATTACTTAATTCTCATATTAATTAATTGTTATAATTTTTGATAAATTAATCATAGTTATTATTGTTCTACATTCATAATTAATATACAATAAAGTTACATGCACCAAAAATAAGATATAAAATTAAGTGTCAAATATAAATCAAGAACTATCAATTGAATGCATGATAATAGGATAAATTTATAAAGATTAATTCAATTAATATGAAAATTTTGGAATTCAATTTTAAATCTTACTTTTAGTGCATGCAACATGACCATGCTAATATAACTTTGGCATATGTGGTTAGTTACTTGATAAAGTAAATGGAATCTTCTAATCTAAGGAGTCGTTTTGTTAACAGGAATGCAGAGATTAAGTGAAATATTTGATTAATCATTAAATGTCAAAATGAAGTAGAACTCCCATAAAAACACAGGAGGTAACTTACATATTCCTTCATGATAAGTTGGATTTCCTGCATTTTTTATTAAAGTGAATTAAAAAAATACCCTTATTAATATTAACCATTAACAATCTCACTCTTATTTAGTCATTAGGATTCACCTCATTGAAGGGTTAAATATTTTATAATATTTATGATATTTTATGTGGTATTTTTATAATAATATGTGTTTTACATAAGTATCATGAATTTTAAAAATATATATAAGAGATGAGTTATTTTAATATTTTATATATGATTTATTAAGTTAATTTTAATTTTTTATATTAAAATTACAAGTTTAAAAAATTATAATACAAAAGATACAAGACACATCGCTTCAAAGGAAAGAAACTAAAAATAATTAAAAATCATTAATATATCTAATTTTTTTGTATTATAATTATAAACGATATAATAGTTATATTATTAATATTTCTTGGAAAGCTCAAAGTTGAATCAAATAAAATATGATAAATTAATTCTTATGGAATGTCACTTCCTTAATGTAAACTAAACAGCTCTAAGCATTATCAAAAAAGTTCACGAGGAATTTTACTTTTTATGAAGTTTAACTTGTAACAGAAATTTACTTTTTATATAAATCAAATGGTTCCTAATAGTTGATTATCACTCATATCTCCAAAGGAATAATGCTACAAGAAATTCCATCTCCTAAGATGTTTCACTATTGGATTTCTTATTGGATTTTTTTTCAAATTTCAAAGTAATTGAATTAAAATTTAAAACACAAATTTCAATGCAATGAACACAATCTAATAATTGAAATACTCAACTTATTAGAAATTAGAACTCCTCATAACATTATTCTCTTCAAAGCTTAAAGAGTTATAATCCTTGAGTTTGATTTTATTGATAATTACTTTGTATTTTAGTAATTTTCCCTTCTCTTTCACGGAGAGATACCTATTTCCCTCTTCAAGTTCCAACACTAAAGATAATTTGATTGCTCCTTACAATATGATAAATTTGACATAACCATGACTAAATTACAATAATTAAGTAATTACCAATGATTTTAGGGGACAAGAATTATGATACTCTATCAATTTTTTATAGTACATTTATGATTACCGTTTCTAGTTCATACATTTATTTATATATTTAAGTCCATTAATTATCATATTTATTTACATTTAAATAATTTAATTTTTATTATTTTTATTTTTTGCACTTTCATTTTTAATTTTATTAAATTACATTACATTACATTTATAATAAATTATTTCATACTTATTTGGTTGATTCATTTCTCCCACAAAGAAAAAAAAATTACAAACAACATGGCTGATCGAGTGTGGTGATAGTAAGTGCAGATTTAAACTTTTATAATTATACTACCTTTTGGTTGAGGTGCTTAACAGATCAGACAGATCGGACTGGACTAAAATCTATTTAGGTTCGGTCCGTTTAAACTCAGTTCGTTTAGATTTATTTTTAAACAAGTCTGTTTTGACCGATCCGATTCGTTTTGTTAGTCCGCCGGACCAGTCCGTGGGTTAATCCATTTTTTTATTTTAATTTATATTTTATATTTTATTATTTACTATATTTTTATATTTATTAATTTTATTATTTAATTTTATTATTTAATTTTATTTTTATTATACTTAATTATTTTAAGTATTTGTATTTAATTTTTTGATAGTTGAATTGTATTTTGATTAAATTATAATATAAAAATAATTAATAAGATATTTTTTAATGTAAATGTCATTTAAATTATTAAATATAATTTTTTTAAAAAAGATTGGTCCATTTAGGCCTGCGGACCGGTCCACTTTGATCTGCGAACCAAACGAACCAACCAATTTAAACCCATTTTTAAATGAACCTAATTTTTCTAATCTGGTCTGTTGAAAGTCCGCAAGCCGATCCATTTGGTCGACCAATTAAGCACTCCTACTTTTAGGGCCAAAGTAAGATTATATTATTTGTAGCAAAAAAACAAGAAAAAGATTATATTATTAAAGGTTTTCGGTAAAATGATCCTGGATGGCAGCCTCCTTATTTTGCCATGTGAACGATGCTCAATTCGGGGCGTTGTAGTCTGCGCGTTGTTCCGTTCATTATCCCTTTTTTTTGGGTAAAAATTCCACTCATTTCAAGTTGAGCTGAATTTGGCGGAGCCGCTCTGCTGGGGTCCAATTACTTCACCTGCTGGGACCAAAATATGACCTGAGATATTTGTATCCTTCCCCTTTCATGTTTCTAAGGCTCGCGTTTGCTGCAGAAAGATACTGAAGGCTTGCGAAGATGGTTCTGGCGTCAGTAACGGCAAGCTTTGACTTTCTTTGTGCTGCAATAAACACCCGATTTCTGATCAGAAGACCTCTTCCCAGCCGCCACTTCTTCTCAACCTTCGCTTCTCCTCTTTTTCACTCATCTGTACGTTCCCTTACTCTGGATTCTCATGCTCATGAATTTGTTGCTAAAAGTAGTTAAGAATATCTTTGTCGAAAAATTATTCTGGTAAACATGGCATCTTTTGAGGATTTAATCACTTTTTTATTTTAATTTCTTAGTTTCTAGAGGGACCTAGACTGCCTTTTTCCATGAATTTATGTTGGAGGGTGTTTTGAAAGAAACGGTGGGTTTTAGTACCTTCTGAGGATTTGGTCACAGTATGAATGGTTGGTGAAACCAGATTGAATGTACCCTTGAGTTAAGACAGACTTCGACTTCAGTAAACTACAAGGAATTTATGCAACCCTAGTACAACTAAGAGTATATTATCTCCTGAGATGACCAAACGGGGATTTTTTAGTCAAATTGCATAGTTCATTTCATCTCAATTCCAGTTACTGCATTCAGATATAGAAGGGGTCCCTTGAAATTGAAATATTTAACTAGAACAGAATGTTTAATGTATAGTTTGAACGTTTACTTGCTTACAAAAACAGAATGTTGAAGGATTTAACATGAACTTCCTGCAACAAGTTTACTCGCTGCATATTGTCATGTGCAAGGTCACTGATTGAGGCCCAACAGCGTCAGGAAATAGAGATGTACTGAACTAGTTAATTTATTAGTGATGAAATAGAAAGGAATAGTGGCTGGCCTTCCCCTTGTAAAAGCGCATGTATGGATTTTTTTTTTGGCGAGACATAGCAGGAGGGGCAAGCTCAGCTTTTGAGGCTTTCGGATGCTTGTGAAAGGTTAAAGTTAAAATTTGGTGTACACTTTAAGTTAGACTAACTGTGCAATATAACTTAAAATCTTCCGGGGGTAAAAAATATCTATATTAACATAAAACCACCGTTGGCCAGTGTTATTTTTGGTTGAAGTATTAAACATAAAATCTTAGAACTGAAATGATGTTAGTCATTCTTGTAAAAGCGCATGTATGGTTTTTTTTTTTTTGTGGGAGACATAGGAGGAGGGGCAAGCTCAGCTTTTGAGGCTTTTGGATGCTTGTGAGAGGTTAAAGTTAAAATTTGGTGTGCACTTTAAATTAGACTAACTGTGCAGTATAACTTAAAATCTTTTTTTTTTTTTTTGGGGGGGGGGGGGGGGGAACTATATTAACATAAAACCACAGTTGGCCAGTGTTATTTTCAGTTGAAGTATTAAACATAAAATCTTAGAACTGGAATGATGTTAATCATTCTTTTCATTAGTTAGGCAATAGAACTTCGTTAGCTGATCTTTTAGTCCCTGGCCACAAGAGCATGTCGGAGTAGAAACAGTTGTGGCATATAGTACAGTCTCTTTAGCTTTGTGTTTTCATAGTTGAGCAATAAGTTATCTTGGATACGGAACTATTAATCAGATACTACACTGGATCATTTTAAGAATGGTTCACTGTAATGCAAACAAGATTTGTAGCAAATTTTCTTTATTTCCATGTGTCCCCCAAATGTTAAACTCAATCTTTTACCTGTGATGATGTGCATTTAGGGAATGGTTATGCTTGTACTTACTCTTGAATAAATAATTTTCATCATTCTTATATCACAGTAATTGACAGCCTTCCTGTTTCATCATTGCAATATGTGGCTTTTTGACTGTAATTCTTCAGTTTTTTTACAGAAAAAGTTCAATTTGAATCTTCAAAGGTCAGTTCACAGCACTACGGACCAGAAAATATCATGTAGCTTGCTCAAAGCGGAAGATGAGGTAAATGATGATGCATGTGAATTAGTCAATGGAGTGGAGCTTTTGCTTGGGGAAGGTGATGATAGCATCCAAGCCTATCTGTTCAAGGCTGTCAAAAATAACAATGGAATTGGCTTATTGCTTCTCTCAGATATTTTTGGGTTTGAGGATTCTTTCACAAGAGATTTTGCTTATCGAGTTGCTTGCAACGGTTACAAGTATGTTGCTCAACATTGAGCTACCATGAATGCATAATTTTTAAATTGTACATTGCATCATAGACAACTTTCTCTTTATAGTACCCTTCTAGCCTATTTACTCCTAATCTAAAAATTCTGAGAAAAATTGCAGCATTCTGGTACCGGATTTATTTCGGGGAGATCCATGGGCAAAAGACAAGCCAAAGACGATGTTTGAACAGTGGATTGCTAGACAAAACCGTGAGCGGATTGCGAAAGACGTTTCAACATGTACAAAATGGATGGTTGATGAATTCATGGCGGCAGGAATTTCTAAAAAGCTTGGCATAATTGGTTTCTGTTTTGGAGGTGGCCGAGTGTTAGAGGTGTTAGCTCAAGACCGTGGCACTTGTTTTGGCACAGGCGTCTCCTTTTATGGTACAAGAATGGATCCTTTGTCTGCTTCAGATATAAAGGTTCCCGTCTTGTTTATCTTAGGGGACAACGACCCCCATTGTGCTGTGAGTGAAGTACAGAATATTGAGAAGAGAATTGATAGGGGCTCTAAGGTAGTGATATTCCAAGGAAGAGGTCATGGATTCGCTCACCGGCCTGAATCCCCTGAAGAAGATGTGGATGCAGAGCAGGCCTTCATGGTTATGAAAGATTGGCTGCATCACAGTTCGGCTGTATAAAAGAAAACGCGTTTAGATTACGTATGCATGTATGTTAAATACTAATACAAATAAGTATTGCCCTGCCAGCTGAATTTTTCTCACGAATTTTCACTTTTTTTTTTTTTGGGGGGGGGGGGGGCATAAAAATTTAGAAGTAAAATAGGATGTTACTATTTCAAGAATTGAACATGTTACCCTCATTTTTAGGATTTATGGTGATACTTATATATCATCTAATTCTTTGGAATTATTGGCAGTGTGATTGGAATCAATGGACCCTATTAGTTAAATTTTTAACAAATTATAGGATTAAAAAAGTTTAAATTTATCAAATTTACTGAGAATCTTCACTTATTTGCTCGTTATTATAATGTAATTTAAACTTTATGTAATTTAAATTGCTTCACGTGTGCGCCATAAAATTCTATTAAAGGTATATTTAGTACATGTAAGTGTACAACTTTTCCAATACGATTCCTTGGATTACTGGTATATGCATGAGGAAGTAGCAATAATTTCCACCTGTCAACTCTGTGGAAGTAATGCCCTAACATAATACAAGATTAAAATTTTGTTGTAATGTTAATGAAGATGCGGAAGGGATGCATTGATATAATACAAAAATAAAGAAGTAGGAAAGATGTGGATCAATGGGAGATTATAAAGTGTTTTATTTAATTGACGGCATATATTTTTAAAATAGGAAATAATTATAAATTAATAATAATTTTATTTTAATAAAAATAATTTAAAATAGAAAATAATCATCTATTAAAAATTATTAGAATTTGAGTCAAATTCACACTTGATACAAATAATACTTAAAATAAAATTATTAATAATGATTGGAGTCAATTTTTTTATAAAAAAATGGGATTTCTAGGCATGCACTAAGACTAATGTTCTGTTTCGCGTAACAAATAAGTTAATTTATAACTTATTAACCTGATCAATAAGTTATAAGTTAACTTTTAGAAGTATTTCTCGTACTACTTGAAGTAGCTTATAAACTCTAATTTGATAAGTTACTTAGGCTCTGTTTCACGCAACAAATAAATTAGCTTATAAGTTATTGACTTAGTCAATAAGGTATAAGCTAACCTTTAGAGGCGTTTCTTGCATTAGCTTATAAGTTCTAATTCAATAAGTTACCTAAAATAGTTTATAACTTATAAACTACTATTTTTTAAATTATTTTCAAATCTATCCTTATTCTTTTTTTTTTAATTTACAATCCATATCTTTTGTAATATAAATTTAAGTATTTTTAAAAAATATATTTAATTATATTTTAAATAATTATAATTTTATAATAAATAATAAAATAAAAATTATATAAATAAATATATAAGTTTATAAAATATAATTAATTAAATATTAAAAATTATACTTTTATTTTAAAATTTTTAATTACATTAATATAATTTAATTTTTAAATAAATATAGATTATTTTAATTATATATATTTTTATTAATATATCCTTTTATGTCATTTTACAATTTCAACTAGTGCAACAACTAATGTTACGAAACACTTTAATTAGCTTATTAGCTATTAGTTAACTTATCAGTTACCAAGTAACTTATCAGCTAGTTGCACAAAATGGAACCCTAGAGTAGTTTATAACTTATAAGTTATTATTTTTTTTAAATTCTTTCCAAATTTATCATTATTCTTTTTATTAATTTACAATTCATATCTTTTGTAATATGAGTTTAAGTAATTTTTTAAAAATATAATTAATTATATTTTAAGTAATTATAATTTTATAATAAATAATAAAATAACAATTATATAAGTAAATAAATATATTAGTTTATAAAATATAATTAATTAAATATTAGCAATTATACCTTTATTTTAAACTTTTTAATTATATTAATATAATTTAATTTTTACATAAATAAAAATTATTTTAATTATATATATATTTCTATTAATATATCCTTTTATGTTATTTTACAATTTCAACTAATTTAATAGCTAATTTTATGAAACACTTTAGTTAGTTTATCAGTTATCAGTTATTAGTTATCAATTAACTTATCAGTTAACTTATTAGTTATCAGGTAATTTATCAGTTATCAACTAACTTATCAACTATTTGTATGAACCGGAGAGTAATAAAACATATTCATCCAGTCTATTAATAGATTGGTTTGTGCGGAACCGCAACAAACGAGTAGAACTACACAAGTTTGCAAAAATTGAAACTTGCAATTTGCAAGTTTTCAAAGTCTTAAAACTTGCAATTTGCAAGTTCAATATATTAGTCTTCCAACATTTTCTTTTTAAAATCATTTAAAATATTTTTAAAAGGATTTTAAGTCTAAAATGATAATGGTAAATTTTAAATCATATATTATAACATTTTCAATGCAAATCAACAACTTAAGATTAAATAAATTTTAATAAAAAATAATTTAAGCTTAAAATAATTAATTTATAAATAAAATCATTAATTTAGATTGGACTTTTTTCTCAATTATAATTTATTATTTAATATTATTTATATTATTAAGTAAATTTATTTTCATTTATTTTAACAATATTTATTAAATTAACTACTATTTCACATTGATTGATATAAATAATAGATAAATTAACGACATTTTTTTATAAGTTACATGTAACCAAAAATTTCACAGTATATATAAGTTAACAAATATATATATATATATATATATATATATATATATATATATATATATATATATATATACATATATATATATGTATGTATGTATGCATGCATGCATGCATGCATGTAAAGTAAAATGTAAATACGATAAATTAGTCTAAAGATGAAAAGAAAAAGAAATAAATGATGCGTTAATAATTTGATATAATTATAAAAAATTTTGAAAATAAATATGATTATCAATGACATTATTATAAAAATAAAAATCATGAAAAGAAATTCTTGTAATAAAAAAAAAATTCTTTCCTCACATTTTCCTACACTTCCCCCTTGAGATAATTAGTCCGATGCACAATAAATTCTTGTAATCAAATTGACATATACATATACATATACATACATACATACATACATATATATATATATATATATATATATATATATATATATATATATATATATATATATATATATATATTCACTTCGTATCGATCACTTTGGTGATTGAAATTGAAAGACTCAAGATAATTTTAATCAATTTTTTATATATGTTCAAAATCAATAAAAAGAAATTTTATTCTAATTTTAGAATATTATTTCTAAAATGTGAGATATGCAATATGTAATTTGATACTGAAAGTTTGACCTTTTTTTGATATATTAGATAAAAATAAATTAATAATTTTTATATTAAAACTTTAATAATATTTTAATAGATCAAAATATATTCAAATTGAGATATAGCATTCGAAATTTGTATCAAGATAATACGGAGGAAATTTTAATAAATGAAAGGAAAGAAAATGTTGCATGACCTATAAATTAATAAGAAAAATAAGAGTTAAAAGAATATATGCATGGGCTGGTAAGGTAATGCCAGCAAAACAAAAGGAAAAAGAAGTTTGACATTAAACTTATGAAAAAATACCCATAAAATGAAAAAAATAATTTTATTCCAATTTTAAAATATTTTCATTAAAAGAATGAAACTTTATTTATTTTTTACAAATTAATTAAATATAAATTAATAATTTCTATATTAAAATTTTAAAAATATTCTAATTGATTACAATATATTTTTAATTTGAAATATAATATTTAAAAATTATATAAAGAAAATATTGAGAAAAATTATATAACTAAATCTAATTTTAAATTTTTCATTAAAAATAAAATATATCATGAATTAATTCAAATAATACTTTCTATATGTAAATTTTAACTTATATAAAATACTTTTATAATAAAAAATATATTGGATTATATCTATACTATAAAACTATACTGAAATAAACTTATAAATAATAGAAGTAGAAAAAGAAATGGAAACCCACTTTAGGATAGATGAGATAAGGAGAAATAATATGTGAACTCTAAAGTAAAAAAATCTCAACTGATGTATATTAATTGCTATAACAGTTGAGAATTGGTATAACAAATATTAATAGAATTTAATAAATAAATTTAATTTTAAGTTTCACTTATTTTTTAAAATATTATATAATTAATTAATTTAATTAGTACTTTAAATATTAAATTTTTAACTCATTTAAATTTTAAAATAATTTATTATAAAATTAAAATATAATTTATCATATTTGTCTTATTTAATGAGTGAATAATAAAAATGATAAAAATATAAAATATAAAATAAAATAGTAAATAAAATGTAAAGTAATAAAAATTGTCAAAAACTTTTCAAAAAATGTTTTCTAAATACTTAGGCATTTATGCTGTAAAAGCATAAAAAAGAAGGTAAATGATTGGACAATACCAAAAGCAGGGAATGAGTCACTGCGTGAAAGTGCACTGGAGCATTATGTCAAATTGGAGAGAGTCTGATCGAATATTTTTGGTTAATTTCAAAATTTTTACTTAGCGGGAAAAAATTAACTATTCAATTAATTCTAGAGGTCATTTACACAATCATTGCGACATATATTACAGGCAAACTTTAAGAATATTCACAAAACTAATGGTTAATAATAATTGTAAAAAAACCAATGGTTAATAATAACTGGGAACACTGCTTTATATGATTTGTAGGGAACAATTTAAATAAGACGTCTTATGTAGTTAAAAAAATTTGAATAAGTTATTTAATGTAATTAGAAATAAAATTTTATTTAAATAAAATATTTAATTTTAACTTTATTGAAAACATAAAGCTCAATTGGAAAAGAAATCGATAGTTAAAATAATTATATATATAAAGTTCGAAGAAATATGATGTGAATAAATAAGATATATTAATTGGGTGGTAAATTTCAGTTTTGAATAAATTTGAATCGATAATTTAAATTTTTTTAAATATGGTCAAGTATATAAAAAAAAATAAGTGATTCAGTTAATTTTAGGAAGTTATGCAAAAGAAGATGAAAAATTATGGATAAATACAAAAAATATTTCAAAAATTAATTGTTAGTAATAATTATTATATAATTATTATTGAAAATGAAATACTTGTAATTCGTGGGATTAGGAAATTAATGAATTATAAATAAGTTGTTTTATATGATTAGAGAGAGAAAATTTTGAATGAAATATTTAATATGACTAAACATAAAAATATTAAAAAATGGAATAAAATAAAGTAAAAATTACAAAAAAAAAAATAACAATCAGATAATTTTTTTAATATTATGAAAGTCAGGATCAGACGTAAAAGAAGAGAAGAAATAATAGTAGGCTTAAAACTGGTAACATAAGAGATGTCAGAAAGTTAATACGTGGAATAAAATAAAATAAAATCTTACTTAAATGAGATAACTAATATGTAACCAATTGAAATCGATAAAATAAATGAATAAAATAAAGAATAACAGCGTATGATTTATAAAATAATATAAAATAAAAAACAAACCATTTAAAGTTGAAGAAATTAGAAGTAAAAATTAAAAATATTTTGAAAAAATAAAAAATAATAATATTTGATGAAGGAGGGAAAGATTGAGACGTCGCAAAGAATATATGAAATTAATAATTAAATTAGTGGTTAATTGATTGAAATAATAATTAATAATTAATTGTATTAAATAATTTGATTTATTAATAGTATTAACTATTTGTATAAAAACATTTAATAAAATTAGATATTTATTATTAGTTGATTGTGTGTAAAATAACATATAAATATATATATTTCATGACTTATTTAAATATTCTTTTACTTTAATAACATTTTAGATTATAACATATTATTTATGATTTTAAATTTTTTTCAAAAAATTATATCATTATAATTATAATTTATTATACTTATTTATTTATCTTTTAAAAAATAAATAATTATAATTTTCTAATTAAGAAACACTTATAATATTTTGATAGATATAGTAATTATTAAAGTTCATTTTATAACTATTTCTAATATTGAATTTAAATTTTATATATTTACAATTAAAAATATTGATGAATTAAATATTTTAAGTATAAAAATATATTTTTTACAAATAATATGATCCCGTTAATTTCTCTTTTTCTTAATATGTATTATTCCTTTAGTTCAAAAGATATAAAAGATTAATAATTTTTTCAATATATTTTCTATGACATAAAACATATATTCTTTTCTTTTTTATATAATTTGATAGAAAAGGCATGATTATATTTATGTAATTTTTTATTATTATCTAAATATTTTAACATAATTTATTATATTTATTTAATTTTTATTTAAAAATAAATAATTACAATTTATTCATGTATTAAATTTTTCTCTAAAAAATTAATAATTATAATTTAGTATTTTCTTATTCATCAAGGATAGAAATGTAAAAAACTATACAATTACAAGTAGGAATATCTTTTTTTATACTAAATATATATTAGTTATTTCAAAAAATTTACTATCCTAACTTTTTTTAAAATGACTACTTGGGGCTAATAAATTAATTAAAATAATTATTTGTTAAATACTTAAATCAAATAATTGAATTAACTGAATACTACTAAAAAATTATTTGTCAAACACCTTTATCCACAAAAAAATGTCACGTTTCTTTTTCATACAAATGTAAAGAGTTATTTAAGTTTTGTAATTTTTTATATTTTATAAAATAAATATATTTTTACAACTTCAAATTTTTTTGGTAAAAAATAAAAAATTTGTGGTGGGAATAATCATTTTTATTAAAGATGTTAGATATTTAGGTGAATTATATAGGGACCCAAAGTTTTAAAATTCTCAATGATATAACAATTTCAAATATTATTAGATTAAAATTAATTAATTAGATTCATTGAAAAATAGATAACTATAATTAAATAATTTCAATCTAATAATTTAAGAATTTCCTACGCCATCCTAGATTTTGTAAACTTAAGAGTACAATAACAAACATTATTATAGTATAAATTAATACACTCTAGTTTTTAATAGATGATATACTTTATTTACATGTGGTATGACCTTATTTACAATTTCCTTTGTGTATTTAAAGTATTAAAAAGATGTAATTTGTGGTTTGTACCTTTAATAATTTGCCCACTTATATTGTGTCTTTGTTCAAATATAATGAAAATTATTAAATGTAAGTTACATGATCTTTTATTGGACTTAATTTAACGTGATTTCATCTTAATTTATCCATAATTTCACTCATTGTTTCCAATTTACTCTTATTCTTAAGCATTGGTTTGAATGGGAAAGAAATGGATAAATTAATGACATAAATTAGATTTCTAGAATTGTATTTTAATTTAATAGATGAGAAAGAAAAGTATGTATGTGTCAAATTTTGTTATATTTGAAAGAAAAATAGCTATAAATGGATAAAGTGTTAATGATACAAGTCATATATAACATCTTTTTGATATTTTAAATCACTAATGGATAAGTTGCAAATAAAGTTATATCATAAGTTAATAAAGTATTTTTTTTCTTTTATTTTTATACTAAAAAACTTAATTGCAACAAATTATTTAAAATAATTTTGGAACATTGAATGAATTGATTGAATTTTTTTTAAAATTATATAAGTGTAATTAAGATTTATATTTAGTTTTAACTAGAATCAAGCTTAAGTTCTTTTTGTTTTTTCCTTTAGTAATGTAAAAAGGTCCTAAGACCTAATAAAATAAAAACTACTTAATGATAATCTCTTAATCTTAAAGACTCCTAGAACATTAGCAAAAATTAACATGGAAATTTGAAATAGAGGACTATGAATTAAATGGGTTCTTGACTCCATAGAAATGCTTAAATTAGCTATCCTATCCACATAAGTATTTCCTTCTCTATACATGTATTGGATAACAACATCCCATTCTTTCTTCAATAATTTATGTATTGCCAACATTAGTTGGTTTCTTCTATTGTTAGTATTAGTCAAGCCACCAAAAAAAAAATTTAAGGTCACATTCAAAAATAACTGTCTTATATCCTATATTCCATGCAACTTGAAAATCGTATAAAGCTTCCCAAGAGTCAGCTATAAAGGCTGAACAATGATCCAAAGCTTTAACAAAGCCAATTATCTATCTTCCATTCATATTTCAAAGAATGCCTTCACATCCAACTTTATTATCCTTACCTTTGGTTGCACCATCTGTGTTTATCTTTAGCCAATTAACTGAAGGTGGATTCCAACATACTTCCACTTTTCCTAAGATTTGTGATCAATTTTATTATCATTGGCTAGTGCAACACTTATTATTTTACATATTTCTGAATTGTACTAGTTGGCTTAAAAGAGTATTGGAATGAAGTTTGGTGACATGATTTATTTCGCCATTGCCATAATAACTAGCATGTAGTTACCTCTATTATATTCCAACTAACTTTTCATTTGTTATTTCATGCCATAGAGTTGTTGAGGTTTAACTGAAACCAATCGCTAACTGTACATACACTAAAAACTGATATGAAGTATGGATTAACTAACTATAACTAGAGATTTCTTGCAATTGAATAGTCGCATAATACATAGAGGATAGTTTCCTTCTTCTCTAGACACATTCTATAAAAAGGACTGCCATGACCCTATTTACTTGTGTAAGAGTTCATAAGAAGGCAATTATAGACCATTTGCCAAATAAAACATTTTATACATTGAGGAGTTAGAATATTTTAGATTGCTTTCTAGATTTTAATGAGAGAGAGCCATATGCCTTGTATAAGAAGCTTGTAAGCTTCTGTAATTGAAAAAAATTCTTGTTGGATTGTTTAACTAAGACCACATATCAAGACTAGCATTTGGATTTAGAGGAAGGCTAGTTTGAATCTCTTTCATTATAAAATCTTAAAGGATGGTCTGCAATAAATTCCAATGCCAGTCATTATTATTTGTCATAAATTCATTGGCCATTGCATTTTTTGGTTCATTATCCATATAGTTAAGGGAAAAATATATATAGGTTGATTAAAACCTAACCAATTATCTAACTAGAATTGCATTGACTCTCCATTATTAACTTTCGATTTTAAGCCATGAATAATTTCATTCTAGATAGAATGGATGGCTTTCCAAATTTAAGAATTATTGTTAGACCCTTTAAGATTTATAGGCCAATTTCCTCTGAATCCATATTTTCCTTTCATAACCTTCACCTATAAACTATCCTTTTCAGTAGAAATTTTATAGCAAAGTTTCATCAAATATATTGCATTCATCATCTCTAAGTTCTTTAAACCCAGTCCACTGGAGTCTCTAAGTTGACAAATTTTTTACCAACTAATAGGTTGTGTTTTCTTCATATTCCTATCATGCCCCCAAATAAAATTCTTTTGCATCCTTTCAATCTCTAAGCATATTCTTTGAGGGAATTTCTCTATCTATATATTGTATATGGGGATAATTGATATAACAAAACTTGTAAGAGTTATTCTTCCTGTTATAGATAGAGCTTTAGTCTGTCATTTTGCAAGTTTTTGATTAATTTTATTAAGTAGCTCATCATATCTTTTACTATCCTTTCCAAAATAATGTAAGTTAATACCAAGATATCTCTCTCAGTTCTGAGTTTAATAGAAGCTGTTGAGTTCTATAATTCCATTTGTTAAAGGTAGATCCACATTTTTTAAAAACAAAATGTCAAATTTAGTCTGGTTAACCTTTTGGCCTAAGGCTGCATAAAAGATTGATAAATATTTCAAAACACATCTTATTTGGTCTAAAGTAGCTTTTAAAAACAAAATGAGATCGTCAATGAACATAAGATGAGATACAAATGGTCCTAATCTACTAGTTCTAATAGGCTTTCAATTACCTATTTCTACCTCATCCATAGTTATATGAGATAGTTTTTTCATACAAAGTACAAATAAATAAGGAGAAATAATGTCCTCCTATTTGATTCCTTTTGATGGCTAGAATTCAATTGTTTTGTTTCCATTTCAAAGAACATTTAAGTTTAAGGTAGTGACATAATTCATAATTAACAAATGAAGTTGATCAAGAACACTAACTTCTTTCAGCACATCTGATAAGAAACACCTTTTAATTATGTCAGAAGTTTTTTCAAGATCAATTTTAATAGTCATGAATCCTTTTTGCCCTTTCTTTCTTTCTTTTTTTTTTTTGTATAGAGTGGATCATTTCACTAGCCATAATAATATTATACCTCCTCAAAATAAAACTAGATTGATACAGAAAGATTCTAGTTGGGAGAAGAGATTTTAATTTGTTGATAATAACTTTAGTATTGCATTTGTAGCTTGCATTACATAAAGAAATTGGCCTAAACTGATTCATAAATTCTGGTTGACCCACCTTAGGGATCAATGTGATTAAAGTTTGGTTGACATTTTTAATTGCATTCTTCCTTTCAAAAACATCTTTTACAAACATAATCAGATTATGTCCTACCTTATACCAATTTGCTTGATAAAATCCAGCTAGGAAACCTTATAACCTAAAGCTTTTATTAAACCTATATCAAATATTGCATGTTTGATTTCATATGGTGATACTTTTGTATTCAATTTTAATATCTTCCTCTTCAAAAGCAGGAAAAGAAAACCTCATACGGAGAGGAATGTACTGATTAGAATCTTTAGCAAAAAGATTTTTATAAAATTCCATAATCATATTAGTCAATTGATTCTTATCATCAATCCAATGGCCATTGAAATTCTATAACATAGAAACTATATTATATCTCTGTCTTACCATAGTCTTGGTATGATAAAACTTGGTATCTTAATCCCCATCTTGAATCTATATAGATCTCAACTACATTATAGCTCCATCTTATAATAGTTTTGTTGCAGCTATTTTTCAAAATTATCTAAATAAGTATTCCACTTTCCTTCTAAGGCTAATTGAGCCACCTTTATATAAGCTAAAATTTTATTCTTTTTCTATTTGATATGGCCAAGCACCTTCTTATTCCAAGCTATTAACTTTTTTGGGAGATTTTGGATATTATTAAGAAAAGGTTTTTGATAACTCTAATTTTCATTTAGAAATTAAGAGAATTGATTATGCAATAACCATGCAACTTCAAAATGGAATGGCATATTTTGCCTTTTGCTTTTCCCTCTAAAAGTGCCAATTATTAAGGAATGATGGTCTTAATAGACTCTTGGGAAGACCTTAACAATAGCATCGTTAAATTTATACCTCCACTTTGCATTATACAATCCTCTATCTAGTTGTTCAAAAATACGATCATAACTATCATGAATCAGCCCTTTCTAAGTAAAATGTGACCTTTGCCAACCTAAGTTAATGAAGCCACATTTATTAATCCAATTTGAGTATTTTTCATATTTTTTACCCATGATTGGAGCTCTTCCTTTTTTTTTCCATTAGGTGAGCAATATCATTAAAATCACCAATTATAACCCAAAGTTCTTGGATAAACCTTGAAAGCTTTAAAATTTGAGATCGACATTCCCCACGGGAATTAATTTGAGGACTCATATAAACCACTGTTAGATGTCAACATGATTTATTTTCATCAATAACTCTAAGATGAACAAATTGAGATAAAGTATGAATAACTTCTATCCTGACTTTATCTTTCTTCTACCAATTCATATTCCTTTTAATAGTTCTCTACCCTTTTAAATAAAAAAAAATTAGAAAAATACAATTTTTGAAAAATCTTATTAGCTTCACTTGAATTAACTTTGGTTTCTGGTAAAGCAATCACATCTGGTTTATGCTTCTCAATTATCTTATTGGCAAGAACAAAAAACAGGGTTACCAACACCCTTGTAATTCCAAGTTATGAAATTAATTTTTAAAATAAGATTGAAGTGTAATCACTAACCATTTGGTTCATTGTCCATACAAGCATGGATTCCATCAACCTTTGACATATCTATCTGCATATATGAATCATTGCTTTGCTGTGTTTTCTCTACGTGGAATCATAGTTTAGATTTGATGCTAAATTTTCACTCAAATTGATATTTTGGTTAGGAGGTTTTCCATCGTATTAATGTTCATAACATTTGTGCAATCCTAAGTTTGTTGTTCTACATTAGATATGAATTCAAAATTTCATTACTCTCTTGGATGACATTGATTAGCTTTATTTGGTGTAATCTACATGTTAAAATTCATACACATTGCCTTTTCATTGGTCTGAACATTGCCTCTTTCAATGAGCGAGTCCATTATATTAATTTCATTATTGCCTTTGGTTTTTATTATCTTTTGATTACCATCTAGAGAAGTTAAAGCTTTCCATTAATTTTTACTCTCAAGCTTCTTAGAGCTTTTTTACCTATTGTAAGGAACATTTAGGTTTGAATTTTCTTTTTCTACTACCATGTCACAAGCCTCTCTTAAGTCCTTATCTTGTTCATTATCTTCATTCTCAAGTATTGGATTAGCAATGGCTACAAAATGAGAACCCTCATGTTTAGTTTCACTTGTAGTTTTATGTTCAATCTTCATCTTCCTTCTTTGCTTCAGTCTTTGGACTACCATTTAATCTTTAAACTCTATAGTTGGTTGGTTTTGATGAATCTATTGCTTATGAATAGCAGCAGAAGCAATATTGAAAGCAATATTTTGATGCAGCACCTTTGTTTTTGCTAAACACCTTTGATTAGTTTCATAATGATCCTTCTTTTCCTTACTGTAGATAATAAGCTTAAGTTTATTTGATAGATAAAGGTCTAGCTCATTTGATAGATTTAGGATTTGTTTGACATGTAACTTCTTTTTTTAATATTGATTTCATTTTATCTCAATAAAAATTATTTTAATTTATTTATAAATAAATTATTTTATATGGGATATATTAAAAATTGCATGCAATTCAAATAAAAAATAAATTTTTATAATACCATGATAAATATAATATTAAAAAAAGGATAAATTTTTCATATGATATATAGTTTAAATCAAATGAAATAAATGTTAATAAATTTTTTATTAAATTGAATAAATTATATAATAATATAAATATAAATAAAATAAAATTTATTTTATTTAAAATTAAATATTATTTAAAAAATCCGAACAATAGGATGGTCCACAGGGCATTGCAATGCACCAGGCCAATGCTTTATTGGACCAAGGGATGGCCTTAATATTCTCAGATTTGAAGGGCGCTTTTCTTGTGCTTCTTATGTCCATCTTTCAACTTCAGAACCTTTTCATTTGTAGTATTTTGGTGGCTGACTGATTGCTACCGAGCACAGCACAACTGAGTTTGTTAGCCACAATTCTCCTTGTGTTTGATCTCTCCGGTCGACCCAGTTTTGCAATCTCTTATCTTCTGCAGAGCTCCCCCCTCTCGGATTCCACCAACCATGGTGAGACTGCAGTTTTAAGTGCCCACAATAATTGAGTCAGTCCAAAGAAATTAGAAGTGCAACGTTTCATTGAATATACATTCCCGATTGAAATTCTAAAAGTATTAAGTTTAATACAAGGCCAAGACGTGTTGCCAGTCTCTTGAGTATTGCAATCTAGCTTGCACTCCTTTCCTACTCTATGGGTTGCCAAGCACAAGACAGCTAAAAAGTTTGGGGAATCATCTTCTTCGGATTTTTCAGAAGTCAAGGCATCCGTATGCAACTGCAACCCAAGGTACTCTTTTGATCCGTGCTTGGTTTCCAATTATTTGGTACTTACGATGATATCATAAAACTTCTCTGGGCGTTCACAAGAACAACTTCTCATAGGAACGGGGCACTAGTGCATTAGGCTGATAATCGACCATCAGAGCAAGTTATGTGCTTTTATTTGCAAACAATCTTCCATTGTTACTTTTGACTAGCTCCGTGAGTTTTCTTTAATTTTATTGGTTATAATTTCAGCTAATGGTTTATACGCCCTTTCCTTAGGTCTCGAGTGACATCTCTTTCTTTTTTGCACACCAACTGTTAGATTGGATGTTTGAATGGTGTTTAGTTATGTTTAACTTCTTCGGCTGAGGGCCCCCCACTCTCTCCCCTCTTCTTCTTCTGATTTTTTTTCAGTTTATGTTTCAATAAAATTAATTCTTTTTATTTTTTCGGAGTGGATAATATTTATCAAATTCATTTTAGCAACAGCAGCAATTGGGAATAAGTTTATATAGTGTTTTGGTATATGTCTGACATATTACATTCTGCACATATATATATATATATATGTTTCTGTAGATAGTCATTTCTGATGATTCCCATGATTCATTTATCCTTGAACATTAAAAATTTGATCCTCTTGTTTTCCTGCTACATTACAATTTCCATTTATTTGATTCGAATTTTCTTTAAATACTCTTATTTTCTTAGTCAGTGGTCATAAAGACCCGTCATTTTGATCAATAAAAAAAGAGTAGTCATACTTACTCTTCTGATGTGATCAAAGACATGCAGTTCTCTATAGCCTGTTTGTTTTTGAAAGTCTTGATGGAATTTACCTATGCTTGATGAGTTACATGAATTGGAACTATATTGATGATACACGTGTTGTCCATGGATAGCACATTTACAATCTTAAATTTGGATGAATGCTTGCAAACTCCAATGAGGAAAACATTATCATAAAGTGGAGGTTTTTGCAGTGCTAACATCAACTGAATATACGCAACTACTCTGTTGTTCTTTTGCTCTTCATATCTAGACCTAAATTTGCCATGCACTGAGTATTTTGTGCAATAAGTGCACAAGTATTTGCTGAGCTTGTTTTATTTTGTGTCGTTATATGAATGTCTATTATGTCTGAATTTTCTGTGATTTTATCATTGATTGAATTTGTAGTCCAGCATCTTAGCTTTGCAGGTAACAATCCTATAATATGTCACTTATTTTTGTAGAAACTACTGATAAGAACAAGATGATCATATTTTAAATTATCTTTTTTCTTTCTGTGGCATATCCAGGAAACATGCACCACATCATTCAGAAAGCTTGAAATTTTTAAAGCTTCTGGAAACTTTAAAACTTGGTGTATATTTATGTGCCGAATATCTTGTCATACTCAAATGTGGGACAAAAGATGAGATTTCAGGACAAGTATGTCTGCAAACTCGTGTTTATGTATTCTGTTTGTCTATAAACTTAGGGATTCCTTGGATTTGAAGTTTCATTAGATTGAGTAGGCCTTACAGCTTCTTAGAATCCTGAGGTTTATTGTTTGAATTCTCTTATCCTCTTGTATGAACTCTGGAAGTATGTTAATTATTTTTGCTATATTTTGTGGCAAGTTAAGGAAAAGTGCTTTGTTTTGATGCAATGTGAAGCTCCAACAAAGAGTAAATACATCATTTCTGGAGGCGATTTTCATGTCTATGTTGGCTCCATAGGCATAATTTTTTATGTCTAGCTCTGAAAAACAAGTCCTTTCTTTTTCTTACATACTTCCCTAATTTTTGTTCTCTTCATTCTAACCTCTCAGTTGTGTTATCCAACATGTCCACCACTCAAAGCCAGAAATTCCTTCCATGCATAGGTTTCTTTTGTTACCATTTCTTTTATTATTTTTTGGTTTTGTTACATTGTCACTTTTGTTTGTTTTGTTGATTACTATCACTAGGGTTGTTTTATAGAGATCCTTCTATGTTTGAAATGCCTTAATGGTTGGAAGTAAGTATTTGATTGTTGGTTTTGCATGTAAATTAGTTTGCAATGGTAAGTTTAACATAAGATTAAGAGGGTAGCATCTAGGGTCATTGTTCTTGACTAGGAAGTTGTTGAAACTTCTTATCATGTGCCTTATGAAATTTTTGTTTCTTATAACAAATGTGCTTTTCTTGGGGCCATACATGGGGGTAGAGCAGTGTGTAGCACCAATAAAATTTGATTCAAGTTTTTGTTAATAAATAAGGTTATAATGGGACTTTTCAGTTTAACATAAGATTGAGAGTGTAGCATCTATGATTCATTGTGTTTGACTAGGAAATTTTAGGAACTTTTTATTTATGCTATTATTTCTTATTACTGATATGCTTTTCTTAGGGTAAAACATGGGGCAGAGCAGGTGTGCTGGACTAATAAAATTGGGCTGGCAACAATATTATGGGGCTGCTAGGGGAAGCCTTAACTTAGATTAGGTTGAGGTATAGTTTCAACACAAACACATCTTGCATTAATGAAGACTTTCCAGTCTGGCATTCTGCCACATTATCTTGAGAAATAGAATGTTGTTTCTCTTCTTCTTCTTCTTCCTTTTTCTTTTCTCTTCTTTTTTGTGGACAGATGTGTTTTGATACTCTACCAGAAGTAAATAATTATACTTACCCTGTTCGCAGAGACATAAATGCATAATTGTTTTGTGCATAATCATAAGTCATAACTTGTCTCTTCCAAAAATACGGCACTGAGGAGACTAATACTCAAATGTGATTCCATAAGTTGATGTTTCTGAAGATTGCTGGATTCAAATGGGGAATTACAGAAATGGATACCTTTGAATTTGCTAAACATCCTTGGTTCATAGTCCATGAGATGACGAAATTATTTATTTGTTTTCTCACTGTACTTTGTCTGCTTGCAAGGCATATCCACTTTCATAAAATGATTTTTTTAACATTTTGTTTCAGTTTTCTATTAATCACACAAGTTGCTTTATTTATTTATTTTTGTTTGGTAGGGGAAGAAAAAGGGGAGAAATTCGTCTAAATGATATCATGTTAGAGGAAATAAAAGACCATAAATTGGTTTACCCCTTTTCAAGTCTCTCTCTCAGTGAAGCATTTGTTCACATATAACTTAATTTGCTTCCTCAAGTTATTTTGTATGTACTCAGCCATCGGTCAATTTTGTCCTCCAACAGTTAAAGGAAAACAGGGTGCCATTGTCTTAAGGTTTTGTTGACTGAATCTACTTGTTTTCTATCACTATACCTACAATTCCATCTGGAAATTCCAAATATTTAGTGTGACTTTAATTCTGTATATGTTCATCTCTTTTGTTGAATTTTGGCTTTTCAGAGTCTGTTAAAATAGAAAATCTGGTGGAGACAGCTTGACAAAGAGGATGTGGATTTTCTCCAGTTCCTCTGTTTTTACATATTTTCTCAAGATTGGGATGAATTCAATTTTCCAGTCCTCTGATCGAATTTTGTCCAGTTGACATTCCCATCAATCACTTTGTGATTGAAATTTTTGTCAGTCTTCTCCATGAATAAACTATTGATCTTTGCCATTGATGGATGAGCTGCAATTATTCACAAAGCTCCTGAAGAGGTTTTCTGGGAATCATTTGCTTAATCAGGGAAAACAAGTACATGGAGTCATAGAGAAAATAGGATTTGGGCATTTAATGTTAAACAATGATCTTATTGATATGTATTCTAAATGTGGTGAGGTGGGACTTGCTTGCTCTGTGTTTGATCGAATGCCCAAGAGAAATGTGGTAACTTGGACAGCTTTGATGTGTGGCCATTTACGAAATGGTGATGCCAAGACCTCATTAACCTTGTTGTCTAAAATGGGTCATTCCACAGTTAAGCCGAATGAATTCACACTCTCAACCAATCTAAAAGCATCAGGGATTTTGGGAATTGTGGAGAATGGAATACAGATTCATGGTATTTGTGCTAAATCTGGTTTTGAATTGGTTCCTGTTGTGGGAAATTCCATAATTGATATGTATTCGAAATGTGGATGGATTAGTGAGGCAGCAAAAATGTTTAACACCATGCCAAGCAGAAATCTCATAAGTTGGAATGCAATGATTGCTGGATACAATCTTGTAAGAAATGGAGAAGATGCTCTAAATCTATTTCAAAAAATGCAACAGGGAGGAGAAGTTCCTGATGAATATACATATTCAAGTACATTAAAGGCATGCAGTCATCTTGGGGCAGTGAGAGAAGGAACACAGATACATGCTTACTTAATCAAGCAAGCATTCCCATATTTGGTACAATCAACTGTAGCAGGTGCTCTCGTTGATATGTATGTCAAATGCCTGCGAATAGACAAGGCTCACAGGGTATTCAATCGAATTGAAGAGAGGCATGTCATATCTTGGAGTGCACTAATTCTTGGTTATGCACAAGAAGACAATTTGCCAGAAGCCATGGACTTGTTTCGGCAGTTGAGACAGAGCAGACATCAAGTTGATGGGTTTGTTCTCTCAAGCCTCATAGGTGTATTTGCTGATTTTGCCCTTGTACAGCAAGGGAAGCAAATGCATGCCTATACCATTAAAGTACCATCTGGTATAGAAACTACAGTGGCTAATTCAATTCTGGATATGTACATGAAATGCGGATTAACAGATCAGGCAGACATGCTTTTCAGAGAGATGCCAGCAAGAAATGTGGTTTCCTGGACAGCTATGATCACTGGTTATGGAAAACATGGTATCGGAAAATGGGCAGTTGATCTTTTCCTTGAAATGCAGCTGGATGGAATTGAACCTGACAGTGTAACTTATTTAGCTGTGCTCTCGGCTTGCAGCCACTCTGGACTTATTGAAGAAGGTCAAGAATACTTTTCTAATTTGTGTAATACCCAGCAAGCCAAACCTCAAGTAGAGCATTATGCTTGCATGGTTGATCTCCTTGGACGGGCTGGACGCCTAAAGGAAGCAAAGGATCTTATTGAGAAAATGCCATTGAAGCCAAATATGGTCATATGGCAGACATTACTCAGTGCTTGCAGAATGCATAGAGATGTGGAGATGGCAAAGGAAATAGGAAAGATAGTTTTGAAATTAGATGGTAATAATCCTGTGAATTATGTGATGCTGTCAAACATCTATGCCAATGCAGAATACTGGAAAGAGAGTGAGAAAATAAGAGAAATGGGGAAGAAAAAAGGACTAAAGAAGGAAGCTGGGCGTAGTTGGGTAGAGATAGACAAGAAGGTGTACTTTTTCTACAATGGAGATGACACAAATCCACTTACAGAAAAAATTCATGAATTGTTGAAAGAAATGGAGAAGAGGATGATAGTGGAAACATGTTATGTTCCTAACGTGAATTTTGCACTGCATGATGTTGAAGAAGAGTCAAAGGTAGAGAGCTTGAGGTTTCATAGTGAGAAATTGGCAATTGGAATGGCTTTGGTTTGTGGTGAGCCTAAAGGGGGAGAAAGGATGATTAGGATTTTCAAGAACTTGAGAGTTTGCGGTGATTGCCATGCATTCATCAAGGGTTTGTCCGAGATTTTGAAGATTGTTTTTGTAGTGAGAGATGCAAATAGGTTTCATAGGTTTGAGAATGGCGTGTGTTCTTGTGGAGATTATTGGTGATGCCTAACTAGTGATTTGATGGAAATGATTTCAGGCAGGAATTTGGCCGCAGGGATCAATTAAGAGAGATGTTATGCTTAAAATTTTTTTTTTCTTTGTTATTTAACCCAATTCACCTCATTTGTGTTCTACCACTGGGGATTGATAAGTGAACTTGAATCCTTGGTTACTCCATCCATATTGAGTTGTGCCCGTTCTATTGGAACGGAGAACAGGCCACTACCTAGTTCTTATACTGGATTATGATACATGTTCAAATAAGTAGTTCAAGGTCTTCAAATGTGATTAAGATCATGCTGTAGGGTTGATAAAAAATTTCATACCGGAGGGGAAATGTAGATTAATGATACATTGGTTTATTTTTCTTTCATACAGACGGGTTACTCAGTATATTTTACAACATCTTAGCTGTCCTTGGTAAGTTCTTTGTCATGCACCAAGATGCGGAGGGATGGTTACATCATCTGCAGCAAGCATTATATATAAATAGATGACGATGACTCGAGATCAAATTAATGAACTTCTTCAAGTATAGTTTCTCCCCATACTCCCCATGCTGCATCACTTTCAGGTAAATGATCATCCATGATGGCTTGTCTGTTTTCTCTTTTTTTTTTAGGCATAGTGCATAGTTTCTGGTGGGCAGGGATGAACTAAAAGAATCAAAACCAAGGAGAATGAGATATCATTCTTTAAGTTAAATATTTTACGAATGAAATTTTGGAATATATTCTTACTCTTTTTTCTATTATAATTTCTTAAAATGCATGATACATACACACTGCATAGAATGAGAAATGGCTTGGCAATTATGGAATAATCTTTTTGTCTTGTTTGGGATGTTGTGGGTTAGCCCAACTATTTTCGATTATTAGATACTATGTTTTGGGGAGCAATAAGGCAAATAGAGCTCTATTGGAAGTTGCAAGACTTGTTGTTTTTGTGGTGCTTATGGTTGAAAAGGAATGCTAGAATTTTTAAATAGCAGTATTAGCCAACAGTGTTAGTGTGGGACAAGAATTTTTTGGTTACCTCTCATGATTTGTTTTAAAGGATTAGTATGATAAATTGACAAAGGAATTAGAAATTAATCTTAGATCGGTGATAGATTGGTTTCCTTAATATCTTATAGCTTATCTCCATTTATCTTAAGGACTATTTATCCTTTTTATTTTGTATGTTTCCCCTTTCTTTTAAGAATAAGAAAAATGAGACATGAGAGATTGTTTGTATATTGGATATTTAGATTTAGATTATGAACATTGAACTCAAAAATAAATTAATAAAATTAGTTTCGCCTAATTATAAGGGTACTATTCTTTCTTTATATTTTTTCCCCTTTAAGTCTTGAAAAATTGTTATTGAATGATAATTTTCTTACATCACGTTTAGAAGTGAGAAGTTATTTTAGTTTACATTTGGGATAGTATTTGGTTTGTGAAATTAAACATTTTCATGAATTCTAATATTCCTAAGAATATGATTATCAAGAATTTAATTCTTGGAAAAATAACATTACTATGTTTGATTCACTTAGAAATATGCTTAAAAATATTACAATATTATGTTTTAATTATTTTAAATGTTTTGAAAATATTCTTAGATTACTAGAAATATCTTTGTTAAAAATTAGGTGATTAATGGTAGTGGATAGTGGCTAACAGTGATTACCAATAGTATGTGATGGAGGTAGTGGTGGTGGAAGGTGGTTAATGGCTAGTGATGAGTAGCGGTCATTGGCAGTAGGTAGTGGTTGATAATGGGTAGTGAACGACGATAATTACCAGTGGTGAGTGATCGCCAATAATAGTCATCGGTAATAGATGGTAGTGGACGGTGATTAGTGGTAGGTAGTAGTGAACAATGGTTATCAGTGACGGGTGATCATCAATAATGATCATTGGTAATGAGTGATAGTTAGTGGTAGTTACTAATTATAAGTGCTAGTGAGTGATGATCATCAATAATAGGTAGTGATCGATAATGGTCACATGAAATGAGTAGTGGCTAATACTAGTTATTAATGATGAGCGATGATGGATGGTGGTCATTAGCAGCAAGTGGTGGCTTACAATGGTCAATAATGATATGTGGTGGTGAAGTGAAATGTTAATGGTAGTAAGATTTTAATAGAAGATGGGCAAAATAATCTATTTATATTAATAAAATATTCTTATATCATGGGAATGTAGGATATCTACCTTTTCTCATCAGAATATTTTAGGGAAATATTTAATTAAAAACATTCTCAATTTTTTTTTGAATGTGAACTAAATATGAGAACCTCACATTCTTTTAAAACATTCTTGAGAATGTGAGAAAGATTTTGCAAACCTCACATTCTTTTAAAACATTTGGTTCAATTTAGAGGAATGGAAAGGAAATGGAATCAAATAAAGGGGTGATAAATCTATTACTTTTTCAAAGTGTTTGGTTTAATCAGGGAATGGAATCACATTGTTTATAATTCCTTTTCTTATTGTTTGGTTCATCAATCAAGAATTAGAATCATAATAAATTTTTTAAAAATTACATTATAATAAATTTAATAAAAGTAATTGCTTAACTTATAAATTTATAATAAAATTTTAAAAATCACAAAAAAATTTATATGAATATTATTAATAGAATGCTATATGCAATAGTGGGTTTAATCCTAGTTTGATGTGTCTCAACAACCAATGGTAATGAAAACAAATTTTAAATCAGATAAAAATCAACATATGAAATTTTCCAATTTGTGTTAATATTACTTTTAGTTGATCAAGTAGTCAAGGTAGTTTTGATGCTAATATCTTATAAATCCTTTCTTGCACATAGCACATCTTTATGTGCAATTGGTCCATTCCATCGTCATTTAACTCATCATTGGTAAAGCAAAAAGAACAAATAGAAAAAAATTAAATTATTTTCTTCCAACAAAAAAGAACAATTATTTGATATCAATTATTTGATCAAAAGGAAGAAACTAGAAAAATTGCAAAGAAAAATAAGAGAAAACCTCAACCAAAAAGAAAGAAAGAAAGAAAGAAAGAAACAAACAAACAAAAGTTTCTATTCCTACCCTTCTAAATATTGACCCAGAACATGAATTGGGACAAGAAGAGATCCATCCAACTAAAAATTAAACTTAGGTAATTGATCAAAGAATTAAAAAGAAAAAGAAAAAATTTAATTGAAAAAAAATAAAGATCAACTTAAACCTTTTTGGTTGGTTGTGCAAGGTGAAGAAGATTCACTTGATAAAGGAAGGAAGAGATGAAAGAGCCAAATAATTAAAGAAAAAGAATAAATTTAATGGAAAAAGAAAAGAAATCAAGATTAACTTAAACTTTTTTGGTTGATTGTGCAAGGTGAAGAAGATTCACTTGATAGAGAAAGAAGGAGATGGAAGAGCAATGAAGCATAGAATGTGTCACGAAGATTTAGGAGATTTGCGAAGGTGGTGGATGGTGAATAGAAAACAAATAAAGAAAGGAAGGAATGTGAGCAATGAAAATGGGAGGAAGAGAAAGAGAGAGATTAACAACGTAGCAGTATTTTTTTTTATATTATGGATAAGGGATTTTGAAACCTTTATTGGAGAAATGGATTCAGATTGGTGGAATCAAACAAGATTAGGTAATGATAATAAGTACCATCACATGTATACTAAACATTTTAAAAGGGAATTAAATATTTGATTCCATTTCTAACTCATTAAAATCCCCCAAACAAATGCCTTCTTTATTATAATTTTAGTTTCTTTAATAAATAAATTTATTGCATTGGTTTCTCATAAATACATTATTTGATCCTTGCAACATAGCAATTAGATGAAATTGAATTTAGATTGATAACTTTTATAAAATTCACGATAAAATATTTTAATTGACACATAATTCTCTAATGCAATTTCAAGTTCACATTCATTAAAAGAAAAATTAATGAAACTCACTTTATTAAGGTAAAAAATGTATGAGTTATGTTACTTAGAAAACATCTCTAATTTGACTACAAACATCACATGACTTGTTAATTTCTCTCTTGGTGATTGCATGATGGTATCTCATTAGAGATCTATATAACAATTCCAATGAGTCTATGTACTAATTAGAAATTTAGATTTTCAACTTGACTAAAGTTATTAACATAGATTAAATTTGATCAATTTTTGTATATTAAGATGCTAAAATAAAACATTATATTCAATAAGGATAAATGTGGTCAATTTCGACATTAAAAGGACCAAAATAAAAATGAGAAAAGTGAGTGCATGTTTTTGAAAAGAAAAAGAGTGAGAGTGTAATTATGTTGTATCTTGAGAAAGTTAGTGTGATTTCCCATTTTTTTTTCCAATTTTTTAAAAGAATGGTATAGGCAAGTTGCTTTATGAAGTAAGCAAGTTGCTTTGTGGGAAGTTGATCTTGTATTATATATTACCATGTTTTTTAGGGTTTGGAATGATCAAGAATGTCTCTTTACATCATTCAAAACAATTCTTTGTCTTGTTTGAAGCTATATAATGGATGTTATTATCTGACTTTTGTTTCAATTGTTATGCTTAGTCTTTGTTTTTGTGTAGTAAGTAGAATGGATCATAAATTAACTATGATTTTGGAAATAAAAGAGTCAAGAAAATAAAGGCTCGACAAATGCAAAAGCAATAAGAGCAAACACTTCAAAAAGTAATAATGGAAGCATTGGGGTGGGAACCTACTTGCTAATGACAACACTAATGGTCCTATGAGTAATGATTCTTTAATGAGGCCAAATTCTACAATTGCAAATGCCTTGGTAACAAATATTTTTAAAAGGTTGAAGCTTCCATTCCAAGTAAAGGCCTTCAATGATGCATAGTATGTTTAAGATAAGAATATAAGTTTCCACTATTTTATTTTAAAACCATCACTTTAAATATATTGATTATGCAACAAAAGATAGATGGAAAATGAAAACATTAGTCAACTTATGGATCCAAGTCATGCATTATCTTTATCATGATGAATGGATTACTCCATTTAAAAGTTTTCCAGCTAAATTAAGACATAAGGAGTTTTATTATGACCCAATAATAATATTTCATGTTGTTGTTCTAGAAAAGTCCTTGATTGGAGGTATTGGATTATGTTTTTTTAAAATAAAGATTTATCATTTTTTGAACGTTTTAAGTTCTAATAGTTAATTGAGAATTAATGTTTTATTCACTAAGATTTGCATTTGATTGGTTTTGATAATTATTCTAATATTGTTTAGGTTTGAGTTAAGGTGACAACAATTTAACTTTGAAAGGGTGGACTTTAGTAGTAAGAATTGGCATAATTCTCCTTCATAAATTTTTCATACTATTTACTATGTTGCTTGATGTCATGATGTGCAACCCCATCCTCCTCGTAAAAGGTATTTTTTTTACGAGAACAAAGAGAACATAAAAGATTATTGATAATGTTTTACTTGTACAATGTTAAATATAAAGAATGTGGTAGAAAACAATATCAAATGAAGTAATTTTCCCTTCTATCATGGCTCTATATGCATATTATGATTTTTTAATCAAGGTATAAAAGTGATGTCATTATGTTTTATGGTAAAAAATTGAAAGCAAGGTGATAGTTTGATTTTTTTCTTGAAGTAGGGGTTATGCACAATTTATTGACAAAATTTTGAAACCTTTTGTACGTAGCAATTGGAAAAGAAGCAATAAATAAACACTTGAGATTGTTAAGAGTGGTTTAAGAAAATCATCACAATCTTAGTTTTTGATATAGTAGAAATATGATTAACACCTTTTAATGCTAATAAATACAATCTTAATAAGTATGTCTTAACCTTTGCTAGTCATTCTAATCACAAGCTACTTTCCAACATATTCAATTAACACCTGATAAGAAAATCAATATAAAAATAAAAATTATCTTTAGATTTTTTGTAAATTTGTTGCACTTTATATTGGGAAAATATATTTAGATTCATTGTGTTCTATATTTAGAAAATATTTCCAAATTTGTTGCACTCCATATTGGAAAAATATGTCTAAATTTGTTGCACTTTATATTAGAAAAATATTTCCTTATTTGTTGCACTCCAAATATCTTCAGATTTCTTGAACTTGAATAAGTAGCATTTTAACTCTATTTGCCTCTTCTACTTGGGCTCTTTGGGCTAGAATTGCATTCACATGGGCTTCCACTACCTCGTTTATCTTTTTGAGCCTTTCTCTTGTTATTGATCCTTCATTTGAAGTTACGTCCTTCTTTACTTAAGCTTGATCATGCAAAGTATCATTCAGGTTCATATCAATACCATTCAATTATATCTAATATTATTTAATACTCCCTTTCAAGTTGGAACATATATATTATATGCACCAAATTTATCACATATGTAACTTATTCTTGGACCTTAAGGGAACTTTGGCAGCATATTGACTAGTTAGTTATTCGAATTTACAAAATAGTGATAATTTTCTTTGCAACAATTTTCTCTTTTATGAAGTGGCAATAAATTTCAATATATTTGATTCTTTCATGAAAGATAAGATTAGATGCAATATACAAGGTTGTTTGATTGTCACACATAAACTCCATAGGACTAAGTGTATGCAGTTTTAGCTCTTGTAACAATTATTTTAGCCATACAAGTTTACAAGTAGTCAATGATATAATATGATATTTTAGCTTTGCACTTGATTTTGCTACTACACTTTACTTTTTGCTTTTCCAAGAAATAAGATTTTCTTGAAAAAGAATATAATAGCATGAATTAGAGTGACGATCATTTGGAGAACTTGCCCAATTAGCATTTGAGTTTGAGTGTGCCTTTTATTCTCATATAACAAATCTTTGCTTGGATTTCTTTTTACGTGGCAAAGAATTCAAACCAGTGCATTCCAATGAATATTATATAGTGAGTTAAAGAATTGACTCACCACACTCATTGCAAATAAAATGTCTAGTTGAGTAATTATGAGATAATTTAGTTTTTCCAACAAGCTTGTGATATTTACTTGGATTTGAGAGTGATTATCTTGATGAGGTAATAATTTAATATTTGGATATATTGAAGTATCTACATGTTTAACATTTATCAGGCCTGTTTCATCTAAGATATCAATAGCACATTTGTGTTGAGAGATAGAAAGGCTATAATGGGATTAAGCTACTTTAGTACTAAGAAAATATTAAAGTTTGCCTAAATATTTTGTTTAAAAATGATGGAAAATATGTTGCTTAAGTCAATTAATACTATTAGAAGAAAAGAAAGATTTGTGAAGCCATGACCTCAATTGAAATAATAATGTCTATTTATAATAAAATATAGGGTTACAAAATATAGACTCATAGCCCATGTGTTTTATCATATAAGAAACTAATATATTTTATTTGCTAACATTCCCCCTCAAGTTAGAGCATCGACATCAAATATATTCAATTTATTACAAATATCATCAATCCGTTTTTCAGAAAGAGTCTTAGTAAACAAATAAGTAAATTATTTTCTAGTTCTTATATGTCTAAAATTTATAACAGCTTCTTAAAAATTTTGTCTAACAAAGTAACAATCAACTTCTATATGTATGGTCCATTCATGAAATACTAAATTTATGGCAATATGAGTAGTGACAATGTGAGTAGTGGCTTGATTATTACATTATAGTTGCATGACTTTAGATGAAGTAATCTCAAGTTGATTAAGAAAACAAGAAAGTTACGTAAGTTTAGCAGTAACATAAGCCATAGCTCAATTTTCAAACTCTATACTAGATCAAAATACCATTGTTTGTTTCTTTTTTAAGATACAAGATTTTTGCCAACAAATATAGAATATCTTGAAGTAAACCTTATTCAATGGACATTTTACCTAATCAACATCAGAAAAGCCTTCAATTTTACAATGACCGTAATCTTGATATAATACTTCACACTCAGGTGCCTTTTTCAAATATTTTAAGATATATATAATTACATCCCAATGAGAGGTTCTTGGTGAATTCATAAATATCTTGAAGTAAACCTTTTGATGATAGGACATCCTATCTAATCAGCATTAGAGAAATCTTCAA
The DNA here is from genome assembly GCA_020226215.1 of Sindora glabra. Taxonomy (NCBI): domain Eukaryota; kingdom Viridiplantae; phylum Streptophyta; class Magnoliopsida; order Fabales; family Fabaceae; genus Sindora; species Sindora glabra. The sequence continues at coordinate 73,466,743 of CM035226.1, read as the reverse complement.
TTTTACAATAACCACGATCTTGATATAATACTCCATGCTTGAGTGCATTTTTCATATATTTTAAGATATTTGTAATTGCATTTTAATAAGAGGTTTTTGAAGAATTCATAAATTGATTTATTACACTTATTGGAAAAGTAATATCAGGACTTATAATAGTAAGATAGTTTAGTTTATCCATTAACCTTTTATAACATTTTAGATCTTCTAATAATTCTCCTTCTTCCAATCTAAGTTTAACATTTAGAATCATAGAGGTGTCACATGATTTTGAACTAAGCAAACTAGTTTCCTTTAAAAGGTTAAGAATGTATTTCCTCTATGAAATAAAAATTTCTTTTTTACTTCGAACAATTTTAACACTTAGGAAATACCGAAGTAGTCCTAAGTCCTTAGTTTGAAACTTTAATTAAAGAAAGTTCTTTAATTCTAAAATTCCTACTTGATCACTACTAGTAATCACAATGTCATCAACATAATAGTAAGAAGAATACACCTAGATTTAGAATGTCTATAGAACATAGAATGATCATGATCACATTTTTTCATACCAAACTTTATTATAATATCATTGAATCTGCCAAATCATGCTTGAGGAGATTACTTTAAGCCATACAAAGACTTTTTTAATTGACACACCTTTCCTTTCTCTGCCTGAGTAATATAGTTAGGAGGTTGCTTCATATAGACTTTTTCATATAAATTACCATAAAAAAGTATTTTTAATATCAAGTTAGTGAGAAGGCCAGTGTTAATAGGTAGTCAAAGAAAGAAATAGGCAAATAGATGTTATTTTAGCAATAGGAGAGAAAATCTCTAAGTAATCAATACCATAAGTTTGTGCATAACCTTTAACCATCAATTGAGCTTTTAGTCGAGCAATAGAACCATATGGGTTAACTTTGATTATGTATACTCTCTTACACCTAATAGGTTTTTAACACTTGACAAAGGTACAAGTTCTTAAGTATTATTATCCTTAAGAGCTTTGACAAAGGTACAAGTTCTTAAGTATTATTATCCTTAAGAGCTTCCATCTCTTCAATCATAGCAGCACACCATCTATCATGAGGAATAATCTTTAAAATAGCTTTAGGAACGATAATATGATCCAGGGAATCAATAAAAGATTGGGAAAACACAGGTAAGATAGAATATGACACAAAATTAGAGATAAGATGAGATGTAGGGAGACTATCTTTTTAGGTGCAACTATGAATACCTTTGTAGTGGGCAATAGGAACATCAAGATCAAAGAATGAAGGAGGTGGATCTTTTGAGAAGAAGTCGTTGGCAGTGAAAATGAAGTTAATGGCTATATAGCAATTAGTATGGCACTTGACAATGGTACTATTGTTGTGGGGACCTATTTTCTACAAGAATAAATAAATTTAATTGGAGGGGGAGTTGTTGTTGAGGAATGGAGTCTTGAGAAGTAATAGTATACATAAAGAAATAATTGTCAATAGATTCAAACTTAAGTAATGGATTTGTAGAAGAGTCAAAGAAAGGAACTGACTTAAAAAATGTAACATCAAAGGATACAAAATAATATCTTAGATTAGGAGAATAATAATAGTAATCTTTTAAAGTGTGAAGTTATCCAAGAAAAACACATTTTAGAGGTCTAAGATCTATTTTAGAAACTAATTATTGATAATTATGAACAAAATAAGTACAATCAAAGATGTGTAGAGTGAGAAGAAACAATGGTTGAGAATAAAATAAGAGAAAATATGGTATCTCACCATCAAGAATTGAATAAGGCATTCTATTAATTAAAAAATAAGTTATAGAAACAACTTTTTCCTAAAATACCTTAAGGACTTTCATCTAAAATAGAAATATACGTGAAACCTTCATTAAATAATGATTTTTTTTGTTTGAATATCCGATTTTGTTGTAGGGTAACCGTACAAGAAGATTGATGTATAATACCATGGCTGGATAAATATAAAGAGAATTGGCCAAAAAAATATTCTTTAGCTTAATCGTTATGCAAATATTTGATAAAAGTATGAAAGTGATTCATAATTTTAGTATGAAAGGCATAAAAAAATCAAACAATTCAGATCGATTCTTCATTAAGTAAAGCCAAGTAGTTCTTAAATAATCATCAACAAATGTAACAAAATAATGATAATCAAGTCTAGGCATAATTGAATAAGAAGCTTAGACTTCAAAATGCACTATCTTAAAAGAGGATGCAATGTTTCTATTGGCTCTAAAAACATAAGATTGACGATGTTATTTGATAAACTAACATGACTCAATTAAAATTTGAAATGAAACTTAAATGAGGATAATTTCTTTAAGGATAATAATGAAAGATGATCCAATTGGTAGTGTAATTGGTATGGAGTAATGGTGGAAGCACTAGCGATGGGTAGAGGAGCAGGTTAAAGGAAATCATCATCAAGCACATATAATCTACTAAATTCATGTCCTTTACCAAAAATCTTTTTCATCGAAAAATCTTGAAAAATACAATAACCAAGGAAATATAAAACATTACAATTATAAATAAGTGTAATTTAGCTAACTAAAAATAATTTAAATGAAAATTTAGAGAGACATAAAGCATTAGTTAAAGAAATATTAAAAGTAACATTGGTTGTACCACTCCTAACAACAAAAGTAGTTAGCCCATTAGCTAAAGTGACAAAAGAAGATAAGGATGCAAAAGAAGAAAAGATACTTGTATCTTCCATCATATGATCAATAACCCTTGAATCAATTATCCACCTAGACTTAGAATGAGAAAGTCATGTAGTAGGATTACTTATCTGAATTAAAGTAGCAATAGATTGAGTGGAGGGTATTGTTATGGGATTGGTGGTTGTTATGAAAGTTAGAGCTAAATCAAAATTATACTCATCCTTAATCAAAGTTATATGCTTAGATTCTGGTGAAGAAATGCTAAAAGTAATATGTGCAAACTGATATGGTGGTATATATCATCCAACTAATTTAGGATAAGTTTTCTTTATATGACCTGATTTCTTACAATAAAAACAAATATTGTTGAGCAAATTATAACTTCTACCTTTACTTCCTCTATCACAACTATGACCTCCTTGAGTATAGAACTTATGCATAGGAGTCAACTAGAAAGGTAGATGGGGAAGTTGATAGTAGTTTTTAGGCTGCTTAAAGAATGGAAGTAAAAAAATTATCAAGTTAACTACTTAGAGTTAGATAAAATTTGATGGTGAATAGGATTAAGCTTAGTAGGTAACTTCATGAGAAAAAGATAAAGCAGTTAACTAATCTTGTTGAGTACACATTGCCTTGACATCTTCAGTAATGGGAAGGAGATTATCCCATTATTCATAGATATTGTTCCACTTGGTATAAATCTAAGACATAGTTTTTCCTTGTACATTTTGTTGAAACAAAGTTACATATAAGTCATAAATATGACTTAAATTATCTTTATTTGGAAAAAAAAAATATTCAAGAACTGTCCTACAAATCTTTAACAATCTTGCAAAGTATACAATTATTTTCTACATTTTTCTCCAAAGTATTTCTTATAAAAAAAATAGTTGCAGGTCCTTTATAATCCATTGAGCTTTTGTATTTCAGTGGGTAGATTATTAGTTAGGTGATTAAATCTGCCAACACCCTTAAAGAAATACTCAATAGATTTTTTCATGTAAGATTTCATGTCTATTGACATCAAGTTTCTACTCAATAATTTCTGTAATAGTAGGATTTAAATTAGAGAAGAGGGATTTGAAATTATTATTCTAAGTATTTTTCTTACTTAAATCAGAACTTGATTTATTTATTTCCATTATTATAGTAATAGTTTAACTGGATAATAATAGTAGAAAAATCAAATAAATTTAAAAATTACAACTAAAATGCTCAAATTATTGATTTAATCATACAAGGATGTGTGATTCACAAATATGAGGTTGTAGGAGAAGGCATGTTGCCGAAGGATTATTCATGCATTATCACATGCCGGCATGGAGTTCTATGTGTAGTGCTCATGCACGGTCTAATAGTGAGCACCTATTGCTCACACACTACCCAATGGTGTTTGGTTGCTGTCGATCTTCATTTCAATCCACCTAAATCTCCCAATAGACGACCCATCATTTGTCAATTGCTTCAAATAGATGCACTAATACTATTCATGGTGCAATCAATAATCCTATATATAGTAATTGCACTATAAAGACTTGGGGCCATTTATTTTTCTTTCAAATATATTACTCTAAGTTGCTACCAAATTTTTCGTGGCCTAGTCACATATAAAAATGAGAAGAAGGAAAGAAGGTGGGAGGAAAAAATGTTTGGTATGTTTAGAGATGTGTTTAGGTTTTAAAGTTTTGTTTTGGCTCTAAATACCATGTTTGAAGAAAAGAAAGATTTATGAAGTCATGACGTCAATTGAGAGAGGTATTGTTTATTTATAATAAAATATAGAGTTATAAGATATAAGCCTATATACAAGATATAAGCCCATAGCCTATGTATCTTAGCTTATAAGAAACTAATATACTTTATTTTCTAACAAATACCAACTTGATCATTCCCCATCATAACTATGTTGTCAACATAAATAATAAGATATATGGAATGTGAAGTACATTAATGAGCACAAAATTGTGCAATTTGGAAATTTAAAGCCTTGCTTACACTCAAAGGGTAGTACCTATGATAAAAAAGAATTATAGAAAACAAAAATAATTGGCAGTGGAGTGTTGTGGAAGTGTTGCTAGCAAAGTGTTAAGATTTAGACACAACATGCATTCTTAATTGCTTGGGTAGTAAATGTAGGAAAATAAACTAATTGCCTATGGAAATGAAGGTATTTATAAACCATGATTGGACAATTACTAGCTTATTGGTATTAAGGGTGCTTAACATTTTTTAACTTGGCCTTGCATATTGTTGAACAATTGCTAATGATAGTAGTAATTGTCCATAACCCATTCCTAAAATCTCTCCATTATCCATAAACTAACCAATCTAATAACATATCTTTTAAGCATGTTGTCTTTTGAACCTCACAATCGCCACCATATGATCCTTTTTTAACTTTTCTTAGTAGGTTGATAGGAATGAAATTAAAGTTTTAACTTTTTCTTAAAATTTAACTTTCTCCCCTTAAATAGTTATTTGACTAGGTCATATTGTTAACTACCAAAACTTTGTAAATTGGGCTAATGGAGGCGCTCCATTTTTAATTCCCTAAAATGCAAGTCAAAGGGAAGTGAAACTAATTCCTTCAAATCTTTCGATTTAGAAGTATGTTGAATGAATCAATTTCGATTTTGGGGTGAGTTGAAGGGTTTGAAATATAGGCTTGTTGCTAGTTTCTTGTTGAGTTTACTAGTTAATTTCGATTGTTTGTTAAGGAAAACTTGTGAATTTCTCTAGAATTGTGATGTATAGAAATGACAATATTTTAATAGGGAGAGTCCTAATATGTTTCCAATGATCATATCTTTTGGAATTTGCTTTAGGACACGTGACATGTTAGGGAGTATGTATTAGCTTGCAATACATCCTCTCACAATGCATTTGCCATTGTGATTATTGCACAAAACTTTACCTAGCTTGTGCCTTTTTGATGCACCATAAGGCATAAGCCGCTAGCCATAGTGACTATTCATAAATGCCTTTCTTTATCCTATTTCTTTAAATACCTTTCTTTTTATTGCATTTCCTCTTTTTTTTACCGCCGTTCTTCACCATTGTCATTATATTATTATGTACTCTTGCGAACCTTTGCTTTCCTTCACTTTTTTTGTTAAAAAAAAGTTCATCCATAGCTTCTTCTTTGTAGGTTGTGGGAGCCATTAGGATTACAAACTCTATGTTAATGGAGTACTCCATTCTTAAATCTCAGGTATTATATCCATCTTCCTACTTTGACATTCCTAATGGCAGCCCACTTGCCTTTTACCTTGGCCCTCTTTCTTTGAATATGCTAAGAGAGGAAAATGATACATTTTTTCTTCTAAACTAATTTTCATTTTTAATGTCATTCTTACTTACTCTTAGATCTTTAAAGAGGCTAAAACTTTCAGAAATTTTCCACACACAAATAGAGAATATTTGGACTAGCTTGATAGGGTTCAAAAAGACAAAGAACACTCTAGAAAAATTAAGGGTTTATGGAGCCATTCAACTTTAAAAATTTCTACTAAGTGTATTTCCCTCTAATTGTGCTACTATATCATTTATTATTATTATTATTATTATTATTATTATTATTATTATTATTATTATTATTATTATTATTATCATCATCATCATTAAAGATGATAAAGTTAGAAGGAATTAGATTTCCTAAGAAATTGGATGGAATTATTATTAAAGGGAGATGAGGAAAGGAAATGAATTCTATTATCTTTAAATCAAATATATATAGAGAATGAAAACCATTCATTCTTATTCCTTTTCTTAATTACTCTTAACCAAATAGTCATTAAATTTTTTAAATGCTCTTTTAAATTTTTTTGTGTTAACAAGTTAAGTATTTTTAAAGTAAACACAATAATTAGTCTTTCATTTATTAATGTGGTAATTAATATATCCCTTAAATTATATAACTAGTACTATTAGTCTCTTACTTTCCTTTTTGTTATAATTATTTGTCCCTCCACTCATTTATAATTTTAAAACAAATGAAAAAAATATTAAAATACATTAATAAATCTTATCTCAACAATATCAAATACATGCTAATTTTTTTATTTTATTCTTTCTTTTCATCATTTATTTTAGTATTGCAAGTGAAGAGAATGATGCATAATTATAACAAAAGTAAAAATAAGGGATTAATAATGTTAATTATAAATTTTGAGTGATATAACAATTATCACCTTATAACTAAGGAACTAAATATTGTTGTTGTTGTTGTTATTATTATTATGTATAAAATTAGTTCATAATTTAAATTCAATCTACTGTTAATGTAAATCAATTTTATACTATCACTTTCTTATGTGTTTTATATCAATAGAAACTATTAAAATTGGTTAAAAAATTATTAAAGTCCATTTTTTTACATAATGTGTCATTTTCTTATTTACTGATAGTTAAAAAATTTACACAAATAATAAATTAAATTTAAATTCATTATATAGTGTTATACAAGAGTGAAACTTGAGGTATGAACCATCTTTTCAAATTACTTTAGTGTTTTCTTTTAGGTATGCTAAAAGAATAACTATTAATTTAATTTTTTACTGAAAGATTATCATGTGAAAAAAACATTACTAATTAAATTAGTAAATTGGATCAAAAAGTATTTTAAATTAGAGTTTACATTTAATTTAATGTTAGTGTATAACATTTTACATTACTAGTAAGTGAGGATAAAACAAGTCATTAAAAAAGTAGTAATAAGAATTTTTAATAGTAATAAAAAAATTTTAATAATTTTTTATTAACTTTGTAACATATAAATGTGTGATAGTGTAAAACTAATTTTAGGATTGAACTTAAGCTTGGCTTACATCAAATTTGTTTAGTTCATGGTTTGGTTCAATTCGACTTGAATTGATCTCACAAACGGCTCAACTCGACTTATTAGCTTAAATTAATTATGATAATAAAGTTATTTGTTAAAAAATTAATACCTTAAAATATTTTTGAAAGTTAATATCTTTAGCAACTTAATAATATAAATAAAAAATATAAATGACATATTTTAAGCATATTTAATGTAACATAAATGATAATTTATCTTAAAACATAAAATTACCTTATGACTGCAACTATATTATAAAAGATAAACTAGTTTGATTTTTTCAAATTTTTTATTGATACTTATAATTTTATTAATTTATATTATTTAAAAATAATAAATCTTATTTAGAAATTCTAAGTGAAAAGTGAAGCTTATCTAATATTTAACTTATAAATATAAAATTATTAAGTTTCTTAAAAGAATAAAATTTAAAGTAAAATTTATTTATTTAACTATTTAACTTATAAGAGTAAAATTAATAAATTATCTATTGAAGTTTTACCCTTTGATTTTCATTATTATGATAAATTTACAAATAAAAATTTATGAACCATTGTTAATCTAATTATTTTATTTTTATTTAAAATAATATTTGAAATTCTTATAAAAATATTGAAGTAATATATTAGCAATAAAAATATATATTATCTTAGATTTTAGAATTCAATGTCATTAAATTTTTTAAAAATATAATATATTATAATATTCATATTTATATATATTTTTTATTTTATATATTTGTATATTGAGCTATCTTATGATATGAATGAGTTGAGTTTTTATTAATTTAAATTCAGCTTATGTGAAACATGAGTTAAATAATTTAACTCATGTATCACTCATTTGTCTCGTAAACTTAACTTATTAGCTTATTGAGCCAAAACTCAACTTGAGTTATGAATAATTTATAAGTTGACTTAACTCTTTGCTAGCCCTAACTAATTTATATTGATAGTAAATTATATTTAAATTCTTTAAATTAATAAGTAAACATAATATTTAATTTTATAAAAGTGGTGAATATTATATCCTTTATATTTTATAACTAGTATTATTGATATCTTATTTTTTACTTTTATTATAATATTTTTCCCTCTATTCACTTGCAATATTAAAATGAATAAAAAATAGTGAAGTAAATTGTTAAATCTTACTTTAACAATGTTAGATACATGTTGGCTTTTTGGTTATATTATTATTTTTTACCATTTATTTTAGTGTTATATATGAAAAGAAGGGTAGATAATTATCTATACTACTATTAAAAAAAAGTTGGTGAGTTTGGTGTCCACTTTTTGTTTTTTCAAAATTGCCCACATTAAGAAGTCATTTGATTTACTTAAGAAGTAATTTTTTATAAGAAATTAAACTTATTAGGAAGTAATTTCTCATGTGAACTTTTTAAGAAATATTCAAAATTGTTTGGTTGATTATGAAGAAATGATACTTTTCAAGAAGTAACTTCCTATATTTTATTTAGTTTAACTTTGAATGTCTTAAGAAATTTTAACGAAATTACTATTATATTCTTAATATTATTATAATATAAATTAATAAATTTTAATTATTATTAATTAAATTTAATAAAAATAATTTTATCTTTATATCTATAAATAATATAGAAAATAGAACTTACTTGACGAGAGATGGTTAAGTAACTTTTCATGTTTTATGAGAAGTATAACTTTTTAGGAAGTTTTATTTTTTCCAATTAGTGGCTAACTAAATAATCTACCTTTTCTCTATTTTTTGAGAAATAAAACTTTCTATGCTATTGCTACAAACTAAACAATCTCTAAAATTTTACAAATTTAAGATAATTAAGGATAATTATGTATTAATGCATATACTTGTAATTAAAACCCTTTATCTCTGAATTGTTAAACAAATAAAGTTTTAAATCCTAAACTTCTCATAACTCCTAATTCTTATGAATTAGTTCCTCTCTCTCATGTTATCTCTATCTACGTCACCTTTTCAACTTGATTTCAAACCTTATTTTAGAAGTTTTTTCTTGCAAATAAGAGAGTTTCTCCATAACCATATCACCAAATCTCAAAAATTTGTGATCTAAATAGATGGTACATTTTCGATTTTGTTTTTCTCGTTCATGTTTTTCTATCTTTTTGTATTAGAATTTTCTTATTATGAATAATGAAAAGGCATGAACTTTTCATTGTTTACAACATTTTTTAATTAAAGCTTTTTACTTTTTTATTTGAAGAATAAGACTTATATTTTTTTATTTTGAAATACATTAATTTTATTTCTTTTATTTTCTCAATTGGTTATGATCCATTAATTTCATCCAATACATTTATGTACAAGATTAATTATCATTCTTCATAATTATTTCTCTATACGTATGACATAGTCAACACACGCAAGTCTATTAGGAGAAAAAGTGCCATGTAGAATAAGATTGCCATCCAATATTTTGAATTCTCATAGTATGGACTACATTATTTCTTTAATAAAACGTATATGAATGAATTAAATTATTGTGCATTTGAAAATATCTTATTACTATTTTTTTTGGGTTAAGTCTATCATGAAGCATATTTTAAAGGAATATAATGTGTTTTATCCTTTTATTTTTTTGAAGTGATTTCTTAAAGTTCCCTTTTATGCAAAAATGGTGTAGCCCTTTATGATTCATTTTTTAGTTTTTTCCAAGTTTATTTATGGTTGTGAAGTGAAGTATTTAATTCATCTGCCTTTTTGTCATATAATATTTGAGTGAATAGATAGCAATGGTGAATTTATACTCCTATCATGTGTTCTTAATTAATTTTTTTTTCCATTCTCTTATTCTTATGGTTCTATTTATTAATGCATGAAAAATAGTTTTCATCCTTGATTTGTTGCATTATATTAGTTAATGTTTCAATGATTATAAGTTTATATTTGAAATCATATTGCTCATGGGAATGTAGAAATTAGTGGCCTTCATGCCCACATAAAAGAGTGCTATTAATTATAATTATAGAGTGAAATCCTATTAAGTATGTGATTAAATTTAATTAAATATGGGATTAAATCCTGTTAGGAATGCAATTAAATCTTATTAAGTAGCGATTAAATTATATTAATTATGCAGTTAAATTCTATTAATAACGTAACAATTACCTATCAAGTATGTTAAATTACACATTTATTTATTAAATAAGCATTACCATAATTATTTATTTATATGATTTTAAAATTTATTAAGTCTAAAAGTGTTATTTTATTTAAAAAAATTAAAATCTATACTATTATATAAAGGGATTTAAAGGTTTAGTGTCCACTTTTCACTTTCTACAAAAACCTATGATAGCTTACTTTCTATAAAAACCTATGATAACTTACTTTATAGAAAAATAAGAGTGTGTAACTATGTAATTTTGTAATTAATTTATTTAATATTGAAATATTATTTTCTTAAACAATTATAAAAAATTTAATTTTGATTAGAATTCCATTTCTCATCTTTATCCTTATTCCTTCTATCAACTTTATTATCTTTATCCTTGTTTGTTAGTTACTCCCTCTCCTTCTATTAACCTTATCACCTTTTGTTTATGTTAATTATTTATTTCTCTCATTCTCTATGCATCAATGTATTTCATAGATTATTCTAAAATTTTTGTTTCGAATATATATATATATATATATATATATATATATATATATATATATATATATATATGTATATTATATTAAAAAATTAGGATCACAAAGGCCGTATGTTTTAGATTTTAATTTTCTTTTTCAATCCCCTTCCTTTTTTTATATGAAAATTTTACTTATTATATATGTTGAAAGGCCAAGAACTTCATTGTTTGCATTAATCTTTTGTTCGAAAATTTTCATAATTTTATTTGAACAATTGAATTTCTATTTTTCATTCAATATAAAATAAAATAGTCTTTTTTTTTTAATTTTCTCTATTGTTTCTTATTCTAATATTTCATCCAAAATATTCATGAATAGGATTGATTATTGATTGTTCAAAATTATTTATTTGTTAAAAGTTGTATAATTGTAATGCTATTTAGCCTTTTTTAGTCTTATCTTTTTTTTTTCGTTGATTTAAATTAGAGAGTAGTCTAGATGAAATAAGATGCAAATAAAAATAGTCACTCAGTTGTCTCAAGAACAATGATGAGATAAATTGGTCAATATTCATTTAATGGACTTTTTCCTACATTTAGTCTCAATGTTATTTGGTTTAACACTTTAATTCTTAATTTTAAATGCTCGCAGTTTCTTAATTATTATTTTTCTTTCTTTAACAATTTCTCCATTTTGCGAGTAATTATGAAAGGATCAACCAGTAACAAATAAAATAATAAAATTGAGTCACGACTTTATACAATGTAATTAAGAGGATAATACTTTAGTATTTTTTTTAAGAATTTTTTTTAAAAGATTAAAACAAAAATCATAAATGTTACAACTTTTTATATTGTTTTTGCAATTTTTTTTTATAAAACTTACAAGTGTGTATGCATTTTATGTGCAACATGTACATAAGTGGTTGCATTCTTGTCATTCAAAGTTGCAATAGAAAAATTCTTAACAGATTTACTCATTATTATATAAGAGTTAAAATTTTTTAAGAAAAGGTTACTCATAAATATGATTTTTTTTAACAAAATATTCAGGGGTGTATACCATTGCGAATTTTCTCATATATGAACTAAAACATAGCCCAACTTAATAAAGATGTTATAAATTTCTATCCATTCTACTCATTATATATCAGGATTACAGGCAAACTATGTTTTTTTTCCCCATCCTTATCTATCTATATCAATAGTTTCTGTACTAATAGAAAAGTTTTTGGTTCCATTTTTCCTTTCCCAAACAACTCAAATATAAGTCATCTTCAATTTAAAAATAAAAGGATTAGGATGTAATTTTAAGCTATTTAAATGAAAATTTTGTTTACACTTTTCGTTTAATAAATACCCACTATAATGTACTTATAAGTATTGAATTGAATTTATCTTACAATTAATTGCATATTATTAATAATATTTGATGGATATTTATTTTAAATATTATTACTTATTATTATTTGATAGATGTTTACTTTAGACTTTCATTGACTGATATATATTTCATCTATTAATTTATAGGCAATGAAGGTCTAATTACTTGTTAATTACTTATTATAAGTAAAAACCCTTTCCCCAATATTAATTACTTATTATTAGTATTTCATAAATGTTTACTTTATACTTTCATTGCCTATTAATACAAATTTTGAAATTTTTTTTGAATTATATCTTATTTAATTATATTTATTAATAATACAAGTATTTTTTTATAAAATTTAGTTCGTCTCACTTTGTTATATGTTTCCATGCATATTTAAACATTTTTTAAAAAGTTAATTTACTCCTTCTAATAATAATAAAATATTTATTATAATTTATTTAGTTTTATATATCACTATTTCTCATAAATATGTTATTATTGATGCATAAGTTATGTTTATAGTCAGTAATTTAATAATAATAATAAATTTTAATTTTTCTTAAATAGAAAAAACCCTTTCCATGCCTAGGAGGAGGCTAGTGACTTAAAAAATGATTTAAAGATTTTAACATGATATTTTTAGAAAAAAATCTAGGATAGTTCATACACTTTACAAAGTACTTATATTTAAAATTAAATTATAAAGATCAGATATTTGTATTTTTGTAAATCAATTTATTTATAATGTGACTCTACGATTAGTCCATGTACAACTTAGACTTGCCCATTTGACAACTTTGAAAACTATGTTATAACAATTGGAACATGTGTAGAATAATGAAAGTATGAGGATCAAATTATTAGAAAAATGTTAGGTAAAGCTTTAGGCAACTTTATGGGGAGATTATAATTTCTTAAAATTAAATTTTATTATATTTTATCATAAATTAAATCATATTTCTAAGTATTTAAATTTAATTGTATAAAAATTGAAGTTTTACATCTTTCAAATTTATATCAACCTTATTACATGATAATTCTTAAAAGTCACCAGTAAAATTGGTATGAAATAAATTAATAGAAAATAATTAGTGCTATTGGTTATAATTTTTAGTTTCTTTAAAAGAAAAAAAAAAGACTTTGACTGCATGAAAAATATGTACAAAGAAACTAGCATTTATTTAGACTCTAATGATATATCAAGTATTATTGTTATGAATGATGTTTATAACATAATTAATATTTTTAATTAAGGCATATAATTTTGAATAAAAGTTTTTAAGTATGTACTTTTTTTTTATAAAATTTGAAGGTATAATAGTTATTATTTTTATAATTAAAAGATTAAATATTGTACTTTCTTTTTTAATTAAACTCATCTAGAAGACGGTGACGTTCAGAAATGACAGCCCGCAAAGTTTCAAACTGATGGAGATAAAGCTCAAGCCCGTGAGAGTAACAGGGCGAAGAAGAAACAGTGGGAAATTGGCAAAAAGAGGGTCGCAACATGGAAACGTTTACAAAAGACACATTCAAAACACTTCATTTTTACGGGAAATCAATTAAAGTAAGTTTGGTTGCTTATTTTTAAATTACTGCAAATGTTAAGAAAAAAAAATTCAAATTTGATATTTCACTCCCACATGGAACCACAATCCCTACTGCTGCTCAGATCTCTGTGCCCGACCGTTTTATTTCCAGCTTCTTTCAAAATTTTTTCAATACAGACTGTTATGGTCAGCTTTGACAAGTAAAAGCTTTTTTATTTTGTCAAAAACTCTTCCTGTAAAAAAAAAAATTAAAAAAAAAATTCTCTCTTGTTCACGCGCAATAAAGAATTTTCATGTTAATTGTATACCATATAATCGTGATAATAGTGTATATTATTTTATACCATACTTCCTAGTCCCTATATATATATATTTTAAGCAAATAGAATATTTTCTGTAATTTTAAATTTTTTTCCCTATAGAAACAAGTGATTAAAATTATTTTTATAGAACCTATTTTCCTACAAAGGCAAACAAAACCTTGAGGCTTCATTTATATTTTTTATAAGAATAATTTCATTTATTTGTATTATAATTATAAAATATTGAGATATTAGAAAAAATTTTATTTATTTAATATTAAATATTAGAATATTATTTTGGCTTACCAGCATGATGGCAAGCATTCCTTTCCTTTAGACAAAAGGTATATAGGTGGTATTTTAACCAAAAAAAAAAAAATGGTATGGTATTAATCACCTTATGCCAATAAATGAGATTTTTTTTTGAGAGAAATAATGTTTACGGACAAAAACAAATAGAAGCTTAGGAATTAAGAGACGGGGAAATATTTTTCTTTCTCATTAAACATGTAACAGAAGTTTCACTGACTCCATTTTTGTTAAAATCCTGGAAGCCAAACTGGTATGATGGCAAAAGCACGTCAGATTCTCCAATAAATTGTCGTTTCATGAATACAAGCACTCAGCCCTACACATCACAATGTGCTCACACTATACATCACCAATTCCACAGTCAACAAACAGCTTGTAATATAAGTGAGAAAGCCCAGTCTTCGCCATTCATAAGAAGGAACAAGATATAGCTGTTCGTTCAAATTAATTTGCCTCAACTCCAGATAGCAGCCATGGCTTCTCAAGCCCACAATCAACTTCACTTCATCTTGTTTCCTTATGTGGCTCCAGGCCATATGAACCCAATGACTGATATTGCAAGGCTGCTGGCACAACGTGGTGTGATTGTTACACTAGTTACTACACCGCTTAATGCTTCCCGTATTGAATCAATTATTTCCCGTGCTGTTTCGTCCGGCCTCCAGATTCGGCTAGTTCACCTTCAGTTTCCTGCTAAAGAAGCCGGACTACCTGATGGATGCGAGAATCTTGACATGCTACCTTCAGAAGACATGGCATTAAATCTTAGTACCGCAATCATCATGCTGCAAAAGTCGGCAGAAAAATTGTTTGAAACACTTACACCCAAGCCAAGTTGCATAATCTCAGACATGTGTATTCACTGGACAGCTGAATTAGCTGAAAATTATGGTATTCCGAGGATTGGTTTCCAGGGTTTTTCATGCTTTAGCCATGACTGCATGCTCAAGATTCGTACTTCCAAGGTTGCTGACAGCATAACATCAGAGTCAGAATATTTCATTGTGCCTGGCATACATGACCAAATTCAGGTTACCAAAGCTCATGTTCCCCTGCAAACAAACGAAGGCTATTTCAAAGATTTTGTAGTACAGATGATTGATGCAGAAATGAGGTCATATGGTTTCATTTTAAATACTTTTGAAGAGTTGGAACAAGCATATGTCAAGGATTTCAAGAAGGAAAAAAGGGATAAAGTTTGGTATATTGGCCCAGTTTCACTTTGCAACAAAGGTGACTTGGATAAGGCTCAAAGGGGTAACAAGGCCTCAATAGACGACCGCATGCTCTTGGAATGGCTTGATTTGCAACAACCGAAATCTGTAGTCTATGCTTGTCTGGGAAGCTTATGCAACCTAATTCCATCACAACTAATAGAGCTTGCCTTGGCCTTGCAAGCATCGAGTAGACCATTTATTTGGGCTATGAGAAGAGGGAATAAGTTTCAAGAATTGGAAAAGTGGATTAAAGAAGTTGGATTTGAGGAAAGGATCAAGGGGAGAGGCTTTCTAATCCCAGGTTGGGCTCCACAAGTACTGATACTATCGCACCCGGCCATTGGAGGATTCTTGACACACTGCGGGTGGAATTCATCACTTGAAGGCATCAGTGCCGGTCTTCCACTCATTACCTGGCCGTTATTTGGAGATCAATTTTTGAATGAGAAACTTCTTGTTCAGATCCTAAGGATTGGGGTGAGCGTCGGAGTAGAAGTTTCATTGACGTGGGGCGAGGAAGAGAAGATTGGTGTGTTGGTAAAGAAGGAAGACATCAAGAAGGCAATATGCATGGTGATGGATGAAGGAGAAGGAAGCGAAGAAAGAAGACAGAGAGCTAAGAATCTTGCGGAAATGGCGAGAAGAGCTGTTGAGGAAGGTGGATCCTCTCATATTAACATAAGCTTGCTTATTCAAGAGATCATGCAACTCGAGTACAAGGAGAATAAACTTAAATGAAGAGAAAGCAAGCAAATATTGTACTCATTCCAATCATAATTTTGCTCAGTTGATGCTTATGTCAGCTGAAACCTGAAAAATTGGAACCTTAGCCGGGCAGACAGTATTCTTACTTCATGATTCCTATAAGCCCTTTTGCCTAGGATGCTCTTCAACAAATTATTATTTTTCACAAACCCAAGAATACTGCATTTCTAATGATGTCAGCTATATACTCACAGCATCATTACATATTCTTATGCATTGGAGTTTGATTATTGCATCCAAAAGTAATCACCAGAACTTCCTATGCTAAAAGGCAAATAACGGTTCTGCTCTTATGTCTTGTTCCATATTCCAAGTTAGAAAAGTAGTCTTCCAGAATATATATTACTCAGAAGATAACCCAAACTTTGATAATGTTCTTATTGTTATGTGAAGATGATAATGCTATACGTAGCACTTGCTTCTGCATATTGGTCGTGTCACAGACCATCACTTCTTAACCTTGAATTTGCCATCTATCATTCACTTAAGCAATCTGCACTGGTTTTTTAAGTCATTTTAATCATCCAAGCTTAGTTGCAAATCTTTCAGGTTATTTATAGAAACCCAGGTAGGTACTCTTATTAATGATTGTCTTACCTATTGAATGTTGATTGTCTATTAGTTTTGAATAGAAGGAAAAAATAAAATAAAATAAAACGGGGGAAAAAGAAAGATACGCATTTGTCCTCTCCTTTGTGCCTTGTTAACTTCATAACCAAAACTTTGAAGGAATCTAACTTAACTGCAACAATTTGGAGATATACAGACGACATCTATACAGACAACAAAGTCTCGATCGTCTGTATAAGCCTCCATAAATTTTATTTTATTTTATTTAAAATCTAAACCTATACAGACGATATTTGTCATCTGTATAGACATGTGGTGTGTATAGAAAATGACTATATAAATCCACAGAAATAGAAACTTGAATAGACCTATATAGATCATAGTATGGTATGTATAACCCAACTCAATACAGACTACAGACTACAGACCACAAGAGTGGTCTGTATAGAGCCCATTGTGATATGTATAAATCTCCATCTATACAGACTACATTTATAGCCTTACTCTATACATATATAGCCCTGCTCTATATAGATTATTCCTATGATCTGTATAGAGCAGGGCTATACAGATCATAGCGTGGTCTGTATAAGTCCTAACATATACAGACCACATGAGTGGTTTGTATATGTTGGGACCTATATACAAACCATAGCGGGCTTTATACAAACCACAAGAGTGGTCTGCATAGATCCAGTTTGTACAGATCACAAATGTGGTTTGTATAAATTTTCTTAAATTTTGTAATGCAAAATTTTTTGAGAGAATTTATACAGATGATACTGTGGTCTGTATCTGTATAGGCTAGATCTATACAGACCACATGTGTGGTCTGTACATGTGTGGTCTGTATAGATCACCTATATATATGTTAAATATTTTAAACTTTATTTAGATATTAATATCATTACTCATTATGTAAAAATTTTTTTCCATTAAATCTTATTTTATATTCTCAATGGAGAAATTTTTTTTATTTTATTTGATTATATAAAAATTAATTATTTGAAAGTAATTGTGTAATGAAAATTGTTTCTAAGATGAAAATTATGAGTAAAAGTTTTCCATTCAAAAATAATAATTAATTAGTATTATCAATTATAAAATATCAAATTATAAATATTTTTAAATTAATTATTTATAATTATCTATTTTATAATCATTTCTTATATGAAATCATTTTAAAAGATATCTTATCATTTCAATCATCTTAAATTTTAGAGAAATGAATTAAAATAAAAAATGAAATATTTTTTAAAATTATTTCAAATATAATTGATAACTATTATTATATTATATTAATGCATTAAAAAATTATTTCAATTAATATTTAATTATCAGATTTAGAAATAAAAATATTATTTTTATTTTTTAGTCTAGCATTAATTTTGATTGTAAAGTTAGGGTTTCAAAGGTTAAATTTGTATAAGTATCCTGAAAATATTAATAGCACAGATCTTTATTTATCATTAATGATCTGAATGAAAAAATAATAAATAAGAAAATAATTTAACTCAAAATATTTATTGAAATCAATCTATGTATAGGGTATCTTTAAAGTACATAGTGATAAGAATGATAATGAAGTAGAGTTAGAACATATCAATTTTTTTAACTTATATTCAATTATTGAAGACAATATCATGTTGTGTCATACCCTTTTATGAAAAATAATATTTGTGTCATTATGATATCTCAAAATGTTGCATAAGAGTTATAACTACTTAACATCTTTCATAGAAAAAAACTACTTAACATAATTTAAAAGATACATTTTTACAGTGTACACTTCATTCTTTTGATTTTAATGATGTGATCAAATATTCATACTTATAATAGGATGGAGGTTGATAAGTATCCCTTTATGATTATATTAGCATTAAATTTATTTAATAAAATTTATTGATACATTTTTCATTTATTTTTTAGTATTATATTTAAAAATTTTAAATTTAAGGAAGAGCTAATAGAGACCTTTCTTCTTTTGAATAGTATAAAAGCAAAATATACATTGGTATTGAAGGATATATTGTTATCTTTATATATCATTTTTAAATTTAATGGAATTATTAAGTATAGAAATTTTTTTATTGAAATAGAAATTTTTTTGTTTAATTATTTTTTTATTATTAATATGACATATAAAGACCTTTATTACAAATATATAGTAATCGAGATTTTTTTAGAATAATTCCTTCATTAAGTTGAAGATCTAATCTAACTGAATTATTTTATTATATATCACACATTTCAATCCTTGTATAAATTTTAAATATAATTATAATTAGAAAATAGATATAATGTATTAAATTTTAATGCTTTCATAATTTTTTTAAATATTAAAACTAATCTTAAAAATAATTGAGACTTTGTTTAGGTTTATATACAATTCTAGTTTTTTTATCTATTTTTTTATATATTTATCTTTATATTTAGCTAACTATGTCCATATGTCAATATCATTGACATACATGTATACATATGTAAAATAATTTCTATTGTAAAATAAACTTAATAAAAATAAATTTTTAATTTAATCAATTAAGAATATATTTATTTTTCATGTTGTTTAACTATACAATTTACATATTATTTCACTTTATTTTAATTGATCTGTTGCACATTTTTCATTTTTTTGTTATTTACTTTTGTTAATTACAATTGCAATGTAAATATCTCTAGATCATAATAATATATTATAATATAAATTTTCACAAAAAATACTTCAAATATCTTAAAAATATAATTGTCTAATTTTTTTTAATTTTCTCTATTGTATGGTTTATTTTTCAATAAGTTTAAAATTTAATATAATTTGATTATTTTAATATATGTCATATCACTTAATTATTGTACCACATGTTCAAGGTTAAGTCATTTTAAATCTAAATATATAACTATAAATAAATACAAGTAAATTATGTTCTAATACTTTATACATTTTCTTTACACATTTAATATAAAGATAATGTTTTAAAACTCAGTCCGACCATTAATTTGGCAAGACAAGTGGGTGAAGGTCATACTAGTTTAATCGGATAAATCGGGTGGTTAAACTAGTGAGATGATTGACACACACACACACACACACACACACACACATATATATATATCTAAAAAAATTAGATTTACTTAATTTATATAGATGTAATTTTTAAAATATAATAAATAAATATTAATTTTGTCATAATTATAAATTAAAGTTTAAGCATTATCATTATACATACTAGAAAACTATTGTTATAATTTTAAAATCTATTCAATCAAAATTTTAAGCGTAATTTAATTGTTATATTAAAAATATTAATTTCTTAAAATACACTAAGAAGTAGTATTAAATTTTTAATTTTACAACAAAATTAAAAGTTTTTTCATGTTTATAAACATTCAACATAATTTAAATATATTTTATAATATTAAAATCATACTTTATTATTTATTAAACATTTTTAAATTTATTTTTACAAGTACAGATAATGTTTATATAAATGAAATGCAATTCCTAGCATGAGTGAATGCCAGCATAGGCGGCAAGCTGAAATTATGGCAAATGAAAGGGTGTGGGTTCAAGGCTTTTTCACAGCATTTTTTTGGAGATTTAAGGTCGCTTGGAATCATGTGCTGTTCACGTACTAATGCAAGGTGGGAAGGAGATGTAGCAAACGGAGCATCAGGCGAGAACACATATGGAGGTGACACGTGGCGAGAGAAGGAGACAGAGCAGTAGGAGAAGTAGGCAGGAACACATGTGGAGGTGACACATGGCATGCATAATTTAATTAGAGAAGAAATTAGAAGACACATGGTGCAGAAATAATGGAAGAAGGTGACACATGGCGCACAGTAAGGGGACTAAAGCAAGAAGAGTTGACACATGGTACAATATAGTGTAAGGCAAAATTCATGGCATAGGAAGTAGAATTCCTACGTGGGAAAAATGAAAATTTTATCCACCTGTTTAGATAACAATGGGGCCTATACCTATCGTCTGTATAGGTTCCATTAATAAAATGACATTTTTACCCTTCATTAAAGGTAATACAGACAACCATGCAGTTTATACAGACGACACATATCGTTTATATTTATCCTTAGTATTTAAGCTCACACAGTACCCTCCCCTTCCTATTTTTGGCTGCTTTAGCTACTATTTTTTCTCTATTTTTGACTCTGCACGTCCTCTCCTTTTAAGAGTTAGCTCTCTTCTCTTTTTTATTTATTTCATTGTATTTTTTAATTTATTTAATAATTTCTATGCATAGTTTGCTATAGAATTGTAGATTATACATTTGCCTTATGGGTTGAATGACTTGAAATCATTTTATTTGAATTAATATACATATTATATGATGAAGTTATGTGCATGTTATTAACATTTTATGTACTGTTTAGCTAAAATTCATGAATTTTTATTAACGCAATACTATAAAATATATTTTCTTAGCACGAAAACTATTGTCTTTTATAATATGTCTAAATGATAGAGGTTTTTTTTTTTAAAAACTTTGATACAAATATATTATATGTATATTTTTACTTTCATTTTGATTGTTGAATGACATTTATAAAGTATTACTGTTGTTGCTATTATAATTACCAAATAATATTTATATAGTGGTTGATATTAGTGTAGTGATGTTTTACCATATTTTATTGCTTTACTGTGCATATTAGAATAATTAATATCTTTTACAATTTCATATATTTGTTAGATTAGTCATATTATGAGTTGGGTAGAAAATACATCAGATAGAATTTATGTAGAAGTTCACAAAATTAGAAAACAGAAATATAAAATGTCTCATAAATCTTTACAACCATTTAAAAAAGTAAATGATGAAATTACTTTACAATAAATGCATATAAACATTAGTTTAGCAACTTCCCCTACGTAAAGTACATTCTCTAATTAATAGATAAAATTTTTTAATTTAGTTAAATGTAATTATAATAAATTATCAGTATAAAATATATTTTATTATGATTAAATAAATAAAAAATACATTGTGATAAAATAAACTAGCATTAAGCTCGTGCTATGCACAGGCTTCTATTTTTTTCTAAAATGAGAATAATAAATATTATATACAAAGAATTATTGTAATATTAAATATAATTATTTATGTGCATACTATAACAACTATATGCTTAAAGTTAAATATATGATATGATATCAACACTGAACAATATTAACATTTAAGTTATAAAAGAAAAAATTAGAAAATGTGGAATAAAGTAAGAAAAAAGAAAAGAAATAATGGGTGGGTTATAAAGTAATATAAGAGTAAAGAATAAAATCCAAGTAAATTAAAATTTTCACTTATTAAATTATTATGACAAAAATTAAATGTACATTTTATTGTAAATATATTTCTTTAGGATATTAATGTCAGAATATAAATAATGGGGTTGAACATAAACAATTGAAAAAAA
Source organism: Sindora glabra (assembly GCA_020226215.1). Taxonomy (NCBI): domain Eukaryota; kingdom Viridiplantae; phylum Streptophyta; class Magnoliopsida; order Fabales; family Fabaceae; genus Sindora; species Sindora glabra. The sequence goes on along the minus strand of CM035226.1, from coordinate 73,444,128 downwards.
GAAAAATATAAATTGTATAAAAAAAGGAAGAGAAATAATTAGTAAAATATAAAGTTATATAATTATTATTAAAGGTAGACTATGAACTTAAAAAAATAAATTAAAATTTTAATGTATAGCAAATATTTTTATGATAAAAAAGTACTATATTATATATATGTTGCTTGGCGATATTAACATATGAACTGTAAATAATAAAATGCATATATATGAAAAAAACTATAAAAGTATAATGAAATAGATTAAAAAATTTAAAATAATTCATATATTGTAAAATGATATCAAGAATTCCTTATAATCATTAAAAAATGATATAAAAAATTCCTATTCCATGATTTGAAAGATCATATCCAATGTCATTCTTTGTATAAAATTAAAGAGTTGTGAACTACATCCATATAGTTCATAAATTTTACTATAGTAAAAGGCAATTAATATACTATATATAAATATGTTTGTTGAATGTTATCATTTAATAGTGTAACGTATATGTTCTAGTCATTGTTAAGACTATCAATCTAGAAATCACACTATGTTAAATTTGAAGCATATTTGCACTATAACCTTAGACTCGTTCAAAGGTTGGTTGATCTTCTTAGATGAATAAACACTTGAATTGTCCAAAGAATATGGACAGTTTGGGATATGTCCTTCAGTTATTGTAATAACCTTATCTACTCGTCATTTCACTTGGTTAAAATTTATTTCTCTTCTAATGTTCTCTGGGTGTGTACTATATTGGTGTATAGTATACACACTTGGAGAACAAAGGGGAGATGTTGCCGAAATTTCATCATTTATGAAACGCATCGTGGATAAGTGAAAACAATACTAAGGGGAATATCCCAAATGGGATAGGGCCCTAGCTATTAAAAGTGGAGTGATAAGGTAGATTTGGGACGCATAACAAACATACATAACAGACATACACACATAATTGAATTACATGATGACTTGTGTATGCCATGTCTGTTGACAAAAGTTGGATAAACCTACGGGATTGGTTATCTAATGCATATTGGAATGGTGTTACTGCATTTATAGGCAGAGCCAGAAACTTTATCGATGATAGAGGGATGGTAAGATGTCCATGCAAGAAGTGTTTGAATGTGTTGTACTAGACATTGGATGCCTTGGAGGCACACCTAATAGATAATGGATTCGATCTGCCGTATATGAACTGGGTCCACATGGTGAAAGGTATATACCTAGGGCCGAGGTTATGCATGGAGCACCTATACATAATGTTGATGAGATGATTGATGTCATACATAACTTTATTGACCCTCATGCCATTAATGAAGTAGACAATAATAATGGAGTTCAAAATGAGGACACTTTATGGGGGGTGAAACATCTAATGAACAAGCCTTTGATGCCTATTTACAGAAGTTGAAACAGAATTGTACGCCGATTGCACAACCTTTTCCTCACTAAACTTCTTAATTAAGCTTATGCATATGAAGATACTTTACAAGTGGACGAATAAGTGGTTTGACTCCTTACTAAAATTATTAAAGGAGGCATTACTGAATGATAACAAATTGCTTGGGTCACATTATGATGCAAGAAAATGGCTTAATAAGTTAGGATTGGGCTATGAATCAATTCATGCTTGCAAGCATGATTGTGCCCTCTTTTGGAGAGAGCATGCTAAAGCTGAGACATGTCCAATTTGTGGAGAGAGTCAATGGGTTAACAAAAATACAAAAGGGAAAAAGGTTCCTCAGAAGGTCTTGCAATATTTTCCATTGACCCTTAGGTTGAAGCGATTATACGGATTAAGGCACACGACAAAAGATATGACATGGCATAAAATAGGACGATCCACCGAAGATGAGGTTTTACGACATCCTGCTGGTGAGGAAGCTTGGCAAGATTTTGATAAAAGGTATCCTGATTTCTCAGTAGAGTCGAGGAATGTGCAGTTAGGTTTGAGTGCAGATGGATTTAATCCTTTTAGTGATATGAGTCTATCATACAACATGTGGCCAGTTGTCCACATATAATTTGCCACCATGGCTTTGTATGAAAGAATCCTTTTTCATGTTAACACTACTAATCCCTAGGTCACAATCTCCAGGAAAAGACATAGATGTCTTCTTAAGACTACTTGTTGAAAAACTAAATCAATTATAGGAGATTGGAGTTGAAACTCGAGATGCTACTACAAATAGCATGTTTAAGATGTGAATGATATTAATGTGGACTGTAAGTGACTTTCCCGCTTGAAATAGTTTGTCAGGTTGGAGCGAAAAAGGATACAAAGCATGTCCCACTTGCAATGAAGACATGCCGTTGATGTGGATTAGAGGAAAAGTTACTTATGTTGGTCATCATCGATTCCTTCCGAGGAGCCACAACTTGCGAAACAGTAAAGACTTTGATGGAAAGACTGAGAGGAAAGCCTCTCCGAGATAATTTACTAATGATATGACCATGGATCAATTAAGTAGAGTATGTCAGAGATTTCCTGGATAACACAGGAAATGGGGTGGAGTTAAGTGGAAGAGATATGTAGATGAACTTAATTGGAGTAAGAAAAGTATCTTCTTCAAGCTTCCATATTGGTCCACAATGATCTTGAGGTATAACATTGACGTGATGCATGTTAAGAAAAACGTATGTGACAGCATTATGGGTATACTCCTAGATATTGAACATAAATCGAAAGATACAAATAATGTGAGGCGTGACTTAGCCGACATGAATATAAAGCCAGAATTGCATTTATACAAGGATAGGGGGAGGTGGATGAAATCACATCCTAGATACACGTCCAGTCAGGATAATCAATGTCAATTTTGTCGATTCATTAAAAACATGAAGTTTCCTAATAGGTTTGCTGGAAGTTTGAGAAAGAATATGGTTGACAATGATACCAAAATTAAGGGGTTAAAGTGCCATGATTGTCATGTAATTATGCAACGCTTATTAGCATCTGCAGTGTGAGCTTTTCTGCCAAAAGAGCTAGCACTACTAATTGTTGAGTTGTGCAATTACTTTAACTAAATTTGTGCAAGAACTTTAAATAAGCAGGATATGAAGCAAGCTAAGGAAGATATTGTACTGATCTTGTGCAAACTTGAAAGGATATACCCTCTAGCATTCTTTGACATAATGGTCCACTTAATGATACACTTGCTTGAGGAAGCACTATTAGGGGGTCCTGTTCATTTTAGGTGGATGTATCCATATGAGAAATATATAAAGAAGCTGAAAGACTATATTAGGAATTGTGTTTGACCTGAAGGTTCCATTGTTGAAGGGTATGTCATAGATGAGATATTGACATTTTGTTCATGTATCTACAAGGGCTGGAAACAAAATTCAATCGAACTCACCGTAATCAAGATATAGCCAGTATGAGTACAAAAAGGCGATTGTCAATTTTTAGATCTCAATGTTGACCTATTGGTAAAAAGCATGTTATTCATTTAGATATGAGGGATCGTGATATAGCAATATGGTATATCCTCAACAACTGTCCTGAAATTCAAAAATATTTAGAGTAAGTCCCTCAAATTATTTTTGCATTTCATCTAATTTATTCTATTTCCTAATGAGTCTCTTTTATAATGTAGTGAATATAAATGACAATTACAGGCAAGTGGTTGTCAAAACATTGAACATTTGCAAAGAACCCAATTTCCTTCATGCTTTTACTCAAAGGTAATTCTTTCTCATTCTTGTTACACCCTAATGCTACACAATTTTATTTTATACTTGTGTTGTTATTGTTCACTTTAAAAAATTGTACAGATTTATCATATTCACAAGAGTGGATCTCCTGAGCCGACTGATGAGCTATTATCCTTAGCTTCTGGACTAAGCTTCACAGTTATGTTATATTCAACGTGTGTGGTAAATGGAGTTCATTTTGTAACAACTTTTCGAGATGCAAAGCACAAAATGTAGAACAATGGGGTTTCTATATTTGGAATTGAAAAAAAACACATTTTATGATATTTTAGAAGAAGTCATAGAGTTAAGTTATTTATATAACTACTATGTGACTCTTTTCAAATGTAAATGGTATGACACTGATCATAAAAAAAAATTATCATAAATAAAAATATAACAAGCATTTTTATCAGTGCTTAGTGGTATAGAGATAATCCATATATACTTGCATCTCAAGCATGACAAGTTTTTTATATTGAAGATCCTCTTAATGGACTGAACTAGTGAGTTATAAATAATGTGGTGCATCGTGATGTATGGGATGTTCTGACGATGATAATATTAGTGCCAATAGTGTATCCTATTTGCAGGATGATAACTCTGCAAACTTTATCCTCACAGTAAATCTTGGAGATTTTACCTTGTTTACCTTGCGGGATCAGAGCCATGACCCTCATTCTGTTTCATCATCTAGAAATGTTCCAATTACTTCACAGATGTATGGCAATTTTATAAATGATGATGATGATATAGAAGATCAAACCACTAGGGATTGCATAGAAGAGGAGACTTTAGAGTCCAGCGACAATGACTCAACTGATGAAGAAGATAATAACCTTGCAACATTGACTGATGATGAATCTGATTAGGATCAGGATTTTTTGGTTTCTTAAGTAGTTATTAGGTATTATATTTTGATAATTTTAGATTTTGTAGTAAGTATCATTTGTAACCAGTTACCACAATTATTATTGAACAACTCATTCTGTATGTGCTAATGTAATTTATCATGGAAGGATGAATTATTTCATGTATCATAAGTATTATTCACTTATAGAAGATGATAACTATCATGTGTATTTGATTATATGAAACAATGCTTGATACCATGATTGATGTTATGTCACATTATCACAGAGGAGATGATGGACACGACCCACCACCAGATCCCACTTATATCCTTTCCTAGTGTGAGATAGGTGAAATTGGTTATAGTAAAGTATTCTACTATATATATATATATATTGCAAATTTATGTTCTTAACAAAGTTTTATGTTTGAAAGTTGCATCAAGTTGATGGTATCACAGCAAATCAAGGTCCTTGACCTTCCATCAAAAAATACAAAAGAATAATGGGAGGCCTTTGCCTGTTTGCTTCGATAAGACGAGTACATGGCAAGCAATTGGTCTAAATTCAAAGCATTTTACACGTGACATAGAAGTGCTGGTCAGGCAGCATTGTGAGCCCTTCTATAAAAATTGGAGGCAATTGCCTAAGGAGTAGCGAGAGCGTGTCGTGCAGGAAGTTTGTATGAGTACTGTGACAAATTTTTGATATTATTATTTTTAAATTGAGATTGATAGAAATAATAATAGAAAATGCTTTCACATATTCTAATGTAGTCCTATTTTGAATTTGTGAATGTTGAGCTTGAGGAGTAGGGATGTGTTATTATAGGTATTCAGCGGACAACAATTAATTGATACAAGGATTGGAAGTCCATGCTCCACTGGCATTTCTTAGAACATGGCAGTCAAGATGACATTTGTGATCTCAACAGTGTGAGGCAAGCTTGTCCCATTGATATTTCAATAAATTATTGGGATAGGTTATGTACATACTTTAACAATGACAAGTATAAGGTAAATTTAAAGTACAATTAGTTATTTGCCATTTTTGACATTCGATTTGTTTGTTTTCTAATTATAAATATTTTGGTTTAAATATGCAGGAATTATCTAGAAGAAATTCAGAGAATAGGTCAAAAAAATTGTATAATGATCGCCATGGATCAAAGTCTATTACAGTAGCACGACATGATAAGGTATATTCAAATTTCTGCATGGTGCTATCATCCAAAGTTTTACTAATTGTTACTAATTGTTAATATTGTGTTTTGAAATTGGTATAGAGAAATAAGAACACAAGTGAATGGCAGCCGGTGAGGGAGAATTTTCGTGAGTGTCATACGTATCACACAAGAAAGTGGGTGCATTCGGATGCTGAGACTGCTTATGTAAGTAATTACTTTCTAATTAAACAATTTTGCTTACTACACGAAAAAAATTTCATTGCAATTATATTTTTGTTTTAAAAATCAAGGCCAAGATGTTGGAATTGGCCACCAATCGATCTTTACAGTCCAATGCTTCCCCCAGTAGCTCTCTAATAGGTTTGTCGAGTGTTGACGAGTCTGCTATTGCTGATGAGGTATTCGGCACTCACCGAGGGCACAGGAAAGTAGTTGGTCATGTGCTTACTATGACACCATATGGCACCAGTAGTGCTAGTTCATCCATTGTAACATTTCCTTCGAGGCCACACCAGGATGAAACATTTATGGAGGAGATGCAGACATATGTCACCATGACTTTGGAGGCTTTAGCTGATGCGAATGAGCATATTCATCATCAAGAGAAGTGGTAGCAGAAGAACCATACTCTCTTTGAGGGCATGCATGTTATTTTATAGTCTTTGGAATTTTCTTTCCCTCTGCTTGAGGTACTATCTCTTCTTTCGAGAAGAATGCCTCGACCAAAAGTACCATCAAGATTTGCTTTTGAGATGCCTTATGCTTCACAGCATCCTTTGGATTCTCAGCAGCAACAACCCTTGCCCTGATCCCAGCCATAGCCGTGCCTACCTCCACCTCTACCCTAGCCCTAGCATCTACCTTCAGATGATGGAGAGGACACTAATGATGATGGCAGCGAGGATTGTTATTTTAGATAGTTTGTATCATATATTTGATTTGCTTGTTTATAGTATGTACGTATATGACCTACTTACTTTATTATATATTCTTCAGAGTTAGTGAATATTTCATTTCCTTTTATAATTACAATTAATTGTGTTAGATAATTTTTAATTTTATCAAATTAATTTTTTTATCATTTTATTTTATTTATATATAAATAACTAAGTATGAATATAAATGTAAAAAAATAATAAATATAAATATAAATAAATAAATAATCATGATATGTAAAAAAATCATGAATCCTTGCAGAATTTTATTTTATTTTTTTAAAAATAACTTATACAGATGATAAGGACTATATAGACGACAAGTATCGTTTGTGTAGATAGGACTTATACAGACAACAAAAGATATATAGACCACAAAGTCATCTATATAGATTGGACCTATACAGACGACAACAGTTATACAGACCACAAAGTTGTCTGCGTAGATTAGACCTATACAGACGATAATATCTATGCAGACCACAGTGCCGTCTGTGTAGGTTACCTATACAGATGACAATAGCTATACAGACCATAAAATTTTCTGTGTAGATTGGACCTATATAGACGACAATAGTTATGCAGATCACAACGTTGTTTGCATAGGTTAGCCTATATAGACGACAATATCTATGTAAACCACAGTGTCATATGTATAGGTCCAACTTATACAGATAACAAATGCTATACAGACCACATTGTAGTCTGTGTAGGTGGGACATATACATGCCACATGGGTATACAGACTACAGTGTCGTTTGTGTAGGTTTGACCTACACAGACGACATTGTGGCTTATATAGTTATTGTTGTTTGTATAAGTCAAATCTATACAGACGACACTGTAGTCTGCATAGATATTGCCGTTTGTATAGACCAACTTACACAGATGTACACAGACGACACGTGTCGTCTGTATAGGTTCAAGCTACACAGATGACTAAAAAAAGTGTCATTTGTATAGGGTGCAACAGACATGATTCTATACAGATGACAATATCGTTTGTAATATATATATAGACAACAAATCTAATCTATACAAACGACTTTGTGTGGTTTGTATAGCCCTTTTTTGTAGTGCTTATGGTCTTAAGTGTAGCAGAAACCTATTAGCATGATAGTAATTTCTATTTTAATCAAAGCTTGGAGGTCCCCAATTAATTTGTATTTTAGTAGTCATACTAGAAGGAATAATAATATACATTTCTATTTTAATCCATTCATTCTTTTGTGGTGAGTAAGAGTCAGGAATTTTGTATACAAATTATAACCTTTCAAAATGATGATGAAAATTGTACGAATGGACTAATGGGTATAAAACTGGATATATAAAAGCTTATGATAAACTCGAATGGGATTTTCTTCTCCAAATATTACATCACTTTGGATTTTGTTCTTAATATATCAATTGGATTCATCAATGCCTTTTTATAGTTTCCTTCTCTATTCTCCTCAATGGAAGTCCTTATAAACACTTTACACCTACCAAAGGTATTAGATAGGGTGATCCACTTTCGTCATATTTATTTATCATTATCTCAGAAGTTTTCTTAAGGATATTGTTGTGAATGGAAGCATAAGGTTAATTGAATGGTATTCAAATTAGTTAAGGATGCAACATAATTTCACATTTAATATTCGTTGATGATGTCATCTTATTCTCTTGTGCTAATATGGATGATACATATGTGTTGCAAGAATGTATTCAATTGTATGAAGGTTGGTCGATGCAAAGAGTTAACTTGGCAAAATTTGGCATATTTTTTAGTTCCAATATCCATAAAGGACTATGTCCTACCTTAGTGGATTTACTACATTTAAGCCTAATTAAAAATGATGCTAATTATTTAGGGATACCAATGTTCTTAATAGCAAAAAAGACCTATGACTTTCAACATTTAATTAGTAAAGTGCAATCTCAAGTTTAAGGTTGCAGACAAAAAATGCTATCATGGGCAGGAGAGCTACATTGATTAAATTTCTGCTTCAATCAATTTACATTATGTCCACTATTCAGGTCCTGGTTACAGTTTGTAATAAAATGGATGCTATCACAAAGAAATTTTAGTGGAATGTGTAGCATGATAAATCTTATTATTTCTGTCCTCTAACTTGGGTAGATTTACGTAAACCCAAGAAGTTTGAAGGCTTAGGACTCAAAGAATTTTGAGATATTAACAAAGATCTCCTTTCTAAAATTGTGTGCAAGTTAAAGATAAAAGTAGTCAAGTTATGGGTAAAATGTTTTAGGAGAAAGTATTTGAGAGGAAAATCGTTTTTTGGAAGAAGTGGAGAGTACTTAGGGTTCAATAATATGGAAAGGAATAGGGCTGTCAAGAAACCTTAAAAAAATGTATTTTTTAGTGAAAAATGGGGGGTTACCATTCTTGTCAAACTTATCTTGGGTACCCATTATCCAAAACTTTAAGCCATCATTTAAGCCCAATATTTCGTTGCTTATAAATATGAGAGTTAAAGATTTATGATTACCAAATTCCAAAGTGTGAAATAGAAATATGGTAGCATATTTTTATTGCAGAAGATGTAAAGAGAATTATACAACTTTGTGTGCCACAACGTGGTTATAACGAACTAACGTGGATTTTAGAATCATTAGGAGAGTTTTTGGTGAAATCTATTTATCATGCCCAAAACCACTTTCTTCCTAATGAAAGAACTACAATTCTATCTATGGAATACTTTGTGGAATGTAGTAATACATCAAAGACTTAAAGTCTCCCTATGGCAATTTGGCAAAGGAATTATTCCTACTAAAGTTCGGGTGCAACAGTTTGCTAATCCCCAAGATGAAAGCTATCCACTTTGTTTACAATTTGATGAAACTGACTTGCATGTTTTGATAGGATGCAATTTTGTGAGGCTATTATGGTTTAAGTTTTTGGAATACATATTTCCAAGTCCCCTTTGCTTCAATGCAGAAATTCTTTGAAGCTCTGTTGCAGATCAACAACAAACTCATCCTAACAAATTCCCCTCCGGAATATACTGTCAAGGTCGTTGGAGGAGCAACATTCATTGTGCGGCAACTTTGGGAGGCCAGAAACAACCTCATCTTTACTGGATTGCCATCGTCAATTGAGCGCCTGGTCGTACTGGTAAAGGATGATCTGCATCTTGAATTAGCTTGCATCTAGTGAGGTCATGTTAAGTCAACAATAGTGTCACTACAAATTTGGTCACAACCTTCGACTGATTGCTTGAAGATCAACGTTGATGCCGCCTGGCAGGGAGGAAATGTTGCTATTATGGTTCTTGCACACGATGACATGGGCGTAGCCTTGGGATTCTAGTTCAAATGGATATCTCCCACCACGTTAGAGGAGGCAGAAGCCTTTGCCATATACAAGGCATGCAAGGTGGCTGAAAATCTTGATCATCTAAGGATTATGATTGAATCGGATTGTAAGGTGGTTGTGGAAGCAATTCTTGATTTTATTTGTTGCCCTTGGAGGGCTTTTTGGTCTTGTGGAGGATGTTAGGTCTTGTTTAGAATCTTTTACTTGTTTATCTATTGCTGGGATTTTTATGAATGCTAACAAAGTAGAACATGTGGGGGTTCAATGAGTTTTTAATATTATTAGGTGTGAGGTTAGGTTGATCAATGAGGTCCCTCTTACTATAGATAAAGTCTACATTCATGATGTTGTTGACTTGGTATTACATACTATCTTGAAGCAGGAAAAAAAAATCCTATTCAAAACAAGAGCAGTCTTAAATGATAAACCTATCCTAACAATAACATTTTCAAAATTTGAACTTTTTATACTCAAGCTATTACTAATGACCTAATCGTTGGTTCTAGGGTGTAAAAGTTTACAGAAGACTCATGCAAAAACACATCCTTTGGGAAATGAACCAAAATAAATTTCTGCAAACGTAAAAAATTTACAAATTTGAAATTTCAGTCACATGTAACCACAATCCCTACTGCTGCTCTTATTTCTATGCCCGACAGTTCTATTTCAGCTTCTTTCTCAATACAGACTGTCATGGTCAGCGTTCACAGGGAATTATAAAGGCTACTTTTATTTCGTCAAAAAAAAAAAAAAAAGAAAGAAAGAAAAGAAAAGCCTCGCTTGTTTACATGCAAGTATAGGATTTTCATATTAATTGTATACTTTATCACTAACAAAATAATATATTGTGTGATAATATTTTTTTTTGAAAAACAATTTTTTCTTCAAAATACTGCATATTGTTCCATATCACACTTCCAATCCCCGTAGATATATGATAACAAGTAATTATGTGCCCAAAAAAAATAATTAAATTACAGAAGGAATTGTTCTCCAAAAGTAAACAAAATATTGAGCATTCAATTGTTTCTTTTGTTTTTGGTAAAAAATAATTTCATTTACTTGTATTATAATTATAAAATAATAAAAAATATTTTATTTATTGAATGTTAAATGTGAAAATATTATTTTCTTTCACTTTCATCACAATAAGCATTATTATTGTCGTTGTTGTAGTAATTGTTAAGCACAAGTTATATATCTGGCATCAATCACTTTCATCTATGTGCCGGTAAATGGGATTTTCCAAAAACAAATATTTTCTCACAATAACTCATAGAAGCATAGGAATTAAGCGACGGACTTTTTGGACTTCAATTCTTTCTCATTAAACATGTAGCAGAAGTTTCACATGATCTATGACTCCACTTTTGTTAACATCCTGGAAGCCAATCTGGTTTGACGCCAAAAGCATTCAGGCTACCAACAAAATTATCGTTTCTTGTATGCAAGCACTCAGCACTATACATCACACAATGTGCTTACACCATACATCGCCAAGTCCATCAGTCAACAAACAGCCTGTAATATAAAGAGAGAAAGCCCAGTGTTTGCCATTCATAGCAAGGAACAAGATATAGTTGCTTGTTCAAATTAATTTGCCTACCCTCCAGATAGTATCCATGGCTTCTCAAGCCAACAAACAACTTCACTTCATCTTGTTTCCTTTGATGGCTCCAGGTCATATGAATCCAATGACTGATATTGCAAGGCCGCTGGCACAATGTGGTGTGATTGTTGCACCAGTTACTACACCTCGAAATGCTTCCCATATCGAATCAATTCTTTCCCGTGCTGTTTTGTCCGGTGTCCAGATCGGGCTAGTTCAGCTCCATTTTCCTGCCAAAGAAGCCGGACTACCTGATGGATGCGAGAATCTTGACATGCTACCTTCAGAAGACATGGCATTAAATCTTAGTACCGCAATCATCATGCTGCAAAAGTCCGCAGAGAAATTGTTTGAAATTCTTACTCACAAGCCAAGTTGCATAATCTTAGACATGTGTATTCCCTGGACAGCTCAGTCAGCTAAAAATTACAGTATTCCGAGGATTGGTTTTCAGGGATTTTCATGCTTTAGCCATGATTGCATGCTCAGGATTCGTACATCCAAGGTTGCTGACAGCATTAATATCAGAGTTAGAAAATTTCATTGTGCCTGGGATACCTGACCAAATTCAGGTTACCAAAGCTCATGTTCCAATGCAAACAAACGAAGGCCATTTCAAAGATTTCGTCGTACAGATGATTGCTGCAGAAATGAGGTCATAAGGTTTCATTTTAAATAATGATTACAAGAAGGAAAAAAGGGACAAGGTTTGGTGTGTTGGCCCAGTTTCACTTTGCAACAAAGATGACTTGGATAAAGGCGGCTAAAATATCGAAATACGGTTATTTTATAAACTTTTTTCCGTTTTACCGTAGTTTCGAAATATATTATCAAAGTACGCAGGGCGCCATTTTGAATGGCGTACGTAGGCTTGGAGGCGCCATACTGTCTGGTGCCTTTGGACCACATGTTGCATGCAAGGCGCTAGTTTGAATGGCGCCCCAAGGTTGAAGGCGCCATCCTGATCACATGTAGCATGCAAGGTGCCAGTTTGAATAGCGCCCCAAGGTTGAAGGTGCCATCCCACCTGGCGCCATTCCCTTGAAGGCGCCTTTCAACATGGCGCCATTGCGTTTGAATTTTCTAGGAGGGGCCAAATGAAATGGCGCCTCCTTCCCTATATATACCTGTCCCCTTCTTTCCTCTCCGCAACCAGAAGAACCCTACTTTGCAGCCACTCTTCCTTTCCCTCTTCACAGCCGTTTGCAACATTTTTCATATTTTCATTCACAAATCTTCATCTTTTCTTATTTCTGTGCATTTCATCCGACAACATTTTTTTCTTTGGAGCAGATCTGGTCTTCTTTCCTTGCTCTTCCTTGGTTAGTATTTTTATAATTTTTATATTTATAGTGGTAGAAACATTTTTATTCTATGTTGATTATTATGATTTATGATATGAAAATATGATATAAGATTTAGGAAAAGTTTGTAAAAATTTATATGATCTGTGATAGTTTGTGATTTGTAGTGGTTAGTTTTTTTTATAATTTCTGTATGTATATTATAATTTTTATTAGTTATTATAAGAATATATTTTACAGTGGGAGAAGATTTTTTATTTTATGTTGATTATTATGATTTATGATTTGAAATTATGATTTAGGATTTAGGAAAAATTTGTACAAATTTATATGATTTGTGATAGTTTGTGATTTTTATTGGTTAGTATTTTTATAATTTGTATATTTATATTATAATTTTTATTAGTTATTATAAGAATACATTTTACATTGGGGGAAAATTTGTATTTTATGTTGATTATTATGATTAATGCTATAAAATTATGATATAGGATTTAGGAAAAAATTTGAATAAATTTATATGATCTGTGATAGTTTGTGATTTTAAAAAAAGAACAAAGGGGATAAAGAAAAGTATCTTAAAATAAAATTTACAATTTAGGTAAAAATTATGTTTAGATATTTTTAAAATATAAAATATTTTAGGATATAGGATATGATAAAAATAAAATTGTTTTTATTATATGTTGATTATTACGAGGATATATTATCCTAGTAGTCAATATTTTTATATTAATTTTAGAGTAATATATGTCAAAATAAGTAAATATCAATTGAGGGTATTTTGTAAAGACTTGATATTTTATGCATTATTTCTATTTGTTTTATCTTTTTTATTGTACATTTTTGTTATTCTTTTTTGTTAACTCATGGTATTTAAATCATATACACCAATATTTTTTAACAGTAAGATATATCAATTTTTTTATTATAAATATATTCTATATAAATTATATAATTTATTTAATTAATTAATTTATTATGCAATTAATTTTTTATTACTTTATACCGTACGTATTGTTTATTTCTTATTTACTCTATTGTATTCTTTTTATATCTACTCGTATTGTCTATGGTTTAAAATATCAACATCATTAATTAATATAAATATAATAAGTTATAATTTTTTAGCTTATTATAATATTTTAAATAAATTAAAGCTTTAATATACATTTTATTATTAAAAATAATTAATTTTATATTATATTTTTAAAAAAAATACTTAATAATTAAATTAAATTTTATTTATATAAATTTTTTCAAATTTTTGGTGATAATAATTTTTGAATATTATGTTTTAAATTTAAAATACATCAATTAAGATTTCTCCAAGGGTTTATAGTTCTTACATTATTTTTTCTTCATTTCATCTACTTTGTTTAATTTTTTCTCCTTTCTTTTTTCAATCATTCTATTAGAAGTTCAAATGCAATATATTGAATAATATAAATATAATACAATTTATTTTTTTAACATAAAATTATTTTTAATAATTAAATAAATTATTTAATAAAATTAATTAATTATATATTTAATTTTTAACACTTATTACTTTACCTTTCACATAGCACTTCTCCTTTTTTAATTCATTTTGCTATAATTTTTTTATTTTGATTTATATTATTTATGATTTAAATAATAAGATAATTACATAATATTGACATAATGTAACATATTTTATTTTTATCTTAAAATAATTTAAAAAAATTAATGTTATGGGAAGCGTTAATTGAAATAATTAATTATATATTCTAGTTCTAATAAAAGTATTTAAGAATAAAAATTAATTCTCTTTTAAAATTTATTAATATTTTCTTGATAAAAAAATTCAAACACTATATTTAAAATTAAATATACATCAATAAAATTTTATCTATGTTATTATTTTTGTTCCTTTTATATATTGTCTTGTAAAATATATTTAATTTAGCGTAATTTTTACATAATTTTTTTAATGAGACAATGATATGTAATAATTTTTACTTAGAGATTAAAGTTATTGAAATATCTAACAAATTTTTCTTTCATGCAGAGGCTTTTTTCTGTTTACTTTTCCTAATACTTATCGGTTAGTATTTTATAAATTTTGTGCTTATATTATAATTTTTATTAGTCATCATGAAAATATCTTTTATAGTGGTAGAAAAATTTATTTAGAATATTATGATATAAATAATGAGTTTTTTATTTTATATTGATTATTATGGTTTATGATGTGAAATTATGATTTAAGATGTGAAATTATGATTTATGAAAAATTTGTAAAAATTTATATGTATTGTGATAGGTTATACTATTAAAAGAAGAACAAATGAGATAAAAAAATACATTCTAAAATAGGTTTTAGGGCCTAGGTAAAAGTTATATTTAGAGAAATTTTTCATGTGAAATTTTAAAATATCATAAGAAAGGTAATAAAAATAAAATTTTAGGATATGTGGATGTAATCAGAAGCTTTAAAAAATAAGTTATTGTTATTGAAAATATGAATATTTTTCTATTTAAGTGGTAGATATTATAAATGCAAGAATAATAAACATAGTCAGAAAAATTATACTATACATAGGTTTATTCAAAAAGTATTAAAATATATATGGAGGTACTGTAATATAAGTATTAAACGAAGTCAATGTATGTAAAAAAGAATTCATGGTTGTAATCATAAAAATATACAAACAATAATGTGTAAATAATTTTAGTTGCTGTTTAGTAATAGGTGTGAAGGGAGAAAATTTTCGTGACAACAGAAAATGTAGTGTATTGAAAAAGTTAATCAATTTAATTAGTATAATTTGTGCAGAATAAACAAAAAAAATGACAATTGAAAAAGATAAATTAAAATATAAATAAGATTATATAGCCAAATATTATATTAGTTTTAAAAAGAAATAACATTTACTTGGCTGGAAAAAATTATCCTATTATATGATATGTTTGTTATATATGAAAAATTGTTATGCAAAAAAAATTTAAAAATTAAGCCTTTTTCAATAGTGTACATGTAAGTGAAAATTGAAATAATTGTTTCAAATATAAATTTATTTTTATTTGTAATAATTTATTTATATTACATTAGAATTTATGCAAAAAAAGATGAATTAGAATTAAATTATTTAAATCACACTTGCAAATGAATATTAAAAATTTATGAAGTATGAAAAATTACGAATGAGTGTAAAAATAGCTTAAAAATTTATCGAAAAAAAATGTCGGCCTGTAAAGGTCGGAATGGGTTTGGCTTATGCGGGTAAATTATTATGTACTATTAAATAAATACATTACAAAAATAATAATATATTCCATTCATTTTTACTTATAATATTAAATACTAGTTCATTCGTTTGTAAGAACAAAAATTGTATATGATAATATGTGTCAGTTGTGAGGGTGCAGTGAATATTTTGTAGCTAAAAGTAACGAGATGAAGAAAAGTTTAATTGCTTTTATATATTCAAATGGTACAATGATTGAGGGATCGATGGGGGTAATGTACAATGGACCTCCCCCAAAGGCATTGAAAATGAGAGGATGCAGCACTATGGATG
This sequence comes from Sindora glabra, assembly GCA_020226215.1. Taxonomy (NCBI): domain Eukaryota; kingdom Viridiplantae; phylum Streptophyta; class Magnoliopsida; order Fabales; family Fabaceae; genus Sindora; species Sindora glabra. The sequence goes on along the minus strand of CM035226.1, from coordinate 73,427,701 downwards.
TTTTGCAAGAGAGAATTCATGCCCGAATGAAGCTTCATCAAGATCAAGCTGTGGGGAAAATTATTTATAGGTTTCCACAGCATCAAACAGAAGCTCAATATATGGCATACAAATTGGACGATGATGAAGACTTGGCATGTGCCATAGCAAGCTACGAACAACATCCGACGATGACAGCAATGGAATTGTACGTGGAAGTGATCACATCTGAACTGCACGTTGCCAACCTTGGTTCACAAGAAAGAGTCCCAATAACTAGACCACCCGTAGATCCAACGGCTTATGTCAGTACTAGTTGTTCGATGGTGCGGGAAGGCCCTCCTTACGCGGGTGGAATTGAGTTTCACATTTCTGATAGTTATACTCCTGCATTAGACTCATCTGTTGCAGATGTTTTCCCGATAAATGTATCACATATCATGATGGGTTCAACAAGTGCCTTACCGGTCGTAGACTAAGAATCCATTGATCTTATATTAATGGATGCCCACCTTGAGTCTGGTTTTGAAGATGATGAGGTGTCTTGCAGTAGCGGTGATGATCGTGACATTGATGATAAAGAACGTGCAACTACACATGGAGACAGTGTATCAACGCAGTGTGTGAGGAGTGACAATGCTGCACAGACATCATGCGGTGTCCCTCAAGCTGTTGTCTTCTCTTACATTGATTGGGATGCCGTAAGGAATGTTAATGAATTTTCAGAAATAATGAAACCAAGCTATGATTATGGCATGGAGGACTTACAAATTGGATAAGAGTTTAATCACAAGGAGGCATTAATTGCTGTAACCAAGCATTACCACATCAGAAGGCACCATAGTTATTACGTGGAGGAGTCAGATACTAGAAGATTGAGTGTGAAGTGTGATAATTATGGGGATGAATGCAAATTTTGCCTTAGAGCGACCAATCTGAAGAATTCTAACACTTGGACAATAACTAGATTTTCAAGGCCTCACACATGTGTTAATGCCAGTTTAACACAGGATCACAAGTCTCTTGACTTCGAGTATATCAGTTCCTTGATACTGGAGATGATTAAAGTGAAGTAAGATGTTCCAATCTCGCTTATACAGGAGAGGGTGGAAGGCATGTATGGGTATAAGATTTCATACAGAAAAGCAAGGAAGGCAAAGCAGAAGGAAATTGTTAAGGTGTACGAAGATTGGGATAAATCATATGAAGTGCTCCCGAAATGATTGGATATTTTAGGCTATTGTGACCAAGCTCTGTTCAAGTTAGAGTCAGAAGAATTCGTCACAGTTTACAATCGTGTTGATCCACAAAAACATATTTTCAACCGAGTTTTCTAGGCTTTCAAGCCATGTATTGCGGCATTTCCGTACTGCAAGCAATTCATACAAGTTGATGGAACGTTTCTGTATGGCAAGTACAGAGGTGTGCTACTAATTGCTGTAACCCAGAACGGTAACAAATATTCTGTACCTCTTGCCTTTGCCATTGTTGAAAAGGAGAACTATGAAAATTGGAGTTGGTTTTTGGCATTGTTACGGGTAAATGTTACAAACCAGCAAGGAATATGCCTAATATCAGATCGACATCGAGTTATAAAAGAAGCTGTAGCCAATGAAGGTCTAGGGTGGTAGCCTCCTCATGCTTTTCATCGGTACTGTATCAGACATATTGCCAGCAATGTTCACAAGAAATGCAGGGATGACAATGTTAAGAAAGCTGTCCTTAGAATTGGTATGCCTTACAGCACAACTTTTTTATTGAACCTTTCATCTGTAAATTTATGTTTCTGGAAGTTCAACCCGGTTAACCTATTTGTCTCCTTGTGTTCAGCATATGAGCTAAATCGAGAAAAGGTCATGGAGAGATTCGATAACCTAAGCAAAGCCAATGAGGAGATCCACAAGAAGTTAACCGCTATTCCGATGAAGAAGTGGACGCTTGCTTATGATGAAGGTAGAAGATATGATCATATGACGACTAACATAGTAGAGTGCATTAATGGCCTTTTCAAAAGATTAAGGAAGCTACCAATCACAGGCCTTGTTCAACAAACATACTATAGATATGTCATGTACTTTATAGAAAGGGCAAAAGAAGCACATGCTGAACTATAACAAAGTCACATATACGCAAGCAGATTCAGATAGGAGCTTGCGACTATCCAGTCACGTGCTTCTTTTTACCACATTCGTGCTTATAATAGATAAGGAACTAGGTTTGAAGTGGTGGAGGGCCCTGATATGGTCACAGGATATGTGGAAAGGTTGTCCAAGTGTTGTTAGACAAAGGGCAATGTGAATGTGGACAATTCCAAGCATATAGGTATCCTTGCGCTCATATTATTGTTGCTTGTGCCTCAGTCAACATATCGTAGGAACCATATGTTGATACTGTATACAGACTTGACACCGTTCTTAATTGCTATAAATCTAAGTGGTAGCCGATCGGGAAGTGGTCATAATGGAATAACCTACCACCATTTCTTGTCCTGGTTCCAAATCATGGAAGATTGCATGAAAAGGGATGATCGAAGTCGACACGGATAAAAAATGAGATGGATTGGCCTCAAGAGAGTGGTGTCAGGAAAAAATGCGATCTTTATAAGATGGAAGGTCATAATCGTAGGCGTTGCCCACTTCTCTATTGAGATGAAGGCCCTTTTTCACGTTGATTTTGATTTTTACTTTTACTTTTGCAAATATGCTACGAAGTATGTTAACCAATGTCATGAGTGCAATGGTCGGATGATGTGATTTGTTTGAATGTTGTAAAATTGCATGCCATTATATATATATATATATATATATATATATATATATATATATATATATATATATATATAACCCCATTACTAGTATTGTTAAAAAATATATATATATATATAACCCCATTACTAGTATTGTTAAAAAATTACTTCAATCGTTCAAGTGCTATAAATTCTTGTGTGGATCTTTGTAGTTATATTGTACACGTATGTTATATTACTGTATATTTAAATACCATCCTAATGCAATTCTTATATTGGCAGATGGCATCCACTTCCCGACGCGTTGATCCTGGACCATGGATCCTTCACTTCTGACGGCTCAGGACTCACACATATCCCAGTCGATTTGGGCAGCCATGTATGGAAATAGTTAGATCTTAAAGTTGGTTGAAACTTTTCTATATTATTAGACGCAATAATTATTAATCTTTTTTTTTGTACATGTGCTGAGGATTCGACGGGCTCATCATTACCATCACCAGCAGCCGCCGGAGTTGATTGTCCCCTTGTTACGAGAGGCAGGTTTTTATGGCTTGGCAATGTGTGAGTTTGTGCTGATTGACCATCAGTTGATCAGTGCTTTCGTAGAGCGGTGGAGGCCTGAGACACACACTTTTCACATGCCGCAGGGGGAGACCACTATTACATTACAGGATGTGGCTTTTCAGTTCGGCCTACCCATTGATGGTCGAGCAGTGACGGGCCCCACTGTGTCGGGATGGGGAGCCCTGATACAGGAGTACCTGGGATTGCAGTTACCGGTGGACAAGAATGTCATCAGAGGGGGGTGATTGAAGATGAGTTGGTTGGAGAGACATTTCACTTATCTTCCAAATGATGTGGATGAGGTGACATTGCAGAGATTCACCCGGGCCTACATTTTGCGTCTCATTGGTGGGACGTTGTTTCCAAACCACTCCGGCACGTATGTCCACCTCATGCACTTACCCTTGCTAGGAGACTTCCATAAGGTTGGGATGTATAGTTGGGGATCTACCTGCTTGGACTATCTGTACAAAGAGCTCTGTAAGGCCACTGCTCCAGATTACAGGGAGATAGGGAGTGTTGCTTACTACTGCAACTTTGGGCATTGGATAGATTTCCCACTATCGCCCCCGCGATTACCGTTTCAAACATGCCAGAGGGGGATGCAGGGATTGGCTGCCTAGCCCACAGGTTAGAAAATTTTTCAATTTACACTTGTAATTAAGTTGACTTTTAAGTTATTTAACTTAGTTATTGTACTTGGTAGGTGGCACTATCAAAAGATATTCCGGGATAGTTCGACACACAGCCTACCCTATTATAGATACGTGCTGGACCGTCTTCGTCTCGACTAGGTATGAAGGGGATAATGTATATTTTTATTTCATTCCTTCATCCATTTCATTGTCGCATTTAAATGACAATATAAATGTGTAATTTCAGATCACCTAGATCCCGTACACTGAGGTGGTCATCGCATCACTTCCTCAGTATTGTTTTGATGGGAGTGACATGTGGACAGCAGTGGTGCCACTTATACACTTTCAGATTGTCGAGTGGCACCAGCCAGATAGGGTTTTACGACAGTTTGGACTACGCCAGCCTATTCTTGAGTAACCAAAGCAGGTGGCAGAGGTTCATTGCCTTCACTTGGCCGGTCGGCATGATGAGGAGTGGAACATCCGCCATCAGCCGTACATTGCACTCTGGGATATTCGGCGAGACTTGTGCGCTATCGCCGACCCGACCACACGACTAGTCTTAGGCCCACTGTCTGAGTACATGGCATGGTACAGACGGGTTATTAGGCGATTTATTACACCTTTGGGGGAGCACTAGACCTTGTGGTAATACTGTGTGCTAGTTTTCTGTGTCTGATTTTCTTCCTGTGCATTAGTATTGTAACTAACTTTAATTCAAAAATTTGCACAGATAGATGAGGTGTCCACACTACAGGACTTCACTACACCTAAGGGGCAGTCTAGGTTCACCTTCGATGCGCTTAGATCAACGATGGACTCCATACTTCATGCCATTCAGGAGGTTGATCATGTGATTATTGACTCACATGCGGAGCTAGCTCCTCATGCCCATCATATCCTAGACCCTGTGGAGGGTGACCATGATCAGCCTCGTTCTTGTCGACGTCGTCACACTGTTCCACGACCTACGTTGCAGGCTGATGTTCCGTCCACTTTGACATTGCAACAGACTCCACCATCGACTGCCCAGGACACCATGATGATGATGCCAGATATTATTGCCTCATCTCATATGTACCCTACTGCACCTGATGATCCTTCATCCTCTACTATGTTCCCGACTGTACTATATGGTCTGTCCTCATCCCAGATGTATCAGTTTACATTTGATGTTCCATCCTCATTCCCGGCATTTCCACATATACCTGGAGTTTCATCTTCATTCCATGCCTTTCCTTTCGGTGAAGTTGGTCCATCACAGCCATATCGTCCTGCATTTGATCTACATACTCAGGATCAGGGATCAACACTTAGTGGCATGATGACAGATGACTTAGTACTTGCAGATAGAGGTAGAGGTAGAGATAAAGGTAGAGGTAGAGGCAGAGCGGGAGTTGGAGGTAGAGGAGCCACAAACACCAGAGATGTGACTCTCGAGCCTGCACAGAGGGTTAGTAGATATGGCCGCCACATTACCGATCCTGGATGTGGGACTGGACATCACTTACGTAGACATTAGCTTTCTTTTTCATGTTTATTATATATTTATGCACATCTATCTTACTACTTTATTGCCAAACATCAATGTTATGGGATGGTTTTGATTATTACGACATTTTTATCTTATTGCGTAAGTACTTATATCGATTTTAATTACCAATTCTACTCACAAATACAAAATCAATTCAATTCTCATATAACGCATCAAATATATGCAATTTTTTCTAATAACATCCTTCTAACTAGAATTTTATTCTCTCTTCTGGTATTTTATTTTCATAACTTTAATTATTATAAATTATTAACAAACATAAATTAATTACAAATTTTTTAAAATAATGTGTGCTTATTTTTTTCTAATGATAAGGATTATTCCATGTTCCACATCTTGTTGGGCAAAAGTATCGATTTACTATTTTTTAAGAAACTATTTTTTGTTTTACCATTCTTTCAAAATATTTTATCAAAATACGTACAGCAACAGAGAGACGCCAAACCAAATGGCGCCTCTAAGGGCGGTCGAGGCACATCTCTCAAATTTTAAGTTAATATATAAATAATAGAAAATAATAAACTTTAAAATAATTAGAATATTTAGTTTTTTTTTATAAAAGTAATGATAATGACATCTCCTAAATTTAATAACTAACATTATTAATTTTTAATTTTCACAATTGTTATAATTATCTATTCTTTTATTTATTTACCATGTTAAAATAAATAAATAATATTAAAATAAATTAATAAATTTTATCTTCATAATATGAAATATATAATTATTTTTTAATTAAATTTTTTTCTCATTATTTATTTTAAAATTATTAGTGAAGAAAGGAATAAATAGTTATAATAAATATAAAAAATAATAATATTAATTATAATATTTGAAGAATGAATAACCATCATCCTTGTAAATGATATTAAATGCTATGTTTATTCAATACGTTATGAGTTGAGTCCACCAAATATTGAGGCCAAAACATGTAGCACAATTGTCAATGTAGATGGGGATGCTAGCCATGTACAATACCAAAATCCAAGTCTTTTGGATCCACAGTAGACATGATCACTGGCTAATTAACTTAGAAATGAGGAACGAGGGTGCCGTAGGCCAAAGGTGCCATATCGCATGGCGTCCTTTCCCTCGAGCGCTAACGACGCCATTTCGTTTGGCGTCTCTCCGCCGCTGTGCGTATTTTGATAAAATATTTCGAAGGAATGGTAAAACGAAAAATAGTTTCTAAAAAAATAGTAAATCGGTACTTTTGCCTCTCATTACTAAAATATTTTTTCATTGTGACGAAATAAAAATGAATTAATTCATGTTATAATTTTAATTTCATTACAAAATGAAAAGATTATTGAAACAAAATAACCACATTTTTTTTATTTTCAACTATCTTCAACTTCGTCATTTCGTATTTATTTTGTTACAAAATAAAAATAATTTTATTGAAATAAATACAAAGTAGCAAGAATATTATTGGAATAAATACAAAATAAAAAGAAACATATTTATTTCGTTATATTTCTTTTCATTTTTAACAATCTTCAACTTCGTATATAAAGAATATTATTGAATAATTCAATAAATTTGCATATGTGTAATAATGTATTAAGTAATTACTTGTAATAATATAATTCCAAACGGTGGAAGTATATAATTTTGAAAAATGATAAATATTAAGTGTCATTGGATCAAATTTTGAGAGACATTAATATAAATTACGTAATTATTCTTTATTGATCATATATTTTATTTTAATAATATTTAATTATTTACTAAATATTTATTATTTTTATTAAATATATTATTATCATTAACTACTTTCTTATTTAATTCCTATAATAAATTTATGTATTAAATATCAAAGTGGAATAATTTTTTTTTATGATACCAAATATAATTATGAAATGAGTAATTTATTTTTAAAAATTTATTTTGAGTCACAATCACATATTATTTATTTTTAAAATTTTTATTTTGAAATGGCATCAAAATTATTTATCAAAATTATTTATTTTCAAAAAATCGTAGAGTGAGAGCCCCATTTTGAATGGCGCCCTCAAGGCTCATCGGAGGCGTCATCCGGACTGGCGCCTCCTCCCCGAGGACGCCTCCCGACCTGGCGCCTCCGTCTCTCACGCGTATTTTGATAATATATTTTCAAACAACAGTAAAATAAAAATTAGTTTCCGAGAAAACAGTAATCTGATACTTTTGCCGATAAAGGCTAAAAGGTAACAAGGCGTCAATAAACGACCGCATGTTCTTGGAATGGCTTGATTTGCAATAACCGAAATCTGTAGTATATGCCTGTCTTGGAAGCGTATGCACCCTAAATCTATCACAAATAATAGACCTTGCCTTGGTCTTGGAAGCATCAAATAGACCATCTATTTAGGCAATGAGAGGGGGGAATAAGTTTCAAGAATTGGAAAAGTGGATTAAAGAAGGTGGATTTGAGGACAGGATCAAGGGGAGAGGCTTTCTGATAGCAAGTTAGGCTCCACAAGTACTGATATTATCTCACCCGACAATGGGAGGGTTCTTAATACATCGCGGGTGGAATTCATCACTTGAAGGCATAAGTGCTAGTCTTTCACTCATTGCCTGGCCGTTATTTGGAGATCAATTTTTGAATGAGAAACTTGTTGTTCAGATCTTAAGGATTAGTGTGAGCGTTGGTGTAGAAGTTCCATTAACGTGGGGTGAGGAAGACAAGTTTGGTTTATTGGTAAAGAACAAAGACATCGACAAGGCATTATGCATGGTGATGGGTGAAGAAGAAGGCAAAAAAAGAAGCAAAAGAGCCAAGGATCTTGGGGAAATGGCGAAGAGAGCTATTGAAGAAGGAGGATCCTCTCATCTTAACACAAGCTTGCTAATTTAAGAGATCATGCAACTCGAGTATAACGAGAATGAACTTAAATGAAAAGAAAGTAGGAAATATTGTACTCATTCCAATAATAATTTTGCTCGATCAGTTGAAACCTAAAATAATTGGAACCATAGCCGGACAGACGTATTCCCAAATGAACAACAGAATCATGTTAGAAAAGTACAAAAAAATAATGCAGTAGTTGATTATATCCCAGAAACTACTTTGTGGGGAGTTGTTGTTGACTATTAACTAAAAATTATGCTTCGAAAAGATTCTAGTTGATTGTATAGTTAATTATGACTTGAGTGCTTGTCCTCTGGAAGGCTATAATCAAGTATGTAGTTAACTATTCAGGTAAACTTTACTCTTTAAAGGTTTATAATGGATTATATAATCAATTATAACCCACTTGTTGAGGGTTCATAGTCAACTATAATATATGAATTCTAACCCTTGGATCCCTTGTTGTAGACTACATAGATAACATTGGTCCATTTTTAGAGCCAGACAATCGACTACCCTTTCCAAATTTCAAATATCATAACATGAAAGGAATCAAATGAATTAAGTTTTGCATGATATTTATTATTTAGTATAATTATTATGTGATGTTTCATTATAATGATTGATAAGTCAGCTATAGGCATCATTTTTGATGCAATTGTCTTCATCACTTACATAAAACACATTAGCAACAACTTTTAAATTTCGCAAGCATATTGTCGATCATAAAGTTTATAAGTCATCATCTCCTCTTAAGTTTATATCATCATTTCTTGAGTTTTGCATTATCACCTAAAGAGCTTTAATACAATGATCACCATCAATGGAAAAATTGTCTCCATCTCTACCATTGTTACCAATCATCATTTTCACCTTTGATCTCAAATGCCAAATAATTGATTGAACCTTGATATCACTTAATATAGAATTAAAAGGGGAAAATGATGGAAGTCAATCTTTAGCATTACAATTATTAATGCAGGCATCTTCGCCATTAACACTAACTATTATCTTGAATTGTTAATCTTAAGCCTTGGACTATAGATTAAAGCTCTGATACCAACTAACGTAAGATGGAAAGTGAAAGGGATGGAAGTCAATCTTTGTTGTTTCCATTGGTGGTGACACCATTTTGACCATTGTCACCAATTGTTATTTCAAACCTTTAATCTTGAGATTTAGACCATTGATTAGGCTTTGATACCACCATTGATGAATTTTAAATAATAAATATAATATATAAAATAAAATTTATCTTTCTAATTTTTTTATTTGATGTATAAATTAAATATTTGAAAACTAATTTTAAATAAAAGGATTTAATATTTTTTTAGTAATAATAATAGCAAATATTATTATTTAGGCAAGAAATAGGAAGTGTCTTATTTTTTAATTATTTTTATTTGTATAATAAATGTTATAATATATAAAAACTAAAAGAAAGAATAACAAGGTATTATCTATATCTTTCAATGTTTATAGTATAAAACTTTAACCCTTTTAACCCTTATGGTCATCAATGGACACTAGAATCAAATCCTAGCAACCACATCTATATTTTCCAAAAAAAATATGTAAAGGGTACAAAACCAATTAACTAAAATGGTTTTTGTTAGTTTCCATGACTCGTACAAAAAGGATCTTTATATTAAATTTGAAAAAGTTAATCAATTTTTTTTGGAACATATGAACAAAAACACATAAGAGAAAGCACAAAAGGATTGAAATAAGCTAGGAGGATCCAATATCACTGTTGTTATAATTAGTAAAAATAAGGATTTAAATATTAACCTATGTAATTTCTTGATCTTGTAGCAAAAGCTTTATTATTACCTTGGCTTACACTTGGATTCCTTTTATATTTACTTTAAATTTGTAATCATAAATAATCACCTCTTTGGTGGTTATAGAAGGGTGTCATGACCCATTGCAGGACATATAACTGATGTAAAAAGTTACTAAGTATAGCTACTTAGTAACCTTTTTATACATGCTCAATGTAATGCTAAACATACAGTTATGCATAGCTTTCCAAATTGTCATAATTATATTCAAACAAGTATGCATTGACTAGTAATGTATACATCTAGACCAATTGTCCCATCACTTACCTAATCACCAAAATTCTCAAGTGGGTCTACTTCCAACCCATTCAATAACAATTGAATACCTAAGGAAAAAATTCCCTTACGATAAAAGAAAGAGAAAAGAAGAGAAGGAGTTTCCTTGGAAATTCATTGAGTAATCTATAAATAATATAAAATAGTTGCAATGTACATATCTCTATATACATAAATTGTAACACTAAGCTTACAGTTAATTCTTTATGCAAAATGTCCAAGTTTTTACTCAAAGGAAGTAAATACTTTTCCACACCTTTATCAAGGAAGAGAAGGATGTTCCAAGAATTTAACTACTTTATTGAGGTATAAACATTGAAATGCAACACTAAAACTATTCACCTCACTATTCATTCATTTTTATATACTTCTACTCAATAATAACATTTTTAAGTCATTCAATAGATATCAAATAAGAGAAAGAAAGAAAATATATAAATGTCATTGTGACTTTTAGTTATCCTTATCCCTTTATAAACTTAACTTTTTCCTTTTAGAATCAGTCTTATCCTTTCATAAATAGGCACATGGATGTGGTACATATAACCATAATATGAATATCATCTCCCTTAACCTCATCAAATCTTGCTTATAACTCAATTTAATAAGTTATTAACAAATGCCTCAACTAGCACTTTAATTTCAAGTCATAATATAACTGTGATATCTTAATTCCATAGTCATAACACAAACAAGGTCATAAGAGATTTATCAATTGAAACATAACATTTAACTTCCATTCCCAAGTTTTCTCAACATAACAAACTTAATTATGCATTTTCCTTTTATCTAGTAATCATAAGAATGTTTACACTCTTATTTTGTATTTAAATATTCATATTAATACTATTTACCCTCATATCACATCAATATGATACTATAATGTCATTTAAATTTATTAAATATGTAATTGTGTAAAAGAAACAAGGTAATAGTCCACTATGTCAGGGTATATTGCACTATGTAGACCATTATGTTAAAGTATAGTCCAGTATGTCTATTTAAAGAGTAACTCTGTTGTGCATAATTAATCACATAGTTAATTATAGCCTTATGATCTACAAACTTTTCTATAAAATTACTATTCAACAACCATAAATAACCCCTAAATCTCATTCTTAACATATAATATCATAGCTAAACTATCAAAACTCATAATAAACATTCCAAAATAGCAAGATCAAAAAAAGAAAAAGAAAAAAAAAACTTCAATTCCAAGCTTAAAATACAAATTTTACATAAATCCCTCTAAAACCTAGAATGAACCAAATATAAATTAGATGATGAATTTAAGTTTAGATTTAAGTAAAACGTTACTCATAATGCTAAGGAAAAAAGAATGGAATTAGTGGTTGAAGAAGATTGAGTTTATATCCAATAAGGCAAGAAGTTTTAAGTGAAGAATTCAATATTTATCAAATTTCCATCATCAATTAACTTGAATCGTTATGCAAGAAGAAATTCAAGAATTAAATTATAAAACTCATTAATAATTGAATATATTTGGATCTTTTACCTTGATTAGATAAGATTAGGGAGAAAGCATGGGTGTTCATCTCTAGTAATCGAGAGTTAGGGTTTGGAGTAGGATTCTTAAGGGAGAAGATGAGAATAAGAGGAGGATTAGGAAGTTGTATGGGGAATTTGCAGAAAATGGTTAAAAAGGAAATTTAGGAAAAAGCTTATTTCATAATCTCATTATTACAAAATTTCCTTTTAATGTCATCAAATTGATATTGTTTAATATAAAAATCAATGTGTATAATGGTGCGTTAGCTTTTTTAAAAATAAATGCAACTTATAATGTTAGTTCCAATAAAAAGTCAAAGCTATAAATAGAAATTATCTACTATTGGGTGAATAGTTCTAAATTGGATGAGAAAAAAACTTTCCAAGGAAATTGTTTAAATATCCAATGTGGAAAATGATAGTGAATCTTTAAATTTGAAGACTAGCCAAACATCAAATATCAATAATTATATATAATTGACATTGAAAGTTTGCCTCGAGAGATATTTTTGTAATTTTATGTAAAAAATTAGATATCAATTCTAGTGACAACCAATATAGAAATAAATAAATATATATTTTTTGTTTGTTAATAACTAATATCTAAAATGCTATCTGGAACATATAAGACATCTCTATTTCTTAGAATCTTTAACATACTTGTATTGTATAACGATTTGCTCTCAATTTTTTATGCTCTCCACTAAATTTTCTCTAGTAATTGTTTAGTGATTGCATGATATTTAAGATATTTTCCCTAGTTTTCTTATACTCTATGAGCATTTTATATTTTGATTATGATCTTTAAGATTGAATATGTAACATTATCATTTATTGTTCGAAAACTTTCATTTTTATGCTTTGAAGTTACTTTTCAGTCATTAGTTGCATGTTTTAGAAGTATTATTTAACATAAAGAGTTAATATATCCAAAAACATGTCTTGTTTTGTACTTATATTTTTAAAAATGTCATTTTTGCTTGGTGCTATATTTTTTAAGTAATTTTCTATATTAGTATAGCCTTGTTACTTCAATACTATTTTTGAAAAATATTAATTTATTGTAGATAAAGTCTTATTCTAGTATTAAACTAAATGTGATAAAATGATCCTTCTTATTTAAGTTATCACTCATATATACTCGGTTGTTTATCACATATTACTTGACATATAAGTTATATGTTTGTGTTGATTTTGTTAAAACTCCTTAAATAGAAGTGAACTGGATTCAATTAGTTCCAATAAATATGGTCAGAAAAGGAAGGGCACTAAGAGCTCTACAATTAAAAAGGACATCATCCTCAAGCACACTAAAAAGGAGAAGCTAAGAGCATATTTCAATGACAATGGAATTGTATGTGGGCTTGGTAAAATTGATTTTGCCAACTACCTTAGTTTCTTAGTAAATGCTAAGGTGCCCATTATTGTTAAGAAATAGCATTAAGTGGAGTAAGACATCAAGAATGCCATTTGGGACCATATATTGGTAAGGAATCTTAACAATTATCTACATTTGAATTTCTATATATTTATAACAAGAAGTCTTGGATTACTAATCATGTTTGTCATTCATTTATGGGTGTAATTATTGACTACCTTTAGTGTTTACTAGAATTACGAAGACCACATCTTTATATTGTTAGGCAAGAAATGAAAGGATTTTAAGTTTATGTTGAGAAAGTAATACATTAGCCTCATAAGGACAAATGTCTTGCCCTAAAAAATATCACTAGATTGACTAACAAATGTAGGATAAACTTATAAAGATATACCATTTAGTAGAATCTAGAACATCTTAATACTATTGTCTTTCTTCCATTACTAACATTGAATAACATCTTCTCATTGCTTGTTTTATTATTTTTGTAAAAAGGTCATAGGTGCACGACATAAGGTAAACTAAACTAAAAATATGTACAAACATAGGTTGCCTTAGGGAGAGCACATGAAGCTTAAAGAGGATGCATCCTCAAAAAAAGATTCAAGCTGTTAAGATTATTATTCAATCGAGTAATCAAGCATCTACCTTTATTAACCCTTGTTGAATGACATTAGTTATGGGTAAGAGCTAGATTCAAGAATAAAGATGAATTCATAATAGAGTGAAGCACTTAAGGAAAATAATTAAGCTATTGAGGAGGCTATTGCTCAATCTAGTGATCAAGCATCTACCTTTGTCAACCTTATTGAATGCATAAGTTGTAAGTGAGAGCTAGAGTCAACAACAAAGGCGAATTCATGACAAAGAAGAGTTGGTAGGTTTTCCAATGAATAGTAAGTGATGTTATTAGTTTACTTGTCATATACAAAGTGCATTATTCATTTACAAGAACATGACTAACCATATTTATTCATATTATGCCAAGATGAGCTTACATAGCTCGCTATTTAGGGAGAGTTTTATTTGGGAGGTAGAATGGATATATTGACTACGACTCTGGGAACTTAAGAGCATCGTATTCATGTGAGGGTTGTTAGAAGAACAATTAGCATTAAAAAATACTTTAGGGGAGCTACAAAATTTTCTTGTAATGAATGAATATCCAAGTGTGAAAGGACAAGCTATGGGATGAACTATAGGAATCAATTGTACAACATGTGCTAGCCTTCCTTGAGTGGATTGGTAGGTTTTTGGCTACTTAAGGGAAGAGAAGGAGGAATAAATGGTAACTCTTATGCCATATTAGGATAGTTGCTACCCTGCTGACCCTGCTCCCTTTACCCAATCACCATCGGTAAATTCATGTCACCTTAATGCTTGTAGTTAAGCATTCATCATTCATCTTGTAATTTAACATTAATGTTGATTAACTTGTTTATTTGTCATTGCAGGATGGATGTATATTTGTACTTCTAATTGCAAGGCTCTTTATTAGATAGGTGGTGAGGCTTCACATTGTTACACTACTAGAGGACCGGTGTAAGGTCGTGATAGATATTATTGAGGACCCCATGATTAGTATGCCATTACAAACTAAAGAGGTGACCATGATAACCTAAACAATTGGCATTTACCTAGCTTAACTATAGTTCTTGATTTCTTTCTCTATAGAGTTAAGGTTTTCCATCACTCCAACTTCAATGTTCATAATCATATAAAATATTACCTAGTATGTCTAATTTTCATATTTCTTTGAAATCCATTTTTATGCACCTCCACTGGAAGACAAGGGTAAGTGAGCAACAGAGGAGGATAAAGATAAAAATGGCAGGTCCATAGAATCAATTACTTTAGTAGCTTATCCTCAACAAAAACACCCTTGGGCATATTTTAAGAGGACTTGCAATTCATTGCACAAAAGATGTCAAAAGGTGATCACATTCTATTGTCCTTTAACTTGGATGTCATAGGACATATTGATGACATTCTATTGTTAAAGAATGGCATCTTGCAACTTTTGAATGGGAATGAGTTAGATGTTTCCATTGTCATGACTTAAATTAGATATGTTCATCTTTACCCCCTCAATTCTTTTCTAGTTTTGTGCACATATTATTTAGTCTAAATTCTAATGCTCGTGCATTTTGAAAATTATAAGTATTTGCATTGTGTCATGAAAGAGAATAAATTAGGTTCTTACTTTGGTTTCTTGGATCCAAATGTCATGATCCAATTTCTAAACCATCATGATTCGCATAAAGATATTAACTGACTTTACATCAACTATTAACTAATATCTATATAGGTATTATTATATGTCCAATATATTCAGCATCAATTTTAGAACCAAAGTTGCATACTTGTAACAACATTAGTTTCTCATAAGAAAACCTATGTGTTTAGTTCTCGGATTATAGTGACAAACAAGTAATGAAATTACTAATGGATTATAGTGATGGAAAAATGATAAATAGCGAACAATGAATTTAGAGATGGATGACTTTTATTTGCCACTAAATAAATTATCAATGCAATATATACAGATAGCTATCTATCCATAACTAGTTCTGTCATAAATTATTTTTAGTGATAAATAATCCTATTAGTAATTTTTGTGCAAAGTGAAAGATAAGGCAAGAATAATTTATTCAAATTATATTAATATTATTTTTGGTATGCTGAAGAAATAACTATTAATTTAGTTTTTTCGGGCTACAAAAAGTTACAATTTAAGTTAGCTGATTGGTAATTAATTTAAAAAAGTATTTTAAATTAAACTTATTTGAAGATGCTGACGTTGATAAATGGCAGCCCGCATAGTTACAAACTGATGAGGTTAAAGCTGAAGCGGATGAAAGAAACAAAGCAATACACGATGAAGAGAAGAAACAGTGGGAAATTGGCAAAGACGGGGTTATGACATTGAGAGGAATTTTTAAATGCTCTAATCATAATATTTATTCTTAATCATACTCAACAAATAAAGACAATTATTAACTTTATTTTATTATCTATTTGCTAATTTTATTTTATTGTCTTAAAAAAAAGTTACAAGTTAGTTGATTGGTTATTAATATAAAAAGCTATTTTAAATTAAACTTATTTGAAGATGGTGATGTTGAGAAATGACAGCCCGCATAATTACAAACTGATGAAGTAAAGCTGAAGCGGATGAAAGAAACAAAGCAATACGCGATGAAGAGAAGAAACGGTAGGAAATTGGCAAAGAGCGGGTTATAACATCAAGAGAAAATTTTAAATATTCTAATTATAATATTTATTCTTAATCATACTCAATAAATAAAAATAATTGTTAACTTTGTTTTATTATCTATTTGCTAATTTTATAAAATTTAAGTGTCTTAAAAAAATCAAAATTTTAATTTTGAAGATATATATTTCATTTATTTAATATGACTAACTCTCGAAAACGTTTATAGAAGAAAACTGATGCAGCACTCCCATTTCACCAGAAATGAACTAAAGTAAGTTTAGTTGCTTATTTTTAAATTACTACACACGTTAAAACAATTGCCAATTTTAAATTTAAATCACATGTAACTACAATGCCTTTGCCCGACGGTTCTATTTCAGCATCTTTCAAAAACTTTTCAATACAGACTATTATGTTCAGCGTTCACAGGAAAATAAATGCTACTTTTATTTTGTCAAAAACAGTTTCTGTAATAAAAAATATCTCATTTGTTTATAGTGTCATTTCACATAATAAATAAATTAGTTTATAATTTATAAACTTGACCAATAAATTATAAATTAATTTTTAGATATATTTTTCATACTAATTTTTTTTAAAAAAATAAATTATGATTTAATAAATTATTTAAAATAACTAATAACTTTTAAGTTATTGCCTCTTCAAATTATTTTCAAATTTATATTTATTTTTTTATTAATTTATAATCCATGACATTTATAACATAAATCTAAATATTTTTTATAAAATATAATTAACTTAATTTAATATAATTATATTCTAATTTTAAATTATAAATATATGAAAATATGTATATAAATAAATAATATTATGAAATATAATTAATTCTATTTTAAGTAATTATAATTTTCTTATGAATAATAATAAAATAAAATGTATATAAGTAAATAAATATATAAATTTATAAAATATATTTAATTAAATATTAAATAGTATATTTTATTTTAAACTTTTTAATCACATTAATATAATATAATTTTTAAATAAATATGAATCATTTTAATCATATATATATTTCTATTAATATATCTTTTTATTTATTTTATAATTTCAATTAATTTAATAATTAATTTTATGAAATACTTCTTAAACAATCAGTTAATTTATTAATTATTAATTATAAAATATTAATTATTAATTAATTTATTAATTATGAGTTAATTTACCTATTATCAACTAACTTATTAACTATTTACCTGGGGAATAATTGTGCACTTTATAATTAACAAAATAATACACAACACAGCACGGTGATAAGTAGAGAAAACAACTTTTTCTGTAGAAGAGTGAATAATGTTTACATTTATAAAGGGTATTTTCCGACAAAGGCAAACAAGACTTTAAGCCTTCATTTATTTCTTTTATTTATGCGAAAAGTAATTTTTGTAAAAATAATTTCATTCGCTTGTATTATAGTTATAAAAATATTAAAATAATAAAAAATTATTTATTTAATATTAAATGTGAGAATATTATTTTTTTTCTCATTACTATGACAGTAAGCATTATTATTCTTTTAAATACAAAACACACACACATATATATATAAAATAATTAAAATTACCTTTATAAAAGATATTTTCTGATAAAAGCAAACAAAACGTTGAGGCTTCGTTTGTTTTGCTTGTTTTGGCAGAAAATAATTTTATCAAAATAATTTTATTTATTTGTATTATAATTATAAAATATTAAGATAATAAAATATTTTATTTATTTAATATTAAATATGATAATAATATTTTTTTCACTACCATGATAGTAAGCATTATAATTTTTTTTAAACGCAATGCATATATATGACATCAATCACTGAAAAATGAGATTTTCCTTATCTTATGTTTGGTGAGAGAAAACAGAAAGAAAGAAAATAAAATTTTAAACTTTAATTAGAAAAAAAAAGTTAAAAAATTTAATATATATATATGTGGAGATGATAATAACAACAAATTTTATCTTTTTATTCTCCTTTCTTTTTCATTTTTTCTCAAGCCAAACGAGAATTTTAAATTCAAAATTTTCTTTCCTTCATTTTCCAATTCACCGAATAGGCGGTCAAAAACACTGTTTTCCACGAAAACAAATGAAGCCCTAGGAATGTAAGAGAAGCTCCACGTGATTTCTGACTCCATTTTTGTTGACATCCCGGAAGCCAAACTGGTATAATGCCAATAGCATGTACACAAAATTGTCGCTTCTTGAATACGAGTACTCAGCACTATACATCACAATGTGCTCACACTATACATCACCAATGCCAACAGTCAACAAACAGCTTGTAATACAAAGAGAGAAAGCCCTGTCTCCGCCAATCATAGAAAGGAACAAGATACAGTTGCTTATTCAAATTGATTTGCTTCCACTCCAGATAATAACCATGGCTTCTCAAGCCAACAAACAACTGCACTTCATCTTGTTTCCTTTGATGGCTCCAGGTCATGTGAACCCAATGACTGATATCGCAAGGCTGCTGGCACAACGTGGTGCGATTGTTACACTAGTTACTACACCGCGAAATGCATCCCGCGTTGAATCAATCCTTTCCCGTGCTGTGTTGTCCGGCATCCAGATCCGGTTAGCTCAGCTCCAGTTTCCTGCCAAAGAAGCCGGACTACCTGTCGGGTACGAGAATTTTGACATGCTAGCTTCACCTGGCATGGCCTTAGATCTCTATACTGCAATCAACATACTGCAAAGGTCGGCAGAAAAATTATTTGAAATGCTAACTCCCAAGCCAAGTTGCATAATCTCAGACATGGGTATTCCATGGACAGCTGAATTTGCTGAAAATTATGGTGTTCCGAGGATTGGTTTCCAGGGATTTTTCATGCTTTAGCCATGGCTGCTTGCTCAAGATTCGTACTTCCAAGGTTGCAGAGAGCATAACATCAGAATCAGAATATTTCATTGTGCCTGGCATACCCGACCAAATTCAGCTTACCAAAGCTCAGCTTACAATGCTAAGAAAAGAAAGCTATTTTAAAGATATCGTAGCACAGATTATTGCTGCAGAAATGAGTTCATATGGTTTCATTTAAACACTTGTGGAGAGTTGGAGCAAGAATATGTCAAAGATTACAAGAAGGGAAAAAAGGATAAGGTTTGGTGCATTGGCCCCGTTTCACTATGCAACAAAGATGACTTGGATAAGGCTCCATGAGGTAACGAGGCATCAATGAATGAGCACAAAATCTTGGGATGGCTTGATTTGCAGCAACCGAAATCTGTTGTCTATGCCTGTCTTGGAAGCTTATGCAACCTAATTCCATCATAACTAGTAGAGCTTGCTTTGGCCCTGGAAGCATCAAATAGACAATTTGTTTGGGCTATGAGAGGAGGGAATAAGTTCCGAGAATTGGAAGAGTGGATTTGAGGACAGGATCGAGGGGAGAGGTTTTCTAATCCCAGGTTGGGCTCCACAGGTACTGATATTATCGCACCTGGCCATCGGTGGATTCTTAACACACTCTGGGTGGAATTCATCACTTGAAGGCATAAGTGCCGATCTTCCACTCATTACCTGGCCGTTATTTGGAGATCAATTTTTGAATGAGAAACTTGTTGTTCAAGTCTTATGGATTGGTGTGAAAGTTAGAGTAGAAGTTCCAATGACGTGGGGTGAGGAAGAAAAGATTGGTATCTTAGTAAGGAAGGATAGTAAGGAAGGAAGACATCAAGAAGGCAATATGCATGGTGATGGATGAAGGAGAAGAAAGCGAAGAAAGAAGACAAAGAGCCAAGGATTTTGGGGAAATGGTGAATAGAGCTGTTGAAGGAGGATCCTTTCATCTTAATTTAAGCTTGCTTATTGAAGAGATCATGCAACTCCAGTACAAAGAGAATAAACTTAAATGAAGAGACAACAGGGAAATATCGTACTCATTTCAATCATAATTTTGCTCAGTTGATGCTTATGTCAGCTGAAACCTGACAAATGGAACCTTAGACGGACAGGCAGTATTCTTACTTTACGATTCCTATAAGCCCTTTTGCCTAGATGCTCCTCAGTGCCCGAACAGATTTTTATTTTCCACAAACCCAAGAAGACTGCATTTCTAATGATGTCAGCTATATATTCACAGCATCATTACATATTCTTATGCATTGGAGTTTGATTATTGCATCCAAATCTGGTCTCCAGAACTTCCTATGCTATAAAAAGTGATAGGACAAAAAATACTCTATGAAGGGGTGAATTGGTGTTTATAAATGTAAAATTTAGGTTTTAAAAATAGCTTGCTTATTTACTTGCTTTTTCAAAAACCTACAAAGAGCACCTTAATTAAAAGCATGAAAGATCAAGTAAATATAAATAAAAATATATAATAAAGTACAAGAAATTAAAGAGTAAAAAAAATAAAAAAATAGCATCAATGTATAGTAACTACCCTTTGGATCTACTTTATTCTTCTAAGATCAAAATCAGTTTTTGTAATTATTCACTAATACTTTTTGTTTTATTAGATATATATCTTTCTTACTTGATCTTTTAAGGATTTAAATAATCTTACTTCAATACTTGAAGATTTCTTCTTACCAATTCAATTACAAAGTGTCCACAAGAGTCTTGCTTGCTTTTCACCCTAATTACTGAATCTGTTAAGGATAATTAAGATTTGTCTCTTGAAAAGATCAGAAGGTTTATATATTTTGATAGTATAAATGTATGAGTTTAAATATAAATAAAGAAGATTATAAAGAGATCGAGAACATCTAGAGAGGGAAAGTATTTTAGAGAAAAAATAATGTGTTATTTTTATCCAATGAAATGAAGACATCGATTTATAAATAAAAGATAAAAGCTAGTCGTTAAAAATGTGCAAATTCCAAAGTGTAACCTTAATTCAAAAGCCTTCTTTTCTCTCTAGTCTTTTAAGTAGTTTGTTTCTTTCCCCCAAAAAAAAATAGTATTATTACAGCCAAAGTTAATTTCGCGGAATATGCATAGCTTAGTTTTTTTTTTTCCAATTGTCTTAAAGTGCCATTTTTATTATATGTTATAAAAATACAATCAGCTTGTTTATAAAAAAATTTGAATTTCTTCCAAATGTGTTAGTATCATGATACTGTACTATTCTTTCTTTTATATATATATATATATCACATGTAAAGGTATAAATAATGACACAGCATAAGTTTGCATCCAAAAAGTAGCCTACGAAATCTTTGGAAACTAGTTTTCAATCAGCACGGGTCAATATTTAATTAAAAAATAATAATTTTTTAAAAGATATGATAATTTATTTATTAAAATATATTATTTAATATATAAAAATAAATTAGGTGACTTTATTATTTTAAATTTTAATGTACGTTATTTAATCATATAAATATATAATAAAGAAAATAAAAATAAAAAGAAATAATATTTATAACATATTTTGTATAATGATCAAAATAAGAAAGATAAAAATAATAAGAATAAAATAGAAAAATATTTTTATAATTTTATGGAAAATTGAATATTTAATGATAATAACATTTTTTATATTATAAAGTAATAAAAATTAAAAATAAAATATGTAGCAAGTTAATTCAATCATATAAAATGGATAAGTTATTAAAAATTTTATAATAAAAAGAAACAAATTATATTATATCCATATTATTCAATATATTGTATTTGAACTTTAAATAAAAGAAATGAATATAAAAAAATGAAGAAAAACATATAATATAGTAAATGAAATGAGGAAAAGCAAGGTGTGAATTGAAAATCCTTAACAAAATCTCAATTAGTATATTTTTAATTTAAAATACAATACTTAAAAATTATTATTGAGAAAAAATAACAAAATTTGAAAAATATTTAATTTAATTTTTTAATTTTATTTTAAAAATAAAATATGTAATTAATTAATTTTATTAATAATTTTAATATTAAGTTTTAACTTGTATAATATATTTATATAAGTCAAGAATAAAATATATTATATTTATATTACTTAATAATATCTATATTTAGACTATAAATAATGGAAATGCAAACACAACAAAAGAGAAAAACATATAGTGGAATAGATAAAAAGATGATAAAAATAATAGATGAGAAGCAACATAATGAGAAGATAAAATATATATTAAAATAATTAAATTAATAAAATTTCAACCTATTTAAAATATAATATAATAAAAAATTAAATTTAATATTAAAAAAATATAATATGCAATTAAATGAATCAATTTATAATTTTTATACTAAAATGTTAATTTAATTAAAATATTTATAAAATTAAAATATAAAATATTATAGTATATTATTCAATGACATTAATATTTGAGTTATAACCAATATAAGTGAATATGAAAAATGAAAAAAAAAACATGAAATGGGGCAAACAAAAAGAAGGGAAACAATGCTTAAGTTATAAAATTACTAGAGTTAAAAATAAAATATATAATAAAGTAAATTAATTAAATAAAATAAAATTTTAACATAACTGAAATATTTTTATCATACAAAAACTATTGTATTAAATTTATATTGCTTAATAGTGTTTGAAATGTAAATAATATAGGTAAAAAGAAAAAAATGTGAAATTGTATATGAAGTATAAAACTCTGATAAAATTTCAATTGATATATATTTAATTTAACATATAGACATAGTGCTTAAAAAATGATATAAAAGAAACATTGATAAAATATAAATAAAGAAATCTAATTTTAATCTTCAAATATTATTAATAAAAATAGAATATGTAATTAATTAACTCAAGTAGTAATTTTATGCTAAAATTTTAAGTTATTAAAAATATTTATAAAAATTTAAAAATAAAAATAAATAAAATATTTAACTTATTAAAAATGATTTTATAAAAAAATAAAATAAATTTATTATATATGTTATTCAATATATTACACTTGAACTTTAAATAGTATAATTGAACATAAAAAAAGAACAAAAATATATAATGAAGTAGATAAAATGAGGAAAAATAGTATATGAATTATAAATCCTTGATAAAATCTTAATCAATGTATTTTTAATTTAAAATATTATAATTTATAATTATTACAAAAATAACAAAATTTAAATAAATAAAATTTAAAACATATTTCAATATTATTTTTAAAAATAAAATATGCAATTAATTAATTTATATTTGATTTTATATTAAAATGTCAATTTATTTAAAATATCCAAATAAGTTAAAAATAAAAATATCATATTATATTTATATTATTTAATAATATCAGTATTTAAATTATAAATAAATGGAGTGCATATAAAAAAGAATAAATAAAAAAATGAGAAATAACATGTGAAGTATAAAGTAATAAGAAAAATAGGGTATATAATACATTAACTAAAATCCTCAACTTATTTAAAATATTTTTATAATAAAAAACATAATATGATATATCTATACTGCTTAGAAACACTAGTGTTTGAATTTTAAATATCATGAGTGATACAAAAAGAATAAGAAAAGCTTATAATGAAGTGGATAAAATTAAGAGAAATAACACATGAAATATAAAGAACAAAAACATATAATAAAGTAAATGAAATGAAGAAAAATAGTATGTGGGTTGTAAACCTCGATAGAATTTTAATTGGTATATTTTTAATTTAAAATACAATATTTAAAAATTATTATGAAGGAAAAATAAGAAAATCTTAATAAATAAAATTTAAAACATCATTAAATATTATTTTTTAAAATTAAAATATGTAATTGATTAATTTTATTAATAATTTTTTATATTAAAATTTCAATTTCTTTAAAATATTTAAATAATTTAAAGTTAAAATTTATCATATTGTATTATATTACTTGATAATATTAGTATTTAAGTTATAAATAATTAAAAGGCACATAAAAAATAGAAAAACATGTAACAAAGCAAATAAAAAAGATAAGAAAATTTTGTGAGGTATAAAGCAATAAGAAAAATAGATATACAATTAATTAATTAAATAAAGTCCTTAACTTATTTAAAATATTTTTCTAATAAAAAATATATTGTGGCATATCTATACTACCCAAACATATTAACATCTAAGCTTTAAATATTATGAGTGAACAAAAAAAATAATAATAATGGACAATAAAGTAGATATAATAAAAATAATAAAAGAAATATTAAGTCTTTCTAGAATCCTCCCAATTATTATATTTTTATTTTTACATATAGTACTTAAAATTTGATAAAATAATATTGATAAAATTTAAATACATAAAATTAATTTTAATATTCAATTATTGTTATAAAAAATATAATATACAATTAATTGGTAAAAGGAAGAGAATAATTTTATACCAAAAATTGGATTTATTTAAAATATTTATAAAATATTAAAATAAAATATATAATGTTTATCTATACTACCCAATGATAAAGATGTGTGAGATATAAATAATATAAATGAATATGAAAAATAAAAAAAAACATGAAATGGAGCTAATAAAAAGAAAAAAAAATAATATCTAAGCTAGTAAAAAATAAGAGTTAAAAAATATATAGTAAAATAAATTCAATTAAGTGAAATATTTATTTTATTTAAAATATTTTCACTGTAAAAAAATTATACTATGATAAATTTATATTATTCAACAATATTTGAATTATAAATAATATAAGTGAAAAAATATGAACTATAAAGTTTTGACAAAATCTTAATTGATATGATTATAAAATTTAAATATATAGAATATATAATGTTATATATATATATTACACAGTGATATTAATATATGAGCTTAACATAAAAAATTAGAAAATATGAAATAGAATAAATAAAAGTAAAGAAACAGTACGAAAGTTATAAAATAATGAAAATTAAAGCTAAAATATATAATAAAATAAATTAATTGAATTAAATAAAAATTTAAAATTATAAAATATTTTTATCATAAAATGAAAATCTGATTTGTTAAATTTTCATTTTTCTATAGCATTTGAATTGTAATTAATATAAGTGAAAAGAAAAAATAAAAAAATAAAAAATAGTATATGAGAAGGTATAAGGCTTTGAAAAAATTTGATATATATTTAATTTGATATGTAATATGTAAAAATTAATTTAATTAAATACAAAATTTTAATTATTTAAAATATTTTTCCTAAAAATATTATACAATGTTAAACTTATAATCTTTAATAGTATTTAAATTAAAAATAAATATTATGACTAAAAAGTAAAATAAAAAAATGCGACAGTGTCGGTGGAAAAAAATTTTCCCCAGCTCAACACGTGTCCCAAAAAAAATGGTTCCCCTTCTCCCAGAACGCTCAATTCGTAATAGGATACAGATGAGAATGAAAGAATTCGGGGGATAAAATGGAAATGGAAAAAATGAAAACAATTGGTGGGAAAAAAATAAAATAAGAGGCTGACACGGGTTTTTTTACCGTTATCCTTCAATATGACATAATAATCACCGAAAATGCTGCGCTGCAGAAAATAAATACCCAAATGCTTAACATTTTTTTTAATATAAAAGCCAGTCACGCCTTGCAGCAAGCTGTGATTAGAGACCTGATCACGTGGCTTGATTGCCTGTGATCAGAGGCTCTCACGGTGTGTTAGGGCTTGTGATCAGTCTATCTGATCACAGTGCGTCCAAACTCGTGATTGATCCGGCATGCACGCTTCCACTTGCTGCCACACGTCCCCGTGCGTCTCGAACGTCCCTCGAGCTGCCACGTGTCAATTGCGCATGTCTTTGTGACCGGCCAGAGCTTCTCGTGCTGCCATGTGTCACGCACTCTTGTTCCCCTGTGAGCAGCCACGTTCTTACAAAAACCCCCTCCCTCCCAATTCCTCTCTTCATACACTCACGCAACAAACCCTTTCCCAACACCTTGCAACCATTTTCTAAAAAAATTCTTTTACTCCCCAGCAGCAATTTTATAAAAAAAACTTTCTTTCCCAATAAACATAATTTCCTTTAGCAATTCAAAATTTGATCTTCAGCGGCAGTTACATTATTCAAGGAACATTATACAAGTAAGATTTTTTCAGGAAATTGAATCTATTAATTTAATTATTTTCTATGTTTGTATTAATTAATTAATTTAATTTATTTGTCATGGTATTTATGCTGCTTTAATTTACTTTTATTATTGTATTTGTGTGTATTATTTTCATATGCTATTATTATTTAATTTTCTAGTATTATCCTGATATCTGAATATATTATCATGTTTCTAATATGAGTAGATTATACTTGTTATGCAAATTATTATGATTTTAATTATTAGGCTTGTGGGTTGGGCATTACTAAAATAGAAAATAAGAAATCCAAATAAGTACTAATGTTTAAAAGAAATAGTAAGAATTGTTTACAATAATAGATTTTTATACTTTGAGAAATATTATTAAGAAATATTAGTTAAAGGTTCTTACAGTTTGAGATCTTGAAAGAATTTTTGCACATCATAAATCTTAATTTAACCAATAATAGATATTTAAATATGTGTAATTTTGTTTTGATTAAAACACTAAAATATATAGTTTTTAGAAAAATAGATTTTCACTCACCAAACTTTTTTGAAAAAAATATACTTTAGCTTATAAAATTATGTTTAAAAAATTGATGTATTTAAAAAAAATTAATTTAACCTTATCAAATTTTTATTTAAAAAATATTCTTTTAAAAAAATCCATTTTTTAGAAAAATAACTTTAACTCATCATACTTTTTTGAAAAAAAAAAGAAATTTTAGCTTATCAATATGTTTAAAAAATAGATTTTTAAAAAAAAATGTAAATTAAGCTTATCAACATTTGTTTGAAAAAATATTTAAAAAAATATATACTTTTTTAGAAAAATAATTTTAGCTCATCAAACTCTTTAAAAAAATTAATCTTAACTTACCAGTATATTTAAAAATAATAGATTTTTTTAAAGAATTTAATTTTAACTTAGCAACCCTTTTTCTCAAAGAAATACTATTTTAAAAAAAATCTATTTCATTGGAAAAATAATTTTAACTGATCAGATGATTTTAAAAAAAATATACTTTAGGTTATTTGTATGTTTAAAAATAATAGTTTTTTTGTAAGAAATTTAATTCTAACCTTTCAACATTTTTTTTAAGAAATATTTTTTTCAAAAAAAATTACTTTTGCAGAAAAATAATTTTAACTCATTAGACTTTTGTGGAAAAAATTAATTTTAGTTTATCAGTATATTTAAAAATAATATTTTTTTAAAAAAATAAATTTGGCTTATCAAGCCTTTTTTTTAAAGAAATATTTATTTAAAAAAATTTATTTTATAAGAAAAATAATTTTTATTCACCAAACTTTTTTGAAAAATATATATTTCAACTTATCAGTAAATTTAAAAAAAGTAGATTTATTTTTTAAAAAAATAATTTTAGGTTATCAATTTTTATAAAAAAAATTCCTTATAAAATATTATTTTAGTAAATATTTTTAACTCATCAGACTTTTTAAAAAAAACTAATTTTAGATTATCAATGTATTTAAAGATAATAAATTTTTTTAAAAGATTAATTTTAGCTTATAGTTATTTTTTTAAAAAAAAAAACTTTAGCTTAGCAAACCTGTATAAAACAGACTTTGGTTTAAAAAAGATTGATATTTACTTATCATTTCTTTAAATCAAAAAAATTATAGTTAGTTTGTACTTAAATTTAGCCATTATAGTTTAGGGTTTAGTTACCACTTTTTATGTAATTTAATTTTAAAATTTAATTTAATTTAACTTGTATTTGAATTTTTTTACATATTTAATGTTGCTTAAACCGTAATTAGTGTTATAAAAATTAGTAAATATCATAAAATCTTTAGAATAGAAATATAGTTTCAATAAATACAAAATTTTTCCTCCTTTCTTATAGATTTAAAAGTTGGAATATTTAATGCATAAAATTTTTATTTTTACACAATTTTTCTTTCTCAGATGTATTATTGGGTAAGTGTTAATAGTACTATTAAGGGGAAATCAACTAATATTATAACAATCACAACCCCACAAATCATATTATAATAAGCACAAAAGATGAAGTAAACATAGGGTTTGAGAAAACATAAATATTTAATAGTTTGATCGTATAGATCAATAACCCCACAAACCAAACAAATATAATTATATATATAGGACTTTTTTTATTTTATCTCTTCCTAAAACAAAAGAATAAATAATATTTCTACTGTATAAAAAACTTACAAAAGTAGATAGATTCAAAGGTCCCCTAGGTAAAAAAATTTACATATGTGTTTGAATGTAGCATTGCAGGAGGCTAATCAAATTGACAGTAATTATAAAGTTACGAGTAATTATGTAGTAATAGTATTATAAAATTATCTTTATAATTATGATACATATTTCAATCATTATTAAAAAATTTCTCCGGGGATGACCCTTGAACCGGACCATGGTACGAATCAGAATGAGCTCCAAGAGTCAAAATATATGTATTTACGAGAATGGAGAAATTTATGAATTGGATGAAGGCGATACCTTTAGGTGCTTCAGGATCAAAGTAATTTCAATCAATTCAAACATAACCCTTAATGCTCTAAAAAATATAGTTAGGCGAAAGCTACGTCTCAATGAAAACCAACTCGTAACCGAGTTGATATATAGACATCCGCTCTCGCTAAATCTGATACGGTATAAGGCATGTGAGTTGGAAAATGATGAGGACATTCAGCGGATGTGGAAAGTGAATGTGATGTTTCCTACTCAATTATCATGTCCAGAAGCGTGTACATATTAACGCTACTGAAGGACCTTCATGTTACGACCTGTACATGGCCAGTGTAAAATCAATGAATAGACAAATTGACTATGGTCAATAGTTTCACAGTCTTGTTGATGATTACATTCCACAACCATGTTTCTCTCAACAAAACTTTGGCTTTTCTCACTCCCCCTCATCCCAGGAGAAAACAGAGGACATAATGGACAACTTTGAAGAGGAAGGTGCCTGTGACCCTATTCCTGAAGGATTCAGTGGTGATGGTGATGATTACGGTGACGATGATGATGGGGAAGACATCACCAGTGCACTGCCAACAACGCTTGGAGGCCAGCTCATGGAATTTGCTGCTACTTTTTTCTCACAACTAAATGTAGATGCTGCTGCTAGCCACGATTACCCTGAATTTGGACACAACATAAATATAAATGACAATCAGGAGCCATATGTAGGTTTATGATATGTGAACCAGAAGGCGTTTCATCGCGCAATAAAGATATAATCAGTACGAACTCACCACACATTTTGCGTGCACTACTCATCGGCCAAGTATGAAAAATATCAGTGTCCTCACCTTACTACGATGATCAGAGCATGCCATAAGCCAAGGGAGGATAACTAGTAAATATCAAAATACAATGGTCCCTACACATGTGTGTTTGCGTCTCTTTCCCAAGATCATCCAAAACTAGACATATATGTCATTTCATCATACATTGTGGCTATGGTGACCAAAAACTTAAGTGTGTCCATTCGAGAGGTCATAGAGTGAATCTATGGTATATTTGGGTATTGGGTGTCATATAGAAAGGCGTGAAAGGGAAAACAGCGAGCTATTGCTCTTGCTTTTAGGAATTAGGAGAAGTCGTACTCTATAATACCTAGATGGCTAGCAATAGTGCATCTCTTCAATCCTAGGTCTTACTTTGAGCTTGTTACCCAGGAATGCCTGTCAAGCAGTTTTGCAAATGAGCCGGTTGCATTGTTTCGTCGAGTGTTTTGGACTTTTAGATTATGCATTGAGTCGTTTTCCTATTTAAAGCCGATAGTCCAAGTTGATGGCACTTTTTTGTATGGAAGGTATAAAGGGGTTTTGTTAACAGCGACGTCACAGGACGGTGATAGAAAGATCGTCCCACTTGCATTTGCTGTGGTGGAGGGAAAGTCTTACGATTCATGGGCTTGGTTCTTATCCCATGTTCGATGTCGTGTTGTTAAAGACAGACAACATATTTGCTTGATCTCAGACAGGCATCTTGGAATATTAGCTGCCATTACAAACCCATGCGTAGGATGGCAAGCCCCTTTATGGTTATCATGTATTCTGTCTTCGACATATCGCTAGCAACCTGAATTCAGCTTTTAGGATGGCATGGCTGAAGAAGATGTTTACGAGTATTGGTGTGTATTACTGACAATAGCATCCTCATATAACATTTTGTGTTATAACTATTGCTCATTGATTGATAGCATTTTCGGGTGCAAGTTATCAATATGAACGACATGTTGTAGATAGCAAGCTCGAAGAATTGCGCCAATTGCAACCAAGAGCCGTGGACTGGATTGATAATATCCTAAAATCTCAATGGAGCTGTGCTTATGACGATGGAGGCCGATGGTGGGGTCACATGACAACAAACCTAGCCAAGTGTATCAATAGTATTTTTAAAGGGGTCAGACATTTACCGATCACCGGACTAGTTAAAGCTACATTGTATCGAATAAATATATACTTCATGAACCGATCAGAAACCATCGCAGCACAATTACAGGCAGGAGAGGTGTTCAGTGAAAACGTGTGAAAAAAGATTCAAGAGTGCACCCAGAAGGCATCTGCCTATCATGTTCGATGTTTTGACCGACTCTGTTCGACTTTCGAGGTGGAAGAGCCGTATGATCTAACATGAAAACAGTTTGATCGAACATGCAAGGTTAGCTTGGCCCAGAGAACATGCGATTGTGGTAAATTCTAAGTAGAGCATTGACCCTGCCAACATGTGTTCGCAGCATGCGCGAAGGTTGCATTGGATCCTTTGCAGTTTGTCAATCCTGTGTTCTAACTGGAGATGATGGCGCAGGCTTATAGCTATGAGTTTCATCCTATAGGCGGTATGGAGCATTGGTTAACCTTTAATGGACTAACACTTGTTCCAGATCCTGCGCAGATGCGTTTGGGTGGTCGCCCCCATTCCTCACGTATAAAGAATGAGATGGACTGGATAAAGGGTCCATTAGAACCTCTTAGGTGTGAGTTGTGCTGTCAATCTGGCCACAATTGCGCAACTTGTCCATCTAGTCAATGGAATGTGTCATGACACTGAGGTCCCCTAAGAACGCCAATGGACTATGTATCCCTTAATATTTCAAAGATTTTAACCTTGACTGTGGCAATGTATCAATTATTTTTATTGTTACAATTATGTCCAAACAATACAAAATATATATGTATGTTGAAATGAACTAAATCATTCGTTGTATCTAAACAGTTCAATATGCTTGTCTCACTATGTTGCTCTTTTTTATTTATTAAGTCGTTATAGTCTTCTTGCATGGTTTGATTGTTGTGAAAATGATAGCACACATCCACGCCGACGTAGTCCATAGCTTCTAAATAAAATGACTAGCTAGCGTTATGTTGTGACACCTGGGCCCGATGATGAGTCTCTGCTATACTTGCAGTCTAGACATATTTCACAAGCCGTGTGGTTAGGCCAGGTAATTTTATTCCCTAATCGGTCATTGCTTATTTGTGAAAGGGCTAACTATTTCTTTGGTTGACATGAACAAGGGGATTGAATCCTGAAGTTAAGACGTGTTGCACATCAGAATTGGCTTTTCGATCCACCAGTGGCAATTGTGCCATATCTCCAACAAGTAGGATTCTACGGCGCTAGTCGGCTTGGGCACTTCGATTTCAATGTAGCCTTAGTCTCTGCCCTGGTTGAACAATGGTGGCTGGAGACACACACTTTCCATACCACTTCGGGGGAGTGCACTATTACCTTACAGGATGTCTCCATCCAGTTGAGTTTATCGTGTGAGGGCGTACCTGTATCTGGTTACATCGGACTTGATTGGTCGGGGATATGTGAAGATTTACTCGAGGTCAGACCACCCGACGAATGTTTACAAGGCCAGCGCCTGAGCATCACTTGGTTAGCGGTTACGTTCGCACACTTGTCGGATGATGCAGAAGAAGAACAGATATGGTGCTTTGCATAAGCATACATTTTGAGGCTTATAGGCGGCTACCTCATGCTAGACACCTCAGGTCACAGGGTACTATTGATGTATCTTCCATTGTTGGCAGATTTTGCTAATACTGGCCAATACAGCCGGGGGTCGGCAGTTTTGGCATGCTTGTACAGAGAGTTATGCACTGCTACAAAATACGATGAAATTAACATCGGGGGTTGCTTACACCTGTTGCATTTATTGATGTGAGATCGATTTTCCACCCTAGCACTAATGAGACCACTGTATCCAGACCCTTGACTAGACATCTACCCCATGTTTCCGCCATTAGGCTTCAAGTATGGATCAAACAAGATATTCACATTCAATTTCTAACAACATTTAAAAATAATGTGAAAAATAATGCACAACTTGTGTTACTATCAAGTGGAGGAATACTGGATTGCCTCCTCGACCGCCGGTAACAGCCCTACACCAATACAGGGTACTACTTAATCATATGAGAGCTGATGAGGTTAGAAACCCTAATTTATTGTCTTAGATGAAGCCAACCTCGATTTAAGTGATGTGCTAATTCATATTACTATTGTGCAACGCAGATTATATGGCGACCTTATGACATTCTTGATGTGCAGCAGCTTATACCAAGATATTGCTTACTCTCACCTAACATATGGTTGGCATCAATCCTTGTTATTTGCTTCCACATCGTGGAATGGCACCACGCAGATCGTGTGCTGCGATAGTTTAGAAGGATCCAGCCAATCCCACAAGAGCCATTCAATCTCGATTCTTGTCATACTTTGCAGCTTCGGGGGAAAACATCCAAGGATTAGCGTGTAGAGCATGTTGTTTACGTTGCTGCTTGGAATGCATGGCCCACCACTCTCTCGTTGACTGAACTATCAACAGATGTCCTTGGCCATGACTCAGGGTACATGAAGTGGTACTGGAGGCACACTAGACGGTGGATTCGAATTTGCTAACACTAAATTGTAACAATGAGACTTCCTTGCAGGTTGATGTAGCTGATAGACTACAATGGCTCACTGTCAAGGATTCACCCTCTCAGACTACAACCAATTTAGAGAGACAGTGGATCGAGAATGTGACCTCATGCTATGTACTTTGGGAGAGTATCGAGACATAACAGCTACCCAACCTGCTTATGAGGTTACTGAATTACCGAGACCTTCCATTCCCTAGCCAAGGCGAGGTAAGAGAAGTCATTGTTTCATGTCTTTTAGGGACCCTATTTTGCCCGAAGAGGGGGTGATGATGAAGGTATCTCTCAT
The DNA here is from genome assembly GCA_020226215.1 of Sindora glabra. Taxonomy (NCBI): domain Eukaryota; kingdom Viridiplantae; phylum Streptophyta; class Magnoliopsida; order Fabales; family Fabaceae; genus Sindora; species Sindora glabra. The sequence continues at coordinate 73,393,965 of CM035226.1, read as the reverse complement.
GGACGTGCTTCGATGACACCAGCAGGTGTCCTTTCTTTCCACACCCTTCAGTTCATGCAAATTGATACAGGAGGTGTAGGTCCATCAAGTTATGTATCCTCACCACATTTCTTTGCAGGTGATGATGTTGGACCATCGTACAATATGACACCACACCCGTAGCACCCTTACTATGCTCCATAGCCTGCATTCTTCACACCCTCGCCTTCACATTCATCCCAACAAGTCCCTGGTTCATTGATGCAATTTTTGACTGACCCATTTGCATTCAATACTAAGTACGCCGATGGAACCCTAGACCAATAGTAACAAGGGTTTTTCACCCCTGATAACTCTATACCATCATATTAGTCCTCCCAGTAGGACTTGAATTCTCCGCCTTCTAGGGGTCAAACCTACCTCACTCATGCACACAATGATGATGATGATGAACAATGTCATTCCCTTGCTCAACGACCACAGCAAATAAGACGACGCCCTCGGTGTGGGACTGGGAGCCATTACTTTGGTGACTAAAACTGTAATAACACATTTTATTCAATTTATTTATTTAAATGATTCATAACCTTTTTTCCTTCTCATTTATGTACTCTTTCCCATTTCATTTATTGCATTATCCAATTTTGTATATAATTTGTACAAGTTTAAATCCTTATATTTCACTCTTACTCATTCATTCAAACCACACTGTTGGATTATCTCTATTCATTATAGTATTCTTCAAAACTTAATGGAGTATTCTAAGATATCACTTATTATGGTGTTATTTTAAAGTTATGCTTACACGTAACTATGGGAAATCACATAAACCCTAATATTTTATTTACTTGACTAATATTTCATTCATATTTTTTTACATTTTGAATGTTGACTTCATACTAATTACTCTAGTTTAAAACAATAACCAATAGTTGTGTATAATACAATTATATTAGTAATTATCTGAAGATAATCAGCTTAGTTAAGATTTAACTTAATACCAAATTTTTTCTAATTCTCTGTTATTCTTGCTAGATTTAAAGTTACATTAAATTTTTAACTTTTTCTAGTAATTTTATTAAAATTAGCACTCATGAAAAATATAGTTCAATATTATTAAAATTAAGTAGAAATGTGGCCAGGTAATCAAATATTTATCTTTGTTGATAAAAAATTTTGCATGACCACCAAGAAAATTGAATTCAATTCAACGTATTTTATAACAGAGTTATGTCCTCTTTTCCTTTATCCACGTATACAACATTTTGTTTAGTAGTATAATTTGGTTACCATAAGTATAAAATACAATTTAGGAGCTAAAATAAATTGTTATGTGATAGAGAATTATAACTTTTAGACCTAATAAGTAATAAGTCATTTAGAGTGTAATTATTTTTTAGAGTAGAATTATTAGTTCATTCTATTTTTTATTTATTTTACTTTGTGAAATATATTTTACCACTCTAATTTTAAGAATATATAATTAATTGAAATAAATACCCAATGATTTATATATGTATATATATGATGTTGTGTTAAAATATTGTATAAAGATTTATTTTTTATAATTAAATCTTCCAACCTATAAATCTATAAGATAGAGTAGGAAAAAATCTGTATTTATTGAAATTTTTATTATTCTAAAGATTTTATGATATTTACTAATTTTATTATACTAATAACTATTTAAGCAACATTAAATATGTAACAAAACTCAAAATAAGTACAAAATAAATTATAATTAAAATTAAAAAAATAAAAAATATTAACTAAGGTTCAAACTAAAATAACTAAATTTAAGCTCAAAATATATTTTCTTTATGAAAATAGCTGATAATCTAAATTTAATTTTTTTAAAAAAAAAGGCTTCATAAGCTAAAATTAATTTTCTAAAAAAAAATTCTGAATTTTTTTTCAAAATAACTGATAATTTAAAACTAATTTTTTTATAAAAAGTTTATTTAACAAAGCTAAAATTATTTTTTTTAAAAAAATCTGAATATTATCCTAACAATCTTATGATACTTATTATTTTTATTATATTATGTGTGTTATACAATTTTATGAGAATTAATATTATTATTGATTATTATTTAGAATATTGATTAATTAGTACCAAATAAATGTTTAATATTTAATAAAATAAAACAAAACAAATTTAGGTTAACCCTAAAAATAAAAAAAATAAAGGGACACAAATTAAAAATTATTACATAATTTTAAAAATAATAAATCCAAGTTGAAATTAAACAAATTTAATGTAAATAAGATCAAAAATAGGAAAAAATAATAAGAAAAAATGAATATACTATAAACTAAATTAAAGTAAAAAAATAAAAAAAAATAAAGAAAATATGATTAACGGTAAATAAAATAGAAATAAATTAAAAATATGAAAAAAAATTAAAAATATAATTGATTACAGGGGGCCCAGGCGTGAGATAACAAATCATATATTTTGAAATTAATGAATGATAAGTGATTAAAAATGGATTAATTTTTCAAAGTAATATATTAATTCTTTTATTTTTTTAATTTTATTTTCTGACTTACATCTATCAAATAATAAGTTTACAAGAGAAAATATAAGTGTTTGTATTTATTGAAATAATAATTATCTCACCAATCTTATCATACTTACTATTTTATTACATTATATATATTGTACAATTTTATGAGAGTTAAAAATACTATTGATTATTATTTAGAACATTGATTAATTAATATAAAATAAATATTTAAATTTTAATAAACTAAATTAAATCAAAGTTAGGTTAAAATTATAAATAAAAAAATAAAAGAGTCACAAATTATAAATTATTACAAAATTTTTAAAAAAAATTAAATCCAATTTGAAATAAAATAAATTTAATGCATATAGGGTGAAAAATAGTCAAAAATATTTTAATCGGAAAAAAATATTGGTAAAATATAAAACTCAACAAATGAAAAAAAATAATTTTAGGAAAAAAAAGGTAAAAAAAATGAACAAACTGATAAAAAAATTAAAAGCTAATAAAGAAACTAAAAAATAAAATTGAGAGAAATGAAAAAAAAAGGAAAAGAAATGCCAAAAAAAAAGGGAAAAGCTGATGGGAAACGAAAGAAAAAAGGAAAAAAAACGTAAAAAAAAATAGAAAAGCTGATGGGAAACGAAAAAAAAGGAAAAGAAACGCCTGCAGGACTGATCACGGTGTTGTGCCCGTGATCAGTGATTTTTCTTTAAAAAAATTATTTTAAATATCTTAGTAAATAGAAAATACAGTGCAATGTTTGAGTTATTAATTTTTTAAAATTGAGGGAAACGGACACGTGCAACGGATAAAAAAAGAAGATGCCCAAAAAGCTCTCAAGATAGTGATTTTGTAGAAATAATACAATGTAATTTTAATAGTAAAAAAACAACTAAACCTACCTAATTAATGATTTTTAGTATTTTAAAAGCACAGTCACATAATATATCATTAATATGAGAAATAATTACATCTATAATCTATAACTTATTTCTATTCCATTAAATAATAAATTATATTATAACAACGGATCACATAATCAAAATCAAGCAAGGACAGGACAGTAACGAGGAATCCCTTTTATTATCATGCAAATAAAGTAAGGTTGGAATTTTTCTTATTTTATTTTTTTTCCTGACGTGTCGGCAGCTTAAGAAAAGATGAAATTTGTTTCCGCCTGCTGTCTCTCTCTCTCATTAATCTCCCGGGATAATGCTCTGCCCCCGCCGTCAAGCCACTCTTCTTCCCCTTCTTTTATTATTTGACTGGGATTGGGAGCAAAACTTATTCTCATCCAACTTACTTTTTTTTTTCCCCTCATTTTTTCCCTTATTTTATTTAATATTTTTTTTGGAATCAACATTTATGCTTTTTTAATTGTTACGTAATTTTTTTCTTTTTATTTTCTTTATTACACTATTATATTATATATATTATTTTCTTATTTATTTTATTACATATTTTTATATTCATTCTTATTACTTATACTTCAAATATTAATATTATTGAATAATATAAATTTAATATGATATATTTTTTATTATAAAAATATTTTGAATAAATTAAATATTTTATTTAATTAAATTACTTTTTATATTTTCATTACTTTCAAATTATTAAATAATTTCTCTTCTTTTTATTTATTCTATTATCTCATTAAATTACATACATATACACTCTATCTTTTTTCTATTTACTTTATTGTATTATTTTATGTTCACTTATAGTATTTGGAACTCAAATGCCAATAGTATAAATATAATATTATGTATTTTATTTCTATTATAAAAATATTTTAAATAATTTAAAATTTTAATTTAATTAAATTACTTAATTATATATTTTATTTTAATTTTTATATTATATTTCAACTCACCTATTGTACCTTTTCTTTTTATTTACTTTATGACATGTTTTTCATCTTTTTTTATATTTACTCCTATTATTTACAATTACATATTAATAGCTCTAAGAAAAATATATTTTATTTTTATTATAAAAATAATTTAATTGAGTTAAAATATCTAATTTAATAAAATTATTTTAGTGTAAAATTTATATTTTATTTTTAATTCTTTTATTACTTTACAACTCACAAATTGTTTCTCCCTTTTTTATTTGCCGTGTTGCATTTTTTTTTTATTCATATCACTACTTGTATTTATAATTTAAATGCTAATATAATAAAGCAGTATGGATAACAAGATACGTTTAATTTCATGATAAATATATTATAAATAAGGTAAATTTTAATATAAAAAGTATTAAATAAAATAATTAATTATATATTCTGTTCTATTATTTAATAAAAATATAAGTAAATAAAAATTGAATTTATTCATTTAGATATTTTTCTATTTTTATGTCCATTTTTAAGTGTCATATTCCAAATTAAATATGAATCCGTTGAAAATTTGTCAAATCTTTACTACTTATATACTATTTTACTTCCTTCTACTATTTCATTGCAATTCTTTTTTCCTTTATGTTTTACTCATATTTTTTTATAATTCAAACATTAATAATACTGAATAATATAGGTATAAGATATTTTTTACTATAAAAATATTTTAAATAATATAATTGAATTTTTTAATAACAAATTTTATTTTTTAATTCTTGTATTATTTTACAGATCAATTATTGTTTCTGTTCTTTTTATTTATTATATTGCATCTTCTTCCCTTTTTTTTCTATTTTTTTTTCATTTCATGTCCTCTAATATTATTTATAATTTAAATGTTAATATCGATATAAATATAAGATGTTATATTTAATTTTATTATAAAAATATTTTAAATAATTTAAATTTTTAATATAAAAAGTACTAATTGAAATAATTAATTACATATTCTATTATTTAATAGAAATATTTGAAAATTAAAATTTATTTATTTATTTAAATTTTTAAAAATTTTAAATATTATATTTCAAATTAAATCAATGTTCATTTAGATTTCATCAAAATTTTATGGTCATGCAATATTTCATTTCATTTTATTTACTTTGTTGCATTTTTTTTATTCCCATTCTTTTCAGCTCAAATGCCAATAAATATAATACGATATATTTTATTTTTATAAAAATATTTTATTTAAGTTAAAGATTTAATTTAATTGAATACACTTAATATTTTCTATTTTTAACTCGTATGTCATTTAACATTAGAAGCATTTCTTATTCTTTTTAATCATTCCGTTGCATATTTTTCCTCTTTTCATTTTTCATATTCACTGATGTGGTTTATGGGTCGGATGTTAATGTCACAAAGAAATTTAATATAAAAAATTTTAATCAAAATGTATAATTTCATATTTTTTAATAAAAATATTTAATCATTTTGATCAAGTTTAATTATTAAAGTTCGTAAATATTTTCTTGAAAATTTATTAAGAATTTACATTTTATAAACCATTTTTTTATTTTTTATCTATTTTATTACATTTTTTATTTTTTTCACTCCTATTATTTACAATTTAAACATTGACATTATGGAATAGTACAAATATAATATAAATTTTTTATTACAAAATTGTTTTAAAGAAGTTCAAAATATAACTAAATTAAGTTAATTACTTACATTTTTATTTTTAATTCTTATATTGAGTTTAAAAAATTATTATTTATAAATTTAAATATATGATTTTAAAATAAATATAATAAATTAAATTTGAATATTTGTTGTTTTTAATTTTGTTTATGCACATTATTCTTACGTAAAAGATTATAAATACTTGTGCAACCCACGAGTCATGATGCTAGTTGGGTAGAAAAGAGCAACAGCATGATAGAAATATTTTCCTAATTTTTTAGCATTGTTCACAAACATATTATATTACATTAAAAAAATTATACAATAAATTTCAAACCATCATCAAAATTAAATAATAATTTAGGTTAGGGGTTCCATCTTAAGGAATTTATCCTTCTTCTTTTTTGCAATCATGCCCATGCAAAAATAATTTTAAGAAAACAAGGTATGAAAATAACTGGTAAAAAAGATTTAATAGTAGTTAGAATAAGAAATAGGCTGTCTAGGCTAATATTGGATAACATAATTATGTCAATTTAAACATCTAACTAGTATCAGAGTCTGAAACTAATATCAAACCAAACTAAAGCAATCTTAAAATATTTCTACGTTTTAGTGATGCGTCTTACTCTTTTGTTTTAATCTTCCTTGTTTTATGCAAATATAATATAATATCTACTTACTCTTAGCCATTACCTATCAAATACTCCCCCTTCATCATATCTAAATCTCTAAACTCTTAAAAATCTATTTTCCCCCTTTATCATAAAAAATAAGGAAAAACAGGTACCAAAGTAGCTAAACACTAAAGCAATCAGAGGTATTAAAGTAAGAAACATCGTAGCATTTAAAGTGAATTATCCTAATCCCAAATATTAAAACATGAAAAAGCAGGATAAGGTTATCACAACCCATAAGGTTGTGACCAGCATAAACTCATTCCCAATGTCCACAAGCTTATTTAATCCTAAATTGGTACTATCACATAATGATTAATAGGTTGATTATAGTTAATTACTTTATTTCATTATCAAAAGAATATTTACATGAAGTTATATGGTTAAGTATTTAAAATTTATACAAATTTCTACTACAAATTAATTCTCATGATTCCTCTAGCCTAACTTCCTATCTAATTTTTATAACTACTTATAACATAACATTACTCTTGAATTGTTGGTGGTGGCTAAAAAGCTTTAACTTAAGCATCTAAAAAACATTTAAAATAAAACAATGAGATCTTGAGTCCTAATAAGTGAATAATGCTTATCTAATGCATTATAAATAGATCTTCAATTTACAATCCACATTTTATAGCCATTATGCAAATTATATCACATTTATCATAATTAAACATCACAAATAACAAATAGTAAACAATTAATAATAGTTAGCTTACCTTGTGCCTCCCAATATTTATTAGTCACAATCTCAACCTTATCTTTCTTGGTAATTTATCAGTCACAATCCTAACATTAATCCTTTTGACATTCATTAACCATAATCATATGATCTGGATCCAAAATCCATATCCAAATATTCCATCACAACAACATTCATTTAATTCAAACATTAAGGAAAGACTTGTAATCACAACATAGATTCATATAACTAGTCATGCATCAAAGTGAAAAAGTGATATTCCCTATTGACGTGTTTATCTATCATTAGTTAAACTTACAAAAAGAAGCCCATTCTTATTGGTTAGATTCCTATAATTACAAACAAGGCTCGTGAATCAACTATGCAATTGGTTCATGATGGGAGCTACTGGTTTTAGACCTCAAGAATTGATTGCACAATCAGTTCTCATGTGACCATTTTCTAATAACACAATGAGTCAGTTGTGCAATCAATTCACACAAGAACATTTGCTAGGAACATAGTGAGTCAATTTTGCAATTAGTTCTCTTGCCCCAAAATTTACTTTTAAACATCGAGAATCAATTACCTACTTGATTTTTTCTTGTGCATTTTTAGTTTTTACAAAATTTTCACTACTTACCTAGCTATAAATGTTACTCAATCATATTTATTGCATTAAAATATTAATATAATTGTCAATACATGAATTTAAGATTCTATGTCACTTTTTATCTTGATTTATTACTACTAGCATATTAAATCAACACATTTTAAAAAAAAAACACAATTACACAATTAGTACAATTAATTAAGTAAAGTATCTACTTACCTTAAATTGAAGGAATATGAGGAGATTGAGTAGGAACACTAGAAGGATGAATTGATTTAACTTATTCCATACAATAAAGCAGACTTGAGACTAAATCCTTAATTCCTTCCATCACTAATTCTATAAAAAAAAATTAACATAATATCTCTTTTTAGAAGATTACATAGCTTAAGGAAAGTGTGAACAAGAAATTCTTAAGGTTGAAGCCTTTGATGGAAAATTTTGGTTGAAATGGAGATGATGACCTCTGGGGAAGGAGAAGCTCGATTCTCATGAGCCAAAATTAAGGAAGAATAGGTCTTCAATGATTAAATTTTCTCCAAAGGAAATTTTGGTATTTTTAGTATTTATAAGGGCAATTTAGGATACCATAATCCTATATCTTCTCCAAATATTCTATTTCAATTCTAATTTCACATAACTTTATAATTCACCTATTTATACCTATTCTTACCTTTAAAGTTGATTTTCCATAATTAAATACCCATCCTAAATCTTTTCACAACTTTCCTAATTACTAGTACAAGATTATCAATTACATAATTTAAAATAAAATTCTAAAATTTTAAAGGTGTAACAATTCTTGCTTCCTTAAAAGAATTTGTTCCTCAATTCTCAAATCTACTATAAAAAATAAATAAGGCAATCCAAGTATCAAACTTATTGAAAAGATATGGAAATTTCTCATTATTGTTTCAAATTTCCAAATAGCTTTTTCAATCTAATGTTTTTTCCATTGCAACTTTACTGAAGGAATTTCTTTAGATCTTAACTTTTGAACTTGATGGTCTAAAATCTCTATTAGCCATTCCTTGAATGGAAGTTTTAGATTAAGCTAAAAATTTAAATGTTAAATGATTTGAGAAATATTAGGTATGTATTTTTGAAGCATTAAGATATGAAAGATTGGATGAATAGTATGTAACTTATTTAGTAAATTAAGACTATATGCAATAGACCCAACACATTCGACAATTGGAAACAAGCTGATGAAATAAGGTGTAAGTTTTCTTTTGCTACTAAATCACATCATTCCTTTCATAAGAAAGACTTTCATAGACATGAAATATCCATCTTGAAACTCTAACTCCTTTCTTATTTTATCTACATCTAATTTCTAACAATCTTAAGTTATTTTTAGTCTATCCTGAATAATCTTCACCTTGTCAAATGCATCAGAAATGAGATCAAAGTTAAGGAGTTTAACTTCTTTTAATTTGAACCATCTCACTAGGGCCTACATCTTTTTCCTTATAAAAGGTGCCATCTTGATGGAAGATTAGTACCTATTATTGTATGCAAATTTAACTAAAAGTAAGTACTTTTCCTAACAGCCCTTAAATTCAAAAGTACATGCATATAACATATTTTCAAGAATCTAGCTTGTTGATTTAGATTGAACATCTATTTGAGAATGAAAAGTAATACTAAAATGCAATTGCATCTTAAGATCTTGTTGGAGAAATTGCCAGAAATGAACTATAAATTAGGTGTTACAATCATAAATGATAATAAGAGGAACGCCATGCAAAGTAATTATTTAATCAAGATACAATGAGCATAATGAACTGCAAAATAATTAACTTTAACAGAAAGAAAGAGGGCTAACTTGGTTAATCTATCTACTATCACCTAAATAGAATTAAATCCTTTCTGAGTTTTAGGAAAACTAATAATGAAATCCATGGTTACACTTTCCTACTTCTATTTAGGAATTAGAAGAGATTAATGTAAAAACAGAAGGTTTTTAAGGCTTGGCTTTGACTTGTTAACAAACAAGGCATTTCAATACAAAATTAAGTACATCATGTTTTCTTCCTTTCCACCAACACTTCTGTTGCATGTCATTATACATTTTTTATATACTTGGTTGCATGATATCGGAAGAATTATAGGCTTGATGAAATAATTCATTTCATTCACAAATAGAAACCTAAAGTTATTATTGGAATTAGATCACTTCATGTTCATTAATTGATAAATCCATATTCTAATCTACCATTGCCTTTTCTTTTAGTGACAAATTTTGATGATCTTACTTTTATGATTCCTTGATTCTTTCTATCAATACAAATCGAACTACCATTTGAGCAATAATTACCATTTGATCTCTAGTTTGGATATTGGCAAGAATTCTTGATAACATTTTACTTAAAGCATCTGCTATAACATTTGCCTTGTTGAATGATAATGAATGGTATAGTCATACTCCTTTACCCATTTCATCTATCTATACTGCCTCAGATTCAAAAATATATTTCAAACTTTTATGATCAATGAAAATCTTACAAGCTTTCCCATGCAAATAGTGGCATCAAATTTTTAAAATGAACACAATTGCAGCCATCTCGACATCATATATTAGGTAATTCAATTCATGTTTCTTCAATTATTGGGATGCATATAGAATCACCTTTCCATTTTACACTAGAACATAACATAGGCAAATTTGGGAAGCATCGCAATATGTAGAAAATCCACCAAATTCTCAAGGAAGAGCTAAAACTGGAACAGTAGTTAAATAGTTTTCAACTATTGGAAACTATTTTCACATTTAACAAACTATTTGAATTTTACTTCTTTTGTTGGTGTATATGCCCTAAAACTAATCATATAGATGATTGTAAATTTGAATCATGATATTTTAAAGGCAATTCTAATTATCATATTTATACATATATTTTTTATGTAATATATTTAATTATGATAATAACTCTAGAATAATTATATTCTTAAATATCCCTAATCATATATCATTATGAATTGGGTTGCATTGATATATTAAGACTAGCATGTGTAGTTACTTATATGAGATATTAAGTCTACATATGAATACAAGTTAGAAAATTTACGTACTAGATCGACCCACCCTAAGAATACTACATGAATCGTTATGTAAGTGTTATGAGTGATTCTTAGTAATCATCATTAATATGGTCCATTGACCTGAGATCATCAAGGTTTCCTACATGTGAGTTCTACAGTTTTGATACTACTCCATATCACTCATGGTTGAGTAAATGTAAGGATAATTATTGGATGTGTCACATATTATGCAAAGGGATTTGTGTGACCAAGATGGAATTTGTCCTTCCTATATAATAGGAGTGACATTTGTGGGCCCTTTGATTAAGTAAGGCTAATAAAAATGCATGGTTATGCTCAAATAGATTGACATGGGATATCAATTATATTTGTTTTTGTTAGTTTACTTAGGAATTAAGAAACCTTTGAATTGGGCTATAGGAAAATGACATGGTCTATGTCTTATGCTTAATTTAGATGTTTAGGATAAAAGGTCATAGATGATGATCACATGTATAGGTTCAGTTGAATCATCGACTCTCTTATTGCTTAAGTAACAATGATGTATTGCTAGATACTACTCATTGTTTATGATCATTAATATAATTTATTATCATTACGAATGTAATGAGAGCCTATAGAGTCACACACTTAGAATTTAGTAGATTTGGAATTGATGGACTAAATTGTTTGGGCCTAGTATATAGGAACTACATGTTATAATTATAAATCCTAATTATAAGCCCATGATTATACATGGAACAAAGCCCAATTAGTTAGGATTTTTTATGTATTTATTTAAATAGACTTATTGGGTGTTAATACATTATTATTCACATATCCTAAAACACAAAAAAACTCTAGCAGCCCTTCTTGACTATAACCTTTGAAGAGGTGTAGCTAGCACTACGAGGCAAAGAAGAAGAATTTCAATCAGTGGCTGTAGGACAATCACCAGTGATTTCCTAGTTTGTGTGGATACCTCAAAGTTTCAACTAGTACCAAGTTAAAAAGGTGATCAATGAACAAGGTTTTTGAATCGTCTGAAAAGGTATTAACTAAATCCTTATCCTAATCCAATGTTTTACATGGATCCTTTGGATGGGATCAGTTAATATTCTATTACAACTGTTTGGCTCCTAATCCCAACACCTTTTTGAGTGAGTTTTTTCAATAAGGAAGCTATTCAGAAAAGTATTTAATGAACTAACAATAATATTTGACCATCACATGGAAACTTTAAATTTAAAAAATAATAAAAGGTCAAGGCCAAATTTAAATGGCTTCTATTTTCCAAGGGTTAACTTGAATGCCATCCTAAGAGATTACATTGCCTAGGGACTTCATAGTAAAAAGCCAAAATTTATATTAAAACTTTTTTGCAAAGAGTTAATGTTCACAAAGAGTTTGCATAATAATTTAAAGGAGTGGAGCATGCTCTTATTCATTCTTAAAGAAAATAAGAATATCTTAATGAAGACAATCACAAATTTGTTAAGAAATATTTTGAAGATTTAATTTATAAGATCTATGAAAACTACTAGAGCATTAGCAAGATCAAGTGACATGATAAGAAATTCATAATGGCCATATTACACTCATAAGGCTATTTTAGGAACATCTTCTTTTGAATTTTCAATTAGTGATAACCAGAACACAAATTAATCTTAGAAAAGCATTTAGCACCATGTAATTGGTCAAATAAATCATCAATTTAAGGTGAAGGATATTTATTTTTTATTATAACTTTATTCAATTGTCGGTAATCAATATATAGTAATAAGGTTTCACCTTTCTTATTTATAAACAGAATAAGAACACCCTATGGAAATGAACTAGGTTAAATAAAGCCCTTATCAATTAATTCTTGCAACTTCCTCTTTAATTTCTTTAGTTTTGTTAAAGCAATTCAGTAAGGAGGAATGGAAATTGGATTAGTACCAAGGATAACTTCCATGATGAATCCAATTTCTTAATTTGGAGGCAAATTGGGTAGATCTTCTAGAAATAAATTTAAAAATTCACAAATAATAAGAATATTATTGATTTTTGGATAAGGCTAATTAAGATCTTGAATAACGGTAAGATATATGGAACATCCACTATGGATAAACCTTTAAGCTTTAATGCTAGAATTAATTCCAATAATGCCAAAATTCTTTTCTCCTTAAAAAATAATAAGAGAGTTTTTTTACAATAAAAGAAATTGTTTTGTTAAAATAATTCATTTAAGCTTGATATTTTGATAACCAATCCATACCTAGGTTGATATCGTAATCTAGCATTTATGAAAGAATAAAATTCATAAACAAAAATTTAATCATGGACATAGATAGGGTTATTTTCCATACATTGAGTGGTGACAAAAGTTATCTATTAGTGCTAATACAAATAAAGAATTTAGCAATCTATTAAGTGGTTTTTTCAACAAAGAAGCAAACTTCACAAAAATAAAGGAATGGGTAACTCCTGGATCTAAGTAATTATAAGCAAATAAATCCTTAATAGAAATTACATTTGCGATCACAACATTAGAGGCATGTGTTTCTTGATAGGTTAGTATAAAGACTTTGACTTAATTTCCTAATTGATTTCTCCTTCTAACATTGCCACTTCCATTAGGACCCTGGGATATTTAGGATATGTGAGAAACTAGCTTATTTATGGGTGAATTTTATCGAGGAACAGGATAGTTCACACTAAAACTTGAAAAGTTACCTAAATAATCCTTTCACTTGTGGCCTCATTAATAACATTGAAAACAAACTATGTTTACTATATTAAATGACTAGAATATTTATTACCACATTGCACACACTGAGGTAGTTTTCCATGAAAATTGCCTTTAATTTGAAGCATTCCTCTACCAAAATTAGTAAAAGCTCCTAAAAATGATGAATATGGTGCAGGCTTAACATCACCTCTTCCTTGAAAAAGAGCACTAGATGTGCTTCTAGGATGAAAGGTCATAATAGATTAACTTTTATTAGATTAACAATTATAAGATGGAGGCATTCCTCTAACATAAGATGGATAACTAGGCCTGTTAAACTTACTATGTTTCTTACTAACTTATGCCTTTCTTTCCTTTTAACCTTATATTTAACTTATAATCACCAATCAATGATATCTTGGAAAGTAATATCTTTTGTAACATGGGTGATATTAAAGAAATGGTCTTAGAGGCTATTAGTAAATTCATTAGGTATCAAATCCCACATAATAAGATAGATGAAGAAATTAAGCCACATATTCATTAACTATCATTAAACCTTATTTCAAAATTTCAAATTCACAAATTTTTGCTTCTCTAACACTAAGAGGCAGAAATTGATCAAGGGATAGTTATTAAAAGGTAGGTCATGTCAAAGGTAGTAAAAAAGGATCTTTATTTTCGATTGAACTAGCAAACCAAAAGTAGGCAACATTTTTTAATCCATACCTAACAAGTTCAACATCATAAAGTCAAAATAAGTTAAAATTTTACCAAAATGTTCCATTTAAGTGAGGAACTAATAAAGATCAATTTCAAAGTTAGGTCTAATGAAATGGGGAAGTTTTAGCTAGTTAAATTTATGAAGGATAGAAAGATTATCAGTGAAATTTTGTTTAGGTGGAATAGGTTCTTTTTCTTTTCTATGGCTAAAGACTTAGTTCTCTTGATCATGATGCAAGCTCCTACTTTTTTTCTTAGAAGAGAACTTGAGCCACATCAAATAAGAGTTGCTGATAAAAAATAATAACCCATAGAAGAAGATTCTAATCACCATTTTCCCCATGAGTATCATTATAAGTTTGCAACCCTCTAAATAATTCTTCATCCCTTAGATTGGGAGCTCGATGACTATATAATTCTACTAAAGCCTATTTCAAAAGGAAGTTCACATGTTTAGTTTTATAACCAAGTATTCCAATTAAACAATTATCTTAACCATTATCTTATAAAAGCTTCACCACATCTGATACATAACTTTAAGGTTCGTCAAATAGTGATACTTGTTGTAGGGCCCACATATACCACTGATATAGTTTCGACTAACACTTAAATAAATAGCTGGACTCATATCCTACTCATTCTATCCTAATATACTTTTCCCATTTAATTCCTTGATCATGCTCTAATATTAACTTTGTAATGACCTGCTTAGCCATGACTGGCATGATCCTCATTCCCAATATCCACAAGCTTATTTAATCATAACTTAATATCATCACATAATTATTAATAGGGTGATTATAATTAATTACTTCATTTCATTATCTAAAGAATATTTACATAAAGTTATATGATAAAATATTTAAAATTTATACAAATTACTACTATTAATTCCTATGATTGCTCGAGCTAAGCTTTTTATCCAAATTCCATGGCTAATCGTAATATAAATTTACTCCTAAATTGTTGGCAATGGCTGAGAAGCTTCGACCTGAGCATCTTAAAAACATTTTAAATAAAATAGTGAAACCTTAAATCTTAATAAGTAGATAATTTACTTATATAATGCATTTAGAAATAGATCTTCAATTTATAATTGACATTTCACAGCCATTATGCAAATTATATCACATTTATCATAATCTAATATCATAAATAACCAATGGTAAACAATCAATAATAGTTAGGCCACCTAAGGTCTCTCAATATTTATTAGTCACAATTCTAATCTTATCTTTCCTATTAATTTATCAATCACAATCTTAACCTTATTCCTCATAACATTCATTAGCCATAATCATATGATCTAAATCTAAAATCCAAATTCCAAGACTCTATCACAATAATGTTCATTTTATTCAAACATCAGGGAAAAACTTATAATCACAACATAGATTAACATAAATAGACATACATCAAAGTAAAAAAGTAATATTCCTTATTGAGGTGCTTATCTACCATTTTTATAATTAAACTTACAAAAGAAAGCCCATTCTTATTTGCTAGATTACTAAAATTACAAAGAAGACTAGTGAATTAATTATGCAATCAATTCACAATAGAAGTTTTTTATTCTAAACCTCGAGAATTAATTACACAATCAATTTTCATGTGAACATTTTTTAGTACACTGTGAATCGATTATGCAATTAGTTCACATAAGAACATTTGTTAAGAGTGTAGTGAATTGATTGTGCTATAAGTTTTCTCACCCTATATTTGCTTCTAGACACCAAGAATTGATTGCATGCTTGATTCTTTCCTATGAATTTTTAGTTTTAGCAAAATTTTCATGACTTACACAACCATAAATGCTACTCAATCATATTTGTTACATTAAAATCTCAATATAATTGTCAGTACATGAATTTAACATTTTATATAAATCTTTATCATAATTTATTACTTTTAGCATATTAAATTAACATATTCTAAACAAAATAACATAATTATATAATTGGTATAAATAATTGAGTAAGTAGATTATCTATTTACCCCAAATTGAAGGAATATAAGGAGATTGAGTAAGAACACTAGGAAAATGAACTAATTTAACTTATTCTATACAATAAAACAAGCTTGAGACTAAATCCCTAACTCTTTCCATCACCAATCCTTTAAGAATATCAATTTAATACCTTTTTTGAAAAGAAAATTACCTTGCTTGATGAAATGTGAACAAGAAATTCTTAAGGTTGAAGTCCTTGATGCAAGAATTTGGTTGAAATAGAGATAAAGACCTTGAAGGAAGGAGGAGCTTGATTTTCATTAACTAAAATTAGAAAGAATAGGTATTAGGTGATTAAATTGCCTCTAAAGACAATTTTAGTATTTTTAGGATTTATAATGGCAATTTAGGATATCATAATCCTAAATCTCTTTCAAGCATCATATTTCAATCCTAATTTTACAGAACTTTATAATTCACCTATTTATACCTATTCTTACCTTTAAAGTTAATTCTATATAATTAAATGCTTATCCTAAACCTTTCCACAACATTTCTAATTACCAGTAAATTTATGAGATTGACAATTACGTAATTTAAAATAAAATTCTAAACTTTAGAGGTGTAAAAATGTTGTTATAAAACCAGATAACAAATTCACAAGGGAGAAAATATAGCAAGCATTTTAAAAATAGGGCTTTAAGTCATAAAAGAAAAAATAGCTTCCCTAAATTAATGTTTACTAACTACATGTAAAAATAGGCAATTGATGATAGATAACTACATGTATAAAGAATAATATGCAAAGGAATATATCCCAACATTAAATAGCAATTGATCATCATAAATTCAAATGACTATTCAAAAATTTTTTCAAATGTGGCAAGTTTGATGCAATATATGCATGCTAAAAATGCTACTGAAATGCATATGATGATTATAAATGTTTCCTAAGTTTGGAAAATTTAAAAATAATAGAAGTAATGCTAAAAACATACTAAGAACAGTTATATTACTATGCAACAACATGTCTTACTATAAAAATATAAATGCAATATCACCTAATTAGCAATTACATGCATTCAAAGCTTGCATAGTTGCTTGAAAAACATGATGGAACAACTTTATATTTAGTCACCCTTTTTCTTTCCCAAGTTATTAATAGTATCCTAAAAGGTAATGATCTTGTATCCAAACTCCTTCATTCAAGTAATTTCTTGTTATGGTTTTTTTTCAAGTATACTAAACCTTCTTGCAATTCTTAAACCTTAATGTCAAGTTGTTGTTGTACAACTTGCTTTTGAATAACATAAAGGAAATCAATTTGAGACTCATATGGTGTAGGATCAACAACATTTAATAGAATCATGTAAAAGGTCTCTTACTAAATCCTAAAAAATTGAAAGGTGTCAACGTGGGATTCAATCATAGTTATGATAGTGATGGAAGTTATGATAGTTAGATTTAAGGTGGAAGGAGTAAAAGGTACTATTAGAATAGATGGACTAGCAATATTAGTGATAAGGTTTGAAGCAACAATAATTAAGGTGGCAATATGGATTTGCTCATGAAAGGTGAATTGTGTAAATGATAGGGTGGATTAAAGTATTGGTTGAAAACCTATAAAAGTAGTGGTGTAATCAAGGTTAGGTTAAGATTACTTATTAACTAGTGAAGTAATAAAGAGGATAAGTTCAACAAGCTAATTTAAATCAACTTCTACTTCTTACTAAACAATAATAGCAAGTGATGTTTGAATAAATTACTGTTGTTATGATTGACTTAAAGTGAAAGATATTTCTCCTTCCCTCTCCTTCTCTTCATTTACTTCCTCCTTGAAACTTGTTATTTCTCTTCTTGGAGAATTAGCACTTTAGTAGAAATTCTCAAAATTATCCATGTATTGCTCTTCCTCAAAACTTACTTTATTTTCTTTTGGAGTTTCATTAAACTTGATAAAAAGGCCAAATAAAGGTTCAAGTCCCCTTTCTTCTTTTTCTTCTTCAATAATCAAGTTCTTCAACTTTCTTTTCTTGTTACATTTAAATAAGCTAATTGGTTATGCAAAGATAGGCTTAATTTTTTGTTGTTGTTATTTGTTTTCATCTAAATGATCAATAGTAATAACTTGCTTTTTATCCTTCTTAGCCTTCTTGTTTGATGATTTGAAAGAAGAACCTTCACCCATTTCATCCTATCAGACCTTCTTAGAGAAAGTAGTTTTTTAAAGGTTGATTCAAATTTGGCCTAGCTAAGTTTCTTAGAAAAGCCTTTCAATTTTTTTCCTCTTTCTTTATCATTAAAAAGCTTGGCAATCTTTTTGCATTTCACATCAACAAATAGTGTTATTTTTCTAGATTTCTTTGGAATACTCATTTGCTTTTCAAAGATTATGATGCCTTTGCTAGAAAGAGGTGGCAAATTCGGATTAGATAAGAAAGATAAACTAATTACTCCTTGTGATGAAGTAGCTAACTAAGTTCCTTTTGATGAAATAGCTAACTAAGTGCCTAGCTTACTTGCTGATTTTGTCTTCGTTGCTTCAAAATCTCCAAATAGTGAGTCTTTTTATGGTTGCTTAACTTTTTTCCTTTTAGCATTACTAGCAACTTCATAGGATTCTTGCTTTTTTGGGGAGCTTATTGCCTTTAATAAATAAAGTCCTTAATCAAGCAGCATTCATAATATTACCTTTAGACATTTTTCTTCCTATTTCAAAGTTAAAATCCATTTTAAGCTTCTAGTAGATCCTTGTAATCATTATGCTATAGGGAAGAAGTGTTCTTTCCCTATTGAATATTTGAACCATATGATGTTGAATAATGAGATGCATAAGGTTAATTTTCCTTCCAATTTCAATAAGCTACAGTAGAAATACTTTCATCTACTTACATTGATTAAACCACCTTGTTTTAGGAAGATAATGTAAGTGATAGCATAAAATAGGACTTTTTTATTTATTTCAAGTAAATCTCCTTTTATTACTATGGAATAGTTAATTAATGGTAGCTGATAAACATTGGTTACCACTATTACTATCATTTATTTTGATATGGTGGCCTTTTTGAAATGATATGAAAATTTAAGACAATGGATATTAATTATGACCAACGTCTATGTTAATACAGTAATATTTTTACAATTAGATCAAAACTTACTCTGTCAATTTCAAAACTAACCAATGTTTAATGTTTAGTATCAAATATTATAAGAATGGAGACATTTAAAACATCATCCAAAAAGGTATTTGCAGCATCTTACTACAAAATGTTAAAAGTTCACACAACGGTTCTTTAAGTAACCTACATCAAAAGGTATAACAACCATTTTTCTTTAAATTTTTAACACATAAGATATTTGTCTTAATTTAATAGCTAACGTATTTTGTTTTTCATGCTTTTATAAATTTTGCTTTCAATATTTTTTCTTTTTTGTTTATGCTTAGGTAGTTATTAGAAATGTTTCAAATCTTGCAGAATTACTCTATCCAGTACTCTAATCACTTTTGTTGTCACGACCTATTTCTAGACTATTGTGATCGTGACTAGTATAAAGACATCAATTAGACATCTTTACAAGCCTTTTTAATTAAAACCATTTTGTAAAGCTTACTATTTTTCTAAAAACATTTCAAAAAACTAAAATTCAAATATATATACATATCTTTTTTCTAAATCTTTACTAGAAGATAAATTTTCTCAAATAGATAATATTCAACATATATTTTTTCCTTTTTTTGAAAATAATTATTATTTCCAACAAATAGAATCTCATCTTTAAATAAGCAACATCACTAAGTTTAAATGGATAGAGATTCAATAAAAACTTCTTTAGTAGAAAATAATTAAAGAGATTTATAGTAGATAAAATTACATTTAAAGTAAAAATAGAAATGTTTGGACATTCTTTTTCTTTTCTTTTCTAACTTTGAAACCAAATGTATGATATTTCTTTTTGAAAGCAATATCAATTTTGAAAATTAGAAGTATGGAGCTTAAATGTTTACTTTTCAAATAAATATTTTCTTTTTTCTAATTTGAAAATATTTGAAATATAAATTTACTCTAACTAAAAAATACTCTACTTTAAAATTCCCCAATAAATTAGAAAAATATTTAATAAAGAATTCTTCTTATTCCTTTTAAGAAAACTACATATTAAATTAATCTCAAATTTTCAAATCATGAAACAAATTCAATAGAATAGGACTAAATTAATAAAATTAAAAAAATCAGAAGGTCCTATACATAATTTCATAACATACTTTAAAGGTAACATACTTTCTTTAACTATAGAAATTTGATTTCTTTCTTTTGAAATGAAGTTACAAATATTTTTTTCAAAATATTTTTAACAAGTCCTTTAAAAAAAAGTAATTATACATCACTTGCTTAGACATTTTTAAACTCATATATATATATATATATATATATATATATATATATATATGTAGTTTAACACTTTCTATAATTTACCTTTAATGGTAATGAAAAACCATTATATTTTCTTTTTCGTTTGAAATTCTATGGACCCTTTCTCTTGTTTCACAAACAACCTTTAAGTAAAAAACATTAGGTTAATCATTTAAAGAAACAATGGATAAGACATGCATCTTATAATATACAATATATATATATATATATATATATATATATATATATATATATATATATATATATATACATAATCTTTGTTATACAAATATTTCTTTTACATTGATAGTTTTAAGGTCAAACTATAACCCCTTAATCACATTAAAGTCAAAACATTTGTAAAGATGTTGTAAAAAAGTCAAAAAATAATTATATAGTTAACAAAGAAAATAGATACCAAGTGATAACTATCATCCAAACTAGTTGTTCACCATGTCCTTAGAGTGGACATCCATATCAAAGTTTGCTAGGTCCTCAAAAGTTGCATTGTAAGGTAATGGCTCTATTGTTGCTGGTAAGAGTAGTGTGGTTAGAAATACTAGCAGTGTGGCTAAGACTATAAGAGCTAATATAGAGCAGTCATAAGGTACACAGTCATATGCGAGCACATCAACCTAACTTATAACAATTACAAGATCATGCAATATCAGGTTTTTTTGTAAAGTACTAGTCAAGAAACAACTGGACAGGATTTAGCTCTTGGTCTCAAGTCTAGCTACTCTTATAATGTCAATCACAATAGCAAAGTGATGCTCCAACCTAAAAAAAGTTATACCTAGTTTCATATAGATGCCACCACATATCTATGATCTTAATCGTTGCCATTAAGAAGAGGAGTATATGCAAAACATATCGATAAATAAAATGACTATTAAATTACTTAGTGAGATAACTATCACATAAATTTTCTAATAAAATTTAACTAAGAAAATTAAATATATACAATAAATATATTAAACATTTTCTCACTAGAAATCTTTTCCATATATTTCACATATACTAATTCTAATTACTACACTTACAGAAATTTAGATAAAGAAAGATCTAATCATATATTTCAAACATGGGTATCATATAATCATTTAATTAATAATTAAATGGCAAAAGGGATAGGATATTTCCTCCTTATTACTCTAAACTGACCATAACCATGAGTATCCCAACCTTATGCCTTCCCCTCCTTTATACCATTCCGTATGACTAGGAATATAAAGTGCCAATCTAATCTCCTATCTTTTCTAAAAGGTTCACATATTTATGATTTTTGTCACATCATTATATATGACATTCAAGCCAATAGTTGCATATTCAAGCCAACAATCACATATCACATTCAAGCCTTATTTCCACATGAGGCTCTTTTTAGCCCATTTTTCATATAGAACTCTCTCTAACTTATCACTTTATTATATTACACTTTTAGAGTAAGGTCACAATGCTGGAAATCGCGCATCATACATGCACAGCGGAATAAAATTTTGCACGATTTCCACCAAGGATCCATGTGAATTTAGAACGCCATAGATTAGGGATTAGGATTTATACCTTTCGGCCAAAATCTTCTGTCCGCTGCACAGCAAATCCAATCTGCTCTCCAAATCACGAACCGGAATAGAAACTCGAAGATCAGATCACCAGTACAGCGTTTATGTGGCTGCACCTCTGTGGTATCCACACGAACCCGTGAATCACCAATGAATGTCCACCACACACACCGGTTGGAATTGGTCTCCTTACACCTCGTAGTACTACCTACGCCTCTTCAGGGGTTTTTGGTCAAGGAAAGGTGCTAGGGTTTTCTATGCCTTTTTGGGGTGCGTGAATAATGATAGTTAAAATATTATTACCCAACAAGCCTATTTAAATAGGTGCATAGAAAAACCTAACCTATTTGGGCTTTATTCCATGTACAATTATAGGCTTATTATTGGGGCCTTATAATTATAACATAAATTCTCAAATATTAAGCCCAAACAATTTGGTCCATTAATTCCAAATTCACTTAGCTCTAAGTGTGCGACCCTACAGGCTCTCATTACGTTGACAATGACCATTAATCATATTAATGATCATAAACAATGATTGGTGTCTAGCAACACATCATTGTTACCCAAGTAATAAGAAAGTCGGTGATTTGACTAAACCTTTACACGTGATTATCACTTATGTCCTTTTGTCCTATACATCTAGATTGAGCACGAGACATGGACCGTGTCATTCCCGTATAGCCCAACCTTAAGGTTTCTTGATTCCTAAGTAAGCTGACTGAAACAAATGTAATTGATATCTCATATCAATTTATCTGAGCATAGCTATGCATTTTCTCAGCTTTACTTAATCAAGGGGCCCATAGATGTTACTCCTGTTATATAGGAGGGACAAATCCCATCTTGATCACACAAACCCCTCCGCATGATATGTGACATATCCAATATCTACCCTTGCATTCACTTAACCATTAGTGACATAGAATAGTATCAAAATATGAAACTCACATGTAGGGAACCTTGGTGATCTCAGGTCAAAGGACTATATTAATAATGATCACTAAGAACCACTTATGACACTCATATAACGATCCATGTAGTGTTCTTAATATGGGTCGGTCTAGTATACAAGTTCTCTAACTTGTACTCATGTGTAAATTTAATATCCCATATAAGTCTTCACACATGCTAGTCTTAACATATCAAAGCAACCTAATCCACAATGATATATGACTAGGGACAATTAAGAATACAATTATTCTAAGGTTATTATTATAATTGAATATATTACACAGATAATATATATAAATATAATAATTAGAATTACTATTAAAATAACATGATTCAAAATTACAATCACCAATATGATTGGTTTTAGGGCATATACACTAACACACAATGCTATCCTTTTGCCATAATTATTACATAATATAATTTAGAATATAATTAAGGCAAAAAGATTTACAATTACCTTATTACATTTCTAGTAACCATAATAAGCATTTATGCTCCTTTTTTCCACATACTAGATTATTATATCTTATTCCCATGCAAGAGTTTATTAACTTTAAATCATTATCATTCACTAATATCCTTACATGCAAACACATTAGTTCATACATAGTTCTTAAGCTAACTTACAACAAAAACCATGCACTAATTATCAAGTAAAGCTCACAATTTCATCATAGAAACCCATGGAGAACCATCTAACCTTTTATAACATTTCTATTCATGTTTAAGCATACTCTTAAGCCATTAATTCCTTATAAGATTTTATTCTAGAAATAAGCACATAATCATAGATTTTAGAGCAAAATCATAAAGCATAAAACTTAGGTTTTCCAAGGTTTATAGTTTCCAATCTAAGCATATTTAAACCCATGCTTTGTGCATTATTTTAACAAGTAAGAAAACTATTTTTCCTTACTGATTCAAGTATAATTACATGTTATCTAGCAATAATAAAACTACACAATTTCACATTATTTCAACATCGAATATTCATGGAAACAACCGCAAACATTACTAGGTTTTAACAATCATCTTATATTTGAAAATATCAATTTAAATAGAAAAGTTTCCTAAAACTTTCTATAAATTTCTAGAATTAAATTAAAGGCATTAAACATAATTTTCCAACATTTTTAATGCATAAAATTTATTACATAGCTTATCAAAACATTCACTTACCAAATAAGAGTATAGGAGATAAAACTTGAGTTTGAAAACATAATTTTAGGTGTTGCTTTCTAGCAAATGCACATGATCATTAAGGCTTAATTTTAACATGTTTTTACTTCAAAAACCATGATATAAATGTTTACTAACATCTCCTAAATAGTTTAAAATATATTATAATTATTTTTTTCACAAAAATAGAATTTGCCCCCTTAAATAGTGAAAAAATTGAGAGCTATATACATATATATGCTTGTAAACATGATTTTTTCTTCAAAACTTCGATGTAACCATCTATATTAGTCATATTAGGTGTACACTTGATTTTATCACAAAAATTAAAATTTTTCCCTAAGTTTCAAGAAAAAACCCAAAAGTTTGTTATAATACTTCTAATAAAAATTTTGTTTATTCTTTAAGGCTTTGTTTTCTATGTCAGAAAGTATTTTCCATAAAATAATGTCATTTGCATATATAGAGTTACATGTTACTTGTATTAGTGGTTAAAAAAATGATACCTAAAGATATGATAACAGAGAAAAGAAAATTCCTTTTTTAAATTAAGGAAGTTGCTTTTCTAAAACTCTTTATGTTTAACATTAAACAAGTAAGACATTTTCCTTTACTTTAACATTTTATAACTATATTTCACAAAAAATATTTTCCTTTGAAATAAATTGAGCCTAAAGAAAATCATGTTTTCCAAACATTTGCTATTTTAAGTATTAATTAAAAGAGTCATTTTCATAAATCTTTTTCAAAGGTCTTTTTTACTTTCTTTACAGATCCTTTTCAAATATTGTTTTTGTCTCGTTTTATTGAGAAAACCTTTAAAATATCCATTTGTGCTGTCACGACTTGATTTTTGGGTATTGAGACTAGTATAAAGACACCTTACTAGTATTAATATATCAATTAGTTGTCTTTACAAGCCTTTAAGAAGTTCATAACTTTCCTCTTTTATAACTCTACTAAAAGTATAAATAAATGCTTATGGAAAATAGTTTTACTTATGCGCACATAAGGAAGTTCAAAATATAAATTACATATATCAACTATTATTTATACAAGAGTATAAAATTTTTGCAAACACAATTCTATACATAATTACTATCAAAAGATAAGACTTCTAGTTAGAACATTACAAAATGTTGTATGGAAGGTTCTTAAAAGTGATATAAAGGTCTGTGCATAGATGTTAGTCATTATTAGGATCTATACTTTGTATTTATAAATGAAAATTTGATAAAAGAAGTGTGAGTATTAAAGTATTCAATAAGTAATTACTTTTCTCTTTTTCTAAAGATATTTCACTACATTAGATCAAATATTGTCGAAATCAATCTTATAATTATCGTGACCAGTGTAAAAATATCTAATTAATGCTAGCTTCCTAAATAGATATCTTTATAAGCCTTTAATACATTAATACCCTTATTAAATTATTATTTTAAAAGAAGTAGACATCTAAACTCAGACAACAAACTGTATATATTATAAGTTTAAAAGCTATATACATACATACATATAGATATATATATATGTACGTATACATATATCTTAAAAATATTATTTATATAAACGTAATAATTAACAAAACATTTCAGATTACAACAACTGAACCCATGTTAAATAGTATCCCATAGATGTCATAGAGAAACTAGAAGGTTACTATACAAGTATCAATTTGCTGCTTCAGGTCCATGATCGATACCTATTATTAAATGTGCACAATAAAGAATTAGTATAAAATATACTTAGTGAGTGGTATTCATCACCTTCATTACAAAAGATTCATTATGTACAATTCCTGTTTAATGTCTTATGAGAAATTTTCCTTATGTATATCATTAGTATAATTCATCATAAAAAACGGTAATGGTAGGTATATAAGTGTCACTTTATATTTTCATTCCAACCTTATCCCCCGCCACCCTAAGCTTTAGGCCACCAACCTTTTCCCTTCATTACTAACCACTCTTTTTTTTCTTTGCCAAGGATGTTATATCTCTCCCTCTCAATTCATAATGAGCAATAACAGAATGTTAACACATCAACCATGTTATCCATTTTCAAATGTATAGTCAAATACCTACTATACCATAAGTGTTTTATGTTTTACATCAATGTATCATATACATTTAAATTCCTTTTTAACAATTCTTAAAGGAGTTTCAAGCAAACTTGTATTTATGCCATAGCTTGGAACATCTTTTTGTGCTCCTAAATTCATTCTAAATTTCACCTTAATTTGTTCTAACATTTGTAACATTTTATTACACAAGATAATCCAATCAAATTGCTCAAAATACTTCCATGGGTATTGTTCATTCAAAACCTAAAGGAAGAATTGCAAAATGGGGTAGTACAACGGCACATGTACTTAAAGCCCCTATTCACTAATCAAATGAAATCTAATTGTTACCAAAATTTACCACAATATTCCTAACACATTGAATGAAAGATAACTTAAGTGCTGTACAAATAATTTTGTAGGTTTACTAGTGTATCAAAAGCAAGAACTTAGATTAACCGAATTTAGATAGCTTCAGAGCTATTGAAATAAAGCTACCATTTGGGCAACTAAATCAAATTTGATTGCCACCAAATTTGCTAACATCCCAAATGATATATATTATAAGTTTCATAATTTTAATGATTCATTTGATGGGTCAAATAAATTGAAACTTGAGAGACCAACTAGTTCAGGGTTCTAAAATGGGTAGAATTAGGAGTTTTACCATCAACTTGCCTTTTTACTTACCTAAAAATTTTCAAAAATTCTTAAATTCATCTACATTCATCCTAACACCAAATATGACTATAGAATGGTAAAAATTTAATTTTTAAGATTCTTAAAACTTCAGTTACACTAGGTATCCTAAACCTCTAATTCAACATCACATGGGAGAAACACATTTCATTTTCAAAAATTCTGATTTCTATTTCTCCTAAAGAATTTTGATAAATCCTTTTTCCCTCATTCACAATATCAACTTGTTAATAATACATTACATAATGTCATTTGAATAATTTTAAAATAGAACCATATAATATTATACCATAAATAGTAACACAGAAAACATAAACTATCAACAATATCATCTTCTACTTAGGAAAAGCCTAAGAGTAGGAAAGAATAACCACTCACCTAAAATTTTCTTTCATTCTTTAAATTCCAACAACCCTTTTGAACAACAAGAGAGAGTTTCATATAAATGAATTAAGTATTAGCCTTTAAAGGAAAAAGGTGATCATAATCCAAAAATATTAAAAGGAATTTTCTAATTACCTTACAAGATTTGGAAGCAAGAAATTTAAGGTTTAGGGCAAGAAATTTGAAAACCTTTTGCAACTTTAGAAGGCTTGGACTCTTTCTTTATTTTCCCTTTCTTGGCTCATGTTTTGTTGAATGGAGGAGCAGAATTTTTCTACTTAAAAAGGCCACATGTATTTATAGAAGTCTTAAACCCTAGTTTCAAGAAAAATCCACAATTTCTTTCTTGTTTCTTGTTGATTTTAGAGGGAAAACAATGGGACATTTGAAGGGTCTGGCTATCATGTTTTAAAGGCTGAAGATTTAGAAAATAATTAGCCCTATAACTAATAAAATTAATTCACATAAATTGGGTAATTAGGGTTTATTATAAAATGACCTCACATTTTACCTTTTTCTCACTTAGGTCCTTAACTTCCTTTAGAAGCTTGGGCCATTGGGCCTTAAAAGTTACATTTGGGCCTCTAAAAATTAAGCCAAACCAACCCAATACAATAAAAATTAAACCACTAAAAAAGATGAAAGGGTTTATTACAATTTGGCCTCGAATTTTTTACTTTCTTTTGTTTTCACTTGTAAATCTTTAAATATTTTTGGAACTTCACTTTTTAATCTTTCAAAATCATTTTTAAGCCCTAAAAATTAATTTAGGCTAACCATAAAATTTTAAAATTAATTTTCTATATTTTCAACTCATTTTCTCACTTTCTCGGTTTACTGAGTTTTGAAATTTCAGTAAATTCCTAAATGAATTTTCCTAAATCTATTATTTAATTTTTAATTTAGTTTTTTATCTATTTTTATGCATATTAAAATTTTTAAAATTATTTTAGTTGGGCTTATTCTCATATTACTTTTACGATTCCTCTAAATTTTGCTTAATTTTTCCTATTGAGTTTTTTAAATTAGGGTTTTCTAGAAAAATATCTTACTTGATATCTCTTATCTTATTTTAGGATATTACAAATATATATATATATATATATATATATATATATATTATTGCATAATAATTAATTGAAGCTCTTAGGTACTATCAATGATTTTTTTTGTACATAACTGCAACCTTAGAATACTATTAGAAATTATCATGTATTGGCAACCACTCTCATGTACTAATAGTAATTTTCATGTGCATTATTTACATAATCTATCATGAGAATGGCTACAATAACTATTTATAAAATTCACTGAATAGCTATAGTTGGTATCTAGGTTTCTCTTTATATCTTTAGTTTAGCTTTATCCCACACTTTCTAGGCATAAAGCCTTCCAATCTTGTCCCTTCAAGCCTTACCATTCCTTTCCTTCTCTACAAAGGATTAATGGTGAATAACTTCCCCTACAAATCATGTATAGGATAAGCATTCATACTCATAATGAGTAATGATAAGAGGCCATGAGTAAACATAGGCATCAATTATACATTTTATTATCACATATCATAAGGTATGGTCAAATACCAACTATTCCATAGAGGTTTTGTTAACAAAATTTGTCATTCTCATGTATCAACCTTTAATACCACATTATTATGTTCAAGGTTGATATACAATCTCTCAATTCAAGATGAATAGCTTAAACATTATCATCAACTTATCACAACTCTCAATTACAAAATTTAGCAATTCTTATTCACAATCACATTTCACCATCACATGACTTTATATCCAAGGTTGATATTTAACCATTCCATTCACAATAATGATAACACTCAATTCTTTTGAATGGATAGTAATTTGTAACTCAAGCATCATCCATGTAATACAAATTTCAGTTACTTATAACATTTTAAATACAATATATTAAATAATAATCATACTGAGTAGCATGACTTCTCCACAGTTTGGAGCCATTTAAGGCTTTGAAATCATCTTAAATTTTTACTAAAATTTTATCTAATACTTATAATACATTAATTAAAAAATAAAAATTTTCTCACAAATTAATCACTCTCAAGTACTGCTCACTTAGAACCTAAAAGGTGAAATTCAAATAAGATAGCATGTGGGCAATCTCACTAAAAGTCCCATTTTAATATTCAAACTACTTCTAATTGTCACCAAATTTCGCACAATATCCTTAAATCATACTAGGATTATAATATTTGGCATGCTCTTTGTGTATGACCTTATAGGTTCTTATTACATTAGCAATGATCCAAACATTCTATTTTAATATCACAAATAATGAATGGTATCTAACAATACATCATTACACTCAAATAGTGAGAATATCAGTGACTCCACATAATTTATCTATGGCCAATATTCTGTATAGTTTAATCCCATTTGTCTTGAATATCCAAATTAAACTCAAGGCATGGAATGTGTCACTCTTTTCATAATTCAATCTATATGTTTCTTTATTCTTAAGTAGATTAACTAAAAACAAATGAATCAATATCACATATTAATCCATTTAAGCATGGTTATGCATTTCATTATCTCACTTAATCAAAGGCCCATAGATAACATTCCTCTTCCATAAAAAGGATAAAATTCCATCTAGATTACTCATATCCATCTGCATGATTCATGGTATATGTAATCACTAACTTTTAAGCTGATCCTATTACAGGTGATATTAAATTGGATGGCATCAAGGCACATCACTCCTTATGTAGGGAACTATAATGATATTAGGTTAAAAGATCACCTATATTGTTTTCACTATGATGATTATTTATGAAACTCATATAGCTATCCATGTAGCATTCATAGTGAGTCAGCTCAGTACATTTTTTCTTTACCATGTACCTATAAGTCAACTTAATATCTCTTATTTTATAATCATGGTCATCAATCAATATTCATATTATTCTTAATGTATTATTATTATCCTAATTTATAATATTACTTAACTATAGATATTTAAGAATAATATTGACTATTCTAGGTATAATTACTATATTTACTTATATTACACGGATATAACATCAAATACCATAATCAAGATGCCTTTATAAAGAAAATGTAACATAATATATGCAAAAGCAGTCATCTTATGATTGGCTACAAGAGTATACACTAATAGTTTATATGTGATACATTCATCCATCATGTTATTGGCATATATCTTAGATTCATAACTATTCTGTCCTTTTACAATAGAAACTTACATATTTTATAATCAATCTCACTAGTTATTCATATTTTCATATAAAATTTATAATTGTTGTTACTACACTTCCTTTCATAACTACCCTTAGATGAACCCGATCCTTTTCTAAGAAGTAACTCACAATATCTAACATAGTCATTAAGTAATCCTTCTTGATTTGCTTGATACCTCAAATTTTATAAGTGCATCTTGACACTTGTGTATTCATTGTCTCCAATTTACATGTATAT
This sequence comes from Sindora glabra, assembly GCA_020226215.1. Classification (NCBI taxonomy): domain Eukaryota; kingdom Viridiplantae; phylum Streptophyta; class Magnoliopsida; order Fabales; family Fabaceae; genus Sindora; species Sindora glabra. The sequence continues at coordinate 73,362,827 of CM035226.1, read as the reverse complement.
AAGAGCATATCTCAATTATCTTACTTTTAATAGGTAAATTCTGAATAGATTTTCATTCTTGTTAAAGTCGATACAAAAGGTAAGATATACACTAATATGCTAATCTTCTTGTTCCTTAATTACAACATCACTCTAGCATCATCCCAAGTTACCTTTTTTACCTTTATTAATTTAACCCTGCCTCTCATTATGTTTTCATTAAATAACTGAGGCCTTATTCTCTTGAGAGTTATCTTAGGTACTTCATAAGTTAATTTATTTTATCCACATATGTGTTTCATGTTTTAAAATTAATTAATATTTACTAGAATTTCATTTTTCCTACCTTTTTTTTCTCTATACTTGAGGCATTACTTATGAAAGGTATTACTTGTGTATGTGTATGTATTTAATCCTTTAATCCATTTTTTTAGTATTAGCTTATATATATGTACATATATTACTCTTTCCATCATTTAACAATTATCATTCATGTGTATATATACATACATACACATACACATCTATTAAAGTTCATGTCATAACCCATTTTTTATCGTGACTGGTATAGATCCCAAAACTAGTTTCCAAAAGCCTTAATTATTTTTAACTTTTTTACCTAACAAGAGTTTTCAAATTCTAAGGGGACTCAAAGTTTATTTTAAAATTTTTACAAAAAAATGGATAAAGTTTCTTTTGTTTTTAAACACTTCCCAAGGGGCATAAACCCTAAAATACAATACTTGTGTATTTTCCATATACGATAGCATCAAGCATGCACATAATACCATACAATTACAACATATATGTAGATAAACAATTCAACACATCAATGGGTGAATCAATGAAAACTCTATCTCTATTTTTTATCCTAATCCAATTGTTAAAACTCCTTTATAAGGCAGTCCTGGATCTCCATAAATGCATCAAGCTTAAATATGTTCACAACAACCTGAAAACATTAAAGATACAATAGAGTGTGTTATAAGAACTTAGTGAGCATATATCTATTATTATCATATAAAAGATCAATTTTATGAATAAAAATTGCAGGTTAATCATGTACAAAATTAGAATTATTATCAAACCCATTTCTTAGATATTTGGAATACACATAACTCAACTTTAGATTGGTATTTCACTTGTATATAACTTAAATCTCATGTCTCATATCACAAAATATAATAATCTCAATCAATATCACTCATTACCCATTCCAAGTGGTCATCACATTCACAAACAGCCTTTAAGGCTCAATCATAATTAAATCATCACATCATTTCAAGTTCTTGCAATCATATCAAATAGTGATGATCAATCATAGACAATTTTCCAATATCATATCACATTACACATCCATTTATAATAAGCATACATATGGCTACCTTCTTAACTTATAGGTCACTTTCATATCTTTCACATCTATTTGTCGAAAATTTTCCATTCAGCTTTCAATTTGATCTTATATATCTTTCACAACTGTTTATTGAGAATTTCACATTTGGCTTTTATATCATCCCTTCATCCCAATTTATAATTTTCAAATACCATATATGGCAAAATTCGTAGAAAATATGAACTTAAGAGCTCAACTCTCATATCTCAATTATTTATAATACATTAATACAAAGTAATTAAATTCATCACTGGATAGTACTAAGCATATAATAATATATGCATAAATATACCACAATGCCATTATGTTCACTTAAATAGTCGTAACATACAAATATAATTGAATTCAATCACAATCTAACAATAGTTATTACCACTACAAGGCTTTTGTTGTGCATTCTAATCAATTAACAATCTTTCATATAGCCATTTGTCCTTATATCATGAAACTCAGTTTATGCATGAGCATAGATATATATATATATATATATATATATATATATATATATATATATATATATATATATATATATATATATATATATATATATATATATATATATATATATACGAATATATGAATATATATACAAATATAAAATCTAAACTAAATAAGAAAAATACCATTTATAACATTTAAGTAATCTTTTATTAAAATAAAGATTTATGGTGAGATATATACTCACCTGGTAATGCTAATCCAACTTTCAGAGGTTTTAAAGCATCCACATTCATCTTTTCATATTTTCCTCTTATTATCATCATTTACAAAGATAAAATATAATTATATAAATATTAATTATTTTCTTTTCATATATTACAAATTGACAACCCGATTATAATATAATAGTATTCTGTATCACTCATTTATTATATTTTCCCATATTATCGAGTAATCTAATATGCCACTAAATTATCCTAAATCCTCATTTTCTTTATTTTCTTTTAAACTTGTTATCGAAATATCAAAAATTCTCATATATATAACTACTTCTCCAAATCAAAGTACTAAACCATTAACATATTACCATTCAAATTATTATATAAAATTATACACCTATCTCATTATATCTTTAACTTTTTGTAAAGAACTAGCCAATCATTTTTATTAGAAACTGTCACCTTGATGATATAATTATATTCTACATATACTAATTTGATATTTTTTATCATAAAATCCTTTTTTTATCAATGGTATATTAGATATTTAAAATTAAATGATAAAGTAACATTTTCTACATTATGTTTAGATCCTCAGGATATTAGGATGTAACATCTCAAGAATGCTCTAATTTTATTATTTCAACATTATATATTATAAAACTCTAATTTTGCAAGGTCATCACCATATATGTAAATTTATTCATAATATGGATTTTCTAAAATATACAACCATCATTGATAATACTATTATATAATGCTCCAAAATAACTTCACTAATATTATTTAAACATCTTATGGTATAAAATTCATATTTTTCTCAATTATTGTTGCCTATCTCAAATATACATAAAATGGATTTCTCTAAACTATGCTTGTCTCTACTGTAAAAATAGGATAAAATAGTCCATTCACACTTTAATCATCTTATTTTAGCATTTTATAACATAAAAATTATATTTTTCTCTTGCTTTATCACATCTCAAATATGTATAAACTTTAATATCTTGGATTAACAATCAAATCATCATAAAAATTAAGACTTTATGATATAGTCTTGCTCATTATCATCAAAACTACCTAGCCTAAGCTCATCAATAATGGAAGTTCACCAGATCGCTAGGAGATGAAGGAGAGAGAAAATACAAATACAAGTTGTGCTAACACTGCATCACGACTTCCGTGCCCCATTGGTGCTAGTGGCTTGATTAGGCATAGGCAAGACAACAGCGGTATGGTGATAATGGTCCCTTATGTCAGCAACAGCTTCTCTTGATGCTGCAATAACCGGGGTAGCCATGTATGAAAGAGAAAGAAAAGAAAGAGAAGAAAAAAAGAGGCGTAAGTAAGAGAGAGAAGGAGATAACCACAAATGGTGGCACATGGAGAAGGAAATAAGGAGAAGAAAAAGGGCACTGAGTGAGAGAAAGAAATGGTGGAAAGGAGAGAAAGCTAAGGTGGGTGTGGTCTAAAGAGAGAATGAAAACCTAAGAAAGAAATGGAGACTTCTAGAAAAGGAAAGAAAAACAAAAATAAAAACAGTCAAGGGCTTTGATTCAATACATCTTGCCCTCAAAAGTTCACTACTATGCATGATCTTAGCCCTTCATCCAAATTGTAATCCATCTAAGCCATTAGGTCTTTATAATTTACTCCAAATAATTTTAAAACTTAATGTGAATAGTTTAAAATATGCACATAACTATTAGAGAATCATTTGTATGATCTTATATATTTATATATAGATATATATAATAAATTCCACACTTCTAAATTTTACATTCCCTAATAAAATATTTTACTAATGATTTTATAAATAAAATCTTAATACTCACATTTGTATAACACTAATTTTATTTAGAACCTTAATGATTTCAAACTTTAACAATTCTTAAAAAAAAATTATTAAATACAATAATTTATTTCATAAATCCTTACACCTAAAATTGCTACAATATTTTCAACTTATAAGAAATCCTTTTTAAAAATTATTTTAAACTAATCTTAAATTATTATGGCCATACACAGAATACATAAATTTCAAATATTATCATAGATATCATTTTCAATATTTCAAAACTTTTAATATGAAAAGATAAATTTAAAACTACATATTAACCAAATAAAATAAATATTCTCCATCATCGAAATTTATAAAATTTAAATATCAACTTTAGATATTACAATTCAAGTTTACATACTTCCCTTATTTTCACTCCCTTATGTCTTTAAGTACAAGGACTAAGCTCTTGCCCCTATATTTCGCCAAAAGGGCTCAAACATGACACCACCCTTTTCTTAAAATTTTCCTCACCATATAGCTAGTTAAGTCCCCTTAAAAACCTTGTTTTATACTTAAGTGTATATAATTTAGTGATTTGGAATTTGAATCTCACATTCCATCTTTTTCCTTTTATGGCTAAAATTTCAAGGCACACACAAAGCCTACATATGTTTTCATATAGTTATGTTAATTTTTCATGATTTATTATATATATTCATGTAGATATCTATTGACATATATATATATATATATATATATATATATATATATATATATATATATATATATATATATATATAAACATACACACATATTTAAAGGATAGATTCCTACTTCTCCTTTTTTTTCCTCTTAAGTGGCTAAAACTTCATGCACTACCTTTCCCTTCTTCTCCTTTCTCCTTTTCCCCCTTATATATGCTTCTTTTATTCACATGCATTTAATAAAGATTTATGAAGGGAAGGTCTTATCATTCCTTTAGTGTTGAACCACTTATGGCTCCAAAAATTTCATGGTTTCTTCCTCTTTTAATTTAAGTAATTACTTGTATTCAAATCTTTATTTATAAGTTTATATTATTTTTACTTAATTATTCAACCCATGAATCAAGAAAATAGTTCTTTCCTCAACCCTTTTCTTAGCATATCGAAACCTAATAGGGTAAATGCTAAAGGTTCTCTTTCCTTAAATTTACATTTATACTTTTTGTTTCAAGAATTACACAAATGCATGAAGAATGAACTCCTACTCTTCCATTTTTTAACATGACCAAACCATTCATGACTCCTAAACACCAAATTCCTTTATATTAAGCCATGCATGATGTTTTATATTCAAATATGTGCACTAATAATTTTTTGCCATAAGCTATGGTCATTCAAGGAAAAATTACATGGACTCACAATTTCCTTAATTTTTGCTTACAGAGTGGCCGAACTACATGGTCACTTCCAATAGGATTTCCATCATCTAACTTATCACATAATAATGCATATATCATTTTCAAACACAATCTCTATGAAATCATTTATACATCCAATCATTTTATTGCAATCTTCTTTCATCTTTATATGTATATTTTTTTAAGTGATACTCTATACACATAAAGAAAGTGGCACCATTTTTGTTTTCCTGCTTATAAAGTTTTATGTGATTAAGAGTAGACACGTACTATAGCGGTCACTCAAAAAGAAAGAAAGAAAGAAAAAGGAAAAAAAAGAAACTGTTTAGCAGGTCAACGGAAGGCACATCATATATATATATATATATATATATATATATATATATATATATATATATATATATATATATATATATATATATATATATATATATGTTAGGATACTCAAATACACATTTTTTTATCAATACTCATGAGTATTAGCCATATAGTCAATGACAAATACCAAATTGATGTCATCTTATTTTACGAATTATTTGCCACTTGATCGTTCTGATGCCATCTCTGGACATTACAAATATGCCCTAATTTATATCCTGCATCTTTAGTCTACTTTGATTCCGATCCTGCCAAAATATGTTTTCTAAACTAATTTTTTTAATTACTTAATTTCAAGCAAAAAAATTCTTATATTTATCAAATAGGTAATTTAATAATATAATAAAAATAATTTTTATGTTATTATTTGGGATTTAAATTGAATTTATTATTAATGTAAATCAACTTAATACTATCACTCATTCATGTGTAATTATCTCCATAAATATTGTTAAAAAAAATTTTACTATGATTAAAAATTCTTAATTACTATTAATTTTTTAATAATATATTGTTCTTTTTATTTACTGATAGTATAAAAAATTTTATACTAACAATAGATCAAATTTAAACTCAATTATTTATACCAAAAAAAATAATAATTTAAATTTAAAATATTCTTGCAACAAAACTGTAATTATCAAAGTTTTAATAGACAAGCATAACAATAATGTATATTAAAATTAATATTATAGTTGTTTACTTATTACTTTTATTTATCATTACTTGATCCTAAGCTCATGATTACTCAATGTTAATTAAAATATTATTCTCAAACTTAAATTGAGTTGGTAAAAATTATAAAAATTTGATATATTTTACATGATAATTTGAGTTAAAAATTCTACGTATAATGAATTATCAGTAATTAATTTTAAAATAATTGATTTTAGAAAACCATTTTATGCTTGAAAACTTTATCTTTCTATTAGAAGTATACTTGATTTTAGAAAGGGATTTTGAAATAGGTAATATCAATCAAATTACTTTTAGGAAAATAATAGAAAAACAAACATGTGATTTTAGAAGCATATTCCTTGTGATGAATAATTTTAGAAGTATATTGATTTTGAATAACTGCTAAAAGATTAATTGAAAATAATCAAAAATTTTGCCAGTATTATTATATTGTGTACTTCATTGTATTTTCTCATAATTCTGTTTGATTTCTAACTTGCTTTTTAAAAATTCAGCACAAATATAAATTGAATAATTTTTCTTAGACCACGATCCTGAAATTATAATTTTTATAGCTTTCTTATTTTTTTAAAAATTTTTCTGTATCAATAACAAGTGCATAGAATACTTATAGATGAGTTCACTAATTGCTCATCACGCAACTGATATCACTACTTTCTTTCTTTCACTAGAGAATTGTTGGTGAAATCGATCGAATGTAAAAATGCAAGCAATATAATTTTTATTAATTCAAAAAACTTATTAGTTGATGGTTCATTAATTGTAACATAAAAAAAAAAAAAAAAAACTACATGCAAGCGTTAATTTCTAAAATTTGTTAGGGTTGTGATATCAATATTTGATAAAATGAGTACCACTATTTTTTCTAAATCAACGCTCTTATTTGATAAAAAAAATTATTTATTATTATTTTTAAATTAGAATATTGATGTTGACAAGATATATAAAGACTTTAATTCTCAAAAAGTAATAATAATTAAAAACTTAATATTAACACTAAGAAAAAAATTTAACAAATTTTTTTAACAAAACAGTATATGAATAAGTGAGAGTATAAAATTAATTTATATTGATAATATAAGTCAAATTTAAGGGAGAGGTTGCACCATTGAATATAATTATTAAATTTCATTTATTCAATATAATATTATATAGATGAATGAAATTTAACAATTTAAATTAGTGATATACCAATATAATAATAGTTCATAATCATCATTCAAATTTAAATCCTAAAAGTAAATGATATATTTACTCATAAAATAACGAAATTGGAGAGAGAATATGAGAAGAGACGAAAAGAGGAAAAAAATTTAAAAAAAAATACTTGATTAGGAGGACCAATTAGCAAATAATTTGTCAAATAAAATAATTGCAACTTGCCGTGTATTATTAATTCTATGGCCAATTATTCAAGAGTACGGGAGACTACTAAAAAAAAATATGCATCTAACAATCCTCCTTTTTTTTTTCCTTTTTTTCCTTTCTGGGTCGCAATTTGCCTCCGTTTGAGTATCGTTTCAAGGCTTTGTTTTCATTATGCATTCATGACTTGTACCTTGTTCCCTCCGACCTCCCATTCGATTGTCAGGCTCCAAACCCATGTTATTTGTTGTGCATTTTTAAATAATATATCAATACATTATTAAATTTAATTTAATTATTAATACATCATTATATTATGTATTTTAAAAAATTATTAACTTTTTATATACGTACACTTGATAATATGTTGATAAATCTCTTTATTTTCTCATCATTTCACACTTTCCTATTTATTTCCTATTTATTAAAAGCGTAGATTATGGTATATTATTTTACTATGCATCAAGGATTTTAAACTATTAAATTTTATTTAATATATATAATATTAAACAAATCAACAAATTTAAACTATTAAATCTAGAGATATACCATAAAATCAATGCACTAAAATTTATTCCTTTTCTAAATCATCTAAAACAAAATAATAAGAAATGAACGTGTTTTATTTTTGAATTTTTTTATGGTACAAATTCACTTCTGTTGTGTGCGATACAACACATGCTCTAAGGCTCGGTTTTCAACGTGTATTAAGCCTTCTAAGAGAGAAAGTTTGGCTGCAACTGATTCTAGCTTTTTTCTATTACACGATTCCTAAATTATTGAATGGGAAATTTGATGATATACCACTTAAGTAATATATCGATGCATTATTAATTTTCATTATTAATATATTATTATAAAATATGTAAAATCTATTTTTTTTTTTTAAAAAAAATAAACTTGAGGTGTGATTAGATATGATAATATACCATATATTAAGGCTTGATTTTCAAAAATAAGAAATGAACATGTTTTATCTTTGGAGGTTTTTATGGTACAAATTCGCTTTTTTTGTGATACAACATGTATTCTAGGGCTTGATTTTCAAGGCATGTGTTAAGCCTTCTAAGAAAGAAAGTTTGGCTGTGACTAATTCTAGCATTTTTCTGTTACACAATTTCTGAATTATTGAATGGAAAATTTTATAGTATACCACTTAAGTAATATATCAATGCACTATCAAATTTGATTATTAATATATTATTATAAAATATGCAAAATCTAACTTTTAAAAAATAAATTTGATGTGTGATTAAATCTAATGATATACCATAATTTCTTCTTTTATAAAATTCAAGATTCAACACATTCAATAAGGGAGAAACTATGGTGTATACTACTAAGTTCGGCCGCACATCAAGTTTATATTTTTTAAAAGTCAAATTTTATGTGTTTTACAACAATATATCAATGGTAAAATTTGGTAGTACATTGGTACACTACTTAATCAATGGTATATTATAAAATTTTCCTTTTATAAATTCTTATATACTAGTGATAGTTAAATTGAAAAATTATAAATGTTTATCAAATTCATGTTTGATTCATTATTAGTATAAATAAATTTTATATTATTACTCACTTATATATTATTATATCAATAAAAATATTATTAAAATATCTTATTATCATAAAAAAAATTTAATTATTAGTAAATTTTTAGTGATATGTTATCTTTTTTATTTAATCAAAAGATAAAACATTCAATATTAATAGTAGATAAATTTTAAATTCATATTTATTAGTATTTAAATTTGATTATTGTTCATATAAGTTAGTTTTATATTTTTATCTACACAAATTCTATCATATCAATAAAAACTATTAAAAATTTATTACTATTAATAAAAAAAATTACTTACTACTATTACATTTTTATAACGTATCATTTTCTTATTCACTTATAGATTGACAGTAAAAAAAATTATACTAACAATATATTAAATTTAAAATCTATTTATTATACAAATATTTAATAAAAAATTTCCTTCTTATCCTTAGGACACAAAGCCTTTAAATAAAAATAAATAAATAAAGTAACATAGAAAATTTTCTTAAATATTTATTATAATTTTTTTAAATTATGATATATGTATTAAATTTCCTACTAATTACCTTTAATAAGTAAATTTTGATATTAAAATAATCATCAGTCTGAAATTAAATTTAATAAACTATTTTACTTAAATTATTCTTGTTTATTATTTTACTTGATAAACTTTATAATAAAAGACTTATTATTAGAATATATCATAATATGAAAAAATAAAAAAATAGAGAGAAATATAACAATATGAAAAAATATAGGTTAAAACTACTCTAATACTTTCTATAATTTCACTCAACTTCTAATTAGTTCTTTATAATTTAAATATTTTGAAATGAATCCTTAGACTTACCTTTTATTTTTAATTGGACACTTGATTTTGTTAGTAATTAACACACATGAATAACACTCTTTTGATTTATTAGCATTTCATAATTAATTTAAATTAAGATTTACATCTAGAGTTATTTGATCAATATGATAAATGTCTAATTATTCATATAAGAGTTTGAATTAGATTTACCATCAATATAAAATATTTTACACTATTCATGAATAAGAAGAAGATATACTATTTAAAAAATTAATAGTAATTAAGAATGTATAAAAATAGTAAAGAAGTTTTAATAGTTTTTTTATTGACAAAATAATATATTAAGTAGGTGATAGTATAAAATTGATTTAGACTCACAATAAATCAAATTTACATCCTTCATATAATTACATTATGACATAGAAATAAATAGTCTAGCACCCCAATCATAAAAATTAATAAGAGAATAAAAAATATAATCTTCATCATGTATATTTTTTATTTTGTAAATTTAACTATATTGTATCTTTCTAAATATTGATGCCAAACTACAATAATTTGTCATTCCAATAAATGTTAGTAGTGTTAAATAATTACAAGCTAAAACCTTTAAATTAATAACTAATAAGTGTAGAGAATGAATTATAATAAAAAAAATAGTTCCAAGAACTTAATTAAATATAAAGAAAAATTACAAATTAAAATAAGGATAAAATTTAGATAAAATTTTTTAAATATTTATTATAAGGTTCATCATGCAAATCACAGCATGTGTTAATTGCTAAATAATATACAAGTTGATAACTATTTTAATTATTAAATTATAATTGGATGAAACTACAATGCTCTGGTACTACTTTCAGAATAACTCACCCTATTTTGATCACCAAATTAAATAGGGACAAGCGACTTTTAAAAAACATTTTTGTGTGGTTTCTTGTTTTGGCTAGATTTGCTAATTAGCCCTTTAACCATTTTTATTTCAATTTGCTGTTTACATCTTTTTAATTAGACCTAGACCTATATGGATTGAGCAGCTTGCTCGACTCAAAAGGCCTAGACCAATCCCAAAAGATATAAATTTTATACTCTTACCTAAATATTTATTAATTTCTTTTATAAATCAATTAATATTCAAATCGAGTTTGAGATATGATGATAAGAAACAAGTCAACCTAACTTAATCAATTAAAAATAATTAAATATAATTATTTTTTAATATATTATTATATTATTAAAATTTTATATTTAATTATTTTTAATATTAAAAAATTTAATTTAATATAATTAAATATTTTACATAAATATTAGATATTCTATTATCTTTTTATATATATTTTTATATAAAAATCACTTTTTATTTAAAATAATAAAAAAATAATAAAACTTTCAAATCAAATCCGGACTTAACTCATGTATTTTATATAATTATACATAAAAAAAAATTTGATCCAAATCCCAATGGCTCGGCTCGTTATCGGTAGTAGACACATATTGGTGCTTGCTACGGTATCCTAGGGAGTTTAGAACTCAAGGTGATGTGACAAAATTCAGGTCATTGGATGAGATAATCCGAAAGACTTAATCATTCCATCAAATGGTCTGAATTTTATCACATCATTCTGAGTTTCAAACTCTCCAAGGCAGCTTTAAAAACATAGACGTTCTAGCAGAGAAAGGTGGAAAACACAAGCATTCTTGCTGTGTTGAAGCAAAGGGCTTCATGATTACAACTCTCAGATTTTTATTATAATTTTTTTGGTAATTTTTAATTAATGAAAAAATAAAATAATTAATAGATTTGAATTAAAAGAAGTAAATAAGTAGAAGTATTCGGAAATAAAAGTGCAACAAATATAAATAATAAAATAATAATTTCAATTTTTTTTATCTTTTGCTTTTTTGTGATAAAATTAAAATATCAAATAAAAACGAAGGAAAAAGGATAATTAATAAGAAATGATAAATGACACCTTCAATTCCTACCACCCTACAAAATAAAACTAGATTACCATTAAAGGAAAGAAACACATTTATTAGATTAAGATATACATAACCTCTTATTTTACCTTATGTGTAAAAAATGGTTGATGTTTTAAAAGATATAAATAAGCATTTAAAATATGCATATTATATAGAAAATCCATCTCTATTATCTCTTATTTTAAATCTTGAGTGGTAGAAGACCTATTATTCTTGTTGTACTTGATTATATAAAGCTAACTCTTCGAAATCGATTTTATATTAAAATCACATTTTAAATTGGGATTTCATAATTGTTACTTTTGACATCCAAAGTTAATATTTAAATATTATCAAATATAAAATATTAATCTATAATTAAATTTTTTAAATTAATTATTCAAAATTTTTTGTAGGAATGACAATTCATATCAATCGAGTTAATCTGTTTATTAAATGTATTAAAATAGGTCATTTGTTCAATCTATTTAAAAATTTTAATTAATAAAATTTATATTATAAATTTATTTATTAAATTTATTACTTATTTTTTATAAAAATATTTTTAATTATAAATAAAATATTATTTTAAAATTTTATTATCATTTTATAAAAATAAGAATTTTATAGATTTATATATATATATATATATATATATATATATATATATATATATATATATTTATAATTAAATTATTAATTATTTTTCAAATAAAATTTTTAAAAATTTAAAATAAATTTTTACATAAGTTGAAATGTTAATCCAAACCCAAATAAATATGTTGTATTTGTATCATATCAAGAATTGTTACCCTAATTTTTTGACTTATATTTTACCGTTATTAATGAAAATTATGAACATTATTCATATTTATTGTAATCATCTTTTAAAAGAGAGTAAATATAATATTTACTCTTTGATTTAAGTAAGTAGTGACTATTATATCTTTTAAATTTTATGAGTAACACTATTTGTCTCTTGTTTGTATTTATTATAATTATTTATCTCACCCTTCACTTGCAATATTAAAATTAATGAAAAATATTGAAGTGAAATAATAAATTCCACCTTAGTAATTAATGTCAAATACATGCTTTTCAATTATATTCTTTATGGTCACCATTTATTTTAGAACTATTAATAAATAAAGGGACAAATAATTATAACATATGTACAAATAAAAAAATAATAATGTTAATTATAAAATTTAAGGGATATAATAGTCACCACATTTATGAGTAAAAGATTAAATATTATGTTTATTATTTAAAATAATCATTCATAATTTTTAGTCTCATTATTCATATTATTTTTATTAGTGTACTTAGTTGCACAAAAATTGACTTGTTAAAATTACTTTTATATCTAAAACTAATTTTAAATTAAAATTTTAAATTGTTAATTTTAACTTTCAAGTTAATATTTAGATATTATGAGATATTAATTAATTATAAATTAATAATTTATATTAGTAATATTTAAATATTAATTTTGAATTTAAAACTATTAAAGACAATATATTTGTATAAATTTAAGTTTCAAAGAACCTATAAAGAGGATTATGCTTTACAACAAAAGCCACTTAATTTTATATACTTTTATTTAGTAAAACATAATGTATATGATAAAACTATATTATTTATAAATATTAATGTACAATTATAAAATAAATACGATAAATTGAATTCTAATATTTGTAGAAAATAAGTTATAATTTATAATATATATATATATATAGAAATCTTCGATGCAAATAAAAGTAAATTTCTAATTCATGTATTGCACTGGTTTATACTCTAACTATTTTCTTATTTAATCTAGTATATATAACAATTATATATATTTTTATTGCTCAATTAATTTATCAAAATAAAATTCAATACATATAATAATTAAATTGAGATTTGTAAATTTTTAAAAAAAATTTTACTGCCCACAAATTTTAATATTATTATGTTTAATACATTCTCATTTTCTAATTGAATATATCACAATATGATATTTCATGCCATATGATATTCAACATAAAATCAGTTTTGAAATGAATGTAACATTAAATTCATATTTCATTGTAGAAGGCCAAGACCTACTAATGAAATGGGTCACTTTTACAATTATACTTTTTTATGTATCAACTTGCAAATTATTAATTACCTCCTTCTAATACTTGCACAAAGAGTTACAAATAATCATATCCTAACCATTTATTTTTCCTCATCACTTTTTGATTCTTACCTCATGGCTAACAAATAACCAAGTGTGCAGTGTAAGTTGCCTTGAGAATAGTACTAAAGTATTGTAATCTCACCTTTATAATTATTAATAGTTATGGAGAAGATTATGGTACCCCCAGGTGTTTCAAATCCTAAGTGGTGTAGCATAATTTCATCCATTAAATGGGATTACCTAAGTCTTTAGTAATCTCATCCAATGGATGAGATTGTGCCACACTGCCCAAGGTTTAGAAACTATGGGAGTACCTTAAAGTTTTTCTTATTAATAATAATTAGATAAAATAATTACACACATATTGTAATATGATTAGAAAATTTTATGACAAATATTTAAATGGTATTTGGTTCATGGATTTAATCATTTTTAAGAATCCTAATATTCTTGAAATTTTGATTTTTGAGAATTTAATTTATGAAAATATGATATTTTCACATTTGATTCAATTAGAAATATCCTAAGAAATGTTATAATATTATATTTTAATTATTTTAAATATTTTTAAAAATATTATTTATTATAAAAAATATACTTATTAAAACAAATTAAGTGATTACTAATGGTATATAATGGTTAACAGTGGTCATTAATAATAAATAATATTAAAAATAATGATGAACAATGGTTATCAATAGTAAATGGTGATTGACGATTGTTATAGAGAATAGGTGGTGGCGGTGGTTATTAGGAATGAATGATGGCTAGCGATAGTCACAAAAAGTAGATGGTAATCAATAATGATTATCAATGATAAGTAATAATCAACTATAGTCATTGACTAACGATATGTGATAATTAGTAGTAGGTAATGATGAATGATGATCATTGGTGGTTTAGGGTGAATAGTAATCATTGACAATGAGTAATAGTCACTAATAATGATAATTGGCAATAGGTGTTAGTCTATAGTAATTATCAACAATAAATAATAATTAATAGTAGTTATTAGTAATGAAGAGTGGCAAATAGCAATTATCAATGGTGAGTGGTAGCCAACAATGATCACTAAAAATTGATAGTAGGCAGGAATCACTGTTGATATAATGTAGTAGGCAGTGACTAATTATAATGAATAGTAAAATGGATAAAATAATCTTTTTATATCAATTAAAATTCATATGTTATGGAATATATAATATTCTTCTTTCACATGGAAATATTCTAAAGGAATATTAAGTTAAAAATATTCGTTCATATTTTTGAAAATATTTTTTTAAAATTCAAATCAACTATGAAAAATATCATATTTCGTTAAAATATTATAAAAAATGTTAGAAAGATTTCATTAATTAAACACTACTCTAAAAATTTTCACCAAAATTTTATCCTTAAAATAAATGTGGAAAAAAAAATAATTTAACTTGATCAACATATTAGAAAAACAAATTTTAATTTAATTTAAAAATAAAAATAAAAAAATAAAAAAAATTAACTTTGTCTAAGAAGAGCACTCACATTCCTCTCTTTGAAAACTTTTATGTTAGCTGTATGTTTCGGTAGTCATGAAGCTTCGTTTGTAGCCAATTATGTCCCTTTATTATAAAAACGGAAGGCTACTTGTCATTCATTATGAGGCCGAATGGAAGACGAAAATTCACGTTGCATTCTTTCCAACAAAAAGGCATCTCTGTATGATAGAATTCTCCTTCATTTTTAGCCATATAAAATAACTCCTCACGCTTGTCTACGATAACGAAAACCAAGTTGCCAAATGACAATTTGATCTTCGTCGACAAGCATCAAAACAAACTGCTAAATGCCAAAAATGATTGTGCATCAAAACTAAATTACCTTTAAGCAGTGACATTAGAACTTTTCTTTTATTATATCTTAGTGTTTTAACATAAAATTTTACGTGCCGATGGATAATTTAAAATGTTTATTATTAAAAAAATATGTAAATAACCTCTCTCTAATTATAGGATAGTTAAATTTTACTCCTTTAAATTATAAAAATTTAGATTTTATCCTCTACAATTATATAAAATTTAAGTTTTATCATCATCATTATTAAATTAATAATTGTAACACTTAATGATAATTTAGGACTGATACCATTATCCTCAATCAGTTAGCGGTAATTTATAATTATCAGTAAATAAAAAAAATTAAAAATTAACAAATATAACAGTGACTTTTAATCGTCGATAAGCGAATTATGATAACGATAAGTATCAAAACAAATTATTAAATTAAAAAATGATTATACATGAAAACTAAATTACTTTAAGTAGTGATATTAGAACTTTTCTTTTATTACATCTTAGTGTTTTAACATAAAATTTTACATGTGCTGATGGGTAATTTAAAATATTTATTATTAAAAAAAGAAAAAAATATAAATAACTCTTTCCAATCATGAGGTGGTTGAATTTTATCCTCTTAAATTATGAAAACTTGAATTTTACTCTTTGTAATTATATAAACTTAGGTTTTACTTCCATTATTACCAAGTTAACAATTGTAATATTTAGTGGCAATTCTATAACAATTAACGGCAATTATAAATCGACGCCATCATTCTCAATCACTTAGTAACAGTTTATAATTGTTGATAAGTGAAAAAAATTTTAAAAATTTTAAAAAAATAACGAATATAGTGATGATTTTTAACTGTTGATAAGTGAACTATAATAATGATAATTTTCCTAATATATCTATTAATTTGGTAATGATGGTAGTAAAATTCAAGTTTTATATAGTTGTAGAGAGTAAAATTCAAGTTTTCATAGTTTAAAGAGGTAAAATTTAACTACTCTATCATTGGAGGGAGTTATTTACATTTTTTCCTTAAAAAATAATTAAATTTCCCTTTACCTTAGTTTCCTCACCTATAAAAATTACGAATTGAACTATTGAACTAAGATGCCACATTTTTATTATAAATATAGAAATTATTTTTAATTTATCAATTTTTATTAAATTTTTAATTTTTAATTTTCAAATTAACCCTTTATTTCATAGAAGGAAAGTTAAGAGATATTTTTTTAATTTAAACAAAATTTTTGCCACAAAGTCATTTATCAATTTTTATTAAATTTTGAATCTTTAATTTTCAAATTAACCCTTTATTTCATAGAAGGAAAGTTAGGAGATATTTTTTAATTTAAAAAAAAATTTTGCCAAAAAATCATTACTAAAATTTTTATAATCTCATCCAGTATCATGTATTTTGCCACACCAACCTAAATACCAAATTCCTAGGGGCACCTTAGCAAGCACCTTAAAAACTTAAAACAATCATAACCACGAGTCGGACTACAATACCTTGGTACTGTTTATGGATAACTCACCCTAGACACATGGACCAATTATATCATGACACATGAAGTATACAAACTATCCTCGGGTCACTTCCACACTCTTGGCCAAAATTGCTGATTCGTCCTTCAACTTAATTATTTTTCATTTGCTGCTTCAATGCAAAGAATAAAATATTTAGATCACCAAATATTGCTCTAATAAATAATAAAATATTATTTCCAAATTTTTCATCTTATCTTGCAAGCTTCTCAAACCGGCACGACTCCTCTTCACCGATGAGCAACTTTTTTTCAAGCCCTCATCCCCCACACTATCATTGCGTAGGTTCTCCAAAGATGGGTCCTCCTCATTGTCCTTATATGTCTCTTTGCTTAGCATTGTCTTAAGGCTGCATTTGAAACCCTCAGCCACGATGCCATTGTCGGTGACTCATCTTTGCCAAACTGCTATCCCATGGCCCTTGTTCGCTACATCGGTGTTTTCATTTTCATACTTTGTGATTTTTTATTTGCAATTTCAACATTTATTTAACTTCTTGCAACTTTATTTGACCGAATGAAGGAATATTGGGTTATCATTTTTACCTAAAGTGTATTCGTCACCTTCTCAGAATTTGCTTACAGCTCTTATGAACTCTGATTTATTTCTGTCTTTCATCCAAAAAAGTATTTCTTGTTTTCACACTTCTCCATGTTGTTGTATTATACTTGCTGAAGCTAGGGAGAAAGACACATACTTATTTTAAGTAGTGGTTAGGAAAACATCAAAAAGAGATATGAACAGTGTTTGATGCTTCTACGAATTGGGGTTAGTTTACTTTTGGAGAGTTACTCTTGTAATTCAATCTATTGTGCTTACATTGCTATTGCTTCAAATCCTCTTTCATATATGGGTTTTTGTTGCTTTGATTCTTGCTAATATAGGTTCTTCATTTTTGCCTCTTGTTGTGATTTATTGGTTTTCCTCTTTTGACACATTATAGCATTAGTGGGTTGTGTGAGGAAGAAAGCACAAGGAGAAAAAGATTGAAGGACACAAAACCTTATGTGCTACAACCTTTGTAAGTGTTCTGAAGCTCCTCTTTTATCACTTTGACCCAATTTTTTCTCTTTGTTTGATGTGTTTGGAAAATTACTAGTATTCCTTTCAAAAGCATCTTTTATTTAAGAAACCAATGCTAGGAGGATGTTCTCTTTAGCTAAGGACAAGTAACAGAGTTTACAGTATTTTCTTATAATCACCACTAGAAAGCTTATTTTCCTTTGCTTTAAAAAATATATATAAGTAAAGACTTGTAAATTGAATCTGGATGGAGTGCATGCTAAGATATTATTCTTAAAAGATATGAATCAAACTAGATAATCTGAGGTAGGTGTGTCATGATGCATATATGAAGCAAATCCTGAGAAATTTAAAATTAAGATACAATGTAGGTGTAAACCTTTGATCTAAACGGCAATCACATGCTATACCTCTTACTATAATGTCATTGTATTGATAACAACAATCTTAAACAAGATGGCATTCGGTCTCTATGATGATGAATTGTGCACATGTTATGGTTAATCATCACTAAAATGTATGCAGCAACAAAAAAAAAAGCATTACCTTATTATTTTTTTTGAGATTCTACATATCTAGATTTTGATTAAATAAATGAATACTATATTAGCCAAAATCAAATGGTAATAGTAAGTAGTATTGAGGTAGAAAGTCAACCTTCTCCACAAAAATAAAGTAAAGAAATCACTCTAAGATTCTAATTTGAGGGCCATGAAACCTCCCTCATGTCCAAATTAAATGAATATGCAAAACAAAACCTAGGATTGGGGAAATCCAATAGTCAACACCAAGCTTACTTGACCTAATCCAACTTATTAGAAATAGAGAATAGACAAGAAATTCCATGAAGGTCTAAATACCACCAAAATTGATAAGACTGAATTATTGATAGACTAATAATTTATGTGTCAAATGACATTAGGAAATTAAAGTAACATAGTAATTAACAATTAATTTACACATAACTCCCATTTAGAAACACATTATGATCTTGTCACAACCTAAAACTCAATCGTGACTGGCATGGAACCCCTTTTCCGGTTTCCACCAGCCTATGTGTGTGTGCTTAACTTAGTGCTAACCTAATGTTATGTGAGACATTCATAGAGGAGAATAGTATTTCAAAGATAGCATTCGTTAAAAAAAAAATTACAAAATACATGAGAGTTGGAAATGCTTGTGATCCCCCCAAAATGAGGATAAGTAAGCCTAACTAACTTTTAAAGAGTTAGTTCAACAATTTATTAATCTAACACTATGACAAACAAGAAGCCCAAAACATTCTATATACATGGACTGTGCTCCCAAAATACCGTCAATGAGTTCCCACGATCTCTAACTCTGAGGAGGTGGAGGTGGAGGCTCAACCTATGAATTTGTAAAATAAAACACGAAGGAGTGAATTTGAGACTCAGTGAATAAATAATCTATAAGAATAACAACAATATACAATAACATACCCACCGGGTTGTCCTTCCTCAATAAAATTATATCATAAACAAATATATTAGTAAGTAAGAGCCAACAACACTAAGATTATCACACGCTCATCTTAAGTTCAATGTATCATATAACAATACTCATGATTATTATACCCAACATCATATTTCAGTGAATGGACAAATAGTAAATAAGATACATTCATCCTTCTTTTAAATCCCGGGCCAACCTTATACCCTACCCGCCTATTTCATTTTTGTTCCTCTTGGGCCAAACTCATACCCTACCCGCCTTATTATCGGGAATTTCCCATTTGATATTCACAGCATTGCCCTTATCATATTTGTCACCCTTAATGCCACTCATGGCATGGTTCTCAATACAATTTCAACATTAGAGCTCAAGCTCCAATCAATATAATCACAATTCAATTCAATGTACCTTACAATATCTATCAACATCATCATACTCTCTTGTATAGCTATAAGCATTTACATATATCATAGTTCTTATGCTATAACTTATCCTAAACCAATAAAGTTTTATTACTTACAGGTTAAATGTCCATGATAGACCATTATGAGGTGTGGAAACATAAAATAGATTGAAAATGAGTTATATGAAGACCATAATCTTGACCTATGAGTGATATTTTAGGAATAACTCATAAACTATAGATATATTATGTATGAGACTCTTTTCGTATGAAAGTAGGTTCAGTCACCTTTCCATAGATTACTTATTTGCCTAAATCAACTAAGTTTTAAAAGAATTATGTCCTCTTGAAGTTAGTCATCAAAGTTTACTTTTCTGAAATTCAAAGTTTTTTACCTTTGCTCACTATTTTGATGATATCTCAAAATATATACTTGATTTTGATTTGAAACTAATCCATTTGAAAGTAGGCTCAATTACTTTTAAAACTATAGGTGGTTTGTTTAAAACAAACATAAGATGAAGGAGTTATGCCATTTCTAAATCGACATGAAAATCTGTAGTCGATGAATTGATTCACTAACCCAATTTTCACCTCTGGACTCCTCAAATCAATTGGTCGCTCAATTCATTAACCCCTGGGAGCGTTGAATTGCTTAGCTACTCGATTCTAAAGCCCAATTTCACCTTTGGACCCTCTGAATCGATTGGCCACTCGATTCACACATGAAAAACTTGATTTTTTGCAAAATTTTCACTATCCAACTGATCCAAAACACCTCATAATCATATATAATGCACATTAAACCCAAGTATGATCATCAATACTCCTATATAACATCTCATACTACTTCTTTCCATCATTTATTACTTCCAAAGCATAAGATTAAATCAAAATCAAGCAAAGTCTCAAACTAACTCATAATTCACATATATCTTCATATAACTTTAAAATCTATAGATTTAGCTAGATTATGCACTCACCTTGTATGGAAGAGGATGCTAGAAGACAAATTTTAAGATCTTTCAACTCTAATGACATAAAAATCCATAGTTTCTAGAGTTAGGGTTTAAAATGCTCAACACACTCAAATAAACTTCAAATCTTTTATCAACCAAGAAGAAGTAGAAGGGATTTTTGATGAAAACATTGTTCTTATCTCAATTAAATGAAGAAATCAAGAAGATTGGAAAGTCTCCTTTGCTTGGTTGGTGAAGTGGTGAGAGGACTGTTTAGAGAGAGTGGAAGAAAATGGAGAAATGAGAGGGTGGGGGTCTTTAAGGCTGAAAAAAGGGGAAAAGTAGGGCCTTAGGGGCATCTTTAGAAAAAAATACTCCTACACCTCTTCCATACTTATATACTCACTTATATTAGTGTATAACTTTACGCCTCAAAATTCTAACAAACTTTTCCATAATAAATTTCACCCAAATTACATTCTTTTACTATTATTTTTATCAATTTATTTTATTTCATAATTCACACATAAAATTCTTAATTCACCTGAATTTACCGGTTGCTTAAACTACTCTCCCTTATAATAAAATTTCTAATTTATTTATAACTAAAGAGGGTGTAACAATACTTCCCTTTTCAAAAGAATTCATGCTTGAATTCTTAACACATACGATATTGTGAAGCTAATATACATCATTACTATGTCAAGCTCACCACTAACCAAATAAATGGGAATATCATTGCTGCATATCTGACTCTAACTCGCACGTAGCTTCCTCCACTCCATGGCTTTCCTAATGAACTTTTACATAAGGAACCTCTTTTGATCTCAGCTTTCAAACTTGGAGGTCTAAAATCTCCATTGGTTGTTCCTCATATAATAGCTTAGGATCAAGTTGTAGTGACCCATCTCGAATGATGTGGGACTCGTCTAGCAAGTATTTTCTAAGCATAGATACATGGAATACAGGATGAATGGCTCATAAATTATCTAGTAACTCTAACTGGTAAGCCACTACTCCAACACACTTGTGAATTAGGAAAGGCCCAATGAAACGCGGTGCTAATTTACCCTTTCTCCTAAATCTCATTACACCTTTCATGGGTGAGACTTTCAAAAATACCATATCCCTTACTTGAAACTCTAGTTCCCTCCTTCTTTTATCTATATATGACTTTTATCAATCTTGAGCTGCTTTTAATCGATCTCCTATAATTTTAACTTTCTCCACAGCATCACTCACTAAATCTGGCCCCAAGAGTCATGCCTCCCTAGGTTTAAACCATCCTACTTGTAATCGACATTTTCGGCCATAAAGGGCTTCATAGGGTGCCATTTGAATTTTGGACTGATAGTTATTGTTGTAAGCAAACTCTATTAGTGGTAGATACTTCTCTCATGTACCTTCAAATTCCAATGCACAAGCTCTGAGCATGTCCTCTAGTATTTGAATGGTTCTTTCAAATTGTCTATCAATTCGAGGATGAAAAGCAGTGCTAAATCGTAGCTAAGTGCCCAGTGCTTCTTGGAATGATTACCAGAAGTGAGATGTGAATTGAGCACTATGATCTAACACGATAGTAACTGGGACTCCATGTAACAGCATAATCTTGTCAAGATACACTTGGGCATATTGAGTTGCAGTAAAAGTGGTTCTAATAGGGAGAAAGTGCACTTACTTTATCAAACTATCAATAATAACCCAAATGGAATCATATCCTTTTTGTGTCTTAGGCAATCCGATCTAGAAGTCTATTGTGATACTCTCCCATTTCCACTCCGATATTGAGAGTGGCTGGTGCATTTTGGCTGGACATTGATGTTCCACTTTCACCTATTGACAAGTAAGGCATTTTACCACATAGTTTAGTACATCTCTTTTTATTCCCTTCCACCAGAAAACTTCTTTCAAGTCATGGTACATTTTTGCTACTTCTAGATGCATGGTATATGATGAATTATGAGCTTGATGTAGCAATTCATTACGTGTGCTTGTTGGAACCCAGATTCTCACTTGATGGCAAACTACTCCCTTCTCATCAATAGTTAGATTAGACTTTTGTTCTTCGGCTGCCTCCTTCACCAAAGTTGTGTAGTGTGGATCACTCATTTGTGCATCTTTGATCTTTTCTACAAGGATAAATTGAATGGCTACATAGGCTAACACTGCATCAGAACCCTTAGTTGGTGCCTCTTTCTGTTTGCTCACAAACTTCCTACTAAACGCATTCGCCACCATGTTAGCCTTACCACAATGATATAAAATAGAGCAATCATAGTATTTAACTAACTCCATCCATCTCCTTTGTCTCAAATTAAGGTCTTTTTGCTCAAATATATATTTCAAACTTTTATGATCAGTGTAGATTCCAGTGGTTTCTCCATACAAGTAATGTTTCCATATCTTCAAGGCAAAAAATCATTGTTGCCATCTCCAGATCATGTGTAGGATAATTTTGTTCATGTCTCTTTAATTATCCAGAAGCATAAGCTATTATCCTACCATGTTGCATGAGAGCGCACCCGAGTCCAACCTTTGATACATCACAATACACCACATATCCTTCAGTACCTGAGGGGAGTGCTAATACCAATACTGATGTCAAGCATAACTTTAGTTTCTGAAAACTATTCTCACATGCATCTGTCCACTCAAATTTCATTCCCTTTTGTGTCAATTTAGTTAATGGTGCGGAGATTTTGGAGAAGTCTTTAACAAACCTCTGGTAGTAACCTGTTAACTTAAGGAAACTGTGAATTTCTATGATTGGCGATGGCCTCGGCCAATTCTCTACTACCTTAACTTTTTGAGGATCTACTTGAACCCCGTCCTATGTCACTACATGCCCCAAGAAGGTAATACTAGTATTCCAAAACTCATATTTGAAAAACTTTGCATAAAATTAATGCTCTCATAAGGTTTGCAATACCACTTGAAGGTGTCGAGCATGCTCCTCCTCACTTTTTGAATACACTAAGATATCATCTATGAAAATAATAACAAAGTTATCCAAATATAATTTGAAAACACGATTCATCAAATCCATGAAAGTAGCAGGAGTATTAGTTAATCCAAAGGACATTACTAGGAACTTGAAATGGCCATATCGAGTCCTAAATGCAGTTTTAGGGATATCTCTTTCATGAATCTTCAACGAGTGATAGCCTGTGCGAAGATCAATCTTGGAGAAATATTTCGCCCCTTGGAGTTGATAAAAAAGATCATCAATACAAGGGAGCGAATATTTATTTTTTATGGTGACCTTATTGAGCTGACGATAATCAATACACAACAACATAAATCCATCTTTCTTCTTCATAAGGAGAACTAGAGCTCCTCAAGGTGAAGAGCTTAGGCAAATGAACCCTTTACTTATAAGATCTTGCAACTGTTCTTTTAGCTCTTGCAATTCTATCGAGGCCATTCAATATGGAGGAATCAAAATGGGCTCAGTGCTTAGCAATAGCTCAATGTGAAACTCAATCTCACGATCCAGTGGTAACCCAGGCAATTCTTCTAGAAATACGTCGAGAAATTCCTTTACTACTAAAATAGCATTAACATCTAAGCTAGGTTGATTTAAGTTTCGCACTAGGGCCAAATACATTGTACCTCCTTTTTGGATAAGCCTTTAAGCCTTAACGCTCAAGATAATAACAACAGAATTCAATATCTTATCTCCTTGGAACTCAATGGGTGTAGAGCCCACTATGGAGAATGTCATAGATTTATCAAAATAATTTACACAAGCATGGTACTCAGACAACCAATTCATCCCCATAATTACATCATAGTCACTCATATCAAGCAAGATCAAATCTACCGGCATTACATGATCATGAATCCTTATGGGGGCAAGCCTCTAATTTATGGGTTGCTAAAAGGGGTTTCTCTACAAGGATCATTACAATTAGGGGAGTATTCATCTCTTTAATGGGTCTAGTTATGGTTATAGCAAACTTCTTTGATACAAAAGAGTGGGTAGCTCCCAGATCAAATAAAACTTTAGTAGTAAAAGTTTCGATAAAGATAGTACCTGACACAACAGCATTTGAGGTGTGAGCCTCTTGGCGGGTAAGAGCACATACTCGAGCATAATTCCCACTCGCCTCTCTCCTTGGGCCTAAGACATTGGCACTGCTTGAAGGTGCCGGAAGGTTTCTAGATCATGAAGTTAATGGAGGATTTAGGTTTTTTTGTTGAGATACGGAATGACTTGCACCTTAGCTTACCACATTTCTAAGGCAATCCCTTGCCTTATGTCCAGTCACCCCACATTTGTAACATTACCCTCCAAATTAGTTACAAGGACCACTATGGTGACCATGACATTGTGAACACCAGGGTTTTGAAGGTCGATTCTATTAACTTGGAGGGTTTGAAAGAGTTTTCTGTCCTCCTAGGCTATTTCTTGAAAAGTATCTACTAGGTGCACCTTGGAAAGATGGTGACCCCTTGATGGAACCACTTCCCTCATGCCTAGAGCTAGCTTGAGGGGGCATCCCTTTTGAAGAATGTACTTGGCTTGGTCCCTCCGATTGACCCCTTTTCTTACTCCCTTTATGAGCTTGCCTCTCCTTCCTCTTATTAACTCTTATCTCAAGAGCTAACGCTTGGTCCACCATTTCTTGATAAGTGGCATCTCGATCAACATGGATTCTTTCGAAATAGAAATCCTTGAGGCCGTATATAAACCTCTCAATCTTAGCCTTCTCCGTAGAAACTAGATGTAGAGCATATCGAGACAATTGGATAAACCGAGCATCATACTCTACAATGGATAAGTTCTCTTGTTTTAGGGTCTCAAATTCCCCGATTCTTCCTCAACAAATACTTGGTCATAAGAAACGATCCATGAACAAATCTCAAAAGGCTTCCCAAGTTAAAGGCTCCAATCATGGATTTCTATTGGTTACTTTATTCGTGAACCAATAATGGGCCATATCATCTAATTGGTATCCTGCTAACTTAATTAATAAAGAAGTTAGACTTTGTAACATCTCACCCAACCTCGCAATGTGCACTAGGAATTGATATAGATTTACTGTTGAATTAAGACTGGAGTATCTTGGTGGTTTTGGCTAGAGAAACTCATGTACGATTTTGAACCTATCTTTGTTTGCCTTTGTTGAAGGGGTAGGATTGCACTCCCTTTCTCTTCTCTGATCATGACTTTCATCATGATTATTAGGATTACCAGAAGGCTCACTTTGGTCTTTTGGGGTGTCATGCCCTAATCGTTGAGTAAGGACCGCATTAACATGGTTCAAGACATATTCAAGAAATGGCGTAGTACAAGGTGGAAATTGTTGGTCAATCCCACCACTAGTCTCTTGCTTATCATTACGAGCTTGAGGACCCCTAGATGATTCTTCATCCTCAGGGAAATTAGCTCACACTTGTCATCGCATATTAACCATTTCCTAATTATTCACAAATTTCTCAAACAATCAAATAGCAATCCAATAATCAATGGACAATTCATTAGTCAATCACATAATTCATAATGTACTATATCACATATAAACTCCACCACCCACCATCATGATATAATAGGGTCCATCGAAATGGTACTAATGGTACATGATTCTGAGTGCACACATACCATTGGTATAGTTTCAGTCAACACAATCTCCAAGATCAATTAAAAAAAAGAGAGAATAGATTTTCCTATATTATACATTATGTTTCTTTTGACACTAAGAAATGATGTGGTTTCGAGAAATATCACAATGTGATAAAAGAATCAATTAAAAAAGGTCCTCGAATTCCAATTAGGAATTCGTTAGGACCTTTAGGAATAGCTAAAAACTAACAAAATTAATG
This sequence comes from Sindora glabra, assembly GCA_020226215.1. Lineage (NCBI taxonomy): Eukaryota > Viridiplantae > Streptophyta > Magnoliopsida > Fabales > Fabaceae > Sindora > Sindora glabra. Next base: position 73,335,624 of record CM035226.1, on the reverse strand, counting down.
CATAAAAAAGTACAATAAAATATATGAAGAAATTCAGCCACCCCAAAAGTGCCACTTGTTTTAAAAAGGGAAGGACGGGTTATTCATATTTCATTTGATGGTCAAAAGCGAATTGAAAGTTAAGCAGTAGTAATTCTAAGGATTCTTAAGGGGGGAAATAGAGATGCACTTATAAGAAAAAATACTGATAACAGATAAAAAATTGAAATCTATGTAATTTTTACATAGTGATAGTCTCAGGGCGAATGTAGCCAAGTGGATCAAGGCAGTGGATTGTGAATCCACCATGCGCGGGTTCAATTCTTGTTGTTTGCCCATAACATACTTATGCTTATGTGTTAAGTTCATTTAATAATATATAATAAAATATATATAATAATTATAATAAAAATAATTTTATAATTTTAATTTATTAATTAAATTATATATTAATTATATTAAATTTTTTATATATTAATTATATAAAAAAATTAATATTTTTTACTATTTATTAATTCAATATCTTAATACCAACTTTGTCACGACCCAAAACTCGATCATGATTGGCGTGGAACTTCTTTTCTGATTTCCACCAACCTATATGTGTGTGCTTAACTTAGTGCTAACCTAACATTATGTGAGACATTCATAGAGGAGAATAGTATTTCAAAGATAGCATTCATAAAAAAAAATTCTATAAAAGACATGAGAGTTAGAAATGCTTATGATCCCTCCCCCAAAATGAGGATAAGTAAGCCTAACTAACTTTTAAAGAGTTAGTTCAACAATCTATTAATCTAACACTATGATAGACAAGAGGCTCAAAACATTCTATATACATGAACTGTGCTACCAAAATACCATCAACGAGTTCCCACGAACTCTAATTCTAAGGGGTAGAGGTGGAAGTGGAGGTGGAGGCTCAACCTAAGAATCTGTAAAATAAAATACGAAGGAGTGAGTCCGAGGCTCAGTGAGTAGATAATCTATAAGAATAATAGCAATGTACAATAACTTACCCACCAAGCTATCCTTCCTCAATAAAATTATATCATAAACAAACATATTGGTAAATAAAAGCCAACAACACTAAAATTATCACACACTCATCTCAAGTTTAATGTATCATATAATAATACTCATGATTATTGTACCTAACATCATATTTCAGTGAATGGACAAACAGTAAATAAAATACATTCATCCTTCTCTTGTCCTAAACCAACACACTTTTATTCCATGATAGACCATAATGAGTTGTGGAAACATAAAATAGATTGAAAATGAGTTATATGAATACCATAATTTTGACCTATGAGTGATATTTTAAGAATAACTCATAAACTATAGATGTATTATGTATGAGACTCTTTTTGTATGAAAGTAGGTTCAGTCACCTTTCCATAGATTACTTATTTGCCTAAATCAACTAAGTTTTAAAAGAATTATGCCTTTTTGAAGTTACGCATAAAAGTTTACTTTTCTAAAATTCAGAGTTTTTTACCTTTGCTCACTATTTTGATGATATCTCAAAATATATACATGATTTTGATTTGAAACTAATTCCATTTGACACTCAATTACCTTTAAAATGATAGGTGGTTTATTTAAAACGGATATAATATGAAGGAGTTATGCCATTTCTAAATCGACATGAAAATCTGTAGTCGATGAATCGATTAATGAATCGATTTGCTGACCCAGTTTTTGTCTCTGGGCCTCTGGAATCGATTGGCCACTCGATTCATCAACCCCTAGGAGTGCTGAATTGCTTGGCTACTCGATTCTGAAGCTCAGCTTCACCTGTGGACCCCCTGAATTGATTAGCCACTCAATTCACACATGAAAAACTCAATTTTCTACAAAATTTTCACTGTGCAACCGATCCAAAACACCTCATAATCATATATAATGCACATTAAACCCAAGTATGATCATCAATACTCCTATATAACATCTTATATCACTTCTTTCCATCATTTATTACTTCCAAAACATAAAATTAAATTAAAATCAAGCAAAGTCTCAAACTAACTCATAATTCACATATATCTTCATATAACTTCAAAATCTATAGATTTAGCTAGATTATCCATTCACGTTATATGGAAGAGGATGCTAGAAGACAAATTTGAAGATCTTTCAACCCTAATGACATAAAAATCCATGGTTTCTAGAGTTAAGGTTTAAAATGCTCAACACACTCAAATAAACTTCAAATCTTTTATCAACCAAGAAGAAGTAGAAGGGATTTTTTATGAAAACATTGTTCTTACCTCAATTAAATGAAGAAATCAAGAAGATTGGAAAGTCTCCCTTGCTTGGTTGGTGAAGTGGTGAAAGGACTGTTTAGAGATAGTGGAAGAAAATAGAGAAATGAGAGGGTAAAAGTCTTTAGGGCTGAAAAAAGGGGAAAAGTAGGACCTCAGAAGCATTTTTGAAAAAAAAATACTCCTATACCTCTTCCATACTCATATACTCACTTATATTAGTGTATAACTTTACGCCTCAAAATTCTAATAAACTTTTCCATAATAAATTTCACCAAAATTATATTCTCATACTATTACTTTTATCAATTCTATTTTATTCCATAATTCACATATAAAATTCTTAATTCACCTGAATTTATCGATCGCTCAAACTATTTTTCCTCATAATAAAATTTCTAATTTATTTATAACTGTGGAGGGTGTAACAAATCTAGTGAGTAATGACATCTAAGCCCTGTCTTTCATTAGACATTTAATCCACTCTCTATTTTTTATCCCTTTTATGTTTAATTTTCTTTAAATCATAATAAAAAAAACACCTAGGCCAAGGACAATGCTTTAATAGCCCATCTGTCCTCTTATTATAATTGTCAAAAGAAACCCTTGCATCTCCTGATCCCCTCCTTCCTTTATCCCTTTGCACCTCTTTGAGCCAACCAAATAGTATGTCATGATTATCACTCATGACGTGTAGACCCATTATCTTGTTCTTACAGATTATGGATTATAACATGTTACATATTAATTGCTACATTATTATTAATAGTTGCATACAACTTAAGAAAAAATGCACTGTGTTTGGCTTCAGCCATTACTAAAATTCCTATTAACATTGTTTTTGCATAATAGTCATGATAATATACTTAGGCAACTCAGCCATAAAAAATGTTATCTAGCATAAGATAAAAGGTGAGCTTAGGTAGAAGTCAAGTTGCTAAAGGTCTATATATATATATATATATATATATATATATATATATATATATATATATATTACAAACTACAAAGCCAAAACACCAAACAACATTTTTAGTAGGGCATAGTGGCAGACTAGGATTCCCGTATATATTTGTAAAAGTGCATTCAAATTTAAGGATTAGAATCATGAGACATCTTAATCACAAGTCCATATGTCTTTGTTCATGTAAACTAAGGCTAGAAGACATGTGAAAGATGCAAGCTTTGAATTCCATGAGTCATTTCAAGTGTTTAATCATAAGTTAATTATTTCCAAAAGCTTTAGTTGTTAGGAGAAAGCTCATAAACAATTTTATTATAATTCTAACATATCGCCCCATGCCATAGGCCCTACGATTGAAGCGTGGACATATCCCAAGTTCACCTTCCTTTTTCCAAATAATTATAGTGTAACTCTAACAAACACAATAATAAATTATAAAATCTAGTGCTGCAAATCATCCATTGCATTAAAACACTACTCTCTCCATCTAAATATCAATGATATTTCAAAATCATCTTGTAAGAGAACAGAAAGATCACTAACTAATACATAAGTAAGGTTTTAAAAAATTAACTTAACTAACTGCAGAATGCTTGAAAGATAATTGTTAGGCCATTGTAATCCTTCCCCCTCAGTATCAAACAAAGAATTTTATCCTAGCATAAATCTCATGTGAAATTAACAACCTTTTTTTGCAAATCAAAATATGATACATAATAAAAAAACATAAATAAAAAAAAGTTTGTTAAACAAACTTGCATTATCTTAAACAAAAGTAATCATAGAATTTTTTTTAATTTTATGTTTTAGAATCTTAGATGGTCACTATATTAACTCAGAAATGACAACAATTTTTTTTTAATTTATGTTTTAGACAGTCATCATATTAACTCAAAAATGGAAGCACATCAAACCATAAGGAGGAGACATAAGAGATTTCGCCTGTTTAATAAACCTTTTGACTTGTTAAAAAGAGAAACAGAAATATAGATCTGTAGTATTAAGACACATAATCACATTTTACATAGAAAATGAAGGCTTGGTGATTAACATGTTAGACTTGCACAATTTTGAACCATAAGCTATTAAGCATTAACTCTAACTAGTTAGTAGTAACTAAGAGTAGAAACAAGGAAGTCATGCTAATGGATTCCTATTATACAAATAGAATGACAAATGATGTATAATTGATATTATTTTCTCATTTTTATATTCAATTAATTCAAGTTATAAAGGAGATAGATGACTGTAGGCACAATATGACTTCTTATTGAACAACTACTAATTATTTAGACTACAATGGCTAGTGGCCAAGGAGAAAACTTTTCAATATGCACAATTAAATGCACTTCACATCAAGATATTGCAAAAGGAGTAGGATAGTTTGTAGTAAATGCGCAAACACATTTTAAGTGAGACCTTTGTGAACATAACCTGATTTAGATTCAAGCATAAAAGGGGTGGTCACAGCATGAGCCTAGTTGACCCTAACACAGCAAGAAGATGAGAATCATGCATTGGTGTTATCTGTATTCTTTCACTTTCAAATTTGAAAATATGAACATACTTCTCAGTTCCTTCATAAAAGTTTTAGAAATATGTTGAGGTTGATAAATTGCATTGTTATTTTAAGGTTACATAACTTGTTTGTAGCTTTTATTTAACACTATTTGAATGTTTATCTTGCAATATTCTGAGTTTGTCTTATTAAGTTATTAATTTGATGCTCTACAAATTTACCAATCTAACAATACATTTGGTGCAATTAATGTTTGAAACATTCAATAGATCAGGCTTGCATGCCTCTGCATTTCCTTGAACAGGCTTGTGGCAATTACTTATTAAATTCAGTTATAGTAATTTTATATTAGCATTTATGTTATTTATACAGAGACTCTAAAATAGGGAAATGAGTTGAAAATAGCTTATAGGATTGCCTTTTCCTACTCTAGGCTAAAAGCAATACATTGCAATGCTTTGACGAAAAGGTGTGTTTTATACTAAATCAACTTATTGAACACTTATACAATTCATTTTTGTTGCTTCTAAGTTGTTGTTATTTGCAATTAAAGCACATCAATCCTATCATCTCTTACCTCTTTGCCTAATCTTCGATTGTTGGACTATTAAAGTATAGTTTACATAACCATTTTTTAAATTAATTATAATAACTAGAAGTAAGGATAATAAAAGATGACTAGATGAAAATAGCCTTTTCAAGGATCTCAAATAATCAATTTTGGATATAATGCTTACTTTTTCATCCTTGAAATTATTAATATAACAAGTTTAGTTTGCAAGCCATTGAAAAAATAAAGTATCTATAACTTTGTGCTATGTTTCATATGCAACAGTTAATCTTTCCCTGCTTTTATTACCTTTGGCTATTAACATTTTTGGTATCATGGTTTTCACTTCATTGATTAGTATTATTTTACCATTTTTGTAGCCAAATTTTAAAGCTACTAGTATAAGTTCGCACATTCTCTTATTACCTTTGGTTATTAATATTTGTGGTTGGTTAATGCTATTATTTTGTATGCTGTCCAACCAAGGGGTATCTCTGGCTGCATGCGGTTGGCTTTGGACATTGTGCTTGATGACTACGGTGTGAAGAGAGGAGACCATTGCAGCTACAAGGGCACACTGGCTTGAGTATGAAAACAACATCACCATTTAGTGAGTCTAATGAGTGGTATATTTTAGGCTTCCAGTAAAGCATCAATGTAGCTTTGGAACAATCAACACCTCATGCTATGCAAATGGTAATGCTTCTCTGGGCATGTCCAGATAAGGCCAAGCAAAGGTGGATGCGCATTATGTTCATAGAGTCATGTCTCTCTTTTGTACATCAAACATCATCGACTGAAAGGTGTATAACTGGGGGGGATGTAATTTTGTTCAGTAGGCTAACTAAACCATTATCCATATTTGCATGTTAGTCTCAGTCTAGCAGACTTATACAATGGCAGCTGCCCATGTTAGTGTATTAAGAACCACAGTTTTTGAGGAAGGATTTGTTATAGCCTATGTTATGTAAAAATTATATAACACAGGTCAGATGTGAAAAGGAAGCCATTACTCATAATGCTTATGCAATGAGCCATTAAAGTTACCTGTTTTTTGCCTTGGCAATTCATCATTGGCCCTTAACTTGGTGGTCTTTAACCATGTGAAAACTTGTTGTGAGAAGCCTAAACAGGAACATATACCGAATAAATTTAGAATGACAACTTCTTTTTGGGATATGCCTATCACTTTCTTTCTTCCCTATGCTTCTACACAGCTAGCTTGCATGAATGGTATCAATTGTCTTAGTTGACCATCCTATCATCATGTTACATATTTTTTTTAATAATTTCTACCTTTCCTGATAGATTTCTAGATTTGTGATTAAGCATACGGATCAAATCCACCTGGCTTTATTAAATGTGCCAGCAGATGCCATGGTTTTTTTTTACACATGTATCAGGCCTTCATAAAACATATCTGCTGCTTAGTTGCATGAATGACATGGCATCCAATATCATTCCTCTTTCAAACAAGCTACCGAGCCACATATCAAATATTCTGTATGCTGACTGTACATGGAAAATAGAGAAAAGGTCTAGAGATAAGTGATTTATTGAGAAATTTATGTACACCCAACATAATGAGACATTGAAGGGTTGACTTCTTTATTGTAAATCACCTCAACCATTGTCAGAAAATTACAAAGAGCACTAAAATTACATATCATAATCATTCCACTTCACAGACCCATCAAAAAGAGGTCAACACTACGTCTTACTCTCTACACAAGTCCCAATAACTCAATTCTCATAAATAACTATCAAATGCACACTCATTTCATTAAAACATGGTCTGTTTACTTATATGATAAAATCTTACACTGCTAAATTACATGAATTTTACATTAGAACATGTTTATATTTTTGCAAAAATTTCCAATTCAACCCTCTATCCATGAACCACCTCCGCATGAAGACATAGCAATCTTCCAATAGTTTGCTGGATTATACTATCAGCATGAAGTACAGCCATGGCACCTATTTCATTATTTCATTAGAAGCATCACCAACTACACATGATATGGTCAAATATGAAACTCAATCTTCAAAAGGTTAGGTTCTTCCTTCCTTTTTTATTAAATGATCAGGCTTGCAAGAAGAAAGATTAGCGAACGCGAGCAATGGGAGAGAATGAACAAAGAAAATGCAGGCAAAGTATAGCTACTTTGATGCAGTCCATTTCTTGTGTGTATTCTCTCCAAGCAAAGTATAGTTGCACAGACATGAAACCATGTCCATCACAGAGGAAATATAAACCTATACTATCCATTTCTTGTGTGTCTTCTCTCCAAGCCCTTGGTCCTCTTCCATTAGTCAGGGATTGTATAGGGCTATAACACAAGGTCCTTTTTAGATAACAAATGATTCTACCTTCAAGGGTTTCGTATGGTTTCATTGAGTTATGCCTCTCCATGAAACTGATGTGTGCAAGGTAGAGATCATGCCTATTCATGCTAAAATCAATATTGATTTCCTGATGTTTGAAAGCAAGACCAACTAAGTTAATAATAACAAGCAAACTGGTTGCATGGGCTTATCACTAATATCATAGACTAAATATTCAAACAGTATGACTTCAGGATATAAGTCAAATAAACTAGTGTTGAGAATAAAAGACCTCAAAATCCATACGGCTTTGCACCCCTGATACCTTGCATTATCATTTTATTAGAAACGGAGCCCTTCTACTTCAATATGGATAATCAAATGTATGCAAGAAATAAATTTAATTACTTTACAATTTAATTGAAACTCAATGGAAAATATGGATTTTGAGTTCTAACTCTCTTAAACTACAATGTGGAAAGACTAAACTTAAGGAGAAAAGGGCCTAAAAAAAATCAACACCTTATAGAAAATACGATCCTTTTTTTGGGGGGCATAATTATGTTGACTTCTAAATAAACTCAATTAGAAGAAGCTGAAATCATGTTAAAAGAGTTCTAAAGTTCATGTATGACAATCTTAACACACGTAGGTATCAATTAGAATACATCATACCTTGCGGTACATAATAAGAAATAAACACATGAAAACAGCTAGCTGAATGACACAAAATACATTCAATATTTTGTTTCTAGGAGCTACCGAATTATACAATTCCATGTTAACAAGAGAATTGCTATAGTTATAACAACTGAGCAAAAGCATTGCTGTTCAAATTTATCACTAGTGCCACAAGCAATGGGAATAAATCTAAGCACATGGCAAAAAAATAAAGTAACTAGCTGTCAACACTCTACCTCCAATATTGTTTGAAACCATAGGACAGTATTTAGTGCCTATTTGTAAAGTCTACAAGCACTAGAATAAATATAAACTGGCACTTGCCCAATTAGGCACCCATCCTTTTAAACACAGAATATTTTCTATTTAAACTCAACAAATATAACCATTAGCTTTGAATCCATCATATAAGTAAACACAAACAAGTATTCATTTGACTCCAGCTTCTTTTTATTAGATTTACCCTAGAAGAATAAACAAAAGACTGCAAAGACGATTTCAGTTCATTCCTCAGTAGCTTGACTATAATAGGATAATGATAAATCAAGACAGCTGAAAGATACTATAATGCCAAGGGATGCTGGAGAAGTTATGAAAAAACACCTAAATAAAAATTTTAGAGGATAACTCTTTATTTAATAAAAGATGATTAGGCCACCACTACCCAAACTTCATTCTCATTTTCCTTTCATGATTACCAAGTTAAAAAATTGATGGTCATTGAATTTCCTGCAACGGACAGAGCCAAACTCATTTCACCTCTAGAAAACATTGATAAAAAAATTCAAAGATAGATGTAAATTAAAAATTATTCCTGTCTCGAGTTTTTTCATATAAATTTTTTTTTGGGAAAGAGACCAAAGCAATACAACAGATGATGATAAAATTTTCTTTTAGAAAAATAAGAGCACCCTTATTTTGGAAAGAGAGAGAGAGAGAGAGAGACAAGCATAAAGAGAGAAAAAGAGAGGAGAAGAAGAAGAACAATCATTTGAATGGAGCTTTCCGATCTCTTTTCAAATATGTGAGAGAAACTCGACTAAATAATTCATTAACTGAACCCATAATGAAGTAAAGAAGGTTGTAATAAAGTATAAAAGCCCTTGAAAATTCTAAAACTTCTCTAGATCCAAAGACAAAATCAATTGCATGCTTTTCACAATGCAGGAAGGCCTTTCCACTTTTATTAATCTCAAAGCATATGAAATAACATGAAAGAAGTTCCACCAAATTTACAGAACATATGCAACCCCAAATTTGTCATTAGAAAATAAAATGAAAGTAAAAACTAAGCAATTAGCATGTTTGTGCAATATCATCAAAAGTATACAGTCAAACAATAGTTCCTATGCAAATGAAGAGTAGGGAAACCATCAAATCTTATTGGTGCAATTAATGCAAGAGATAACAACTTCATGGATGGAGGGACTTCACTGTTACTATGCTATCCAAATACCCATCAAAAGATAAGAGGAGTGAGACAAAGTTTTGAGAAGGAGTAATGTAACTTACACTTCCATTTACTCACTTCCCTCTCACTTTCATTTCTATAGAAACAAAGGCTTTCTTAACTTGTGGAAAAAAGGAGTGAATCAGTAAAATTTTGATGATTTAAAAAAATAGTGAAAGGAGAATGAATATATAGGAGTTTAAGTAATATTACTCTTTAAGAAATAGAACCCCCTGGTCAAAATTTATGGAAATTACATTAATACAATTTACAAGCATGGAATTCAATATTTGAAAATTGAATGAAAAGGGGTAGTGAATGAAAATTTCAAAACTACAGATTTATAAAAGTATTCAGATGTAAACTGCTTTAAGTTCCATGCGTGAGTTGTTGATCAGCTTTGAATGTTTGAACTAAGCTACCTTTATTAAGTTTGTATACTAAACACCATTTCAGATGAAACTTATTCATTAATTAATCAATAAGATGAACTTTAGACAAACCCCACTACTACTATCTAACCCCAACCGCCAAATCAACTAAACCTAGCAAAGCCTAAATATTGTCAACAACATTGAAATCATATACTAGATTTTGCCTTCTCAACACTACCCAGGTTGAGTTCTTGTTGCAAGATTACACAAGAAGTGACATCAAGAAATTTCAAGATTAAATCATAGTTAATAAGCAATAGGAACTAACAGATTCATTAAAGATCCTCATATATCATACATTATATCATTTTACCTCAGCTTTTCATGTATGTCCTCCTTCTTCAGACTTCAACACTTACACTTGCTGCTAAATTTCTCCATTTGAGTGACTGATTGGAAAAAGAGTGTACAAAATACATAAAAGTCATAAAAAAAACTCTATCTTCTGATGAAATTGTACATATAAAAGTTTAACCAGTCTATTAACTGTTAAAACTATATTGATCAAATGCAATTGAATTTCACAGCACTATAGATTATGGTTAAAAAGTAAGGAATTGAATATAAAATCATTAAAATTAGAAACCTTTCGATGTAGAATACATATAAGATAACACTCTATAGATTCTTATCTACAATGAGGAAGGCAAGTATCATAAGTCAATCATGAGGTATGGTTTTTTCAAAGAAAAAAGTAATTAATAATTTTGCTGATTGCTTGCCTTGTTAAAGCAGTTGTCTACCATCAATCAAGGGACTTTAATGTTTAACTTCCAGTCTGAATATCTACAATAAAAAATAAAAATAAGAACACAACAAATATTAAATCGTACCCAACAAAGAAGAAATTAAACTAACAAATAATCTACTTGTCTATAAAGATTCAAATAAATGAATAATAAACATGTAATAGAGAAAGAAACAACAAAGCTAAAAAGAGTAAATGCATCCTCCTCTCATCATACTCATTCAGGCAAATTCTTAAACAGATGCAGAAAGCAATACTTAAAATTGATGTAGTGAAAGACAAAACCATCTTAGATTTTGAAAACATAAACATGTGAAAATTGGAAATGGTGAGATTCATACTAGACGAACCAAATGAACTTTGTAATCTTCATTGAAGACCGAAATTGCAAAGAACAAGTTTGAGGAAAGCTCATCATTTGACCAAAACCATATTAGCTTTTGGAAACATGAAAGGGAGAAAATTGAAATTGAGATCCATACCATACGAGTGAAGCAATAACTCGTTTTATCATATTTGATCAAGCACTTAATATTTCCATTAAATCACTGTGGTTAAAAGAATAAATTTTATTGGCAAAAAGGTTTCCTCCGATAACTCTCCCGGCCATATCACACTCAATTGATTTGAGTTGGCCAAACTCAACAAACAGAGAAAACCCCCAGACCCAACCATCAAGAAATAGCAAAATCAAAATAGAAATGATCATAAAAGCATAACAGCAAATTTAAACAAGAACCTAGTACATGGAAGGGCATGCAATAGGAAGAACCAAAGTCGATACAAGGAACAGGAATCGAAAATTTAGGAACTTGGGGGAGTACATATTGAGTAGACAATATGAAGCAAGAACAAAGAACCGGAGGGGATTAGAGTTTCGGACAAAACTCGTGGATGGCATTCAGTAGAGACAGGCATAAGATGATGAGGATGGCCCAATTCAAAGGCATTGGCGTAGCAACTGCGTCAAGGATGAGGGTGTCAGAAGGACTTCCTAATCGACGGTGGGTACTCAAACACGGATGGTGGAGAAGAATAAGTCTCTCATCCAACAGCTTCGTACACAAGAGGAGAAACATGATAATAATATTTTATTGTTACATTCAAGTGGCAAATGGAAAAAATGAAGTTGAGGAACGAATTAGCGATTCAGATGCAGAAGAATGGGAGTAATCTGAAGTGGATTTGCAAACATCTATGTGGCAGCATTTGATTAGTCCACGTGTTCAGGGTAGTTTAACGGGGCATTGGAGTGTGGACCCATAAGCACTCGGTTCGCTTTTTAATTTTATTTTCTTCTCTGCCCTTTCCAACCCTGCGGCACCTGACTCCGCACCCCCTCCCGCCTATCTCTCTCCTTTTCCACCCTCCTCAAAGGGGAGCTCCTCGTCCGAAGCAGTTCGTCACCGCTTCAATCGCCGACTGGTCCCCGTACGCTCGTGTCGAAGCCGCTGGCCCACCCCACCTCCGTCCTCCTTTCCCATTTGGCTGGAGTTGCTGGAGAATCGCACTATCTGCAGCTGAAATCTTTAGAATCGACCGTACCTCTCGATTGAACGCCGATACACACGATTCGGAGTGAGATTCCGAAGAAAAAACGACTCTACGCTAGATTCGAATCGATTTCGCGATAGATTGAAGCGATTTGAAGCATTCTGAGTCCTGTTTCTGTTCACATCTTGGAAGCCAAACTTGTATGATGCCAAAAGCATGTCAAACTGTCCACAGAATTCTCGTTCCACAAGCACTCAGCCCTGGATATCACTATGTGCTCACTATACATCACTAATTCGATCAGTGGTTTTAAATTTGTAATATAAAGCGGGCAAAGCCCCGTCTTGGCCATTCGTAGGAAGGAACAAAGATATAGTTACTTGTTTAGTTTGCTTCCACCCCAGAATAGTAGCCATGGCTTCTCAAGCCAACGAACTTCACTTTATCTTGTTTCCTTATATGGCTCCAGGCCATATGATCCCAATGACAGATATTGCAAAGATGCTGGCACAACATGGTGTGATTGTTACACTAGTTACTACACCGCAGAATGCCTCCCGGATTGATCTTTCGTGTGCTGTTTTGTCCGGTCTCCAGATCCGGCTAGTTCAGCTGGAGTTTCCTGCTAAAGAAGCTGGACTACCTGTTGGGTGCGAGAATCTTAACATGCTACCTTCAACAGATATGGGCTTAAATCTTTGTACTGCAGTCATCATACTGCAAAAGTTGGCAGAACAACTGTTTGAAACACTTACACCCAAGCCAAGTTGCATTGTCTCAGACATGTGTATTCACTGGACAGCTGAATTAGCTGAAAATTATGGTATTCCGAGGATTGGTTTACAGGGTTTTTCATGCTTTAGCCATGACTGCATGCTCAAGATTCGCACTTCCAAGGTTGCTGAGAGCATAATATCAGAGTCAGAATATTTCATGGTGCCTGGCATACCTGACCAAATTCAGGTTACCAAAGCTCATGTTCCAACGCTAATAGTGGAAGGTCTTTTTAAAGACATTGTAGAACAGAGATTTGCTGCAGAAATGAGGTCATATGGTTTCATTTTAAATACTTTTGAAGAGTTGGAGCAAGAATACGTCAATGATTACAAGAAGGAAAAAAAGGGTAAGGTTTGGTGTATTGGCCCAGTTTCACTTTGCAACAAAGATGATTTGGACAAGGCTCGAAGAGGTAATAAGGCGTCAATAAACGAGCACAGGTTCTTGGCATGGCTTGATTTGCAGCAACGGGAATCTGTTGTCTATGCCTGCCTTGGAAGCTTATGCAACCTAATTCCATCACAACTAAGAGAGCTTGCCTTGGTCTTGGAAGCATCAAATAGACCATTTATTTGGGCTATTAAGGGAGGGAATAATTTTCAAGAATTTGAAAAGTGGATTAAAAAAGATGGATTTGAGGAAAGGATCAAGGGGAGAGGCTTTCTAATCCAAGGCTGGGTTCCACAAGTACTGATATTATCACACCCAGCCATTGGAGGATTCTTAACACACTGTGGATGGAATTCATTGCTTGAAAGCATAAGTGCTGGTCTTCCCCTCATTACCTGGCCGTTATTTGCTGATCAATTTTTGAATGAGAAACTTGTCGTTGAAGTCTTAAGGATTGGCGTGAGCGTTGGAGTAGAGGTTCCATTAACGTGGGGCAAGGAAGAGAAGATTGGTGTATTAGTAAAGAAGGAAGACATCAAGAAGGCAATGCGCATGGTGATGGATGAAGGAGAAGAAAGTGAAGAAAGAAGGAAAAGAGCCAAGGATCTTGGGGAAATGGCAAAGAGAGCTGTTGAAGAAGGAGGATCTTCTCATCTTAATATAAGCTTGCTCATTCAAGAGATCATGCAACTCCAAAATAAGGAGAATAAACTTATATGAAGGGAAAGCAGGCAAATGTTGTACTCATTCCGATCATAATTTTGCTCGGCCTTTGCTTATCAGCTGAAACCTGAAATAATTGGAACCTTATTGCAGCCATGTAGATTTTTCTTTTTGTAATCCATAATTTGATGCTAAAAGGTATTACTTGAAGAGATGTAGGCATTTTCTGTTGTGTAATATTAAAGAGCACAATGAAATGGGATTGGGAAGTAAAGTGAAGAACAGAACTTGTCAAAAAGCTTTAGTATTTTGTAGTATCCCCAATCCATTTCTCTGATATAATCCCTCATCCTAATTTGAGCTTGCCTTCTTGCTGCTGCTTATATATTAATTTAAGTAGCACACAAGCTGCTTCATGTTCTTTTCCCTTTTGGCTTTTTTGATTTATATTAAATGAAATGAGGCAGTTCTAGATGGAAACTAATAAAATAATGTCTTCATTCCTATATGAAGACTTCTTTTCAAGTTATGAAAACGTTTCCAAAGAGTAATACAACATTATTTATATCTCTGAGATATTCTCCTTGTCTCCCAAAAAGGAGGGAAAAAAAAGGAGGGATCTTTTTGAAATAGTTGGGAGAGGCCAGAGCATTGGATACCTTATATATGGCAGTTATATGAAGGAAAGCGTGCAAACTGAACTTCCATTAGCAATTATTCTGTTGGGGCATTTGTTCTTTTGATTGTTGGCATACCATTAGCAGTCATTGGGGCAAACTCAACTTCCATACTCACTGCATTTGCTAAAATCCTGATATATTTGCGGAAGCCAGACGGACAGTGATCTGTCTTATTTCATGATTTCAAGAAGCCCTTTTGCCTAGGGTTTTCTTCAGTGCCTGAACAGGTTTTTATTTTTTTCCCAAACCCAAAAATGCAGTATTCCTAGTTATGTAGGCTATATATTTACATCATTATGTACCCTTATGAATTGGAGTTTGATTATTGCTTCCAAATCTGGTCTCTGGAGCTTAGCTAAAATGTAAATGATGAGGTCATTTGAAATGATGGTTCTCCTCTCACGTCTTTTTACAAATTCTAAATTACTAAATTTGGTACTTCATGTCCTCTCATGCATTAGAGTTTGATTATTGTTTCCAAATTCACTCGGATTGTTTCGGTGAAAAACATCAACCGTACGAGAAATTGTCATGAATTTATAGCATAAAATAAAGGCATACCTTAAAACTCTGTTTGTTTCGTTGTAACACATTTTTCACAGAAAAACTCCATTTACTTATATATAAATAAAGGATTTGACCATTATACACCTTGTCATTATTAAAATAATGCATAGTGCAATAACATGAGAGAAAAAAACTTCGTTTATAAAATAGACGATGTTATTTTTTGCCACATATAAAATAGGTTCAGCCATTTTGATATTTGAAAACGTAAATGAGATTATTTTGTCAGAACAAAGCTAAATTTTAAATAATAATGCTTAACCAACTTTGGTCGTATAGCCAAATGAAATTTTAGAACAAAATGGATAATTTGTTGATAAAATAAACAAGGTAGGGTCTACTGTAACTTATTACCTACTCATCTGCAGCCATTCATCGGGGTAGAATTTGCCATAGTTGTGGAATCCATCCTAATGCAAAGATGCTCGTAGCTTGTAGCTCCTGAAGTCTTTTTCAATAAATATTTAAACTTTAACTTTTAAACCGTGTGGGCTAAATATATAAATAGATAGAAACAGTTCAGATTATATATCTTGTTTGGCTTGCTGTGAGTGAAGACTGACACTGCACAATTTGCTGCTTTGGTTTAGTTGGCAAATGTGGAAAATTATGTTATGACGGAGGAGTAAGAAATTTTCTTATACCATCAAGTGAAGTGAGAGAGTGAACAACAAATGAAGTAGAAGACCAACATAAATTGGCTTAATTTCTTACAGAAAATGAGGATATGAATTAAAAAAAAATAGATGTAATTTTTTATGGAATTGATAAGTCTCATCCAAAAAAAACAGTCCTAAAAATAGAAAAGTAAAATTCTATTTTAATTTTTGAAATATTTTATTTGTATTAATTTCATCTTTAAAATAAAATTTATATTAATTTAATTCTTAAAATTTTAAATTTTAAGCCAAATAAAATTTTCGGTTAATATTTGCATAAAGGATTAAAATTTTACATGAATTTAAAACTTCAAAAATTAAATTAATATAAATTTTATTTCAAGAATAAAATTGTTATAAATCAAATATTTGAAAACCTAAAATAGAATTTTAGCAGAGTGAGAGAGAATTGTGTTTTTCTTTTCCTAATTGAAGAGAATTGCAAATGTAGAAGTTTCAGGGCATCCGGATCCGAGATAATACATCCATGTATTTTGGAGGACTCAGGTCTCTCACTTCTATTTTTGGTGTCACTCTCTCACGTGATAAAGCATGAATTTTTTTACGCCGTAAACAAGATAGAATGTCAACAAGCATGCAGTTCAACCAGCAGGGGTGAAGGTACCGTTGTAGAATTAGGAATATTGGCTAAACTTCAAATTCTATCATGTGTGGCAAGTACACGTATATAAATATAAAATCTTAACTTTATGTTCTGTTGAATGGATATTTTATAAGTTAATTAATAATTAATAAATTAATTGATTATGTTGAAAATGTATAATAGAATTAATTATTGAATTAGATGAAAATTATAAAATAACATATTAATATAAATAAAAATATCAATTAAATTAATTTATATTTATTTTAAAATTAAATTATATTAATGCAATTATAATATACAATATAATTATCTAAAATTTAAAATTAATTATATTTATGATATTATATGTTAACTATTTATTATTCAAATAATAATATAATAACTTAAATTTTAACTAATTATATTTTATGATAATACATAATTATTTACATATTTTTTATTTACTTATATTGAAATAATAAAAAATATTAAATATTTATTTACGAAATTACAAATACAAATTGTCATTTAATTTAAAGAAGTGAGACAAATTTGAAAACATTTTGAAAACCAACTAGTTTGTAAATAATATATTACCTTATAAAATTTATCAAACAAAATCATATAAGTTACTGACTTTTAATACATCAAATACTTCTAGAAATTAATTTATATTTTATTAACTAAGTCATGTGCCAAACAAACACTTAGCCTTACTTAACCAGTACAACATATAATTGATCAAGTGAAATTAAAGAAGATAATTATAGTACACCATTAATGCAATAATATACTGATATGTCATTAAATCTTATCGTTGATATGTCATTGTATAACATATTAAATTTGATTTTAAAAAAAGCAAACTTAATGTATAAATAAACCTAGTGTATCATTATTTATGCCAAAATTGAATTATCTCCAAGTAATATTAGGTTTAGACAACTATAAAAAAAGTATAAAGCTCATGGTGTACATATATATTTTACACTATCGATCTCACCATAGCACACATTGATATTTAGGAGTACAAATGAATCAAACTATTTATAAATAATTTGAGATTAACTCAAAAACATCAATTTAAGTTCAACTTTAAATAATTTGAGCTTAAATAAGCTTAACTCAATTAATATGAGCTCAATTTAAATTTTATATTAGTCAATTCAAACTATTTGTGAATCTAAATAAGTTTAGTAATGATTTTTTAATACTACATACAAATAATACAATGAATAAAAAATTTAATCACATTAATAATTATTGAAATTAAATGAAGAAGAATACTATTTTGATTGAAATAATTAACTTTCTAATATATATTATTTTTTACTAAATATATTTATTGTTATTATGTAACAATTATATTGATGTTTTTAATAAATTTGATAATTAAAAAAATTATATTGATAAATAAAATGAGATAAAAAAATCTAATTTATTTATATAAAAATAAAATCTCAAATTTATGTGAAATAATAAACTATTCAAATAAAATTATTTAAACTCAAATTAAAATTTAAATATTTTAAATTTAATAAAAATTCGAATCTAATAATATATTATACAAATAAACTTATATAAATTTATTTAAACTTATGTTAAAATTAAATTCAAATTCAAATTTGAATTCAAATTATCAGAATTTAATAATATTCAACTCAAATTCGAACTTGTGTATTTTTAATAAGTTCAAATTTAAACATACAGATATTCATCTCAACTTGCTCACTTCTATTCTAATATTCACAAGTTTCATTCCCATACATCAACATTATGATCGACTAAAACAATACTACGCTTCTATCCTTCCCCCTCCCTTCGCCCACATATTGTTGAAGTATTACACCCTGTGCGTTAAGCAGTTATTTATCAAGTTCGAACTCGTTTATTTTTTAATAATTTCAATTTAAACATACACATATTTACCTCAACTTGTTCACTTTCTTTCTAATATTCCCAAGTTTCATTCCTATACATCGACAATATTATTGACTAAAACAACACTACCCTTCCGTCGTTCCCCCTCCCTTCGCCCACATATTATTAGAGTATTACACCCTGTCCGTTAAGCATTTATTAATCCATAATACAACTATTACATATTAATTATTACCCAGAGAAAGATTTCTCCCCCATAAAAACACAAACTTACACAACACTTCTTTAAATGTCACAGATTTCTTTAAACTTATATTTTCAATCTAAAACCAGATGAACAGAAAGTACTAGTTCATCAATAGAAAAAAGACAATCTCGAGTCATCTTTCTCATTAATTAATTTTGAAATCCTTAGACACTAAAATAATTGTATCGAATGATCAATATATCATCTCGTCTGGCTAGAGAACATACGGACCAGGAAGGCTAGAGGATCAGACCTCAATCCCAAACATTTTAATTAAATGGAAAATTCAAGATAGCAGAAAAGGGATGGCAGTTGCATCCATTCAATTGTACCGTCATTTCTCGCGCCACCGCATTCCTTTGTACTCAATTGGGTCTGAGAACGTATTTGGAAACAATATTAAAATCCTCTACCTGATAATCCTTGCCAACGATTCGAGATTTCTAAGAAATAACATGAATCTGAAATGGTCTCCCCCACGAGGCAGGGTAGTTAAGAAATCATGACTGTGCATAACAATTATTGTTTCTTTCCTTCCCCCAAAAACGTCATGCAAAGATTACACAAAAACCCAAGGCTGAAAAAGGGATTTAGCATGGAATCATGACTACATGAAAATAGTGCCTTTATGAAATCAATGGCAATGCTACTATCCAAAAACTAGAGGGACAACCATCAATAATCTTGAGGATATTCTCTTTTGAGATGCAGGAAACCAAGATCCGACATCATAGCAACTACTCAGAGTTGTCCACATTCTGGAATCAAAAAACAAGAACAATGTGAGTTATGCTGTAATTCAAATCATAAAATACATACATTGCCTGCAAGATAATGGAGAAAATTACATATACAGCCTGCCAGGTTTAAGCATTTTAACAGTGAATTGCCTCCCTTTTTCTGAAATGACAATGAACTCTCATATTTCCTATTATAGCCATGTTCCCCTCGCTATTTACAAGGTTTCCCTCCAATCATGCATGAGGCCTTATTTGACTCAGCCAACTCTTTCAACCCAACTCTTAATTCATGCTATCGTATAACTTCTAAGGGATAGGTTCTGCCATTTGAGGTTCTTTAAGTTAGTTTAAGCCTTTGCAATGGATCAAGATTCTCTCAATTTCTTGTAGGTGTCAATTTCCATTAATGTCAAAGATAAAGTTAAAACACATTCACACAAGAACCTAAAGTTATATAGGAACCTATAACTATATTTGCCGCCTCTCTTATATTTATGCAAGAAATTGAGGAATCCAAATTCTGTTTCAATGTAACTAACTCTTGCCTTTGGAAACGGGTATGGGAATTTGAATAAATTAAACCCCGATCTTAAGATGAAGAACTGTAATAAAGAATTCTAAAGTAAGGAAACCAACTTGTCATTTCAGAAAAATGGAGGAATCCATGTGGATAATGTCTTCTAAATAATGGGCAAAACTAACACATGAAATGCACTTCTCATAGCAAATTATCATTGCATCTAAGCATATTATCATAGCAAATGCACTTTTCATATCCATGAAATGCCAAGTCAGCCAAACATCTTTATGTAGTTCAATACAAAAACACAACATCATTAATCAATGCAAGAGTAAGATGGAGGGTATAAATATCAATCCAAGAACTGGAGAATATGAAGATAACATATTCAGCACTTTTAAGTGAACAAGAAATTCCCTGATCCACCTATAATTTCAATATGCATTAGAATGAGATGAAAAAATTAAACACTCAGGGTGCATATGTTTTTATGGAAAACCAATAACTGGAGAACTTTCCTATATTTTTCACTATATGATGTTGGAAAATTAACTCAGTCTACAAAAATCAGATGATGGTCAATTACATATGGAGATAACCGAGGCAAAACATGGCTTCTATCATTATAAGGCAGAAGTCATTTCTGTTGAATTGAGCAATTGGCACTGCCTTACATAATAATATGGCTACTTTTGGAGTATTACTAGTCACAGTAGCTTGCCTAAGGGGTCTTAATTTCCTCTGATTCTTTTTTCACTTGGTTTTGACGCACATAACCACACTTTACACTTTTTTAACGTACAATAGACACCTACAGCTTTCAATTAACTAGATTTTGACATGAGTAACTTTTGTTTGAGCCCCACATTACTTAAGCATAATCTTCTGTATATTTTGTACTATAAACACCTACACTTCCTATAAATGTTTGGAAGACCTAGAAGGAATTATACATTCCCATTCTTTTTATTAAAAATTCACATTATATCAGTTGTTTTTGTGATCATCAGCTAAAATGGATAATTTGTATGTAAAATGTTATTTCATACGCATATATTCATAAAATCATTGGATTTTTAATGGCTATATTTAATATATTTAGAATGAGTATTAAACACTATCTAGAAAACATTAATGGTTATATTCCTTGCATACACGAAAAAGTGGTACATTACAACAATAATAACAAAACCCTATCCCACTAAGTGGAATTGGTTACATGAATCGTACGACACCATTAAACTCTATCATAAACCAAAATTTTAGGAATATTATTCACTAAAAGATCTTTTTTTATAACTTCCTCCAATGTCTTTTTTGGCCTTCCTCTACACTTTTTTACAGGGTTAAAGACCATGTGATCAACTCTTCTCACTGGTACCTCCAATAGCCTTTTGCACATAACCAAACTAACTTAACCGATTTTCTATCATCTTCTCCTCAATAGGTGTCACGCCAATATATCCTCATATGTAATCATTTCGAATCTTGTCCTTTCTTGTATAACTACACATCCATCTTAACATTCTCATTTCTGCTACCCTCATTTTTTGCTCTTATTGTCCCTTTAAAGCTCAACATTTACTACCATAAAATATAGCTGGTCATGTAGCGGTCCGATAAAATTTCCTTTTAAGTTTAGTAGGTATTTTACAATCACAAATAACTTCAAATACCTTTCTCCATTTTAACCATCCAATTTGTATCCTGTGTGTGACATCTCTATCAATTTCTCAATTGCTTTGTAAAAAAGATATCAAGTACTTAAATTTAAATATTTATAGTATGATATGATTTCTAATTCTTATCTCTAAATCATTTCTATCTTACTTCTTGTTAAATTTGCAATGCATATACTCCGTCTTGTTCCTACTCAAGCGAAAACCCTTTCATTCCAAAGTCTATCTCCAAAGTTCCAATTTATAATTAACCTCTTCGCACGACTAAAGAGTGGTACATTATTTTGCAAAAAATATCTTCAACTGAGTATATTTTATTTATCATACAGCCTTCCTACAAAATAAGCCACTTCCAAGTTTTACATCCAAGGGGTACTGTGCTGCAAGTTGCATTAGCTTGCTTGCAATTGAAAGCATAGGCAAGGACACACTTCTTAAGCCCTTTCTGACTCAAAGGGGAGGGGGGAGAAGGGGAAGCCACTTTCTACATAAATTCCAATGCCAGTCTTCTATGATGAAAAATTTATGTTCTGCAAGACACGTACAAAGTAAACTAGAGTAAGGGACTGTGATAAGGATGTTGCTGCCATTCTAGACTCTGGAAGATAAACCAAAAGTAAACTAGAGTAAGCTACAATCGTAAGTTTTTCATCATTGACAGCAAATATAACCCCACCAAGGCAAGAATAAACAAATAAATAAGGGCCAATCTATAGCACAAGGAAAAGACACGTACAAAGGATAGGGAAAAAATCAGCAATAAGCAAATGAGCATCCTCAATATTATCATTAGAATTAGAACTGTTATAACAGTTTGTAAAATTCTTGCCAAAGAAATATATAAAATGGCCTGATCCTACCAGGGCAGGAGTCTCTGAGATCTTAGGCACTGCTGATTTTGGAGGGGACCCATCAAACAAACGAGAACACTCTGTATAAGCAGATCCAATTCCCACTCCAGCACCAAAAGCTACAGATGCCCAGCGAGTAATAGGGCTCCCTAACGCAGCAACCAGAATAAAAAACAAATTATTAGTTAGGAAGGTCACTAAAACATTTAGGTTTTTAATTTCAATCCAATGGCAAAATTGCTCATAATACTTGAGGAAAAATCTTATAGAGTAAAGGCAGCAAGGAAATTATTGTATTGTGAAGAATTAATATAAATCCTCATTTGAGTCACTGTTAAATATATCAATTCTGCCAACAGGCCCGACACCAGAAAACTACTCTTTCAATATAACAAGAAACATCATAGACTGAGAATATATACCACTTCTTCATAAAACGAGATAAATATGACAAGACCAACAACAGTTATTCTGACTAGCCCAAACAAAAAAGTTCTAATTGTCATAAATGCAGCATTCCAAGTAAGCTCAGCCAACTTCAGAAAATGGAAATGACTCATTAAACACTTGGTAAATGGACAAGCAATTCACAGCATAGATGCTGCCATGCCCCACATATTACTTATACAGTTACCCATACACATGATTGCATTATGCTGCCGCCCACACTGATATGTGATGAGGCTGAGAAGTAGAATTATTCATGCTATTAATCTTATTACTAGAGGGGTGCTACCAAGTACCAAAAACCCCAATTACCTAATGGGCAGATACAATGACATCAAGGTCATAATGAAGACCTATTTATCTGGAAGGTTTAACAAATAGGAACAGAGCATATCTGTATCATTTAAAAAAAAAAATAACCAGATATAAAGAATCAATCGTACATACATAATTAAAGAAAACAGTTAACTAGGTAGACAACGGGTCAATTCCAAGCTTTTGTACAGTTCACTTTCCCCAGGAATAATTGGGGATCGTCATTTCTAAACTTTAGGGCCAAAGTCCAACGACGCCAAGTGTGGCAATCGTCATTTTCCCCCAAAATAGATAATGCATAACTAATCTCATCAACAATCAGCAATATATTATATATAAAGTAGACATATTCGGGGGCAGATTTAGAACCCTAAACCTCCAACATCTTTGCATTAATTTCCAGAACATTAACGCAGAAAGAAAAGCTAATCAGAGAGAACAAAAATGGACTAACTGAAAAACAAGAGACCGCCAAATGCGCCTGCTAAAGTAGAGTAGGCAAAGCGGCGAAGAGTGAGATCAAGGCAAGCGTCCCATTTGGCATCGAGGTCGTACTGTGGACGAATGACTTCTTTGTTGTCGGCCATCGAAGGAGGAGGACTCTGCAAATCTGTAATTGCTGATTTTATTCCGTTCGTCACTGTTTGCTTTGCCTGCTTCCTCTGTTTTCTACCCGCTTGTGGGTGCGAGGTTTCTCCTGACTCGATTCAACAAGCAGTAAGTATTCCTTCTCTCAAGAAAAGCTGAATTTGGGAATGGGCGGCGTTTGTAGGCAGTGTGAAGATGGGCCTGGTTAAACAACAAAATGACAAAATGGACCTCCGCTCTAAACCCACGACAGAACCTAATAAATCTCAAAAGTGCCAAAAAAAAAAAAAATGGGGGTTCATGTAGTCACAAGCAGGCATTAGAAGATGCTTTGGAGATGAGGAGAAAATTGATTTTTTCCATATTAAAAACCTTAAAATTATACAATAATCCTATTTTGCAAACTTCATCTTTTAGATAATATTGTTTTGATCGATATGTAGAAAAAATTTGAAAAATTTAATCCTTTCTATTTAATTTTTGCCACATATATTAATTTTGCATTTCATTAATTTGATCTAACTACTCTTCATAAGTGATGTTCTATCTCAAGAAGTAATTTTTCTTCTTTTCTTAGTACTAATATTATCTCAAAATCAAGTCTTAGAATCAAAGTCTATTAACAAAATCTTCTCTCACTAAGAAGTTTGGTTGGAAATTTTTAAAGGGTTGAAAATGAAATAAAAAAATTGATTCTCTTAATGAAAGTTTAGTTCATGTGTAGTTAAATGTATTACCTTTACTTGCCTTTAAGCATACTTAATTAGAAACAATTAAAATGTTCTAATTTTAGAGATTTCAACATTAATCATCATAGGCAAAAGAAGCCCTTATAAATTTTTGAAGAAAGTGAGAAATTTTACTAAAAAAAAGAAGAGTTAAATTTCTTATCAAAGCAAAGAAGAGAATGACGTTAAATTCTATATGAAGTTTCCACTAATATGGATGCCTTTCTTATAGAGATTGGAGCATGAACTCTGAAATTATCTTATTAGATTTAGTAGGAAAAGATTTTTGGCAATAGAATTTGATGCTTGAATAGCTAATTATGCCCTGAATTGAGACTAATAATAAGAGGAAGAAATTGCTTCACAAAAAAGAATAGTTTTAATGAAAGTGAAGAGTGGTCATATCAAATTAATGACATGTTAACAAATACATATGACAAAAATTAAATTAATGATAGGATTCAGTTTTCTATTCCCCCATAGAACTAGAAACTTCTCCTTTAATAGGGTGTGGTAAAATCTTAAATCATCTAAAACCAACCAATTCATTTATTAAATGAGTGGTAAAAAGAAATTTTAATTTAAGGTTAGGTTAGTGCAAGTAACTTTTTTCCTCAAATTCAAATTATTGCTATTTAAGCTTGTTAAGAAAGTGTTAACTACTCAAAACTAAATCTAACTACCAAGAATCCTTTCACTTCTCACTTCTTTCATCTCCTTTCCTTACAAAATTAGATTGTAGCTTATGCTATCTCTTTTTTAGATAATTCCATTTTACCCCTTAAAATTAACTTTGTCTTTATAGAACTTCTAGTAAATATCTTGATTCATTAACCACTCCAACTTGGTTTTCCTTCCCACTAATCTAGAAATGGCAATGAAAAGAAATGCTTTTGATATAGGTTTATAAGATAAGATTCCAATACCAAAACATAGATATATAAGAATGCCATATAGTTTACTAGTTAGTTAATTACTTCCATAAAATCATTTATTCATCTTATTAAACCTTTCCTAAAGCTTATTTATGCAAGTTTCAATTACCCACTTCCTTAATCAACTACCATAATCTCTTAAATATTTCACCATCGACTATACTACAAATTCCATAAACATAAGAGTAGAATCCAAAATTACCCACCTAAATCTAGCTTAAATTGATTGAAATGGTTAGAATCAAGTTTATAGTTGCAACTGGTTATATAGGAGTGACAAAAACTAAAACTCGAAGTTAGTGGTTCAATTAAAATTTAGGACTAAACCACATTAAACTAACCCATACTCACTACATTATCATGATTATAATATAATAAAAATTTTAAATATTTTTATGACAATGACATTCATGGTATCCATTTTTTTCAAAATATACTAAACAATTATTACAATTAGAGCATGTGTATGCTCTCACACAAATTTGTTGGAAAATAACTCGAACCAATTAAATATCTAAAAAAAAATCTAATCATGCTCTATAGCATGTGTATACCTAAACAATTATCAATAAAATGAATGTGTAATTAAACTCCATACCTAAGTATAATTTGATATTCTTGATAATGACTTTGATGTATTCTCTGATCATAAAGTATTTGTATATCTTAAATCCATTCAACTTCCTTAAATATAAAAGGATAAAAAGAGGGTGGTAAAGCATTAAGAATAAGTTACCTAATTCTCATACCTTCATATATATTACAAGCCTTATATTTCAATGAGGTAACCACAAATATATATAAGATAAGACTTGAAAATTCTCTTTAATAGGTCTATCATTTTATTTAAAAAGACCTAAGTATAAATGCCTGTAAAACAAAACATCTATATAGGCTTAAGCATCCAAATAGGTTTCAATCATAATATGATTATCAACTTAAGTCTAACTTAATACTATAGATTATTTATGCATTTGCTAATCCATCATAGAAAAGGATAAATGCCCACAAATCAAAATATCCATATAAAGTAAAGCATCTAAATAAGGTCTAATTCCAATATGATCACCAACTTGGGTCATATTATGTAAACTTGCTTATCATAGAAAATCCAAGAATAAATACCCATAAAACAAAACATCCATATAAGGCTAAATGTTTAAATAAGTGCTAATTATAATATAATCATTAACTTAAGTCTAATTTAATACTCTATATTTTTGTCCTTTATTCATCCAAGCCCATAAATTATAACTGATTACACTAGTCGACAAAATAATTCTATCCAAACTCTTATTAATAACATGTATAATTAATTAAACAAATCAATTCTTACATTTTAGGAATTTATGAAACTTTATCTCCCTAATCACACACTTTCAACTAATGAGATTAGAATTAACCAATTCATTCAGTCATACTAACTGAATATTATATATTAGTTCATTAAAGAATTTTACTATCATAAACTACATACACATTTCTAAGGAATTGATGCGATCCTAGAGGAGGCAACCACAAAGAACTAATTAAGAGAATCAAAGAAAAGCTTTAATGGTTAATTCAAAAAGTTGTGCTTGAAAAGAAAGCATAGAACTTGGGAAAGACCTTATAATCAGCCTATGATTATGTAATTTTAAAGGAGGTCAATCACATTGAACTGAGCTTGGAAAAGATTATTTAAGTGCATTTGAATTTTGCCACATCATCACCAAGTTGACACTACATCACCACCATGTCATTAAGGAGTTGACGCCACATCAGCGTCATATCAACGCCACATCAATTGTAATCCACATCATTAACACATCATCAAGGAAATGATATCATATCAATGTCACATTATCCATAATCTTAATTAGTGTCGCTTCAACCCATTTTACTATTATTTGCTATTTTGGACTTTTACATAACATCTAAGTTTTTAGTTTATGTTTATTTTTGTTAAATCAATTTAAAGAATTTTAGGCCTATTTGGTGTCATTTAAGCTAATTTTTCAATTGAAATTTTAGAAAGGTATATAAGGAGACTTATTCCTTATACTAAATTAGATTTTGACTTTTGATATTATTGTAATCCAATTACTTATAAGGGCTTATAAGGATTTTCTCCCTAAGTTCTTATAAGAACTTGAACACTTATCAAAAGAGATCTAACCTTTATGGTGTCAATTTGATCTCTTATTACTTTCAATCTTTTTCTTTTTTCTAAAGAATGGCAAGAATATCCTTCTTTTTCTTTCATTGCATCTGAATCTAATCAACCAAGGCAACTCATTGAATGGATGCAATCAACATGTTACATTATCATAATTTCTACTTAAACTATAAATTTCATGCTACTTATGTACTTTTTTCTATCCACACATCTTTTATTCTAGAATAAGAGTAGCAACAAGCCTTCTTATCGCTTATATGCAATATTTTGAATTCAAACTTAAGACATTAAAGAGAGAAAGCCCTAAAGACAATATTAATACAATTGATTAACTCACCTTAGGTGATAATAATTAACACTTCAAAATGATAATGATTGGCATACCTAAAACCATTAAACTTAGAATTGGCAATTCAAAATGACAATGATTGACTCATCCTAAAGTAAACAAGTTCTTATTAATATTTCTCCTACCTACACTATCAAAAATAAGTTTTAAAAATGTGTATCTTAGACTATTTATAGGATTGGTGATCTAAAATGACAATGATTAACTCACCCTAAAGTAAATAAGTTTTTATTAACCTTTTTCCTATTCATATTGTGAAAAAAATAATAATCCAACTTATTTAACTTATATTATTTGCTAACTTTCAATATAAATTGTAAAGTGTATCATTACCTCTCTAGCACCTTAACCAAATTATTTTCTGAGCGCACTATATCAACTAAATTTAACTTAGCAAATCTTATTAGTTTATCAACTTTAAAAGTAGTGTCCTTGATGTGTATTTTAATAAAAGACAATGAATGTGACTAAAATGAAAAAAACATAATTGTGGGGTGATTAATATGCATTTCTCATATCAAAGTTAATTACTAAACTTACTTTAATACGTAGTAAGGGTGAGTTTAGGTCAGAACTAATAAAATACCAGACAATTGGTGAAAACATAAGCAAATAATGGGAGGTTTTTAAAAGCAATTTAAAATGAAATAATTGAAAACAAAATTAAAAAACAAAAATGCCAGAATATGAGAGTTAATTCCAAAAGGAATTAAACTTTAATTTTTAGATTTTTAATAAACATCCAATAGATTTTACTATTAATTATTTACTTGGAACATACTCCTAAGATAGTTATAATTAAGTTTCTATGGTTAATTAATTAAGATAATTTTCAAACTAATCTCTTACTACTTATTCAATCCAAAATAAGCATTATGAATCTAAACAATAATAACATTAAGTAATTAGAATAAGGTTAATACTGAATTAACAATTTTACAAGTGAAAATAACTAATTCATCCTTTATTTTTCTTATATAATTGATGATTTACCTAAGGCTCAAATCATTAAAGCTTAATTGTTACTAATTAAAATTAATCATAACTAACTTACATGCGAGAATTAATTATAATTGATCATTTGGTTATAGACTATAGCAAATAATCAATTAACTAATCATAATTAACAAATTATCTAAATAATCATCCATAATAAGAGTAAAAAAATAATAAATAATTAAATTAAAAGTAAAATTAGGATCAAGGAATCAAAATCAAACCCAATTGGAGTACTAATCCCTTAAACTATTTGGAGAAATTAACCTTCATGGTGG
This sequence comes from Sindora glabra, assembly GCA_020226215.1. NCBI lineage: Eukaryota > Viridiplantae > Streptophyta > Magnoliopsida > Fabales > Fabaceae > Sindora > Sindora glabra. Next base: position 73,306,173 of record CM035226.1, on the reverse strand, counting down.
TTTACAAGAGAAAGCATGAAAGCAAGAGATGTTGTCTATTATTTAAATGCTATCTCTAGAGGCAAAAAAACCCTATCAATCTAATCTCTCCTTAAGAAAGCCTTATTAGGATAAGTTGGGATAAATCTTAAGTTACAATGAATTAAGCCTTGCTGAATTTGAAATTTAATCATTTATTACAATAAAATCTTGTAGCTAGGTTAACTCCAAGCCACTATTTGACAATCAAAATGGCATACTTCCATTAATTTTAAAATATAAAAATTGCTAAGATAGAACTAAGCTAACTTTTGGCCTTAGTTTGACATCATTTTGACCCCTAGAGCTCTATATATGGTTAAAAATTTAAGACTAGGTTGCTTATTGTCTAAATGTTACCTTTGGAGGCATAAAACCCTATTAATCCAATCCCTTTGCAAGAAAACATTGTTAGGATTAGTTAGGATGACTTTTAAGGTACAATAAATTGATCCTTGCTTAATTTGGAAGCCCATAACCTATTTTATGAACTAAGACATCTAATAGTTTACTATAGTAAAATCTTATAGCTAGGTTAATCTCCAACCACTATTTGACCATTAAAATGGCATAATTTCGCTAATATTAAAATATAAAAGTTGCTAGATGGGCCTAAGTTGACATTTGACTTTAGTTTGACATCATTTTGAACCCTAGAGCTCCAAATATGACTAAAAAATTAAGACTAGGTTAGGTTGGATAGCAAAATTACTTCATTTTCTTAGCAAAATTCGAAGCTTTAGATGACAAAATTGGACTTTGGCTTTAAAATGAGGTTTTTAAAGATGTTGCTTAACTTTCCAAACTTATAAAGATCATCTCAATCAAACCTCTAAAACTCAAGTTATTGCCTAAAGTTGAAATAGTTTTAAAATCTAGTATTAACCAAATAATTCAACCATATTCTAAAATCATGATCCAATTATAAAACAAGATCAATTTACTAAATTAAGCATATGCAACACCTTCAGGCCATAATATAGGAAATAATATATAAAATATTTTATGTATCAATGACTGCAATGAAAAACTCAATATTAATGATAAAGCAAAATAATTTCTCATAAAAATTTGTAAAGCTAAATGCACTCGCAAAAAATTTATTATGTTAAAATATGTACTAATTACTTATTTTGTCTTTATGACTTATACATAGTCATTCCATTGTTAATTGAAAAAAAAATAAAATTTACTATAAATTAAAGTTAAAATAAATAAAACTTACATATCTTTATGCGAAAATTAACATTTGCCATTTTCCATTTGGACTAAAAAACTATTCCTTTTTATATTAACATAAAGATTTATATATGCTATTAGTCTCCCTAATATTCATTTTAAGCAAATTGGGTTCCTCTTAAAATGAAAAACTTATTTTTTCCTTTTAAAAACTAAATCAACCTATAATTAGTCCAGTCCATCAAATTTCAAACAAATTTACCAATGTGGAAGATGAAAGTCTAATGTGGCAAATTTGTCTAGTACACATCAACATAAATTCTTACTTGTATGTATTAAAGGACATGGAATTAGTATAATTAGGCAAAGCAAAAATTAAGACTTAGTGGTTTTACAAATTTATGGATTTGCATTATGGTTTGATAATGAAATGAATAAGTTTATTTGATATTTTGGCACATGTGTTTATGCATATTATATAGTATTTAATTTATTCTTGGATTAACATGCCAGTTGAAGCATTGGTTTATATATATTTTCATATGTTGATATTGTTGTCACTCAGAATTGAAGTGTTAGTAGAGGTACTTGTTTATTTTGTGATAAATTATGCAATAACTAAGTTTTGATGATGATAAGGGTGATGATGTACATATTATGACCTTATGCATTGAATCTACATGCTTTCTTATGAGAGATAAGATTGAATTAAAGAAAAAAGAATAAGCTTATGAGGGATAAGGATGGATAGTAGTTATAAATAGATTTATTTACCTTTTTTTCTTTTACACTCTATTAATTGTTATTAAAATATTATGGTTGGATTATTTGAATTATAGAAATAAAGACATAAGTACATGTGGATGTTTTAGTGTCATTAATGATTTTGATTTGTTAAATATGTGGAATATGAATTAAGGTTATGGAGAGTAATCCGATTGTAAGACTGTGCTTATTTCTAACTTATTTCTTGTGATTACTTATTTTCTCATAATGAATTATTATATAAACCTTTCTATGATTGAATAATGTGCTAATAAGTGATAAGACTATAATAGGGTGCTATGTGATGTACCAAGGCCTAGTATTGTTAAAAAAGGTAGAATAAAATCTTCCATGTACTTCAAACATATCCTTTCTAAGACAAAACATGGTTAATCTTCTTGAGGTTTAATTATAAGATGTAAACAAATATGTTATTAAATTGTTATCTTTCTTTAATTAGCCATTCACTAGGTTTCTTTGAAACTCACTCTACTTTCTTTTTTTCTTTTCTTCAGGGATTTTCCCATTGGTACTCAGTTACTATTAGATGGGTTAGAAGTGGACCTATTTGAGAACCCTAGCATTGAGGTAAAACTTGAGACAATTAGATTGGATAACTATGAGTACAAATTATTGCATGAAGGATAGTATCTCATTTATAAATAAATTTGACATTTGTACTACCTTAAAGGTAAAGCATCATTGCATATAATATATTGCATCACTCATACATTAGTAAGGTTAGTAAGTGATTGCTTATAGCAAATTTCTATATTAGTCATATGTCTTAGGATAGCTCATAATAGATGCACTAAACTAATAATAGTAGATAAAATAAGAAAAGGTCCAAGTATAATAATTAAGGTAAGAGTGAAGGTGAAAATTATATATTTACTTCCATTTAATATGAAATATCCCAAAGTAAATGTAGGCTACTCTAAAAGAAAAATTAGACTAACTTATATACCTATATTGTACAAGGAACAAGTTAGCCTAACTAAGCCTTATATCAAATGTTTTTTGTAAGGATATATACCAACACAATTCTATGTTCGATTAATTATAACTATAGCCCTTTATTTGTAAGTCTATGAAATACCCATGATTATAAATAATTATAATTTTTAATTGCTACTTTGCCTATAAGGTTAAAGAGAAGTCCTTAAAAAGGTAACCCATCTATTATGGTGGAAGTAATAATGGCAAATAAACTTGGGTATTTGATAAATAAAATCACAAAAGGAGTAAGTTTAGGAGTTTAATGAGTTCACATTCAGCATAAATAATTAAATTTATGAGGTTATAATTTGAGAATAACATTAAATTAATTATAAGATAAATGAATTCCTATATGGACTTATTGAAATATAACCAATTATTGTTAGTATGTGTCCTAAGAGCCAATCATAGAGATGATTGCAATATTATACAATGTATTACGTTTCATTTTGGCAATATAATTATTATATTTTATTTTATTTTATTTTGCATAAATTATAACTTAAATATAATAATTATCCTTGGAATAGATTTGCTATTCCTAAAATACCCCTAGTCAAGTATTATTATGAAAAGGATAGTAATAATACATCGAGACTAGCATATATAATGACTGATGATTATGAATCATGGATATGTGATATCAAGTCAATACATGAGTACATTGTTAGTGAATAATGTACTAGATTGACCTACTGTAAGAATGTTGCATGGATAAACGTCTCATTAATTATTCTCATATGATCACAAATGCACATAGTCCTTTAACCTGAAATCACTACAGTTCCCTACATGAGGAGTTACTCACTTTGATGTCATCCTATATCACTTTTAATTGAGATGACGAGTAGGACGTTGATTGGGTGTGTCACAAATCATACAGAGGGAAGTAAGTGATGTAGATGGGATTTTGTTACTCTTGTATAAAAGAGAAATATCATTGGGCCCTTAATTGAGTGAGACTTAGAAATGCATGACCATGCTCAATTGGATCAATATGTGATATTAATCATTTGTTTTAAGTCTACTCAGTATCAAGAAATATAAATTGAACATTGACGAAGATGACACACTCTATGCCTCTGTTCGATTTGGATATAATTACAAAAGGAATTATGATGCAAAATGTTAATTATATATTAGGTAGATGTCAAATCATAAACATTCTTACTACTTGAGTGGCAGTGATGTATTGCTAGATACCGCTCACTGTTTATAGCAAAAAATGAGTCATTATCAATATAGTAAGAACCTACAAGGTCACACAAAAAGAGTAGGAATGAGACAATAATTAATTAGGTTTTAGTTAGACTAAAATTCAATTAATTGGACTTATTTTCATGCATATATATATTATTAAGATAATATATATTTATTCACGTAATATACATATTATATATTATGTGATATTATTTGATATTCAAGTAATATGAGATAATTACATTATTAGATATTAGATCATTATATTATAAGATAATATTATTATTATCTAATATTAGATAATTAATAGATAAGTCCTATCTCTCCTCACTCTTTCTAAGATAAGGATAAGGTGTTAGTTATTTAGTGTGATTAGGATTTTTGAAGTATTATCCTAATGGGACTAGGATTGTGATATGCCTTAGTTCTATAAAAGGGACTTAAAGGCAGCACTTTAATACATGCACATTGGCTTCAATCAAACCCTAAATCACTTTAGAAAATGTCCAAACTCAATCCTAATGAGAGAAATGAATCCAGTAGCTTCGTGGAGGGGAGAAGTCGTTGTTCACTTCATATGGATACCATAGAGACACTGTACCTTTCGGTTGGCATTCGATTCATCTCGGTCTCTTAAGGATTCATTTAGAAAGAACACAAGCATAAATAAGGTAAAAATCCTAATACTGGTTTATGACTTTTGCATAGATCCTAGGAAAGTTTTGGATCAAAATTTTAAAATTTCGCTGCGTATGTTAATCTGAATCCCAACAATTATAACTACAAGCATAAGTATCATAGGAAATGCAACCTAATTATCAATCATAATACCAAAGCCTACCAAAGGTGGTAGCATAATATCTTTACAAAATATTATTCAATAAATCACATGAAATAAGTACCTTTCCTTGTGACTCTCAATTATCCTTATCCTTTTACAAATCTAACATTATCTTTCCAAGGTTAATTTTATCTTTTTACAAGCATACGAATCCAGTGCATAAGCTTTAACATAAGCATGGTTCACCCCTTATCATCATTATTTCATGGTCATGGAACACATTTATATAGATTTAAAAAGTCCCAATCTAGTTGGTTTTACAAAAGAGATCAATCAAATTTAATCTTTAAAACACCAATCATAATATGAATTCACTAGTTTGATCATTATTATACCTCTTTGCATAACTTTATCATGTTTACTTATTATATAACATAGGCACATATATTCATTTTGTTTTTATTGATTCATATCAAGATCACCCGTACTTATCCATACATATAAGAAGGTATAATATAGTTAAAATCCTTGGAATGTATAAGTTTTTAGAATGAAAACATGGCATAATCGATTATATAATGGATTACATGGGCCTAGAAGACAAATCCTTATCTATAATCATTTATATAGTCAATTATGCAAGTTCAAAAAGTAAATTTTACTTTATAATCAATTATATAGATCTAGAAAGTAAATCTTTAGGTTATAATTAATTATATAGATATAGAGAATAATTTATTAGATATAATTAATTATATAGTCAATTATATAAGCCTAAAAAGTATTTTTTTAGGTATAATTGATTATATGGAGAATTTCTATAGATTCATTGCAAAAAGCATTGTTTATCCAAAAAAACTTAACAAAAATCTCACTTACAAACTTAAATATTTCTACCAAACCATCACAACTCATAAAAGCTAAGTTATAATAACATGTTCCTTCATAATACTCTTAAATTTCAAGCTAAACCATAAATGCTACTGTAAGTTGAAGGGAGAAGGATTGATGAGGATTTCGTGTTAAATTGAGCTGCCACACACCAAATGAAGGATTTCTCACACTAGGCACCATTTCTTTTAAACCTAAATCATCTATACCCAACTAAATAATTAACATTTCATTTATGGCAAAGAGATTTAACAATGAAGCCTTTTAGGGTAAGGAAGAGTAAGAAATTCTTAACTTGATAGGTTAATTAATGAGAAAGAAGATTGAGTTAAAGAAGATAAAGGGAGTGACTTTAGAGAATAAGTAAAGGGTGTTATTTAAGGAAACAAAAAAGGAAGAGAAGTAGGGAGGCTATATTTAAAATAAGGTGGTAGCAAGGGTAAAATTGAAAATAATACTGTAGGATTTCTCCAAATTCTCATATTTAATTTATCCTATAACATAAGACAAATGCATAATTTTAAGAAGTTATTTTCATATATTCTTGTCATGTCCTAATCTTTCATGTGTGATTAGTGTATGAGGTCACCTACAAATAACTTCCCATTGGCTTCACTTTTTGACAATGTAGACTTTGACTCAATAAAAATTTCTTCATTTTTGTAATAATTAGTATTCGACACCATTTTCAAAATAATTGGATAAAGTCTACTTTGTTTTGACATTTCTAGAAGGTCATACTCCTTAAAATATAAAATATATGACTTAAATGACAAACCACCAAAAACCATGCATGAAAATAAACTAAATTGATATAATATCTATATGGATATAACTACACTTAAACTCTATTCTAGTTATCCAATTCTCTTAATATGGTGTCTTTGATCTCTATAAGAACAGCATAACTTGCTAGTCTAGCTTTCCCTTGAAAATATTGGAAAAATAAAATAGTGAGTTACGAGAACTCAATAAGTGTATCTCTATTAAAATTTAGCAATGATAACTATGGTTTTCAAATGATTAAGGAGGGTGAAAATAATGCATCAAGGAAACTAATTCACTTCTTGGACTTACTAGCCCATAGTGCTAAGCTTACTTGCCTTATACCTTTATCTTTGTTTATTTCAAATTATTTATTCTATTCGACTATGAAATCATCAATAAATATATAAAAGACTTTGCAACCACAACAATGAATTTATACAAACATGTACACAAGAAAACTCTTCATAAGTATATAATCCTAAAGGCTTTTGAATAAGGCTATTCCACACTATTCATATCATATTTTCACAAGAAATAGTCAATATGCTTATGCACATACTAATACATTTATCCATTTCCATAAGAACATAATACACCAAAAATTCATGGAAATGATAGATAACAATATAAAAAAAATAATAAACCTCTTTTTGAATCACAGGTCATTCATACTTATGCCTTCACAAACCCATCTTTGTCCATCAAGTTTTTACTTTGTTCCTTCACAAATGGTTTAATGTATCCAATTTTCATATATCACATCCCTTTATCACAATCCATATATCAAATGCATGTCCTTTTAATAATGAATCTTATACATGAATTACAATTCATAATTTATCACAATAATTAATTTTCAAACATAATAATGATATCAAGCAATAAAAATATCATGCCTCCTTACATGGCCTTAATTATTCACTTAACAAAAATTATACACTTTACATATATAAACATGAATTGATGTATTAGAGAATATGCAACAACATTACCATGCCTCTATTGCATGTCCATAAATATCCTTCCATTTATTATGTTTCAGACTAAAAAAGCATAACAAAAATTTTAAAATTACTCTGAAAGCCACCAATGATTTAAGCAAAATAAGCATGAACCAGTGGAAGATATATACCTTTAATGCATGATTTTGAATTGATATGGATTGAATTATAAACAAAAGTTCAATTTGCTTTTGTTTTCATGTACATATATTTAATCAACACTCATAAATGCATAAATGTCGTGGATGATTAACAAATGGTTATCAAAACATGAATGCTATTAAAAGTTAATATCTTTAAGGTATCCACACGAATGCTCAAAGACTTTAATCTAATCAGATGGAATTTCTCTCCTTATGATGTAATGCACGCTACTAAGGTTTTTTGTGTTCTAGTTCTAATTATATTTTTAAAAAAGAATTAGTTTTAATATTTATAATATTATATATATAAGTAAATTTTAAAAGTAGCAAGAATATCTCTATTTTAATCAAGATATATATCCTTCTTAATTTAAATGATTTATTGATCATCATTGTATCTTGTTTTTAAAATTAATTATATTTTATCTCATAGATAAAATATATATGAATAATTATTTGACTAATTTATTTTATTTCATAAGTAAAATATTTAATTTGATCCTAAACTAGAATTCATGTTAAGTAAAAAGATAATTGGGCTTTGATTATTAATTAGGACTAAACTTGACTAGTTATTAATATGCCCATTTAGTGTTCTAGTGAAGCCCAATCAAATTGACTTTTTCTTAATTAGAATCTCTAGTCTAACCAAAAGTTCTAAATTACACTAAAACCCTAATATTTGATTCGTTCTTTGTGTATGACCTTGTAGGTTCTCATAACATTATTAGTGATCCTAAATCCTATTTTAGTATCATAGATAATGAATAATATCTAGCAATACATTATTACCACCTAAGTAATAAGAATTATTAATGATTTTACATGACCTTTCTTTGATTAATATTCCATGTAGTTTAATCTTATTTGCCCTGGTGACAAGTGCACAAATACACCTAAATTCTATGTGTTTCATCACTTATTTACTTAGTATTTTGTGCAAATTGATTGAAAAGGATACTTAGATGTTCTATATTTTGTTTTCAGGTCTTGAAATGACACATATGAGCATTAGAAAAGGATCCGGAAGCAAAACCATTCAAATTGTGAAGAATTGAAGCAAAATTTGTTCACTCAGAAAAGAACACGGGGTATGGGAACCCCGTGTTTATGGCCGTATTTCATTCTGGACTACTTCGAGACTTCACTGAGCTGCTCAGAGAAAAACACGGGGTTGAACACGGGACGTGTACTACCTCGTGTATCTTACTGCCATTCGCTTCTAAGGTAAACACGGGGAGTGTCACACCCTGTGCAACTTGCTGATCAGTCTTCGTTGAAGAACACGGGGTACAACATGGGCCATGTACTACCCCGTGTACATTACTGCTTGGCACTTCGCTGAGAAACACGGGGCGTGTTGCACAACGTGTTTCGTGCTGCTCAACTTTCGTTGAAGAACACGAGGTACAACACGGGTCGTGTTGACCCCCGTGTACATCACCAATATAAGTTTTGCGCGAAATTTTGAAAAGGGAGACGAAGGAGAGGAGGAAAAATTGAGAATTAACAAGGAGAGCTGCTGGGAGAAACCCTAGGGGAGATTCAAATTAACCAAGGGCATCATCTAGCGTGGATTCAAGCAAGAAATTGAAGAATCAAGCAAGAAATTTGTAGATCTTCATGGACTGTTTGACTTCCCTCTCTGTTTTCTTGTTTTTTTATGATCTTGTAATGTTTTCACATTAAACCTTTGTGCTTAGCTTGGGTGAACTTGTTCATGGATTTATGGATTTGAATTTTATATAATCTAGCTTGATTTACTGTTGATTTATGATTTGATTATGCTGATTTGACTGGAACAAGCCAATATATCCGGAATATTGGATTTGTGTTTTGGATTAATTGATTCTAGGTTGAAATGACCAATTGATTAATCGGATCTTGCATGATCATTGGGAATATCAATTAGACTTAGGAATTAAGCTAATTGGATTCTTTTCACAGGATGAAATGTCCAAGAATGGATTCTAAGCAAAATTAATGCAACCTAGATAGTGATTACTAGAGTAATTCTGGGGCACTTAATCTCTTGGTTAGTAGCTAGTGGCCTTGCAATAAGGTATAGCTTAATTTTGGTAATCCAGCAATCTTAATTAACAGTAAACCAAGTTAGAAAAGTAAATTCATTCCATAATGACGTGTACAAGGGATCCTTAAGCTGAGTACGTTTTCATACATTGAATCAAACCTTATTTTTGATAGCTAAGCTCTATTTTACATTTCACTCTTGATTCTCAAAATCAATTGATCAGCCTAGATAATTTTACTTGAGATTTAATTAGTACTCAACCTACAATCCCTGTGGAGAACGATAATCTTTTATACTATAACTCGACTTAACCTGTGCACTTGCCGATTTCTAAGGTCACCTGGATATCCAAATTGAACTTGATCTATGGAATGTGTCACCTTCTTCATGATTCTATGTTTTTATTCCTGAGTAGACTAGCCAAGACAAATGAATCAATATCATATATTAATGCATTTAAGCATGGTCATGCATTTCATTCTCTTATTCAATCAAGGGGTCTACGAACATCATTCCTTTTACATAGGTAGGATAAAATCCATCTAGAGTACTTACATCCCTCTATATGATTTGTAGTATACCTAATTACCATTTTTTAGGCCAACCTTATTACAGATGACATTTAATAGCATCAAAGTAAATGACTCTTTATGTAGGAAACCATAATGACTTCAAGTTAAAAGGGTATATATAACATTATCACTATGAAAACCACTTATGATACTATGATCCATTTAGCATTCTTATGGTGGGTCAATCTAATATATTAGTTCTCTAGCATGTACCTATAAGTTAACTTGATATCTTATATCCATGATCGTAATTATCAATCAATATATATCCTAGTCTTAATGCATTATTGTTATTCTAGTTAACAATAATGCTTGAATAAGGATATTTTAGGAATAACTTAAATTATTCTAGGGATAATGATTATATCTATTTATATTACATGGATACAACATTAAACATAATAATCAACTGAATACCTTTATTTATATATATGAAAAACCTAATAAATTATATATAAATTCAATAATCTTATGATTGGCTATTAGAGCATATATTAATAATCTCCTACTTGCACTAGAGCTAGTCATATATCATGCTTTTGTTAGGCTAGAAGCTTTGTCAATAGGTTGGCAATATTATCGTGTATTAGTACTTTGCATATCTTGACATCTCCTTTGTCAATGATTTCATGAATGAGATGGAAATGCTAAAGTATATGCTTGGATCATTGGTAAGATCTAGATTCCTTAACTTGTGCAATGGCGCTATTATTATCACAATAGAAGTTGATTAGGTTTCAAATAGTAGGAATAATGCCAAGTTTAGTGATTAACTTCTTAATCCAAATAGCTTCTTTAGCTATATTAGAGGTAGCAATATACTTAGCCTATGTGGTAAAATTAACTATCACTTCTTGATTTAAACTTTTCTATCTAATAGCACCATTATTTAGACAAAAGACATAACATAATTGTGATCTATAATCATTTTTATTAGATTGGAAATTGGCATCAATGTAACCCTTTACAACTAGTTCCTCTTCATCACCATATATTAAAAATGAATCATTAGTTCTTCTCAAGTACTTAAGGATATTCTTAACAGTAATCCAATGACTCTCACCAAAATTTAACTAGTACCTGCTTATTATGCTTAAAGCATATGAAACATCCAGACGAGTACAAAGCATGACATATATAATAAATCTAAATGCTGATGCATATGGAATCTTATTCATGCGATTTTTCTTATCTTATGTATGGGACACTAAGCCTTGGGTAAGTTTATACCATGTGACATAGGTAAGAATCCTTTTTTGGACTTTTATGTGTTAAATTATTTCAGCACATTGTCGATATAATTATTTTCTTGACTAAAGCATACATTAATAATCTCAATATAAGTATTTTTACATGTTGAACTATTTCAACTTTGTCTAAGTATTTCATTGAAAAATAATTCCCTAACTAAGTCTTTATAGCCTATAGGGTAGGGATATCATTTTTTATGAGTTCACACACTTTGGTACATATAAGAAAACCACATCCGATATCTAATATTAAGATATAGTAGTAGATACATTAATTTCTATAACGAAAACACCTAAAGTAAAAGTCCCACAAGATTCTTCTTTTTGAGACCTTTTAGGTAAACTTTACAATTCCTTTTCTATTGTGTAGTCTCACCACAATGGAAACATTTCCTTTCCTTAGCCACACCACTTTTAGGTTTTAGTTAAAAGGACTTTACCTTTAGAGTTTGAATCCTTTTTGTTTTTACCCTTACCCTTGCCATTTCTTTTTTGAACCATCATTATGATATTGGGCTTTGTCTTTTGCAAATTTTATTTAGCAATCCTCAACATGCTTAATAATTCTAGCATTATTTTATCAATTTTATTCATGTTATAATTCAAGACAAATTGACTATATCTTTAAGGTAATGATTGTAGAACTACATCTATAGGTAACTCTTGCTTAATGGAGAACCTAGTTTCTCAAGGTTCTTAATATACTCAATCACATTGAGTACACAAGGCCTAACATGATTTCCTTCTACTAGTTTGCATTGAAAAAATGCTTTAGAGATGTCATACCTCTTATTTCGATCTTGTCCTTGATAAAGCTTCTAAAGGTGTTCCAACATGTCATAGGCTTTCATGTTCTCATATTGCTTCTGAAGCTTTAAGTCTATGGTAGCTAACATGTGATAATGATGTCCAATGCATCATTATGATGTTTCTTGATATGCATGTTATAATGCACCAAAATTAAATTAAAACTAGTGTGTTGAAAATATAATGTTATATGGTGGAACAACTAAGTCATACCCTTAGTGACCCTTTTAATTTTATCTTTCTTAAATGGTTTTCTAACAATATATATACACAATTGTTACTTATTGATGCAAATAAAATGAGAGAAATTAGTGCAAAAAATATGTAATGTAATGAAATAGAATGATGAAACATAAATAGAATTTAGTATATTGTATGGACAAAATGCAAAATGAAAATTATATAGAATTGGAGGGATTTGGTTGCATGAAATTAAAATGATAAAAATAAGATAAACAAACACAAAATATAGGTAAAACAGCAAGTAAAAAAAGGAATTCAATATACAAAAATAGCCAATTCAAGGATATGATAGCCCTTAATGTAGATTAATCCTAGATCATAAAATATTTGATTATTCCAATTGATTTTTCAAATTTGGATTACCTAGAACCCTGGCAATAATTTGTGAATCCTATGCTAGACTACTATTTAGAGTTTAGTCAATTAAGATTAGTTAAATTAAGCAACCACTATAAGACCAAAACTAGATCGAAATTAACTTAAGGATAGAATTCAGTTGATTTAGGAAATTAAATCACATACCATTGAAGCAATCCCCTAATCCTCTATCCTAACATGTAGAACAATGATTAACTAACCACAATTTCACATTCAAATAACAAAAGAATAGAAATCATGAAATGATGCACCAATTATACTAAATTAACACTTAATTCAAGTAATCTCAATAATTCAGCATGAACAATGAGAGAAAGAGGAAAATCAATAGGAGGAAATCAATATTACTAATCAAGATATCATAATCCTTGAAGATAAGAGCTTCATAATCCTTGAATCAACCAAGAGTCTTTAGCCTTTCATGGCTTGAAAACAAGAAAAGAGATAAAGAAAAGCTATATTGTTGAGTCTCTATAAAAGTCTCAAGTCTAATGAATTTCTCCCCTATTTATTTGACCTATTGGCCTAGGATTGTATAACTCTTAGGATTACAATAATAAGGCCTTTCTAGTTTTTATAAGCCCGGACCCATTTGTTATAAGTCAATTAAATCCATTAGATAAATCAGTGAATTCTTACAGGTCTAACTTCCAACTAGATTTTGACCATAAAATCAATGTAATTTGGGAAACCTATAAACATCAAACTTGTAGGTCTATGTCTTATGATAATTTAGGTGATAGTTTTAGGTTAATTGGACCACTATAGGTCTAGATATGACCCAAATATGGAAATAGGTTCAACTAGAACAAAGACACGACCTCATCTTTTCTGTCACATATTACCTTTAAAATGCCTAAATTAGGCTTGGACCAAAATATAAAAGTTATAGTTCTCTCTTTTAGATTTTCATAAATATAAAGTTTGCCTCAATTTGACATCTAGAGCCTAAGACATGACTGAAAATAGAAATAATATCAAAATCTAATATTCATCGAATAAATTCACAATATTGTAAAATTGATCACAATTCATAAAATAAGGCCTAATTAGTAAAATTAAACAAATGTAATACCTAAGAGACTTAAAATAGAAAAAAATAAAATAATAAATATTTTACTCATCATTTCTCATAACATCTTTTTTAGAATAAGAGACATTAGCTTTAGGTAGTTAAGGGATGGGACTCTTTATGACTTATAACTTTTGCTCTTGTTTAAGGACTATTCTCAAATTCTTATACCAATCTAGGAAATTTATCCTAATCAACTTGTCCTTCTCAAGGATTGATCATAGAAATAAGTTATGTGACACATTTGTCATTAATTATCTACGATAAAAGTATATAGAATAAGTATTAATTTTTAATCATTTAATATGGTATGTTATTAAATGTTTCTCCCATTATTTTATTCAAATTAACCTTCATTATTAATATGAAAAATCACATCATTGATATTTTCTAATGGGTCAAGATCCATATTTCACTGAGTTTTAAGTTGGCTTTGGCTAATCACCTAAGATTTAGCTATTTAGGTATGCAACACTTGCTAATTGTATCATATATAACTCTTGGATTAGTTAGGGCAACAATACTTGTTTTCATCCATTTTATGAACTAAAACCCAACTTCATGCCTTTACGCCGTCAATCTTATTAAGATGGCCTAGTTAAGTTATATCTAAATTGACAATCGGATATTACAATTATCCTTTTGCATTTTACTAAGATACAAGACACTTTACTTTAGCAAACTTACCCTATTTTGATTGAGGCCTTGACAAGTACTAATTATTAAAAGGCATCATAAATTACTACTGACTCAATATTTACATTTATAGATTTAATTAATTAAATTATTTCAAATCTCACCATTATTAGGCCTTTTATTTATCCATACTATCTACATATCTTATACATTAAACAAATCATAAAAAATTGTAACATAGTATGGCCCTTTAACTACTTAGATCTTTTCAAGCAAATGAGATGATTAACTAATTAACCTAAGATATAACAACTTCTTAGGTGCTTTTTTTGGTGATCCTCATCTAACCCCATCACAGAACTAACTTTTCCAAAGGATGTTGAGAATTATTTACATTACATAAATAAAAGAAACCTTGAGTTATATTCGAGAGGAGATAGTAAAAAGAAAATGTACAATTTAGAAATAATAGAGAAAGGGATAGCATGCAAGCTGTATTTTAAAATTAACTAAAATAAAATCCAATCACATTGGTCAACGGGTCATATTATGCATTATACATTATGCCATACATAAAGGCATGCATATATCATAAGAGATAACATGAATGATTTTAAACTTTTAAAATTTTAAATCCTATTTTAATCTTTATGATTTAAAGTCAAGTTTGGATTCTAATTTCAAATTATTGCCACCAAAATTAGGTAACACAATGGTCTCACTAGCTGGTTTGTGAGTAGGGTTTAAAGGGGAAGGCCTTTCATCAAGGTGCATGGTAGAGCCCCAACTTAAAATTTGGATTTTACTTTTTGAAAATCACTAAACTTTGGTGTCCTTTTACCCATAACTGAGTCTAGAACCATTCTGGAGACAATCCAAAATAACCTAAAATAATTCCAAAATTATTCAAGCATACATATCACATATGCATTCAGTAAGCATCATACTAATTCACAATTATATATCATATACATATTAATTCAAAATCAGATAGTAATTCATACATATATGACATGAATATATATATATATGTAGAACTATAAAATGATTTATACATATCACACACACGCACACGCACACACACACACACATATTAATCCAAAACCAAAAAGCAATTCATATGTATATATATATCTTTGATAAAACCAAAATGTGAATTATATATATATCATGTATATATATTAGATTGTTCAGAAGTAGAATCAATTATATTTATCACATAAATATTCATTAAAATAGATAAGGCATATAATCTAGTTTATAGTTTTGCAAGCAGGTTTGATACCATTATTAAGTTTTGGATCAAAAAAGCATAATGAAAAATTTTAAATTATTCCAAAACTGATTGGTGTGGATTGAATCATAAACATAAATTCAATTTTCTTCTAATTTCACATATACACATTTAACTAACACTTATAAATGCACAAACATCACAGATGATCAATAAATGATTGTCAAAATACAAATGCCACTAAAAGCTAGTGTCTCTAAGGTATCTATACAATGCTCAAAGACTTTAATTTGATCATATGGGATTTCTCTCCTCATTATGTAGTGCTAGCTACTAAGGTTGTTTTATATTTTGGTTATGATTATATCTTTTTTGAAAAGAACTAATCTTGATATTCACAATGTTAAATATATATAATTAGGTTTTAAAAGCAGCAAGAATATATCCATTTTATCATGATATATATCCTTCTTGATTTAAACAATTTATTAATAATTATCATATCTTATTTTTAAAACTAATATATTTTATCTTATAGATAAAATATATCTGAATAATTATTTGATTGATTTTATTTTATTTTATTTCACAAATAAAATATTTAATTCAATCTTAAACTACAATTCACTATAAGTAAAAAGATAATTAGGCTTTGATTATTAAGCAGGTCTAAACTTGACTAGTTATTAATTTCCCTATTTTATTGTTCCTAAATATAACTCAATCATATTGTATTATTACTTAGTGAAGCCCAATTAGATTAATCCTTTCTTAATTAAAATCTCTAATCTACCTAAAAGATCCTAACTACACTAAAATCCTATCATTTGATTCATTCTTTATGTGTGACTCTCTAAGTTCTTATAATATTGGTAGTAATCTTAAAATCTTATTTTAGTATCATAGATAATGAGTGATATCTAACAATACCTTATTACCACTAAGTAATAAGAATTGTCAATGATTTAACACAACCTTTTTGTGATTAATGTTCTATGTAATTTAGTCCTTTTTTATCTTGGATATCTAGATTAAACTTGAGACATGGAATGTGTTACCTTCTTTATAATTCAATCTATGTATTTCCTAATTCTTAAGTAGATTAACTAAGATAAAAGAATCAATATGTTATATTAATCCATTTAAGCAAGGTCATATATTTAATAGTCTCATTTGACCAAGAGGCCTACAAATATCACTTCTCCTACATAGGAGGGACAAAACACTATCTAGATCATTCACGTTCCTTTTCATGATTCATAATACATAAAATTGCCATCTTTTAGGCTAACCTTATTACAGGTAACATTTGATGGCATTAAAGTAAATGACTGCTTATTTAGTGACTTTATGCTAAAGGATCATATATAATATTTTCACTATGAGAACTACTTATAACATTATGATCCATGTAGTAATCTTATGGTGGATTAGTCTAGTACATTAGTTCTCTAACATGTATCTATGTATTAACTTGATATCTTATATCTATAATTGTAATCATTAGTCTATATATATACTAGTCTTAATACATTATTGTTATCCTAGTTAATAATATTACTTGACTATAGATATTTTAGGAACAATTTAATTTATTCCAGGGATCATTATTTTTTTTTATATTACGTAGATATAACATTAAAAATAATAATTAAATAAATGCCTTTATTTATATATAAAAAAAACTTAATACATCTTATGCAAATTTAGTCATCCTCTGATTAGTTATTAGAGCATACACCAACACCATCAACAATTATCCTAGTTACATAAGGACTTCAAATCAATATCGTAGATTAATTAATAGCATCACTATGCCTTCATTGCATGACATCAATGTATTTTCAACAATAACTTACATGATATATATATATTCCATTACATGTGCCATGCAATACAAATCTATTAAACTAAATATAAGATCAGTAAATGAATATAAAAGTCATTCCATATTTATAAACAAGTATGTTCATATGAATGCACAAATATAAACATACACACACATATTCATAAGAAAATATAGAGTTGAAGATATTAAACTTTAATAAGGTGTGCACTCATTTTTAAAAAAGGTATACACTTACTTTTAAATATTATTTTCTTTTTAGGATTCTAAAGTATCTAACTTTGCTAACTTACTAGTTACCCATCAATCTACAAAAATAAACCAAGATCAAACTCAATTAACCATTCTTTTCTTACAATCCCTCATCTAAAAGCCTAAGATTCAACTCTAATAAACTAAATCATAAGTTTTTTTTTCATTTTACTAAAATTATCTTTAAAAATTTGAAATTTACATTTGGATTAAGGTTCTTTGGTTAAACTTTAAAACAAACAAAAATATTAAATCTTATACTTTAAATAGACTTACTTTATTCCAAGGAAGCCACCTTAGCATGATGGTAGATGGAAAGTAGTTAAATGCTAGCAAATGAAGGAGGGATAAATGCTTATTCTGCTCTTATTTTTAGTTGAAATTTATAGCTCCTTTAACCTAATGGATGCCATTAGCTAGAGAGGGAAGAGTCTGTGCAATAGCGATAAGTGGTCAAAAGTGGTAGCATGAAAAAAAGAAGAAGGACAAAGATGGAAAGAAAGAAAAATAAGGGTGTCTAAAAATTAAAAAGGGAGATAAGGGATTTTACCCCATAATTTAGGTGTAGCTTAAGCTTAAACAGAGTTAATCTTAACCACTTATATGTTATAAAGGGGTAGGCAGTAAGTTAGCTAAATAATAATAATAATTCTAACCTCTTATCCTTTATAAAATTTCTTTTCTTATTAAATAACAACTACTCATCCCTAATTTCACCATTTTATTCCCTTACCCTTTTAATTAATTTCTATAATAATTTTATAAATTTAAAACCTCAAAATGAATGTTCCAAACTTTTATAAATTTTAAAAAAATATTTAATAAAGTCTATATAAATACTTTTATAAATCTCTACATTCACAAATTTTAAATATTCCTAATTATAAAAGAGACATTATAATTAAAATTGTTCAAGGCAACCTTGGACATCACATTATTAAATAAATAAATAAAATTATATTATCATTTGATAAAATTAAATACCTAGATTTTATTATAAGGTAAAATAAATAGTATTTAAATAATTAAATATATAAATAATTATTTTATTTTTGAAAATTACTATAAAGAGGATAATCTAATAATACAATTGATTTAAAATAAGCAATTTTGGAACTTTAAATTATAAAGAAATGGTTAAAATAAATTCAACCATTACAATGCTCTATATTATTAGGTTCTCCTTTAAGAAACTATTTGATTACAATGGTCCATTTATAAATTTACACATCCACAATTTACTTAACAAGATAGTTAGATTCTCAATAATTGATATATTCTTAACAATATAATTTAATTTATCTTTGCTATAAAATTTTTAAATTAAAATTTAATTAGAAATTTACTAATTTCTAATACTATTAGGTGTAACACATTCATGCTAAGTTTCGAATTAGTAGGAGTACGTTACATGAAAAACTTACAAATTTTTCTTTGATCGAAGTTTACTCCAATTTATATATCTAAATTTTTGGTTTACTAATATCAATATATGTGAATTATCTGAATTGATTTATGAAATTTCTATTATATGTTACCAATATGAGGGTCTTAAGCATTGCCTTCACTAGCATAAAAGCAAGATCACCAAAATAATATTTATCAAGCATGTGACTTATTTTTAACCACTACAATTGTCACAGTCTAACTTTAGATGTGACCGACATAGAACTTGTTACCCTGTTTTCACTAGTCTAATTCACATTCTACGTTAACATAATATAACACATATAAGAGTTTGGGGAAATTTTTCATGCATTAAGAGAAAAACATGGTAATTTCATTTAACAAAATATAATTCAGTTACAAAATGAGTTAAACTTTTTATAATTTATTAAACTCATAGATAAGTCAACCTAACTAGCCTTAAAGAAATAGGTTTTTACTCTCATGCCATTGATCTATACACTACAAGGCTAAAATATCTACAATAAAAATATTCAATATTGCTTGAGTGATACTAAAAATTCTTTTAAGAACTCTACTCTGAGATGGTGGAGAAACGACCTTAACATCTATAAAAGAAAATACATAAAGGGGTGACTTAGTAAGAAAACACTCTATCATAATCAACATAAATAATAATAATAATAATAAAATTACTAACTAAATTCACTCTCGTATAAATCTAAACACTTAAATCACTCATTTCATAGCATAATTTCTATTAGTCCGAACACATTCATTTATAACCATTTGTATTCATCAATAGCATCACACAATATACACATATCCATACTACAATCACATTACACAATAATAACAAAATAAGGAAAGCAAACAAAACTCTTTGTAGCTCTTAATCAATGTTATCCTTCATAAGCCTATGCTGTGCCTCCCAGTTAAGGATGGTAATGAATCAAGTCTAGGTAGACCTAACTTGAACCTAATAAGAAATGAACTTGCTAAAGATTTGAAACATTACATCCATTTTGAACCTAAGACCTGATAGGACTTGAATGGGTAAGACTCAACAAGATTCATTTAGATCTGAAAAAAAATTTCTATTATATTTTTAAATTAAATTTAAAATATATAAGCTTGACAAGATTGAGCATTTGATCTCTTAAACTTTAATTTTTTTATTTGATTAGTGATTTTAATATCTTACATTAAATTTTTTATAAAATATAAGATTTTTATAGAAAATGTAGAGAAAGAGAGTAATATATGTATTTACATATGTGTATATCTTTATATTTCTCATTGTGATTTTTTAACTATATAAATTATAAGAAGTGATAATTATAGAAATTAATAATTATTTATTTTTTATTAATAATAATTATACTTAACAATTATGAATGATTATATTCATTTTTTATTCAAATCTATTTTTATTTTGACTTGTCTATACTATCCATATTAGTTTTAAGGTAAATATGAGTTATCATTATTAATTTTATTAAATAAAAATCTTATTAGATTAATTCATGAATAATTATTTACTAATTTATATTTTTATAAGATACTTTTATATTGTGTGAATTAATATTATAAAATAATAAATATTATTTTAAAATATATTTATAATTTAATATAAATTCAAGTATTTTAATATTATTTTATGATAAATGAAATATTTTAGTATTATTTATCTTAAATAAACCATCACAATATCCTTATATATATATATATATATATATATATATATATATATATATATATATATATATATATATATATATATATATATATATATATGAGATAATATTGATTTTTATATAATACATCAATTATAAAATATATTTTACTCAACAAGGATATAAGACCTATTGAATATTTATAAAAGATAAATTTATGTATTATATAAATTAATATTATAATAGGTCCAAATGATATCCAAAAAGGATCTAGGACCCATTAAATATTTAATAGATAAACTCAAACTCAAACCATTAAAGAGTGGATCTAATTTGTATAAGACTTATTGGATAAAATCCATTAGGTATAAATATTTTTACCATCCCTACTCTTGGGTTTGCATTACCCCTTCACAAATAGTTACCGCATCTGGTGTTCACATATCATATCACCTCATCATTTCATAATCTCAATACATTCTTACTTATCAAATACACATGTCTCAATTCAAAATCATCCCATGTCTCCTTGTATAGTCACACATCTCATTTTCATAATTACACATCACATAAATAAATGACACAATAACACATACCACTTGGTTTTTCGATTCCCTTTCATGTTGCATTTCTTAAAGATTTACAAGAAGTAATTAACTATGTAGTTGGCTATACAACTCTTAGAACAGGATATAGTTAACTACAAAAAGGCTTTAGGTTAGTTGTAAGTTAAAGTAGTTGACTATATAGTTGATAATTGACCTTTAACATACAAGTCATAATTAACTATATATTGGACTATAGTCTTCCAAAGGTTCTTGCCATAGTTGAACATAAGCCTCTTAAGGACAAATTTGCATTTAGGTAGTTGACTATGTAATTAACTATGAATTTCTAAAGAGCAAATTCTCATGCCATAATTGACTAGATAATCGATTATCACATGAGTTTTTACATATTTTCAACTTGAAATGCTATTCATTTGATCATTAATACTACTCAAACACATTTATTACTCTACCAATCCTTACTAAATGATAAACACACATTTAAGGCTCCTTAATAATGATATTTCCAACATCCAAACCTAATCAAATATCATAATTCACTATATAATCACAAAAACTTAAAACTTATATTCAAACTATCACAACCCATTCTAATCATGATTGACATGGATCCCAATATCAATTTTCACAAATCTTAACCATTTTCACTCTTTCTATCTAATGAGAATTTTCAAATTCTAGGGGAACTCAAAATTTCATTTTAGATTTTTGTAGAAAAATAGACAAAATCTCCTCTATTTTTTAGACACTTCCTGAGAGTCATACACCCTAAAATATAACACTTGCTTTTATCTAGATGCAATAGTATTATATACATACACATAGTATATTTCAATTTCAAATTTATACACATGCAATAAACCAACACATCATAAATCTTTATTTGAATGCAAATTGCATTCCTAACTATCAAATCTTTAGTAAGGTGGTTTTGTTTCTCCATGGACGTAACAAGCTCAAGTCTTAATATAAAAATATTATAAATAAAAGAGTGAGTTACAGGAACTTAGTGAGCATATATTTACTATTATTTTATAGGTGGTCAATTATATATAATAATCATAGATTAATTATATTAGCAAACCTATTCTTCTTAGATCTCTACAACATGCACAATCAATCTCATATCGAAACTTCACTTGTAAATAACTTAGATTCCATATCTGACAATACAAACTATCATAAACTCAACTAATCACCCACCACCTATTCTAGGTTATCATCATATTCACAATTAGCCATTAAGGCTCAAACACAAACAAATCATCATAATCATATTAAGTCTTTGTAATCATGTTAAACAATGATATCTAACCATAAGTAAAGTTTTAATATCACATCAAATCACACCTTTAGTTTATAATAAACATATATGTAATTGCTTTCTTATTTCAAGATCAAGTCTATGTTTTTCTTAACTATTTACTAAGAATTTCTCATCTGCGTCTCAAATCAATCTTATATTCTTCATAACTATTAACTAAGAATTTCCCATTCGGCTTTTAGTATCATCTCTTCATTACTTATCATAATATCCAATACATAGCTCTAGTACAATTCATAATTTTTCAATGCCTCATAAGGCTTAATTCATAATATGGTCAATTTAATAAAGCTTTACTCTATTTATATCACCAGATCCAATACAAGCCTACATAAACAACAATTCAACAATTACGGGCAATCAAAGCATGTAACACAAATGAATGTTATGATTTATTACAATCCTATCATAATCAATTAGTCAATAACTAATAATGACATAACTATACTTTCATTGCACACTTTGGTCAATCTTACAATCACTTAATAGTTATTTACTCTTATACTATGAAATTAAGTTTATATATATAAACATCAATGTGAATATGAAATCTATATTATCAACAAGAAGAATACAATTTACATTATTTAAATTATCTTTCATTGAGATAAAAATTAATGGTGAGATATATACTCATTGTTTGAAGCTAAGCCTCAAATTGAATATTCACCTGGGAATGCTTATATGCTTATCCACCCTTAGAACATTTGGAATATCTACTCTTACCCTTTCATCCTTTATCTTTCCTCACATAGAGACTACTAGTTACCCGTAGCATTTATGATGTTGAACTAGAACTTATAGGTATAAAAAAATGGCACCCTATTTTATGACAAACCTAGCTACAATTCATAGTGATTTTCTGCATACTACACCAAATATTATTAACAATGGTGGCACAATCACCTGAGAATCAAAGTGTTGAAGAACAAAAAGGAAAGGAGAGGGTGGCATACAATAAGGAAAGAGATGAGTTAAGCTGAGAGAAACTAGAACTAGGAAGAGAAATAGAAATGACATGTGAAAGAGATAATGAGCAATAGCAACTTGTCAGCTTGAGATAGAGAAAGCCCATAGACAAATAGCTATAATGCAATGCTAGCTGTAGCATAGACAACAGGACAACAAGAGCAAGAGGGAAAAAATAGAACTCAAGAGAATGAAAGAGAGCTATTCTGTTTTCTTCTTTTTTCTTTTAAATGAAAAGTGCTAACTTTTTAAAAGTGAGAGGAAAAAAAATCGAGAAAATAAAGTGAGAGAGAGAGAAACATGTAAGATGAAAGAAAAAGAAACATCCAAAACAATATAAAATAAAAGAAATCGGTGGTGGAAACTAGATTTTTCTAGTGTAAAGAGAGAGAAAATCATAAAACAAGAAGGGAGGAAAGTGTGCATGAGAAGAAAGGAAAAGGGCTTGGAAAATAATAAAAATGTGGGGGTTTTATTTTGTGTGGCTGAAGTACACTTATTATTTTACACTTGAAATTTCAGCTACTCATCATGATTACCCAACCCTCCTTTACTAAATCCTAGCCATAAACATTATAGAACTTGTTTTATTTAAAAATACCATTTCATGTATTTTCATCCTTCCCTATCACATACATATAAATACATATATTTATAATGGCTTAATAAATTTAAAAATCCAATAAGAAATACTTAAAGCTTTCACATTTTTTATAATCTTCTCATTTCAAATATTTTAATTTTGTAAATCTTTACACTCACAACAATTATTAAAATTATCTTCAATCTATAAGAAAATCTTCATAGAGAATATTTTAATAATCTTGAATTAATCATGGCCATATAAATTTAAAAGTTATAAAATAATTATTTCAAATTTCCATCACTCTCCAGAAATAATTTATCAAATATCAACAATTAATTCATAAAAGTTTATACTCATAATTACTATTTCTAACTCATGAAAAAATCTTCATAAAAATATTTAAACCAACCTCAAATTAATAATAGTCATTTAAAACTAAATCTATTCCAAACTTTTTCAATTTAAAAATAATATATCGAAATATAAATAATTTATTTTCTAATTCTTTGTATCTAAAATATTAAAATTACCCTCAACTTATGAGGAATTTCTTATAAAATGATTTTAATCTATTCAAACATTAACAATGACCATAAAAATAAATAATTCTCATAAATATCATTTTTTTCAATTTTTCCAAAACCTTTAATTTAGAAAATAAATTTAAAACCCAAATATTAACAGAATATTAAATAATTATCCACAAGTATTGAAATTTATAAAACTTAAATTTTGAAATATGACGCAAACCAAATGAAAACAGTTTATATCTTTAAATTAAGGTTAGAATGTTCAGTTAACTAGTATGGAGAAGCTTCTAGTTAAAAGAAATTATAGGTTGGTCATCTCTAACCATCCAAAACCAACAAGTTTGAGTTTAGGGCTCAAACCCTCCTTTTTAAGCTCAAAGCTTAAACTTCACTAAATCTAAAAGAAAATGTAAGAAAATCTTGAAATCAATGGTAGTTTAGACATCCTTACTCTGATTGTATGAAGAATTTGATAAAAAAATTAACTCTCTTCTAACTTGATTGAGGACAAAATTGAAAAAGAAGAAGAAAGGAAAGGAGTAAAAAGGTGTCAAGCTTTAAGGATAATGAGAAATGAGGAAATGTCAGCTAAAGTTGGGTTTAATAAGGGTAGGGATGTTTTCAAAATTTTTCCTTTAATTTTTCCATACTCACATACTCATTTCTAAATAATTATAACCTTTAATCTTTTTATTCAATTCCTTATCCCTTAACTAAAGCTTTTAGTTTTTAAGTTTTTCATTTCAAGCCCAGTTAAACAAATTTTATTTTTATTTACCCAAAAGTTTTATTCAAAATTCAATTAACTAATTAATTCTCATTTTCACAATGTCTCATTCACGCTTTCTTTATCGGAATTTATTCATTCTACTTAAAAATTTTCACTTCAAATTATTCATTATTAAAATTAATTAATTATTCCCCTCACAATATAAAATCCTAAAACTTTAAAATTCTAAGGAGGATATAACAATAGTTCCAAATTTTGATATTATCATGGTTTGCTTTATGGCAAAATTTGGTAGCATAGAAGTAAAATTTAATAGCATGCTAGTGAAGATACACCTTGTGGAGTAATAAATATGATGAGTTGTGATTTATTATTTTGAATTAGGTTTTAGCTTATTTACTCTTTGGACCTATTTCAACACTCATCACTATTATTTTTCTAAAAATTATTTGAACATATTACATTTGCTGGTATATATATATATATATATATATATATATATATATATATATCTTTGTTTGGATTGTGTATTTCACTTATGCTAAGCTCACATGCTTCCATCACTTGCTAATTACACAATTCAGGTTGCTTACTATGACTTTTAGAACTACTCATTTTGTTGAGGACAAAATGTAGAGAAAGAAATGTTTGTGTAATTTATGTCCTGGTGTTATATTTCCTGTTCATCTTGCAAAAAGATTGAAAGGAACAGAATATATATATATATATATAAAAGAGAGAATTTTCAAAATTTATTTTACATCCGCTGAGTTTGCTTTCTTTCATTTTTGTCTTGTTCCTAGTTTATAGTATATTATGGTATACATCACGCAGTTCTCCCCTTCTTTTCAATGAAAATACTCTAGAAAAAGAGAAATGTTTAATCCACTTCCCTTTTGAGGGTGTTATCATTCACTGGCCTCCAATGGACAGTTTGTGGATCCCTCAGTCTACGAGAGAGAGTGGATTTGGGAGAATAAGAGTGATATTACCCTAAAACAAACTATCCTTGAATAATTCCTTTCCTGATATAAATATAGGACTTCGCAAAGTAAATATAGACAGCCAAGCCCAGCACACTGAGTCCAGCCAGTAACCAGTAAAAGTAGTCAAGATGAGCCTGATTCAGATTGTTAGCAAACCAGCTGCCATGTCCATCTTTGCCAGTTATTTCCTCTATTACATATATCAGAATGCTGCTCAAAAAGCTCCCCACACCCAAGATGCTCAAATAGAGAGCCAAACCCATGCTCCTTAGTTCGTTTGGGACCTGATCATAGAAAAACTCTTGCAGTCCAACATTTGTGAAAACTTCAGCAACCCCAAACAAGAAGTACTGTGGCATCAACCACCACACACTCATGGGAATAGTTGCACTTGGATCATCAATTAAACCATACTCTCGTGCTGTTTTAAGTCTCTTCATCTCAACAAGAGCTGCAGTTGCTACTGTAACTATGGATAAGAAGATTCCAGTCCCGATTCTTTGTAACATCGTGATCCCGGAGGGTTTCTTGGTGATGGATCTAGCAATGGGTACCAATACACGATCATAGATGGGAGTGAAGAGAACAATGGCTAGAGTAATTAGTGTTTGAAGAGATGCAGCTGGCACGTCGAAGCCTGGAAACAGAGTTCTGTCCATGGTAACCCCTTGCTTGATAAAGAAGGTACGCATTTGCGCGTAGACAATTCCGAATATCAAACAAGTTGCCCAAATAGGAACAAGCCTAAATACTGCCTTTGCTTCTTCAACCTCTTCTTTAGAACCATCAGGGTCCAACAGCGCCTTGTTGAGAAAGCTGAAAAAGAAAGTGAAGGAATAATTCCCCTTAGCTTTGAGATCATTGTAAGAGAGAAACATAAATTCATATTCTACCTGATAAGCATCAAATGCTTTAAGTGAAGCTAATGGTGCATTATACAATTGAAATTGCTTTGATGCACAAGTTTTGAAGAGGCTTGTATGAAACATGCTAGCAACATATAAGCATCAATCCCATTTTCCTTTACAAGTTAATTGCTAAATTGACAATGCTCTTGTTAAAAAAACTAGCAGCAAGATCATAGCAGAAAAATAGAAACATAGAAAAGCAAGTCTGGTTTTTTTGGCTGAATTCCACTTCTTCATTAACAAAGAGAATTACAACCTATACAAGACAATAACTTCTAGAGTTAGGCAAATACCATATTTAGATGGACTAAACCAGCAAGTTATCAATCAAAAAAGGGACATTACTTGACTAACTTGTTTTACACAGCTTAATACATTAACTATCGGGTAATAGTAATAACTAATAAAATGGTCATGGGAAAATCTCAATTTCCTAACAATGCTAAGACACGTTTGATTTTATGGAATTGAGGGATTAAGAAGGGGAATGGAATAGGTGGAAATGGAATACTCATTCCCATTTGTGTTTGGTACAATGAAAAATGGAATGATGATTCCATCTTATTTTTATGTTAGGTGTACTAGAATAAACTAAAAATGGAATGACTAAAAAACAATTAAGAATGTCCAAAACAAGATATATATATATATATATTTTCAAACCTAAATTGTTTGGAATTTTGAGAAGGTAGGATTCCCTGAGTTTCCTCTTTGATAGCAAGTTCTGATAAGGAAGCTCGCCGATTTCTTACAGCTGCAACAAATACGCGACCAATTCTCACAAACGGGCTCCTTTCACGGCCTATGATGTTGAACCTGTAAGTCCTTGTTCCAAGCAAGAAAACGGCCAAAGCAAGAATCATGGCAGCGCAGGGGATTCCAAATCCAAGAACCCAGCTAAGGTTGTCCTGTATATAGTTCAGAATCCAGAGAGACAAGAAGCAACCTGCACACATAGTGAAGTACCACCAATTGAAGAATGAGCTTCTGGCTTTGCACTCCTTTGGATGTTGCTCATCAAACTGATCTGCACCAAATGCCTGAACGCAGGGCTTGTGCCCTCCTAGCCCAAGTGCCACTAGGTAAAGTGCGAAGAAGAACAAGATTACTTGCAGCTGAGGAGAGAATGATGTGAACTTATGGGCAGCATGATATTCAGAATTACCAGCGGATGACAGCATAGCTGACAATGTCAGCAAGCCTAGTCCCTGCGATACATATTAAGGAAAGTTAAGATGCAGCATCAAACGTATCATTTAACCAAATCCTATTGTGATCTTTACCAAGATCTTGTTCCATCCACAACCAGAGCAAGTATCATTTTGTTTTCCATTCCGTACGATGGAAAGGATTGTTTGTAGGAGCAACCTTATTTGCTTGCATTTATAATTATAAAATATTAAGATGGTAAAAAATTCCAATCAGCACCAACATATATGGATTTCTGTCACTCCAACTTCCATTAAATAAATTAATTAGGATTCGAAAGTAGTTTCATAAAAGTAATACATCTTCATTATTCAGTTATTTCAACTACTTCCCACTCCTTGTACCCACACTTTGTTCCCGACAAAGGAAAAATTTGATTTTCAATTTTGTATGCTTGGATATGGATAAAGGTATACACGATTATGGAAATTAGACTCCTTATGATAGCCTATGAAAATATTGAGTGGATAGTTATAAATTTAAAAACTATTTTCTAATTAGTTCTTAGTATATATTTAATTATGAATCATTGATTTTCACATAAAAAATTATAATGTATCACTTTACTTTCTAAAATTTATCTTGTACTCTAAGTCGGATCTGACTATGAACACTCAGGATTTCAAAATATAACTTTCATGTAAAACATAAAATCTGTAGTCTCAAACATAGCCTAATCTGAAATTTTGAGAAAGTGTTGGCATGGCTAAGGTCCAATGGTCAGAGATATAATTACTTTTAACTTAAGTAATTTTTTTTTTTTGGGGGGGACTAACTAAAATTACTTTTGATACTCCTGTATTCCCTCAATTTTTAATTAAATTTTTGTAGTTTAAAATCAACTTCTTATACTTTTTTTTTTCTAAACGGATACTACATATCACTTTGTGCTTAAATTATGTTAGTAATAATACCTCATTAACTTAGTTCAATGATTGTTGAAAAAATGGTTACATACCGTTTAGTTGTGTTTCAGTGGGCAAATAAGGAAGACAAAACTAAGGTATATTATGGATTATTGTTTTTAGGGAAAAAATTGGAATTATGTGACTCTTAGTCTATAAATTATTTAACAGATTATTATTAATATGTAATTGACTTGTATCAATTTCTGACAACTTCTAATAGAAAAATGATAGAGTACCAAATTATGAGGATTCAGTTTCAAGCTTCTAAATTATAAAGACCGACTAAAAGTTGGGCGAAACTATAAAATCAATAGAGTAATTTAATCTTACTTTTATTTTCATCATTATTTTTAAGAGTATATACGTACAAAGATACATATTCAAATAAATAATATAATATTTAAGTATATAATTGGGCTGTGTTAGATTGAATTTATTGTACCACAACTCAAATATTAATTAAACTAGGTGTCAACTTGTGCATTGCACAAACAAATATTTATTTTAACGATATAATATTTAATTATATATCAATTATTTATAAATAAAATTAAATAAAAATGTAATTAATATATAGCTAATAGTTTTAAGAAAAAAAATCATTTCTTCACTAATTTTACTTAACTTTAGTAGGTAATCAATTTTAGATTCAAATACAGCATTAATTAGATACTATATTTTAATATAATTATTATCATTAATATTAATATTTAATAACATAATTTATAAAAAGAATATATTTTTTAATAATAATATATTTTTTATTTACCATCTTACAGTATAAAATAAATTTTTAAAATTAGTAATTTTGTATTATAGATGAACATTAATTTTATTAACATGATATTATAATTATATATTAATTATATGTAAAGAGGATTAGATGAAAATTTTATTAATATATAGCTAAAAACTCTAGGATGAAAAAGTTATTTCTCCACTTGTTTTACTCAATATTCAAATAGGCAATTAATTTTGAATTTATTTTATCAAAAAAATTAATTTTGAATTCAAACATTACATTAATTAGATATTATTTTTTAAGATAATTATTATCATTAATATTAATATTTAATAATATGATTTATGATAAGAATATATTTTTTTATAATAATAATATAATATATTTTTTATTTACTAGATTACAATATAAAATAAACTTTTACTTTTGGAAATAATAATTTTATATTACAAATAACTCATTAAAATTAATAAATTATGATATACATGTTGACTAAAATTCAATATCTTGATATCAAATATTTTATATTTTTTAATTCACATGAAAGAGAAGAACAACTTTTAACTGGAAAATACTAATAATCAATTCATATTTAGTATTTTCTAAAAGGTGTATAATAAAGTTCCTTTTTAGAATATAATTAAAAATATAAAATAATAAATAAATAAAATACATCTAGTAAATATCAAATCTTTACAAGAAGAATTGAACTACCCCTTAATTGAAGTTTAAGAAAAATATATTAATAAAATAGAGGAAAAAAGGTAATAGAAACCGTATAATTATTTAGGAATACAATTAAAAAAGAAATAATTAATTAGATTGTGAAATAAAAAAATTTATAATTAGTGAAATAAGAATCCATCAAATAAAGATAAACTATTGAGATATTTAATTACAAATGTTGTTTAATAGATAAGTACAAGTTGCAAATTTTATTTATTTATGGAAGTAAAGGGTGATTTTATCAAATGAAGATAAAAAATACATTATAGATGAACTTTTATAAATTTTAAATAAGATATAAAATGAGATGAAGATAAAAATAAATTTTTTTAATCAAATTAAATAAAAAAGAAAAACTTTAAATAAAATCAGATGAAAATAGAGATAAAATTATTCTTAGATTTTAAAATAAAAATATTATATTTGTTAGTTTCAATATTTTTATACAAATCTATGACAATAAAAAATTACCTATTTATATATATTATCAATTGTAAATTTATAAATTTTATAATTAATAGTTTATATGATCACATGGTAGTTCTTCTCTTTTCAAATTTTTTTTCTAAAGTTGTGTTTTTCTTGTTATTTGGTGTGAAATAGTCAAAAAAATTATGTAATAGAATAAACTATATATACTACATAAAAATATATGTTTTTGCAATTTTATATATAAAAAATCCATTAAAGTAACAAGAATTAATTAAGTTACAAATTTTTTCCTAAAATGTAGAAATTCAATTAAATAGAGAACTCATAACAAAAAAAAGATAATCAAATTGTAATAACAATAGTATAACAAAGTAAAAGAAATTTACATAATAAAAATCTTGGACCAAGCAACTATAAAATGTTGAGAGAAGTAATAGAAAATGCTTATAAATATTCAAAATGAAAATAAAAATAAAAACTCTCATTTCAAAAAACATGATGGCTTTGAAGTAAAAAAAAATAAAACTTAAATATAATTTGAGAAACTCTTTATGAGAATAAAACAATTAAGTAATTGTGAACGGATATTAAGGATAAAAATGAAAACTCTCATTACAAATAAAATGATAATTTTGAACTAATTAAAGGTGGAAAAAAAAAAGAAAGCAACATGTAAATGTAATATGGCAAAATTTTCATAAAAATAAAATAAATAAACAGTTATGAATTTCAATAATGATAGAGATTCAAATTCAAATTTTTATTTAGAATTGATTTAATATTGTAAGGATAATATTTTTTATAACTTATTTTTTAAGTGAAGAAAAAGTGATAAATTAAATTTTTATTAAAAATAATAAATTAACAAATAATAAATTGTGATAATAACATTTGTTATAATTGAAGGTAAGAAATATCATGCTAATACATAATATATAAATTATGAAAAATTTGAGAAAAAAATAATATTGGATTTTAAAAGCGGTAAATTGCATCGTAGTGGTGCTTCCTGAACTTATTTTTATAAAAGTGCTAGTGCTGATCTTTATTTCAAATAAGTGCCAGTTTTATGAATTATTACTATTATATTCCTAAAATACTATTTTTTAACTAAGAAAATATGGTTATAAGTCAAGAATTTCAGAAAAGTATAACTTTATAATTAGTTAACTAATTTTTATATATGACCACTTGTTTTTATTAGATTTCCCATAATCTTTCGATAGAAAAATAAGAAAATTTAGGTTTGACAGAGTCTACTTAGTAAAAAATGTGTAAATTGAGTTTAAAACCTTAAATGATCATAACTTTGTACTTGGTTGTTCGTTTTAGGTGATTTTTTTATTTCATCTAACTTTTTGTGATCTACATACTTGCAAAAAGTTAAAGGCGTTTTGCCCACTCTGGTTTGTGAAAAAAAAAATTTTCAATGATTTTTCTTAATTTTTCTTGTTATTTCTTCAACTTTGATTTCATTTTTATCAATTCAAATTTATTCGAATTTCATATTAAACTTTTACTTCCTAACTCTTTTGGTATATAGTAGTATTTTAATAATTTTTTTAACAAACAAAATTACTAAAGAATTATATATTATTGTTTATAGATTAAACAACATCATGTTATTATTTCATTTTAAAATAGTAACACTAATTAAAAATCTTAAATAAATGCATAAATTAAATTTAATTAATAATAAAATTACTAAATAGCACCACGTTACTATTTGTTCTTAAAACAGTAATATGTTACTGTTTCGTTCCAAAATAGTAACATTAACAAAAAATACTAAATAAATGAAAAAATTAACAATCATATTACTAAAGAAGTGCATGTTACTGTTTCGTTTCAAAATAGTAACACTAATAAAATTTTTTAAATAAATGCATAAATTAAGTCTAATTTACAATCAAACTACCAAAGAAGTGCATCCAATTAATATGTTGCTGTTTGTTCTCAAGACAGTAGAACAAACAGTAACAGACAGTAACATGTTACTGTTTCATTCCAAAACAGTAACAGATAGTAACATATTACTGTTTCATTCCAAAATAGTAATAGACAGTAACATGTTATTGTTTCATTTCAAAGTAGTAACACTAACTAAAAATTTTAAATAAATGAATAAATCAAATCTAATTAACAACCAAATAGTCAAAAAATAAGATATTACTATTTCACTTCAAAATAGTAATACCAACTAAAATTTTTAAATAAATGCATAAATCAAGTATAATTAATAATAAAATTATCAAATAACATTATGTTACTATTTGTTCTCAAGACAGTAATAGACAGTAACATGTTACTGTTTCATTTCAAAATAATAACACCAACTAGAAATCCCAAATAAATGGATAAATCAAATTTAATTAATAACCAAATAGACAAAAAAGAAAATGTTACTGTTTCACTTTAAAATAGTAACACTAACTAAAAATTTCAAATAAATGCATAAATTAAGTCCAATTAATAATAAAATTATCAAATAACACCATGTTAGTATTTATTCTCAAGACAGTAACAGACAGTAACATGTTACTATTTCATTCTAAATCAGTAATACTAACAAAAAATTTCAAATAAATAAATTAAGTGTAATTAATAACTAAACTACCAAAGAGTGCATATTACTGTTTGCTCTCCAAATAGAAATATATTATTATTTCATTTCAAAACAGTAATACCAACAAAAAATTTTAAATAAATGGATAAATCAAATCTAATTAATAATCAAATTGTCAAATAAGATGATGTTACTATTTCGTTTCAAAATAGTAACACCAACTAAAAATTTTAAATAAATAGATAAATTAAGTGTAATTAATAACCAAATTACTAAAGAAGTACATGTTACTATTTATTCTCTAAACAATAACATGTTACTATTTTTTTTCAAAACTGTAACACCAATAAAATTTTTAAATAAATAGATAAATCAAATCTAATTAATAACTAAACTATCAAAGAAGATGATATTACTATTTTATTTTAAAATAGTAATATTAACAAAAAAATTTCAAATAAATGGATAAATTAAGTCTAATTAATAAAAAAATTGGTAAATAACACTATGTTACTGTTTATTCTCAAGACAATAACATGTTACTATTTTATTCCAAAATAGTAACATCAACAAAAAAATGTTAAATAAATGAATAAATTAAGTCTAATTAATAATTAAACTGTTAAAGAAAAGGATGGTATTGTTTTATTTTAAAATAGTAACACGAAGCAAAAATTTTAAATAAATAAATAAATCATGTCTAATTAATAACCAAACTATTAAAGAAGTGTATATTAATGTTTGTTCTTTAGGCAATATTACTAATAAAAAATCTCAAATAAATGAATAAATTAATTAAACTGTTAAAGAAGAGGATGTTATTGTTTGTTATCAAAACAATAATATCAACAAAAAATTTTAAATAAATAAATAAATCAAGTCTAATTAATAACCAAACTGCCAAAGAAGAGAATGTTACTGTTTCATTCTAAAATAGTAACACCAACCAAAAATTTTAAATAAATGAATAAATTAAATTTAATTAACAATTAAATTGTTAAATAACAGCATATTATTATTTGTTCTCCAAATAGTAATATATTACTATTTTGTTCCAAAATAGTAACATGTTATTATTTTATTTCAAAATAGTAATATCAACTAAAAATCTCAAATAAATGGATAAATTAAATCTAATTAACAACTAAATTACTAAATAGTAACATATTATTATCTCTCTAAATTCTTATTTATTTTTATTTTTATCTTAAGTAAAAATTTATTTTAATTCCTAAAAAATTAAATTTTTATTAATTTTATTTATAATTAAATTTTATATTAATTTAATTTTTTAAATTTAAAATTTTTATAATTTTAATTCTTATAAATTTTTAATTTTTAATTTTTTATTTGTATTAAATTAAAAAAATTTCAATTTTAATATGTGATAAAAAAATATTTCTATTTTAATATTTTTTATCTTCTTAAAACATATAATAAATAAATTATTTTATCTTCTAAATATCATAATAAATTTTCGTATATAAATATATTCAAATAAAAGAAAATTAGCTTCAGATGCCTTACAATAATAAATTTAAACAATCGACATCCTTTTAAAAGTCTAGGGGACAGGTGAGTGACAAAAAGCTATCCTGGGCCTCCTGTTTCTGTCTCCGTACGTATGCGTGGGTGAGAGTTTTTAATTATTGTTATCAACTTGACTCGGTCAAATCTGGACAGATTTAAACTTGACCCGTCTTTGTTTGTTTGAATACGAAAGAAAACAGTTAAAAGGAAAACTCAAATACAAACCTTATCTCTCAAAGTTATTATTAAACATTTAATATTCATCAACATTTTTTATAATTTCAAGAAAATAAGAAAGAAATCTGATAATTAATATTATTTTCACTAAGAAATTATATATTAAAAATTTTCTACCCTACATTATGATTTTTATTTGATATAGGAAGTAAGATGATTTTAATATGAAGAGTTTTTTTGTTAATATTTTTTAAATGTATTTTTTTCACATTATATATAGATAATAATTTTTTATTAGGAATTTGTTTATCGGTTACAATTTTTTTTTAATTTACACATAAGGAATGGCTTGTCTTTAGCAAATTTATAATGTTTTAGTATTTAATATAATAACTATAATTAATAATTAATTTTTTAATTTTAGTATAAAAACATATTATTAATTGCAATAGACTAATATATAAATTTGTTTAAAAACGTATAAAATAAAATATAAAATATCTTATACCTCTAGAGTTTATAAAAGTATTATATATTAAATTAAGTATAAATAAGGAAAATATTTTATATTATAAAATTTGAAAAATTATTCATCACATATGTACATATTAATATATGAAAATTTTGTAAAAGAAATATTTTATACCATACAATGAAGCTAATTATAAAATATTGCGGTGCTAAAATGTAAATTGTTATAATTTTGTATAAAATTTTTACAAAATTTTGGGGAAACTGAATGTGTGTATGTATTAAAAAATAAAAAAATATAAAGAAAATATTTGTATTTGAAAATTTTTTTTGAAGGGCTTGTGAAATGAGACATCGCATAGAATTAAAATTTTTTTTTTCATATATTTCTTATTCTTATATCTTTGAAAGCGTATCCCTCAAATGATAAGAAATATACATATTTTTATAATTTTATAATATTTTACGTAATATCTGTTGTTAATGATTATTTAATATATAAAAACATGTTAAGAATACTTATTTTCAATTATTAAAAAATTGTAATTGATTGCAATTTTGCGAAGCTATTGCATGTTCATGGCTTTTAGGCTCAGTAATGACACGAGCAAATCACGAGTTTTGCCCTGATATAAACTTTGCCTTGATATAAACTCACAAAGATATATAAGTTAAATTATTTGGCTCATATTTTATGTGAGCCGAGTTTAAGTTGATAAGAACTCAATTCATTTTTATCACAAACTGTTTTGATATATACAAATATAAAATAAAAAATATATATTATATTTTTTGGAAAAATATTAAACAACATTGAATTTTAAAATTTAAGATAATATAAATTTTTATTACTAATATATTACTTCAATATTTTTTAAAAGAATTTTAAATATTATTTCAAGTAAAAAAGTTAAAATAATTACATTAATAATGGTTGATAATTTTTAATTTATAGATTTATCATGAGAATGAAAATCAAAAGGCAAAACATTAATAGATAATTTATTAATTTTACTTTTATGAGTCAAATAATTAAATAAATAACTTTTACTTTAAATTTCATTCTTTTAAAATCCTTAATAATTTTATATTTATAAGTTAAATAATTAGATAAAATTCATTTTTCACTTGTGATTTCTAAATAATGTTTATGATTTTTGGATAAGATGAAGGGAAAATTATACATAACCCTCTTGAAGTATAATTTTGTAACAAATAATCCTCTTAAACTTTCAAATTATTCAAATAACTCTCTTAAACTTTTTTAAAATATGAAAATATTAGATTTAGGGTTAAGATAAATGGAGAATTTTAGTAGTGGTGATATAATCACTTAGTGATCATCATAATTGCCACTATTATATTATATTTTTGAAAATTTTTCACTTTCTAATGGTTTGCAATATTTGATAAATTTTTAATTTTTTTTTATATTTCCTGATGGTTTCAAAGTGCCATTGAGCACTCCATTATGATAGCAACGGTTTAGGAACCACCACTAAGTTCTTCAATGTGATAGTATCGATTTGGAACCACCGATAAGTGCTAGAAAATCACTGGTAAATTATTTTGCCTACTTTAACTCTATATTTAATATTTTCATATTTTGGAAAAGTTTACAAGATTATTTAAAAGATTTGAAAGTTTATGGGATTATAAAATATAAGATTATACCTGAAGGGGTTATGTGTAATTTGTTCTAAGATAAATTAATAAAATTATGAGTATTAATGAAAAATGATTAAAAAGCTCAAATCAATTCATATTTTAGAATCTATGGTCATAATGTCATACTATAATTTAAGATAAATTATTATTTGTATTTCATTAAATATTCTTATAATACATTATTTATAATTTTTTATCTATGTTATTAAACAGCTAAAGATGTTAATTTTAGAAGTATTTTAAGATATTAAATTGTTAATAAAATACTTTATTATTGTAATTAATTTGAGCTAATAAACCGAGTCGAGTTGCCTATAAGATCAATTCAAGTGGAGCATAGGCCAAAAAAATTAATTCAAATTGAGCTTGAATTAAATCATGAACTAGATAAATTTAATACAAGTTAAACTTAAGTTTAAACTAACTCAACTCATTACTAACCTTAACAGCTTTCATTATGAGACATATTTTTTTATCACCATGCTTGTAATTTGTATTTCTCCTTCTTACAAAAAAAATTATTCTTATTTCTCATATAATAATAATAATAATAATAATAATAATAATAATAATAATAATAATAATAATAATAATAATAATAATGAACATGCAATTGATTAAAATAGCCCAAAAATTAGAAAAAAAATGTAATAAAGAACATATTTAAAAGACAAGTTATTATAAATATTAAATAAGAACTGAATCAACATTTTAAATTAATGCTATTCCATAAAATTTATCTGGAAGTAAGAGATAGCTATAAACGATGGTATTTACTAAGGTTTTATTTAGTATAAGTTGATAAATTAATTAATAAATAATAAGATAGTTGAATATATTAAAAATGTTTAGTAAAAGTTAGTTAAAAATATAAAATGATATAAAAGAATATATCAATATAAATAAATAAATGAATGAAATTATATTCAATTTGAGATTGCATTATATTAATGCAATAAAATATTTAAAATAAAATATAATAATTTAAATTTTAATTAATTATATTTATAACATTACATTTTTATATATTTTTTATTTTATTATTATTCAAAATGATAATCTATTTTATAACATTACATAATTAATTATTTATATTGGATGAGAATATGTTAAATATTTATTTATATAATTAGGATATAGATTGTCATCTAGTTAAAAGAAAATGGGCAAATTTGAAAAAAAATTAAAAATTATTAATTTATAAGTTATAAGGTATCTTGTAAAGTTTATTAAATAAGTTGGTGTTCCAAACACATGTAAAAATTAACTTGTTGATCAAATAAAAAAGTTATAAATTAATTTAAATTAACTTATTTATTACCTCAATACACTAAATCTTAAACATAATCCATAGAACTATAGTTGGCAAAATTGATAATATATAAGCAATGAACAAAAGAATAAAATTACTCATACTCTCTCTTTCTTATCACTCTTTTTTCTATGTTAGAAGAAAAAAAAGACCGTTTGGTGTTGTAAAATGATGCACTAAGTTCGCTTTTTTTTTTTTTTAATTTTTTGATATAAAAAAGGAAAAGAGAGAAAAAAATGAGGAAAAGTAAATACAAATAACATTACCCTTAATATCAGTTGCAATCCTTAAAAATTTTATCCTCAATTATTTTTTAAAACTTGATTAAACTAATGATTCTGTTAAACCCAATTTGTTAATTAGTAGTAACATGGGATTTTATAAATTTATTTTCTAATAGAAAATTTTAAATAATTAGGATTTTGATAAAAAAAAATTACCTCACGTAGGCTTATAGAAATGGGTAAATGAGTGAGAAGGTTTAAATTGAAAACTTAACCTTTAATGCGTGATACATCAAGTAAATTAATTCCAGTTAGTGTGAAACAATTGGAATGGACAAAGATTGTTGGTTGATTTTTCTGATAATAACATCGTGGAAAGTAGGCTTAACTACCATCCTTTGAATTTGAGGAGATTCAGCCGAATCATTCTTATTTCACACTCACTTTTTAGAAAAATCTAAAATGTCTGATTAAGATTCCAAGTAACTCTGCTTGTTAATATTGTTTTTATATATTGATTAAGGCCTATGTTTCCTTGTCGATATAAAGTAAATTTTTACCTAAAGTTGAACTTCTCTGATGATAAATTTCCTTATAATTTTTTATGGAATGTAATTAAAGTTGTTTGATTTATAATAGATATCAACATTTCTTAAAAATTAATTTTTTATATTTTTTATTCAATTTTAATATTTTTATAAAGTATTATCAAAATAATTATTATACTATTCAAAATCATTACACAGAAAGCTAAAAATATTAATAAATTTCAATCATTTATAATATTTATATTCTCTTTTTTTGAAGTCATATCTCTTATCTCCTTGTATATAATTTTTTAAATTTATAATTTGTTATTTTTAATCTATCATAAAAATTTAAATTAACTTAATAAATTATTCATAAAAATCTAAAAGAATTTCATGTACTATATATTTCTTCCGAAATTCATAGTGCTTACATAAATCACATGTATTTATTAAAATATATTTTTTTAT
This sequence comes from Sindora glabra, assembly GCA_020226215.1. Lineage (NCBI taxonomy): Eukaryota > Viridiplantae > Streptophyta > Magnoliopsida > Fabales > Fabaceae > Sindora > Sindora glabra. Next base: position 73,265,458 of record CM035226.1, on the reverse strand, counting down.
TTTTTAAATTATCATAAAAATTCAAATCAAATAAAATTCTAATTCCTTATTTTTATTTTAAAATAAAATTCAAATAAATTTAACAAATGTCTATTTATAAAACATTTTATCATAAGGTGACATTTGGTTTGTGGGGTCATATATTCCTAAAAATGTGATTAATAAGAATTTAATTCTTGAGAATATGACATTGTCATATTTAGTTCATTTAAATATATTCCTAAGAAAGTTATAATAATATATTTTAATTACTTTTTATATTTTTAAAAATATTATTAAATTATTAAAAATATTCTTATAAAAAATTAAATTGTTAATGGAGGTAAGTGATGATGAGAGGTAATTAATATTGGTCACTAATGGCGGGTAATGATTGATGGTGGTGGCGGCGGCTAGTGAAGGTTACTGATAATAAGTGGTGGCCACGGTGATTCCCATGGTGAATGGTAATTGATAATGAATGATAATTAATAGAGATTACTGGTAATAGATGGTGGTAATGATGATCACATGTGGTGGATAATAATCAACGGTGCCTTCTAGTAATAGGTGGTGATGATGGCAGTTACCCATGATAAGTGATGGTTGGTAATGAGTAATGAGTAATGATGAGCAATGATCAATGATCAATGAAGGTCAATAATGATAAATGATGATGACGACGATATTGGTGATAGGTGACAAGGTGTAATAATCAATAGTAATAGATAGTAGTTGATAGTAGTTAACAATAATAAGTAGTGGTGAAATAACGTGCTAATAATAGTAAGATCTTAATTAAAAGGTAGACAAAATAATCTTTTAATATTACTAAAAAATTCTTATGTTATGAAAATGTAGAATATCTACCTCTTCTTACGAAAATATTTTAAAAGAATATTAGTTTAAAACATTCCTAAGAATGTAAATATTCCAAGAATATTTTTTTTTAAAGTTGAACTAAATATTAAAATCATACATTCCCTTAAAACATTTCCAAAAATGCAAAAAAAAAATTGTGAAAAATAACATTTAGTTCATTACATACATAAAAGGTAGGGGTGTAAATAAGTCAAAGTTCGCAAATTGATTTGCTTTTGTTATGAACTTTGGCAAGTTAAGATCTCCAAATTGTGCTTGTTTTAGACAAGGATAACACGAACTAGTTCGTAAACTTATAAAGAAAGTTTGTGGATCGATCCATGTCCGTTATAGATTTTAGCAATTTTGAACTTCTAAAATTGAATTCATTTTGGACACAAATAATAAAGATCGGTTTGTATTCATAACAAACCCCCCTTGTTTGACACCCCTAATAGAAGGATGAGAGTTATCATTAGATAAATTTAACAATAATAATCTTATTTTCTATCTTATGGATACATATAAAATAGAGTAGAATGAACAACTTATATTTCATAGGAAGTAAATTTTTTTGAAAAGTCTTGTTTCCTTCATTTTAATCAATAATATTCCATCTATTCCTTTTTAAGTGTTGATTTGAAGAAAAAATTCATTCTTATTTATTTGTTATTTTAGCAAACTAATATTATATTTATTATCTTCTTTTAAATATTACATCTATTATTTAAATAAATATTCAATAATTTTATTTATTAATTATTAGTTAACTTTTAATAGATAATATATTAATAAATTACAACTTACCTTTTTTAAAATTAAAACATCTTTCATTAATTTTAAATAACACTTAAAAAATGGAGGGAGTAATTAAAGAAACAATTTGTCCATTTCGTACGCTCCTAAAACTTTCACTACTTTTGTAACTTTCCAGCAAGTAATCTCAATCGTTGTGTTTGAACTTTTCTCTTATCTTGAAATATTGCATAGTCGTGCGGGAAGGGAGAAACTGGGAGCTGGGGGACAAGGGAATGATGTAATATCTTTGAATTTGAAGCTATCAAATAAAATACCATCTTTTATTGGTCTAACCATTTTTTTTTTCACTTTAAGACTCAGTTTTTTTTTTCCAATACTCCAATTATAAGTCATCCTTTTATTCAATATTGCAGGTTTTATATATTACTATAATATAATACTCTTAGACTTGTTCATTTCTTCATGATTATATGAATTTGTTGTAATATACTTTTAGGATCTTTTCTTATTTATTGTCTTAATTTTGTGCTTATCCTATATGTTGTATAAATTTTGAATAATTTTTTATTTTTATATTGTTCTGATTTTAAACCTTTTATAAATAATATCTCATAAGAATTAATTTATATTTATTAATTCAAAATTTATTTATTTAATTTTTTTCTCTTCCGTCATATTTTGAATCTATCATAATTCATACTCGCATATATATTATTTGTGTGTGTATATATATATATATATATATATATATATATATATATATATATATATATATATATATATATATATATATATATATATATATATATATATATATTTATACATGTATTTATACAAAGTGGAGTAATAAATATTTACAAATTTAATGTAAAAGTATATGTTTATTTCAAGAAAATTATAATATTATATGAGTTTTACCGTTAAAGAAATAATTGTTCTCGCTAAAATCGTATTTTTTAAAACTTTTTTCGGTAATTTTTTAATAAAAAACGGAAAGAATAGAATTTGTGTACAAGTTTAGGCAGAGAGCTGTCAACATTGCACTTTATTGGTACTTGGAGCAAAATGGAGAGAGTAATAATACTCACGCACTGCGTTTATATTATCACATACATTATTTCTTTATATATTATTTAATTATTAAGACAAAAAAAAACTTACTATTGGATTTATTGTTTAATTTTACAAAACTTATTTATCTTATAAAAAAATCTTTTTATCAAAGATTATTCTGAAGTTATCATCAAATTACCAAAACTACCTTTAAAAAATTTACTAACAAAGCTCTTAAGGTAGTTACCGTTGATTTTTCAAATATGATGGGTGGAGCGACGGATATTTAAATGTATTACCATCCCAAATCAAACATGGACAGTGGAAGAGAGAATAAGGGTTACCTACCAAAATGTAGATGAGGGAACCAACAATAATTGTCCGGTAGCGTCCAAGATACGAATCCGCAACAAATGCTCCCAGCAGAGGCAGCAACGACGCCGTTCCACTCCAGATGTTTACATTTTCAGCAGCGGCCGCCGTGCTCTGCTGCAGCGGCCCTGTTAAGTACGTTATCAGGTTCGAGTATATTCCATAGTACGCACATCTCTCTGCCACTTCCACGCCTTCCATTAAAACAAAAAAATAAATAAATAAATTACATAAAATAAGAAAGTAGAATATAAATTATATGATTCAGTGTGGAGATACCTATGATGAACCAAGCGGATCTCCAATAGCCAGACTTAGATCTAATGACCTGGCGACCTTTGTAGTCGACGGCACCATGAACCGTATCAAGAAAGAGCAGCGGAGTTTCTGTTCCGGAATCCCAGGAAACGAAATCGGATTCGCCAGAAGTCGCCATGAACGCCCAAGGCTAGAACCGAACCTGAGAGACGCTTGATGTATGGTATTTATTCTATTTTCAGTCTCGGTCCAATGTGGCATAGTGCTGCTTTGGAAAAGTATGTAATGATTTATGATTCAAGTATTCAATTATTCAAGCAAGCCTACTCATACATCCCGTGCAAGATTGGTGGATATTGTAACACGTGGGAAATTAAAACTTGAATTTTGTTTCAGCCATTTAGAGTTTGGGTACACTAATTCTATTTTATTACATTACTTGCCCATCACTTATGAGAAATTTGCATGCTGCTGCATTCTTGAGTTGCATGCAACTGATCTTTTAAGCATTGTTTGCTTAGATAGAAAATAGGGAAGAAAGAAGTATAAGAGAAGCAGACGGAAAAAAAAATAATTTCTTTCATTTAGATATTTAGATAAAAAAAGGCTTGCCAAAAAAAAAAAAGGAGATAAAAAATAAAGAATTTGAATATGGGACTCACTGGTAATTTTTTTCCCATGATTTGGAGAACAAATTTGGAGAAGAAGATGGAGTGAATATATAAAAGAATTAATCTATTTTTGTGAAAATACATTTTTATTTCCTTTATTTTGCCTAAAATTTTAATTTGATCTCTATTTTTAATTTAAACATTATTACCCTGTCATTTTTTTCAAGGTTGAAATTAAATCCTTCCGTTTATTATCCGTATAAAAATATATGGAAAATATTTATGTAATGTTTTTTAGAATGATGTGGCAGTCAATGATTTACATACAAATTAATTTTTTTTAGGTTTTAATTTTTTTACTTCTTATTTATTGATGAATGAACTACGTTTTTCCTTATCTTTACTTGTTCTCATCTTCTCAAACATGCCCTAACAGTGCAGCAAAGTAAGCAAACTCCATTCCACCATTTGTAAGACTTCTACAAACGAGGGGGAGGGAGAGCTTGAAATGGGAGTAAACAGCATAAATTTTGGGGCCTTGAACGATGGGACAAAAAATAAGTAAATATTGAAGCAATATTTGGGGGTTCGACAAAAATTGAGGGCACTTTCGACTTTGCCATTCCTCCTTCCTGTCTCCGAGTACCAATGTATCTAATACGATTTCATTGATGTATTTGATTTAATTAGGGCATGAGTTAACTAGAATATATTATTCACTAGAATATATTATTCATAGATAAATAACAGATGAAAATATTAAAATCTAAAAAAATTTACAACCAATTTATATATGGATTATTGATAGCTACATCATTTACATTTGTTTTCAGAGGAATGGTAAATGAAGGGATTCAATTTTAAACTTAAAAAAAAGGGGGGGGGTAACATTCTTTAAATAAGAACGAGAAAGACCATGTTGAAATATTAGATAAAATTGGCGAACTAAAAGTGTATTTTAACCTACTTTTTACCATTTACAACTTTATTCAATAAATTTTCAACAGAAACATTATTATCATTTCAACTTATTAATTCTTGTTTCTTTTTGGTTTTCAATTCAACTAAGCAAAAACAATAATAATTTTTCTCCCTTTTTTATTTTCTTTTAAATCAAATAAAATAAAAAATATTTTCCCACTCTTTTATATTTTCCTTTTCTCCTCATTTCTCTTATGCCAACGTGATTATTTGAAAAAGTCAATTTCGTAGTGAGGGTATTAAGAAAAAATCAATTTTTACATGAAGCTCCTCTAATTTCATTCACTTAACAGGTTAATAAACCAAGGAAGTAGTTGCTTTAATCCTTTTGATTTCGTTTAAATTTGTAATTTCATTTTTACAAGTTTAATTTATATAATTAATTTTTAAATTTTTAAATAATTTACAATTATTTCCTTTTTATTAATTAATATTAAATTTAATCAATAAGATTTTATACATTAATTAAATTTTACACAATAATATTTTATTTTTATTTAATCATCAAAATTAAATTGTTCTCACCAAAATCATATTCCATCAAAATTAAAATAAAATGGTTACAGTAAAGGGGAACTCCCCCTCTGATGGGACAACATATAAAGGGGACAATGGGTGTTGGCAATTTTCCTGGCACTCACGGGGTAACTTCAAAGGGACAGGGAAACAAGACCTGCAATATTAGGGCCCCCAAAACCAATTATTTAATTTGTTTTCAACCATGCAATGGTTAAAAAAAAAATCAATTTTTGCATGAAGCTCCTCGAATTTCATTCATTTGACAGGTTAATAAACCAAGGAAGTAGATAGTAGTTTCAGTCCTTATGATTTCGTTCAAATTTGTAATTTTATTCTTACAATTTTAATTTTTATAATTGATTCTTAAATTTTTAAATAATTTATAATTATTCCGTTTTTATTAACTAATATTAAATTTAATTAAAAAATTTTATATATTAATTAAATTTTACATAATAGCATTTTATCTTTATTTAATCATAAAAATTTATTTATTCTCACTAAAACCATCTCCCATCAAAATTAAAATGGTGCAATGAAAATTAAAATAAATAAAATGGTTAGATGTTAAATCATATAACCATATAATAAGAATTAAAATGACATGGTTAAAAATTAAAACTTTTTAGGCATTAATCAAAATGATCTTGTAGAATGGAAGTTTAGAAAAATGAAAGGATCAATGAATTGGAAATAAATGAATTTTAATTTTGATGAGGGGTGATTTTGATGGAAACAAATAAATTTTGGCAACCAAGCAAAAATAAAATATTAGTATGAAAATTTAATTGACACATGGAATGACTATGACATATAAAATTTTATTAATTAAATTTAATATCAGTTGAGAAAAAAATTAGTTAAAAATTATTTAAAACTAAAAGAATTAATTACATAAATTAAAATTATAAAAATAAAATTATAAATTTAGTAAAATTAGAGGGACTAAAACCTCTATTCTCCGGACTAACAATTAGTAATGAACAATAATAACAATAATAACAAAATCTTATCCAATTAAGTGAGTTCAGTTATATGAATTGTATGACGTCATTGGACTCTATCTGAAATTAGATTTTTAGGAATATTATTTATTAAGAGATCTCTTTTTATAATTTTCGTTAATGTCCTTTTTGACCTTTATTTATACCTTTTCACAAGATCAAAGATCATGTGATTAACTTTTCTTACCGGTATCTCTAATGGCTTTCTTTATACATATCCAAATCATCTTAACCGATTTTTTTATTATCTTCTCCTCAATAAGTGTCACTCCAATATTTCCTTATATGTGTTAATTTTGGATCTTATCCTTTCTTGTATGATCATATATCTATTTTAATATTCTCATTTTTATTATCCCTATTTTTTACTCATGTTATCCTTCAAAGCCCAATATTCATTACTATAAAGCATAGTTGGTCATATAGCAGTCTGATAAAATTTTTCTTTAAGCTTGGTAAGTATTTAAGGTCATAAATAATCCATGATGCCTTTTCCATTTCAACCATCTAACTTGTATCATATGTGTAATATCTTCGTCAATTTGCCCATCGCCTTATAATATTAATCTCAGATACTTAAAATTAGACACTTATGGTATAACATGCTTTCCAATTTTTATCTCCAAATTATTTCTATCTCACTTTTTATTAAATTTGCAATGTATGCATTTTGTCTTACTCTTACTTAAGTGAAAACCCTTGGATTCTAATGCTTGTCTCCAAAGCTCAAGTTTATAGTTGACTTCTTCCTTTAATTCCTCAATTAGAATTATATCATCCATAAACATCATACATTTAGGGATAGCCTCTTATATGTCCTCATAAAAATATCTAAGACTAGATAAACAAGTAAAGACTCAAAGCTGAACCCTGGTGTAGACCTATCTTTATAGAAAAATCCTTTGTCTTACCTCTAAGAGTTCTTACACTTGTAGTTACCCTATCATGTATGTCTTATATAGTCCAGATTTATGCAACACAAACTCTTTTCTTTTCTAGAGCTTTCCACAACTCTTCTCTTGATACTCAATCATAGGCTTTCTCTAAATCAATAAAAACTATATGTAAGTCTCTTTCTTTATTCCAATACCTTTCCATCAACCCCCATAAAAGATAAATAGCCTTTGTTGTAGACCTTCTTAGTATAAATCTAAATTGACTCTCCACAATCCTAATCTTATCCTTTAATTTGTGTTCAATCACTTTTTCTTATTGTGACTTATAAGTTTTATCTCTCAATAATTTGCACAGTTTTGGATATCTTTTTTGTTCTTATATATAGGCACCAAAATGCTCCTCATCCACTCATTTGGCATTTTCTTAGACCTCAGAATCTCATTAAATAGCTTAGTGATCCATAAGGTATCCTACTTTCCTAAACATTTCTAAACTTTGATAGGAATATCATCAGGACTAATGACTTTACTATTATTCATCCTCTTAAGAGTTTCTTTTACCTCCCAACTTGAATCTTACAATAGTAAGCTAAATTTTGTTCATTCATTTGAATTTCTAATCCTTTCATATCCTTGCCCATCATTGAAAAGTTTATAAATGTGCTTTTCCTATAACTTTTTGATATCTTCATTTATGAGTAGAATTTATCCTTCTTCATCCTTAATACACCTTACTTGGTTCAAATCTCTTGATTTCCTTTTCTTAGTTTTGTTAAGCTTATAAATCTTTTGTTCTCCATTCTTTGTTCTGAGATCTTAGTAAAACTCCTCAAAAGCTTTAGATCATGCTTCACTCACTGCCTTTTTAGTTTCATTCCTAACTGTCCAATACTTTTGCCAATTTTTAGCATTGTTACACATATGTAAGGCCTTAAAAAAATCCATTTTGATTTTGACCTTTTCTTGCACGCTTTCATTCCACCATCAAGATTCTTTATCTTTTGATCTAAAATATTTTTATTCACCCAAAACTGCTTTAGCAACCATCTTAACTCTCTTAGTCATCTCATCCCAAGCATGGTTGGCACTTCCTTGTGCTTCCTAATTACCTTCCTCTAATAATATTCTCCTTAAAATCATCTAGTTTTCACCCTTAAATTGCTATCATTTGATCTTAGGATTTATAACTTGTTATCTTTTTTAGTTATGGGTCTTAAAATGAGCATCAAGAACTAAGATCCTCTGTTGTGTAGTAAGGCTATTTCTCAAAATTACTTTGCAATCTTTATAAACTTGTCTATCTGAGCTCCTTACCAAAAAGAAATCAATTTATGACCTTGAAGTTCCATTCTTATACATGATTAGATGTTCCTTTTACTTCTTAAAACAAATGTTTGTAATCTTGAAATCATATACTATTGAAAAATCAAGAATAGATTACCCCTCCTTATTTAGTTCTCCAAAATCAAATCCTTCATAAGCTCTTAAAGATTGCTTAGCCTCATTACCAATATGTCCATTTAGATCCCCTCTTATGAGAATCTTTTACTCTTATGGAATTCCTTGAATCAACCCTTCTAGTTCTTCTCAAAACTTCTCCTTCAAATGTTCCTTCAATTCTACTTATGGTGCATAAATGCTAATGATATTGATAGTCTCCTGTGCAATTATTAATCTTAATGCTAAGATCTTATCCCCCATCCTTTTTATATCCACTACATTCTTCTTCCAATTTTTATCTATAATAATACTAACTCCATTCTTTCCTCTAACTTTCCTTGTGTACCATAGTTTAAATCATGTAGTGTCTAATTCCTTAAATTTTTCTCCAACCTATTTAGTTTTTTGAAGATATATGATGTTAATCCTTCTTTGAATTATGGTGTTCACAACCTCTAAAGATTTACCTATCAACATACCGAAATTCCAAGTGTCAAACCTAATTATGTTTTTCCGGGTTAACTTCTTTATCCGTATCCGTCTAGAAAAATGAGAGGATCTTTACTCATTTAACACTACATTCAGTCATCGATGCAGCAGCTCTAACTCATTTGATACTGTACTTGAGCTGTACAGTGTATTACTTCTAGGTAACGACTTAATATTATCACAAATAAAATGTCGTGTATGATCCATGTTTGGAGTTTCGATAAAATTTTATATTGGCTGTCTACAATTCCAGATATATGGTAACTATAGTACATGTATTTTCTTAAATATTTTATATTTTAACTTTTATTTATTTCTTGCATTCATTTGTATCAACAATTTAAGAAAATTTTGATATTTATTATTTTATAAATCAAGAACATATTTATTATTTATTTTTTAATATTATCCCTATATTCTAATAAATGCTCAACTACTTTATATATCAATTATTTTTTATACAAGACTATTTTTTAAAACTTAGTACAGTATGTTTTTAATAAATTTGTACATTGTTCATAACATATCCCTCTTTTTCTCTCTCTCACATAAAAGCATTCAATTTTACTAATTGAATAGATTTTACATATTTAGGATATTATTTTCATACTCCCTGCTTGACCATTTAATGTTAAATACAAGGAAAGTAAAGCAAGAAAATAATTAAAGAGTGAGATCAATTGACATTAATATAGAAATTAAGATACTCAACCAATCAATAAATTTTTGTAGAATGTATCTTTTTTTTTTCCATCTAACGGTTCATTTAAAGATGATTACCATGTTCTAAATGCAAACAAAATTTGAGAAAATTTGGATGTCGACTTTATAATCATACGGTGAAAATTTTCTTGTATTCAAAAAGCATTTTTGCATTAATTTTAAAGCTTATTAGTGGAATAATAGTGAATTTCATATTGATGGAAAATTTTGTGACTACAATATGAATATATTAAATCCAGCAGTGGGTTTTGTTAAAAAATATTTTATTAAAATTTACCGAAGGTGTAAGTATATTTTTTTTATTGACATCGGTGTCAACTAAGCCTTAAAAAAAAATAATTAATGTTAAGTGTGGGGTAAAATTGAAAAAAATACAACAAGTGTTTAGGTCATATGAGTGCAAATATTCTTATAAACCTCATAACTTCTTGATAAAAAGTTCCAACATAAATAATCACATTTACAACTTAGTTTTTTATTAAATATTATGAAAAAAACTACAAATTTTTGTAAAAAAAAATTGCAAAAATGGTATTAGTGTTTCTTTTTTAACCCTTTGTTTGGAATGGGTAAAAATAATATTTTATTTTATTTTTAAATAAATTATTTAGTGGTATTTGGATTTGAATAAAAAGGAGTTTTGCTTCGTTTACAACTTCTATTTTAATTACATGCGTGTCATTATAAAATTCATCAAATTTATTAAGAATTTTATTAGAATTTATTTTATTTAATTTATAACCATATTATATAAAAAATGTACTCTCTTCCTAAAATTGTATTTATAATAAAATGATCAAATTTTATTTTTTAATTAATCAAATTGATTGCATCCTTTAAAATATTTCAAACAAAAGAATTTATTTATAAATAAATTAAAATTATTATTTTAAAAATAATTTTCAAATAATAAAATTTATTTATAAATAAATTAGAATCATTTGTACTAAAGTGAATTGAATTCTTAATATATATAAATTTTATAAATAAATTAGAATCATATGTATTTATGTGAATTGAATTCTTAATATATATATATATATATATATATATATATATATATATATATATATATATATATATATATATATATATATATATATATATATATATATATATATATTGATTCCATCCTGAAGGGAACGCCAAAACAAATTCCAAACCCATCCCAAATATTTATCATTTGATGGTTTCCTGAGTTTATCTCGCTTCTTATCATCAATTAAAATATTTTTTCTGTCTAATAAATTCTATGTTTTCTTTGTACGAGAAAGAAAATAACATTTATTATAAGGAAAAAAATTAAAAAGGTAAATCAGCAATTATGAAAAAGAAAATGACATTGACATAACATATTCAATTAATAATTAATAACTTTTCAATATAAAATATATATTTTAATATAATTTTATTGGAGTTCATCAGAATTTTGAAAGGTGTAACTGTATAATGTGTACAATTATACATCAATACTAAAAAATTTATATTTTACAAAGCATCATTCTCATGAAAAAATTGATCTGATAGTCTTAATAGTTACTCAAAGAAAAAGAAATTAAGTTAAAAAAAAACTGATATGATGGCCATTAAATATAAATGACTGGCAACACAACGTGATAAAAGCTGAGAACTCCTCGTTTCCTATGAACCCACCTGTCTTATTCCCCAAATTCTACGTTGCATTTGGACTGATTCTTACTTGAAGTATTTCTAAATATTTTATAGAATTCTTGTGTTTATCATCAAAGCATGGGTATAAGTGTCTAGAAAAATTTTGATTGATTCCATAATAATGTTAATCAATATGACAATTTAAACATTTGAATTCAAAAGTTTTTTTTGTTAAATGAAAGGTAATCTATTATGATAATGGAGATTAAGACTTTGCTTAAATATTTTAAATAGAAAGCAAAAGTGAAAATGAAATTTATAACCAACAAATAGAACATTAAAAGTTGATTGTTAGTCAAAATCAACATCTTACTTGAACTTTATTTTATAGGTGACTATCGATATACTTCTAGTTGTTAGTTTTATTAGTTTCTTGATATCCCAAAATTGTTGAGAGTACATTAGATGTTAGTTATTAAAAAAGAAAAAAAATGATTTCTTACATATATGTTACTTTATAGGTTGACTATTAATATACTTTTAAAACTTGTAAGTTTTAATAGTTTCCTGATACCTTATAAATGTCAGCTTTAATAAATGTTAATTGTCATTCTTAACAAATACTTGCTATTTACTTTTAGGAGTTATAAGTTTGGTACTTTCTTGGGAACTCGTAAGTGTCATCCTTGTTAAATATATATTATTATTGTAAATGCTTATTATTTATTATAAGTTAGGTGATCAGTGCTAAATCTTCAAACGTTGGTTAGGTAAAAGATCTAATGTAGTAGTTGTATCCCAATTCCTTAATGTAAGGTCTTCATCTTTCATTCCTAATTTTTCAAAACTTCGTTGATGTTTTAATAAATAATCAATGTATTTTTTTAATACAACTTTTGGATACTAATATTTTTCTAACAATAGATATTATTTATAAATCTTTTTTTAACAACACCATCAACATTAACTAGTAAATATTGTACAGTAATATTATAATTAATCATTTGATACATCACACACTATATATTTTCTATAAAACAATGACTTATACAAAAATTAGAGTATATTATCAATACAATTTACAGCATAACATTCCATTACTCATGTTGAAAAGATTAAAATCCTTATTACAAATTTTTGTGTATTAAAGAAATTAGATTTATTTTCCTCATATTAAAGTACTCCATTGGATTCTACAAATATTAGCTATTCATTCCTTACAATATTGAATGGAATATAAGGATAATACACACCATTGATAAAAATGCTTTGAACCTTATGATCACAGGTTTTCTATCAGACCATGAATATCTTATTAGCATGATCATCTTATCCTCATAGAAAATAATTGTGGTTTAATAGGAAACTCATGATTATAAAATTTGAAGCATTCCTAAATGTACAACAAAAATAGGTGTGTTATTTGCTTATGCGACCTAAATAAAAAAAGGAATGAAATAGAAATTTATAGAAAACATTATACTTTAGTTATTGAATTAAAATTGACGTGTAAGCATTTTATATCTCTTGGCAAGACAATTTGAATGCCTTTTAGATGACAGTTATAGAAAACCGATGTCATAATTTATAGATATTTAATTTTTTAATGTTGCTCTTTTATATCAACTAAAGTGATCATTTTTTTATATTTTTAAAAATGTCACTATACCAACTTATAATATTAATTTTTTTTATTAGAGACGATGTGAGAAGTTGCTCTTATATATTTCAAAAATGTTGCCATGTTATTATATACATTGATGTTCACTTTAACTGACATTAATATGATGACATTGTATTGTAATTTTGTAGTAGTGGTAAAACTATGTTATATTTCTTATGTTAGATAGTTTAACTCAATATTCATTTTTTATTAATTTTTGTTGCTACTTGCTACTTTGTGTTGACATCAAAGATTTAAATAGATACTTAAACAAGCACTTTAGGATGGAATCTAAGCGTACCTACACTAACCATAACTACTACTTAAGCTATTCCTTACCTAAGTATTTGATGCATTTTTCTTGCTTATCAAAACAAAATCAAAGTTAAACAATACATTTGTCTTATGTAAATTCTAAAGAAAGGTAAAAAATTAGATGATATATAAAAAAGATATTAGAGGAATAAAGAGGTGAGTTCAAAAGTTAAGTGTTAGAATGGAAAGGAACTAAGTGTTTTTTAATTCTTATAGTTATCTTAGAAATTAAGAAAGTAAGAAGTGGAAATAAGTTATTACTTGATTGATTGCATAAATGATTAGTATATGAAAGCAGCATATTTATTCATCTTACACATACACACGCACACACTCACTCACTTATACACACTAGTATAAGTATAGAATCCATTAAAAAAAAAGGTTAGCAAATTGCAAAGTTTGACTTTGTGATTGATGTATAATTAATTGGTTTATTACAAATTGAATTTTAACCACATTATGAGCAATGTTCCATCAATATAAGAATATAAGAACTTCTAATTAACTTTCTACCAAATCATGCAAAATTTCACTCCTTTAAAGTTATTGTAGTTATTTTTAACTAGCATAAATAGGGGTTTCTACATTGTATATTTTAACCATCTATTTTGGTACTTGTCTCCAATTTTATTACATTTTTCATAAACCAAATTAGTATAGAATGGTCTACTGCGATAATCAAGGTCCTTTTCATGTGTAAGCATCCTTCTTTTAAATTTGTAAGTACTTAAAAGCATTAATCAACAATAAAGTATGTCATAAAACTTATTGAGTGAGATGACATTCAAACTATTATAGAATTCTATTCATTTTTAGTGTTTTTTCTTTTGTTTTCATACATTGTTTGTTGTCTTACTTTTACTCTACGTCACTCCTATTTAGCATGTTTAATGTATATAGTTCTCTTACATTTACAATCATCAAATGACTTAATAATTTACATTTCCATGAATGTGATGCACTACATTCATAAATCCTTATCACCCACACATTTAACAAGAAAGATGATACACATACATACATATACATATACACTTATGGCTAATGCACTTATTAATCATATTATCTTTATAATCATTTACTATATATCTTATTTTACCTCTTATACTTATTTTCCATTTCTTATCATGCAACCATTACCTAGTCATATACAATCATATTTGTATTTTATGTTATTGTTACATACATGCATCATCAAGCATAAACTTATTAATACACATATTTTATATCATGCCCTAAAGCATACTATCCATTTATTCTATCATATACTTGTGTTTACACAAACCATGCAAATTCTTCAATATAAATGATTATGTATATACAATATAGTGAATGATGATAAATAATTAGATGGATAAACAAGTAAATAAAGCAAACATGTATTCATAAGACACTTGCAAAATGCCTTATGAATACTAATTCTCTTTATATCTTTAGTCTAACCTTATCCATGCTGCCCTACCTTATTCTTTTAACTTAAGCTTTATTTATCCTGCCATTGATTTTATAGCACACGCATTCCTCACTCCCACAGGGAATCACAACATCATATAGAACATGTCAACTTATCTTTTAACTACCTTAAGGGTAGGCATTTTTACATTACCTAATGAAAATCAACCACTTGAATCTAAAAAATCTTAGGCAAGGATAGATGAGCCATTGTGTTTGAATAATGATGGCAAGAAATTATACATGTTTGTTGATTTTTTATTGAAATTGGGTATGGAAATTTTAGATTGAATGAAATTGAAATGATTGAATTATTTACTAAAATGATATTATTTTAGACATTGACCAACTAATTCAATATATACTCCTTCATACCATACAAAGTTTTCATCAAATTAGGTTTTATTTTGCTTATTGAACCTTTGATCATAAAATAACCTTCCTTTTTGTCTAACAACTTCCTATCTTAATCTTTCTCTATTATAGTGACCTGTCTCTTTTAACTCACATTTCTTTTTCATTTTTTTAAGGAAACCTTAACATTTTTCTAATTCAAATCTATGAATTTATTAGAAAATCCAAAGATATGAAAATAGCTAATGGTGTTTCAAATCTATGATTCCCCCTTAAAAAAACTAGAGATGAAATAGTTGATGGAGTGTGAAGGAATATTTTAATATGTGCTTAGGCTAAAACTAGCAAATATGTGAGTATTTTAGAGTTTTGCTATGAGTTGTTGAAGAAAATCAAGTTGGATTTTATTTTGGGTGGATTATGCACATATTTCTTCTTAAATTTTCATTTTTTTTATGTTAAGATAAATTTTTGTTTAAATTTGCTTTTTTTACTAGTAGTGTAAACAAATCAATCGAACCCTTGTATAGTTGATACCAATTGAAGTAATTGATTTGATTTGGCTTATACACCTCATTTGGTTGGTATTGGTTTAATTATAAAATGCTTCAATATATTTTAGTCAGTTGAATTTAACTTGCTTGACTGGTTTTAAGTTATCCATGTCTACCATTATCACACTTGACTCTTTTGAAATTTCATATTTCTCATTGCATTTCACATAATCACAAAATTACACATATTTCACAAAAGAAAAGGACCACATCATATATAATTCACCGGATATCACAAGTGATCATATTTCATAATTTTCACATATATTACAATAATTATCATAAATAGTCAATATTCCATAATATTAGCAAAAACCTTTCCTTCATACACAATAGATATTAATAGTGGCCTTAATTTGAAAGAATTATAAATTCATATGTTTAGCAAAA
The DNA here is from genome assembly GCA_020226215.1 of Sindora glabra. Taxonomy (NCBI): domain Eukaryota; kingdom Viridiplantae; phylum Streptophyta; class Magnoliopsida; order Fabales; family Fabaceae; genus Sindora; species Sindora glabra. The sequence continues at coordinate 73,249,171 of CM035226.1, read as the reverse complement.
GAAATATTAAACAATTGAAATTCATAAGCCTCATGCTTAATGCATAGTAGAGTAAATAGGCATGGTTTACTATTTCACATTATATTCCACTTGGTAAGTTCATATAAATATAGGTACACTCTTATATGCTTGCCTTTTCATCTAATTTATTTTATACACTAGTACCATTATTTGTGTTCATTTATTTCCTCAATCTTCTCTTATCCATTATCATTCTTTATATTCCATAGTTTATATTCATAACTTAACAAATTCACATCTTTTAGTTAAGTACACTAGCATTCAAATCCTACCATTAGTAGGATTGTTATTAGTACCATTAAAACTTTATATTCTTATTAATATTATTCTTTTTCATAATTTTACCTCTTTTAAAACCAATTAAGACCATTTCTATCTAAATTAAATGTAGTAGTTACGTTGCATAATTTATATGTTGAATCAATATCCATCACATTTGTGACATTCATATGTATAATTTGTAAACATATTAGTAACTCAAAAAGTTGTACTTATAATCATTTCCATTTATATATTTATTTCACTTATTTGTGTGTGTGTGTGTGTGTGAGAGAGAGAGAGAGAGAGAGAGAGAAGAGAGAGAGAGAGAGAGAGAGATACACCTTGAGTTTCAATTCATATTCATACTTTATATAAGACTCATAACCATTCCCTTTTATGTCCCTTTATTGTAACAACTCATATTTTCCCTTAATCTTAATCTTACAACCATTTATATCTTATTGTTAATTTACTATTTATACCATCACTATTAATACTATTATTATTATAACCTTATATTTTTTTATTTGAATGTTCCTAAGGTGCTGAAACATTTTTACTAAATATTCCTCCTTGTTTTGCCCTTTATTTACTATATTACCCATATGCTTAAATCTATCTATTATTTCAAAATTCATTAACTTATCTTGACACTTGCATATTTATTTTCTCTAATGCACATGCACATAAAAATATCAATTAATGAGGTCTAAATATTTCTTCTTTCCCATTTTAACTTAAATAAGGGAATGGTAGATCCATTAAATTTCTAAATCTCTTTTACTTAAATCAAAGAGGCAATTATATTTTAATTTACAACCTAATCCACCTTTATGGTTCATACAATTTTGGGAACCTTTCAAGCTACATTCCTTTAAGTGATCAAGGCTTTATTTTTAGAGGCACAATTATATATTTTTCACAAATTCCAATTCTTATATTCTTATACATATTTCATGTTTTGACTTAATTCTCATTAGTTAATTAAAATTCCATTTCATCCTTTTTTTCCTTAACATTGAAACATCACTTATTTCTAAGGTGGTTAACTTGTACTCCTTTTTTTAACCTTCCTTCACCTATCCTTTTAAATAACTTTTTATATATCTTTTTGTTCTTATTTCATTTATTATTCCCACCAATATAATACATGTATTTGTGTATGTGTATATCCATTTACATATGTGATATATGAGTGTGTTTTTCTTACTTTTTGACACATAAGCTTCTCTTTCCTCACTTTAATTATTACATACATGCTTCTATCCCTAATTTTAATAAGGAACAAACCATGATGTTTTAGATTTTTCAAATTTTCTTTTTACTATCAATTAAAGTCTTTTAAATATTTATTTTCTTTTTTGCTTGCACCAAGTCTATCATTTTAAAATTAAGAATTCTCTTGCCCTTATCACTACCCTTAGTGATTAAAACTTAAGGGTGTGCTTAACAATTTATATTACTTATTATTATATTTTTTTTGTAACATTTCCCTTCTAAAAGATCATTTAAGTATCATAGATTTTCTATTCACTTGGTATATACTTTCAAGAATTAGATTCATAATCTTCCTTACCTTTTCTTAAATAACCAAAACATACATGTTATCATGATTTAACTTTAGTTATACGACATGGGCATGGATTTCAATTCCTTAATTTTCACCAGCTTAACCTATTTTGCTTATTCCTAGACTAATGCATATGATTTATTAAGGAAAGTATTCATGAATCTAATATGAATAGATAAGATTTCATTTATCAAATGTAGTTTAATTATAAAAGGAGTTACTCTTACTTATGATCAATCCAAACTTGAGGATAAGTTGGCCTAACTAACCTCAAAATGAATAAGTTTCTATCTTTCTAACTTGACCCTATATAGAACAAAGCCCAAAACTATTTACATCAAAAATATCCATTTATTGCCTATTGATATACCAAGTAGCCTCATGAGAGTCTAGCTTTAAGGTGGCTATGGAGGCAAATTAACTTGGGAATTTGTAAAAAAAAGAACATAAAGGGGTAAGCCTAGAGCTTAGTGAGCAAATATTTTAGCACAATCAAATATAGAAAGCAAATATAAACTTTCTAACCATATTTACCCCTTTATATATCTAAACACTTAAGCCAAAGAATTCATTTTACAATTCCTATTAATATTAGCATATTCATTCATAATTATATATTCTTGTATACCATTACTCAAATTTGCATACACCTATACCACAAACATGTCATATAATATGCAAGATAAAAAAAATAAGGAAAGTAAGTAAATTTCCTTGAAACTCCTATTTATCCTTATCCTTTACTAGTTCATTCTTATTCCTTCAGGCTAACCTTATCCTTTATAAGCCATTACTAGATTAGTGTTTGAATATCATATTGCTTCTATTGGTGTGTGTGTGTGTATCTTAGGAACTAATCATAAGATAATTGTAATAATGCATAATATATTATGTTTTATTTTAGGCAATATAATTATTATATTTTATTTTATTTTAATATTTACGCAATGTATAACTTAAATATAATAATTGTCACTAGAATAGTTTTTCTATTTCTAAAATATCTATAGTTGAATATTATTGCAAAAAGGATAGCAATAATATATTAAGATTATTATGTATGGTGATTGATGATTATGAATTATGGATATATGATATCAAGTTAATACATGGGTATATTGTTAGTGAATAGATATATTGGACTAACTCATTATGAGAATACTGCATGAATTGTTTGTGTCATTAGCTCTTCTCATGTGACCATAGTGCATGTAGTCCTTTGACCTGAATTCACTACAGTTTCTTACATAAAAGGTCACACACTTTAATGTCGTCCTTCTCACCTTTAATTAGGATGACATGTAGGGCATTGATTGGGTGTGTCACGAATCATGTAGAGGGATGTGAGTAATGTAGATGAGATTTTGTTACTCCTGTATAAAGGAGAGATATTCTTAGGCCCTTTGATTAAGTAAGACTTAGAAATGCATGACCATACTTAACTAGATTAATATGTGATATTGATCATTTGTTTAAGTTAGTCTACTTAGTATTAAGAAATATAAATTGAACATTGACAAGGATGACATACTTCATGCCTCCAGTTTGATTTCGATATTATTACAAAAGGGATTATGATGTAAAGCGTTGATCACACATTAGGTGAATGTCAAATTACAGATATTCTTACTACTAAGGTGGCAGTGATGTATTGCTAGATATCACTCGTTGTCTATGGTTCACTGATGGGTCATTACTAACATAGTAGGAATCTACAAAGTCACACAAAAGGAGTAAGAATAAGATAATAATTAATTAATTTTTAATTAAACTAAAAACTTATTAATTGAGCTTGTTATTTTATATATATTATCAAAGTAATAATGTATATATATATATATTATTCACGTAATATATATTTTATATTATGTTATGTGAAGTTATCTTATATTAAAGTAATATCAGATAATTATACAATTTGATATTAGATAACTATATTATAAGATAATGTTATTATCTAATAATATTTAGTTATTAATATTAAAGTAATATTAAATAACTAATGGATAAACTCTATATCTCCTCACTCTCATCATGTTAGAGATAAAATATTAGTGGTTGAGTAGAATTAAGATTAAATGCGATTTTCCAAGTAGAAGCAAGAAAGATGCATGCCTTTATCTTTATAAAAGGCATATGTAAGCATCATTGTTTTGTATGAAAAATAAGTAAATTTTCCACGGGCAAAACTATACAAAAACACCCTACAAAACTATACTAAATCCTTCTTCTTTGTGTGAGAGATGAATCCTAGCAGATTCATGGAGTTTGAGAAGTTATCATTCACTCAATGTGATATTGTAAAGGCACTATTACCTGATTATGCTTGTGATTTGGATCTGCACTCCAAGAGGTAATATTTTATTCTTGATTTATATCATTGCGTATTGATCTGTAGGAAGGTTTCACATTACATAATTTTGAAAATTTGCCTCTCTATTGCATTACATGATTATGTGAAACCTAACATTTGTATTAGAGAATGGATGTGCATACATAGATTAGATCTTTTGATTCGTATGTTTTCTATGTTGATTTGAATTACGAATACATAGAATAGATCTTCTATTTTCTATGTTAATCTAAACTGCACATACATGGATTAGATCTTCTGTTTCTATGTTTTTTGTGCTAATATGAATTTTGCATATATAGATTAGATCTTCTATTTTCTATATTAATCTAAATTGTACATAGATAAATTATTTTGTATGTCAAGCGAATATGAATTTTGATTAGGATTAATGAGATTAATCCTATGAATTTGATTTCGTGTTTTCTGGTTAAGTAAAATTAATGTGATTAATTCTAGTTCATATTCAAATATGTTTCATGATTAATTTTGGGTTTTGATTTGAATCTGAATCTAGTTTTTATGATTGATTCTATGTTCTATTTTGAATAGAATTAATAGAATTAATTATGTGAATTTGATTTAATACATGAAAAATGTTTTTTGATTTAAATAGGTTTCGTTATGAATTAGAATTAATCATATTAATTCCTTGAATTGGGTTTTGTATATGTGATATACTTTGTGTTCAAGTATATAATATGTTTTGCATAAAATTTACATGAATAATTTTGAAATTGTCTACATTTATGAATCTTATTTCAGAATTACGATCTAAATGTCAAATATTGTCAAATTATTTAACAAAAAAGGTGTGTCAATTGTTAATAGAAGGAATTATGATCTAAACGAGACCATTGTGCTAACTCTACATAAGGTTCAAAAATTATCTTTGTTCATAAGTCGGTGTTCTAAAATAAGTTTTTGATGATTTATTATATGGAAGATATATATGTCATTTATCTCATTATATATATATATATATATATGTGTGTGTGTGTGTGTGTGTGTGTTATCTATTAGCAATTGTGGCATATGATGCATGATTGTGTTACATAGTATGACCTTTGGAGTTTTTGTAACTAGTTTTTAAATATGACCTATGTGTCATGCCTCCCTCTAATTTTTTTATGTATATTCTCTTCTCATCTTACTACCTCCAAATGTAACTCAAGGTTTCTACTTTAAAATTGTAATCATAATAGAGCATTTAAGGTTGACATAAGGAGAAGCTGAGGAATATGGCTCAAGGAGAAGTTAAAGAGTTAGTTTAGGAATATTATTAGAAAATAAGATTTAAGGGCTATACTATGTGACATTCTATTATCTTTATTGTGTGATAATATTGATAAATGTGCATTTGCCATGTGATAGCATGCATATGATTACTTTATTCATTGTATAATGAATACAATGTTATGTTTCATTATGTATGAGATACACTAGATATGATATATGAAAAGTAGGCTAATTATGGTGAGATCTAATTAATTTAAATCCTCAACTAAAATATTAAGTTAGTAATAATTAGTGATGCCTTCCAATGTTTGGTACTTATCAAGGCCTTGATCGACATATGGTAGGTTTGCTAAAGTAAAATATTTCATTTATCTAGGTGAGATATGACTGGATAATAGTGATATTCGATTGTTAAACATTAGGTCTAACTTAACTAAGTTATCTCAATAGGATTAGGACCTAGAGGCATAGAGTTGGGCCTTAGTTCATGAGATGGACTAGAACAAATATTGTTCACCTAACTATCCAAGAGTTGTACATGATGCAATTGGCAAGTGTTGCCTACCTAAATAACTAATTCTTAAGTGATCAGCCAAAGCTGACTTAAGGTTAAGCAAAATATGGATCTTGGCCCACTAGAAAGTCTTAACAATGTGACTTTTTGAATTAATAGTAAAGGCTATTAATTTGAACAAAATTGTGGGAGGTACATTTAATAAAAGACCTTATTAAATGTTTAAGAACTTAATAGTTACTTTGCATGTTTCTATTGTAAATTACCAATCACTAATACATCAAAGAACTTATCACTGTGATTGATCCTTGAGAAAGACAAACTGAATGGGACAAACTTCCTAGACTAGTACAAGAATTTAAGGATAGTCCTCAAACATAAGCAAAAAAATGTATGTCCTGGAGGAACTTGTTCCTTAGTAACTCGAAGTTAATGCCCCGCATGTTCAAAAGGATACTTATAAGAAGCATTATAATGATGCTTTGGATGTGGGCTACCTCATGTTGGCCACCATGGACTCTGAGCTTTAGAAGCAACATGAGAACATGGAAGCTTATGACATGCTTGAGCATCTTAAGAAGCTTTATGAAGGCCAAGCTCAACATGAGAGGTTTGAGGTAATCAAAGCATTATTTTAGTGTAGATTGGCAGAAAGAAACCCTATAGGGCCTTATGTACTCAAAATGATTGGGTATGTTGAGAACCTTGAAAGGTTGGGTGTTCTACTAGGCTATGAGTTAGTCACTGACTTAATTCTACAATTATTGCCACAGAGTTATAGTTAATTTGTCATGAATTATAACATGAATGAAATTAATAAATTATTACCAAAACTATTAAGCATGTTAAGAATTGCTAAACAAAATTTGCAAAAGTCTAAACCTAAATCTATAATGATGGTTAAAAAAGACAAGGGCAAAGGCAAAGATAAAAACAAAGGTAAAGGCAATAATATGAAGGATTCTAAATCCGAAGGGCAAGTCCAAGTCTAAGTCTTTTGCAATAAAACCTTAAAAGGGTGTGGCTAAGGAAGGGAAATGTTTCCATTGTGGTGAGACCGAACATTGGAAAAGAAACTGCAAGGTTTATCTAGAAGAGCTAAAAAAGAAAAAGGAAAGTGAGACTTTTGCTTTAAGTATTTGTGTTATGGAAATAAATGTTCCTACTTCTACATCTTGAGTATTAGATACTGTATTTGTACCAATGTGCAAAATTTACAAAGGAGTAGAACTTTGGCTAAAGGTAAAGTGGACCTACGAGCTAGCAATAGAGCAAAATTTGCTACCTTAGCTGTAGGAACATATCATCTATCCTTGCCTTCTAGCTTAGTGATTAAATTAAAGGATTGTTATTTTATACCTACTACTAGTAAGAATATTATTTTTGTTTCTTGTTTGGACAAGAAAGGTTTTTTATTTTTAATAAAGGAGAAAAATTGTTCAGTTTATTTAAATGAAATGCTTTATTACAATGCATAAATGTTTAATAGACTCTATATTCTTGAGCTTGAAATGTGTGTTTGTAATATAAACACCAAGCAATCTAAATCAAATGATTTAAATTCAACCTATCTCTAGCATTGTCTTTTGGGTCATATAAATGAGAAGTGCATATCCAAGCTCCATAAAGGTGGATTCTTGGATCCATTTTGAATCATGTGACTTATGCGAATCTTGTTTATTAGGTAAGATGATTAAAGCTCCATTCATCGGACATAATGAAAGGGCCAATGATCTATTAGGTCTCATATATAATGATGTATGTGAGCCTATTAGTTCATCTACGATAGTAGGTTTTCAATACTTCATTACATTTATTGATGACTTTAGTAGATATGGATATGTGTATCTTATGAAACACAAATCAGAATCCTTTAAAAAGTTCAAAGAATTCAAGAATGAAGTACAAAACCAACTTGACAAAAGTATTAAAATGCTTTGATTAGATTGAGTTGGAGAATACTTAAGCTAAGAATTTAATGACTATTTAAAGTAGTATGGTATAGTATCATAACTCACTCCACCTAGAATGCTATAATGGAATGGTGTCTCAGAAAGGATGAATCGTACCTTATTAGATATGGTGCAATCTATGATGAGTCATACAGATCTTCTAACTTCTGTTTAGAAGTATTTTTTAGAGACAACTGCTTTTACACTAAACCATGTTCCCTTTAAAATAGTTTAAAAGACTCCATATGATATATGGATTGGGATACGTCCCAACTTGTCTTTTATAAAGATTTAAGGTTGTGAGACTTATGTAAAATGTCAAGCCTCTAATAAGCTTGGACCTAAGTCGGATAAGTGTTACTTTATAGGGTATTCTAAGGAAATTAAGAGATACTATTTCTATAATCCCTCTAAGGGCAAAGTGTTTGTTGCAGAACTCGTATTTTTCTTGAAAGAGAGTTTATCTCGAAGAAAAAATAATGGAAGGAAAGTAGAAATCGAATAAGTTTGAAACTTACAAAGTAACATTGAACCTATAATGAAGCCTGAACATAGACTATAAGAAGTTAGGGCTCGGGAACTACCTCAAGTTACACAAGGCCCACATACATTTGGTAGGACACACCATGAGCTTGAGAGATATGGATTTCTTGTTACTCAACATGGCGATGTATTGCTCATGGATCAAAATAAGCCCATAACCTACCAAGAAGCTACTAAAAGGCCAGACTTTAAGAAGTGGCTTGAAGCTATAAATCTGAGATAGATTCCATGTATACTAACTAAGTATAGACTTTGGTTGACCTACCTAAAAGGGTAAAACTCATTGGGTGCAAATGAATTTTCAAGAAGAAAACTAACTTGGATGGTAACATATAAAGTTTTAAAAGGCGATTAGTCACAAAAGGTTATAGGTAAGTTCATGGTATAGACTATGATGAAACTTATTCCTTAGTTGCCATGCTTAAATCCATCCAGATATTACTTGTTATTGTGCTTTTTTATGATTATGAAATCTAGCAAATGGATGTCAAAATTACTTTTCTTAATGGAAAGCTTCTTGCCGAAAGGTTTTGTCACTTTTAAAAATGCTAGAAAGGTATGCAAACTGCAATGATCAATTTATGGATTAAAACAAGCTTCATGGAATTGGAATCTTTGTTTTGATGAGGCAATTAAAGAATTTGATTTCATAAAAATGAAGATAAATCTTGTGTTTATAAAAAGGTTAGTGAGAGGATAATTATTTTCCTTGTATTATATGTGGATAACATACTACTCAGTGGAAATAACATCCTTACACTACAGACTATAAAGACTTAGTTAGGGAATTATTTCTTGATGAAAGATTTAGGTGAAGCTGCCTATACATTAGGTATTAGGATCTATAAAGATAGATCAAGAAAATCATTTAGCCTAAGTTAGAGTACATATATAGATAAAGTTTTAAAACATTTTAACATGCAAGAATTCAAAAGGGGATTTTTGCCTATGTCACATGGCATAAATTTGTTGAAAGCTCAGTGTCCTACGATATAAGATGAGAGAGACAGCATGAATAAGATACTATATGCATTAGCAATTAGATTTATTATGTATGTCATGCTATATACTCATCCTAATGTATTGTATGCCTTGAGCATGACAAATAAGTACCGGTCAAACCCAGGTAAGCCTTATTGGGTTGCTATCAAGAACATCCTTAAATACTTGTGAAGGACTAAGGAATCATTCTTAATATATGGAGATAAGGAAGAACTTGTTATAAAAGATTATACTAATGCTTGTTTCCAATCTGATAAGGATGACTTTAAATCACAACCAAGTTATGTATTTTGCCTAAATGGTGGTGTTGTATGTTAGAAGAGTTCAAAACAGGAAATAATGGTTAATTCTACTGTAAAGGCTAAGTATATTACTACCCTAAATGCGTCAAAAGAGGCTGTTTGGATTAAAAACTTCATTATTGAACTTGGCATTGTTCATAGCATTATAAACCCAATAGAACTCTATTATGATAATAATAAAGCCATTACACAAGTCAAAGAACCTAGATCTCATTAACAATCTAAGCATATACTTTAGCCCTTCCATCTTATTCGTGAAATCATTAATAAAGGAGATGTGAAGATATTTAAAGTACTAATAGACAATAATATCGCCGATCCACTGACTAAGCCTTTAGCGTAGAAAAAATATAATACTCATACCAGGTCACTTGGTATTAGATACATGAGTGATTGACTCTAACCCAAGTGGGAGATTGTTAGTATTTGTGTGTCCTAGGAGCCAATCATAAGATGATTGTAATAACACATAATGTATTATATTTTATTTTAGGTAATACAATTATTATATTTATATTTTGTTTTAATATTTGCGTAATTTATAACTTAAATATAATAATTATCTCTAGAATAATTTTGCTATTCCTAAAATGTCTATAGTCTAATATTATTACAAAAAGGATGACAATAATACATTAAGACTATCATATATGGTGACTAATGATTGTGAATCATGAATATATGATATCAAGTCAATACATGGGTACATTTTTAGTAAATAGATGTACTGGATTAACTCATTGTGAGAATACTGCATGGATTGTTATGTGTCATTAGCTATTCTTATATGACCATAATGCATGTAGTCTTTTAACCTGAAGTCACTATGGTTCTGTATATGAGGGGTCACACACTTTAATGTCGTCCTGTATCATCTTTAATTGGGATGACATGTAGGGTATTGATTGGGTGTGTCATGAATCATATAAAGAGATGTGAGTGATGTAGATAAGATTTTATTACTCATGTATAAAGGAGAGATATCCTTAGACCCTTTGATTGAGTAAGAGTTAGAAATGCATGGCCATACTCAACTGGATTAATATGTAATATTGATCATTTGTTTAAATTAGTCTACTCAATATCAAGAAATATAAATTGAATATTAACGAGGATGATACACTCCATGCCTTTAGTTCAATTTGGATATTATTATAAAAAGAAATGTGATGCAAAGCGTTAATCATACATTAGGTGGATGTTGAATCATAGACATTCTTACTACTTAGGTGGTAGTGATGTATTGTTAGATACTGCTCATTGTTTATGGTCCAATGATGGGTCATTACCAATGTAGTACAAACCTATAAGGTTATACAAAAGGAGTAAGAATGAGATAGTAATTAATTAGTTTTTAGTTAGACTAAAAACTTATTATTTGGGCTTGTTATTATATATATAATATCAAAATAATAATGTATATATATTATTATTCATGTAATATATATTTTATATTATATTATGTGATATTATCTAATATTAAAGTAATACTAGATAATTATACAATTTGATGTTAGATAATTATATTATGAGATAATATTATAACCTAATAATATTTAGTTATTAATATTAAAGTAATGTTTAATAACTAATGGATAAGCCTTATCTCTCCTCACTTTCACTATGTTAGAGATAAGGTATTAGTGGTTGAGTAGAATTAAGATTAGATGCAGTTTTCCTAGTAGGACTAGGAAAGATGCATGCCTTTAGCTTTATAAAAAAGGCATGTAAGTGTCATTGTTTTATATATGAAAAAGTAAATTTTCCACTAGAAAACTACATAAAAACACCCCATAAAATCGTACTAAATCCTTCTTCTTTGTGTGAGAGATGAATCCTAGCAAATTTGTAAGGGTTGAGAAGTCACCATTCACTCTATGTGGATATTATAGAGGTACCATTATTTGATTGTGCTCGTGATTCGGATTTGCACTCTAAGAGGTAATCTTTTATTCTTAATTTATGTCCCTGTGCATTGATCTATGGGAAGGTTTCACATGATATAATTTTGAAAATTTGCCTTTCTATTGCATTACATAATGTATGTGAAACCTAATGGCTTGCTTCCATCATATTTCACATGATCTCATCATATTGGATCTTAACCATTATTTATAATTCAAATTTTAAAAACATCGATACCATTTTGTATGGTCACATAATCATTTTCATCATCCAATATCAAACTTGTGTACAAGTCAAGTAATTATTAATGTATATTAGTCATATATATGCTTGAAAAAGGCAAAATTCCCATTTTTATGCTTGCAGCTCAATTTTAGAGTTAATCATGCATTAATTGATTCATTCAACTTAAGTTCTAATGTTAAAATATGGAAATAAATAAAAAGAATTAACTTTGAACCTTCAATAACTTTTGGGAGGCTTAAAATCACTTTCAAAAGTAGATCCAATTGGAAAACATAATTTTAGAAGTGCCCCTCCTAGAAGTGGTGAAAGGCTTCTGGAAGTGATTCCATTCCTACAATTTTGCTTCTCGAAGTGGGGAAGCATTTTTTGAAGTGATTTCTGTCCCCAGTGTATTCAGGGCCAAATGAAGTAATTATAAATGCAATTCTTGTATGGATTTCTTGCATTTTTTTTCTAGAATTTTTCTATTCATTCCACAATAAATTTCCATCCTAATGCATTTTTTATTTAACTACCACTTTCCTATCCTTATCAACCATTAATAATGTATTATATACATTAAAATCAACAAAGATTTCATCTCGAACATTCAAATCAAGTAAGTTTTTCATATATTCATCGAAACTCCTAAACTTAAACTTAACCAAAAAAATTTCAAATTAATCACTAAATAGGTTAAAATGTTCACTCACTTAGCATGGAGAAGGATTCAAAAGGTTAGATTTGTTATCTCTTAACTTTAATCAATATAAACCTAAGAATTTCAAATTAGGGTTCATCTTCTCCATATTAGGTTAAACATCAAATCTCTTTAGATTCGAAGAAAGAAATAAAGAATCTAGTTATTATAGAACCTTACCTTGTTTGAATGAAATATTTGAAAATGATTAACTTTCCTTTAGCTTTATTAAAGAAGAATTTAAGGAGGAGGGCAAAAGAAAAGACAAGTTAAGAAATGGGGGTTATAGTTTTGAAATGAGGGAAGTGGGGATTTTTAGGTATTGAGCTTATAATGGGGCAAAGGCATTTTCATTATTTTGTATTAAATCTCCTCCATACCTATATATTTGCCTTTAATCACTTATAACATTTAATTATTTTATTCAAGACACTTTTTCTCAATTAAAGCTTCTAAATTCTTTTTTTTAGTCCACTTAAATAATTTATTTTCATTTACCTTAAAATTTTATTCAAAACCTATTTAATTAATAAATCCTCTTTTTCCTTAACTAATCCATAGAATATACTCTTCATAAAATTTCATTAAATTAAATAATTCTCTTATCACAATTTATTTATTTTTCATAAGACTTCATTCTAATCATTATCATTATAATTTTCTAATTATTTTATTTATGAGATAAAACTTTAAAATTCTAAAAAAGGTGTAACACATGCCATGTTATTTCATTTTACTTTTCTTCGCTTTATACCATTGCATCTAATTTTAAGTATGATAAATTTCAAAAGGGAAGGCACATAATTTTCCCTTAGAACTGAATTATTCTTTGTCATAAACTAAATGTTCTCTTATTACAACAAAATTTTTTTTACATAGTTACATACATATGTCTATTTATAAGCTATTATTATCATTACATGTTCATCCAAGTATAAAATAACTTAATGATCCATTTTCTATCAATTTTTCCTTGGTATACTTGAATACACTAAGGTATATCTTATGGGATTTTTCTTTCCCTTTCTACCATAAAATATCCACTAATTCATTCAATTAAATCCTTTCATCATCTTATTAAACTATTCTTCTGTTGGTGTGTGTCCTAAGAACCAATCATAGAGATGATTGCAATATTACACAATGTAATACATTTTATTTTAGCAATATAATTATTATATTTTATTTTATTTTGTACAAATTATAACTTAAATATAATAATTATCCTTGGAATAGCTTTGCTATTCTAAAATGCCCCTATTCAAGTATTATTACAAAAAGAATAATAATAATACATCGAGACTAGCATGTATAGTGACTGATGATTATGAATCATGGATATATTATATCAAGTTAATACATGAGTATATTTTTAGTGAACAATGTACTGGATTGACCCACTATAAGAATATTGCATGGATAGACGTGTCATTAGTTATTCTCATATGATCACAAAGACGCATAGTCCTTTGACCTGAAGTTACTACAGTTCCCTACATGAGAAGTTACTAACTTTGATGTCATCTTATGTCACCTTTAATCGGGATGACGAGTAAGACGTTGATTGAATGTGTCATAAATCATGCAGAGGGAAGTAAGTGATGTAGATGGAATTTTGTTACTCTTATATAAAAGAGAAATATTCTTGGGCCTCTTGATTGAGTGATACTTAGAAATGCATGGCCATGCTCAATTACATCAATATGTGATATTGATCATTTGTTTTAAATCTACTCAGTATCAAGAAATATAAATTGAACATTGACGAGAATGACACACTCAATGCCTCCAATTCGATTTGGATATTGTTACAAAAGGGATTATGATGCAAAATGTTGATCATATATTAGGTAAATGTCGAATCATAGACATACTTACTACTTGAATGGTAGTGATGTATTGCTAGATACCGCTCACTGTTTATGGCCTAAAATGAGTCATTATCAACGTAGTAAGAACCTATAAGGTCATACAAAAGGAGTAGGAATGAGATAATAATTAATTAGTTAGACTAAAATTCAATTAATTAGACTTATTTTCGTGCATATATATATTATTAAGATAATATATATTTATTCACGTGATATATATATTATATATTATGTGATATTATTTGATATTAAAGTAATATCAGATAATTACGTTATTAGATATTAGATAATTATATTATGAGATAATATTATTATTATTATCTAATATTAAATAATTAATAGATAAGTCCTATCTCTCTTCACTCTCTCTAGGATAAGGATAAGGTGATGTTTGTTAAGTGTGATTAGAATTTTTTGAAGCATTATCCTAGTAGGACTAGGATTGTGACATGTCTTAATTCTATAAAAAGGGGCTTAAAGGCAGTACTTTGTATTCACGCACTTAAGCTTCAATCAAAGCCTAAATCACTTTAGAAAATGTCTAAACCCAATCCTAGTAAGAGAAACAAATCTTAGCAGCTTCGTGAAAGGGAGAAGTCATTGTTCACTCCTTGTGGATACTGTAGAGATGCTGTACCTTCCGGCCGGCGTTTGATTCATCTCGGTCTCTCAAGGATTCGTTCAAAAAGAATACGAGCACAAATAAGGTAAAATCCTAATACTGGTTTATGACTTTTGCATGGATCCTAGGAAGGTTTTGGATTAAAATTTTAAAATTTCGCTACGTATGTTGATCCAAATCATAACATTTTCTTCCTTGTATCCATGTTTTTCCTTGTTTCATAATATCTTCAATCCAAGCTTTTTCATGCAAATTTCACATATATTTTAGTGGGTGACATGTTGAATTCTGAAATGAGAGTGTAAGGAGAACACTTACTTTGGGGTTGATAAGGTTGGATATATTTTTATCCTTAAGTTCCTTCATGAACAAAACCTACCAAGTTAGGATCATCCTTAACTAAAACCTCAAAAGAGAAAAATTAGAAAATTAAACATCTTACTTGCTTGTTTACCTTCCTTTTCCTCACATAAAATAGTTTTTTTATACTCCTTTGTGGTCATTCTTTTCCTTTTTATTTTAGGTGGAGGTTTTATGGTAAAAGTGGAAAGAATATGAAACTTTGATGAGTGTGGGAGGGGGATGTTGTTTAGCCTTGTAGGGGGAAGATAAGAGAAGATGATGATATTCTTAGTGTTTTATGGAAAGGGTTTTGTGCACTTAAAAGGGAGAGGAATAACAAGTTTTGATTCCCTTCTAACTAATAAGAGCATCCTGCACTTAGGTGTCTTGATAAATCCTTTTTACCTTCTTTTATTGGGTTATAATCTCCCATTCCTCCTTTATTGGCCCTTTAATTATCTTGTGGTAAGGATTTCAAGTTAATTCAAATTTACTCTATCATGCATTAGCTAAGTAGGCTCCTAAGGTAATGATAGTGTTTTTATAGCTTGTTTTCTCTAGTTTTGTATTTGATTTAAGAAGAATTTGAGTTCCATTTAAGGAACTAAGAAGGATTATTTGGTCCTTTTCTTGAGTGGGATCAAATAGGCCTTTATTTTAGCCCTAATAACTTCTTTTTTATATATAAACACTTAATCTTCCTTTATTAGATTAGGTTAATCCTCTTATTATGGATTAAGCTTTATTCCTACCACGTACACTTATAGATCCTCACACATCCTTGATGACCCAAACTAATTTATCTTCTATGTATATCTATCAAACTCTTTTAGCTTATGTTTTAAACATATTTTTGTACATTTTTTTACTTAATTAAATTATTTTCCATGGGTATTTTCATTTATACTCAACCTCTTCCAGAGAAGTCACATATCTCTTTGCATACCATAACCTATTGCATGAAATTTTTACACAAGATAGCTTTATATATCCTCTAACTACTGGTCCCAACCATGCATCAATTGGATGCTCATAGAATTTTTTCTAATAATTCACTTAATTCTTGTCTTTTTCTTTATTTGATAATTCAAATCTCCTATTTATGTTTAACCACTTCCTACATTATTCAAAATTTAGGTCCTTAAATTTTGAGGCCTATTTCTAATGGTTTTTCTTATAATTCCTCTACTTTTCCTTTTGTATCTAAATAATTCCTACTCTAAGCTTTCAAATTAATTCTAAATAATCCATTACTTATGAAATTTCTTTTGTTGATATCTTTTAACTCCTTTTTATTTTAACTTAACCTAAACATTTATACTATTTTACATGCTTGCATCCACCTAACTTCCTATTTTTAAGCCTATAACCGCTATTTTTATAATATTTTTCTTCTAATATAAACTCATGAATAAATTTTAGATTGTTAGATGTACCTATTGAATTAGGTTAAACATTTTACCATATAAAGGATCTTTATAGGTCACCATATGTTGGGATAGCATTTTTTATCCTCATATAGTCTAATAGTTCCTTTCATGATTAATGTTGGTAAGAAAAAAAAATAATAGCAACAAGTAGGAAAATTTATATTTGAAGAGTTTATCAAATTTAAGAGTGTTTATCGTAGTGACTAGTATAAGTAATCTTAATGGATACCATTTACAAGCCTTCCATATGTGTGATCAATATATAATAATTTACATGCAATGGTATATCTCTTTCAAGAAGAAGCCCATGTCAAAGTCAAATATAATTAAATTTTGATTAATCTGCAACAAAATGCCTTCACATGTATTTAATCCAACTACCTTCTAAAACTTATCTCAATTCCAATATCTTTAAGTGCATTCACTTTTAAACCATCTAGCAATAATCGCGCATCTAAATGGAAGGGTCGCTATAAAAAATTGGAAAAAAAGAAGAAGGGAGAATGGGTTTCAAAGAAATTCAATGAGTAACCTTTATAAACAAATTATAATTTAAATTCACAATTCATATAACATTACTGTTGAAATTTAAGAGAAAATCTAACTTATATTTCATCTATAAGAGAGAGAAAGTATTTGTACCTTAGCATAAGGAATGATTACATACATGGAAGGAATCTAGATTTACCTACTAGCCTCACCGTAATGCCAAGAATGCACACTTACACATATCATAGTAAATTATCACAATGAAATATCTAATTAAAAGTGTCACTTCAATATGCCATTGATTTCATTTGTAATTTCAATAATAATCAAAAGAAATTTTAAGTAATTAATGAGATATATAAACATAGCAATTAAATAAACCTTTTTGTGACTCCTGATCTTCCTTATTCCTTCATAAACACAATTTTATCCCTCTATGGTGAATTTTATCATTTCACAAACAGGCATGTGGATTGGGTGTATACAACCACAATATAAATATCATCTCCCCTAACAACATCAAATCTTACTCATAACACAATTTAATAAGTCATTAACAAGTGCCTTAACTAGCATTTCCATTTTAAGCATACATAACATACATACATAAATGCATGTACAAGGATGTTAAATAAGTTCATTTGTTATAATGTCCAACCATAACATAACTTCATGAGATGTATTATCACATGCCTATTTGCATGGTCTCATCATACTCATTTATCATCTAGAATCATGCTATAGTTATCAATATAATTGCAGGTGGCTTCATTAGTGAAGGATCGCAAAAAATTCTAGAAAGTGACATCTATAAGAAGTACACACTATACAAAGAAAGAAATGCAAAGGGGTTCCAACCTATTTGCTTCATTGAAGAAGACTTTAGGGATATTGATTAGGATCATGATATTCTATGGTCATAAATGCTTTAATTCATAATTATCTAGTGAAACAAATTCTTATTGACCACGAAAATTATATTGATATCCTTTAAGCTCACATAATAGCTTAAATAAGAATTTCTAAGGAAATGTACAAACCTTAGCTGGCATATTAATTGGTTTTGCAAGAAGTTGAGTCTAAATTGAGGGAATTATCACCCTTGATATAATGCTTAGCTCCAAGCCTCAAACAAAAACCATTAATGTGGATTTTATAATCATAGTAGCCCATAATACAACTTATAATGCTATACTTGGCAAATTCTCACCAAATACGCTAGGTGCAATAATTTCTACATATCACCTTCTAATGAAGTTTAACACCTTGTGCGAAGTAGGTTATGTTTGAGGAAACTAACAAGTTATTTAGAGTTATATGACCAAGCTGAAAGGAAAAACCTCAAGCTTAAGTAACAAGAATTCTAAGATTGGAAAAGAGCTTTGACATTTACTAGAGGGTCTAATAATAAGAGATAAAGCTAAAAAGATCAAAGAGGGACTCCAAAAACTTATAGAAAAAGTTTGGATGCAAGAAAAAGTATGGTTGGAAGAGCTTGGGTGATTTGTATTTCAAATTTGACTAATTTTATATGAGTACTTAAGCACTAAGCTCTAAATTCAATTTTTTATTCAAATACTTAAATATAGTCCTTAAGTACTTATAGATTTTTACTTAGTACTCAAGTAGTGCACTTGAGTACCTTAAGCTTGATGCACACTTAAAGTGTTTATTTTGCCTTTTTTTAAGGTTGATGCACACTTAGCCCATTATTTGGTACTTTATTTTAGATCATCGATATTATATTAATTAACTTTCTAAATTAGGCCTAATTAGTTTAATTAGAGGCCAATTAGTTTAGTTGACTTTAACTTTGAGAACCTATTTAAGGAGAGTTGTTCCTTATTATTTTAACCTTTTACATTTATGAGTCTGAAAACTTCTTAAGAGCTTTTCCTTTTAATGGCTTTAGCAAAAATTTCAAACTGATCAAGATTAAATCAACTTTCATGGCATCGAATCTCACTTATTAAAGGACTAATATCCATTTTAATGTGATATCTTTTTACTAATTGCTTTCGTTCTTCCTCTTTTTTGAAGTATGGTGTGATTATCCTTCTTTTTTTATTCAATTAGATTTGGAACAATCCAACCTTAGGAATTCATATCATTTGTTATTAGAGTAATGGTTTCTTAAATTCTCAAGTTATGTTCTTCATTTCTTAACTTTTTTGTTTAATTTCTTCACATCTAATTTTCTAATTTCAATTTTAGTGCTCTTTTTTCTTTTATTTTATTTTAATTTTATTGTCTTTGTGTTCATCTTGTGCTCTTTATTAAATTTGTACTTAAATTCAAGTGTAAGTCCTTGTTGTTCATCAAATTTTGCTCTTCTATTGTTGTTTGTACATAATTGTGTTGAATTCTTTAATTTGAGTCCAATTTGCAAGTTAATTTTATGTTTTTAGCTTGTTTTTACATTTAATCCTTGAATCCATTATTGGTTTTTCCCTTTTGATGTCTCAAATTTGTGCACATTTATGTTTGAACCCATCAAATTTCATTGAAAATTAATTAGTTTGAAAGCTTGCATTGAAGATATTTGCAAAAAGTTCAAAATCTAATGTTTAGTAATAAGTACCTAAATATGATCATCAAGTACTGCATAAAATTACCTAGTACCTAAGCACAATAGTTGAGTTTTAAAGGAAAAGATCACCTAAACTTATAATACTAAAATCCAGAATTTGAATGCCTTGAACAAATTATTCAATACTCAAGTCTAGTGCCCAAATATTATAAGATAGAAGTAACATTAATATCTTGTACTTGAATACTCTTGTGATTGTGATATTCACTTATAAATTACCCCTTTACTTTATTTTACTTAACAACAAATTTGTTATATAATCATTTAGGGTGTTAATCAAAGAAAAATGAAAAAAAAGTGAATTAAAAATATGAAAAGAAAAGTAAGATCAAAAGTGAAAATCAAAGAAAGCAAAGAAAAGAAATATAAAAAGTGACAGAGAAATAAAAGAAAAGAAATAAAGAATTCCAAAAAAGGAAAGTTATGTATTAAAGAAGTTAATTACTCAATTGTATGCCTTATTTCATCCTTGTATATTCTATTTCATCTTTGATCTTCTCATTTTGAATTAAGCTTTTCATCACTTCTTTTGTACTTTTTAGTTTTCCATTGTCAAACAATATCTAAGATCTTAGTCTTATTTCTTCATTATTTATTATATATGTTTGTTTCTTCTTTTGTGTTTTCCTTTCTCAAATTCTAAGTATGCCTATTAGTCATTTGACTATTTAATTCTTTATTAAAGTAATTATTTGTTACATTTATTGAATCTTATCGATAATGTTAGTTCTCAAAGAACCATTGAGACAGGAAGATAAGAATGGTAAAAGGCAAGAGTGTGTGAAATCATTTAAAGGAAAAAGCCTCACTTAGTGTGTAAGTTATGAGTGAAGTGTCTCAAAACTAACATGAGAAGTGTGCTCTTATGTGGTCTTATTCTTTTCTAACCTTTTCTTGAGGGAAAATATTCATAAAAATGTTAAGAAGTAGTGCAAATAATATTGATGTAATGAGAATAATTCAAGAACAATTGGGGAGAGCTATAAAAGAATAATTTGAGAAGATTGATGAGAGGATTGGAAGAATTGAAGGGGAAAGAGAGAAAAGAGAAAAGACAAAATAAGAGACAAGATGGTGAAAAAAGAGGAGATGGTAACAATAAAGGTAGTGGAAGTTCAAACTCATATAATAGAAATGTGAGAAGAGGAGGTGAAAGGAAGAAAGAAAGAAAGAAGAAGGGATGGTGAAAGAGATGAGAGAAGAAGAAATAAGAGGAAAGATGAAAGGAGAAAAGGAAATAGGCAAAAGAAGGAAGAAATGGATGATGGACTTGACAATATCAAGATGAAAATTCCTTTGTTTTAAGGGAAAAATGACTTGGACACTTACTTAGAGTGAAAAAAAAAAGACAGGGTTAGTCTTTAATTACTATAATTATTCGAAAAGGAAGAAGATAAAACTTGTAATTATTTAATTCTTTAAATATGCTATTGTTTTATAGGATCAATTCATGACAATGTCTAAAAAAATAGAGATCTATTTATATTGGGGAAGATTTGAAATTTGTTATAAGAAAAAGGTTCATTCCTAATCACTACCATAGAGATGTATGCCTAAAATTGCAAAGCCTTACACAAGGTTCCAAAGGTGTTAAAGAATACTACAAAGAGATGGAGCTTGTCATGTTAAGAGTCAATGTTAAAGAAGACAAAGAGATAATTATGGCTAAATTTATGTATAGCTTGAATAAGGAAATTACTAATGTGGTTGAGCTATAACACTATGAAAACATGGTGGCTATGGTGCATATAGCTATAAAGGTGGAAAAATAATTCAAGAGAAAGATTTCTTCCAAACATTGCTCTCATTCAAGTTCCACATGGAAGACGTGAGATAAAAAGAGTGAAAAGAAAAAAAGATAAAGGAGGAAAGTACAACAAAAATTCTTCTTCCAAATTAAAAGGTGAAGACTTTAAGAGAAAAGAGAAAATTAAAGAAACTAAAAAACATTCCGACATTAAATGCTTTAAATGCCTTAAGAGAGGTCATATTACTAGTGAATGTTCTAACAAAAAGGTTGTAATCTTGAAAAATAGAGACTATGAGTCCATTAGTGATTAAAAAAAAAAAGGAATCCATAACATATTCTTATGAGGCAAGTGAAGAAAGTGGAAGTCCATTTGATCAAGATGCCTTAATGATTAAAAGAGCATTGAATGTGCAAGTCAAAGAAGAAGTAGAGCAGCAAAGAGAAAACATCTTCCATACTAGGTGTAACATCAAAGGTAAAATATGCAATATCATCATATATAGTGGTAGTAATGCAAATGTAGCTAGACCACTTTGGTAGAGAACTTAAATTTACTTACTTTGTGACATACCTTTCCATATAAATTATAATGGTTGAATGATAATGGAGAGTTAAAGGTAACCAAGCAAGTAATGGTATCCTTTTCCAATGGAAAACACCATAATAAAATATTTTGTGATGTTGTCTCTATGCATGCTTACTTTTTTTGCTAGTAGACCTTAGCAATTTGATAAGGAGATTATTTTTAATAGTGTCTTAAATAAGTATCAATTTGTGAAAGATAGGAGAAAAATCAATCTTAAACCTTTAACCTCATAATAAGTATATGAAAGTCAAGTAAGTTTACAAAAGAAGAGAGGAGAAGAAGAAAAAAAAAGAATATGAAAAAGTTAAGTGACAAAAAGAAGAAAAATGTGAGTAAAAAGAATAAGAATATAGAGATTTAAAACAAGTGAGTGGGAAAATGAGTGTATATGTAAAAGTGAGTGATATAAAGAGTGCACACTTTGCATTTAAGCCTATTTTTTGAACTTTTGTACAAAGAAGGCCATATTAACACTAATTGTGAAAGATTTTTTTTGCCAAGAGTTATAGGAATTTAAAGATGTATTCCTAAAATAGGATTTTTAAGAGAGTTACCACCCAAAAGGGCACTACGTATTAAATTGACTTCATTTCAGGAGTTTCTATTTCAAACCATCCTGCCTATAGGATTAACCTGAAAGAAGCAAAAGAAATTTAAAGGTAAATAGGGGACCTTATATTAAAAGGATATATAAGGGAAGTCATCATCCTATATGTGGTACTAATCTTGTTGTTAACTAAAAAGAATGGATCTTAGTAAATGCGTGTTAATTGCTAGTTAATCAATAAAATCATGTAAAGTATAAACATCCTATTCTACGCTTGATAAGTTGCATTGGTCTTATATCTTTCTAAAAATTGATTTAAAATAAAGGTATTATCAAATAAGGATGAAAGAGGGTGATGAATGGAAAACTACTTTAAAAAAAAAACATGCTTTTTATTAGTGGCTTGTGATGCCTTTCAATTTTTCTAATGCATTAAGTACCTTTACAAGGTTGTGAACCATATTTTATGCCCTTTCATTGGAAAATTTATGGTTGTTTATTTTAATGACATATTTATATATAGCAAGAGTATGGATAAGCATGTCTTGCATTTGAAATGTGTTTCACAAGTTTTAAAAGATGAAAAATTAAATGTAAATATGGAAAAATGTTTATTTTGTTTGGATAAAATTATTTTCTTAGGCTATTTTATTAGTAGTAAGGGAATTGAATAGGACTAGAAGAATGTGAAAGCAATTAAGGAGTGGGCTACCCCTAAGAATGTAAGTGAGGTAAGAAGTTTTCCTAGGTTGGCTAGCTTTAATAGGAGGTTTGTGAAGAATTTTAGTACTATAGCTGGTCCCTTGAATAAATTAGTAAAAAATGATGTTGAGTTTCATTAGGGCAAAGAACAAGAGAGTATATTTAATTTGTTAAAAGATAAACTGAATTAAGCCTTTTTGCTTACACTTTCTGAATTTTTTTAAAATATTTGAAATCGAATATAGTGCTTCAAGAGTGGGTAATGGAGCTATTTTAATGTAGGAAAAGAAACCTATTACTTTCTTTAGTGAGAAACTAAGTGGAGTGGCTCTTAATTATCTTATCTATGATAAAAAGCTTTATACCGTAGAGACTTGGCAACATAGTTTATGGCCAAAAGAGTTCTTAATTCACATAGATCATGAGTCATTAAAACACTTGAAGAGCTAAAGAAAACTAAATAGTAAACATGCAAGGTGGATTGTATTCATTAAGACATTCACATATGTCATAATATACAAGCAAGGTAAAGATAATGTAGTTGCCAATGCATTATAAAGATGCTATCTTCTTATCTCTAATTTAAATCCAAGTTAGTAGGTTTTTAAACACATTAAAGATTTGTATAGGAATGATATTGATTTTGCCACTATTTTTGAAGCATGTAAAGAGAAATCCTTTGAGAAATTTTATAGGTTAAAGGGTTTTTGTTTAGAGATTGTATGCGCCTAGAGGACCTTTTAAGGAATTACTTATAAGAGAGGCCCGTAATGGATGTCTTATAGGGCATTTTAGGATTAAGAAAACTTTGGATATATTGAGTGGACATTTCTTTCGGCTTGGCATAAAGCATGATGTAAAAAAAATATTGTACTAATTGTATCACATGTAAAAAGGCTAAATCTAGAGTTTTATCTCATGGTCTTTATACTCCATTTCCTATTCCCAATGAAACTTAGACTAATATTTCTATAGATTTTGCACTAGGTTTGCCAAGGATAAAAAATAAAAAGAAATATGTATTTATTGTTAAAAAGTTTTCATAGATGGCTTATTTCATACCTTGTTACAACATGATTGACACAACGAACATAGAAAATTTTTTCTTTAAGGAAGTTATGAGATTGCATGGAATGCTAAGGAACATTATATTGGATAAAGATACTAAGTTCTTACTTGCTTTTGGAAAGTCTTATAGACTAAGTTAGAGATGAAGTTATTTTTCTCTATAACTTGTTATCCTTAAACTGATAGACAAACTAAGGTAATAAATAGAACATTAGGTACTTTATTATGCTTCTTAATTTGAATGAATTTAAAAAGCTAGGAATAATGCTTTCCTTATGTTAAATTTGCATATAATAGAAATGCTCATTTCACCGCTAACTTTTCCCTTTTTAAAATTGTTTATGGTTTTAATCTATTAACTTCTTTGGATTTGATGCCTTTACCTTTTAATGAGAGCTTAAATTTAGATAGGAAGAGGAAATTGGATATGGTTTGTAAGTTATATGAGCAAGACAAGTTGAATATTGAGAAAAAATTAGAACAATATTTCAAACAAGGTAACAAAGAGCAGAAGAAAGTAGTCTTTGAACTAGGAGATTAGGTATGGAATTATATGAAGAAGGAAAGATTTTTTACTTAAAGGATGAGCAGTTACATCCAAAGAGAGATAGTATTTTTAAGTGGTAGAGAAGATTAATGAAAATGTTTGTAAATTGGATTTGTTAGGTCAGTATAATGTTAGTGCCTCATTTAGTATTATTGACCTTTTTCCTTTCAATGTAGGATTTGAAGATTCAATGATGAATCCTTTTGAAGAAAGGGGATGATGTGAATTCCAAGAGTGTCAAGGAGCTTGCACATTTACCAAAAGGTCTAATAACAAGATATAAAGCTAAAAAGATCAAAAAGGGACTCCAAAGGCTTATAGAGAGAATGTGAATGCATGAAAAAACAATGTTAGAAGAGCTTAAGTGATATGTATTTTAGCTTTAGCTAATTCTATATGGGTACTTGAGTATTAAGCTCTAGATTAGTTCTATATTCAAATAATTGAATATAGTAAGTGAGAACCTATAGATTTTTGCTTAATACTTAAGTACCTTAAGCTTAATGCATGCCTAAGTTTTTATTTTGCCTTGTTTCTTCTTGCCAAAGATATTATTAGGCCTAATATTAGTTTAGCCTATTATTTGACACTTTATTTAGGTTAATTAATATTGTTTTAATTAGCTTTCTAAATTGGGCCTAATTACTCCAATTGGAGCCTAATTAGTTATAGTTGACTTTGATTTTAAGAACTTATTTGAAAAGAGTTGTTCCTTATTATTACAACTTTTGGCACTTGTAAATCTAAAACCTTTTTGAAAACTTTTCTTTCTAATGGTTCTTGTAAGAACTTTAGACTTATCAAGATTGATCCAATTTTTGTTGCATTAAATCTCATTTATCAAAGGATCAATAACCTTTGTGGTGTGATCTTTTCTCACTAATTGATTCCATTCTTCCTCTTTTCTAAAGTGTGGCATGATTACCCTTTTTTTAATTTGATTATGAGATATGGGATGATCTAAACTTAGGAATTCATATCATCTAGTAATGTGAAATTGGAAGTGCTAATACCAAATAATGTGAATTTAATTGTTGGATTGTCCTAAAATTCAGAAACTAAACTAAAAAAAAAAGGATAATTACACCATGCTTTAGAATAAAGAAGAAATAAAGCGATAAGTGAGGAGAAATCACATTACAAAGGATGTTGATCCTTTGATAAGTAATATTTGATGCCACAAAGGTTAAATCTCCTTTAATCAGTTTAAAATTCTTGCTAGAACCATAGAGAAAAAGCTCACACAAAGTTTTTTGATTTCTAAATGTTAAAAGTTATGATAATGAGGAATAACCCTCCTCGAATAGGTTCCAAAGTTAACAAGTCAACTAAGCTAATTGGGTTCTAATTAGACTAATTAGGCCTAATCTAGGAATAGAGTTGTAAACTAATGGTTAAACAAACACAAGGCCTAACAATGACTTAAACCACAAGAAACAAGACTAATATGTGCATTAGCCTTTTAGCATTTGACTACAATATTCAAATACTACATAAAATCTTGTAGGTATTCAAATATTATATTCAAATAATAGAAAACAAAACCGAATTCCAAATCCAATAATGGAGTACCATATTCAACTACTTAGTTGTTTTGTACTCAAGCCAAAATACACTTAGTCCAAGCTCTTCTTTGCTCCTTCAATCTTGCTTCCTCATGCATCCTAGTTCTCTCCATCAATCCTTGAAGTGTTTTCTTGATCTTATTAGCCTTAGCTTTAGTCATTAGACCCTCTAGTAAGTGTAAGAGTTCCCCTTCACTCTTAGAGATCACATTAATCCCCTTTTTTTTGAAAGGATTCATCCTCGAATCTTTAAATCCTATATCAAAAAGAGAAAGATTAGTAATATTAAAAGAGGCACTAATATTATACTCACTCAAAAAATCCAATTTATAAGTGTTATCATTAATCTTCTCTACTACTTGAAAAATACCATCTCTTCTTAGATGCAAATTGCTCTTACATTTAGTTAGAAATCTTTATTTCCTCATATCAGTCCATATCTAATTAACCAGATTAAAGACAACCTTTTTTCACCCCTTGTTAGCTTGCTTGGCATATTGCTTAGTTTTCTTCTCAAGAGTTATCCTCACTTGTTCATGCAATTTTCATATCATATTCACTCTTCTCTTCCCATCAAAACTTGAATTCTTATCAATTGGTAATGGCAATAGTTTCAAACGAGTAAGTGGATTAAAGCTATAAACAATTTCAAATAGAAAAAGTTAAAAGTAAAACTCTGCTATAATATACAAATTCTATATGAGGCAAGTATTCTTACTAACTTTTAAATTTCTTTTAAATTATGAAGAGTAACAAAGTACCTAAGGATTACCTCGATTTTTCCATCAATTTTAGAATGACAAGTTATTAAAAATAATAACTTATTCCTTAATTCCAAGATGTCCCATTAAACCTCTTCCATTAGCTTCCTTCACTAACAAATCCTTAAAAGAACTCCTAGGCACACATAATTTATTTTCTTTAAACAAGAATTATCATGCTTATAAAACTTTTCAAAGGCCATATTTTCATAAGTTTCAAAAATAGTAGAAAATATAATCACTCTTATACAAATCCTTAACATGTTTAAAACCTAACAATTTAGATTATGATGTAGAAATAAGAAGATAGCTTCATGATAATGCATTAGCAACCATGTTAACTTTGCTTGTATTGTATGACATATAAGAACCTTTCAATAAATTCAATCCACCCTGTATGCTTCCTATTCAATTTTCCTTGAATTTTCAAATGCTTCAATGATTCATGGTTGTTATGAATAACAAGCTACTTCAACCAAAGGTAGTGTTGCTAAGTCTTTAAAGCTTAGACTAAAGTATAGACCTCCTTGTCATATGTGAGGTAGTTGAAAGCCATACCGCTTAACTTTTTATTAAAGTATGTAATTAGTCTTTTCTCTTGCATCAAAATATCTCTAATATCTACACTTAAGACATCACACTTAATTTCATATATTTTATAAAGATTGAAAAAGCAAGTAAAAGGGTCAAACTCAACTTATCCTTTAATAAATTAAAGACATTCTTTTACTCTTTTCCCTTTTTTAGTTAATTCATTCAATAGTACAACTAGGGCACTAAAATCCTTCATAGATTTTCTATAAAAACTAGCTAAGCTATGAAAACTCCTCACTTTAGTAACACTCTTAGGAGTAGGCCACTCCCTAATTACTTTCACTTTTTCCTTATTTATCTTAATTCCTTGGTTACTCATAACATAGCCTAGAGGAATAATTTTATCCAAATAAAAAGAACACTTTTCCTTAGTGGTACTTAATTTTTCTTCTTTTAAAACTTGCAAAACACATCTTAAATGCACAACATGCTCAGCAAAATTCTTACTATATACAAAAATATCATTAAAATAGACCACGAGTGAAAAAAAATATGGTTCATCGATCTCATAAAAGTTCTTGGTGCAATAAACTAATCTAAAGGCATAATAAGTACTTATATGAATCATATTTTTAAAAAAAGTAGTTTTCCATTCATTATCGTCTCTTATCTTAATTTGATAATATCCTTATTTCAAATTAATTTTGGAAAAGACATAAGATGCATGTAATTCATCAAGCATATCAAGTTTAGGAATGGGATGTCTATACTCTATAGTGATTTTGTTGGTTAACAATGAACACACATTCTCCATAACCTATCCTTCTTTAACATTAGCAAAACTGACACTATGCACAGGCTCATGCACTCTCTTGTGCATCATTTTGACATGAGCTCCTTTACTTGTTTTTGGATCATTTCAGCTTTTTTTGAATTAGTTATATAGGCAAAATAATTTGTAATTGAAATTCTCAAAATAAAGTTAATTTAATGCTCAATCCTTTTTTTTTATGGCAATTCCCTTGGAGCCCTCTTTAGGAGCACCACTTGATACTCCTTTAAAATAGATTTTAATGTTGTTAGCAAAATAAAGCTTTCTTGGTTAGTGTTTACATAGGCTTCTTTGTACAAGAGTACAAATATTGGCCTGGATGCATAATAAGTACTCCTCACATTACTCACTTTTTTAAACATTTAAATTTTCATTTCTTTTTTTTGAACTCTCTCCTTTCTTAATTTCCTTCTCTTTATTTTCACTTACACTCTTCTTTTTCTTATTCTTTTCCTCTCTTTCTTTTTCCTTCCTTTTTTTTTTGCATCTCACTTGATCCTCATAAACTTGTTATGGGGTTAAAGGTTTAATGTTCACATTTCTCCTATCTTTTTTGAATTAATACTTGTTGAGGACACCATTATATGTAACCTTCCTATCAAATTGATAAGGTCTTCTAAGTAATAGATGGCAAGCATGCATAGGGAATATCATAAAGTATTTCATCTTTATTCTTTCTAATACAGAGAGACACCAACACTTTTTTTGTCGCTTTCATTTTCCTATTATCATTCAACTATAGTAATTTATATGGGGTAAGATGTTACAAAGTAAGCAAGCTCAATTTCTTTACCAGGACGGTACAACCACATTAGCAACACTACCACTATCTATGATGACTTTACATATTTTACCTTTAATGTCGCACCTAGTATGGAAAATCTTCTTCATTTGTTTTTCACCTTCATTTTTAGTTTGCACATTCAATGCTCTCCTAATTACCAAGGTGTCTATGTCAAAAGGGCTTCCATGTTCTTCACTCTTCTCCTTTGAAGATGTTATGGATTCTTTATTTTTGGCTTCCATTGCAGAATTAATGTCTCCATCCTTCAAGATCATAATTCTTTTATTAGGACACTTACTAGTAATGTGCTCATGACCTAAGCATCTAAAATATTTGATGTTTGAATGTTCTTGAGGTTCACCTTCTTTATTTTTACCTTTAAGGTCTCCATATTTTTGTTTGGAAGAAACTTCTATTTTGTTCTTGCTCTTTTGTACTTCTTCCTTTCACTTTTTCTCTCCTAAAGCTTTAATGGGGAACTTGAATGAGAATCATAATTGAAATAACTCTTTTAAGTTACCTCTTTACTTCCATAGCTATATAAACCATTTCTTTTGTGTTTTCATAGTGTTGTAGCTCTACCATATTAGCAATATCTTTATTTAATTTATAAAGAAATCTAGCCATGGTAGTTTCTTGATCCTTTATCACATTAGCTCTAGACATAGTAAGTTCCATCTTTTTTTAGTATTCTTCAACACTGTTGGAAGCTTGAGTAAGGCTTTGCAATTTTTAGCACAAGTTTTTATAATAATGGCTAGGAATGAATTGCTTCCTTATAACAAACTTAAAATCTTCCTAAATTTTAATAGGCTTTTCACAATTTTTCTGAACATTTATCATAAATTGATCCTTTCAACCAATAGCATAATTAGAGAATTCAATCACAACAAGTTTCACTTACTTCTTTGCTAAATAGTTGTGGTAATCAAAGTCCAACTCCATTTTCTTTTCTGACACTAGTAGGCATTGAGATCATTTCTCCTTTGGAAGGAAAGGATCTTCATTTTCAGGTTATTAAGGTTAGCATCAACTCCTTCCTTTCTTCATCTATCATCTCCTATCCTTTTATCTTTCCTTTTATCTCTTTTATGAGCATTTCATCTCTTATCCTTTTTTTCACCTCTTTTTTTATCACTGTTTAATAACTTACTTGATCTCCCACTCCCAAGATCATTACTATCTCCTCTTTCTTCTTCATAATGTCTTTCATTTTGTCTATTTTCTTGCCATTCCCTTCTTTTACCCTTAACTCTTCCAAGCCTTACTTTTATCCTTTCAAGTTGTTATCGAATTACCTTTAAAACATCACCGTTATTAACATTACCTTTCAAAATCCTTTAAAGATAAACCTATAAGATAAGGTTAGAAAAAGAAAAAAATAACCTTATAAAAGCACACTACTCACTTGATTTAGAGGCATACACATGTATGTTTATACTCTAATTAAGGCTTTTACCTTTAAATGATCTTACATAATCTTGCCTTTTCCCACTTTTATCTTTCCTTTTTATGGTTTTTTAGGAACTAAGGTGACATAATCAACAAGATTCAACAATTGTAATAATCAATATCACTAATCAACATGTATGCAACCAAAAGGAACAATGAATGGCACTAGTAATTTAAGAAAGAACACAACGAAAGACACAAACACCTAATTAAAAATAAGGAAACAAACTAAAGGCTAAGGAAATAATAATGGAAGTTTTAGATATATGAAAGAAGTAATGAAAAAGTTAATTCAAAATGGCAAGTTCAAAGATGAAATAGAGCATACATTAATCAATAAACTTCTTCTTCTTTGTTATTTGTTCTTTTCTTTTGCTTTTTCCTTCCTTTTGCTTTATTCTTTTTCTTATACTTTTGATCTTTACTTTTGCTTTTTGATCTTACTTTTCTTTTGCTTTCTCCTTTTTGATTTTGTTTTTCTTTTGAATTAAACCCCAATAATTGTATAATATCTTTTGGTGTTGAGTTATATAGGGATATAAGGTGTTATATTCGAATACCTCAAGCTACAAGAGAGGTATTTGACTACTATATATAGTTACTAAGAATTTGGGTACCCTCTACCTTGCATTACTCGACTATATAGTCGAATACTGAATATATTTTAAGGGCACTTGACCACAAGATTCAAATACCACAAAAAATACTCTCTACATTCAATTATTTAACTACAATATTCAAATATTGTGCTATTTGTATAGTATTTGAATAAGGTACTTGAATGTTTGAAGTTGAATTTCATGATTTTGAACCTTTTTTTAAACAATTTCAAAGCAAACTTTCACACTAATCAATTCTAATGAAATTTTCATGAATTTTGACATAAAAATAACATAGATTTACATAAATTTATGACAAATAAAGAAAGAAATAACAATGGATTCAAGGATTGAACATAAAATCATGCTAGAGCATAAAAATCAGGTTAAAACATGGATTTCAATAACAATTATGTAGAAATCAAAACATATGAGTTTAATTTGATGAACAACAACAATCTAAACTTAACTTTAAACATAAAATAAACAAAAGATAGCAAGACTAACATAAGAACAACAAAGTTAAAGACAACAAACAAAGGATAGCAAAACCAACACAAGAATAACAAAGTTAAAGATAAATTCACAACAAAAGCAATAATAAAACCAAATTAGAAAAACCAAAATGAAAAACTCAAACAAAATAATATAGAAATGGTGAATGCAACTTGAAAATTAGGTAACCTTTGCTTTAATTATCAAATGATATGAAATTGGAAGTTTTGATACTAAATTATGTGAAATTAGAAGTGTTGACACTAAGTAATGTGAATTTAATTGTTGAATCTTCTTAAAATTTAGAAACTAAATTTAAAAAAAGGATAATCATGCCACACTTTAGAAAAGAGAAGGAAGGAAGCAATAAGTGAGAAAAATTCATAGCAAAAATGATATTGAATTTTTAATAAATGAGTACTGATGCCATAAAGATTGAATCTCCTTCGATAAGTCAAAAGTGTTTGCTAGAATCATGAGAGGAAAAACTTATATAAAGTTTTCTAATTTTAAAATGCTAAAAGGTGTGATAATGAGGAACAACCCTCCCTAAATTAGTTTAAAAGTCAATAAGTTAACCAAGTTAATTGGGCTTTAATTGGACTAATTAGATCTAATATAGAAAGTTAATTAAAACACTATTACTTATTCAAATAGAGTTGTAAACTAATGGGCAAAACTAACATAAGGCCTAAAAATGACTTAAGCCATAAGAAATAAGGCTAGTACATGCATTAGCCTTTTAGTATTTGACTATAATATTTGAATACTATATGGAATCCTACAATTATTCGAATATTATGTTCAAATAACTAAAGATAGACTCGAATTCCAAGTTCAATAATCAAGTACTATACTTTATTACTTGGTTGTTTTCTACTCAAGCCTAAATACATATAGCCTAAGCTCCTCGTTACTCCTCCAATCTTGCTTTCTTATGCATTTGAGCTCTCTTTATCAATCCTTGAAGTCTTTTCTTAATCCTCTTAGCCTTGACTCTTGTCATTAGACCCTCTGGTAAATATAAAAGCTCTTCTTCACTCTTGGAGATCACATCACTGTCTAGTGGCACAAAACTAATGATATCTAACTTTCTTAAAGAATATCATCCTATAGAGTCTACTTTATTAGATGTAGAAAGAAATAACAATAGATTACCACAACATGGTTCTGAGCTATAAGAAAATAAGTTTTTTGGAGAAAAGGATGAGCAATTAGTTAAGATTGGAGCCAACATATCTAAAGACGACAAGAAATCTCTTATTAACATCCTTTATCAAAACAACATAATCTTTGCATGGTCACTAGTTGACATGTTTGGGATGATCTTGCAGTCACCTATCATAAGGTGGTGGTTGATTCTTTTATCTAATCAATTTAGCAAAAGAAGAAAAACTTAGGGGCTAGGAAAAAACAAGCTGCAAAGGAAGAGGTTAATAAGTTACTCAAAGTAGAATTTATAAGGGAAATCCATAGTACAACATCATTGGCAAATGTTTTTATTACAAAAAAAAATCAAATAGAAGCTGACAAAAGTGCATTTATTATATAGACTTAAACAAAACCTATTTGAAAGGCTCTTACTTGTTGTCGAATGTTAATTAGGTAGCAAACAACTCCTTAGGTTTTAAGCATTTAAGTTTCACTAACACTATTTCAAGCTATAATCAAATAAACATGCACCATGATGATGAAGAGAAAATAACTTTTATAACAAACTAGGGAATTTTTTTGCTACAAAGTAAT
This sequence comes from Sindora glabra, assembly GCA_020226215.1. Classification (NCBI taxonomy): domain Eukaryota; kingdom Viridiplantae; phylum Streptophyta; class Magnoliopsida; order Fabales; family Fabaceae; genus Sindora; species Sindora glabra. The sequence goes on along the minus strand of CM035226.1, from coordinate 73,215,272 downwards.
GCCATTTGAATTAAAGAATGCTCAAGCATCTACCAAAGGGTGATGAACAAGGTATTCATAAAGCAAATTGGATGAGACATAAAGAACATTAGAAGGATTTGAAAGAAGTATTTGTTATATTCTAAAAATATCAGATAAAGTTAGATCCAAAGAAATATGCATTTAGAGTGAGTGTAGGTAAATTTCTTATTTTCACACTGACTAAGGATCAATACAAACCAATTAAATACAAAGCCAATATTTAGATGAAAAGTTCATCCTTTATGAAGGATGTTCAAGCCCTAAATGGTAGATTGGTAGCACTTTCCTAATTCTTGTCTAAGTCAGTGATAAAGACTCTTCATTTTATCAATTGCTTAAATATATAAAAGATTATGCATGGATTGATAAATGTGTAAAAGATTTTTTGGAGTTAAAAAATTATCTTACCACACCACTAATATGTTCACCACTAAAGCCAAGAGAAACCTTTTATCTATATTTGGTAGTAATTGATAAAACAATTAACTTAATTTTGGTTGAAAAAGAGGCCAAGAGCAAAAACCAATATACTTTACTAGTAAAATGCTTCATAAGCCAAAAGCCAAGTACTAGAAGATTAAGAAAATAGCCATCACATGCTTGATGCATGATAAGAAAAATATTTACTATATTATTTCTTTCTATTTTATATCTCTTAGTGAGTTACACATGCTTAATTTCACAAAATTAGCCTTATTTTATAATTTAAGGGTAATTTTACAATATTTTGAATTAATTCGATTAATGCTAAATTTTGACACTATTTCTATTTTTTAACTATACATTGGGCTCTGGATATTAGATTGGGATGATGTTTATACCATTGAAAAGATTAAAGAAAGATCTACAACTTTGGTATTTTTGTCAAAACTCAGTTCAGACTCTTTCAAGCCTTATCTTTGTCCTAGCTGAACTAGTTTCAGTTTTTAAGCCATGTCTGGACCTACAAAGGTCCAATTAACCTAAAACCGGTGCGTAATTCTCTATGAGACCCATCTTTACAACTTTTTTGTTTATAGATTACCCAAATTACCTTATCTTAGTGGTTTTAAACTAGTTGAAAGTCAAATTATGGGACTTCATTATTGTAACTATTAGAGTTAATTGCTTTGTTAAAAATAGATCTGTGCTTATAAAAATTAATAGGGCCTTATTATTGTAATCCTAAGAGATATATAATTTAGGTTTGGTAGGGTTTTAGGCTAATAAAATTAAACAAAAGGAGAGAACTTATTAGACACAAGAGACTTAGACACATTCAGTAGCATAGCTTTTCTTTTCTTCTTTTTATTTCTCTTTTGTTCTTCATCAATGGAAGCTTAAATTTGGAGTTGATTCAACTCTTTTCTTCTACGTTATGAGGTTAAGATTTGCAATTTTAACTTTCCTTAATTAATTTTCCTCTTTCCTTAATTCTATGTGTTAATTTTTTTTAAATTGCATGTATGGGATGTTAATTTGTTATAATTGATTTTCATTCTTGTGATTTCTAATTTATTGTTGTTTTGATGTTAAATTATGCTAAAACCATTTATGCCTTTATTTTTTAGTCATTTTGTTAAGGAATAGCCAAAATGGCCTTCCAATTCTTAGTGTCCTCATGTTTGTGCTTTTATAAGCTTATCCTATTACATGCATTCCCAATCTCCTAATTCCATGTTAGTCCCCTTACTTTTATGTTATTATATAACCATTTAATATTCCTTAACCTATCATTCTTATCTTATTCATCTTGTGTTTCTAGTTTACATTTTTTATTCATATGATATGCTAAAAGGATATCTATTCCTTCATTATTGCTTCACTACAATCATTTTAATTTGCCTATACCTTAATTCATATTCTTCTTTAGTCTATGTTACCTACATTCATACAACCTTAGAAATGTGTTTGCACCTAGTTTTATATCTTTCCTTATTATACGTCTTTAGTCACCTATACTATTATATCCAGAATCACTCTTTTAGTACTAATCTAGTTTTTCACTTACTCAAGTAATCAAGGTTTATTCTCACTATGTCACAAACTTAGTAGCCCAAGGCTTACACTAATAAAATTCTCTTTCAATCATTAATTATATCCACATAGGGTGCATAAAGTTATAAAATTAGTTACAATACACTATTTCTAATTTTTTATGTATCTTACAAAAACTCTTAATGGGTAATTTGGCCGTTTGTATTATTATTTTTATAACATATTGAATACTTTCTTATTATCACCTATTTGGTAGGCTAATAGACTCACAATCACCATAATTTTTTAGTACTTTATGCTACACTCCATATTAGGCCTTTAGAATCATATATCCAAGGCACAAATAAAACTCTTTGTAATACTTAACTTAGCCACACATATCGGTAAGGTTACAATTTTTATGATTACTTATCCTACTACTTACAAATCATTATCCTATAGGTTTCAATCTACAGTTTTCCATAAAGCAGCTAACCAAAGGATGACTTCTATTACCTTATACCCTGATGACTTAACCCTTTCTCACTAACCTTTACACTAATTGTGACCAATAAATCCTACACCTATTGCTCTTTATATATTCAAACAGCATTTGTGTATAACTAAATTGAGGATATCACGTGAATCATTCCTATCTTATTTCTTGTTAAATCTTATCTTATTTCTCAAATAACACTAAACATATCTATCTCATATTCTTATCCTCACCATTTTAACATTTTTCTTATCTCACATCATCGAGACTAGTAAATTATATACTATTCTTTTGTCAAAAATAAAATAGATACGAATCTAAAATGGTTTTCCTCTTAACCATAAAAAATTTTCATAATATGATCAAATGTCAACTAAATTGGGTGATATCCTAACTAAACATGTTCTAGTCTAGAATTCCTAAAAGTCATTACATTTGATAAATCATTCTTCTCGTACTCCAAGAGAATTCAATATTTGTATCCTTAATTTGCCCTAAATAATCCACTCCCATTTAATAATAATAATAGTAGTAATAATAATAATAATAATAATAATAATAATAATAATAATAATAATAACTATGGCAATAATAATAATAATAATAATAATAATAATAATAATAATAATAATAATAATAATAATAATAATAATAACTATGGCAATAACATGACAATCCTATTGAGTTACAATCCCATTGTTACTGTTTTAACACTCTATCAATGTAAAAATATCCTTATATAATTATCAAAAAATCATGTTGAAGCAATCATTCAAGATAATGATCCTACTAGTTACTAAGAAGGAATATCATATATTGGTTCTCTAAAATAGCAAGAAACTATGAAATCTAAAATGGATTTGAGACATGAAAACTAGGCATGGGATTTGGTCACTCCACTCAAAGGAGTAAGACTCATTAGACACAAGATTTCCTTATTAAGGAAGGAAGACATAAATAATAAAATACAAGCTTACAAGCCTAAGTTGGTAATAAAAGATTTATAAGTATGGAGTATTGATCACATATTGTGACTGCAGGATTTAACGAATGAATATTCAATTAACTTTTCTTTAAGAAAGCCTAAGAGAGAATGTATACATAATATAGCATGATGCCTTTATGTTAGGTTTCGGATCAACATATGTAGCGAAAAATTAAAATTTTGATCCGAATCCTACCAAGGATCCATGTAAAAGGGCATAAATTAATGTTAGAGTTTTACCTTTTATGTGCTTGTGTTCTTTCTAAATAAAACTTTGAGAGACCAAGATTAATCACGAATCAAATACCGGCTAAAAGGTATAACATCTCTATAGTATCCACACAGAGTGAAAAATAATTTCTCACCTTCCATGAATCTGCTAAGATACGTCTCTTTCACTAGGATTAGGATTAGGATTAGTGCATTTTCTTGAGTGATTTTAGGATTTAATGGCAGCTAATGTGTATGTCAAAGTGCTGCCTTCAAGTTTCTTTTATAGAACTAAGGTATACTACATTCCTAGTCCTACTAGGATAATGCTTCCAAAATCCTGATCTCACTTAACAATTATTACTTTATCCTTATCATGGACAGAGTAAGGACAGATAGGACTTATCCATTAATTATCTAATATTAGATAATAACATTATCTTATAATATAATTATCTAATATTAAAATAGCATATAGTTATCTTATATTAGAAAATAATATTATCTCATAATATAATTATCTAATATCTAATAACGTAATTATCTGATATTACTTTAATATTAAATAATATCACATAATGTACCATATATTACATGAAAAATATATTATTATTTTAATAATATTTATATGCACGAAATAAGTCCAATTAATTAGATTTTAGTCCAACTAAGACCCAATTAATTATTGTTTCATTCATACTTCTTTTGTGTGACCTTATAAGTTCTTATTACATTAGTAATAGCCCACTTGTGGACCATAGACAGTGAGCGATATCTAGCAATATATCACTACTATTTAAGTAGTAAAAATGTTTGTAACTTAATATTCACTTAATATATAAACAACACTTTATAACATAGTCCCTTTTGTAATGATATCCAAATTGAATGATAGGCATGGAATGTGTCATCCTCGTTGATGGTCAATTTATGTTTCTTGATCCTAAGTAGACTAACTTAAACAAATAATTAATATCTCATATTGATCCATTTGAGCATGGTCATGAATTTCTTAATCTTACTCAATTAAGGAGCCCAAGGATATTACTCCTACTATATAATAGGAACAAAATTCTCACCTACATCACTCACATCCCTCTACATGATTCATGACATACCTAATCAACGTCCTACAACACATCGCGGTTAAAAGTGATACAAGACAACATTAAAGTGTATGACTCCTCATGTAGGAAACCGTAATGACTTTAGGTTAAAGGACTACATGTATTGTGGTCTCATGAGAATAACTAATGACATATGAAATTTATGTAGTTTTCTCATTGTGGGTCAGTCCAATATATCTGTTCACTACCAATGTGCTCATGTATTGACTTGATATCACATATCCATGATTCATAATTATCAGTCACTATACATGCTAGTCTTGATATATTATTACTATCATTTTTGCAATACTTGACTAGGGACATTTTTAGGAATAGTAAAACTATTTCAAGGACAATTATTATATTAAGTTATAAATTATGCAGATATAAAAAAATAAAAATAAAATATAATAATTATATTGCCTAAAATAAAATATAATACATTGTGCATTATTACAATCATCTTTATAATTGGCTCTTAGGACACACACCAACACTTTGTCCTTAAGATGGAACCTTTCAAAAGGATGCAAACTATATGGAGGTTTTTATAAGGATTAAAGTACATATCATAGGGTTTAGCAAACTTCTCAACCTTAGCCTAAAATTTTATTCCTTAACAAATCACTAAACTATTTTCCCTACTTTGAGTTTTGAGAACCCATAAATAGTTTCTCATTCTCAAGTTCACTAACTTACATTAATTTTTAAAGCTAGCCATTTTCATCTACATAAAACTTCACAAATAGCTAAATAAGAAACCAAGCAATTAACAAAAAATCTATTATAAATAACTCCACCACCAATGTTTACAAGTATAATAGGATCCATCAAAATGGTGCTAGTAACATATGATCTTGAGTGCACATGTGCCATTGGTATAGTTTCAATCAAAACCTATCGGGGTAGCCTATAAATATAACCTAAGTGTTACATCCTACTAGGAACCTAAACTTGGATTTGATACCACCTTTTTCAAGAACCAAACCTAATTATGATCGGTCTTGGTTCTCAATTTCCACCAACAAAACCTAATTTAACATTTGCATTCATTATTAATTAGTGCATATTTATGAAAGTAGAGAAGAGATTATAAGTAAGGAAGAAGTCATTTCATTCATTATTAATAAAAAAGGATTTACAAAAGATGAGAAAGTTAGAGTTACTTTTAATGCTTCTATAATGAGGATAAGCTAGTGTAACTTACTTATAAGGGATTTAGTTTGTGTATTTCCTTTAACCTAGCCTACCAATATAATAAAGCCCAAAAATATATTCTACAAGAAATTATCCCATTCTACCATAATACTAAATAATGAGCTTCCACATAATCTAACTCTAAGAATGTGGTGGTGGAGACTCGATTTATGTATCTGTAAAATAAATCATAGAACAGTGAGTTAGAGGTTTAATGAGTGGTAATTCATATAGAAAAATGTATTAATATAATAATCTCACCCACCAAATCATCATCCTATAATTCTTGAGACATAAAACATTCATATTAGCCATTTAATTTCAAATAGCCTTAAAGGTCTAAAAATATTCATTCCATCACTAATACATCACATGAAATAATATTTAGAGATAATCATAACTCAAGGCCACATCACATTTCATACAATAAGCAACAAATAAATACATACATCCACTATATATCTCTTGAGTCCACATTAAACCTTACCCACCATATCCATCCTTGTTCCTTCCAAGATAATCTTATACCTTACCCTCTTTTTACCAAGAATTAAGAATCTAACACCCACATTATCCCCTCATAACATTTCTCAAGTCTGATAATAAGCCATACTTATAACATTAGTTCAACATTACCATACTTTAATGCATGGCTACATAAGTTGTTCCATTTGTATAACAACAATACAAGTTTGTTCTCATCATACTATCATATGTGCATCAATCATTATATTTCTTTTGCATGGTTGCTTATCATATTTCATTTCATAATTAATGTAACAAGTTCATTACAATGCACATTATACCACATAACATTTAATCTCTCATTTCATGATTATTTATTAATGTAATTATCTTATAAATATCATAAATTATCCTATCTTTGATGTTTGGAAATCAAACACACCATACTAGACTCATACAAATTATGCTAATATAATATAGGTTAGGTACAACATATTATATGATGATTTTAGTTGTGACTTTTGATTGATATTTTATGAGTAATTCAAAATTTATGAATTTATTATTTATGAAACTAGTTTTATATGAAACTAAACTTAATTAAATTTCCATAGATTAGTCATTTGCTTAAAACAATTGAGATTTGAAAATATTATGCCCTTTATAAGATTGACACAAAATTTTCATTTTACAAAATTTTAAGTTTTTTACCTTTGCCTACCATTTAGTGATATCTTAAAATATACATAAGATACTAATTTGAAATCATTTTTGATCACCTTGCCGAAAATAGGTGATTTGCTTAAAACAGGCTTAAGATGTAAGAGTTATGCCTTTTGAAGTTGACATAACAATTCTAGGGATAAAGAATCAATTCACTTGCCTCGAGTTGCATCTACACAAGGAGAATCAACTATAGAGTCGATTCTTATACCTAGATTTGCTTTTGGACAAGGAAAATTGAATGTACACTTATTCACGTATGAATAGTGCATTTTTTTGTGAAAATTTCACTATTCACCTAACCCCTAATGCATTCCTAACTCATTTCTTACCCATTAAATCGTCATTCAATTGCAAATACATGTATCTAACACTTCTTACCATCTTCCTTCAACATTAAATCCATCATAAAATATAGAAATAATCACATTTCAAACAAAATCACATAAATCATTTATTTGACACTATTATCATGTTTTTAACAAATCAATGGATTTAAGCTAGAATATTCACTTATCTAATATGAAGGAAGATGCTAGGAGGTTGAAATTAATATTACTTAAACCAAATCACATCAAATTCAAGAAATCCTTGGTTAGGGTTCCATTTCACCTTGAAAGCCAAAAATAGTTTTACTTCTCATTAAATCTAGAAAGATGAAGAGAGATTCTTTCATTGTTAATGTTTTTACCTTAATTAGTTAAAGAAATTGAAGAAAAACATGTTCTTTCATGCTTAATTTGGTCAAGAGATCAGGAAAAGAGAAGAAAGGAAATGGGGTGAGTGAGAGTTTAATTTGAGTTACGGAATTGAGAGGGGAAAGAAATGAAAATGTTAAAAATGAAGAATAATGACCAAGGGCACTATTAGAAATGTTCCCTAAATCCAACCCATACTCACATACTCATTTTCATCATTTAAAAAATTTATACTTTATGATTTTATTTAATTTTTCTCATCCAATTCTCATAAAACTCATATTCCTATATGTACTAAATTATCAATTTTATTTTATTTCATAATTTATATTCAAAATTTTTAGTTCAACTAAATTTACGATTATCAAAATTATTCTTCTTAATATTAAGTCAAATTTATTATATTTTTAAAAGGTGTAACATAATGAATCTATGAAATCATATGGTGGAAGTCACACTAACCTAAAAGCCATTCAATTAGAATATGTTTGGTCCTAAATGAAAAACAATGCTTATAACCTTGTTAAAAATTATGACAAATGTCAATAGTTTACTCAAATTTGACATTAACCTACTACATGTATGTAGTTAATCACTTTACCCTACCTATTTACAAAATAGGAGATTAACTTGGCCTTTTATCAACTACCTTGGTTGAGTGAAGTATCTAGTGATGGTTGTTATCTATTTTACTAAATAGATCGAGGCTAAACCTTTGGCTTCTGTCATTATAAAAAATATCCCAAAATTCTTTTAGAAATCCATAATATATAAGTATCACAACATGTTAATTCATTCCATCATTCCTTTCTTTCTAGAGATAACAATTTTATTTCAAATTCGGTCTCCTTAAAGAATTTATCTTTAACAATGTCACCCAATTCATTAGTAGTAACACTATGGAATTCTACTAAAAGTAGTTACCTTTAAAATATATCTCTCTCTATATATATATGCATTTAATGATTAACAAACCACTATAGAATTCTATAAAAGGCTCAGTATAAAGCAGGAATTTAGATTAACTAATTATCCTTAAGCTAGTAGATAGGTTGAATTAGCAAATGGAATCATTCTAGAAAGTCTAAAAGAATGATTGGATGAAGCAAAAGGCAAATAGATTGAAGAATTACAATATATCCTATAAGTATATTAAACTACCGTGCATTTAACAACAAAAGAAACACTATTTATGCTTACATATAGGTATAAAGCCTTACTACTAATTGAACTAAGCCAGTTAAGTGATTATCATGAAAAATATGATTGATAGAAACTAAGCAAAGACAATAAGAAGACTTAAACTTACTTATTGAAACTTAAGAAGCTACTCAACTAAATTTTAAATGTCAAAAAGGAAAATTTTTAGCATATTTCAATAAAAGAGTTAAAAGATAGAATGTTTTTAGGGATGCTCATCCTTAAAAGATCTAACAAACCTAAGAGATAGATAGAAGATAGAAAAAATAGCCCTAACTAGGAAGGCCCTCATAGAATCTTTGAGAATTTAGCAAATTGAGCATATAGATTGGAAACCATTAAAGGAAAGCTAGTTCCCTTGACTTGGAATACTATCAATATGAGGAAATATCGTGCATGAACATCTTATAAATAAAAATATATATTTAAGATATACCATCTATAAAACCTAAGCAACTATTGGCATTAAAAGCCCAAGCAACTTTTGGTACTTTAAAATTAGAATAGCACCTAACCCCCTAAAAAATACCTAGCCAACCTATATTCAACACTTGGAAATTTAGCTAGTTTAAAGCCAAAGGCTCTTTAAAACCATATAAAATTCCTAAGTTATCAAGACTTATTAGAGGTTAGGCTATTTAGCTATCATAGGCTTTAAAACCATCTAAAATTCAGACTTATATGAGATTAATCCATTCAACTATCACAAGTTTTGAAGCCATCTAAAATTCAAATTCGTTAGAGGTTAAGGCATTTGATTATTAAAAGATCTTAAGCCATTTAAAATTCCTAAATTATTAAGCTTATTAGAAGCTAGATTGCAAAGAACATGAAAATCTAAAGTTTAGACCTATTAGAAGCCAAACTAGTTAAAATAACATTTTGAGAATATTTTACAAAGACTTATTAAAGATCAAAATGATAAAATGGATAGCTGTTCGACAATCATGTTGACCATTACAAAGAAGTTAAAATATTACCTAAGAAAGTTATTTAGTAAAATTAGAAGATAAAAAATTCATACAAACTACACTCAGTGCCTTTATGTAAAAATTCCACTTACGAAAGCTCCATAGCTGGAACAACTCAACAAGGGTTTTATTCCTATCAATTTTTAAAAGATCAAGTTTCACCTTAACGTTGAAATGGTTAATTTATTTAATCACTTCATCAATAACAAACCTAAACATTTGAAACTAATCTGCTTAAGTCTTTAGAAGTTTCTTGTTAAGATTTTTAAATTTAACTTTTAGAAAATGGATCACGTCATCCTTTTTATTAAGCTCCTGTTAAAATTAGGTAGCACTTCTACTTATTATAAAGATGATAATTTTGACAATCACTTAGATGATATGGTATATGATATTGCAAATAATTTTATTAAGCAGCACAAAGGCTCGATAACTTATTGAATGATGAAAAGAAGTTATTGTATTTAGGTTACACTAAATACATATGTTTATTCATCATGTTAAGATTATTTAACTTGAAAATGGAAAATAAGTGAAATGATAAGAGTTTCACAAAGTTTTTGTAATTATTAAAAGACATGCTTCCTAAAGGCAATGTACTACTGACTCGTACTTATAAGGCAAAGAAAATGATATGCTTGATGGGTATGGAGTATAAGAAAATCATGCTTATCCTAATGACTGCATATTATATTGAAAAGAGTATAAAATATTGCATCAGTATCCAAAATGTAAGGCATCCTATTATAAATTGAAAAATTATGATAACAGCATTAAATAATGGATTTCAACTAAAGTGCTATGGTATCATCCTATAATACTAAAGTTTAAATGCATGTTTACTAATATAGAAGATGTTAAGAACTTAGTGTGGCATGTAGAGTGGGTGGCTATTGATAACAAGCTTTATCATTTAATGAATTCTTTTTAATGGAGAATGACTAACTCATTTTCCCACATTTGATAGTGACGTAAGAAATCTCATACTTATATTGTAAATTGATGGAATGAACCTTCATAGTAACATAAATAGAAAATATAACACATAGCCTATAATGTTAGTGATTTACAACCTCCCTATTTCATTGTGCATAAAGTAGAAGTATATAATGTTAACATTATTGATATTAGAGCCCAAGCAATTGAGAAATAATATAGATGTTTTGTTGGCATCAATCATTGCAAACTTATGACATATGTGTGATGAATGTGTTTTTGTATTTAACATATACAAGCAAAAATCATTCAAGTTACATGCAATGCTTTCTGATACAATTAATGACTTCTTAACTTATGGAAACTTGTCAAGTGTAGCATTAAAGGGCATAGAGCATGCCTTATTTATGAAAATGGCATGTGCTTTTATGAACTAAAGCATTGAAAAAATAGTATATCTCAGTTGTAAAAGATTTTTGCCTTATTCCTATAATTATCAAAGGTTAAGAAAGCCGTTTAATGGTTTAGTAGAGTAAACAATGGCTTTGAATTCCTTTTTGGGGTAAGAGGTTTATGATAGGGTGAAAAATATTAGTTTTATCTTTAGCAAACCCAATGCTTTGGTAAGTGATGACACTTTATGGAAATAAAAGTCCATATTCTTTAATCTTCCATACTAAAAGAACCTAGATGTCATGTATAACACTGATATCATACATAAGGAAAAATATATATGATAGTCTAGTTAGAATGCTCTTAAACATGTTTAGAAAGATAAAGGATGGAACTAAGACTTTATTAGACTTGTAAAAGATGGCCATATTAGAGAAACTAGCACTAGAACAAAGATGTCAATTTACTTACTTAGCTCTAGCTTGTCATACCTTGTTTGAAAAGGAGAAAAACAAGCTTCTACAAGTTTGTAAATGGAGTTAAAGTGCTCAGGGCTATTCTTTCAACATTAAAATTCTTATGTCAATGAAAAATTTAAAATTAATTGAATTGAAGTCTTATAATTTCATGCTTTAATGCAATAACTTCTACTAGTCACCATTCAAGGAATATTGTCTAAACATATGAGGTGAGCTATCATGAGACTTTATTTCTTCTTTAATGGAATATGTGTCAAGCTTATTGATTCAGAGGATTTGGATGACTTGCAAAGGGATGTTGTCATCTCACTGTGCTAACCTAAAATGTATTTTCCAACCTTATTCATTAACATCATAGTGTATTTGTGACATGATCCCACAGGTGCACGGGTTTGGTCGAGTTATAGTATAAAAGATATCGTCTCCATAAGGATTGAGCATTAATTACCAACTGAATTTCAAGATAAATTATCTAGGTGTACTAATTGTGATTGTGAATTAAGAGTAAAATGCGAAACAAGGTTTAGTTATTAAAAAGAAAGTAAATGAAACTAGTATGAATTAAGTAAAGATTTAATTCAAATGAGATGGAAGTGTACTCAGCTTTAGGGTTTCCTTGTTCAATTCATTATGGAATGAAGATAACCTTTTGGACTGGTTTACTGTTAATTTAGATTGTTGGATTACTGAAAGTAAGCTATACCTCATTGCAAGGCTACTAGCTACTAACCAATAGATAAAGTGCCTAGAATTTCTCTAGTAATCACTCACTTAGGTTGCATTAATAGTGCTTTGAGAATCCAATTTTAGATATTTTATCTTGTGCAAAAGAATCCAATTAGCTTAATTCATAAATCTAATAGAGATTCCCAATGATTATGCAAGGTCTGATTAGTTAATTAGTCATTCCAACCTAGAATCAACTAATCTTTTACACAAATCTAATATTCTGGAAGAATAGGATTGTTGAATTACAAAACAGCATAATCAAATCATAAATTAATAATAAACCAAGCTAGATCATATTAAAATCAAATTCATAAATCCATGAACAAGTCTACCCCAGCTGAGCACTGAGGTTTAGTGTGAGTTCATTATAAAACCAGCAGAAAACCAGAAAATAGAGAGGGGAATCAAACTAGTCATGAAGCTCTACAAATTCCTTACTTGAATCTTCAATCCTTTGCTTAAATCCAATCCTCCAAGGCTAGTAGTCACCTTCAGTGTCTCTAGGTCTCCCAAGGGTTTCTACTGATGGCTCCCTTTCTAATTTTCGGCTCCTCCCTTTCTCCTAGCAAATTCTCCGCATAAAACTAATATTAACAAAGTACACAGGGTATGACATGGCCCATGTCGTTCCCCGTGTTCTTATACGAAGGGTCAGGCAGTAGGGTACACGGCATCTGACACTCCCCGTGTTGTACCTTATGTTCTTTTGCAAAGGGTTTAAAAACTGCTCAGTAAGGCTTCGAAACACACAAAAAAGAACACGGCCCTCCACACGGGGTTCCCATACCCCGTGTTCTTTGCGAAGGAATCAGACAGTAAGTTATACGGGATATGACACAGCCCGTGTTCTTTGCTAGATGAGCGAATTTGCTTTGATTCTCCATAATTTGCATAGTTTTGGCTCTGGATCCTTTTCTAATGCTTTAATAAGTCGCTTCAAAACCTGAGAACGAAATATCAAGCATGTAAGTACCTTTATTTCAATTAATTTGCACAAAATACTCAATAAATAAGCGATGAAGCACATAATATATAAGTGCAAATATGCATTTATCAATTCCCCCACACTTAAATCTTGCTCGTCCTCGAGTAAAGAGGCAAGAGAACAAAAATTTACTCCACTTTTCTGCTAATATTATCGGGCAATCATTCAATGAATCAGAAATTAAGATCAAGTCATGCAAGGCAACTAAATGAAAATAAAGCAACAAAATAAGTCAATCTTAGCATAAAGGCAAAAGAGAAGAGCCTCATAGGTAAAGTATCTACTCAAACTCTCAAGATAAGGCTTGTGTATACTCTCAAATCAATCAGCTCAGGACTTAATACTACCATATGCTTGCAAAAGCTCTAGTCTCCACTACTATATTGTAAAATGCATGCAAATCAGAGGACTTTATTAGGGAAAATAATGAGGGTAAAGGAAGGGAAGATTAAAGGATAAAAAGTGATAGAGTCAAAGAAGGGAAAAGAGGCATTAGTTTTAGGTTTGACCACTATCGAGCGCATTACTTAGCTTAGCATATTGCTTTGCTTCTATTCTTTACCTCAACTTTTTCTATGACTGTAAGCAAAACTTTTCTTTCTTTCTTATTTCCTAATGAGCTTTTCTTCTTCTTCTTCTTCTTAAATTATTTATATATATATATATATATATATATATATATATATATATATTTTAAATCAACAATAAACTATAAATTAACTTACCCAGCCGAACAGCTCTATATAAGAACCTCTAAGTGATAGCCAAACTCATTTAATGTGTCTAAGTTCCTTTAAACTCTGAGGTTCAAGTTCACTTGGGTGGTGGCTTTGAATGCACATAGGATAGGCTAGGCTTGAAATGAGGGTCCAAGGCTCAAGGTGGCTAGCTAAGGGTAAAGCTGAAAATATTCTAGGGTAAATCAAAGAAGGGATTCAAATAAGCAAAATAAATAAAAAGGGTAAAGAAACATGGCCTCATCATTTTTGACATACAAAATACATAAAATGTAGTCTCAAAAAGAGCAAATGCAAGTTCTAAAGCAAAAAGTCAAGAGTGAGACATAATCCCTCAAGAAAAATAAGAGTGAGCCTCAAATATTAATGTGAAAAGTTGCTCAATAGGCTCAAGTCTCGCAAGGATCAATTATGCTCATTACTCTTAGCTTCAAGATTTAGACTTTCCTTATTAAGTTACCGGTTAATCATTAAAAGAGCAAAGCATGAACAAATCCACTTTAGTCAAAAGACTGCCTTAAAAAAAACTTAAAATTTTTTACACATCATTGCATTTGAAGTAAATTCTAATACTCTAAATTAATCAAGCAGATTCACGTGCAATACATTCTAAAAGCTGCTCCCCCACACTTAAAATTGGACATTATCCTCAATGTACAAAAAAGTAAATGGAAAAGAGACAGAGAAGAGATGTGGGACTGAAACTTCCCTGACAAGTGGAACATTGTTCTCAATTATAGAACATGACTTTCGGTAAATCCACAAGCAGAGAAAGATTAGGAGACAAAGAAGAGACCGCTAATGCAAAAGAAAGGAGATGCACTACTGGAATAAAATATGCTGTTAGTTGGTTATTACAGGCATAAATAGTAAGAGTTCAAGAAAATAAAAGAGAAAGAGTTAAAGTAATAAAAACTAAATGAAAGTGCATCACAAATATAAGTGCAGACCAAGACAAATAAGAATAGAAAAGAGGAAAAAGTAAAAGGAAAAAGTAATTTGAGCTATTGAGTAGGAAGATCTGGATCAGTAGGAGAAGAAGGGTGGAAAAGCTTGAAAAGGGCTCAACCATGCTTTCAATGTGTCTGGACCTCCTATCCAAGTCATTATAAAGGCCTTTAATCCTCAATTGACGCTCAGATATGCGCTGAAGCTCAGCCAGAATCTGCTGCTGACCAGACAAGATATCTCTAAAATAAGCTTTAGATGAAACTCTTCTGCCTGCAGAAGATGATGGACCCATATCAGGAGCTGCATCAGCATTGTCATCATCCGCAAGAAAATCATGCTCATCCTTAAGGGGTGGCTGCTGCACAGGTTGGATCCCTATAGCTAAAAGAATGCCCCTATGGAGGGGGATCATGTGAGATACCACAGAAAAAGATTCATAAGGTCGATCAAAGAGTCCCAACCACCTGGCTAATTTAGTGATGTATAGACCGGCAATAATACTCCCAGCTCGTCTGTCTTATGCCTGGGCTGAAAAGAAGTGTGCAAATGCAGCTCTAATGTAGATTGGGATCCTCTGTATCATGCTGTATAGGAAGAGAATGTTAGTTGTGCTCACCACTCCGTGACTATGCCCTCGACCACTCAAAGTATGACTGAAAATAGAGTGGATGACATGCCATGCTACTCTCCGAAGGTTAGATGCCTTGCTCTTTGTTAGATTATAAAAGCCCCTAGTAGTAATGTCGGACCATACTTGCCACTCCTGGGTCCCATGTAGCAGTCCTAACAGAATATCCTGATACTTTGGGGTGGCTACAAAGTCTTTAGAGTAAATCCCCATGTGTACTAATAGTTGAGTCACACTCATAGAATATGTGACTTTCCTGATGCGAAACTGCACTATGTCAGTAGAGTCAATAGTGCTGAAGTATCTCTCCAGATGGAAAGTGCTGAGAAACTCCAAGGTAAGCTCTTTATAAGTAGGCTCTATGATCTGAAAGAATGTCTCCCAAGCACCTACATTGATGAGCTCTCTGATCTCGTCCTCAAGCCCAAACTCTCTTAAGACTGCCCAATTTATATATCAACCCTCCACAAATGATCGGTCTCTATGTTTACTAAATGCCTGGATATGGCCATCATTTGTGAACTCAAGGAATTAGGAGGTAGCGGGTCCTCTAGAGGAGGTCCCTCTAGAAGTACTACCTTTAGAGGTCCGTTAGCAACTATTTTCTATCTTTTTGACATGATCTGCAAGGGAAAACTAGAATGTGAGAGAGAACTTAAGAGTTTTCCTATAAATTGGACAATTCCAGGTTCAGATAGTGTCAATTAGCAGAATTCAAGACTAGAAATTCAGCGAGCAATTCTAATAAGTATCCAGTGTCAAAGGAAGTGCAATTCAAAGAAGTGCATTAATGCAAGCAAATGAGCAAAACAAGTGAGGTAAATCATGCAATCAGGTTCCTCAGGTAAACATTAAACTCCAAAGAATTCAGCTTCAATCAATTAAAGCTATGTACATTCCTATAAGTCCTACCATTATTGAAGCTAAATAAACATAAGTAATTCAAAATTTCTTCAAAGAACTTATGGGAAAGGCTCTTACCTCGTGAATGCAAGAGAAAAACCCTAAGTCACTGGTCAAAGTCCAAGAGGAACTCAAATCTTGCAATTGGACCAATTAAATCAAAGATTAAATAATGAAAATATTTCAAATAGCCAAGAAAAACACTTTAATTGGTGTATTTTAGGAGAAGAACGGCCGAAAATGAGTGTAGGAAAATTAGGTCACAGTGGGTGCTGAAAAAGATGAAGGAAAATGGAGGAATTTCGGCCATTAAAAGCCCTACTGTCCAGGAACACGGGGTCTGACATAACCCATGTTGTACCCTGTGTTCTTTTGCGAATGGGCATTTTGAAGAACAAGTTTAAAAAGGGGTTTTCGCAAGAGTATACGGGGTCTGACATGGCCCGTATCATGCCTCGTGTTCTTCTCTGGAAGGTATTTTGAAAACTTCGCAAGAGTACACAGGGTTTAACATGGCCTGTGTCGTGCCTCGTGTTTCTCTCTGCGAGACCATTAAATTTAGAAGTTCTCTTCATAAATCAGACAATAAGGTACACGGGGTTTGACACACCCCATATCGTATACTGTGTATCTTACTGGAAGCCCATTAAAAGCATAAAATTTTTAACACAAATCAGATAGTGAGGTATACGGGATTTGACACGCCCCATGTCGTGCACCGTGTATTTCATTGGAATGAATTCTAAGCCTTCTATACATGAAAATGATCAACAAAAGTGCATATATGCCTAATTTACCTAGAAATAATGACCCAATGCAACAAATGAGCATCTTAAATCAATAACCAATAACTTAAATGCCTCAAACCAGTCAGAAACCAGTCATAAAAATTAAAGATTAAAAAGCAATAAAAATTGAAAAATTTGCTTAAGTTGCCACCCAAGAAGCGCTTATTTAAGGTCATAAACTCAACCCTTATTTCAATCAGCCTGGCGTTGCCATTATCGGTGGCCCGGCAACATAGTGTTTCAATCTCTGGCCATTAACCTTGAAATTACCGGTGCTTTCACTCTAAATTTCTACAGCTCCAAATGGATACACCTTTTTCACATGAAATGGCCCAGTTCACCTTGTTTTGAGCTTCCCTGAAAAGAGCTTAAATCTGGAACTAAATAACAACACCAAGTTTCCTTCATGAAACTCCCTTCTGAGAATGCGCTTATCATGCCAAATCTTTGTTCTTTCTTTGTATATCTTGGCATTGCCGTAAGCATCATTTCTCAATTCTTCAAGTTTAAGAAGTTGAAGCTTTTTTTTCTCCTCAGCAGATTATAAATCAAAGTTTAGCAACTTTATTGCCCAATATGCCTTGTGTTCTATCTCTATCGGCAAATGACAATGCTTTCTATAAATAAGCCTAAATGGTGCCATTCCAATGGGAGTCTTGAAAGCAGTCCTGTAAGCCCATAAGGCATCATCTAACTTGAGGGCCCAGTTTCTTCTTGATCTAGACACAGTCTTTTCTAGTATGCTCTTGATTTCTTTATTTGAAAGCTCCACTTGCCCACTGGTTTGTGGGTGATATGGAGTAGAGATCTTATGGGTTACACTATATCCTTTCAAGAGGGATTGAAATTGATTGGTAATGAAGTGAGACCCTCCATCATTGATGACTGCTATTGGTATCCCAAATCTAGGAAACAACACCTTCTTAAAGAATCTAACTACAACTTTTGCATCACATGTCCAAGTGGCAATTACCTCCACCCATTTTGAGACATTATCAACCACCACAAGTATGTACTTGTTACTGCAAGAAGGTGGGAATGGTCCCATAAAATCAATTCCTCAGACATCGAATATTTCCACTTCTAAAATGTTGTTCAAAGTCATCTCGTTCCTTTTTGATATACTACCAACTCTCTGACACTAGTCATATGAAGTCACATACTAATTAACATTCTTGAATAGAGTTTACCAGTAGAAACCTGCCTGGGGCAATCTTTGCAGCTGTTTTTGAGGTGTTGAAGTGTCCTCCATAGGGGGAGGAGTGACAATGGAACAGAATACTTGTAATTTCTTCATAAGGCACACACCTTCTGAACAAGCCATCAGCACATCTTCTATAGAGAAGAGGTTCATCCTAAAAATAATGTTTCATCTCTACTAAGAACTTCTTTTTCTGCTGATATCTTGCATTCGGAGGTAAAACACCACTCACGATGTAGTTAACATAGTCGACAAACCATGGGATAGCTGAACAAGAGATAGCTAACAGATGATCATCTGGAAGAGAATCATTTATTGGCATCTCTTTGTCTACCTCATCTTTTAACTCTTGCTTCAACCTTGAAAGGTGATCAGCCACCACATTCTCTATACCCTTTTTATCTTAAATTTTCAGATCGAATTCTTGTAACAAAAGAATCCATCTGATTAGGCAAGGCTTAGCTTCTTTCTTGTTCAAAAGGCATCTGATTGCTGCATGATCCGTAAAGACTACCACCTTAGAATCCATAAAATAGGATCAAAACTTATCAACTGCATAAACTATTGCTAGCAGTTCCTTCTCAATTGTGGCATAGTTCATCTGAGCCTCATCTAAGGTTTTGCTAGCTAGTATATAGCATGAACCTTCCTATCCTTCCTCTGTCCGAGTACCACTCCTACTGCATAGTCGCTAGCATCGCACATGACCTCAAATGGTAGACTCCAGTCCAGTGCTTGCATGATTGGGGCAGAAATCAAGGCCTTCTTTAAACTACAAAATGCATCCAAACAATCTTGATTAAAATTAAAAGCAACATCTTTTACAAGCAGGTTAGTTAAAGATTTGGCAATTTTAGAAAAATCCTTGATGAAGCGTCGGTAGAAATCGGTGTGTCCCAAAAAACTCCTCACTCCCTTTACAGAAGTTGGGGGAGGTAATTTCTCTATGATTTCCACCTTAGTCTTGTCTACCTCAATACCATGCTCCGATACTTGATGGCCAAGGACAATCCCTTCTCTCACCATAAAATCGCATTTCTCCCAGTTGAGTACTAAATTTATCTCCTCACATCTCCGCAGCACTTGAGATAAATTAGTCAAACAGTTATCAAAGGAAATACCATATACAGAAAAATCATCCATAAAGACTTCCATGATGTTTTCAATAAAATTAGAGAAAATAGCCATCATACAACGTTGAAATATAGTAGGAGCATTACACAAACCAAAGGAGATTCTCCTATATACAAAAGTACCATAAGGACATGTGAATGTGGTCTTTTCTTGATCATTTGGATGTATAGGAATTTGGAAGAAACCAGAATAACCATCCGAGTAACAGAAATGTGAATGCTTAACTAACCTTTCTAAAGTTTGATCAATGAAGGGGAGAGGGAAATGGTCTTTTTGGGTTACTTTGTTCAATTTTCTATAATCTATACACATCCTCCAACCCGTGACAGTCCTAGTGGGAATTAGCTCATTATTGTCATTTTTCACTACAGTTAACCCCCCTTTCTTTGGGACAACATGTACTAGACTAACCCACTGACTATTTGAAATTGGGTAGATTACCCCAGCATCAAGCAACTTCACAATTTCTTTCTTTACAACTTCTTTCATATTTGGATTTAGCTTTCTCTGATGTTCAATGGAAGATTTACTATTTTCCTCCATCAATATTTTATGCATGCATATTGAAGGACTAATCCTTTTCAAATCAGAAATTGTGTACCCCAAAGCCTCTCTATGCGATCTAAGCTGCCTAAGCAATTTTTCTGTTTCAAGGGCATTTAGATTTGCATTTACAATCACAGGATAAGTGGAGTGGGGTCCTAGAAATTCATACCTGAGGGTAGATGGGAGAGGTTTCAATTCTATCTTGGGAGGTGTCTTTTCCTCAGTGGAGAGATTCTCAGACTTCACTTCTAATGATTCAATTGCTTCAAGGAAGGAAAGTGGGGGGCTTACTTCCAAAAATTATGCATATGCAGCAATCTCCTCAGTTTTATTTTTAGCAACTTCATCCTTTACTAGACAAGCTTCAAGTGGATCTTGAAAGCAACTCATGAGAAGGTTTTCTTTCACAACCTTGTCTAGCACATCAATCTTGCATATTGAATTTTAACAAATAGGTAATTTAATTGATTCATTCAAATTAAACTCAACTTTTTCATCTCCCACAGATAATGAAAGCTTTCTATTTTTAACATCAATTAAAGCACCCGCAGTGGCAAAAAAAGGTCTATCTAAAATAATAGGGATTTGTGTATCCTCTTTCATTTCAAGTACAACAAAATAAACAGGAATGAAAAACTTACCAACCTTGATAGGTATATCCTCAAATATACTTACTAGGTACTTCACAAAACGATCTGCTAACTGAAGTGAAACTGTGGTGGGCTTCATTTCTTCTATGTTCAGTCTCTTTGCAACTGACAGAGGCATGAGGCTCACACTTACTCCTAAATCACACAATGCCCGGTTAATAGGGACATTTCCAATCACATAAGGAATGGAAAAGTCGCCTGGGTCCTTAAGTTTAGGAGGTAGTTTATTTTGCATGATGGCACTACACTCCTCTATTAGTGCTACAATCTCATGCTCTTCTAGCTTCCTTTTGTTTGAGAGGTTGTCTTTTAAGAACTTTGCATATGACGGCATTTATGGAAAGGCATCAGTGAAGGGGATATTGATGTATAATTTCTTCAATACTTCCAAGAACTTCCCAAACTGCTTGTCAAGCTTAGCTTTTGCTAATCTTTGAGGATAAGGGATAAGCAGTTTATATGGTTATGGAGGGACATACTTTGACTTTTTAGGTAATTCCCCTTCTCTCACTTCAGAATTGTCAGGATTTGAAGCTTTTTTATCTTCTTTCTGCACTTCCCCCTCAACTATCTCTTCTTCGCCTTCTTGAGTAACATTTGGAACCTTCAATTGCCTCCTACTCCTAAGAGTGATTTCCTTACAATGCTCCCTTGGATTTTATTCAGGTTAAGCAGGGAGTTGACCAAAAGCTCTAGAGGAAGAAGCAGAAGCTTGTTGAGTTATTTGGGTCTCCAACATTTTCCCGTGGGTGGCCAATAAGTCAACTTAGGAGGACAATTGTCTAATGGAATCCTCCATAGCTCTACCATGTTGCCTAAACTCTTTATTAGTTTTCTCTTGGGAAATGAGAAATTTCTCTAAAAGGCCTTCTATTTTAGAAGTAAAAGAGGGTTGAAGTGGTGGGTTGTAGGGTTTTTGATTTTGAAAACTGGGTGGCGGTGGTCTATTGTGAGTGTTTTAAGTGTTGTATGGCAGGTTGGGCTTGTAGGATAGATTTGGGTGGTTCCTCCATGATAGGTTGTAAGTGTTTCCAAAGGGTTTATTCGAATTCCTCTATCTATACCCACTGTTGTGCACATAATTCACTTGTTCAATGAAATCCTGCCCTAATTTACACTCAGTTGCCATGTGACCTGTCATACCACAAATCTCACAAGAAAAGTCAGTAGCACTTGTAGTATTTACACTATTAACTTGAAATTTATCAAATTTAGCCATAAGTGCATCTACTTTGCTACCTAAACTTCTTAGTGCATCTACCTTAGCTGACAAATGATTAAAAGCATTCAATTGATACTTACTTGGAGCTTTCCTTGAAGATCCTCTCTCATTTGACCATTGGTAGTGGTTTAATGTCATGTCCTCAATCAATTCATATGCTTCATCTAACCTTTTGTTCATCAAAGCACCTCCAGCAGTAGTATCCACAATAAGCTTGGTATTGTAGCTCAAACCATTGTAGAAAGTGTGAAGAACTAGCCATTTCTCTAGCCCATGATATGGGCGCAACCTCAAAAGTTCTTTATATCGATCCCAAGCATCAAATAGAGATTCACCTTCTCTTTGAGAGAATGTGGTGATTTCATTCCTTAATTGAGCAGTCTTGCTTGGAGGGAAATATCATGATAGAAAAGCCCTCAGTAGCTCTTCCCATGTGGTAATGGATCTTGGTGGCAAGGAATGTAACTAACCCCTTCCTTTGTCCTTTAAGGAGAATGGGAAGAGTCTAAGCTTGATGAAATCCGCTGCCACACCATTTATCTTGATTATGTCATAATATTCTAAGAAAATCTGAATATAGAGGTTGGGATCCTTCATTGGTCCTCTACCAAACTGGTTTTGCTGCACCATAGACAAAAGAATTAGCTTTAATTCGAAGTTGTTGGCCTCAATAGTAGGCCTCCTTATGCTAGATTGAAGTCCAGTTGTGTTAGGTGCTGCAAATTCTCTAAAGGACCTGTTGTCCATGTCTTCAGTCACTATTTCAATGTTGATTGGCTCTTGGATATGTACTAGTTTTTGCTCTCTCCTTCTTCTATGCAGAGTTCTTTCAATCTCTGGATCTAAGTTAAGAATTCCTTCAAGACTTCTCCTTCGCATATATAAAAAAAAATTTGTAAAAAAAGTAGGTACTACTCGAATAGAACAAAATAAGAAAAATATTATATAAAAATAAGAAAATTAGAACAGGATGAATTAAGAACTAAAAAAAATGAAATAAATTGCTTAATCTAATTCACTCAAAAGTTTCTATTAATATCAACTAGTTTCAATCCCCGACAACGGCGCCAAAAACTTGACGTGATCCCACAAGTGTATAGGTTTGATCGAGTTATAGTATAAAAGATATCGTCTCCATAAGGATCGAGTGTTAATTATCAACTGAATTTCAAGATAAATTATCTAGGTGTACTAATTGTGATTGTGAATTAAGAGTAAAATGCGAAACAAGGTTTAGTTATCAAAAAGAAAGTAAATGAAACTAGTATGAATTAAGTAAAGATTTAATTCAAATGGGATAGAAGTGTACTCAGCTTTAAGATTTCCTTGTTCAATTCATTATGGAATGAAGATAACCTTCTGACCTGGTTTACTGTTAATTTAGATTGCTAGATTACCGAAAGTAAGCTATACCTCATTGTGAGGCTACTAGCTACTAACCAATAGATAAAGTGTCTAGAATTTCTCTAGTAATCACTCACCTAGGTTGCATTAACAGTGCTTTGAGAATCCAATTTTAGACATTTTATCTTGTGCAAAAGAATCCAATTAACTTAATTCCTAAGTCTAATATAGATTCCCAATGATTATGCAAGGTCTGATTAGTTAATTAGTCATTCCAACCTAGAATCAACTAATCTTTTACACAAATCTAATATTCCGAAAGTATAGGGTTGTTGAATTACAAAACAGCATAATCAAATCATAAATCAACAATAAACCAAGCTAGATTATATTAAAATTAAATCTATAAATCCATGAACAAGTTTACCCCAACTGAGCACTAAGGTTTAGTGTGAGTTCATTACAAAACTAGCAGAAAATCAAAAAATAGAGAAGGGAATCAAACTAGTCATGAAGCTCTACAAATTCCTTACTTGAATCTTCAATCCTTTTCTTAAATCCAATCCTCCAAGGCTAGTAGTCACCTTCAGTGTCTCTAGGTCTCCCAAAGGTTTCTACTGACGGCTCCCTTTCTAATTTTCGGCTCCTCCCTCTCTCCCAGCAAATTCTTCGCATAAAACTAATATCGGCAAAGTACATGGGGTATGACACGGCCCGTGTCGTTCCCCGTGTTCTTATAGTAAGGGTCAAGCAATAGGGTACACAGGGTCTTACACTCCCCGTGTCGTATCCCGTGTTCTTTTGCGAAGGGTTTAAAAATTGTTCAGCAAGGCTTCGAAACACAGAAAGGAACACGGCCTTCCACATAGGGTTCCCATACCTTGTGTTCTTTGCGAAGGAATCAGACAATAAGTTACACGGGGTATGACACGGCCCGTATTCTTTGCTAGATGAGCGAATTTTCTTTGATTCTCCACAATTTGCATGGTTTTGGCTCTGGATCCTTTTCTAATGCTTTAATAAGTCACTTCAAAACCTGAGAACGAAATATCAAGCATCTAAGTACCTTTTTTTAATTAATTTGCACAAAATACTCAGTAAATAAGTGATAAAGCACATAATATATAAGTGCAAATATGCATTTATCAATTTGGTTATGCATTGGTAAGGGAGGTATGATTATGTGACCTAATTTACTTAAGGTTGGATATACCTAATAGAGCTATACATGAAAATCCTAATAGGTATGAGCACAAATAGAATAAGCCTTAAGGAAATATTGTTGAGGGGTCTGAAAGGTCATTGTTGAGAAGGTTGTCGAGTTTTATCCTTTATAATTGTCAAATGTGGCCATTATTGAGCTTCCCATGCATCACCATAGGGGAAGAATTCAGGGAAAGGCACATTAAGGAACTAGGTAAAGAGTATAAACCATGAAATATGGAAATAATCATACCTCTACATCCTGTAAAATAATGAAGAGGCTTAGCCTTATATGAATGATCATATTGCCCTAATGAAAAGCTCTGTTATGGCAAAAAAGAGAAATGGATATAAGCTGAACATAATCACTCACTCATCAAATGGTTCTACAATTAAGTAGGTAACTTGATGGAGGAAACACCAAGTGCCATTTCTAAGATTGTAAGATGGTTAGCCAATAGGCCTTGCATGAATGTCATATCTTGTCAAGGATATGACACTAATAAATATTCATTTTACACTAAGAAACCAAATAAGAGAAGTATTATACAAAATATTAGGTCACTTTGGGAGTTCAAGCAATGCATGTCCCCAATGCTAAAGATAAAACCTCATTTACACTATGATATCTTATTATAAGGTCATCGAAGACATATAGAAGCTTGATTGCATCTAATTTAGTGAGCTTACCTTACAATATAAGTGGGTGGAGAGTAACAATAGCATCCAACTGGATGAGTTAGGATCTATGTTAGTAGATCTTAGTAAGGAAGGTTATAAGGGGGAGTTATTCATAATGACATCCTAAGTAAAAGAAATTATCTATGTTTCAGATCGGGTTAATAATAATTAGTCTATAGTTCTTCAAAGGAAAAGATAAATTATTTGAAGTAGGAATGAAAAAGATATAACCATTAATGTTGAATACCTCCTTTCTTATTGAGACTATATTCAATTATTCATGAAGGCAATTTGTAAGAGTTTTATATGCATTAAGATCATAGAGAAGGGATATGGGTTAATAATCCTCCGATATAAATTTCCCATATCAGAAATTAAAGGTACTAATATCCTCTTTTTTTGAAGTTATACTTACATAATTACTTGATTGTTAGCTTATATAATATAAAAATATTTAATTAATATAGATCTTATTTAAGAGATACATATCAACAATTAATTAAACACACTTAGATAAAATGATATCCATGATAAATTAAAAGGTAATTTTTTTCTCTATAATAAATTTTTTCTTTGTAATTATTGCAACAATTATTTTCCTTTGTTTGCTTTATTCCCTTAAAATTTGAAAATAATCTGAACATATGCCATTCAGCAATACAAATCATTAGATATTCCTTGATCCTATATCTAAATTGTATGGAATTAATATAATGAAACAATAAGACTATTCTATCTATTATGAATTTCATTTGTTGAATTTGGGATTATGTATTGTAATTAATAAAAAATGTACATTACTTTTTGTTCCATTTGGGGTTTGTATGTATTATAAAGTTGTAGTATTGTGGTTTTAGGAATTTTGAATATGTTTTAGATTGGAAGTAGTGTAGTAAGAAGTATTCTGAGATGCTGTATAGAATTGAAAAGGTTTAAGGAACATGTTTTTTATTTTCATGGTTCAGGGAATATAATACAACATTGGTTATGTAAATCACCAAAGTCAAATATAAGACATTCCACATCAATTAATAAAATAAGCCAATGTTAAATTTCAATTTTCAACTACAATTATCAAGATAAAAATTAACATGTTTAAGTGTGATTAGTTGCCATAAGCAATGACAATGGTTTATTCATTCAAGAACTGACAAAATATTTATTTTCTATGATAGTTTTGTAACTAACATTAGAAAATATTTTTTATGACACTTGATAAAATAAAGGTTCAAAATTGGAATCTAATTTGTTAAATAGCCAACATAAATCAATGATTCTATAGTAGTATATAAATTGTTGTCTCCATTAACTCACAACACTCTCTATATCTTATTAACAAAAGCTATTAATTTTTCTGATCTTAGCTAGATATTTCCCTTTTAAAAGAATGACATCTCAACTAGATATTTCCTTTTAAAAGATTTATTAATATTAATCAAATATTATTGTCTAACTAATTTATTTTATCTTATAAATAAAATCCCTTTTGATCTCTAATCAAAATTGCTATAAGAAATAAGATAAGTGGGCTTTGATTATTGACTAAACCTAAATATCACTTTGGTTAATAACTAGCCTATATTTAATGTCCTTTAAATATAACCTAATCATATTGAACTTTTACTTAGTAAAGCTCAATCATATTGGGCTTGTCCTAACTAGGAATCTTAATTTAACTAAAAGTTTTAATTATACTATAATACTAATATTTGACATGCTCTTTGTTTTGTAACCTTATAAGTTCTCATTATGTTGATGGTGATCCAAAAAGCCTATTTTAGTATCATAAACAATAAGTGGTATCTAACAAAATATCACTACTACATAGTAATGAAAATGTCAATAATTTGACATAACCTTTTCATGATCAATATTCTGCATAGTTTTACCATTTTTGTCTTGGATATCCAAATTGAAATTAAAGCATGGAATGTGTCACCCTTTTCATAATTTAATCTATATATTTCTTAATTCTTGAGTAAACTAACTAAAAACAAATTAATCAATATCAGATATTAATTTATTTAAGCATGACCATGTATTGCATAGTCTCATTTAATCAAAAGGCCCATGGATATTATTTCTAATATATAGAAGGGATAAAATCTCATCCAAATCACTTACATCCTTCTACATAATTTTTAGTATACCCAATCACTATCCTTTAGGCTA
Source organism: Sindora glabra (assembly GCA_020226215.1). NCBI lineage: Eukaryota > Viridiplantae > Streptophyta > Magnoliopsida > Fabales > Fabaceae > Sindora > Sindora glabra. The sequence continues at coordinate 73,187,559 of CM035226.1, read as the reverse complement.
ACCCTATTATAAGTGACATTAGATGGCATAAAACTATATAACTCCTCATGTAGGGAACAATGACCTTCGGTCAAAGGACCACATATATTATTGTCACTATAAGAATTATTTATGACATTCACATAGTGATCCATGGAGCATTCTCATGGTAGATGAATCCAACACATTTGTTTTCCAATATATACCTATAAGTTGACTTGATATCATGTCTATAATTATAGTCTTCATCTAACATATATACTACTCTTGATGTATTATTGTTAATCTCAAGTTATAATAATACTCAACTAAAAATATTTTAGGAATTATATAAATTATTTTAAGAATAATTATTATATTTACTTATATTATATGGATATAATATTAAACATAATAATTGAAATGCTTTACAAAGAAAACATAATAGGATGTATGCAAGTGCAATCATCCTATGATTTGTTAGGATCGTGAGCTAAACAGTTGCAACGGAATTTAACCGATTGCATCCAAAGATCCATACAAAATGATTAGATCAAGACAAGGATTTAGTCATTACCTTCTATAGACGATTCAAAGGCTTAATCATTGATCACCTTTTCAACTTGCTTTTAACTAAAAACTCTAAGGTATCCTCATAAACCCACAAATCACTAATGAACGTCCTACGACCACTGATTGAAATTCTCCTCTTTTGCCTCGCAGTGCTAGCTATGCCCTTTCTAGAGTTATGGTCAAGGAGAGCTGTTAGGGTTTTCTATGTTATTGGGATGCATGAATAATAATAAAAAAAAATTAACACCTAACACACCTATTTAAATAGGTGCATAGAAAATCCTAACTAATAAGGCTTTGTTCCATGTATAATTATGAGCTTATAATTGAGCTTTATAATTATAACATGAAATTCTTATATGTTAGGCCAAAACAATTTGGTCTATCAATTTCAAATTTGCTAGGTTCTAAGTGTGCGACCCTATAGGCTCTTATTATATTTGCAATGATCATAAATCATATTAATAATTATAAATAATGAGCGGTGTCTAGAAACACATTATTATTACCCAAGTAATTAGAAAGTTAGTGATTTGATTGAAGTTATACATGTGATCATTATCTATGATCTTTTATCATAGATATATAGATTGAGTATGACATATGAATCATGTTATTCCCGTATAGCCCAATTTAAAGGTTTTTTAATTCCTAAGTAAGCTGACTAAAGTAGTTATAATTGACATCTCATGTCGATCCATCTAAGCATGGCCATGTATTTTTCTCAGCCTTACTTAATTAAGGTGCCCACAGATGTCATTCCTATTATATAAGAGGGACAAATTCCATCTTTATCACATAAATCCCTTTAAATGATATGTGACACATCCAATAACTACTCTTGCATTCACTCAACCATGAGTGACATAAAGCAATATTAAAATGTGGAACTTACACTTACATGTAGGGAACCTTGGTAATCTTAGGTCAAAGGATCATATTAATGATGATTAATAAGAATCACTTATGACACTCATATAATAATCCATGTAGTGTTCTTAGGATGGGTTAGTTCAGTACATAAGTTCTCTAACTCATACTTATGTTTAGACTTGATATCTCATATAAGTCACTATACATGCTAGTCTTAACATATCAATGCAACCTAATCCACAATGATACATGACTAAAGATATTAAAAAATGCAATTATTCTAGGATTATTATCATAATTAAATATACTATATAGAAAATATATGTATAAATATGATAATTGGAATTACCTTTAAAATAACATGATTCAAATTTACAATCATCCATATGATTAGTTTTAAGGCATATACACTAACATAATTGACTATTATTGCATACACTAACAAGTTCCCTAAAAATCTAAAGAAACTTCAAAAGAAATTAGATTTTCCTCCATAAAAGTATCCTTTAGGAAAGAGCTGGTTGGTGTAATCTATTCTACAATAGGAATAGGGGGAACAAAAGATATCTTTGCCACCATGGTTAGTTATGATGAAGAATCACACATCCTACCTTTCTTACGCTAAAAATGCATTGCTTGGGCTGCTATAAAGCAACTAGATCCATAGTAATTGCTGGAATGATAAACTTCTTCTCTTCAATCCAACCTTCTAAAATAAAGAAAATTAAAGGTCAATATACCATAAAAAGTAACATAAGTTAGAAGAATAATAAAAAAATACTATACAATTTACAAATGTTAATAAGACAATCTAATGCAATGAGAAGAAGCTAAAAAACTATATCCTAATCATCATTATTATGACTAAAGTAATGAAGGGACCATAAGAGGATTTATGTTTGGCATCCATTTTATAAAATAAAGTTAAACCCTACCAACTAACAAGGCCTATGGCCTTTGACAACATAAACCTTGAAGAATCTATCCTTACACCCCCTAATGCTGGAATAAGTATTTCTAAATAGCAGCCAATCCAAGTACTAGGAAAGATTAGTCTAACCCTTCATTTTGTTGTTTAGCAAATATAAAAAAGAAGAAAAGCACTTCAAGACTTGCTAAACCCTTTTTAACTAGAGTACACAATGCGTAAAGCATAATAAAAAATACCATATGTTCTACATCAGTTGAGTAGGGCAAATATTCAACCATCGCATAACCTCCTATTGAAAGTCTATAAAAGGAGCAACTACGATGACTTGTTGCATTATATTGCCATAAAATATGTAGAATAAGTCAGCATCATCATTACAAACTTGTTTATCCAAAATGGTAAGAGTAAATATAACACTATCTTCCTAAGACAAAAGATAATCCATTTGGATAAATTTGATCAACTCAAGCTTCATTCACTTGGATGAAAAAGATAGAGATTTAACATTTGAGCTAACCCAATAGAAATCATTTGACCCACCCTCCAAACATGAAGCTAGCTTGATTCCAAAAGCATCTTGAGATTAATCAGCTATACTAGCTTGATTCTAAAAGCACCTTGAGATTAATTGGCAATAATGGTAGTTTTGAGAAGTATAAGGATCACCTTAAAGAGCTCCTATTGTTTACATAAACTCAAAGATCTAGAAGAGCCAAATGAACTGGAGCTTAAAGGAAAGGTAAAAACTTAAGAAGAGTGAAAAGGCATTAAAAAAGGATACCTTCAAAAGAGGAAAAGACAAGTTCAAATAAAAGCAAATGGTTGAATAAATAAAGCAAGCTAACAAAATTCAAACAAAAGGAAAAGGAAAATTGAAGGAAAAAAGCAAAAATAAAAAATAAAAAATCCCAAAACTTGACTTAGATTTATAAATAAAAGTCATAACTTCTTATAAAAAAAATGAAGTAAATTCTTGAATAGTAGTAATCATGTCTAGCAGTAAGAGTTCATTTGCTAAAAAATAAAAAAGAAAAAGAAAACATTTCAAGAACAAGAAGAAAACATAAAGAAAGTTACTTGAAACAAAGAAGAATCAAGCTATTAAGAAATATCTCCTAGAAAACTTCAAGTGGAGAAAGAAAAAATTAGAGAAAATGTGAAATAGAAGAGGGGAAAGTAAAATATAAATAAACCCAAAAAGAACAATAAATGAATAGGATCAAAAGAGAGTTAGAGAAATTAACAATTACAATAGGAATCCTAATCGACCATCAAATCAATTGCTAAAAGTCATCAAAACATTCATGCTACGATAATAATAAATGCATGAACTGCCAAGGACAATGAAAAGATGAAGATGTAGCATCTCAAGAATAACATCATCATAGTTACAAAATAATAATTACAGAATGATGGTTTCCTTAATTAACAAACAATTATTCTCCATTGAACGAAGGTAAAGAAGGAGGCAAGTGATAATACCTAAATTGGTTAAATAACCCAATGTGGCATGTCAACTAGCCCATCTAAGTCAGCCTAATGCATGAAAAAGCTTAACTATTTAATTTTTTATAAGCCTATTATAATCTCATGATGCACCTCACTTGAGTGTCCCAACTCAATAGGGTGATCAACCTATTTCAACTAGTAGTCTATATAAATATATTCAACCTAAATAGCTAAAGTAGCATGGGCCAATCTTTTAGGCAATGCAAATCATGCTAAAATCATATTAGAAAGGTGAATGTTCACACCTTTTAGTACTTATCATAGCATTAAGATTCCCCTAACAAATCAAGCTACATATACACTCCTCATTAGTTCTTCAAGTCACACTAATTGTCATCTTTAAACCTTAAAAAGCCTAAATAAGGCCAAGGTATGAGTTTTTCTTCTTCAAGTTTCTTCCACACTATTACTCTACATAAACACCCTATCAATTTAAGTACTAGAGTGTACATGGTGGACCACCCTTCCACCACATGCTTCTGATATTTGCTTCCTTATATAAGTATATTGTTTTATTGACCTTTATTGACAATTCAATCTAACTCTTTTAGAAGCAATCAAACATATATAATTAAATAGTTGAAACTTTTTTTAGTTGATAAGTATATTAATTTGAAGTTAAAATTTAAATTTATTAATAGAATAATAAATAATTTTTTATTGACATAAAATATTTCAAAAATATCTAATTGATAAATATTTTAAATCCAATGATAAGATTTAAGAAAATTTTATTTCATAAAATTGTATAATATTATAAGTGTTATAAATATTTGCTAAGTTTAAATTTGATCAATTCAATTTAAAACTTTTACATTATTAATCAATAAAAAAATTATATCTCATTTAAAAATAATATTAACTAAAAGTTTTTACTAATAGTAAAAGAGTTTTAACAAGTTTTTAACTATATGACAATACATGAGTGGGTAATAGTGTAAAATTAATTTATACGAACAATGAATAAAATTTCAATCCATACTTATTTATATGGATATCCATATTATAAACTTAATTTATCTCTTAGTTATTATAATTAAAATTTATCCAATATCTAATTTTAATTGATTAATGATAATTATTAATTAGTATTATGTGCTTATATATAAAGATGTTATATGAAGAATTTCACATATTTAAAAATAAATTTTCTTTTGTTATTTTATTCTTTTCATCAATTTATCTATTATTCTAATTTTATTTTTATAATATTAAATATAATTTTAATTGATATTAGTAGAGCTATCAAAATAAGCTAACACAATCCTATTAAACTAATCTAAAAAGCAAAAGTTGTATATTGGATCCATCCTAAATTGGGTTACTTTTTAACCAAGTCAGGTTGCTACCAATTCGAGGTTAACTTTTATCAGGTGGTCTCAAGCAGATTTTACAACCTATTATATTATTATTATTATTATTATTATTATTATTATTATTATTATTATTATTTGATATATTTAAAATAGTGAGAAAAACAAATCAAAATGGAATTTTTTATATGAAAAACTCCTAATTAGAAAAGTACTTAAAAATCATAAGATCTAGCAAAAAAAATTTCAATATTAATTAAAATTAATACAAATATTTTTTAACTAAATTCATAATATATATGAATATATCACTATTTTATTATATTAATAAAAATTTAGTACTCTAATTAATATATTTATTTAATTATAGTAATAATTTTATGTATATTCAATTATACTAATTACTTTGTATAATTATTTTTTGTTAATTTTTTAGTTTTATGATGATAAATTGAATTTCTCACATAATTTTTGTTAATTTTTAATTTTAATATTAAAAATTATTTAATATTATTTTTATATATTTTTAATATTATAAATATTAAAATATAATTTTAATATACTAAAATTATAATTTATGTATATAGATATACAATAATAAATAAATCATTTACTATTTACTAATATTACCAAGTTAATGGGTTAATGTAATAGCTCGATAAGTAAACACTTATTAATTCCAATCTTTTAGTAGGTCAAGTCACTATTATCATTTTTTGTACTAATTCTAATTTTAGATTAGATAAAATTATACAAATCTCATATTAATCCGTTATACCTAACCGTTTGACACATTAACATATTAGTGATAATTAATACTTATCCATATATATTAGTAAATATCATAAAATTTAAAATTTTCAATTTATCATAAAAATATGTTAGTTAATTAGGATTTAGAATTTGTTAAATGCAAAGTCAAACTATTATGCCTTTATTGGAGTAAACTTGTCCCTGTTGAGATGTTTGATATTTTTTATTCATCATCTACTATTTCACCTTGCTTTTATGACTAATTAACTTCCTAGTTACATGGGCTAATTCATAGGTCCTAACAACCATATAATTAACTTCCTAATTACATAGGTTGATTTGTATGCCCTCATAACATGAGAGATTTCTTTGGTGTAAATAGCCAAATGTTGCATGCCATGCAACATGAAATTGGCCATCCACATGGTGACGTATGGTAATTGGTTAATTTGAAACTTGCAATAACCTATTAGAAGGCATTATTAGAACTAATATATTTGCAAATAATATTAGAACAAAAAAATAAAACTATTTTTTATAAGGAGAAGAAATGAAAGAAACTCTTCTTACTTTATAATTGTAATAACTCTCATACAATACAAATATATTATAATTTTCTGTTACACACTATTACAAAATGACACTTAATATTTTTATCTCACACTACATTGAGCCTTTTCTTTTATCAAACTTATAAATAAGCATTATAAAGGCACCTTGTACTTTGCAAAGTTAAATTTTGATATAATAGCTTTGTTTCTAAAAGCTTTCACTTGCATATATTACTTTAAAACAATCATGCCTATTTATAGGCAAAAGATAAGTTAGCTTTAAAAGCGATTTGCAATCAATTTGCCAATATAATATTCTTTTACAAAAATCTAAGTCTGCTACTTGCCATGGATTGCATAATTGATGTGATCTCGCAAGTGCACGGGTTTGGTCGAGTTAATTTAGATTGCTGGATTATCGAAAATAAGCTATACCTCATTGTAAGGCTACTAGCTACTAACCAATAGATAAAGTGCCTAGAATTTCTCTAGTAATCACTCACCTAGGTTGCATTAACAATGCTTTGAGAATCCAGTTTTAGACATTTCATCTTGTGCAAAAGAATCCAATTAGCTTAATTCCTAAGTCTAATAGAGATTCCTAATGATTATGCAAGGTCTGATTAATTAATTGGTCATTCCAACCTAGAATCAACTAATCCTTTACACAAATCCAATATTCTAGAAGTATTGGGTTGTTAAATTATGAAATAACATAATCAAATCATAAATTAACAATAAATCAAGCTAGATTATATTAAAATCAAATCCATAAATCTATAAACAAGTCTACCCCAGTTGAACACTGAGGTTTAGTGTGAGTTCATTACAAGACTAGCAGAAAACCAAAAAATAAAGAGGGCAATCAAACTAGTTATGAAGCTCAACAAATTCCTTGCTTGAATTTTCAATCCTTGGCTTAAATCTAATACTCCAAGGATAGCAGTCACCCTCAGTGTCTTTAGGTCTCCCAAGGGTTTCTACAAATGGCTCTTTTTCTAATTTTCTGCTCTCCTCTCTCCCTGTACAAATTTTCTGCATAAAATTGATACCAGCAAAGTACACAAGGTTTGACACATCCTATGTCATACCTCGTGTTCTTTTGCGAAAGGCTTAAAAATTGCTCAGCAAGGCTTCGAAATACACAGAAAGGTACACGACTCTCCACATAGGGTTCCCATAGGCCGTGTTCTTTGCTAAATGAGCGTATTTGCTTCGATTCTCCATAATTTGCATGGTTTTAGTTCTAGATCCTTTTCTAATGCTTTAATGAGTCACTTTGAAACTTGAAAATGAAATATCAAGCATCTAAGTACCTTTTTCCAATGAATTTGCACAAAATACTCAATAAATAAGCAGTGAAGCACATAAAATATAAGTGCAAATATGCATTTATCAATTCCCTCACACTTGAATCTTGCTCATCCTTAGGTAAGGAATCAAGAGAACAAAAGGTTACTCCACTTTTCTACTAATATTATCGGGCAATCATTCAATGAATTAGAAATTAGGATCAAGTCATGTAAGACATCTAAATGAAAATAAAGCAGTAAAATAAGTCAATCTTTAGCATAAAAGCAAAAGAGAATAGCCTCATAGGTAAAGTATTCACTTAAACTCTCAAGATAAGGCTTGTGTATACACTCAAATCAATCAGCTCAGGACTTAATGCTACCATATGCTTGCAAAAGCTCTAGTCTCCACTACTATATTGTAAAATGCATGCAAATCAGAGAGCTTTATTAGGGAAAATGATGAGGGTAAAGGAAGGGAAGATTAAGGGATGAAAAGCAATAGAGTCAAAGAAGGGAAAAGATGCATTAACTTTAAGTTTGACCATTATCGAGTTCAATTGCTCAGCTTAGCATATTGCTTTGCTTCTATTCTTTGCCTCAACTTTTTCTATGATAGTAAATAAAATTTTTCTTTCTTTCTTATTTCCCAACATGCTTTTCTTCTTCTTCACCCTAAATTATTTATTTATTATTATTTTGTTTAACAATAAATCATCAACTTACTCAGTTGAGCAGCCCTATGTAAGAGCTTGTAAGTGATAGCCAAACTCATTTAATGATGTCTAAGTTCCCCTAAACTCTGAAGTTCAAGTTCACTTGGGTGGTGGCTTTGAATGCATATAGAATGGCTAGGCTTGAAATGAGGGTCCAAGGCTCAAGGTGGCTAGCTAGGGGTAAAGCTAAAAATATTCTAGGGTAAATCAAAGAAGGGATTCAAATGAGCAAAACAAATAAAAAGGGTGAAGAAACATGGCCTCATCATTTTTGACATGCAAAATACATAAAATGTAGCCTCAAAAAGAACAAATGTAAGTTCTAGGGCAAAAAGTCAAGAGTGAGACATAATCTCTCAAGAAAATAAGAGTGAGCCTTAAATTATAATGTGAAAAGTTGCTCAATAGGCTCAAGTCTCGCGAGGATCAATTATGCTCATTACTCCTAACTTCAAGCTTTAGACTTTCCTTATTAAGTTACTAATTAATCATTAAAAGAGTAAAGTGTTGGTGTGTGTCCTAGAATCAATCATATAGAGATTGAAGTTATACACAATGTATTATATTTTATCTTAGGCAATTTAATTATTATATTTTGTTTTTATAATTTTATTATTATTATGCACAATTTATAACTTAATATAATAATTATCCTTGGAATAACTTCGTTATTCCTAAAATGCCCCTAATTAAGTATTATTATGAAAAGGATAGTAATAATACATCAAGACTAGCATGTATAATGACTGATGATTACGAATCATGGATATGTGATATCAAGTCAATACATGAGTGCATTGCTAGTGAATAATGTACTGGACTGACCCACTATGAGAATATTGCATAGATAGACGTGTAATAAGTTATTCTCATATAATCACAAATACACATAAACCTTTAACCTGAAGTCACTACGGTTCCCTACATGAGGAATTACTCACTTTAATATTGCCTTATGTCATCTTTAATCAAGATGACAAATAGGGCATTGATTGAGTGTGTCATAAATCGTGCAGAGGGAAGTGAGTGATGTAGATGAAATTTTGTTACTCTTGTATAAAAGAGAAATATCCTTGGGCTCCTTGATTGAGTGAGACTTAGAAATGCATAACCATGCTCAATTAAATTAATATGTGATATTAATAATTTATTTTAAGTCTACTCAGTATCAAGAAATATAAATTGAACATTGACGAGGATGACACATTCCATGCCTCTAGTTCAATTTGGATATTATTACAAAAAGGTTATGATGCAAAAACGTTGATCATGTATTAGGTGGATGTCGAATCACAGACATTCTTACTACTTGAGTGGCAGTGATGTATTGCTAGATACCGCTTACTGTCTATGGCTCAATAATGAGTCATTGTCAACGTAGTAAGAACCTACAGGATTACACAAAAGGAGTAGGAATAAAATAATAATTAATTGAACTTTAATTATATTAATATCCAATTAATTGGACTTATTTTTGCACATATATATATTATTAAGAATAATAAATTCATGTAATATATATATATATTATGTGATATTATTTGATATTAAAGTAATATCAAATAATTTCATTATTAGATATTAAATAAATATATTATGAGATAATATTATTTTGATATTTGATAATTATATGCAATTATCTAATATTAAGATATTTATATTATGAGATAATATTATCTAATGTTAGATAATTAATAGATAAGTCATATCTCTCCTCATTATCTCTAGGATAAGGATAAAATGAGTTGTTAAGTGCGATTAGAATTTTGGAAGCATTATCCTAGTAGGATTAGGATTGTGGCTTGCCTAAGTTCTATAAAAGGGGGCTTGAGGGCAGCACATTAAAGACACGCTCATAGACTTCCTTTCCATGAAATGATTGATAATCTCAACTCCATAAACAATATCTACATTGTGGAAGTCAAATAGTATAAACTATCAACTATACTTTTAAAATAAGTTAGATTTACCAGTTCTCTATTGCTTTCTTTCTTTATCTTAAGCCATTTAGCAACTAGTGTTTAGATTGAAATTACTAAATCCATTTTAAACTTCTTTAGAATATTACTGGCATACTTTTGTTAGGAAATGAAAATGCCTTCATTAATTTGCTACACTTCAATGCCTAAGAAATAAGCCATTAGTTACATATCTATCATTTAAAGTTAGCTAGTCATAGCCTCCCTAAATTTTGCAAACATCTTTTCAACATTTCCTATAAATATCAAGTCATTGATATAAAGACATGCAATTTTAGCTTTTCACTTGATATATAGTGTATGCTTGTAAGAATAATTTTAAAACCCATCCTGTAATAGATATGCATCAATCCACATATACCAAGCTTGAAGTACTTGTTTTAATCCATGCAAAGCTTTTTTCAGATGACAAACTTTTTCTTTATGTCCTTTCTTCACATAACTTAGTGGTTACTTAAAATAAACTTCTTCTTTAAGGATGCCATTAAAAAATGCTCACTTCACATCCATTTCATGGATCTTTCATTTATTCTTTGTTGTAAGGATAAGAATCATTCAAATGTTATCCATTCTAGAAATTAGTGCAAATAACTGAAAATAATCAATTCTTGGCTTTTTCCCACTAATTTAGCTTTTTAATGATCCATTTGACCATCAAGTTTGTAGTTTATCTTATATACCCAGTTGACACTAACAAGCTTCTTATCAAATGGTAAAGTTATCAACTCCCATGTGTCATTTTCTTCACAATTGCTTAAACCCATCATTTATTAATTGCTACATCTTCATATAGAATTGGGTCATAATTTGCAAATAAGCAAAAGTTTATAGTAGTTTCATCAATAATCGTATTGTAACTGTCATTATCTAATGTGAGCATATAATCATGTAAGTAGGTTAGCATCACTCACTTTCATTAAAGATGTGTTGAAGTTTCTAAGACTATTGCTAGTAAAAAAAAAACTTCTAATGAAAGATGGACTATTAGGAAAAGAACTATTTGTCTTAGTTGACTTTATTTTATTTTCTATAATGACTCCTTATTGCTATTATTCACCATTTTGATTCCAAGTCTAAGCTTCATCTTCAATGAATTGGACATCTCTACTAATAATTACTTCCTTTGTCATTGGGTTGTGTAACTTATAACCTTTGGTCATATTACTATAGCTAATGAAAATGCATTTTTAGCTTTTGTCATCAAGCATCTTTCTTCGCTATGGGATATGCAATACACCTAAATACATATAGGAAGAAAACATTTTATTTTATTACCATTCCAAACTTCTTTAAGGGTTTTTCCAAGGACACTTTTTATTAGGCACTTGTTTAATAAAAACACAACACATGTAATAACTTTTGCCTAAAAATATTTTGGTAAAGCTTTAGCTTTTAATAAAATTTTGACCATTTCAAAAATTGCTATATTTTTTCTTTCAATTGTATCATTTTTTTAAGAGTATAATTGGCTATCAATTGATGTTGGATTCCTTGACTTCTATAAAAATTTGAAAATTCATTTGAGGTAAACTTTCTATCCCTATTAGATCTTAAAGTTTTCATATATAAACTACTTTATTTTTCAACAAGAGCTTTTAATTCTTTAAATTTCCCAAATACTTTTGATTTTTCTTTAAGAAAATGTATCCAAATTTTTTGCTAAAATCATTCATGAAAATTAGAATATACATTTTATGTCCAAGTGATTCTACCTCAATTAGGCCATACATGTCTATATGTACTAACTAGCTCTTCTAGCTTTCCCAACTATGAAAGAATCTTTATGCCACTCTCTAAGAATACGTCCTTCACAATGTTGATAAATAGCATTAATTATTGGTAAGCCAATAATCATGTTCTTCTAAGCTAATAACTTTTTCAACTTACAGAAGTTTAGATGACTAAACTAGAGATACCATAACCAATTATCCTTTTTAAGATTATTGAAAGATTCATTAAGGTTTTTATTTACAAATTCAAAGGAAACATACGGTTCTATGTTATTTGCACTTTTGCAATTATCTTGCTATTTTTGCTTTTGATTATGCAGATTATGTTTTGAATATCATTTTTGTGCCTTTTTTAAGAAAGCTAGCTCTCCCTCAATAAGTTTAAAAAAAGTCTTGGTATGAAATAAATAACAAGAATAGTAATATTTGTACCCTTTTTTGATTAAATATTGATATCACTTCTACCAATAATGGGAATTTAAATTTATCTCTAAAATTAACTTTTGCATAAATGAATTCATCTAGATGTGAGAAAAATTCATTTCTCCCACACATGTGATTGTTGCATCCAATATTAAGGTGCCATGTATTTATATGCTCCACATTTGACTCATTTGATTTATATTGAAGGACTATATTCTCTTCAAAAAATAACTACATTTGCATATTTTATTAGCTTATTTGGCATCTTGGAGTAACACTCATTTTCATAGTGTCCATATTTTTTATATCTATGACATTAGACATTAGATTTATTTTCTTTTCCATGGTGACCTCCTCAACTTCCTAAAAGATCGCTATCATTTAATCTTTCTTTATTGGTAGTATTAAAACGACCTTCTTTTCCTTATCCTTATGCTCATTTGTCACCTTGATAGCTTCCACACTTCAATTGCCGTGATAACTTCCATGATTTTGTTGAATCACCCTACTTTGCAAAGCTTGCTTAGAACTCGAGCTAATGGCCTTTTTGCTTATTTGATGTTTGTGTGAGTAGAACAAATTCATTAACTTATCCATTAACATGGATGATATATATTATGAATTTTTAATTGGTATGACAACATATTCAAACTTTGTTATCAAAGACAGCATGATCTTTTCTATAATTCTGGTGTTTGAAATGTTTTTACCATTAACTTTCAGTTAATATCATTCTAAAATCAATCAAAGTATGTTGGGATGGATTCTGAGTTATTCATATTTAAAAGCTCAAAATCACCTTGTAATATTTGTAGCCATACTCATTTTATATGATCATTACCTTTGTAGGATTTCTATTAAACATCTCACATTTCTTTTGATATTTTTGTAAATGACATTTTTTTCAAATATCTATTCTTCAATAGCTTAAAAGATTGCATACAATGCTATTTGATATTTTTTCCAACTCTACATCAATGCATCTTTCTTATATTTCTCTAATGCATTAAACTCATATTGATCTTTTATCTTAGTATAGCCATTTTCCATTGAATTTTACAAATCTTAGGATCTAAAAAATACTTTCAACTTGATACTCTAATTGTTAAAATTTTTGCCACTAAATTTAGGATGCTACAATTGAATTGAATTTGTTGCCATTGTATAACCAAGCACTAATATCAAATGTTGGAACCAATATATTTGCTAATAATATTAGAACCAAAAATAAAAAGATTTTTTTAGAAGAAGAAGAAATGAAAGAGACTCTTTTTGCCTTATAATTGCAACAACTCTCATAAAATATAAATATATTATAATTTTCTCTCACACACCATTATAAAATAATACTTAATATTTTTTTATCTCATATTAGATGGAGCCTTTTCTTTTATCACTAACAAAATAAGCATTATATAAGCACCTAACACATTGTAGAGTGAAATTTTAGTACAACTTTGTTTTTTTCAAAGCTTTCACTCACATATATTGCTGCAAAATAATTATGCCTTTTTATAGGTAAAGGATAAGTCAACCTTAGAAACATTTTGCAATCAATTTTCCAATATAATACTCTTTTAAAAAAATCTAAGTTTGCTACTTGTCATGGATTGCATTATCCATTTGTGGTGTATGGTTTTGACATCGACTTCATTTCCTTCAATGTTAAGGATTCTAATGCTTAGATGGTAAGAGTTATAGTCATTTATATTTCTTTTATTTCAAAATCAATTTAATTAAATTTCAAATAGGATATTGCAAATATACCATCCAAGGTTTGAGTTTTTTTCAAAATTTCATGTTGTAAATAAAAATAATTATACTTTAGCCATATGTAGTTTTATTAATTTTCACTTAATTCACTTATATTTTTAAGTATTATAATTTGTCCGCATGTGCTTTCTAAAACAAGCACTTTACCCACCTAAACTTTTTTGGTTAAATGTTAAACAAAATATTCCATGGCAAATGAACTAAGTGAATTTAGTGAAAATTATAGAAGAATAAATTATAATTTTCTATACTTATATAAATTGATATTTGAAATTCTTAATTGACATTATAAAAATTATATTAATCTTATCTCCTATATCTTATTGTCATATGCTTTACAAAACTATCAATAATAGAATATACAAATTTTGTTATTTACAAATATCAAGAGTTTTAGTTAATTTTTTTCACATGTGCCATATATTTTGATAGATTTTTTTAATTTAAGATGTGTTATTAAAATAAGGATACATAACTAGTATATTTTAGCCTATATTGAGAAATTTTTACATTAATTAATATAGATATAAGAAAATTATAATTTACCCACATTTGCTTTTGCTTAATTTCACTTAACTCACCTCTTATGAAGTTTTTAGTTAAAACTTAGATTGGAAAAAAGTTTAGGTGAGCAACATCTAAATAGTAGATAGCATATTTGAACAAATTATAATACTTGAAAACACATACAGGTTAAATAAAATTTAACAAAATTATAAATGAATAAAGTATAGTTTTTATTACAAATACAATATGCAATGAATTCATTTAATTAATACTTTTTGTATAAAAATTTGAATTAATTAAAAATAATAATAAAATAAAACATAATGTGTGATATTTATGTTATTTAATAATATTAACGTATAAGTTTTAAACCAAAAAGTTGGACATATAAAAAAGAAAGACATGCAAGTAAGTTGATAAAACAAAGAGAAATAGTATTTAAACTATAAAGTCTTAACAAAATCTTAATTAATAAATGTTTAATATGAAATATAGTACATGTCATGCAAATATTGCAAAATTTAGATAAATATATATTGTTTAATTTTTACATGTTTTATGAAAAATAAAATATATAATTAATTCATTCAATTTGTATTTTTATATTAAAATTTTAAATTCTTTAAAATATTTAAATTAAAATAAAATATAGTATATTATATTATATTTGTATTATTTATCCATATAATCATTTGAATTGTAAATAATATAAGTAGATATGTTAAAAAAATACGCAATTGAGTATATGAAAAGAGAGAAATAATGTCTGCACCATAAAATCTTGATGAAACTCTAATTTTTAAATAAATAAATTTGGTTTCAATTTTTAAATATTTTTATTAAAATAAAACTTGTAAATAATTTTTTAAATTAATATTTTTGCATTAATATTTTAACTTCTCGAAAAGAGGTCTACATGTCACTTTTTATCTTTTATTTTTCTTGTAAAAGGGGTTTGCAACTTTGTAAAATAAAATTATGCTATACAATATTCTTGGTTAAGAATAACTAAATTTATAGTTTCATGCTAATATACAACAAGTTTATAATTACTGAATTTTTCTATAATAAGAACGTAACGAGTGCTTGGTTAATATAATGATTATAAATTACAATAAATAATTATAAATTAAATAATTGGTTATTATCTTTTTTTAAAATGTTTAGTTATTCTCTTGAAAGTTTTCAATAATTAATGATAGAAACTAATTCCAATTAGAAAATAAGTTTCATAAAGTAAGCTAATTTTTAATCGTCATTATAGAAAGATGGATTTTAAATTGTATAGATATACTAACCTTACTTTTTTATTCTTTTACCTTCACTACTTTCATTTAATATTATGAATTTAAATTTTATGCTCATATTTATCTCATTTTTTATTTTAAATTTGTGAATGAATTTCACGATTTTATAACTTAATTATTTGCAATTTTTTAACTTAGTAAATATCAAAATAAATATATATTCTATTTTAATTATAAAGAGTTAAAATTAAAAGTTTTTATTTATAAAAATAAATTAAATAAATGAAAATACATATATTAAGTAAGAATATCTATAATTAAATAATATTATATATATATATATATATATATATATATATATATATATCTCCATTTACAAACAATAAGGAGATATTTCGCTCAGAGAAATTGGGAACAATAAATAATCCTTCATAATAAAATTTAATAATATAATAATAATTATAAAAATAATTAAATTAAAATAAAAATTAATATCTAAAAATATTAACATAACAAATAATTATAACATAATGATATTAGTTAATAATAAAATAAATTATAATTATAAATAATAAAAATAAATTTTAAAAATAGTATAATTTTAGAAAAATAATAATAAGATAATAATTATAATAATAAATATAATAATAACTTTAATAATGAAAAATAAATTAATTTTTTCTTACACCAATTGTTAACAAAATGAATTAAAAAAATTAATTTCTTCTTCTTGTTTGAATCAAATAAATTAGATAATTATGAAGCATTCATTCTTATTTTTCTTATTTATTCCTTTCCTTTTTCTAATTAAACCAAACAACCTCTAATATCATAGAGATTAAAAAATTAATTATTTTCATATAACCATATATATTTTATTATTCCTTTTAAGAATTTAACATTAAAAAATAATTATTTTATATATTATTGAAATAAAAATAAATTATATATAATTAATTATTAACTAATTTTATATTTATTATCAATATACCAAATAAATTTTAAGTTTTGTTTTATTAGTTTTTATTTTATATTATATAATTTCATATAATAAATTATATTTATTTCATAAACCTTAAAAATATCTTATTTTAATTCTATTTTTAAATACATAATATTAAAAATTAATACACACACACACATTAAGTATACGGGAAAGTTGGTATTGGAAAGCACGTGCTCACTTGCAATGTTAATTTTTAATTCGGTCATCCCCCAATGACTTGGCAACGGGGGCAAGACATATCAACGGTCACACACACATTAAGTGTACGGGAAAGTTGGTATTGGAAAGCACGTGCTCACTTGCAATGTTAATTTTTAATTCGGTCGTAGCCATCCCCCAATGACTTGGCAACGGGGGCAAGACATATCAACGGGTCATATTATTTCATAAGCCCTCAGCCTTTCAGATCTTCACACGCAACGTGTTGCATCGTATGCAGCACGTTGCACCATAGAAGTGGGCAAAATTACCAACGGACTGCAACGGAAAAAAGAAATTTTCATTTCCCTGCGCCGACAAAATATATGACCAAAAACCTGCATTTCGTGAATCACGGACGACGAGAGAACGTGATCAGACTGCACGACTCCAGGTTGACGAGACGGGAGGGCAGGTCGCAAGTCACGTCCTGTAGCAGGACGTGATCAGACTGATCACGTCCTCATGTAGGCCGTAACCAGCGCGCCCTGTTCCTCCGTGAGCGGCCACTGTTCGTCCGTGAGCGAGCGCGCCTCAAGCCTACATATGTCACCTTGCTGAGGCATTTCTCCCACCAAAGAAGTTGCGGAAATTGCTGAGTGTTGAGAAAGGAGGAAGAGTGCTGCGCGGATTGAAACAGGAAGAGAAAAAAGACTGCAAGATAATTTTTTAATTTAATACATTATTTTAATTTAGTTTAATTAAATTAAATTTATTTAATTTTTTGATTTTATAATTTTAATTTATTTAATTTAATATATTTAATTTATTTACTTGATTTAAATTAATTAATTAAATTGTTTGATTTAATTTAGTTAGTTTATTTATTTGATTTATTTATTTAGTTTATTTGTTTAATTAATATATTTGAGTTAATTTTCTTAATTTACTTATTTGATTTAATTTAGTTAATTATTTAATTTAATTTAAATTAGTTGATTTATTTATTTAATTTAATTTAGTTAATTTATTTATTTGATTTAATTTAGCTAAATTTATTTAATTGATTTGATATAGTTAGTTAATTTACTTGATTTAATTTAGTTAATTTATTTATTTAATTTAATGTATTTAATTTATTTATTTGATTTCATTTATTTATTTGATTTAATATTTTTGATTTACTTGTTTGATTTAATCTAGTTGATTAATTTATCTGATTTAATTTAGTTAATTAATATATTTGATTTAATCTAGTTAATTAATATATGTGATTTAATGTAGTTAATTTATTTATTTGATTTAAGCTTGTTGATTAATTTATTTGATTTTGTTAATTTATTTATTTAATTTAATTTAGTTAATTTATTTATTTGATTTAATTTAGTTAATTTATTCATTTGATTCAATTAATTTATTTATTTAATTTAATTTAGTTAATTTATTTATTTAATTTAATATATTTAATTTATTTATTTGATTTAATTTAGTTAATTTTATTTAATTGATTTGATTTAGTCAGTTAATTTACTTAATTTAATTTATTTATTTAATTTAATGTATTTAATTAATTTATTTGATTTAATTTATTTAATTTATTTATTTGATTTAATATTTTTGATTTATTTGTTTGATTTAATTTAGTTAACTAATTTATTTAATTTAATCTAGTTAATTAATTTATTTGATTTAAGCTTGTTGATTAATTTATCTGATTTAATGTACTTAATTTATTTATTTAATTTAATTTAGTTAAATAATTTATTTGATTTAGTTGATTTATTTATTGGATTTAATTTTGTTAATTTATTTATTTAATTTAATTTATTTTATTTATTTATTTGCATAAATATTTTTATTTACTTGTTTAATTTAATTTAGTTAATTTATTTAATTATTTTAATTTAGTTGATTTATTTGTTTGATTTAATTTAGTTGATTTATTTGTTTGATTTAATTTAGTTAATTTATTTAGTTAATTTAATTTAGTTAATTAATTTATTTGCGTTAATATTTTGATGTACTTGTTTGATTTAATTTAGTTAATTTATTTATTTATCTTAATTTAGTTGATTTCTTTATTTAATTTAATTTAGTTGATTTGTTTGTTTGAAGTCAATTTATTTAATTTATTTATTTGATTTAATTTAGTTAATTAATTTGTTGGATTAAAAGTTTGAATTTATTGAATTTATTTTTTAATTTATTTATCCATAGACTATAAGTTTTTATTGTATTTTAGTTGGAAGAAACTTAATTTTGAGCTGTATTTATTTTTAATTAGAATTCTGTATTATTCTACTTGATTAAATATTATTCTTTGTATTATTGTAATAATTGAGTATATGTTTTGCTTATGAAGTCTATGCAGTCTAACTTTCTAATGCAGATAAAATCTGTCCCTCCAGGTAAAACTTTTAATTATAATATTAGATGACATGAAAATAAATCTGAGTATTATTTATTTTTTATAAATATGTTTTAATCCCTGAAGTCACTGTAACACCCCGGATATGGTAGGAATCACCATGAGTACCGAGGAAGAAAATGTATGTATCTATGCGAACGGAGAAATTTATGAAACGGATGAGGGCGATACATTTAAGTGTCGAAGAGTCAAAGTTATGAGAATTAAATTGGATATCACCTTGGATGCATTGAAAATTGCAATTGGCCGAAAGTTAAGACTTGCAGAGAATCAAGCTGTGACTGAGTTGGAGTATAGGCATCCACTTTCACTCAACCCAACGCGATACAAAGCTTGTCTATTAGAGGATGATGATGACATTCAACGAATGTGGGAGACAAATGCCAGATTCCCCACTCAATTGTCTTGCCCAGAATTATATGCACACATCCCAAGCAAGGGATTTGATCTGAACGTTGGTAGTCAACCAGTTGACGAGAGTGGGCCATGCACACAACCGTCCACCAACCTATTTCCTAACTTTGGTGAAGGGCCATCAAATTATAACCCGTACCATGGTAGTCTGGAACTAGTGGGTGGACATGTGGGTCTTGGACAACAGTTTCAATCTCCCGTTGTTGATTACATTGCAGAGCCATGTTCTTCCCAACGCGACTATGGTTTCCTTGCATCCCCCTCTATCCCGGAGGAATCAGACGACATAATGGATGATTTTGAAGAGAATGAGGCACATGACGACATTCCCGAAAGATTTAATTGGGATAATGACAGTTGTGATGATGATGAAGCTGGAGGTGGTGAAGATGTGATCCCAGCAATCCCTGCAACACCCGTGAACCAATATGTGGAATCGGCAGCTGCCTTTTTTGGAAGAATAAATATAGATGCGGCTGACAGTAATGATTTTCTTGGTATGGGAGGTGCCATGAATGTGCTCAATGACCAAGAGCCAGATGTGGGTTGGTTGTATATGCACTAAAAATCATTCCATCGTGCGATGAAAATATATTCAATTTGAACCCACCACACATTTTACTCACATTACTTTTCGGTCAAGTTTGAAAAGTATCAATGCCCTCACTACGATGGACAATGCAATTGGAGGGTTAGAGCCTGCTATAAGCTGAGAGAGAACCACTGGCAAATAACTAGATACAATGGACCTCATTCATGTGTGTCTGCTTCTCTTTCGAGTGATCATCCGAAATTGGACACAGATGTTATTTCATCTTACATTGTGGGATTGGTGACTGAGAACGCCAGCATCTCCATTCGAGGGGTTATTGAGCGTATCCACGGTATATTTGGGTATTCAGTTTCATATAAGAAGGCGTGGAAGGGTAAACACCGAGCTCTTACACTCACTTTTGGGAATTGGGAAAAATCATATGCTTTACTACCGAGGTGGTTGGCAGCTGTACGACATTATAATCCTGGGTTGTACTTCGAGATTGTCAGCAGGGAATGCCTGTCAAGCAGCTGTGAGAGTGTGCCAGTAGCACTGTTCCATTGGGTGTTTTGGACATTCAAGCCATGCATTGATGCGTTCGATCATTTAAAACCTATGGTCCAAGTTGATGGCACATTTTTATTTGGAAAGTATAAGGGGGTGTTACTGATCGCAACTTCACAAGATGGGGATAGAAAAATTGTTCCCCTTGCATTTGCTGTAGTAGAAAGTGAAACATACGAGACATGGGCTTGGTTCCTATCAAACGTCCGACGGCATGTTGTCAAGGATAAGCAGGGTGTTTGCTTGATATCAGATAGACATCCTGGGATAGTAGCTGCCGTTGCAAACCCATACGTAGGGTGGCAACCACCCCGTGGTTATCATGTGTTCTGCCTACGACACATCGCTAGTAATATGAACTTAACTTTCAAGACCGAATGGCTAAAAAAATTGTTCATTAGTATTAGTACGTAATACTCCTGGAAAACTTCTCTAATTATCATGACACCTTATTATCTTTGTTAATTATGTCACAATGTCGGGTTGTACAGGTTACTAATACGAGCGACATGTAGTGGATTCAAAGTTAGCGGAACTACAATCGTTGCACCCAAGAACTCCCGATTGGATTGCGAATATCCCAAAATATCAGTGGAGCCGTGCGTATGACGAAAGAGGCAGACGATGGGGCCATATGACAACTAACTTGGCAGAGTGTGTCAACAGCGTCCTCAAGGGGGTTAGATTTTTGCCTATCATGGGGTTGGTCAAGGCAACAATGTATCGATTAAATGCATATTTTGTTGATAGATCAGAGACAATTGTAGCACAATTACAAGCAGGAGAGGTATTTTCCGAGGACGTCCGAAAAAAGATTCAAGATTGCATTCGAAAAGCGTCAACCTGCCACGTGCGCCGTTTCGACCGCCAGGGGTTCTTATTTGAGGTTGAGGAGCCATATGACTTGACGTGGAAGCAGTTCGGTCGGTCCTGCAAGGTTAGCCTTCATGATCGTACATGTGATTGTGGCGAGTTTCAAGTGCAGCACTGGCCTTGCCAACATGTATTTGCTGCATGTTCAAAAGTTTCATTGGATCCCCTGCAGTTTGTCGATCGTGTTTTCCGATTGGAGACAATGCTTAGTGCATATAGCAGTGAGTTCTGACCAATAGGCGGTGTGGAGCATTGGCCAGCGGTCGATGGACCAGAACTCATTCCAGATCCCTCGGCGATACGTGCCAGCGGTCGACCACGATCTAGGTGTATAAGGAATGAAATAGACTGGCAGGAGGGTCCATCCGATCGTCAGAGGTGTGGCAATTCGGATTAATACATGCAGCGAAATTTTAAAATTTTGATCCGAATTCTACCTAGGATCCATGCAAAAAGCATAAGTCAATGATTAGGGTTTTACCTATTGGGCACTCGTGTTTCTACTGATCAAAACTTAAGAGCGGATGAATCAAACGCCGGTTGGAAGGTACAGCGTCTCTACGGTATCCACACGGAGTGAACAACGACTTCTCACCCACCACGCGTCTGCTAGGATGCGTTTTTCTCTTTAAGAATTAGGATTGGATGTTTTCTGAGTGATTTAGGGTTTATATGGAAGCTTAAAACGTGATTATCAAAGTGCTGCCCTCTAATCCCTTTTTATAGAACTTAGGCAAGCCATAATCCTAGTCCAACTAGGATAATGCTTCCAAAATCCTAATCACACTTAACAACTCATCTTATCCTTATCCTAGAGATAATGGGGAGAGATAGGACTTATCTATTAATTATCTAATATTAGATAATGATATTATCTCATAATATAAATATCTTAATATTAGATAATTGCATATAGTTATCAAATATCAAAATAATATTATCTCATAATATATTTACCTAATATCTGATAAGATAATTATTTGATATTACTTTAATATCAAATAATATCACATAATATATATATATATATATATATATAAAACGTGAATTTATTATTCTTAATAATATATATGCATAAAATTAAGTCTAATTAATTGGATATTAATATAATTAAAGTCTAATTAATTATTATCTTATTCCTACTCCTTTTGTGTGACCCTGTAGGTTCTTACTACGTTGACAATGACTCATTTATTGAGCCATAGACAGTAAGCGATATCTAGCAATACATCACTGCCACTCAAGTAGTAAGAATGTCTATGATTCGACATCCACCTAATACATTATCAACGTTTTTGCATCATAACCCTTTTGTAATAATATCCAAATTGAACTAGAGGCATGGAATGTGTCATCCTCGTCAATGTTCAATTTATATTTCTTGATGCTGAGTAGACTTAAAATAAATGATTAATATCACATATTAATTCAATTGAGCATGGCCATGCATTTCTAAGTCTCACTCAATCAAGGGGCCCAAGGATATTTCTCTTTTATACAAGAGTAACAAAATCCCATCTATATCACTCACTTCCCTCTGCATGATTTATGACACACCCAATCAATGTCTTACTTGTCATCCTGATTAAAGGTGACATAGGACAATATTAAAGTGAGTAATTCCTCATGTAGGGAACATAATGACTTCAGGTCAAAGGTTTATGTGTATTTATGATCATATGAGAATAACTTATGACACGTTCATCCATGCAATATTCTCATAGTGGGTCAGTCCAGTACATTGTTCACTAGAAATGTACTCATGTATTGACTTGATATCATATATCCATGATTCGTAATCATCAGTCACTATACATGTTAGTCTCGATGTATTATTACTATCCTTTTTATAATAATACTTGACTAGGGGCATTTTAGGAATAGCGAAGCTATTCCAAGGATAATTATTATATTAAGTTATAAATTGTGCATAATAATAATAAAATTATAAAAAACAAAATATAATAATTAAATTACCTAAAATAAAATATAATACATTGTGTATAACTTCAATCATCTATATGATTGGTTCTAGGACACACACCAATAGTTTTCCGATTGGAGACAATGCTTAGTGCATATAGCAGTGAGTTCCGACCAATAGGCGGTGTGGAGCATTGGCCAACGGTCGATGGACCAGAACACATTCCAGATCCCTCGGCGATACGTGCCAGCGGTCAACCACGATCTAGGCGTATAAGGAACGAAATGGACTGGCAGGAGGGTCCATCCGATCGTCAGAGGTGTGGGTTATGCAGGCAGATAGGGCACAACCGCGCAACCTGTCCAGCCCATCAAAGGAACTTTTGAGTGCACACCCCATTGGTTGTGGGCATTATAGTCATAAATAGCAATAAATTAATGAACACACTGGCAAGTATAATACGTCAACATTAGTATCCCCTGATGCCTTATTAGGTCACTTACTTTGGATAATAGCTTTGTTTAAATGCATAGTTTTGTGCAATTAACTAAATTATTCCAATGTGACAGATATCATACCCCTTGACTGTAATGGCCGGTCAGCGCCGTGTTATCACACTTGGTCCCAATGATGAGTCCCTTTTGTACTTACAATCTAGACATATCTCACAGGCCATTTGGCTAGGCCATTTAAGTTTAGTAATGTATGGTTATGCATTTTGTGATTTTTAAACTCTTACCACATTATGATTTGGTATTTTTGTTTTCAGGCGGATTGACTCCTCAGGTTACGACGTATCGCACATGTGGGTCGTCTCTTTGATCCACCAGTTGCCATTGTCCCATATCTTCAGGAGGCTGGTTTCTACGGTGTCAGTCGTCTTGGCCATGTTGAGTTGAATGCAGCGCTCGTTTCTGCACTGGTGGAGCGATGGGGCCAGAGACACACACTTTCCACACCACCTGCAGGGAGTGCACAATTACACTACAAGATGTCGCCATCCAGCTGGGTTTACTGTGCGAGGGCGTTCCTGTCTCCGGGTACACCGGATATGACTGGCGGGTGATGTGCGAGGATTTTCTTGGGGTTATACCGCCCGATGAGTGTTTACAAGGGCAGTGCCTAAGCATCCCTTGGCTAGCAGCGAATTTTGGACACTTGCCAGCAGATGCAGATGACGAACAAATACAACGCTTCACGCGTTCCTACATTTTGAGACTCATCGGCGGATATCTCATGCCTAACACTTCAGGCCATAGAGTGTTGTTGATGTATCTACCCCTATTAGCAAACTTCGCTGACACTGGACAGTTTAGTTGGGGATCAGCAGTTCTTGCATGCTTGTATAGAGAATTGTGCACGGCCACCAATCCTGACGAGGTAAACATCAGTGGATGTTTGCATCTTCTACATCTATGGGCGTGGGATTGATTTCCCACTCTAGCACCGATGACACCTCCGTATCCAGATCCCCGTCTAGACATTTACCCTGTGCTACCACCATTGGGCTTCAGGTGTGGGTCATTTTTCATATTTTTATTTAATATTTTTTCCTATTAGTATTAAATTACGCATAGAAAATAATATACATTTTGCAACTCTCGCAGGTGGAAGAATACCGGATTGCCTCAGCGGCCTCCAACAAATGCCCTACAACAATTCAGAATATTGCTTGATCAGATGAAGACTGAAGAGGTTAATTATGGCTTGCTTTGTTGTATCTAAATTGACTGTCTCATATGTAGTTACATGCTTATTTATCTTTCATTTACTTAGTGTAGATTATTTGGCGGCCTTATGATATGGATAGTGTCCAGCAGCTTGTGCCTGAGTATTGCCTCATCTCACCTGATATATGGTTGGCTTCAGTCCCGATCATATGCTTCCACATCGTGGAATGGCACCATGCAGATCGTGTTCTTCGCTAGTTTGGTAGACGGCAACTAATCCCACAGGAGCCGTTCAATCTTGGTTCTTGTCATACCTTACAGCTTCGAGGAAACACATCGAAGGATTGGCGGCAAGAACACATGGTCTACATTAGTGCTTGGGATGCATGGCGAGCCACGCTTTCACTGACTAAGATGGAGACTGATGCTCTTCATCGTGGCTTGAGCTACATGTCATGGTATTGGACACACACGAGACGATGGATTCATCCAGCTAGCGGTGGTCCAGGATTTGTGTTAATCATTCGTCCTTCATAATATAATTTATAACTTCTTCAAAATATTATAATATAAATTGACACACTATAATTATTTCTACTTATCATGTAGGCCGACGTTGCTAAGAGACTACGCACGCTGAGCGTCGAGGATTCTCCAACTCTCGGGTACAACCAATTTGGAGAGACAGTGGACCGGGATTGTGATCGCATCTTGCGTGCGTTGGGTGAGCATCGAGACATGACAGCTTCTCAGCCAGCTTTTCCTGCAGACGAATTATCGAGACCACCCATCCCTGAACCTAGGCGTGGTAGGAGGGCCCATGGCTTTATGTCTTTTAGGGATCCCATTTTGCCTGGACTTGATGATGACGATAACAGAGCACATTATGGTCATCGATCGATGCCATCGACGGATGTCCCCTCCGGCTATGCCCCTCACTGGATTTAGCCCAATGCAGGAGGTCCAGGTCCATCTACATACATGCCCTCGTCACATTTCATGGCAGGTGGAGATGTTGGCCCATCATCGTTCTTCACGCCATCGCCATCACCCCCACACCAACGAGTCTCGGGTTCTCTGATGGCGTTTTTATCTGAGCCGCTTGCATTTACATCTGAGTACGCTAGTGGATCCACATCGCATCAGCAACAAGGGTTTTTTACCCCACAAAATCCTATTCCACTTACCATGGGTCATGCCAACCCCACTTAAACAGACTCCGATAAGGGTGACGATGGAGATGAACAGCAGCAATCCTTTGTTCAGCGACCGCGATGAGCGAGGCGATGCCCTTGATGTAGGACTGGGAGTCATTACTTTGATAGCTGATTATTTTATTAATGTACAAAATTTTTGTAGCTAATTTAATAATTTACTTCATTCATTCATTCTTCTATCCAGAATTAATTCTATCTCATTTTTCATTTATCATAATGTTCAAATTTGTAAATAAACTACACAAACTAAATATTGTCTCCACACTTATCCATTAACTCAAACCAATCTAATAATTATTATTACACATCAATAGTAATACTTATATTTATTTAATAAATAAATAATGTTCTTACATATTAAATAAATAATAAATATTATAATATATTAACTTATATTGATAATGTTGGAATATTTTTAATAGCTACCATTTTTAATATTAAAATTTTTCCAAGTTATTAATAATTAATAATATAGTACAATATTACTAAATAATAAACAACTGCCATTTTAATAGTAACTATAATGCCGTTAAAAACTTGTTAACATAACAAAAAATTAATATTATTCTGCTACTAAATTATATTAATAACATGATAATATTTTACTCGATTATTCTTTTGATCTAATTCTATAAATAAACTTTTAAAACAGATTAACATTCATAGAGTAATGATAAATACTTCTACTAGGAAATTGTTAATTTTTAATTATTAAAGAAGTAATAACCTTATTTTTTTAAAATATTTATTATGTAATCAATTAGTATTTAAATAATAATAGTATTATTAGATATTAAATAAATAATAACTATTATACTATTTTCATTTTTATTAATGATATCATAATATTATTATTAAATATTGATTACATTATTTCAATTTTTTGAAGTTAATAAAAATTATTTATATGTTAAAAAAATATTACAACATAACCATGAAAAAATTAAAAAAGGAAAAAAAGTCACAAGGTAAAAAATTTAAAAGAAAATAAAAAAGGGTCACGGACCACTTTGGTCTTGGAACCCCCCTTCCGTAACCAACAAAAATATTTTAATAAAAAAATTATTAAGCATTTGCGGAATATGTTTTAGCGGCGCAGTGTGTGGGGAAAATGATTTTTTACATTATGTATATTGGTCAAAATTTGTTAAAAAATTGTTAATGCATATATACATCACCCATTGATAAAATATTTTTCAAGGATTTAATTTTACAATTTAAATCTTCCCCAGAATAAAACTATGAAAGAATCAGCTAAAATTTATATTTATTCAGATTTTAATTGTTCCATTAATTTTTTGGTAGTTATCAATTTTATTATGTTATGTATATTATACAATATTTAGATAGTAAATTAAATTATTAATTATTAATTAAAATCTTCCACAGAAACTATCACACTAAAATTCAAAATATCAACAATTAGATCTTTATTAGACTATCACACCTGCGGGGAATACTTATATATTTTATATAAGTATTCTAAGTGAATTAAAACTTTAATATTAAAATTATTAATAAAATTAATTAATTGTGTATTTTATTCTTAACACTAACAAGTAACATTAAATTAAATTTTATTTATTCAAATTTTATTCCTTTTATTGTTAATATTTTTTAAATATTATTTTAAAATAAAAATATCTCAATTAGGATTTTTTCAAGAATTTTCAATCCACATATTATTTTTTCTCATTTCATCTAGTCTATTATATATATATTATTCATTCCTATTTTTTGAAGTTCAAAGTCACAATATATTGAATAATATAATTTTAATACAATTTATTTTCTTGTTATTATACAATTGAATTAATTTATCATATATTTCATAATTAAATATTTTATCTAATGATGTAATTTTTTTATCTAAATTTAACATACATTAATTTTCATTATTAATTAAATATTTTATTTAATGATGCAATTCTTTTTATCACTTTAACATACATTAATTTTCATAATTAATTAAATATTTTATCTAATGATGTAATTTTTTTTATTTTTAAACAAGAATTAAAAAATTGTAAAATATAAATTTTTAATAATTTTTTATTATAGTTTAGAGCATTAGTTAGTTAGTATAAAAAATCTAAAACATAAAAAATTAAATCAAGTACAAATTATCAAAATTAAAGGTCATAAAATATAAATAATTAAAAAATATAAAGTAATTCCAAATTGAAAATTTTTAATTTAAATAACAAATTAAAAAAAATAGAAAAAAAAATAATCACGGTTGCCCATGCCGTGATTCGAAAAAAAATAAAAAATAAATAAAACTGAATCATGGTATTTGGCAGGCCATGATTCAAAAAGTATTTAAAAAAAAAATTAAGTATTTTAATAATTAGTTTTTGCTTGGAGGAATACTTTTCGTACGAGCAGAGGTCCGGTCAAAAAGCTATAGAAGTGTCCCACAGCATGTATAGTTCCATAAATTTCTACCCGATATTTTTTACTTCCCAGCTGTACATTTCCTAAATTATTTTTTAACAATGCACTGAGTAAGGTCCTCACTAGAATCTAATATTGGGAACCGAAAGAGGAGGCTTATAGAAAACAGTATTTATTCTTTTCAAATATTTAAGTTTTAATTATAAATTAAAATTTTATTTGCGGTATGTCCCACAAGTTAAAATTTTTAAATCCCCCACGGAGGTTCCCTTGCAACTATGAGTACTTAGCAGTGAAAGGCCAACTATTTGGTCTTGGATCTTTTTAAATTTAGTCAAAGTGACAGAGATCTCACTTCCAATTGTATAAAAGAATTATTAGTAGATTTATTTTAATTTTTTTATTAAAAATATTAATTTAAATTGTTAGATCATAGTCAAAAATAAAAGATGATTATTTGATCAAACTATTATTTATTTACATATGTTCATATATTCATTTTAGTAAAAAAATTTGAAGTCTTTCTCATGCAAAAAGAAAATGCATTCATCAAAAAATTTTGTTTCACATTTTTTATTTTAATATTTAAAGTGTAATTACCATTCTAAATTTTTAGAATGGAAGATGAATAAAAATGGAGAAGGGGATTCAAAAGGAATGAAATGAATTTTTTATAATTATGTTTGGTTAGAAATAGAATATATTTCATTTTATTTTTATATTTGGTACATCACAATAAAATAGAAATAGAATGGAAACATCAAAGGAGTAATTAATGAAAATAATATCTTTATTCCAAAAATAATAAATATTTTATTAAATATTTGATATATGTTAAATTACTATGTTGCTCTTTATAATTTTACTCAATTTCTAATTATGTCTTTATGATTTAAACATTTTGAATTAGATTTTTATCTTATTTTTTTAGTAATAGTAAAAGTGGTTAAACCATTGGATTCACACATATGAGAATCAGGAATCGAACTCTGAAGGCAGCGCAAAGTGCAATGCCTTTAAGGGACATCGGATGCCATTTGAGTCAAATGCATTCAGCTCTTATTTTTTTTATATTTCTAATTAGATTACTTCATACTTTTTTTGTTGGATTTTGTTAATCATTGATACACATAAACAATATACTTTCGATGTAGTTTAATTATTATTGATGTAGATCATTTATACCATTTATCATTATATTTAAGTGAGAAATAATTTAGAATAGATTAGGATCTTTTATGATATTTTTTTGGTAAATTGCACTGTAGTGTCGCTTTCTAAACTTCTTTTTAATAAGGTGCTAGTACTAATTTTTATTTCAAATAGGTGTAGTTTTAGGAATTATTACTATTGTATTCTCAAAATGCCATTTTTTAACTATTAGAATGTGACTATAAATCAAGAACTTTAGAAAGGCATAATTTTCTTATTAGTTAACTAATTTTTCCATATGACTACTTGTTTTTATTCTTCTTCCTATGATCTTTTGATAGAAAACGAGAAAATTTGGGTTTGGCATGATCCACCTAATCAGAAATATGTAAATTGAGCTCAAAATTTTGAA
Organism: Sindora glabra; assembly: GCA_020226215.1. Classification (NCBI taxonomy): domain Eukaryota; kingdom Viridiplantae; phylum Streptophyta; class Magnoliopsida; order Fabales; family Fabaceae; genus Sindora; species Sindora glabra. The sequence continues at coordinate 73,156,701 of CM035226.1, read as the reverse complement.
TAATCATAACTTTGTACTTGGTTATTCATTTTAGGCGAATTTTTTTTATTTCATGTAACTTTGGCATTTTTCCTGCTTTAGTTGGTAAAAAAAAGGTCTTTTTCAATGACTTTTTTTAATTTTTCTTCATTTCCTTATTATTTTTCTAACTTTAATTTTATTTTTGTTAATTTAATTTTATTTGAATTTCATATTAAACTTTTGCTTCTTAATTCTCTTAGTATCTAGTAGTACTATAATAATTTTTTTAACAAATAAAACTATCAAAGAATAATATATTACTATTTATAAACTAAATAGTAATATATTACTGTTTTATTTTAAAATAGTAATACTAATTAAAAATTTTAAATAAATGCATAAATCAAGTCTAATTAATAATAAAATTATCAAATAACACCATGTTACTATTTATTTTTAAGACAGTAATATACTATTATTTTGTTCCAAGATAGTAATACTAACAAAAAATATCAAATGAATGAATAAATTAAATATAATTAATAATCAAATTATTAAAGAAGTGCATGTTAATATTTCATCCTAAAACAATAACATCAACCAAAAATCTCAAATAAATGTATAAGTCAAGTCTAATTAACAATCAAAGTATCAAAGAAGTGCGTATTACTGTTTGTTCTCTAAATAGTAAAATATTACTGTTTCATTTTAAAATAATAACACTAACTAAAAATCTCAAATAAATGGATAAATCAAATTTAATTAACAACCAAATTATTAAAGAAGATGATGTTACAGTTTCATTTTAAAATAGTAATACTAACAAAAAATCCTAAAAAATAGATAAATTAATTCTAATTAATAATAAAATTATCAAATAATACCATGTCATTGTTTGTTCTCAAGATAGTAAAATGTTATTGTTTTATTTTAAAATAGCAATACCAACAAAAATTTTTTTAAATAAATGGATAAATCAAGCCTAATTAACAACAAAATTGCTAAATAACACCATGTTACTAATTATTCTCAAGACAGTAACATATTACTATTTTGTTTCAAAATAGTAACACTAACCAAAAATTTAAAATAAATGAATGAATCAAGTCTAATTAATAATCAAACTGCTAAAAAAGATGATGCTACTGTTTTGTTCAAAAACAGTATCACCAATAAAAAATTTCAAATAAATGAATAAATTAAGTCTAATTAATAACTAAATTATCAAATAACACCATGTTACTATTTGTTCTTAAGATAGTAATATAATATTGTTTCATTTCAAAATAGCAGTATTAACTAAAAATCCTAAATAAAAAAATTAAATCTAATTAACAATCAAATAACCAAAGAAGAGGATGTTACTGTTTCGTTTTAAAATAGTAACACTAATTAAAAACTCCAAATAAATGCATAAATGAAGTCTAATTAATAATAAAATTACTAAATAACGCCATATTACTATTTATTCTCAAGATAATAACATATTACTGTTTCATTCCAAAACAGTAATACTAACAAAAAATGCTAAATAAATAGATAAATCAATTCTAATTAATAACTAAACTATTAAAGAATTGCATATTACTGTTTATGCTCCAGATAGTAACATGCTACTATTTCATTTTCAAATAGTTACTATTTTGTTTTACCAACTAAAAATCTTAAATAAATTAATAAATTAAATCTAATTAATAATCAAATTGTCAAAGATAATATCATTATTTCGTTTTAAAATAGTAACACAAATAAAAAATTATAAATAAATAGATAAATCAAGTCTAATTAATAACAAAATTATCAAATAACACCATGTTACTATTTGTTCTTAAGACAGTAATATATTACTATTTCATTCTAAAATAGTAACACCAGTAAAAAATGTCAAATAAATAGATAAATTAAGTCTAATTAACAATTAAATTACTAAAGAAGAGGATATTACTATTTCATTTTAAATCAGTAACACCAATCAAAAACTCCAAATAAATGTATAAGTTAAGTCTAATTAGCAATCAAACTATCAAAGAAATGCATGTTACTATTTGTTCTTCAGACATAACATATTATTGTTTCATTCTAAAACAATACACTAATTAAAAATTCTAAATAAATAGATAAATCAAGTTTAATTAATAATCAAATTATCAAAGAAGAGGATGTTACCTTTTTGTGTCAAAATAATAATACTAATAAAAAATCTCAAATAAATGAATAAATCAAGTTTAATTAACAACCAAATTACTAAAGAAGATGATGAGATTGTTTTGTTCCAAAATAGTAACACCAACTAAAAACTCTAAATAATTGAATAAATTAAATCTAATTAACAACCAAACTGTCAAATAATAATATGTTACTATTTATTTTCCAGACAGTAATGTATTACTATTTCGTTCCAAAACAGTAACACCAATAAAAAATTTCAAATAAATGGATAAATCAAGTCTAGTTAATAACCAAATTGTCAAATAACATGTTACTATATCTTTAAGTTCTTATTTATTTTTATTTTTATATTAACTAAAAATTTATTTTAATTCCTAAAAAATTAAATTCTTATTAATTTTACTTATAATTAAAATTTTATGTTAATTTAATTTTTTTAAATTTTAAAATTCCTAATTTTAATTATTATAAGTTTTTATTCTTTTATTTTTTATTTGTATTAAATTAAAAAAATTTCAATTTTAATATGTGGCAAAAAAAATTTTATTTTGATACTTTTTATCTTCTTGAAACGTACTGTAAATGAGTCATTTTGTCTTCTAAATATCATGGTAAATTTTTATATATGGGTGCATTTAAATAAAAGAATGTGGATTTCGGTACCTCACTGTAATAAATTGTAACAAATGACATCGATCTGATTTTTTTCCTATTTTGTTTGTAGATGGAAATAACAAGTTAGATGTCTCTTATTCAATAAATTATTAATAAATTGTTATTTATGTAGCCTAATTGCTATTAAAATTAAAAAATAAAATGATTGGAAGTATATAATTAGAAATGGAGAAGAAGTACAAGGATTCAATTCAAAACTGTTAAATTATAAAGGAGTGATTGGAAATTGAGTGAAATTATTAATAGTAGTATTGTAATTTATCTTTTAATATGATAGAAATATTTGATATAATTAATTATAATTTTTTCATATTTTAATATCTATTATAAAAATCTTAATTCACAAAAAATATAATAAAAACATAAAAATTCTAATTTGCCAATTTTTATACTGAATAATGTTTTTGTGAATGCTACAAAATATTCTATGTTAAATTTTAATATTAAAAACATTATTAATAATATATTTTAATAATAAAAATATAAAAAATAATATTATATTTTATTATTTGTTAATAAAAGATAATATTAAAATATATAAAAGACATAAATGATGAGAGTGCAAAAAGAATTTTCCATAAACAATGAATTAATTTATTATGAAATGAATGTTTATTATTTGATAGAATGATCATTTTCTACAAAACATCTATTCCCATCTCATGAAATTTACCAGATAAACTTTTCTCATTCTTATTTCTATTTCATTCCATCTTATCATACATAGTATAATTTATTAATTTTTCATATTTTTCATGAACTATTTCTTTCATATTCCTATTTCAAGCCGAGCATATTAGAATAAATAAAGTCAATATTTCAAAAGTTAATGACTACAATTATGCTATAATTCTAGTATTAAATTAATGTAAATTTTTTAAAAATGATATCAAATTAATGATAAAATATGATTTTTTTTATTAATTTGATATTTTTTAACCTTTTTAGGCTTTATGTTAATGTATTCTAAAACAAATATAGATGATGTATTTTTTTTCGCTTAAATGCAACTTTAATCCCCTAAAATATGTACAAGAAAAATAAGACTTTTTATCAAAAAAATTTACTACAACAAACTTAAATATTGTTGCAAAAGAATTTCCAACAAAAAAGAGTTATTGTAAAGTAGTTGCAAAAAGCCTTGATGTAAAAAATTTTTGCAACAATTTTATTACATTAATGCAAAATCTCAACCCTTTGCAACAAAAATAGTTGTTGCCAAACATGTTTTTTGCAATTTATCAATAATTGTTGCCCCTAATATATATTGTTGCAAAAGCATTCAAGGCAACCCCTAAATTTACCTTTTTATTATTTCTTGTTTCAAATTAGCAACAAAGAAAAGATATTCCAATGAACATTTCTCCATCAAAGCCTCCTTCTTATTAATAAAGATTAAACATACACAAGTAATACTAGAAGTTTGAAGTCTCAATTTGCTTTACAAGTAAATCTAACAAAATACATAAGAACTTATAAGAGTAATTAAGACTTAGAAATTAAGATAGCTTCCAAAACAAACTAGATCATGCAACATAAATTTCATCTTGCAAGCAAAAGGGAAAAAATGACATTAAGAATATATATATATATATATATATATATATATATATATATATATATATATATGGTAGGAAGTAAAAAAAGGAATTTTAGGAAAATCAGTTTTAGCTTGACAGTTTAAAATATACTTCTTAATGTTAAAAATAAATTCCTAAAATGTTTTACCTTTCCCAATATAATGAAAGGAGATTAAATTAGACTAGCTTGACATGTTAAAATGAGCATACACCTTGTGCAGAATAAGATCTAGATAATTGACATTATTACTATCTTAGGGTCGATCTATGTTAACGCATTTTTGAACCTATTTTCTTAAGATGTTATGTAAGATCATTTTTTTGTTACATCAAGATCTAACAAGTCAGTTGTCATGACTTAGAAAATAAGACCTTTATCCAAATTATATTGAAATTTAGGAAATCAGAGATTAGAAAAGATGATATACTTATTGTCATTGGATATTTGTTTTCACCAAATCCTCCATAGGGAATTAATTTTCCTCCATAACAGCAAACAAGAATTCCTACAACCAAAGTAATAAAAGTTTTTCACTCATAAATGTGCTAATGATTATAGGTTGTTAAATTCCTAATTCTTTGGACTTACATCTTTCATAACTAAAATATCAATATAAAGCAATCACATTTTGTTCTCTTTCCTTAATATTTTTAAATAATCAAATTATCAGTTATAGTGAACACTTCATACTCTGTTAATTAACTAATCAAATTCAATGGAACTATCATGCTAATATCCTTATTATAGCCAAAATATTTGGAAAAGTATAAAATAAAAAAGCTAAATATGTGGTAAATTTATTGTTAATAGAATAATAAATAGATTGACCATAAGGACCTTCTTTATTTATAAATATCCGCTCATTAATTTCTAGCTTAGGATAAAACTATAATAAGTTAAGTGTAAATCAAATTCTACTATCCAATAGCTATCACGTAATAGTATATTGCATCTCCTCTTATATCTTTACTATATCTTCTCCTCCTCATAAAATACCCAATTCAATCATAAAAAATAATAAAGTTCTAAATCTTATCAATTTTAAATCCTTGCAATATTCATGCTAAAGATTTTTTTTAATATTACCTTAAATATAAAACTAAGCAAAGCAAATCATGAAGATTGGATAACATAATAGAGTAAAGAAAAGAAAAAAGTACTTTATACTGCTACAAAACAATAAGATAGTAATTTATCATAAAAACAAACCAAGATTATACATATCCAAAAACAACTTACATGCATTCCTTTTACTTGTTGTATAAGTTCTGTAACCATACATGGAAAAAGAAGGCAAAAAGCTTGACAAAATGTATTTGAAATGGAAAAAATGTAACCACACTTAGGTAATTATAGGTAGGTTGCCTTTATGATACTTTCTTAAGGAAAGAAACATAAAAAAGACATAAAACATACCTGGATTTAACTTAATTGTGCACCTAAACATAATTGAAAATTCTACAAGGTGCATATAAAGCAGGAGATGATTAGTAAGAGACAACAAAACATTAATCATGAAATTTGAATTAGGTAGCTACAATATTATTTATCTTTATGAAACATGACAAATTTTCCAATATGATTTTTCAAAATTATGACAAGATAATTTACCAATTGATGAAGGACAATACAAACACTGAGCACATTCTTTTATCTATATAATAGCTTTATCTCCATGAAATCCTTTTGGATCATAGGTTCAAGTCGCCGAAAATGGGTCCATAACCTGATTCATATGTCAACCTAAAAAATGCCTATAAATAGGCAAATAAAGGAAGTAAACGGGTTGGTCAGAAATCATTATTCATCAAAATTTCTAAGAATTCTCTCTCATTTCTCTCTACACACAAAAGGGAATTTATGCTGTGAACAAGTTATCTTTCCGAAGTGATTGCGAATAGGACCAGTGAAAGCAAATATTAGATTTTGAATATTTCCACTGCGTAGTTCGAATATTTAGTATGTATGAATTTGATTTCATATTCATATTGTATTTAATCCAACAATTGGTTTCAGAGCATGGTTATTTATTTTTCTAATCTACCTTAAATTTGTTCATATATATATGTATATATGCATGTCCCTAATGTTTGAGAAAATGATGATTTTTTTGGGAGATTCTTTTCTGACTGCAAGTAATTTTATTTTTATGGTAATTCATTGAAAATGAAATTTTGTTGGTTATTAAAGAATTTTCACATGCATGTAAGAGAAAATGGCTGATTGTATCTAGGATGGATGTGCATGTGACAATATTTGTTTGGAATCATGAAAGCTTCTATTTCATGTACTTGTTCTGAATCACTTATAATGGAACTGCCTTCTCTTATGGTGGTGATTTGAATCAAGGATTCCTTCTTTAACTTTAATGATGTTTTGTTAAGCTAAACGAAATAAAGTATTTAACAACATAACTGCAATATGATAAGATCTTAAATCGATCTTTATCTTTATATATGGCTTAAAAGTAGATTTTTCACTATGCTTTTTGTTCGGTCAAAATTATTGGGTAAAGCAAAAAGGCTTGGTAATTCTTCTTTGATTTGTGATGGTTCGACATCTGGGGTAGCACACTTTGCTATCAATGTAGTTTTTGATCAATTTGGTAATTTTTTAAAAAAAAATTGTAAAAAAAGAATACAATTAAAAAAACTATGGAAAAATAGTTTAATTATTTTTTATTTTTTGCAAAGATAGTTAAAGAAAAAACTGTCAAGGAAGTTTAAAAAAAGGAACTGTCAAAATTCAATTTTTTTTGAAAAAATGGTTAAAAAAACTGTAGAAAAATATCAAAATAATAATAATAACCATCATGATAGGATTTGAACCCAAACTTATAAGGATGAACTGGCACCTCAAACCAACTTAGCCATATTAACAATTGTCTTATAACCAACCTAATAATTATAATATATTATACTACTATAATAATAATTAAAAATCTACCCTTTTTTGCCACAGGCGAGATTTGAACTTGTGTTGGTTGAGATAACAAGCTTCACCACTAACCATTGCATCAAGGTTTATTTAATGCTGTTGTTACCACCCTATAAAATATATATACCATCTTGTTGCATGGAAGAATATTTTTTTTCTCACACCTTGACTTATTTTTTTAATAATTATTGTGAGAATTTCTTATAAACTATTTTTATGATGTACAAAATTATTTTAATTTTTTATATAATAATTTTTTTATACAAAATTATTATTTAGGAGATCTAATTAAGTACATTATTTCTATATATGTTACAAAAAAATGGTGAGACTTATACGTACACCAAGAGTCATACGGATTCCAGCATAAAGATAAGAAGTCAATAGGTTAACTATCGAACTTAAAAATCTCCAAATTGATCCAGAAAGTTATAAGGATAAATTTGTACATCTTGTAAATCATAATATCAAGTTTCATGAAAAAGTTCAAAACTTAATATAGGCTGGTGCTTTAAAGATGAACCAGAATTCAAAAAAATTAAAGGCTTTACGAAAAGCCTTCCCAACCGATTACTAAAAGAATATATTAGATTTCCTATTAGAAAGAACGAAGGGATACAAACAATATAACAATATTGCTTATAGATTTGTATTAGACTATTTAGGGTGTAAAAATCATAAACGTGACTTAAACTTTTACAAAGCCTGTTGAGTAGATAGGAAATCTAGTACTGAAATTAAGTTTCCCCAAGAGCTATATGATATGTTTATTAGCTCTTTTCCACAAAGAATCAAACATTTGAAAACATAGTAAGATTTAGTTAGATGTTTGATATCTGATATTTTATGTAATTTCTTTTATGTATTGTATTATTGAAATACGTTTCAATTTATGAATTTTTATTATTATTATTGAAATTGCATATCTATAAGTTCTTTTATTTAATGTTCTTTGCTTAATTAATTATTTTAACATTAGCATCACATTAGGAATTTAGATGATGATTGGAAACATAATGACCTTTTGACTTTAAACCCTACGTGTGAACTAATCCTAACATAATTAATTAGAGCCAAAGTAGATATATATGTATGGCTAGACATTAATTATGTGTAATTTTATCCACATATAGAACTTAGTGTTTCTACAAATACAATAATTACTGCTTCTAAAAACATTGCTGTTGAACTTAATAAGGTTGAAAAACTGAATGGTGACAATTACAAAATTTGGAGTATGAAAATTTAATATGTGTTGGAAAAGCAAGAGGCTCTAGAAGCACTCAATATTATTCTAGATGAGCCTAAGGCAGGAAATACGGCCCAGCATAGGCAGGACCAAGAGGCTTATGAAGCCTGGAAAAGGAAGAATTCTCTCGCTCACATTACGTTGCTGAGTAGCATGGAAAATGACATCATGCGAGAATTTAGAAATTATAACTTAGCTAAGGACATGTGGTCTGCTCTGAAAAATAAGTTTGGTGGAACATCTGTAATCAAACTAAGATCCCTCACAATCAAATTTGACACTTACAAAAAGAAACCTGAACATTCAATGAAACAATATTTACAAGAAATGTCAAATATAATTTATGAATTAAAAGATACTGGTCATGTGTTAACCGATGAGTAACCAGTCCAAGCTATAATTCGCTCCTTACCTTATTCCTGGGAGCATATGAAGATATATTTAACCTATAATGAAAATATCCAAACAATGGATGATGTAGTGCGCCACCTTGAGTTAGAAGAAGAAAGGCTTAAGGCTATCAAGCTTAATACAAATGTGTATATGGCTTCATCAAGCTCAGGAAAAGTTCCTGGGTGAAAGTGCAAATATAAAGGTGGGTCCCAGGAGAAAAGAAAATAGCTTATTTCAACAAAAAATTGATAAATAACTAACATGAGAAAGGAAAATGTCCTTTCAAGAAGAACATGACTAAGGTCAAGTGCTTTAATTGCAATAAGAAAAGGCATTTTGCCCGTAACTGCCTTGAACCTAAGAAGGTATTAAGCTATACTCAAGTTAGTGAACTTTTTGTAGCTAGTTCTGTTTTTCTAACAAATTCTCATCCTTTGTGGATTGTAGATTCAGGGGATAATAGACCATGTAACGAAGAATCAAGACACCTTTGTGGAATTTCGGTGAATACCATAAGGAGCAAAATGGATCTATGTGGAAAACAATGCACGAGTTACAGTTCAAGGAATTGGCACATGTAAGTTAGTCTTATGAGGCGCTGAACTTTACTCTTGCATGATGTTTTATATGCACCTCAAATTTGCCGAAATTTAATCTCTATGTTGGTTTTGTTAAAACTTAGTTTTAATTTGTTTCTTGCTAATGACAATATTGAATTATCTTTAAGGACAACTTATTATGGATCTGGTTATATTAGAAATGGTTTTATTGTCATAGATATTGATCATTATGAATGTAATCTTAGTTATTCTATGTTTACATTGTTGCATAATTCTGAAATTGATGCAAATGTTTGGCATGCTCGACTTAGCCATATTAATCAACATTGTATGGATAGGCTAGTTAAAGAAAGGTTATTATCTAATTATGATAAAGTAGATTTATCTACTTGTGAGCATTACTTAGTTGGTAAAATACCAGAAAACCATTTGAAAAAGGAACTAGAGCTGACTTTCCTTTGCAATTAGTCCATTATGGCATATGTGGTCCAATAAATGTAAAAACTAGGCATGAAGCTTTCTATTTCATCATATTTATAGATGATTTTACACGATTTGGTACTATCTATTTGATAACACACAAATATGAAGCATTGAGTTACTTTCAAAGCTATATAAGCTTAGTTGAAAATTAATTAGATAGAAAAATAAAAGCATTACGAACTGATCATGATTGTGAGTATTTTTTTGATCAGTTTAGACAATTATATAATAAAAAAAGGATTCAAGATCAGTTGACAAATCCATGTACTCCTCAACAAAATGGTGTTGCAGAGAGATGAAATCAAATGCTCTGAGAAATGGTTAGATCTATGATGGCATAAGCAAATTTGCCTATCACTTATTAGGGTGATGCACTCTTAACTGCCACATTTATCCTTAACCGTGTGCCTAACGAATCAGTTCCCATTATGCCATATGAGTCATGGATGAAATGAAAACCTAACCTAAGTATTTTACGACCTTAGGAATGTGCAGCCTACGTTCTAGATACCTCGAACCCACATGGAAAATTAAGTCCTTGGGAAAAGAAATGTATCTTTATTAGATACTTAGAACATTCAAAAGGCTATATGTTCATTGGTGAACATGACAGTGGGAGTCTCATAGAATTTGAATTACAAGATGTCATATTTTTAGAGAATGATTTCCCTAAACGGGGTGAAATAAATAAAGACCTATCTTTATACGATACTATGGATACAAGCATTTAAGACTTACTTCCTTTAAATTGAAGAATTTTAGGAAATATGCTTCCAATTCCGAGTGTGAATGATAGTGATCTTGATCAACATAGGAGTAATCCAAATGGGAATACTCAAACGATTAATGATCTTAGTTTGAATGGGAGCAATTTGAGGATCCTTGAGAAATATGTTTCTTTAGAGCCTCAATTGTGACATAGTGGTAGAAAAGGCATTCCTTGTCGTTGTTTCAATATTAAAGGTGATGAAGCCTTTATGACCATTACACAAGATGAAGATGAGCCAAGAAATATCACAGAGGCTCTCTTTGACCCTAATAAGGAAGATTGGACAAAAGCAATGGAAGAAGAGATGGAGTTTATGAGATCAAATCAAGTTTAGGAACTTGTCTTCCAAAAACATGTAAGGCCATTGGGAACAAATGGGTTCTCAAAATCGAGCGTAAAGCTAATGGCACTGTTGAAAAATATATGGCTAGACTAGTAGCAAAAGGCTACACACAACAAAAAGGAATAGATTATGAAGAAACTTTTTCACCTATTGTTAGATTCACCTCAATTTGTTTGTTACAGCTATAGTTGCTAGTATGGACCTTGAATTATATCAAATGGATGTAAAGACTGTATTTCTCAATGGAGATTTAGAAGAAGAAATTACATGCAACAACCTATAGGTTTTATCAAAGAAGGCCAAGAAAATAAAGTTTATTGACTTTTGAAGTCTATATATAGCTTAAAGCAGTCTTCGAGATAATGGTATATTCACTTTCACAATATGATTATGTCAAATAATTTTATCATGATTGACAAAGACCATTGTGTATATATAAAAAGGTCCAAGGATAAGTTTATAATTTTATCATTATATGTTGACGATATTCTTATAGCTAAAAATAGCAAGGAGTATGTCAATGAAATTAAAGGATAGTTATCATTTAATTTTGAAATGAAAGATATGGGTAAAGCTATATATATTCTTGGAGTTAAGATTTCAAGAAATCATTCAAAAAAATTATTAGCTCTGTCACAAGAGCATTATATCAATAAAATTTTTGAACGATTCCAAATGTAGCATTGTAAACCCATAGATACTCCTATTGCTAAAGGTGAAAGTCTAAGTTAAAGGATGTGTCCTAAAACTCTAGAAGAAGAAACATATATGAGAAAAGTTCCCTATGCAAGTGCAATTGAATGTCTAATGTATGCAATGATGTGCACAAGACCAGATATATGTTTTGCCATTGGTATGGTAAGTAGATATCAATCTAACCCAAGCCCAGCACATTAGAAAACAATTAAAAGGATAATAAGGTATCTAAAAGGTACTGTTGACTATTCATTGTGTTATGAAGGAAATGATCTACAATTGAAAGGCTACAGTGATGCTGATTGGGGAAGAAGATTAGATGAAAGGAAGTCTACCTTTGGGTACATCTTTTTACTAAATAGTGGCGCCATATCTTAGAGTAGTAAGAAGTAATCATACATAGCCTTATCCACAATGGAAGCTAAATTTGTAACATTTTTAACAGCAGTACAAGAAGCAGCGTGGCTCAAAAGATTCTTAGATCATTTGGGTGTAAATGCTAATATTGCTGATCCAATTTTAGTAAACTATGATAACCAAGCAGCAATAGCATACACAAAGGATCCCAAATATCATTGCAAGACCAAGCATATAAACACAAAGTACAACTTTGTGAGAGATATGGTTGCACATAAAGAAGTGAATGTGAAATACATTTCTACGCATGAGATGGTAGTAGATCCTATAACTAAGCCTATTCCTTGGGATATATTTATAAAACATGTGAAATCCTAAGGATTGCGTAGATGTTGATACAATTATTATAATTTATTTTCACAATGTTCGTAGAATATTAATGTTTGAATAATAATTATGTTTATTATAAGCCTATATATATAAATGTAAGAATGTTTCTTGGAATATTCTTAAGTTATTGAAAAGTATGTCAGACAAATAGAAGATTAGCCCTCTTACATAGGTAATCGCCTCTCATCAATTTTTTTTAATTGATAAGAGATGAGATAACTTTAAACTTCTTATCTAAGTGATAATCGAGAGTCAAGTTTAAAATATGATTATCGCCTTGTCAACAAACAAGATGAGGTTATATATATAAGACTGTAAGTGAATTAATGAATTCACTTCATCTATCTAAATTACCAAATATAAGTTTTGATGGAAATGAAAAAGAGTAGATTAATGAACTCAAGTTAAACATTAAGCATGTTTGAACCATTATTTGTATGGTATTAATACATTATGTAAAGACATACGCTCCATGAGAAAAATGAGAGAATACTGTAACATGTGTTTCATACCATGTGTGCAAATTATGACTAATAAAGATGATCAAAGTCTAGATCTCAGTTTTGATATGTGAGACCTTTGAGGGAATAAAGTCCTCATACTTGTACCCTTATGACTTTATTCTATTTCTTGAGATTTAAATTTAATGATTGTTATTGTAGAATGTTACTAAAGGATTATGAGAGATTCAGTCTAGCGAGACATTACTGGAAAAGCAAATTAAATTAAAATCAAGAGATTTGAGAAAAGAGGAAGATCATTAAACATATCACATTATGTTTGTATTCATCAGTATACCAGTTATAATGTCTATAATTGTGAATACAATATTTAATGCATATGATGCATATGAATGAGATTATTGGAGAAATTCAAATGTGATAAAATGATCTAAGGTACTGCATACTTAAAGTCCACTCAAGATTCATTATTTATCGAAAAGCTATATATTCCTAACAGATGTATAGCAAAGAGCTCTCGAAGTATGTTAGTCACACGGCCTATTTTCTTGTATGATTTGTTATAGAGAATAAGAGATAATGTTCTCTTATGAAATGTTGAGAGAGTATGGATCCCATTATGTGCGAGTGATAGATGTTAGATCATGGGTTTGGATTGCCCAAAATGGATCAATAACTCGATCTATACTCGACCCAATAAATGCCTATAAATAAGCAAATGAAAGAAGTAAATGGGTTGGTTAGAAATCATTATTCATCAGAATCTCTAAGAATTCTCTCTCATTTCTCTTTGGACATAAAAGGAAATTTATGCTGTGAATAAGTTATCTTTCTGAAGTGATTGCCAATAGGACCGGTGAAAGCAAATATCAGATCTTGAATATTTTCATTGCATAGTTCTAAAATTTGGTATGTATGAATCTGATTTCATATTCCTATTATATTTAATCCAACAAATCCAAATCCTTATAATCCCTTCCATCAAAATTAAGAACTATATTTTAGAAAAAGTTTGACAAGTGTTTACATCAAGCTCACATAGGTTCTAAAAAACCATGTGGTAATGTATCAAGATCTTCATTTACATTAGGTCCTTATTCTTTAATGATTGCACATCGGTCTTGACATGATCCCACAAGTGCACGGGTTTTGGTTGAGTTATAGTATAAAAGATATCATCTCCACAGGGATTGAGTGTTTATTACTAACTGAATTTTGAGATAAATTATCTAGGTATACTAATTGTGATTGTGAATTAAGAGTAAAATGTGAAATAAAATTTAGTTATAAAAAAGGAAAGCAAATGAAACTAGAATGAGTTAAGTAAAGATCTAATTCAAATGGGATGAAAATGTACTCAATTTTGGAGTTTCCTTGTTCAATTCATTATGGAATGAAGATAACTTTCTGGCCCGGTTTACTATTAATTTAGATTGCTAGATTACTGAAAGTAAGTTATACCTTATTGCAAGGCTACTAGCTACTAACCAATAGATAAAATGCCTAGAATTTCTCTAGTAATCACTCACTTAGGTTGCATTAATAGTGCTTTGAGAATTCAACTTTAAACATTTTATCTTGTGCAAAAGAATCCAATTAACTTAATTCCTAAGTCTAATAGAGATTCCCAATGATTATGCAAGGTCTGATTAATTAATTGGTCATTCCAACCTAGAATCAACTAATCCTATACACAAATCCAATATTTCGAAAGTATTGGGTTGTTGAATTACAAAACAACATAATCAAATCATAAATTAACAATAAATCAAGCTACATTATATTAAAATCAAATCCATAAATCCATGAACAAGTCTACCCCAGCTAGCACTGAGGTTTAGTGTGAGTTCATTACAAAACCAACAAAAAACTAGAAAATAGAGAAAGGAGTCAAACTAGTCATGAAGTTCTACAAATTCCTTGCTTGAATCTTCAATCCTTCGCTTAAATCCAATCCTCCAAGGCTAGCAGTCACCCTCTGTGTCTCTAGGTCTCCCAAGGGTTTCTACAGATAGCTCTCTTTCTAATTTTCGGCTCTCTATCTCCCCGTGCAAATTCTCCATATAAAATTGATATCAGCAAAGTACATGGGGTTTGACACGGCCTATGTCGTACCTTATATTCTTTTGTGAAGGGCTTAAAAACTGCTGAGTAAGGCTTCGAAACACATAGAAAGGTACACGACCCTCCACATGGGGTTTCCATACCCCGTGTTCTTTGCCAAATGAGCGTATTTGCTTCGATTCTCTATAATTTGCATGGTTTTAGTTTTGGATCCTTTTCTAATGCTTTAA
Organism: Sindora glabra; assembly: GCA_020226215.1. Taxonomy (NCBI): domain Eukaryota; kingdom Viridiplantae; phylum Streptophyta; class Magnoliopsida; order Fabales; family Fabaceae; genus Sindora; species Sindora glabra. Next base: position 73,141,383 of record CM035226.1, on the reverse strand, counting down.
TAAGTCACTTTGAAACATGAAAATGAAATATTAAGCATCTAAGTACCTTTTTCCAATGAATTTGCACAAAATACTCAATAAATAAGCAATGAAGCACATAAAATATAAGTGCAAATATGCATTTATCAATTCCCCCACACTTGAATCTTGCTCGTCCTCAAGTAAGGAAGCAAGAGAACAAAAGTTTACTCCACTTTTCTGCTAATATTATCGGGCAATCATTCAGTGAATCAGAAATTAGGATCAAGTCATGCAAGGCATCTAAATGAAAATAAAGCAGCAAAATAAGTCAATCCTTAGCATAAAAGCAAAAGAGAAGAGCCTCACAGGTAAAGTATTCACTCAAACTCTCAAGATAAGGCTTGTGTATACTCTCAAATCAATCAGTTCAGGACTTAATGCTACCATATGCTTGCAAAAGCTCTAGTCTTTACTACTATATTGTAAAATGCATGCAAATCAGAGGGCTTTATTAGGGAAAATGATGAGGGTAGAGGAAAGGAATATTAAGGGATGAAAAGCAATAGAGTTAAGGAAAGGAAAAGATGCATTGGCTTTAAGTTTGACCACTATCAAGTTCAATTGCTTAGCTTAGTATATTGCTTTGCTTCTATTCTTTGCCTCAACTTTTTCTATGATAGCAAACAAAACTTTTCTTTCTTTCTTATTTCCTAACAAACTTTTCTTCTTCTTCTCCCTAAATTATTTATTTATTATTTTTTTCCTTTCTTTTTTTTTTATCAACAATAAATCATCAACTTACTCAGCTGAGCAGCCCTATGTAAAAGCCTTTAAGTGATAGCCAAACTCATTTAACGATGTCTAAATTCCCCTAAAATCTGAAGTTCAAGTTCACTTGGGTGGTGGCTTTGAATGCACATAGGATGGCTAGGCTTAAAATGAGGGTCCAATGCTCAAGGTGGCTAGATAGGGGCAAAGCTGAAAATATTCTAGGGTAAATCAAAGAAGGGATTCAAATAAGCAAAACAAATAAAAAGGGTGAAAAAACATGGCCTCATCATTTTTGACATGCAAAATACATAAAATATAGCCTTAAAAAGAACAAATGCAAGTTCTAGAGCAAAAAGTCAAGAATGAGACATAATCCCTCAAGAAAATAAGAGTGAGCCTCAAATTCTAATGTGAAAAGTTGCTCAATAGGCTCAAGTCTCGCGAGGATCAATTATGCTCATTACTCCTAACTTCAAGCTTTAGACTTTCCTTATTAAGTTACCAGTTAATCATTAAAAGAGCAAAGCATGAATAAATCCACTTTAGTCAAAAGACTGCCCTAAAAAATTTAAAAATTTTCACACATCATTACATTTAGAGTAAATTCTAGTACTCTAAATCAATCAAGCATATTCAAGTGCAATATATTCTAAAAGCTGCTCCCCCACACTTAAAATTGGACATTATCCTTAATGTACAAAAAGTAAATAGAAAAGAAACAGAGAAGAAATGGGAGACTGAAACTTCCCTAACAAGTGGAGCTTTGTTCTCAATTACAGAGCATGACATCCGGCAGATCCACAAGTAGAGAAACATTAGGAGATAAAGGAGAGAATGCTAATGCAAAAGAAAGGAGATGTATTACTGGAATAAAATATGCCGACAGTTAGTTATTACAAACATAAATAGTAAAAGTGCGAGAAAATAAAAAATAAAGAGTTAAAGCAATACAAACTAAATGAAAGTGCATCATAAATATAAGTACCGACTAAGACAAATGAGAATAGAAAAGAGGAAAAAGGAAAAGGCAGAGTGATGAGTATTCTGTTGATGAAAGTGTAATCTGAGCTACTGAGCAGGAGGATCTGGATCAGCAGGAGAAGAGAGGTGGAAAAGCTAGAAAAAGGCCTCAACCATGCTCTCAATGTGTCTGTACCTCCTGTCCAAGTCATCATAGAGGCCCTCAATCCTTAACGAATGCTCAAATATGCACTACTGCTCAGCTAGAATTTGCTACTGACCGGACAAGATATCTCTAAAATAGGCCTCATATGAAACTCTCCCGCCTGCAGAAGATGATGGACCTATGTTAGAGCTGCATTAGCATCATCATCATTTCCAGGAAAATCAATCTCATCCTCAGGTGGTGGCTGTTGCATAGGCTGGATCCCCATAGCTAGAAGGATGCCCCTACGAAGGGGGGTCATCTGAGATGCCACATAAAAGGATCCATAAAGCCGATCAAAAAGTCCTAATCATCTGGCTAATCTAGTAATGTATAGACTGGCATCAATACTCCCAGCGCGTCTGTCTGATATCTGAGCTAAAAGGAAGTGTGCAAGCACAGCTCCAATGTGGATGGGGACCCTCTGTATCATGTTGTATAGGAAGAGAATGTCAGCTGTTCCCACAACTCCATGACTATGCCCCCAACCACTCAAAGTATGACTGAGAATAGAGTGGATAACTTGCCATGCTACTCTCCGAAGGCTAGATGCCTTGCTCTTCATCTGATTACAAGAGCTCCCGATAGCAATGGTAGACCATACCTACAACTCCTGGGTCCCATGAGGCAGTCCTATCCGAATATCCTGATACTCTGGGGTGGTTACAAAGTCTCCAGAGTAAATCCCCATGTGTACTGAAAACTGGGTCATACTTATAGAATATATGATTGTTTCGAGGCGAAACTGCACTGTGTCAGCAGAGTCAATAGGGTCGAAGTATCTCTCCAGATGGAAAGTGTTGAGAAACTCCAAGGTAAGCTCTCTATATGTAGGCTCTATGATCTAAAAGAAGGTCTTCCAAGCACCTACACTGATGAGCTCTCTAATCTCGTCCTCAAGCCCAAACTTTCTCAAGACTGCCTAATCTATATATCGACCCTCCACAAACAATCGGTCTCTATTGCCTGGATATGGGCTTCATCTGTGAACTCGAGGAACTGGGAGGTAGTGGGTCCTCCAGAGAAGGTCCCTCTAGAAGTACTGCCTTTAGAGGTCCGCTTAACAGTCATCTTCTGTCTTTTGACATGATCTGTAAGGGAAAACTAGAACGTGAAAGAGAATAAAAAAAATTTGGCAGAGTTTCCCCTAAAAGTTGGACAGTTCTAGGTTCAGAAACTTAGAGATTGCACTAAAATAAATGCAAAGAAATCAATCAATAATCTATGAGTATATCATATAGTGCCAAAGAGCTATTGAGAGTCATACTTTGTCCACAGAGAACTCAGTCATAGTGAGCAATTCTAATGAGTATCCAATGTCAAAGGAAGTGCAAGTCAGAACTTGATGGTATTAATGCAAGCAAGTCAGCAAAACAAATGAGGTAAATTATTCAATTAGGTTTCCCAGGTAAACATTAAACTCCAAAGAATTTCACTACAATCAGTAAAAGCTAGCTAAAAAAGAAATTTAGAGGCTATGTACATTCCTATAAGTCCTACTGTCATTAAAGCTAAATAAACACTAGTCTAAATTTCTTCAAAGAACTCAAGGGAAAGGCTCTTACCTTGTGAATGCTCGAGAAAAACCCAAAGTCACTGCTCAAAATCCAAGAGGAACCCAAAACTTGCAATTGAATCAATTAAATCAAAGATTAAATAGTGAAAATGCTTCAAATAGCTAAGAAAAACACTTTAATCAGTGTATTTTGGGAAAAGAAAGGCCAAAAATGGGTGTAGGAAAACTGGGTCATGGTGGGTGTTAAAGAAGATGAAGGAAAATGGAGGAAATCAATCATTAAAAGCTCCATCGTCCAGGAACACAGGGTCTGACACGACCCATGTCGTGCCCTGTGTTCTTCTACGAATGAGCATTCTGAAGAACAAGTTTAAAAAGGATTTTCGCAAGAGTACACAGGGTTTAACACGACCCATGTCGTTCCCCATGTATCTCTCTAGAAGGCATTAGATGCAAAAATTCTTAACATGAATTAGACAGTAAGGTACACGAGGTTTGACATGGCCTGTGTCGTATCCCGTGTATCTCTCTAGAAGGCATTAAATGCAAAAATTCTTAACATAAATCAGACAGTAAGGTACACAGGGTTTGACACGGCCCTTGTCGTACCCCATGTATCTCATTGGAATGAATTCTAAGCCTTCTATACATGAAAATGAACAACAAAAATGTATATATGTCTAATTTACCCAGAAATAATGACCAAATGTAACAAATAAGCATCTTAAATCAATAACCAATAACTTAAATGCCTCAAACCAGTCAGAGACTTAGAGAAAGAAAAAAATGGGAAAAAGAAAGATTGAAAGCAATAAAAATGGAAAAATTTGCTTAAGTTGCCTCCCAAGAAATGCTTGTTTAAGGTCATAAGCTCGACCTCTATTTCAATCAACCTAGAGGTGCCATTATCAGTGGCCCGGTAACATAATGTTTCAATCTCTAGCTATTAACCTTGAAATTTTTGGTGCTCTCACTCTAAATTTCTACAGCTCCAAATGGATACACCTTTTTCACATGAAATGGCCCAGTCCACCTTATTTTGAGCTTTCCTAGAAAGAGCTTAAATCTAAAACTGAACAATAACACCAAGTCTCCTTCATGGAATTCCTTCCTGAGAATGCGCTTGCAATGCCAAATCTTTGTTCTTTCTTTGTACATCTTGGCATTGTCGTAAGCATCATTTCTTAATTCTTCAAGTTCAAGAAGTTGAAGCTTTTTTTTCTCCGTAACAGATTGCAAGTCAAAATTTAGCAACTTTATTGCCCAATATGCCTTATGTTCTATCTCTATCGGCAAATGATAATGCTTCCCCATAAACAAGCCTAAATGGTGCCATTCCAATGGGAGTCTTGAAGGCAGTCGTGTAAGCCCATAAGGTATCATCCAACTTGAGGGCCCAGTTTCTTCTTGATCTAGACACAGTCTTTTCTAGTATACTCTTGATTTCTCTATTTGAAAGCTCCACTTGCCCACTGGTTTGTGGGTGATATGGAGTAGAGATCTTATAGGTTACACTATATCCTTTCAAGAGGGATTGAAATTGATTGGCAATGAAGTGAGACCCTCCATCATTGATGACTGCTCTTGGTATCCCAAATCTAGGAAACAACACCTTCTTGAAGAATCTAACTACAACTTTTGCATCACATGTCCGAGTGGCAATTGCCTCCACCCATTTGGAGACATAATCTACCGCTACAAGTATGTATTTGTTACTGTAAGAAGGTGAGAATGGTCCTATAAAATCAATTCCCCAGACATTAAATATTTCCACTTCCAAAATGTTGTTCAAAGGCATCTCATGCCTTTTTGATATACTACTAACTCTTTAACACTGGTCACATGAAGTCACATACTTGAACATCCTTGAATAGAGTTAGCTAGTAGAAACCTGTCTGGGCAATCTTTGTAGCTGTCCTTGAGGTACCAAAGTGTCCTCCATAGGAGGAGGAGTGACAATGGAACAGAATACTAGCAATTTCTTCATGAAGCACACACTTTCTAAACAAGCCATCAGCACATCTTCTATGGAGAAGAGGTTCATCCCAAAAATAATGTTTTACCTCTGTTAAGAACTTCTTTTTCTGCTGATATCCTGCTTTTGGGGATAAAACTCCATTCATAATATAGTTAACATAGTCAGCAAACCATAGGATAGCTGAACAAGAGACAGTTAACAGATAATCATCTGGAAGAGAATCATTTATTGGCATCTCCTTGTCTACCTCATCCTCCAACTCTTGCTTCAACCTTGAAAGGTGATCAGCCACCACATTCTCTGTACCCTTTTTATCTCAAATTTCCAGATTAAATTCTTGTAACAAAAGAATCCTTCTGATTAGGCGAGGCTTGGCTTCTTTCTTGCTCAAAAGGTATCTAATTGCTGCATAATCTGTAAAGACCACCACCTTAGAATCCATCAAATAGGATCCAAACTTATCAATTGCATAAACTATTGCGAGTAGTTCCTTCTCAGTTGTAGCATAATTTAGCTAAGTCTCATCTAAGGTCTTGCTGGTGTAGTATATAGCATGAACCTTCCTATCATTCCTCTATCCGAGTACTGTGCCTACTGCGTAGTCGCAGTATCGCACATCACCTCAAATGGTAGACTCTAGTCCGGTGCTTGCATGATTAGGGCAGAAATCAAGGCCTCCTTTAACTTGTAAAATGCATCTAAACAATCTTGATTAAAATCAAAAGCAACATCTTTTGCAAGTAGTTAGTTAAAGGTTTGGCAATTTTAGAGAAATCCTTGATGAAGCGTCGGTAGAAATCGGCGTGTCCCAGAAAACTCCTCACTCCCTTTATAAAAGTTGAGGGAGGTAATTTCTCTATGATTTCCACCTTAGCCTTGTTTACCTCAATACCATGCTCTGATACTTGATGGCCAAGGACAATCCCTTATCTCACCATAAAATGGCATTTCTCCTAGTTGAGTACTAAATTTACCTCCTCATATCTCTGCAGCACTTGAGATAAATTAGTCAAACAGTTATTAAAGGAAGTACCATATACAGAAAAATCATCCATAAAGACTTCCATGATGTTTTCAATAAAATTAGAGAAAATAGCCATCATACAACGTTGAAATGCAGCAGAACCATTACACAAACCAAAGGGCATTCTCCTATATACAAAAGTGCCATAAGGACATGTGAATGTGGTCTTTTCTTGATCACTTGGATGTATAGGAATTTGGAAGAAACCAGAGTAACCATCCAAGTAACAAAAATGTAAATGCTTAGCTAACCTTTCCAAAGTTTGATCAATGAAGGGGAGAGGGAAATGGTCTTTTTAGGTTGCTTTATTCAATTTTCTATAGTCTATATACATCCTCTAACCTGTGACAGTTCTAATGGTAATTAGCTCATTATTATCATTTTTCACTACAGTTAATCCCCTTTCTTTGGGACAACATGTACTAGACTAACCCACTGGCTGTGTGAAATTAGGTAGATTACCCCAGCATCAAGCAACTTCACTATTTCTTTCTTTACAACTTCTTTCATGTTTGGATTTAGCCTTCTCTGATGTTCAATGGAGGGTTTATTATCTTCCTTCATCAATATCCTATGCATGGATATTGAAGGACTAATCCCTTTCAAATCAGAAATTGTGCACCTTAAAGCTTTTCTATGCAATCTAAGCTGCCTAAGCAATTTTTCTATTTCAAAGGCATTTAGATTTGCATTTACAATCACAAGATAAGTGGAGTGGGGTCCTAGAAATTCATACCTGAGGGTAGATGGGAGAGGTTTCAATTTTACCTTAGAAGGTGTCTCTTCCTCAGTGGAGAGATTCTTAGACTGTACTTCCAATGATTCAATTTCTTCAAGCAAGGAAAGTGGAGGGCTTGCCTCCAAAAATTCTGCATATGCAGCAATCTCCTCAGTTTCATTTTCAGCAACTTCATCCCTTACTAGACATGCTTTAAGTGGATCTTGAAGGCAACCTATGAGAAGGTTTTCTTTCACAACCTTGTCTAGCACGTCAATCCTGCATATTGAATCTTCATAAATAGGTAATTTAATTGATTGATTCAAATTAAACTTAACTTTTTCATCTCCCACAGATAATGAAAGCTTTCCATTTTTAATATCAATTAAAGCACCCGTAGTGGCCAAAAAAGGTCTACCCAAAATGATAGGGATTTTTGTATCCTCTTCTATTTCAAGTACAACAAAATCAACAGGAATGAAAAACTTACCAACCTTGATAGGTACATCCTCAAGTATACCTACTAGGTATTTCATAGAGCGATCTGCTAACTGAAGTGAAACTATGGTGGGCTTCATTTCTTCTATGTTCAGTCTCTTTGCAATTGATAGTGGCATGAGGCTCACACTTGCTCCTAAATCACACAATGCTTGATCAATAAGGACATTTCCAATCACAAAAGGAATGGAGAAGCAGCCTGGGTCTTTAAGTTTAGAAGGTAGTTTATTTTGGATAATGGCACTACACTCCTCTGTTAGTGCTATAGTCTCATGCTCCTCTATCTTTCTTTTATTTGAGAGGATGTCCTTCAAGAACTTTGCATATGACAACATTTGTGAAAAGGCATCAGTGAAGGGGATATTAATGTACAATTTCTTCAACACTTCCAAGAACTTCTTAAACTGCTTGTCAAGCTTAGCCTTTGCTAATCCTTAAGGATAAGGGACAGACGGTTTATATGGTTCTGGAGGGACATACTTTGGCTTTTCAAGTAATTCCCCTTCTCTCACTTCAAAATTGTTAGGATTTAGAGCTTTTTTTATCTTCTTTCTACACTTCTCCCTCAACTATCTCTTCTTCACCTTCTTGACTGGTATTTGGAACCCTCAATTGCCTTCCACTCCTAAGAGTGATTGCCTTACAATGCTCCTTAGGATTTGATTTTAGTTGAGCAGGGAGTTGACTAAAAGCTCTAGAGGAAGAAGCAGAAGCTTGTTGAGCTATTTGGGTCTCCAACATTTTTTCATGAATGGCCAATGAGTTAACTTTGGAGGACAATTGTCTAATGGAGTCCTCCATAGCTCTACCATGCTGCCTAAACTCTTCATTAGTTTTCTCTTGGGAAATGAAGAATTTCTCTAAGAGGCTTTCTAATTTAGAAGTAGAAGAGGGTTGAGTTAGTGGGTTGTAAGGTCTTTGGTTTTGAAAACCAGGTGGTGGTGGTTTATTGTGAGCGTTTTGAGTGTTGTATGGCTAGTTAAGCTTGTAGGATAGATTGAAGTGGTTCCTCCATGATGGGTTGTAGGTGTTTCCAAAGGGTTCATTCGAATTCCTCTATCCATACCCACTATTGTGCACATAATTCATTTGCTTAGTGAAATCCTGCCCCAATTGATACTTAGTTGCCATGTGACCTGTTATACCACAAATCTCACAAGAAATGTCAGTAGCACCTATAATATTTACGCTATTAACTTGAAATTTATCAAATTTAGCCATAAGTGCATCTACTTTGCTACCTAGATTTCCTAGTGCATCTACCTTAGCTGATAAATGATTAAAAGCATCCAATTCATACTTACCTAGATTTTTCCTTGAAGATCCTTTCTTATTTGACCATTAGTAGTGGTTTAAGGCCATGTCCTCAATCAATTCATATGCTTCATCTAACCTTTTATTCATCAAAGCACCTCCAGCAGTAGCATCTACAGTAAGCTTGGTATTATAGCTCAAACCATTGTAGAAAGTGTGAAGAACTAGCCATTTCTCTAGCCCATGATGTGGCACAACCTCAAAAGTTCTTTATATCTATCCCAAGCGTCAAATAGATATTCACTTTCTCTTTGAGAGAATATGGTGATTTCATTCCTCAATTGAGTAGTCTTGCTTGGAGGGAAATATCGTGACAAAAAAGCTCTCAATAGCTCTTCCCATGTGGTAATAGATCTTGGTGGCAAGGCATGTAACCAAGCCCTTGCTCTGTCCCTTAAGGAGAATGGGAAGAGTCTAAGTTTGATGGCACCCGTTGCCACACCATTTATCTTGACTGTGTCATAATATTCTAAGAAAATCTGAATGTAGAGGTTGGGATCCTCCATTGGTCCTCCATCAAACTGGTTTTGCTGCACCATAAATAAAAGAGCCAGCTTTAATTCGAAGTTATTAGCCTCAACAGTAGGCCTCCTTATGCTATATTGAAGCCCAGTTGCGTCAGGTGCTGCAAATTCTCTAAGTGACATGTTATCCATATCTTCAGTCACTGTTTCAATGCTGATTGGCTCTTGGATATGTACTGGTTATTGCTCTCTCCTTCTCCTATGCAGAGTTCTTTCAATCTCCGAATTTAAGTCAAGAATACCTTCAAGACTTCTCCTTCGCATATACAAAATTTTTTGCAAAAGAGTAAGTAATACTGGTATAGAACAAAATAAAAAAGATATTCTATAAAAATAAGAAAATCAAAATAAGATGAATTAAGAATTAAAAAAATAAAATAAAATGAACCGCCTAGTTTATTTCACTTAAAAGTGTCTGTTAATATCAACTATTTTTCAAAATCCCTGGCAATGGCGCTAAAAACTTAACGTGATCTCGCAAGTGCACGGGTTTTGGTCGAGTTATAGTATAAAAGATATCGTCTCCACAGGGATTAAGTGTTGATTACTAACTGAATTTCTAGATAAATTATCTAGGTGTACTGTTGTAATTGTGAATTAAGAGTAAAATATGAAATAAAATTTAGTTATTAAAAAAAAGCAAATGAAACTAGAATGAGTTAAGTAAAGATCTAATTCAAACGAGATGAAAATGTACTCAGCTTTGGGATTTCCATGTTTAATTTATTATGGAATGAAGATAACTTTCTGGCCCGGTTTACTATTAATTTAGATTGCTGGATTACCGAAAGTAAGCTATACCTCATTGCAAGGCTACTAGCTACTAACCAATAGATAAAGTGCCTAGAATTTTTATAGTAATCACTCACCTTGTTGCATTAACAGTGCTTTGAGAATCCAACTTTAGACATTTCATCTTGTGCAAAAGAATCCAATTAGCTTAATTCCTAAGTCTAATAGAGATTCCCAATGATTATGCAAGGTCTGATTAATTAATTAGTCATTCTAACCTAGAACCAACTAATCCTTTACACAAATACAATATTTCAAAAGTATTGGGTTGTTTAATTACAAAACAGCATAATCAAATCGTAAATTAACAATAAATCAAGTTACATTATATTAAAATTAAATCCATAAATCCATGAACAAGTCTACCCCAGCTGAGCGCTGAGGTTTAGTGTGAGTTCATTACAAAGCCAGCAGAAAACCAGAAAATAGAGAGGGGAGTCAAACTAGTTATGAAGTTCTACAAATTCCTTACTTAAATCTTCAATCCTTTGCTTAAATCTAATCCTCCAAGGCTAGCAATCACCCTCTGTGTCTCTAGGTCTCCCAAAGGTTTTTACAGACAGCTCTCTTTCTAATTTTCGGCTCTCTATCTCCCTGTGCAAATTCTCCTCATAAAACTGATATTAGCAAAGTACATGGGGTTTGACACGGCCTGTGTCATACCCCGTGTTCTTTTATGAAAGGCTTAAAAACTGCTCAGCAAGGCTTCAAAACACACAGAAAGGTACACGACCCTTCACACGGGGTTCCCATATCCCGTGTTCTTTGCCAAATGAGCGTATTTGCTTCGATTCTCCACAATTTGCATAGTTTTAGTTCCGGATTCTTTTCTAATACTTTAATGAGTCACTTTGAAACCTAAAAATGAAATATCAAGCATCTAAGTACCTTTTTCCAATGAATTTGCACAAAATACTCAATAAATAAACAATGAAGCACATAAAATATAAGTGCAAATATGCATTTATCAAGCCTTTCCACAATGTCATCATGGAAGAGTCAAGAGTGCAATTCATATAGATGTGTAGGATGTATATCTGATAAAATTGACATATAATTTTCTAATTATTGTAGAAATGCAATAAGACAACAAGTGTCACCCTTACCCATTGTATTACATGTGAAAAATTACAATCATCTTAAAAGTAAACCAACCATTCTAGACAATCATTTTTTTTTTTTTTGCATATAACTCAATACTAAACTTTTAATCATTCACAATATCATCAATAACTCCTAACTCCAAAAACCATACAAAATAATGAGGAACTAACCTTTTTGTGCAATAGTTACTTCTATTTCCTCCCTGTCACCTCCTTTTCTATTTCCCTTTCCCTCAATTAACAAGCAAACTATAAAATTAAATCATAAGTAAAACTCAAAACAAAAAAATGCACAGAATAATAAACATAATAAATTACCCTCCTCATTGAAGAGGAAAATTTTCAAAAGTATATAAAAACATTATATGTCAGCATAATACCTCCTACACAAAGTAAGCAAATTAATAGCAAACTGCATTTGACCCATTCACCTTATTTCTTTTGTGTAATTAGTTCATTTATAATAGGATTATTAGAATTGTTCCCATTCGAAAAAAAATATATTATTAGAATTGTTCCCATTCGAAAAAAAAATTCCTTGGAAAATGTAGATTTATGCTAATGCTAAAAAAGAAACATGTAAAAAGATTTTTTTAGGAAGGGGGAACAAAGCAAGAAAGTTGATATTTGTTTCCTTGTTTGCCTAATTATTTTGAATCTCACCATTACCTAACCCACAAATAAAGGGTGATGAGGAGAAAGGAAGATGGAAGAATAAATAAAATTAAACCTAAAATTGAGAAGCTCCAAGCATAATTACAACATAAACGAGGAACTTATCGGAGTAGAGTTCATTCATCAGTAAAGGTGGCTTTGTTAAATTTTCATATATCCAATGGTTTCATACTAATGTAGCACAATTATACCGAGGTTAGGGTTTGATTCAATGGGGATAGATACAAGATCACTTAGGCAAGACTAGAAGGTTTCAAATATGATAAGCCCTCAGGCCAAAAAAGGAAAAAAACTAATAAGTCCAAAAATAAATTAAAGAGCCAAAGATTTTATAAAATTATATTTTTAGCATTTTTTCTTTTATTGCAGAATTATTCTGATTATTGTTGTATAACCATGGGAAATTTTGCAACCATGACATATTTTTGTTGCGAAAAATAGTATATTTGGCATAAAAAAATATATTGTAGCTAATAATATAGAATTTGCAACAAACTTAAATTATTGATGCAAACTCTTGTTGCAGTAGCCCTATTTCTTGTAGGTAAATGGAATTTGAAATGATTTATTTTGATCTCTTTAAATATTAAATTGGTATTCTTTTGTTCTGTTTGTATAATTTTTTTCAATTTTTTAATTTCACATAACCATTTTCACTTAATGCTTCTTTTGTATTAATTTGAAATAATTTCTATATAAGTATGGAAAGGAATTTTTATTTAAATTTTAAAAATTTTGGAAAATATTAATGTATTATATATAAAAATTTAAATTATTTTAAGAATTATTTATTTATAAAAAATTAGAAAAAAGGTGAGTTGTATGAAAAATACTAAAGTGAATGCTTAGAAACTAAGTAGGAGCCGGTAAGAGTTCATATAAATCGATGAAAATCAACTAGAAGATGAAAATTGTGGCAATTTAATATTTAAAAAATTAAAATATATTATTTTAAATTAAATGAATTAGAATTATATAATTTACTTTTTAAAAGAATTAAAATTATATTTAAATTTATTTTTTAATATTTTAAAAATATATTTTTTATAATAATAAAAATAATAATTTATTTAATATATATAAATAAAATATTAAATTAAAACTTCAAATATAATAAGGAATGAAATTTTTAAAAATATTTTACCATATTTAGATAGTTTATTAATGAGACGAAGGGATTGACCAAAAACATCATAGACTAATGTCATTGACCATTTCCCTGCAGCACACTCGTTAAACACAAAATAGGAAAATACTGGGAAACGTCATGAGGACCTAAACATGTCGAAATTCCAGCTTAGTCCCGCGTCATATTCTCCCTTTTTTGTATTTTTATTTTATTCAACAACCCACCTTCCGTTTTGAACATTCCCTCCTCCCCACGGTTTCCAGAAGGACTTCGCTCACAAGAAAGTCCCTCCGTCCTTCGGTGGGATCTCGTCCTTTTTCTTTCAATATTTTATTTCAATCAATCAATCTTTCGGATTTTTTTTTTAATGTTCCTAAAAAATAATTAATTTCTTAAAAAATAATATTCTGTTAAATCAAATTATTGAATTAAAAAATATAATTGATAATATTTATATAGAAATAATATTGGATTTCCAATATTGATATAACAGTAAAAATAGTTTCCACTATATTTGCAGTTGATTGAAGAGAATTATTTTTGTTGTTTCATAACTAATTTAGTATAAAAATTTTATATTAATTTAATTATTTTTTATTAAACCAGTCAATAAGTATATGTCTCCGATTTCATAACTAGTTTTATTTTATGTTTTGAAAAATTTTTCCCAGTGTATTTAAACCTGATTGAAGACAATTATTTTTGTTGATTTCATAACTATTTTACTATAAAATTTTATATGTATTTAACTATTTTTTATTAAATCATTCAAAAGTCAAAATTTATAAATAATGAATTTATTTTACGTTTTGAAAAATAAACATAGGTCTCTGATTTTTAATGTGTTCTATTTTATTAAAAAAGTCATATTAATTTAAATAAGATATGATTAAGATATTAAAAATAAAATAAAATAAAATAATTCAGATTTTTGTTAAACATCCAGAAAATTGAGGAAGATTTAACAAATTTTTAAACATAAGTTTTTATAAAATTATTTTCTTAAATTCAATAACAAGATGCGAAATTTTGAGCAACTTCTCACGGGATCTTTGGATAGTTATACAGCTCTCCTTTTTTTATAGACTCCATCCGTGAACACGTCCATTAAAACAAGACTTTTTACACCTAAAAGTATAGTCATTTAATATAAATATAAAATCTTAATAAAATTATGATTAAAAGGAAAGATATACAAAGATATATTTTACATAATTTTAATAATAATTTTTTTCACACTAAAAGTTATTGAATGACTCACGCATTTCTTTTTAAAGAAAACTAAAATAACAACAACAAATTAAGAATTTTGACTCTTACCTTTTTTTTAATTAAAAGCTAATCTTAGTTTATATAAAAGTTTTACATCAAATAAAATGTGACGATAGGCAAAGGGATTGTGACTATATTAATTTTCTAACTTTAGTAAAACAAAAATTAGTTTCTTACAAGTTATAATCTATCCTTCCACTAATTGATATCGGAATATTTTATACATTAGTTATAAAATTTTCATTTAATGGACTATATTACCTATACCAGACTTTTTAAGTTCATCATATAAAGAATATTAAAAATCATAAATCGCTATGATCATTTTTAATTAAATAAGATGAAGAATTAAGAATATAGTTGAATGAAACAAATGCAAAAAAAAAAAAACATTCGTCCGCGTCTCTTCAGGGCCACGTCGCCAGTTCAGCACATTTTGCAAAGTACAACAAAATTCCCGTGAATGCTTGCTTCTCCAGCGACAATGGAAATCTCTCCTATAAAACCTCTCCGACACCAATCCACGGCTTAAGTTGCTCCCCCCCACTAAACCGGCTGCTCTACCGGTATTTAACAATAGCCGTCATCAACACCGCCATGACTGACGGCGAAGACAACCACTGCCCCCGCCACCACCGTGAGCCAGCCTTTCCGAAGTTAGATTTTCAGAGCCTCAAAGTCATATCCGCCGTGGGTCGCGGAGCTAAAGGCGTCGTGTTTCTCTGCAAAAATGAAGCGTCTAATGAGTACCTGGCTCTCAAGGTGGTTTCTAAAGCTTTAATTTACAAGACAGGGAAAGAGTTTAATATTGATGGAAGCGACCGGAAGAGGATCACGTTCGAACAGAAAGTGCTACGCGGTTTCGATCATCCCTTGCTGCCTAGATTACGAGGGGTTTTGGAAACCCGAAGACTTGTCGGATATGCCATCAATTATTGCCCTGGTGGAAATCTTCATTCTCTCAGGAAAAAACAAACAGAGAAGATGTTTTCTGATGATATCATAAGGTATCCTAGTTCTGTAATTTGCTTTTCTTTTCTCCATTCTTTGTTTGGATGAAAAGAAAGTTTTGAATAATAATAATAATAATAATAATAATAAATACAGATTTCTGTGGAATTGATTATCTAAAATTTAGGATTCACTGTCAATTGCTTTTGTTCCTATTATTTGACATTAATTATTAGAGCAAAACTGATTGAATGCAAGTGAATTGGAGCAACAGCAGATATTCATTATTATTTTTTGTTTTAATGTTTTTAGTTTTGGAAGCGAAGAAAGAAAATCCAAATTTTACCTCTTGGTTTTTTTCCCCGTTAATTGTGTTATGAAATCAGTCCCAGTTACATACAAACCCAAGGAAAAAAATAGAGACTGATTTGCCTCGTCCTTTCTCAGAGGCCAACCAAACAGATTCCGATTTTAGTTTGAATTCTCTTTTGCAGATTTTATGCTGTTGAATTGGTGCTGGCATTGGAGTATTTGCACAGTTTAGGTATAGTATACAGAGATTTGAAGCCGGAAAACATAGTGATTCAAGAGTGCGGACACATAATGCTCATCGATTTTGATCTCTCTACCAAACTCAACCCAATCGCGCTACCGTCACCGACTGGCAGCAACGCACCATCACTGCGTCGGAACGCACCTTCACTGCATCGCAACGCATCACCGATTTCTCCGTCACCCCAATCTGATAAAGTCCGAAACCGAAGGGTTTCTCGTTTGCAAAGGTGGAGTTGGTGTAATTCAGATTTCGAGTCCCGATCGCCATATGTTTCTCACAGTAACACGGTGACGACGTCGACTCGGTCAAGCTCGGTCGAGAAGTCGAACTCGTTCGTCGGAACGGAGGACTACGTGTCGCCCGAGGTTATTTCCGGGAAAGGCCACGATTTCGGCGTAGATTGGTGGTCATTGGGGATTGTTTTGTACGAGATGCTGTATGGAACGACGCCGTTCAAAGGGGCGAACAGGAACGAAACTTTTTATGGAATTTTAAAGAAGGATCCTCCTTTGACCGGGGAGAAAACGCCGTTGCGGGATTTAATTGGAAAATTACTTGAAAAGGACCCCAGGAAGAGGATCCAGGTGGAAGAAATCAAGGGTCATGATTTCTTTAGAGGTGTTCGGTGGGACACAGTTTTGGAGATCCAACGGCCACCTTTTATACCTGAGAGTGCAATTGAGGACGAAACAAAGGGGTACAGTGAAAAAGAAGTGGAATTATTTGTTCATGGCATATTTTTTGGAAGGAGTAGTGAGGAAGAGAAGAATAAAGGAGAGAGAAAAAAGAACGGTGAAGAGAACGTTGAGAGTAATAAGAAGCAGTGGGTCGAGGGATTGAATCAGAATAACCCCACAGATGAAAATTTTTTGGTTTTTTGAAATTATTTTTTTTCTACCAACCAT
Organism: Sindora glabra; assembly: GCA_020226215.1. Taxonomy (NCBI): domain Eukaryota; kingdom Viridiplantae; phylum Streptophyta; class Magnoliopsida; order Fabales; family Fabaceae; genus Sindora; species Sindora glabra. The sequence goes on along the minus strand of CM035226.1, from coordinate 73,124,531 downwards.
CTATTTTGGTTCATGGATTTTTTATGTATAGATGAATTTTTTCTCCAATTTTATATGAAATTTAGGTCGAGACTGCCATGCGTGAAAACTTTGAGGTATGGATGTCTTATGTTGCCAAATTTTCAAATTTGCCCCATTATTTATGATTTATTATATTGTTTCCTACTTTGCCTCAGTGTTGGTTTCCCAGTGGTTTTGTCAAGGTACAGAAATTGACAACAAGGTTAAATAGTTTTAAGATATAATATTTAAGTACGCTAGAAAAATATGCATTCCATCCGTTGGCAAGCACGTATATCACGAGCGGAGCGGTGTGGATAGTTTTCTTTTTACCCTTTTTAACGAGGGTTTATACGAGTAAAAAACTTGTGCGAATTAGGCTTATATAAGTCTGCCCTATTAGTTTTACATGCTTAAGAGATTTCAATGTAATTTTGTTTGTTTTTTTCGGTTATACCTTCTCCACTTTCAAAATAAAATAAAATAAATGTAATGTTAATGTGTATAAGAAGAAATGTTAATATATATTTTTTTTAAAAAAAATTAAATATAATTAGATTAAATTTTAAGGACCGTAATTTGTTCAAAATTTTCAAGCCATGATTAAGAGTCTTGTGACTTTTGTACCATCAGAATCTTTCTTTCAATATTTTGTCAGAGAACAATATTTATATTTTTTTAATGTTATTTTAAATTTTCTGTTTATTTATCCAATTGTACAAAGGAAAAAGGAAAAAAAATTAGCCTAATGATGCGTGTGAACAGTGAGATTGGAGTCCAGAAGTTTTGGACCCTACATGCAATATCAAGTTCTTTAAATGGTGGTTGCTACGGTGCTCATTTATGATAATCTCATTTTAGGAGGCATCATATTACGCCAAATTTGAAACCCCGGACACCGTAAAATTCTCCTCTTTAAAAATGTAACGGAGAAGTCGACAAATTAGGAATAACAATAGTCAAGTACGTTGTTCACATGTCCTGCTTGCATTTGTTAGTTGATATGGTATCACACTTTGACTTTTTATAAAAAAAGTCAAAAATATTAATAATTTCGCCATCCAACTTGCCGTTCGCCACCGGCTGCAACAAGTCGCGATGCATTGGGTATATATTATTTTCATTCTTAATATAAAAATAATATCTGTATTAAAAGAAAATTATTACAAAAGTATTGTAATTTAATTTGCTATATTTATTTTTTAGTCATATAATAAATTTATACATATAAAAATTTCAACGGTTCATATATTCTGTATGAGCCATAAAGCTTTAACATCTCAAATAATGTATATTTAATTTAAGATATAACATTAAAAAATTAATATTAAGAAAATAATGATAAATTATAAATAATAATTTTATTTTAATTTTTTAAATATTTTCATTAAAAATTAAAATATGTAATTACTTTATTTAATTAATATTTTTACAATATTAATATCTAAAAATAATAAGAATGAATATAAAAAAATAATGGAGTACTTAAAAAAAGATATGATACCTTAATTGTAAATTAATATAAAATTTTAAAAAATTAATTTTTTTTAAAAATAAGTACATGAGAAAAAAATTAAAAGTGGATATTGAGGGAGAAAATGAAGAAGGAACAGTCACATATGAAAGGGAAAAATGTACATTAGTAGATGAAACAATAGATTTTTATCTAGAAAATATTGAACAAAGTTGAATAAGTTACATATATAAATTTAATTTTTAAATATTTTTATTAAAAATAGAATAAAATATGTAATTAACTCAAAGTTCAATAACAATAGAACCAGAAAAAAAATATAATAAAATAGATAAATTCACAACTGAAAATTTAAAATGATGATGCCTCCAAGAAAACACAGGACATAAATTTATGAATGACAGAATATTTTTTAGGATGACTAAAATTGGAGATTTTTTAAAATTCATGCAAAAAGGATCTTGAAATGGGGTTAAGTTCATACCAATTTATGAAACTATCTTTAATTCACCCGATTTTTAATCAAATTTTAAATTTAATACCCAACAAATACAATTTGTATGCAATTACACATTCTGCTAAGCTTCACTGCAGTTATTGCATAATTTGCAAGGGAGATGCAAAAAATATTGTGTAGAACAGAGTACTCCTATTTTCAAGAGACCGCAACGGCATTCCTTATTTAACTTTGTTTTCTGGTTTACTTTCCTTCCTACAGAGGTCAATCAGTTCTCCCACTGTCGAAGCTATATTTATTTGTCATTTTTAAAAGCGAATTTCCATTTTTATATTTTTAAAAAATAAAAGTTCTTTTTTGAATAATTATTTTTATAATATATTTTTAAAATTTATAACTCTAAGTATGTAATTTAAAAATAAAAATATAAATAACTTAAAAATATTTTTTGACTTATTTTTTATTTTCGATGGCAGTTTTATAACAATATGAACTTTTTTCTATTTGTTTCACTAAACACCCTCTATTCATTATTTTTCTTGCATCGAGAATAGTTTTTAAAAATAAAAAATAATTTGTAAGAATAATTTTTTAAAAATAATAAAATAAAAGTATATCCAAACATACTCTAAGATTCCAATCCTAAATTTAAAGGCAAACTTAACACCTACTCTCTCACTTGTATTTCCTTCACTTTGTTACTATTTTCCTTTCTGAGAGGATTGCGCATTTCTATAGATTTTCAACTAATAATGTATTCAACTAAAAGCATTCTAGCTTCCTCAACCATGTACGAGTGGCAATGAGGACTAAGAGGTCAAAGACTTATAAAAAGGTCTCAACCTTTGCTTGAAAGTGAAATTTTTAGTGATAGTTAGAATTGCATTATCCATTCGATGCCATGAAGGAAGTGGTGCACAATTTTCAAGGGAAGTTGGGATTATAGTTGTTCAAGATGGTTATTAGCATGTGCTTATAAGGGTATACTACTCCCCATGCACCAAAAATGTGCTAGCCAGATAAGGCATAGGTAATTGTTCTTTATGACTGTAATAAGCAACTTCTAGTATCACACTTATAAATACCCTCAGCCCAACATGCTAGAGGTTTCTTTTTTTTCCTAGTCTTGCTACTTAAGCACATATTATGCACTTTGCATCTCTTACACTTTACTAGCACATTTACACAATAATCCATTGTTCTTTACTATATCTTTTTTTTAATTTATTGTAACTCAAACACTACTTTAATTGTAAGAGAGGGCTCTAAGTTTCCAAATCCCTCCATTCTACATCCTTGGATGTACTATAAAGCATGATTTTTGCAATTACAATAAAAGATTGCATTGAATTGCTTGTTTGTGTACTTTTATGCATTTATACTTGCATTTCTATATGATCTTATCCACTACTTCTGTTTAATTACTTAGATTGTGCTAAAGGTTTTGGAACATCATTAATAAACTGTTCAGGACCCACATCTTTGAAAAAATAGTCAAATCAATGTTGCAATTTTCAACCATTAAGCAAATTGGCATCTTTAATGGGATATGATTACATACCAGGTTTTGACCTTTACTATTTATGCAATTAGAAGTGGTATTATTTTACTATCATTTATGAATACAAATATGACTTCTACTTCTGGCACTGTTCATGATAACCTAATATTTGAAAAAAGGCTTAATAAAAACTTGGAGCCCAGTGACCAAGAATTGTAATGGAAAATGCAAAAAGTGTTGATTTAGCTTAAAACTAGAATAATTAAAATATTGGGCAAAATGCTTGGTAGAATCAATAAAATCATAATCAAAATAAAAGAAACGGTTGTTAAAATAACAAAAAAGTTACATTGAATAATCATAACAATAACATTATGTCTTTTCCTTAAGGCATATGATTGACATAGAAAGTTACTACTTGCAACCATTTACTATCCTTTCCTAAAAGCATCTAATCCCTTGTATTCACAAGTAACCATGCTTTTCATGAAAAAAGTATGTAGTTTTCAATAAAAATTCATTTTTGGAATGTGTAAATAACTTACCATGCATGATTGACGTGATTGTCCTAAGTCTTACCATAACACCAAAGTCTTGGGTGGGCTTATTTTTAATCCATTTGACAATAATTGAGCACCTAAGGGAAAAGATCCATAAAAGAAAAGAAAATAAAAAAGAATGAGTTTCTAAGAAACTCAATGAGTAGGCAAAAAAAATTAGTAAAGAATTAATAAAATATATAACTACATTATGATATAAAGGTTACAACTATCTACTAGCCTTTCCTGAATGCATCTAATCCCTTATTTCACAAGTAACCATGCTTTTCATGAAAAGAGTATGTAGTTTTCAATAAAAATCCATTTTTGGAATGTGTAAGTAACTTACCATGCACAATTGACATGACTGTCCTAAGTCTTACCAAAACACTAGAGTCTCAAGTGGGCCTATTTTCAATCTATTTGATAACAACTAAGCACTAAGAGGAAAGATCTCTAAAAGAAAAGAAAAGAAAAAGGAAAGAAAAGAAAAAGAATAAGTTTCTAAGAAACTCGATGAGTAGATAAAAGAAATCAATAAAGAATTAATAAAATATATAACTACATTACGATATAAAGCTTACAACTAAATTTTTAAAGGAAATCCTTAAATTGTTACCTAAGGAAAATAACTTCACACTCATATTTTCACTTCAAATAAGGAAGAGTTTCAAAGTGTAAATTTGGCTTATCAAGGTAAAGCTATAGATATGTGCAATGTTAAGTTTCAAACAAGATTTTATCACATATTTCTACATTTACATAGTTAAAGGGGAAAAACAACACTTCCATTTAATATCATCCAAAGGAAATAAAAAAAAGGCAAACAATCAAAAGATTGAATTGAACCTGAAGAATAAAAGTTAGCTAATAATAAAAAAAAGGCTTTAAAAAAGGTCAATGAGCTTGAAAAAGAAAAATTTATGTGCAATGGTCTAGGATATAACTAGCTTATGGGAGAAACTAAAATCCAAATTAGCATAAAAAAGATGAAAGGTGACCTTCTTGAAGGGCATGGATCAAGAATGAGCCAAATCCTAATAAAAGGAAAAGATTATAGAGGCTTAGGTTCCCTGAGGGCAAAAACAAATAGTTTAATCCATATTATGATAGATCTCCATTGATAAAAAAACATAAAAAAGATTAATGCAAAGGAAGATCGCCTATAGGAGGAAAAAAAAGGAAGGTTACCATTCTAGGGTGTTATTTAGCTTGATAGAGTTTAGCGGTACCAAAAAAGAAAGAGAAGAAAGAAAACATATTTCATTAGTTTAAAATCCAGGCTCAAAAAGTGGATCTTGACACTAATATGTTGACCATCCTACCTCTCTCATTTGTGGATGCTAAGAAAGATAGCACTGAGGAAGATTTTAATAATAACTTACTAACTATGATAGTTGAATTAAATGAAAAGGTAGCTGGTGATTTTAAAAGAGTGACTAAGCAGATGAAAAGCCATTAAAGGTCGTTGCATATTAAGGCCTATATGATTGGTTAGCCCTTGAATAAAGTAGTAGTTGATGGAAAGGCTGCCATTAACTTGAGGTCTAGGTTAACCTTTGTATGACTTATCAAATAATTGAAGGATTTATTGTCATCTAACATCACCATGACAAACTTCAATGGCAAAATGTCAACATTTGATGGAATAAGGTTAGTCAACTTGAAGGTTAGCTCGATAACAAGGCCTATGTATTTGTAATGGCGGCCTTAAAGGTTAACTACAACTTGTTATTAGTTTAAGATTGGATACAAGCTGTTAGTGTAATGTCTTTCACTTTCCACTAGAAAATGGTTATATGGAAAAAGGATGGTATGATTGAATGTGTGAAGGCTAATGATAGCCGTTATTACATGCAACAATGTAACATCAAGGTTAAGCTTTACATTCCTAATGTCCAACCTTTGCATATTGAGGATCACATTAACCTTATATCCATCAAGATATACATCCTTAACACTTCTAGTTTCAAAATATTCCTTAAGGCTAAAATAATGAGATTAACCTATGATCCCAGTAAATGAGTATAAAAAATAACTTGCTTGATTGTTAGCTTATGTTGTTAAGCAAGCTTAATTGAAAATTTTTAATTACATAAATGATGACAATCCTTTTAGTTTTCATGAGTCACCAATTGGAAAGGACATAAAGAAAATGGAACTCCAAGATCCCTTACAAGAAGTAAATTAAGGATTGAAAATGATAAAAGGCTAACTTGTATTAGTGTAATATTACTAGAAGACATAAAAGGTAAATTATTGACATACTCAAGGAATATAAGGATTATTTTGCATGGAGTAATGATAAGATGTCAATTTTAAGCATAGATTTAGTAGAACACAAGTTACCTATCAAAGTAGGATTTTGGCTACACAAATAATCACCCTAATAATTTGTACTAGATTTCATGCTAAAGATTAAGGAAGATATAGAAAGGCTATTAATGCCCAAGTCTATTAGGACTACAAGGTACACCAAATGGGTTTCAAATGTGGTCCTATTTATGAAAAATAATGGCAAGTTATAGGTGTACATTGACTTTAGATACTTAAATAATGCAACTACCAAAAATGAATACCAAATGCTAGTATTAGACATGTTAATTGATTTGACTTTAGGCTATAGTATGGTATGCCTAATAGATGAAAATATAAGTTACAATAAGGTGTATATATCCAAAAAAAGATATGTAAAAAATAGTTATTTGATGTCTTAAAGTGATCGACACCTTCAAATGGGTAGTTATACTCTTTGACCTGAAAAAAGTCGAAGTCATATATCAGTAAGCCATGAATGCAATCTTCCATGACATAATTGGAAGGTTTATGGAGTTATATATCAATGATATGGTATTAAAGGCCAATTCACAAGAAAAACACATGGAAAACTCAAGACAAGCTTTTGACTAAATACTTAAGGATAATTTAAAATGAATCCTTTGAAATGTGCATTTTGTATTTTGATAGGTAACTTTGTGGGGCTCCTAGTACACCAAAAAGGGATTGAGGTTGACATAAATAAAACCAAGGCTATAATGGAGGCTTTAGTACTAGCTAACAAAAATGAATTATAATGCTTTCTCGGTAAAGCTAACTTATTGAGGAAGTTCATTTCAAATCTCTCTACTAAACAACAGTGATCTTGTTATTATTAAAGTTAAAAGATAATGAATAGTTTATCTTATAGGATTAACACTAAGTAGCATTTGAAGACATAAAATGGTATTTGGCCAATTTGCTAATGGTGTCTTCCTTAATCTTAATCTTGGGTTAATCCTTAAAATTATATGGCTTAGTCTCTGATAATGTAATTAAATGTTTTTTGAGCCAAAAAAATGATAAAGGAAAAAAAGGTGATTTATTATCTATCCAAAATGTTAAATTTAATTAAGCAAAAATATTTAGTAATTGAAAATTAAGTCTTTCTTTATATCTACCTTTTATTAAGTTAAGATATTATTTGTTGTTAGTTACTATTTTAATTTTAGTAAAAATTGACATTTTAAAATATATAATATTGCAGCCATCAATACATGGTTGAGATAGGAAATAGTCTTTAGGTTTGACTGAATTTGCTTACATTATTACCTTTTAAATGTTATGAAGGCCCAAAGTACAATTGAATTTGTAGAGAAAAATCATGAATGGCCAATTAATTTTATCGATATAAAATATTAAAAGCTTTATTTTGATGGTTTATTGCAAAAAAATTAGTCCTAATGTTAAATTATTGCAAATTAGTAGAATTTTTATTCCCATTAAGCATTAAATGCTCAAATAATGAAGTTGAATATGTGATGTTAATTATTGGCTAAGAAATATTATTAGAACAAGAAGTGCATAATGTTGAGATTTATGAGAATTCATAATGTTGAGATTTATGAGAATTCATAGCTTGTTATTAAGAAAATTTCATAAAAATATAAATGCATGAACCCTAATATTTCAAGATACTTGGCCATTTAGGTAAAATGATTGTATAAGTTTGATGATGTGACAATTAAACATGTACCTTGAATTGAGAATAAAAAGGTTAACATGTTAGCTCAAATTGCTTTAGTGTATAAGATGCATAAGGAAAAGCCAAATGAATTGATAACAAAAAATGAGCTAACTAAATCATGAGAAATCATATGTATTAGCTCAAATGGTGCTTTGATTGATTAGAAGACACCCTTATTGGAATTCTTTAGTAGCTCATCTAGCAATGCGAGAAGAATAATTAGAGTAAAAGCTTTAAAGTCCATGCTTCTTGATAATGAATTATACAAAAATGGTTTTAAAGGGTAACTACTTATGCTTAGGTGAAACTGAAGCTACTATGGCCATGGTAGAAGTTTATGAGGGAGTATGGAGTTGTTATAACGTTAACGATTTAAAATTTTATTTATTCAATTTGATTTTTGAAAACATTTTTATTTTTTCTTCCCGTGAGACACTTGACATCATTCATATAAATAACTGACATCTAAAGTCATTAGAGTAGTAATATTTTTAAAAATATAAGCAAACTTTACATGTTACTTTTTTTTTAAAAAAAAATCATCTTCTTTTCTTCTCACAAAAATTTTGATATCTATTTTTAAAATAATTGATATCTAAAGTTGTTAGTGTAGTGATATTTTTAGACTATAAATAAAGCAAATTTTATTGGAAAAAAATCAGGTTGGTACCAGTTATTGCAATTTATTGTAATGAGGTATCCTAAGTGCACTTGCAAAGAGAAATTTACTAAAATGCCTATAAGTCCAAATAACACACTTGAAACGTTTATCAGGAAGAACAAAAGCAAAGAAACAGAAATCGATGAATTGCATTCCATCACCACACAGTCCTAGTTAAACAACTTAACAAATCAAATGAAGATACTGTAGAAATCATTGGGAAATTGAACTCATCCTACACCGTGCTATCAGAAGTCAACATCTCCAGCCTTTGGCAACTTTCAACTAGTTCAAAATAGTAATTTCCCATAAATTGACACATCAAAATGGGTTGTTAATTGGTAAACCCTAAATCCTATTAAATGTTTTGCATAATGGATTATCTTGGCATTAACTTGATGGAAAATGTTGCTATTTGCATGTGTGTGTCTATTTATATATATGTATCTATTTCGAAATGAAACCCCAAAAGTTAGAATGATGAACATGTATCTCACTATTTTATTGTATGTTACTATCACTAATCCTACATAATAACTGCTTGCATAACTAATCTAGACATTATTGTCGCTAATTTTCATGTCACTATTTGTTTAACAAATAGAAAAATGGAATCATAGATTTTTTTTATTTTTTTAAATCTTGTTCACATGGAAACAAACAGAAACATCTTATTATTTGTTATGAGACAGTAGCATGTTTTTTACTAGTTTATTCTTAGTTTTTTTTAATGTTACTATTTTCATATAAAACAGTAACATCTCATTTCATGTTACTATTTTGTGTGAAAAAAGTAATAAGTTTTTTTATCGAGAGTTTCATTGTTAATCATACTTCATTTTGTCTATTTAATGTGTTTTTTAGTTGGTGTTGCTAAAACATGTTTTTTTATTAGTTTTTATTGTTAATCATGCTTATTTCTATTTTTGATTTGATATTACTATTTCCATATAAAATAGTAATATCTCGTTTAATGTCACTATTTCTTGTAGGAAACAGTAACATATTATTTTGTCAAAGTTTTAGTGTCAATTATATTTTATTTTATCTATTTATGGTGTCTTATAGTTAGTATTGTTATTTCAGACTAAACAAAAATATGTCACTAGAAAAAAACAACATGTTATTGTTTATTATGAAAATAGTAACATATTTTTTTATCAATTTTTATTGTTAATCATGCTAGATTTGTCAGTATATTCCTAATTTTTGTTTGATGCTATTGTTCCCATATAAAATAGTAACATCTTGTTTGATGTTACTAATTCTTGTGGAAATAGTAACATATTATTTTGTTGAGAGTTCCATTATTAATTATAATTCATTTTATTTATTTATTGTATTTTTTAATTGGTGTTGCTATTTCATACTAAATAGAAACATATCACTGGAAGAAAATAACATATTACTATTTATTCTAAAAATAGTAGCATATTTTTTTATTAGTTTTTATTATTAATCACGCTTGATTTGTTAATTTATTTCAACAGAAAGACAGCAAAACATCCAAACAAATAAGAGAAGCAACTTCAAGATTCCAGCAATATAAGTCCAATCTACTAGCATGTATAAAATAAATTGATGACCTTCAATTCAATGAGATCCACAAAAGGGTGTTATAATAAAACTCTTTCTGGATTTTTATCAATGTAATAATGATAAAGGACCTTGATCACAATATGTGTTGGAAAAATGATAAAAAAATACAAGTAGTAATTACCACCTTCTTACCCAAGCACAAATAATTCTTAATTGGGGGCAAATATCTAAGTATCACACTTACATCAGTGAAGCTCATTTTTAGAATAAGAGATGAAAAAAACCTTATTCACATGGTAATTGGCAAGAGGCCACAATCAAATTTAGACACGAGACGATTCTATGGCCAAGGACGCCTTACAAAATTAATGATATTTAATATACTCTAAAGGGCAATGGGAGGAACATCAGAGACCAATATTTAGGATGTCTCATGTTTTATAATATTGATGTTGTTAATGACCCTATTTGTACCAAATAAGGCCCAAACATTGACCTAGTCGTAGCTTAAATACGTAAAGGAGATAGATGATATAGCAAAATATTGGTAGTTTAGACACATACACGAGCAACTAATGAGTTCCATTACAAAGGACAACCTACCAAATGTTATCGGTAATGTCATGCTATTACTGGTAAGTTATAATTGTCAAATTTATTTTTCTTCATGTCATTTTCTTCAATATTGTCTTCATTCATTTATATGCATTTAATTGAATGTTCTTGCCACTTTTCTTGCATTTTTTGGTAGTTTTAATTGATTTACTATTTGGAAATTAAACAAATAGTAACATATAATTGTTTGGTATGTAAAGAGTTACTTTATGTTTTTTGGTAGTTTAGTTGTTAGTGTGACTTCATTTGTCCATTTATTTTGAGTTTTTGATGCATGTTAGTATTTGGATACTAAACAATAACATGCTACTATTTATTTTTATAGACAGTAACATATTATTCTTTGACAGTTTTTTCTTAGTGACACTTGATTCTTCTATTTCATTTGAGTTTTTGTTGCATGTTACTATTTGGATAATTGATTCATTTATTTGCTTGGAGTTTTTGGCGCATGTTACTATCTGGACACCAAAAATTAACATGTTACTGTTTGTTTTACAGATAGTAACATATTCTTTTTTTAGCATCTTTTTTGTTAATAATATTAAAGGGGCCCTTTTATTACTCCATTTTGAAATGTAACTTCCATTGAAAATTGATATGACAATTTGTACAATGTATTATCACAGTATTGGCTGTGTAAGACAACAAATATACTTAATGGGTATCAAATTCAAAAAAGTACTAAGATACCTCAAATGGGACTTGAAGTTCCTTACACGCCAACTGAGGGATCAAGTGCTAGCCAACTTCAAATAACTTTTAAAAAAAGTCAATTTATTTTGAAAATAGAAACATGTTAGTAGAAGAAAACGTGGTATTATTTGTTTTGAAATTAGTAACATATTTTTTATTAATTTTTATTGTTAATCATGCTTGATTTATCAATTTATTCTAAGTTTTTGTTCAATATTATTGTTCCCACATAAAATAATAACATTTTATTTGATGTTAGTATTTCTTGTGGAAATAGTAATATATTGATAGTAATATGTTGTTTGGTTAAGAGTTTCATTGTTAATCATACTTTATTTTTTCTATTTATTGTGTTTTATGATTGATGTTGTTATTTCAAATTAAACAAAAACATGTCACTAGAAGAAAATAATATGTTACTATTTGTTCTGAAAATAGTAATATGTTATTTTTTTTATCAATTTTTGTTGTTAATCATATTTGATTTGTCAATTTATTCCTAATTTTTATTTGATAGTACTATTTTCATATAAAATAGTAACATCTCATTTGATGTTACTATTTCTGTAGAAACAGTAACACGTTATTTTGTTGAAATTTTTATATTAATCATACTTCATTTTGTCTATTTATTATATTTCATTATTAATTCTTTACCGATGTTACTGTTATGCTGCCATTTTATCTTTATCTTCATGTTACTATTTTTCACCAAAATAGAAACATGTCAATTAATTACACTAACGAGCAACCACTCTTATGTTTCAGGTTGTTAACAAAAAACTCTAACCAATAAGTGAAGAAATAAACCTTATTTACAACCCTGACACACAACTACAACTGTTTGAATATCATGAGCAAACAAAAACACAAATCACACCGTCCCATTCGGAGGAATCAAGAGGTGATGACGACATAGGAATGACTCAGTATATAATTTAACCGTAAATAACAAAATTAGACTAATTTGTAGATATTGTACTATCTCATAAAGAACACTAAGAATGAAACAAAACTGAAGTACAATAGCTGCGGGACCAGCTTCTTAGTACAAAAAGTAGGATAAATGAACTGACTGATGAATTGAAATCTTTAATAGAGAAACTTCACAAGTTAGAGTAATAATTACAATAAAACAAAGAAACAATCACAAATCTCATATACAAAAACACATAACTCCAAACGCAACTATCCAACACAACAAAGCATATAGAAAACCTTAAAATGGTCATTGACACATTGGAGAATGCAAATGCAAATGCAAATCTTGAAAATCAAAATAAACAGATGAATGCATAGCTCATAAAAATAACTATGTAGTGGTTGAATAGCAAAAGATAAAAACCATAGAAGCTGAAGAGTAAAATACGATTAAGTATATTCAAAGTTCGATGATCAGAAACATTAAATGAAAAATAAGAAAATTAAAACATGACATAAACTACACATACTCAAGCTGAAGAAGAAAACCTACAAAACAACAACAAATATGATAACAAAAAACACCTGTTGAGGAGGATACTGAGTAGAGTAAAAAGGCTCTTGTATTAATCTTGGAGGAAATAGTAGCAAAAATGGATAAAAAGAAATAGACCAAAAAGGAAACTAAAAGTACAAATTAGCCAACTACAAAATACCCCTCCCAAGATCTTAGGAACAAAATAGTCCAAATAAGAAAAATAAGAGACATAACGTAAGTCATGTCCTATTTTCTTATTGATTCCTTTGATTAACTTAACATTATTGCTTAGTGCCTTAACTCATTTGTACACCACATCACCATTTGTAGAATTATTGTATAGATATCTTCTCAGCATGACATGTTCATAATATTAGATGAGTTATTAGATGTGCTCACAGACAAGGTAATAACAAATAATGTATGTATGCTCCTTTAAAATTTTATAACATTACTATTTTGTCTTATTCCTTTTATAGTAATGTTATTGTTTCGAGTTGAAATAGAAACATAATAGCACCTAACATTTTCATGCTCAAAAACCCGATGTTACTTTTTAGAGTCTAAATAGTAACATGCAACTACTCATGTTGTTATTTATCATCATGTTACTAGTATTTTTTTGCTCTTCTTTTTCTTCTTCTTTTATTTATCATTATGCAACTACTTGTGCTGTTATTTACCTGATAAAAATTATTCCTTCAATTTTATATCATAGATAGTCATGCGTCCTTGCTCAACATGCTAGCACATCCAATAACAACAAGATATTTGCATTCGAGAACTTGTGTTGAGTAAAATCTTAAATCCATTCCTTAAATATGACATATAATAAATACTTTATACTAACATAAGTTCAAACTATATTAACAATCTTATATAGTTAGCCCGCTTAAACTATACTAGGAAGTGAGGAAGTACAAATTCGATCAAAAGGTAAAGGAAGCAATGATTGCAGATATTATTCTATTCCCAATAAACTCAATGGGCATTAATGATTGCACCAACCCCAATCATTAAACATTACTTGTACTCAACAATGCAAAGTACAAGTGGACTCATTATAACTCAATGAGACCCAAAAGAGAGGGGGTTACAAATTTATACTTTTGTGATACTAAGATGGTGGTGAATGATATTTATATTATAATCAAATACTAACTATTATTTTTAGTTAATGTTACTATTTTGTTTGGAAAATAGTAACGTGTTGTTTTCTTGTAATTACATAGTAACCATATTTAATTTGTCTATCTATCTTATTTTTTAATTGATGTTATTATTTTCAAACTAAACAGTAACATCTTAGAAAACATATTTTGGTCTGTAAGAAAACATATCAAGTGTGATGTTCCTGTATGATATGTTATTTTTACTTAATGTTGTTATTTCGTGTGAAAATAGTAACACGTTGTTTTGTCATAGTTTTATTGTTAATTATACTCCATTTGTTTACTTATTTTTATTTTTTATTTTAATATGTTACTATTTATTTTGAAAATAGTAACATATTTTTTGTTAATCTTGTTCTTAATAATGCTTAATTTTTGAATTTATTTTCAGTTTTTGTTTAATATTACTGTTTGTAGACCATACAGTAACATATTCTTTTTTTCACTTAATATCTTACATTACTTGTTTATTTAATAACAAATGGACTACTATGAACAAAAGAAGAATGAAATCCTTCACAAGAATGAGATAGACATAGGAGTAGAACTAGTTACTACAGAGCCACCTTTTGAGCTTATATCATATGAAAGGTTGCCACAATAGGAACCTACATTGTAAGTAACAACTTCTTTACTAATTAAAAAGTATCATAATTAAGAGGTACCAAACTAACTCATTCCACAAATTTATAATTTCAAGTAAGACTACGAAATTTTTATCTATAATAAATAGAGGATATATACAATAATAAAGAATTTAAAGAACAATTTCTATTTGAATCTATAAGGAAATACAAGGCAAAATTAGTGAATAAATTCCTCAAAGATTGCAATCTTTCCAGTTGAACATGATTTTTATGTATATATATATATAACATTTTCCTTGCACATGGAACTAAATTTTATGTAACATTCAATTATGTGTAACATTTGATATTTAGTTGTATATAACATTTAATTATATGTAAAATTCAATCGTAAATGTTAATAAGAATTCAACATATTCTTTTTTCCAGAAGCTTTTAACTTTTAGAATTCATTTACCTTATGTTTATGAACTTCTTACTTGATGTTACTATTTTAAATCAAAATAGTAACATGTAATTGTCTATTATTTTTCGTTGATATTACTACTTAAACTAATAAAAATTTAGCATATTCTTCTTTCCCAACTTCTAATTAACAATCATAATTCGTTTATCCTATATTTATGAACTTCTACCTTGATTTTACTATTTTTGATCAAAATAGTAACATTCAAGTAATTAAGTAGATTTTTTATTGATCTTACTACTAAAACTAATAAAAATTTAGAATATTCTTCTTTTCAGCTTTTTTTAACAATCACAATTCATTTATCCTATATTTATGAACTTCTACCTTAATGTTACTATTTTCGATCAAAATAGTAACGTGCAAGCAATTAGGTAGTTTTTAGTTTTTATATAAACAAGAATATGTTAACTACTAATACTAACAAAATCATAAGATTGAGTATCAATTATACTAAATCAGTACTTAACACAAGTAATCTTAATAATTTAGAATAAACAATTGAAGAAAGAGGAAAATCAATAAAAGGAAATCAATATTACTAATCAAGATCTCATAATTCTTGAAGAGAAGAGCTTTAGAATCTTTGAATTAACCAAGAGTCTTTAGTCTTCCATGACTTGGAAACAAGAAAATAAGAAAACAGAGAAAGAATGAGTCTCTGTGTAAAGTCTGAAGTCTAATGAGTCTTTCCCCTATTTATTTGACCTAATTAAGCTAAAATACTATTGGAATAGGATTTATAACTCTTAGGATTACAATAATAAGGCCTTTGTAATTTTTAGAAGCCCAAACCTATTTGTTTCAAGTTAATTAAATCCAACAGATAAATTAATGAATTTTCAAAGGTTTGAGTTCCAACTAGATTCTAACCACGAAATTAATGTAATTTGAAAAATTCATAAATATCAAACTTATAGCTCTATGTCTTGTGAGAATTTTAGCACTAGTTTCAAATTAATCGAACTACTATAGTTTTAGGTATAGCCTAAATACAGGAATGGGTTTGGTTAGGATAGAGACATGACCTCAACTTCTTAGCTATATATAACCTTCAAAACGCCTGAGTTGGGCTTGGACCAAAGCATAGAAATTACAGTTCTCTTTTTTAGCTTTCTAGTAATATAAAGTTTGCCTCAATCTAATATGTAGAGCCTAAGATATAACTGAAAAATAGAAATAGTGTTAAAATCTAGCATTTACCGAATAAATTCATAATATTGTAAAATTGATCATAATTTATAAAATAAGGCTTAATCAATGAAATTAAGCAAATATAAAACCTAAGAGACATAAAATCAAGGAAAATAAAATAGTAAATATTTTTCTCATCAAATAGCCAACGCAACTCTCATTAATAACAAAAATACTAAAAAATAACATTAATACTTCCATATCATTATTTAGTCTTCAAATAGTAACTTTGATAAAAATCAGAATAAAACATCCCATTAAAGGCATATTCCAAATGAAAATGCTAACAAAAGAAAGGGAAAAACACAGGGCCTTTCATGTTACTATTTTAAGACCAGACAGTAACAAGAGATGCAATGTTATTGTTTGGTCTCCAAAACAATAACACCAACCAAAGGGCCCAAACAAAATCGTTCTTGATTGAAAAATAACTCACCTCAATTGCCATCCTTATCAGTAGCTGATAGGCTAACCCCCTTAAACTTGGAATTCAAAAAAGTCCCATCAATAAATGAAAGAAATCTGCAAAACATGGATCATTCAATGCAAGCATAAAATGCAACAAACATCCTTTTAAATCTCCTATTACTGTCATCCATGTCCATTGCAATGTTCGGGATTCATTTCCTTTATAGCATATACATATCAACTAATTTGTTTAAAGGGGTAATTAAAATCACCAAATATCATACCCTTTACTTTCTCTATTGCACGCCATGCCTTGCAATAAGGAATCGCCAATCCATAGTTGTTTTGAAAATGATTTACAACTTCACTGGCTATCAATAATGGGGATCCCTTAACTAAATCCACAACTAATTCAAAAATCAATTTGGAACCTATCTTCCTTAAAATTGAACTATTTAACATAAGATCATAAGTGTGATCATTCACTAACTTCTTAATATAGAAATAACCATTCACCTTGGACAATAAAATCGTAACAACCCACTCATAACCTTCCTTATACTTCTTTAAGCATATAATTGCCACCTTCATTTTTGTATTTCTAATGTAATCAAATGAACAACCTTTCTTGATCAAATACTTACACAATGCATTCCTAAACTCAACAACACCACCAAGGAACCTCTGACCAATATGGTTGACTATATCTAATCATGAATCGGATAATAAAAGCCTCTCATTATTTGAAGAATATAAACTTGGAACCAAAGTAGCATCACACTCCATAACATTAGAAATAGTAACTTGTCTCTCCAAAATAGAAACATCATCACAGAGTGAATGTGATGCAGAACTCGAACTAATATTAACACTCAAATTTAAATATTTTAAGTCTAAAACTTCAACCAAGTCAATCATATTTTTCAGTTCTGACCTCTTCCTTAACAAACAAATAGGATGGACAAGGAGAGAATATGACAAGGAAAAATCATTAGTAAACAGATTCTTAAAATTTGCATATATATCTAAACTAAATTATCATATTCTATACCATTGTTAATCTTCAACACCATAATTTCAGCCTTATGCTTATATATGAGTAATAAGCACTATTCCATTAACAAAAAAATCATAAATACCTAATAACAATGTGATTGGAAAAATAAAAGCAATTAACATAGGCAATTACGATTAGAAAATGGAGGAGATCAATTAAAGCTACATGCTGATCAATAGTCAAGATCCAAAATAGACATAGAAAGGTCTAAAACTGGATGTGAAAATAGAATGTCTCACATGAAAGGGATGAGAATTGCGCCTAATTGAAAAAGGGTATTTTGGAAATATAAAAGTGATAATTCATAAAACTAACACCTCTTCGAAAGTAAGTTTAGTGCTAGCACCTGTTTGAAAGGAAGTCTATAAAATGGTACCAGAATGCAATTTACTGAATTTTATTTTATTTTTCTTATTATTACACTCACTTTCTTTCTTCTTTATTTCCATAATTAATCTCCATCTTTGTCCAACTCTTATTATAGAGCCTTAGATCATGCTCTATCCTCCACCATACATTTAGACCGCCAGTTTAAAAACATAATAGTTGCTTTTCTTTTTTTTATTTGCCAGATATTCATTTTTTTCATTTCTCTAACTTTTCATGCAAAATCTTTAAATCATTTTTGTTTATGTTTCAAAGCTAATGAAACAATGATGAAAAATGGAGAAAAGTGAAAAAAAAATGAAAATAGCCATTTTTTTGTTATTCCAAGAGGAGAAATCTCTTTCGACAATTTTCAAATGGTTAGATATTGAAAAACTACATGAAATTGAAAAAATTTTAACTCAAAATATACATTTTTAGTGGAATGCTAAATTTATTTAATTTTTATTATAAATATTTTGATAAGGAAGTAAAAAATTGACAAAAAATATTATACAAATATTTTGCATCAATTTTTTTATTAAAGATAAGTGTAAAATTAAAAAAAATATTTTTTAAAAGGAAAGATGTCAATTTTTAGCAAAAATAACCAATGTGGTTTGTTAAGAATCGATGTGAAATATATAAACATTCAAGAAATTTTTGAAGAGATGGTGAGAGAGTGACATGTATTTAGGAAAGGCACATGAGTTTAGGGTTTAAATATATAGATATATAAAAATGGGTTAATTCGACTTTGTTAAATTATTATAATGGGTAAAAATGTTATGTTAGAACAATCCTAGCTTGAATTATTTTTTCATTAAATTGAATTGTTATAATACCTATTCTAGTCTCAAGTTAACATTTATCGGTAGTTCCAAATAGATTTTAAAATTTATTTTATTATTATTAATTATATAGAATTAAAATAATAAAAATTAAATCAAAGCATAGTAATTTTTAATATAGAAAACTTCCAATTAAAGAAATAAAAATTATAAGACCTAATTAAAAATTTTTTACTATCAAATAAAATAAATATAAATATTTTGCTAATTAAACTTATAACATGTATATAAATATATTATTATTTTTAATTTTAATTATCTTCGATAATGATTTATCATTTTTTTAAATTATTTTTAATTTATTTTATGCATCATACTAATTTCTTAAATAGACAATCATTGCCCAAGCTGAGAGTGAAGCCAAAATAAACCATGGATTTGAATCTACTGAAGGATGAGAATACCTCCGAAATTCAATCACGAGCCACTTTTGCCGGATGGAAGTATGGTTAGATGAATGCAACCAATACTATCACGGCGGCTGTAGGTTGGCTGACGGCGGGGACCACGGATCGATGAAACACATCAATGGAAGCATATAATAAAGTAAAATCCTGTATAACCAAAAAATAGGGAGTTAATTATTTGTTCCGAAAGATATGGCTATGTTACGATATAATTAACTTAAATATTTCGGAATCTAATGACTTGCGTCGTTTCGGAACCATGTCCTGGAACATTTTTTCAGGTGAAATAGTAAGTTTTATAGATAAATATTTGTCATTTAAAATATTTTATTGGATATTTATTATAATATTAATAATTTATTATTCTAATAATATATTTATTTGAGTAGAATAATTATTTTATTTATATTTAGTTATAACAATTATTTCGTATATTTATTATTTTACTAAATTTTAGGTTTTATGTTAAACTTTTCATACAATTTTTATTTATGTATAATTTTAATGCAATTAGTTATTTTAATAAATTCCTTTGATATATGTTGACAATAGTAAATATATAGGATCATCAATTCTAACATTAAAATTTATTTAATATTATTTTTATAAATGTGATTTATATATATACACACACACAAATATTAATAATTTAATTTTTATTATATATTATTATATTAACAAATTAACTTAGTAATCCAACAATTAATATTAAACTATATCAATCTCTAATTAAATCAAGTTAACTAATCCCGATCTCTAATCAAATTAAGTTATTATTATCATTTTTCTTATCATTTTCTGTTTTAGAATGGGCAAAATCTACTTTTTCCTTTCCAAATTCTCATACTACACTTCTATTTCTTTATCGAAAAAAGTAAAACCCATTTTTGGTACCTATATATTATTTTATGATATATAAAATAATACATTGTGCTGTATCAGTGAAAAAATAACTTCTTTCTCAAAATAATAAATTCCATTTTCTGTCACATTTTTTCATTTAATATGAAGCAAATAAATTATTTTTGTGATTTTAATGTTTTTATGACTATATAGACATATGTAAATAAAATTTATTTATGAAAGATATATCTTTTTTGGTGACCCGGGAATTAACTGATCCTTCAAATGATACCTGAATTAGCTAATCACTTAATTGGTATGTCAATTGCTTTTAATATATATATATATATATATATATATATATATATATATATATATATATATATATATATATATATATATATATATATATATATATATATATATATATATATATATCTATCTTTATTCTAAAAGTCTCTTCATCAATTACTACTAGTGGAGAGTGCCTGAACCAAGGAGAAAAAAAAGATAGGAAGAAGATTTGAACCCTCTTCAAAGTTATGCATTGATAACTTTGTGAACAAATTACCAATGGATAAGTTTATCCCCGTTGGCTTTGAACAATATTTTTCAATAAATTAAATGTAGATTAATATCCTCTTAAAGAAGGGGGGGAAAAAAAAGAGAGTAATATACTCATAGTTGCATCCAGCCCACATGAGCATTAGATTCGCTCAAATTGCTCTTACCCACGGCATTTTTATGGATGAAGGAAAACTCGAAAACGATCGTCACGTGAGAGAGGAACAGCTCTCGGCAGCTGGGTCATGCAACTTGTGAGTGCCTCTGCGTCGTCTGGAGTGACGGTTCACATTCAATTTGGGTTGCAATGAGTAATTGCCCCTTTGCCTAAGAGCTGTCATAATTTCACTTGTCAACTTGAACACGTGTAATGATTCCGTTTTAAATTGGAGTTGGAAGTTTCGTTTTTAGTGGTTGCAAAGAGAAATTGATGTCATTTTACCAATGGGTAACCTATGATTCCTGCTCAAAAACTCATCCCTTCCTGCTACTATCGTGTAATTGGACTACTGCACTTCATTTTTTCTTTTATGCATTTTCCATAGCTCATAGAATTTCGTTGTGTTTCTATGTGTCTGAGTATTTCATAATCTTGAAACAGGGACTTTGAATATGTACACCAAATGCTCTATTCTGTGAGTGGCTAAAAGAGTGCATACTTCTAAGTAAATGAAAGTTTGAATGAGGATATCTATGGTTGAGTTATTTGCTTTTGTGAGTACATATGTGCACAGCATGCGCTCAACTTATGTATGTAGATATTTTGAAGCATGAACTTCTGTTGTGAAGTTTTCCTGATGTGATATGCGAAGGCATATCCGCAGAGTTCAAGATCAAAGAAAGAAATCCAAAAAAATAAAAAAATACAGATATTTATGGTTTGGATGACCAAGTGGAGGGGGTGAGAACAGTTATAGAAGATTATGGCTTATCCTTTTCTTCATTTGGAGTTTTGTTTAAGAAAGGAAAGAAATATAAATATAAGTACTATCCATCGTATCATCTTTAAGCATTATCATGTAATTTAAAATATTAACAATTAAAAATGTATGGTTTCATTTACTCAATAATTAAATACAAACTGGTTTTGATTTGCGCTTAATAGTTTGACTTAAAGCCAATTGACTGTTCTGTTATATTTATTAATTCTTAATTATCCATTTATTATTTCATTTGTAGGATACTAATTTGATTCTCCTTGCAATTAATTATTAATAATGTCTTCATTTTCATTGCAAATACTAACATATAATATCTTACTGATTTTGAAATGTGGGGGAACAATTTCCTTTTGAGTCTATCACAATTTTCAGAACAATTTTAATTTGTAAGTTCTGAACTAAAGTATGTGACAAATTTCACCAATCACCCCGATCCATTCTCTATAACCACAAAATAATGTTATTATTCAAAAAATTAAAATTTAATTACTTTTATATTTTTCAAATTATCTCATTGTATAAAGTTGAGAAAAAAAATATTTAAGACGCAATTAGTAATAATTTAGTACCAAATTAGTGATGGTTAAGTTTCATTTTTCCAACAAAAAATTATTAATAATTGAATCAAATTAAGGTGTATTTAATAATACTGAAATGTTTAGTACTGAATTTCAAATGCTGAATTTTTTAAGTATTAAGTTTATAGTGTTTGTTGTATTTCATTTGAGTTCTGAATTTAATTATTAATTTGATAATTTAAACTCAAAGTATTAACATTTTCTATAGTTTGAAAATTATACTTAATTATAATTTTAAAATTATAATTAATATGTATTATATTCAATTATTAAGTTCTAAAGCATGTTTGATTTTACATTTTCAGCGCTTAACTAAATTAAATCAGCGCTGAAAGATTTTTCAGTGTGTTCGATAACTCACCGCTGAAACAAGTTCTAAGTGATGAAACGCTGAATAGCTTCAGCCGAACGAGGGTTGCTAAGCGCGTTCGGCGGCTGTTCCCTTTATTATTTTTGTAATACTCATTATGATAATCGCTTGCTGTCTTTTTCCTAAATTTATTTCCATTGCCGCGAAATGGGCAGAATGTTATAACTTCCATTCAACCATTGATGTGAGATTTTGGTTTCTTTTTATTGCTCACTCATGGTTACATGCCTATTCTTAATTTTTTATTTTATGTTACAAACATAATTAATAAAAGGTTATAATTTGTTGGAGTATTGTATATAAAAAATATGATATTTTCACACGTAAATTTATTATATTACATTATACTAACATAAAAATTATAAATGAAATGACTACAACTACTTGAAATAAGTAATTAATTTAATTTATATCGTATCATACATATAAATGTAAAAGACATTATAAAAAAAATCTGTTATTATAGTAGCATCACTAAATTAATGTGTTTTATTGAAAGAATTTCTCTAATTTTTAGAGATTATATTGGAATTTTTTTTAAAATATAGTTAAAAGTATAAATTTATCATTTAAATAATTTTAAATATTTAATTCATAATATTACTAAATAAATAAATTACAATCATCACTTAAAATAAGAAACTATTTTTTTGGCAAAAATAAGAAAGTATTCATACAATATAAATTTAATGCTTAATATCTTCGACATTTAAAATTTAGTGTTAAATTTCAGTGCTAGAATTTTAAGTGTTATCAATAGTATATGACCAATTTCATATTTTAAGAATTAAATTTAGTTAACAATTTAAGAATTTTATCAAAAAAAATTTTATATCCAAAATCATGATATATCTAATTATTATAAAATATAAATATAACATTAAATATTTTTATCCAATAAAATTTCATTGAAATAGATGTCACTGAGAAATGTATTTAGGTGCTATTGAATGATTGAACAGATTCTCACTAAATTTAAGCCTTATTTGATGTACTGTATAATATATATAAGATTTTTTAGATAGTATAGCATAATTTCTTATAAAATAATGTAGTATACTATATGATATTTGATGTGCTATTGTATTTGATGAAGATCTATACAAAATTATTTTATATATCTTTTGTTTGTTGTTATTTTGTACAATAATATGCAGATTTAAAAATTAATTCATTTGATTAAAATAGTATTACGTATAAAAAATTAGTAAAATTGACCCAAATAAATTTGAAGTACATAAATAGATAGAAAAACCCTTCAACAAAAATATATTTTTTTAAAAAAATATGATTCTCTATATATGTAGTAAAGACTTACATAATAGTAATAAAATAATATTGAAATAATATAAAATACTTTACTAACACACATTTACAAATGTACATATGTATGCAAGGATATATATATATATATATATATATATATATATATATATAAAACAAACTAGTAAAAAGTTATAATAAATCAATTTAAGATTATAAATTTAATAAATATCATATCTAAAATCTTAAAAACATATTTTAAAAAATATGAGATATCTAAAAATATCATAAATATAATATATTTTATCAAATAAAAATTTAAAACAATATTAAATCAAAACATAAGTGGAAATTAGAAAAATTAATTTAATTCTATAAAAAAAGATATACAAGAGAAATGTAAGAAAGAAATATTAAAAATGAATTTTTTTTAATTTTAACAATTTAGGATTTATCTATTGGAGTATCCATAGATTTGAAGTCAAGCATTTGAAAACATTCTAAAACCTTTTTGATATAGGTTTCTTGAGTTTTCAAAATGGTCTTTTAAGATCTTAACCCCAAGGATATAGTTTGTTTGGTCTAAATCCTTCATCTTAAATGTGAAACACAACCACTTTTGAGTTGATTGGACTAACTTCATGTCATTCTTGATAAGCAATATGTCATTCACATAAAGTGAAAGAATGAGAAATTTATTCTCAACTTTCTTAACATATACATAATGATCTTTTTCAATCATAATAAAGT
The DNA here is from genome assembly GCA_020226215.1 of Sindora glabra. Taxonomy (NCBI): domain Eukaryota; kingdom Viridiplantae; phylum Streptophyta; class Magnoliopsida; order Fabales; family Fabaceae; genus Sindora; species Sindora glabra. Next base: position 73,099,770 of record CM035226.1, on the reverse strand, counting down.
TGACCAATATGATTGCTTTATGAGATTAAATGTATCACTATCTAGACAATTATTTGAGTCCATAAAGGATTGTTTTAAGTGACACACTTTGTGTTCTTGTCCTTTAACTCTGAAGTCAATGGGTTGATCCATATAAATCTTTTTGTCTAGTTCTCTATTGAAAAAAGTAATTTTCACATCCATTTGAAATAATTCCAAATATAACTGTGTGACAATTGCAAAGATTAGGCAAATGGACACAAATCTCATTGTACGAGAAAATGTTTCTTTATAGTTTACACATTTCTTTTTGGTATATCCTTTTGCTACTAATCGATTCTTATACTTGTTGATTGATCCATTTGCCTTGCTTTTGATTTTTAAAACCCACTTGCTTGTAATGATTTTATACCTAGGTGGTAGATTAACTAAATTCCAAACTTAATTATTCATCATAAAGCGTTATTTCTCTTCAGTGGCTCTAAACCAGTTATTTGACGTAAGTGAATCAAGTGCTTCTTTGTAGGAAGAAGGCTTATCAACATCCATTAAAATAGTTAAAAAGGACTTATTTTCTATTTTAAAGTGTTTATGAGCAATATTTCCATGCAAGCTTTTCTATATTTGTGAATTTGAAGAAGGTTCTATGAAATACTCCCACTATCATCAATAGTCTCAGGAATTCTCCTATTGTCATTGACAATTTCAGGATTTTATGGATTTAAATCCATCTCATGAGAGCAGGGCTCAAGACCATAAGATTCTTTTAAATTATAAAGTTCAAGACCTTTCTTAACTTCACAAATGTCAAGAAAGTCATCCTCTAAAAAATCCACATCTCAAGATTTGATTTTTTTTCAATTTACCATCAGGATATTCACAATACAAATTGTTTCCCTTAAAGTGATCATAGTATCTTATAAAGACGAACCTTTTAGCTTTAAGGCTTAACTTCCCAAACTTGTGAGAAGCATTATGAACAAAACACATCAACCTCATAGGTATGAGCCTTCCAAATTAGAATTTGTACCATTTCATAACTCAAATAGATTGATGGAGACTAATTTTAATGACATATAGCTCAAAACATATGTCACAATTAGCATGGCATCCCAGAGAAACTTATTGGGAGACTTGCTTGCATTATCATAAACCTAACCATGTCTAGCAAAGTAAAATTCCTTCTTTCCATAGTAATATTTTGTTATGGTATACCACTATCATTAATTGCCTATATATCCTTTTATTTTCATTAAATTTTTTGACTTGATCAAATAAGTATTCTTATCCTCAGTTAGTTCTAAGAGTCTTAATACTTTTTTTTTTCTGATTCTCAACCTCTATGACAAAGTATATGAAACAATCCAATGCTTTATAATGATGTGATTGAAGAAAGGTTACATTATACCTCGAGTAAATATCCATAAAAGTTATGAAATTAGAGGCGCCATATCATGCCTTCACATTCATTAGTCCGTATATGTCTAAATGAATCAATTTTAGGGTATGTGAAGTTTACCTAGCCTTTTTAAAAGGCTTTCTACTTACTTTTCTAACAAGACATGGCTCACATGTTGAAAGCTTTGTTTTTGTAAGAAAACTGAATAACCTATCTCTAACTAATCTAAACATTCTATCTTGTCCCATATATCCTAATCTAACATGATATTTAAGAAAATTAAATGAATCATCAAGTGAATAAGAAGATAATGAAATATTAAAGGCACTTTCAAAAGTTAAATCAATGTTTAACATGATGAAATCATCCTTTGAAAAGCCATGAGTACAAAAGATTCTATCAAGATAAATAGATAAATTATTATTCTTGAAATTAAAAAGAAAAAATCTTAATTTCACCAAAGCTGGAATTAAAAGTAGATTACATCAAAGCTAGAATTGAAGTAGATAACATTAAATAGTAGGTACATAAATAACATCATATTAGGTTAGTGTGCAATCTACCATGCAAAACAAGTTGATAGGTGCCAGCACCTATAACTTCTTCTTCTAATCCACCCTCCATCATCATAAAATCTTTGCTTGCTGGCATTCAATGACAATTTACAAATCCCATACAATTGTAGGTCACATGATTTATTGCTTTTAAGTCTACAATCCAATTAAGGAGATAATGCACTATAATTAAATGAGTATATACTAAAATATTAGGAAGAAAAGAATGAGGACAAACATTTCAAGCTTAGGACACTTCTAAGCAAAATGTTTTTTCTTCCTACAATTAAAGTATTTCAACTTTGATTTACCTTCTTAGCATGCTTGCCTTTATGATGTTAGGTTGCCTTACTAGCTTAAGGTATTGAATTTTTTTACCTTTTATTGATTCTTGTATTGAGGTCTAAATCCTCTATGTTGCCTAGCTTATGCCACTAAGGCATCACTACAGCTCACTTCTTTATACTTTACTTCAAGTTCTAGAATATCATTAAAAGTTTTGATCACTTCATTTTGAGTGAGAACTAATTTCAATCCCATGAGGGTCAAGAAGGAACTTAAGTATACTTAAGACCTGCTACTCATTATTGAGATCATGACTAGTTCCTTTAACTGTTTTATCAAGGTAGACGTCACCCTTAGTTGATCAACCATTAAGTGTTTTGGGTACATCCCTTACTAATTGAACTTAAATTTAAGGCATGAAGCCTAGTAATGAATGTTCCTCCATATTTTAATCTTAATTAATCCTATACTTCTTAGGTAGTTAGGAAGTTCTCAAATTCCCTAATAAAGTCATCATGCATGCAACTTAACATTGTAAAGGGCATTTCTAACCTTTTTGAACCAAGATTCATAGTGTTCCCACTATGTTAGATTACATTCCTAACTTTGGGTGGGGTCATGAATTTGGTCATGTGATCAAGTAACTTATGCTTAGATAAAGTTATTGAACCTTTTTATACCAAATATCATTATTCTCGCCATCCAATTTATCTCCCTTAGTTAATTTAGGTATGATATTCTTTAAACCCATTTCACTACATCATTGCATGAGGTTTTATTAGTGTATATATCTTACTATGTATAATTTAATTAGGTAGTTAAATTTCCTCCTATATTTTTAAACTAAAAATTTTGCTATGCCAATAATTATCCTTGATAAAATAAAAGAAAATTAGATTACTAACTAAATTCCTAACGAATAGAAGTTTGGTCACATATGTTCACAAGTATTTATATAAATTTAACTAAAAGATTTCATTGATATTTTGGTACTTAAGCTAGAATAATACTATATATATTGGTGTAAAAATACATCTCTTTATAAGGCTTCCATAATAAATACAACCTTAAAATATTGTATAATTAAATATTCTTATTACATCAATCTACATAATAAAATAGGAATGACACACCTTTTATATATACATATTATGTTATTTTGGAATATCTATACATCACACAATATAAACATCTAGCAAAATATCAATGCTTCTAAAATACTCATTTATCACAAAAATCATCATTTAATCACATAAATAAATAATGAAATTTTAGAAGCATACACAAAAATATGTAAACAGTGAACATATCATGTAAAATATGCATAGTTTCCCCCAAAAAATTCATTTAACAAATAAATGAATAAAAAATATTGAAAAACATATTTTCAATAGAAAATATAGCATACAAATTAATGAATACATCAAACTAAAAGGCATCTTTCTAAAAAAATATATTTTTTAGAAACTAACAAAAATTAATTTTTTTGTTTAACACATAATTGAAATATTTGAAAACTAATTTCAAATAAAAGATAAATACATATTTATTACATTACAAAAATTTAAAAATATATTTTTGATTTTTTATTTAACAATTAAATAAATTATTTGAAAATATATTCCAAATATAAAAATAAATCATTGCATAAAAATATCAATAAAAATATTTTTCATCAATCATAATATCAAATATTATTATATTAGTTAAGAAACAAAAAGCTTCCTCTTTTTTAATTTTTCACATGCACAAAAACTACTTTTACAACATATTTTTTGAAACAAATTTCATTGAAGCATATTATTTTATTTTTTAAAAAAAGGTACCAAAATTTTTTTAAATAAGAGCCTAGACACTGCCATGGTAACTGATTTATTTCTACTAATATGATTGATAATTTTTATATATAAAAAATATCATTTAACCATCACCTCGAGAAATCAAAAAATGAAATTTCATCTAAAGTTATATCAATCCACTAAAAGAAAATCTAAACCTACATGCAAATCAAAGTTATGCTTGTAAACTAGAAATATTGGGTATAATAAATACAAAACACATGATTATAATTACTGTTTTCATCAAAAGAATAATGATCATTAATTCATTTTTTTTAAAAAAAACCATAAATAAGTCTTTGTTAGGCTTTTCATAGTCCCACATAACTTATAGGTAGAGAAAAAGGTTTCATCATTTTTTCCTCCAAAAAAATACAAATGTGTAAATATTCACAGATTGTAAAGAGCCATACATTTATATATATATATATATATATATATATATATATATATATATATATATATATATATATATATATATATATATATATATATCATATACTCACATATCATGCATGTAAATTAATCAAAAAAATAAATATAAAATATATAAATCATATAGCATATGGGGATGGATATGAGATAAATAGCTTTAATACCATCATTGGTAAGATTTAAGGATTTGAGTATTACCTTAATAGTTCTTGAATTGCATAACAAAAACTTCGATTTCATTTAGTTCAGATCACGATTCGCATACACTTTAACTCCTTTCTACTCTTGATTTACTAATTTGTTTCAAATTTCTAGATTTCCAAATCAAATTCAAGTAATTAGATCATGAACAAATGTTTTCCAGTGGCTTCAAGATAGCTACTAGAGTTCTATGTAAGAATCTTATGATTCAAATATCAGGATTCTTTTATGTTAACTTTCAAAGTTTAACCTAACAAGAACTTTCAATTAATTTTTTTTAGTGGACCAATATAAGTAGAATAATTCTTTCTCAAAAAAATTATATTTTTTAATTTATTTTTGTTCTTCTTAAAAAGTAAAAAATGAGGAGATAATTGACTTAAATTATCTTATGTAGAATAATTATCTTCAAAAAAATTGAAAATAATGTGCCTATGAAAATAAACAACTAATCACAATTATAAATCCACTTAGGATTTAATTCTTATACTTATCTCATTAATCAATTAAATAAATTCTTAAACAATTAATGAATAATAAATAATCCTATATAGCATGCCAACAATAACCACGATGTAATTAGTATATACCATTGCAAGCCCACAAATATCTAAGAAGTTCCAAGGAAGGCCAATACTTAAATTCCAAATTCATAACATAAAGAAAGAAACTATCACTTTCATTAGATATGCCATTTTCTCGATAAAAAAAGAGCAGAGAGAGAGAGAGCACACATTGATTGTTATAATCACTGATAAGGCAACTTGTGATACACTGGTGCTAGTTTTATTATTATGAAATGAAGTAAGGGGTTTTGATGAGGTTGTACTATGATTTTTCAATGCATTGAAAATGCATCAATGATAATTGATTAATGAATAATTAAGTATTGATAAATTTTAGTTAGTGTGTGCTATGATTTTATGTTCAACATAACTTTTGATATAATTAATTTTTCTAAAGTAGAATTAATGTTAAAAAATTTTAGTGAAAGAATAAACAATAAATTATTTTTTATATCTTATTCTCCATAAAATTAAGTTTTGTATGCAAAAATTAATAATCAATTATTCAATAGTCAAGTATTCGATTTTTGTATCAAACATTTCATTTTGTATAAATAAAATATTTTTATGAATAATTATAAATAAATGTAGATGTATATAATTTCTGTGGATATTTTATCCTTTCTTTATGTTTAATTATTATATTTGCATTATGATTAATTATTAAGTTTCAATTTTCTTTATTAGCTAGTATTGTGAAATTGTAATGTTTTACCTATTTGCCTTATAAATATGGCTTTTAAAAATAATTGAATCAAATATTCACCTCCTTTCATAATTATTCTTCATCTTTTGATAACACATGATCAGTACAATTCTCTTTTAAATTAAGTTTTTAGGTTCATAAGAGAAGGTTCTTCTTTTCTAAATTCATATATTCTTTATTTTCATTTCGTTCTTAATTTTTTTTGTAAGGAAAAAATTTCAACGTTCCGAAAGTGGGATTTAATTTCACTTAAATTAATAAAAATTTTATTAATTTATTTTTCAATTTGATTCATGGTCTAAAAATTTGTTATCAAATATTAATTATTTAATGTTGTTGCTTGTTATAATTTTTATTCATTGTTTTGTTTCTTAAATAGTAGGCTAATTACATGAAATCATAATTTATATCTAGATATACTCAAAGTGTTTACAACAATATTATTTATTTGTTTATTAGTTATTTCTTGCACATAAAATTTATGTTTTTATCAATTATTACTTTTGTGAATAAAATTATTATTTTTTTGGTAAATTCAAGGGCCTTAATCCTAAAGAAAAGAAAAGTAACAAGAAAAATCAATTATTAACTACTCTAATTATGGTGACCTTTATCTTATCAACTAGCACTAAGATCTAAAGTTTAGTAGGAGGCTCTAGTAGCATTAGCTTATCATTTTGAAGAGAGACAACATAATTATCCAATAGTTTGAACATTTATTCCCATTATAGTAAATATGGTAAGTTTGAGCAGTTCATACCCTTCTTAAAAGAGATTTAATTACATTAAAAACTGCAAGATCCACCTTTAAGTTCTCTCAATTATTTTGAAAGCATTGTACTATAACCAATGAGTCTCCTTAAAAAATAGCCTTTCTAAAATTGAGAGCTTAAGCTATTGAAAGCTGTTCACAAACACCTTAAAGCCTGGCTTTTAGAGCATTGCAATTACCTACATGTTTTTGGAAAATCATAAAGCCATTTTTCCATAAGGACCCTATAAAACACCTTACAACTCACTAGCAATAGCTCTTGTTTCATTGCTTTAGTGCCATTAAGTTTCACCCATTTATCATCAAGACGACTCCATGTAATTTCTATGTTGAATTGCACTTTCTCCTTTCTTAAACTAGTTGCAACCAACACATTTTGATGTCCTAAACTTGTTTCCATATCATGCTAATAGAGTTTCTTAGCCTTTGGAAATTACTATTAAAGGTTTCCTTAATCTACCATTCCTATAAAACATTAATAATAGCCCCCCACACTAAGCTCTATCTCTTATTTTTATACCTAGCTAGGTTTGACGTTAGGTTTTATAGAAACCATTCTTCATACTCCTAAGTGAAAAAGGACATCAACACTTCATAAAAAACTAGTAACTTCTAGACACTTACTGTAATAGCACAATCCCATTATACTTGGATGGCATTTTGCACTCGATTTGGGCACCTCCTGCACATTGGAAAAGCATTAAAAAGTCAATGCATTATTTCATTCGTAAAGAGTTTATTGCACAATACTTTCTGCATGAAAAACCATATCTTTTCAAGACCTTTTCGTCTTCACACTAGCCTCCATTTATTTTCTGCTATATGCTAGTTAGCTTCTTGCAAATTCATATAAGCATGTTTAACAATGAGCCGCCTAGAATTATGTCCTTAACTTAAAAAATCCTAATCATCCTACCTATTTAGAGGTTTGATAGCTTGGATTACATCACATATCTATTGTAGCATGATCCCTTGGATAGCTTGCCAATCCTATTCCTCATTATAAGTAGTAAACTAATTCACCATCTTGTCAATTAACCATTGGATAACCTCAGCATCTTGATTTGCAAAATATTGATTATATTTCCTCCTATTTTATATCTTTTCGTATGTTACATATGCTTAATTTTATGGAATTAGCATTGTTACGTGATCAGATGTTAGTTTTCTAATGTTTTGAAATTGTTCAATTATTGCTAAATTTTTACACTGTTCAAGGTTTTTTGCTATAACTTAAGTTTAAGATATTGAAATTAGGTGATTTTTATATCTTTAGAAAGCTTAAAGGAAGTTTTAAAGCATTCATGTTTCTATTAAAGCCTATTTTAGATGTTTGGAAGGTAAAAAAATAGCCATAAAGTTTAAATTCATGCATTGCAACATACTGAAATTGGTTATAACTAGTTTAATAAAAGTAATGCAATATAAGGTAACAAACCAGATTATACCCTAATGATCCCATGATATATCCTTTGCAAATGATTTATTAACAAGGATTACATAATTGTTTGAGCATTTTATACACTAAAAATATAAATAATGAATGCAAATAGAAGTAAATAAAGAATACACATAGAATGCAAATAGATTTAGAAAGTATGCAAAATGCAAAATAGAAATAATACAAAACCAAATTCAGGGGTTTTGATACGAAATTAAAATAAATGCACCATGAAAAGTAAAATAGAAAGAAAGAAGATAAATATAGCAAAATACTTAATCTAAAGATTTGACAGCTCTTAATATGGATTAATTATAAATCATAAAATATTTAACTATTCTAATTGATTTTTCAATCTTAAATTATTTAGAACCTCTGTAATAATTCATGAATCCTATACTAGATAATCATTTAGAATTTAATCAATTAATATTAGTTAAATTAAGCAATTGCTATAATCTATAAAGAAACTTAATCAAAATTGATTTAAAAATAGAATTTAGCTAAATTGAGGGATTAAATCAGAAGCCTCTAATTTAATCTCCCAATTTTTTGTTCCTATGTGTAAAATCATGATTCACCAATTATAATTCAACATAAAAATAGCAAAAGATCATAAGTCAGAAGATTAAATACTAATTATACTAAATCAATATTGAACACATGCAATTTCAAGTAATTAGAATAAAGAATGAGGGAAAGAGGAAAATTAATCAAAAGAAATCAACACTACAAATTAGGATCTCATAATCTATTAGAGATAAGTCATAAAATCCTTGAATCAACTAGATGTTTATCCTTACATGATTAAAGAACAAAAATCTTGAAAAAAAGAAAAATTGTCTTGCTGAATTGTGTAATATGTAAAAATGTGTTATTTTCTTGCCTTTGGAGGTATAAAACCTTAAATTTAACTTGTTAGCCTTTAAACCTCATTGGATGTGAATCATATACCTTTTAAGGTTACAAAAATAGGGTTTTGCTAATTTTCAAAAGTCTAGAACCTATTTTACAAAGTAATGAACTCTGAAAGTTACAATAGTAAAATTTTATGGGTCTAACTTCCACCTAATGTAAGATTACTAAAATTATATAGTTTTAGTAAACCAAATACACAAAAGCTATAAGGCCTGGTCTTAGGAAGCTTTTAGCATTGTTTTCACATTGATTGGACCCTTATAGTTCTAGATATGCTTAAAACTTGAAGTTAGCTTAGTTAGGACAAAAATAAGGCTTCAACTTCTTGGCTAAATAAGACCTTCCATAAGTTTGAATTGAGCTTTGATTGAAATATAAAAATTGTAAAGCTTTCTTTAAACTTTCAAATGATATAAAGATTAGTTAAATCTGGTATTCAAAGCTCAAGAAATAGCTAAAAATCTAAAATAGTATAAAAATTTAACATTAACCGAATAATTTTAAGTCAATGTAAAACTAACTTTAAATTACAAAATAAGTCAATACTATAAAATTAAGTACATGTAGCATATTAAGAAACATGAAATAAGAGGTAATAATATAAATAAAATCTTGCACATTAAATTCTCCTACACTTAGCTCTTATATGACCTCGAGTAAAACATAACTTTATTTATAACTAAGAAACAAAATACTTACTTTCTAAAAACTTCAAAATCATAAATCTATAAGCAAAAAATAATTAAAGTTAGTGAGAAGCATAACATATCATAAAGAAAAATCTTGGTAAACTTGAAATTAACCAACATAGTGACTTCATTCAAAAATAGTGGATTAACATAGTAAATTTTCATAAAATTCAATTTCCAACTCTTAAGTATTTAAGGGAAAGTATTTCACTTAAATTTATTCTATGAAATTTTTTTACCATAAACTTTCTAATCATCAAATCTCCACTACTTAAATCATATGTACAACACAAATTAAAAGGATTTTATTCAAGATCGTAATATAACTAGGAAATAAGGAAAGGAAAAATGAGAATGTAAAAAGGTAGAAACTAAAGAAATCAATAGAGTACTTGAATTAAAGATATAAGGGCTAATCATGAATAGTTATAACTTAACACAACAACCTAACTTTAAATTCAAACATTTTTCAACATTTTTCTTTTTCCTTTCTTTCTTTCTTTTTTTTCTTAGCTTTTCTTTTTTTTTCATTTTTTCATCATTCATTTTTTTCATTCATCATATTTTTTTCTTTTCTCTTTTTTTTTGTTTCTTTCTCTGTTTCTTTTTTTAACTAACCTTTAAACTTGAAGTTGATAACTTTTTATAACATGCAAACTTATACATCCTCATATTTAGTTAAGAGCCCATCTTATAAAAATTCAAATGCTTTGCTAATCCTTAAGATTAGGTAAAGATACTTGTTTTCATTAATAAATATGCTCATGGGCTAATCAACAAAGAAAAGCACAATCAACTTAATAGGGCTCAATAGAAATAAAAAATTCAAGGCTGGCTATATGACTTTAACTTAAAAAAAAAAAAAGAGTACCTTTATCATTTTTAGGCATGTTTGTGCAAATGTAATCTTGAAAAGAATCAAAGTAAGTTCTAGAGAAATAAATTATGAAAGGACATCATATAAGAAGGAAAGAAGTAGTATAAATTTTCAACATAAAGTTCAAAATCTCACAAGGAAAGTCATGCTATCAAGTTCAATCTGCTAATTTGAAATCTATCATTACAATAATCAACTTTAAGAAGAAAAATCATTTATTCAATCATGTTATAAATCCTATCTAACTTCAATTGAATTCTACTCATGAAAAATACAAAATCTCTATTAATAAAAAGTACTAGAATGACTCAAAAAGACTAAAAAATAAATGAAAAACACATTTTTTTAATTTTTCTATTTTTTGAAAGCATTAAAAAATATTAAATGAAAACATAAAACACAAAATAAATCTTAAAAATCTTCCCTTACATTAAATTTTACATTATTCTCAATATAAAGCATATCAATATCATTAAGAAAGATAAAGAACAAGTAAATAAAAGAGAAGCGTAAAAGAAAGCAAATCTAAAATGCATAGATTGCCTCCCAAAAAAATCTTTCTTTAATATCTTTGGCTAGACATAGCTTTAATTTCTTCAACCAGGATCTACATGATGATTGACTATCTTTTTTTTTTCTAAATTGCCAACCTTTAATTTTTCTACTAAAAAGATGCTTTGTAAATTAGGATTATTTGACATAATTTTCTTAAGTGCTATCCTTATATCACTCTTGCTTGAATGTTCAAAATCATCCTATAAAATGAATTCAACATCATTAATAAAATGAGTAGAATAATCAATATAGAAGCACTCTTTTTTTTCTAAGAATTCAAATTTGATAAGATTAGTAGAAGTAATTAAGTTAGTCATAGGAACCATTTTTTCACATTTTTAAGCATTATTGTTCTCATTACATATAAATGCTAAAATCTCCACACATATAGCATATTAATATCACTATTACAATAAGTGCACCTATAAATATTAAGACAATCCATAAATTCAAAAATTTCAAGAAATTCAGCAAGTATATTATCATGAATAGCATCAACATGTGAATTAGAATGAATAAAGTTAGAAATAGCAAAACTAGAAAAATCAAAACTAAAAATGACAAGATTAGAAATAGTAAAGTAAAAAATTACAGAATCTAAGCCAAAAAAAATTAAAAACCAAAAAATTAAAAATTAAAAGATTAAAATTAGAAACATCAACATAAAAAAATTAAAAGAAGGAACATCATGCAATAAATGCTCAAAAGTGTCAATAAAGGATACAGAATTGTCCTGTATAGCCTTAAAAATGTCAAATCTAACTATAACACCATCAACTCCTTGGTTAATATTCCATCTCGAACATTAATCATAATTTTTTCTATTTTAAAAAAAGGATGACTAAGAATGATTAGGGAAAGAACATTATATGTCTTATTTTCTATCTTTAAAATGTAAAAATCTATTAAAAAAAAGTCTATCAACTTACACTAAAATATCCTTAGTAACACCTAAAAGGTAAATATTATATCTATTTGCTAATTAAATAATCATCCTTGTTTATTTCAAAGGTCTCAAATTCAAAACATTAAAAATAAAAAGAAGCATGCCATTAATTGAAGTTCCTAAGTTTAGCATGGCATGCTCAATTTTAGTTTTCCTTATAACACATAAAATGATAAATGTACTTGGTTAATTTTCTTTGAATGATTGTAGACATATTCACCCCCACACTTACTTTCTCATCATCCCTTATCTTTTCTTATGGATGCATAAATTTTTCAGAAAGTTAGTATACCTTAGAATTTATTTTATTAAATCTAGCAAATGTATGTTATCTTCTATTTTTCTAAATGAATCTAAAATTTAGTTATCATTTTTAATTTTATTTAAAGGAATAACTCTTCTTGGAAAAGGAAAAGGAATAGAAAAATCAGTAGGAGGTAGAGTTTAAAGGGATAAAATTTACCTCATTTGCATCATGTTTGATCTCTTTTTCTGATTACTTTTAGTTATTTTCTTCTATTTTATTGCTTTCTTCTAGTTAATTACTTGCTTGTAGTTGTGAAGATGAAGGCTTCTTAACTTATTTGCCATTTCTTAGCATAATGACATTCATAACTTCTTTACCTCTTACATTACTATAAGGATGACTTAATCCTTGTGCTTTAAGCTCACATATGGTGGAAGATAGTTGACCAATTTAAGCTCATAAATTAGTGATTGTGGTCTCTATTCTTTACTAGAATTATAGGTTATTTATTGCCATTTGCTTGACCAATTCTTTAAGTGTCGGCTAAGAAGAGGTTAAAGTTACTTTTAGTTTAAGGATAGGATTAAGTTGCAGTTAGCTTGCTACTATTAGTACTAATGTTTTGTAAGGAATACTACTACTCCATAGGCTTTATATTGATCATTATCTTCCTGTAATGTTAGACATGCATCAGTAGGATAAGTTGGGTAAGAGCATATGCCATAAAGTTTAGCAAGAAAAGGAGCTTGGAATTACTTTTATTGTCCTATTGCCATTTGCCTAACCAAAAAAGTTAATTCATCTATTCTGCTATTCTATTTTTGCTAGTTTGAATGGGAGAAATTTATCTCATTTATGCCTCTAGTAGCAACCATAATTCTTGTGCCTAATTGTTGGGAGTTTACTGCTATGTTAACAATCAAGTCTCTTACTACCATAAGGGTTTTGTCTACTAATACTCTACTATTTATAGCATTAATCATGCTCCTATAGGAAGAAGTCCTTTATAGAAATACTGGATAAGGAGTTATTTACTAATCTCAAGATGAGGATAACTTGTACATAACTTCTTCAATCTTTCCTAATATTTATATAATGTCTCACCATTCAACTGCCTAATGCCATATATTTCTTTTTTCATTGCAACAGCTCTTAATGTGGGGAAAAACTTCTTTAGGAATAGCTACTTTATATCATTCCAACAAGTGATAAAACTTAGTTACAAATAGTATAACCAATCCTTGGTTGCATTAACAAATGAAAAAGGGAATTGTCTTAACTTAATATGGTCTTCTAAAATGTCATAAGACTTCATAGTAAAGCAAACCACATGGAACTCTTTTAAGTGCTTATAAGGGTCCTCACCTAAAAGATTATGAAATCTAGGAAGCAAATGTATTAGGCTAGATTTAAGCTCAAAATTAATATCAAGTTTAGGATATTAGATGCTTAAAGTTAATAAGTAACATCAGGGGCAGTTAATTATTTCACTATCTTATTATTATTTGTCATATTATCAAACTTATCAAAAAGTTCAAAATGAGGGGTAGGGATGCTAGAACTACTTATATTTCTAGTCTTATGAAGAAAATGTAAAGTTCTATTTATTTTAGAATCATATACTAACAATTCACCAGAAGTTTTTGCTAGTTATGCACTATACTACATCAAGCAAAACCATAAAAACATGAAAATACCAAAATACTAATACAATATGAAAAATCACTTAAAACACATCTAATTAACCTATATAGACATTTTCAAAAATTATGGGACTACTATAGAATGAAAGTTATAACCATTCAAAACCCAAAAATGTAATAAAAATCTTTAAAAAAAAATCAAAAAGGTGGTCAAATTGATAGGATTTGGCTAAAAAATAAAGCATCTTATAAGTTGCTATGCAAATTTTTTATAAGAAAAATAAATTCTACTAGCATAAAAATTTTTAGCTCAATTGGAACTAGTCACTTTAATACTTGTTTAGAGGGTACAAAGCATAATTATGTGTAACTTATTTCTTTAAGCTAAAAACCTTTGATCAAGTGTAGAATGAAGTAATGTATAATGAAAGATGATGAATTGTAGTGGAGGAATATACAACAATTAAAGAATTCAAAAGAATGCAAGAAAATGTAGAAGAGTGGAAGATACAATAATATACAAGCAAAACACTAATAGATGCAACTACTAACTACAATGCTTGAACAATTATGCAATACATAGGTAGTAAAAGATAAGAAAAAATGAGTTCAAGTGGATCCCTAGCAACGGTGCTAAAATTTTAAATGCATGCGTTTCATCATGCTAAAATTGATTATAATAGATTTGCTTAAAGCAATACAATATAGGGTGGCAAACTAGGTTGTACCCTAGTGATCCTTTGATATATCCTTTCTAAATGAATTATTAACAATGATTATACAATTGTTTAAGCTTTTTATGCCATAAAATAGAAATAATAAATGCAAATAGAAGTAAATAGAAAATATAGGCATAATGCACATAAAATGTAGATAGATTTAGGCAAAATGCAAAATGCAAAACAAAATTAATATAGAACTAAGTTTGAGAGGAGTTTTGATATAAAATTAAAATGAATGCACGAAACAAAGAAAAATAGAAAGAAAGAAAATCAATAAGGATTCGAGAGCCCTTAATATAATTAATTATAGATCACAAAATATTTGACTATTCTAATTAATTTTTCAACTTTGAATTATTTATAACCTTTACAATAATTCATAAATCCTATGCTAGATAATCATTTATAATTTAATTAATTAAGATTAGCTAAATTAATCAATTGTTTTAATTAATAAAGAAGCTAGATTGAAGTTGATTTGAAAATAGAATTCAATTGAATTGAAGGATTAAATTAGAAACCTCTAATTTAATCCCTCAACCATCTATCTCTTTGTGTAAAATCATAATTAACCAATCATAATTCAACATAAAAATAGTAAAAGATCAAAAGTCACAAGGTTGAACACTAATTATACCAAATTAACATTGAACATATGCAATTTCAAGTAGTTAGTACAAAGAATGAGGGAAAGAGAAAAATCAATTAGAAGAAATTAACATTACAAATTAAGATATCATAATTCAATAGAAATGAGCCAGAAAATCCTTGAATCAACTAAATGTTTATCCCTTTACGGCTGAAAAATAAAAAGCTTGAAAAGAGAAAGACTGCTTTATTAAATTGTGTAATATGTAAAAATATTTTGTCTTCTTGCCTTTAGGGACATAAGATTATAAATCTAACTTACCAATCTCTAAAACCCTATTAGGCTTGAATTTTATGCCTCTTAGGGCTATAAAAATAAGGTCTTGCTAATTTTTAGAAGCCTAGAATCTATTTTACAAAGCAATAAACTTTAAGAGTTACAACAATAAATTTTACAAGTTTGATTTCCTCTCAATGTAAAATTACTAAAACTATGTAGTTTTAATAAACTAAAAAAATAAAATTGTAAGCCAGGTCTTAGGAAGTTTGGATACTAGTTTTATATTAATTTGACCTCTATAACTCTAGATATGATCCAAAAATTAAAGTTGACTTAATCGGGACAAAAATAAAGCTTCAATTTCTTAGCTAAATAAGACCTTCTAGAAGTTTGAAATAGGCTTTAACTAAAACATGAAAGTTGTTTATATTTCTTTAAGCTTTCCAATGATATAAAACCTAGACAAATCTGATATTAAAAGTTCATGATATAGCCAAAAACCTGAAACAGTGTAAAAATCTAGCATTAATTGATTTCAAATTAATGTAAAACTAGCCTAAATTACAAAACAAGATCAATTCTATAAAAATTAAGCATAGGTGACACACAAAGAGGCATGAAATAGAAAGAAATAATATAAATAAAATATTGCACATCAAGGTTAATGCTTTATTTTGTCCACACTAAATTAGTCTTAGTTTTTAAGCCATATATGGACCTTCTAAAGTCCAATAAAGGTGAAAATAGTACCTAAAGTTCCCTAAGAATCAGCCTAACAATTTTCATGTTTGGGGTTTGGTGAAACTATATAGTTTTGTGGCCTTATAATAGCTAAAAGTCAAACTTATAAGATTTTACTATAATAACTTTTATAGTGAATTATTTTATAAATTAGGTTTTAGGCTTTTAAAATTAGTGAAGCCTTATTCTTTGTAACCCTAGAAGCCACATTAACTTAGCCTATTAGATTTTATAGGATAGAAAATTAGATTATAGGTTTGTGCCTTAAAAGGCAAGAACATATGTTCAAGATAACTTTTTTCTCTTCTCTATGTTTTTTTTCTTTTTCATCCATGGAAACCTAATTTCTTATTAATTCAACGAATTTAAGCCTTACTTTAGTTTGGATTATGAGATCTTGAGTTATAATGTTAATTTTTATTAAATAATTTTTCTTTTTCTCTAATTCTTTTATCTAATTTTCTAAAATTATATAAATTGGATATTGATTTGGTATAATATGTGTTCATTTATGTGATTTATAATATTTATTTAGTTTTATGTTTGATAGCTGGTTAATCATCATTTTTCTTGTAAGAATGGAGGATTGGGTGATCAAATTAGAGGTTTCTGATTTAATCTTTTAATTTAGCTGAATTCTATATTCAAATTGATTTAATTCTAATTTTATGAATTATAGTGGTTGCTTAATTTTTCTAATATAATTTGATTAAATCTTAGATGATTATCTATTATACAATTTATGAATAATTGTAGGAATTCTAGATAATTCTAGGTTGAAAAAATAAATTATAATTATTAAATATGTTGTAATCCATGATTAATCCATAAAAGAGTTCTCAATTCATTAGATCAATTGCATTTTTGTATTTTTTTTATGTGTTAATTATGAATTTTATTTCTAATAATGCATTTTATTTAGTTTTAAATCAAGCCCCCAAATTTAATTATATTACATTCCTACATCTTGTTTGTAGTCCATTTGTTTAATTGCTTAATTTTGTTTCCATTTACTTGTTCTTTTTTTTTCGATTCTATAATTATAATTAGTAATGGAATATGAAAGGGTGTACTATAAGTGAATCACTAAGGGTTTGACTTGGTTGTTACCTTATACTGCAAAATTTTCATCAAACTAGTAATTCTTAATTTTGATTAAGTTTGACAACCATTACATTTGCATAATCTTTTAATAAAATATCATTGCTAACCCATTAATTTGATTGAAAAGATACATATGAACCATTCTCAATCACTTATTGGTGGTTTTAAAGATAATGTGAATGTAGGGATGCTATATGTTTCTTTTAGAAAGTAGAGTTAAGGATTTATAGCTAATTTATTTTTTAAAGATCATAGCCCTAACCATATTTTGCAATAAACACTTTACTCCAAAGTTCATCATTCTTATTGCATAGTTTCATATTCCATTTGAGAAGACACACATCATTCATTAAGCTCATCCATCTTAATCCTTTATAGGATTTTAGGTTAATAAATACTCTTCCAATTAATAGTGTGTTGTTTTCTTACCTTTACATCATGACCCCACAAAAACGCTTTTAGCATCCTTTATATTTTAGCATAAACATTAAGTAGTATTTTTTTTTCTTGCACTATGTAAACAAGTAAAGTAGAAGTCATAGAAGAGATAAAAGTTGCTCTCCCAATTATAAATAGATAACTTCCTTTCCATATTGGCTAAATTTTCATTAAAATTTTTCTTGCCTTTCCCTTCATAGTGAAGTTTGACCCCACAAATATTTTCTCATATCATAAGTTCTTTCAAATCCACTCATCTTAACAATAGCATGTCTGCTTTCCTCTTCAATAGATTTGGAAAAGAAAATGAAGGTTTTGGCTATGTTTACCTTTTTTTGGAGATACAACTAAAAAGATCTAGATAACTTTAAATACATTGCATTTAAGGAATAGAAGTTTCTATAAATAATAATAAGTCATCAATAAATAAGAGATAAGATATTTTAGGACCTTACCTACCAATCCCCATAGCTTTCTATTCACCATATTCCATAGCCCTCATAATAATATGAGATAAAATGTTTATGTAGAGAACAAATAAATACAAAGATAATGGATCCCCTTGTCTTATACTCCAAGAATGAGAAAAAAAGTCGCACTTTGATTCCCATTCTAGACAATCTTTATCAAAATGGAGGTAACATAATCTATGATAGCTTAAGTATTTTTTATAAGACATGCACATTTTCTAATACTAACGAATAAAGTTTCATCTAAAAAGATTATAAGCCTTCTTTAAATCTACTTTGATGGCCATAAAACCTTTACTATTTTGTGATTGTTTCATTAAATGGAAGATTTCATTAGCAATAACAATATTGTGATGAATACATCTTCTAAGAATAAAGCTTGTTTGGTAAGTAGAAATAAGATTAGCTAAGAAAAGTTTAATTTAATTAACCAACACCTTTGAAATGCCTTTATAACTAACATTACCTAAAGAAATTAGTCTAAATTGAAACACAAATTTTGGCTTATGAATTTTAGGAATAAGAATTAATAACACAAAATTAATATCAGCCATACCTCTTTTACCTTCAAAAACATCTCTAACTAACTTGCATAAAGAATGTCCTAGCATCTCTTAGTTATAATGATAAAAAAGACTTAGTAAACCATTAGATCCTAATGTCTTAGATATATTAATGCTAAAAATAGGTCTTTTAACCTCAAAATCTAGAATAAGTTTAGTTAACTCATGCAAATTCACCTTAACAATACTAAGGTAAATTAATTCCTATTTTTTTTTGGAAATTCCTTTTAATCTTCCTCTATGAAATGTTTTTTTAAAAAAATTGCTACCATTTCCTTAATTTTATTCTGATTCTCCACATATTTGCCATTTGTATTTCTTAGCATTTGTTCTTGTGCCTTTTAACAATAGTTTTTGCATGATAATATTTATTGTTTCTATCCCTGTCCTCAATCTAGTTAGCTCTAGATTTTTGGTGGAAAAGTATTTCCTTTTGTACTAACATTGTGATTTGTCTTCTAATCTCTTTTCCTATTTATCAAGGTTTGGAAACCACCTTCATTCCATAGCCTTTTGCATATTTTTTAACTCATTTATTACTTTTATTATTTTTTTATATCATTATTTATGCATAAAATCATTGGATTACATATAAAATTATTTCTTTATTTATGCATCTTTAATATTTATTTTATTGCTCTCTAATTTTATTTTATTAATCCAAACATTCAAGTTATTTAATAGGAAAGTAAGCCTATCAATTTGATACTTATCTATGAATTTATCTGCTATTACACACTATCTACTTTTTTTTATCTATGTTTTCAAATAACATCTACATCAATGATTTAATAGTTTATGTATACATAAATCGCTTTTGTTCTACTTGATTTGTCTTTTAATTCAATCAACTTTCATGTTATAGCTATTAATACTAAATACTACAAGGAAAATCATCTATTATGGATATTGAATGCTTAAATTCTTTTACATGTAATAGATCTTAAAAATGTAATTTAATAAAGGAATAAAGTATTAATGTAAAGTTATGCAAAAATATCGAAGAAGTTTTATCTTATATGTTTATTATTAATGCTTGCCATAATTACATTTAGTAAGCTAATTGTACTAATGGTAATGTTGTTGAATTTACAAGCCTATTTTCTTTTATACCTCATAATTAATATGCAACTTTATTATAACACATCTATGGTTGAATAATTTTTATTCCTTTTTATATGTTTTTATTTTAGATTACATGGTCTATCACTATTATAATTAATAAGGGGTCAATATGTTCATATATAAAATTGTGTAGTTTGTTTCGTTTGATCTATGAAATTTATTTTTCATTTATAATCTTAACTCTCATTTATTATAGAAAGGGCTTTTATAGTCATAAGTCGTGAACAACAAGTGACATTTAATCTCATTAAATTACTAGCCCATTGGTTTTTTTTTCCGATTCTTGGAAATATTTATTTTATGAAAATATCTCTAACAACAATTCCTTATTTATATTCATAAAACTGTCACCTTTAGTTTTAATTATTATTTTTATTTATTTACTCCTAGATAGAGATAAACTATTATGCATAATGAAAGTAACATTACCTTGAATTTTCATAATGTAAATGTTTCTTCATGCCTTTTTATGAATGAACAAAATAATGAATTTTAAACCAACAAAGTGTTAGTTTAGGGAAAAGAATGTTGGCCCTATCATGGACTTTACTTGTTAATGGATAGGAGTTTGAATCTTGAAAATGGTCCTTATTGAGAGAAATTTTTTTGTTAATACTCTAATCCATGGAGTGGTTGCCTTGCTTAGAAATTATTTTAATTACAAAAAAATAGTGAATTTTGATGAAAAGTTATCAAACTTGTCTAATGTCATGACTCGAACCTGATTGTAACTGGCGTGGATCCTACCATCTAGTTTTCACTAACCTTAATACTAACTATGCTAATTTTATGTGATAGAAATCTCTAAATTTCTATGATGATTCAATTTTCTTTATAAATTTTATAGAAAAATAGATAAAGTTTCTCTTATTTTAGAGTATTTCTTGAGGGTTATGTGCCCTAAATAATATAACTTGTGAATTTACAAATTTGATAATAACACAGAGTATATACAAAATATACAATTCATCGTATTTATTTACATAGACAACCTAATTTTCTGATCCAACTATCAATTCCTTAACAAAACCGTCTTGATTTTGCATAGGTACAACGAGGATATATTGCATTCATATTAACTTGAAAACATTGAAAATAAAAGGAATATGAGAATATAATAAGCATATATCCTCTACAACCAAATTTAGAATTATTATATCAAATAATCAAATGCTAATTAAGTAATACAATATAAAATAATTGCAAGCCCAGATCCTAGACTCTGTAACATGCAATGTCAGATCTTAGGTTGACATATTTATTTGCATATAGTTCAAATTTCCTATTTCATATCAGAATTCATAATGGCTTCAACTATTCAATTTACACAATATCATTACCATATCACATGCAACCTATTTAGGTAGTCATAAAAAATTTAAGTAGCCAATAAGGCTTAATCACAATTAAATCATCACCATTAATCAAATAAAGGCATTCAAAATCAATTAGATTTTAATGTCATAACATAATACATAGTGATCTATAATAAATATACAAGAAACCATATTTTGAATACTAAGTCAACCTTATACCTTACAGAAGCTTTCTATCTTTATCCCTCTAAGGTTTACCTTATACTCTTTACAATCTTTTTACTAGAAATTTTCTATTTGGTATTCACAACATTAACCTTACCACATTTCATAATTTTAATGCCACTCATGGCATAATTCATAATGCAATCTCATTCACTAGAGCACTAACTCTACATAGTATAATTTTAAATCAATCATATCATGAAATAAATGATTTATCATCATAGGTTAATATCATAATTCATAGCAATATATATAATAGTGTCACCATGCTTTTTTGTATAGTTATAAACATTCATTGACTATATATATCACAAAAGTATGAAAGCATCTTTAGATTAACAATTTGACATCTCTCTCATGTGGCTACAAAGTAATACTGATAATAACCTATAAAGAAATACACACATACACACACATACACATTAGGGTATCCAATTATTTAACTAAATGTTACTATGAGGTACATAATTGCATATATCGTGATTTGACTTTTTACACACCAACATCCCTAAATCATGTAGTTACATTTCTAAAACATTACACATGAAGGCATAAATGACTAGTTAAATTAATACATGGAAATGTGAAGTATAACATTCACCTAACAAATTTAGTAAAATATTAATTTTAAAGTAGGATATGTACTTACTTGATAATGCTTATTTATTCCAAGAAATCCAAATTATCCTTTTCATCTTTCTCCATCCATTCTACTAAACAATTTATAAGGATAATTTACAAATGTATTAACATTATTCATTTTTCTTCTCAAAATTACTATTTCAAGACCTAATCATAATATCATAATATTCTAATATCCCAAATCATAAATTTAATTACTTTTCTAAGATTAATTGATAAAATAAAAAATATGTGATATTATAGAGAATTTTAAATCTAGACCTTATAGGGTAAAAACATTACAACTTAATATTATATAAAGGCTCTATTCATTCCACTTGATCATTCTACGTCTTCACTTTTTAATACTATCACCTACAAATTGAAGATTTCATAAATAAAGCTTTTTCTAAATCAAACTCTTAATACTAAAAATACTAAATTTGATGTTCTAGATATGCTCTAAATATGCTATGCTAATACTCTAAAGCATGAAATTCTTATTTTATCAATTTTATATGTAATAACTAAAATAAGATGATAAAAATGGGAATTTTCTAAATCTAGTATAAAATAATTAAAATATTAAAATTTTATGTTCCAAGAATACTTTAATCACCTTATTTTATAAAATTATACATTTATTTTCTTATATTTTTAACTCCATTTTAATAAAATCACCAAGTCATATTTCACACATTTATGAGTTTTTTGAATCATGTATGAATCACTTCAAATATTAGGATGTAACACTCCATAAACACTCTAATTAGCATTCCCTAGCTCA
Organism: Sindora glabra; assembly: GCA_020226215.1. Classification (NCBI taxonomy): domain Eukaryota; kingdom Viridiplantae; phylum Streptophyta; class Magnoliopsida; order Fabales; family Fabaceae; genus Sindora; species Sindora glabra. The sequence continues at coordinate 73,076,739 of CM035226.1, read as the reverse complement.
AAATCTTATTTTCAAGAGCTATTATCATGGGTTCAAAACATATCTAATGTAATATCCCAAGTTAAAATTTAAGATTTTATAAATTTTGGAGTTTGTGGATAATTATTCATTTACTTGGCTAATATTTAGTTCATATTTATTTTTCAAATTAAAAATTTTGAAATATTGAAAATAATATTCATGATGATATGCAAAATTTATTTATTATTTACTCATTTTTATATGTGTGGCCATTAAAAATTCATAATTAGTTTAAAATAATTTTTATAAGAAATTTTTTATAAGATAAAAAAAAGTAAAAGAAGAAGAGAAAGAATTTTTATAAAATGGTAATTTAAATGAATAGCTCAAATAATTTTTTTTATGGGAGGATGGGATTTAAAAAAAAATGAGCTTATAATGGCCGAAAAATCATATAATATGCCTTTAGCTCATTTCTATATTTTCTCTCCCTCCTATACATTGTTTTATTTTATTTCTTAGGAAGAGACTATTTTATTTCTTAGGAAGAGACTATGGTCCACTACTAAAAAAGCGGTGCACCGGTGCTCCATTGAATGAAAGGCTGATATTGAGTTGTACAACTATTTAACCAATCCTGAATAAAGGCTAGTAGCAAGTTTTGTTTATTTTTATATTGACCCTCTTTATTTTCAAAAGCAGCACGTGTGAGGACAGTGGTTTGGGCCGGATCTTAGCATAGCCCAAAATCAATTAAAAATTCAAGCTTCAGCAGCAGCGATGGGGTGCGCTGGATGAAGGTGGCTGAAACTGATAAATGGTAGTCGATCTTTATCGCTGAAGAAAGAAAGGACAAACAGAAGCACCATTCTTCGAAGCTCCGCTGGTACTCCTCGAGTGTGGATTTTATACATTTATTGGTTTGATCTCGCTTGCATTTTTGCTTTTTTTTCTTTTCCTGTTAATTTCTATTTACTTGAATCAGGGTTTTTGCTTTCTTTGATTTCTATGGCTGTAACAAATGGAGAAAATGTGGCAGACACCAACAATGATTCCTATGATGCCTTCATGTCCCCAAACCGTTGCTGCTGAGCAGATTCAGAAGGTAATTAAATTTTTGACTTGCGTAATCCTACTATTCTCTTTTAGTTCGTTGTTAGTAATAAGAGCTTGGATTGGATTTATGGATTGGCTTTGTGGGATTTATATGTCAACTTAGGGGCCTTCATGATTTTTTTTTTGTTAGTAATGGTATTTAAGGGTGATAGATTTCCCAATTAAGAGAAACTTAAAAGAATTAATTTTTGGTTTCTTCTTTTGCATATATTTTTTATCAAGAGAGCTAATAAGCACCATCAGTTGAGTTGTAGGAAAGAAGAAGCCTTGTGTGGATGCAAATCTTTTTTGCAAAAATCAGTCACATGATAATCATTTGAGCTTGAATAAAATGCTTAAAGGTACCAACTATTTGAATGAATTCATCTTTGATGATGAGCTGCGAGAGAGCTTTGTTAAAAAATTTAGGAGGTTTGTTGTAGCAGGAGTATCTGTTTAAGTGAATCTCTTTTGAGACACTGTATTATGACAATATACAAATAAGCAAACCTTGAAATAGTGATTATTAATTTTTCGTAGCAGAAGATTCATTTTCTGCATCAAATTTGCCCCATAATTTTCTTTTCTTGTAACATTGGCACTGTATTATTAGTTAGAATTAGAGTGTTTCTATTTGCATACATTCCATATGTGTTCTATGATGTCAACATTTTCTTCATTTACATGCATAGGTTGCTTCTTGACTTCAGCAACTATTCCAGTTTTTATAGGACTCTTTCAAGCTTTATCATATGTGACAAATGAGGTAATCAGTAGAACATCTAAAAGAAATGTGGTGAATAAATTATGCATATGTATTTGATTGTTTTTTATTTTTTTCAATTTCTACCTTGAATGGACTGTTAACAGGAGGCTTCTTTTGGATTCCCTCTCTGGGTGGTCCTGCTATACAAAGCAGGTTTGGAATTTCTTGGGTCTTTTTATTTGTGGTAATAATATATAACTGATTTTCTTATGTTATTTGTTTATTAATGTGATATCGTTCCCTCAAATATGGCCATTTTCATGTAAGCTTAGTTTATGAATCAAAATATTGTCATAAAATTTCTTACTCATAATCTTAAGAGTTTACTATGGTCTTTCTCAATGAAAATTTGTCTTTGAAACAATTTATCTATAGGCACTATTTCATGACAAGATTAATGAGTATCAAGCATTTTGTGTTTGAAACACTGGTAAACTTGAAAGTAAATGCACAATACACATTATGAGCAAGTAAGCAGTCATAGATACATTTATTCATTTGTTTTAGTGATATACTATTCGAGAGGAAATATGTAGCCAACTTTCAATCTTGAGTCTTTACTATCATATGGTAATGGTAATATAAATTATACTCTGTCATACAGGACGGTCATCCACCATTAAGCTGGCAGTATATCACTGCTTACCTTGTTCTACATATCCTTCTTGTTGTTTCTTAGTACCTTTCAATGGAAATCATGAAACCATCCTAGGTAAAAATGTTAACCCTTCTTCTGTTCCTATACTTTTGCAAAGAGGTTTGATATATATATATATATATTGGCAAGAGAGCTTTAAATAACTTATTTTTTTCAAATTGATGATCCAACTCAAAAGAATACGTTTCTTGTTTTCAAGTTTCTTCTAATCATGATTGGTTACTTTTTGTTATTTCTCCCATCAGGACTAACAATTTATCAGCAGAAGAGATCTAACCTCTAGCTTCTTCTTCTGATAATGATGATGGTTCAGATGATGAATCTGATGAGATGGTAAGTATTCACCTTTCAGGGGATTTTTTTGCATTGTTATTTATCGGAGTTTAGTTTATTTTTGTATCTTGTTGTGTATTCATATTTATATTTCCTGTAATCTTTTGATAGAACATGATAAAATGAAACAAAATCCAGATTTGCATGATGAAACATAATAAGGAAACCATTTTTATTGATTAAATGGTGGTCATATGAAGAGCAATTTCTGAGCATGTTGAAAAGGATTACATTATAATGAAGTAAAAGTATTATGTTAGACCTTATATAAAAAATTTCATTTTAAACCTTTACCTTGCAAATAGTACGTTTATGATATGGGATCTCCAATACTATTTTTACAGGGTGAGGAAGCTCTAGAAGAAGCATATGCTTCTACAAAGAAAGAGGAAGGAGGTTCCAATTATTCTCAACCAAAGAGCAAATGCTTAAAAAGGAAGCATGTTGTATAATAGCAGAATGGGCAGGACTTCAGTACCCTAGAGCTAATTGGGGATTATAAACCCCGGACACGTGTTTGAGTAATAGTCTCTGCTCTTTGTTCAATATAATACACAAGGTGTTGGAAATTTTTTTCTTCAGTCAAGTCAAACCTTGCATTAAATGTTTCAACACTGCAACCAGGCGTGAGATTGGTCTAGTTTGTACTTTTTTTTTTCAAACAATAGTTAAAAAATTAATAAATTAATAATTTTTTAATTAAAATTCAATGTAATTATTTTTATTTAAAGAAAAATAATTTGAAATTAGTGATTTTTTAATTTTAGTATTAAAACATTGTATCAATCTAATCTAAGATTTAAATGAAATTTTATTATTTATTTATGCCTTCAAATAAAATTAAATTGATTTAATAATGTGAATATTATATTTTTTTCTATGATTCCTCACCTAAATAAATACATAATTGATTTTTTTAAGGCAATAAAAGTGGCTTTATTAGCAAAAATCACTATGAAAAGGCCTTTGCTTACCTATTTTTTTAGGCTTATTTATTATAGTAATGAAATAATAAATGAGTAAATAATTGATTTATAATAATATAAAAGAATATATTAATAGAAATAAATATATAATTAAAATAATTTATATTTATCTAAAGATTATATTATATTAGTATAATTGATATGTTAAAAATAAATATATAATATATAATATTTAGTTATTTATATTTTATAAATTTATATATTTATTTTTATAATTTTTATTTTATTATTTATAATATAATTATAATTTTATTTATAATAAAATTATAATTACATAATTATATTTTATGATATCATATATTTATTTATATTTTTTATATATTTATAATTTAAAATTAGGATATAATTGTATTAAAATTAAATTAATTATATTTTATTAAAAATAATATTTAGATTTATATTATAAAAAGTATATATTATAAATTAATAAAAAAATAAAGATAGATTTAAAAAAAAATTGAAAAGATAGTAATTTATAAGTTATAAGGTATTCAAGATAACTTATCAAATTAAAATTTATTTTTTTTAATAAGTTAATACATAAAATACTTCTAAAGATTATTTTTTAATTTATTGATAAAATTAATAAGTTATAAGTTAATTTATTTATTATATGAAACAGAGTCTGAATATGTAATTTAATTTTATATTTGATATAATAATTATAAGTTATAAGGTAACTAAGATAACTTATCAATTTAAAACTTATTTTTTTTAATAAGTTAGTATATAGAACACTTCTAGAGATTATTTTTTACTTTATTGATTAAATTAATAAGTTATAAACTAACTTATTTATGAAACAAATTCTAAATATGTAATTTAATTTTATATTTGATATAATTTTAATAATAATTTATTTTTAAAGAGATAATTGATAGTAAAATATTTTACTGTGAGAGAAAATTGTTTTAATACATGATATGAGTATAAGTATAATATATGTGTTGAATAAAATTTTGATTCGTGAAAGATAACTTTAGTTTATATGTGATATGCTTAAAAATATTATTAAATTTTCTTTCATATATATACATATAATTTTTGTAATTTTAAAATATTAAAAATAATCTTCTATTACATATAATATTAATATTAATAGGCTAAATATTTGCACAAAGAATATGAAACATGCCAAACTTTTGTCTTAAGTGACATTAAACCTAATTTGAAGGTTTTGTATCTTCCTTTCTTTTTGCATTTACGTGACGTTGAATATTTTTTGAAAATTTTATATCTTTCTTTTATATCCAAAGCTCAATTTTTTATTTTTACAAATATGTACCTATTAATTTAATCATTTTTATTATCACAAAATATAAAATAAATAATAAATAATAAAATTACACAATGCAAAAATGAGTTGATTTATCAATTCTAAAACTCATAAAACATTCTAAATATGACAAAAATAAATCTAATTAAAAGAAAACATAAATATGCATGATGCATCGAACTAAAATAAAATTATAAGTTAATAATAAATGGTTCTTATAAGAAATTAAATCATTAATATTTACATTCATTGTGTTTATGTCCTAAGTTTTTAGATTCTTCTAAAAAAATAATTTATTAAGAAGTATTGATTTGCAACCATACTATAATTTGATTTGTTCCAACTAATTTATTGTTCATAAAATTACTCATATAATTGGTAATATTGTGTTGAACAAATAAATTTAATATTATTTCTATTTTTTAAAGTAATTACTAGTTATATAATTAATGGAAAAAGTTTTTATATATCATTAATATAGTGATATATTAGTAAATTATCAAATTTAATAGTATATCAAACTTACTTTTTTTTAGTCAAATTTTATGTCATACAATAACATATTAATAATCAAATTTGATGAGGCATCGATATATTATTGTATTAGTAATATATCATAATTTTTTTTTATAATTAATATATATTACTTTATTTATAAGTGTAGTGTATAAAAATTTTTAAGTTATAATGAAAGATAATCTTAAATTTATACAAAATTATAATATTTTATGATAAAAATTTTAAACTAATAATTAAATTTATTGTTTAAGATAAATTTTTTGTTAATAGTATAAAAATTAATTTGAAATAAATTATTAATTTTTAACTATCTTTATTTAAATAAAAACATAAAAATAAACTTAGGGGGTGTTTGGCAAACACCTTTTTCATTAGCTGTTAGCTGGTTTGACTAAAATCAGCTGGTTGATTTGGCAATAAGCTGATTTTGGTGTTTGATAATCAGCTTATTGAATCAGCTGATTGGCCCTAAAAAGCTAAAAACGAAAAAGCTAAAGGGAGTAGCTTTTTCAATTAGCTTATCTGAAAAATGACCAAATTACCCTAAATAAATTTTCATATTTTTCATTTTGTCCTTTCTAAAAATTCTTAAAAAATTTAATAATTATAAAAAGTAGATTAATTTAATTTTAAAAAATATTTAATATATAATAATATATTATTTATAATATATCTAATAAATTAATAATAAATTATAATAATTTTAAAAGTTATTTAATAGAATAAATATATAATATTACTTATAAAAACTATTTAATTTTAAAAATATCCAATAATTTAATAATAAATTATAATAATTTTGAAAATTATTTAATAGAATAAATATATAATATTATTTATAAAAATTATTTAATTTAAAAAATATTTAATAATTTAATAATAAATTATAATAATATATTTTTTATAAAAAAATTTAATATATTGACTAATATATAAAATTTAAAAATATTAAAATAAAAAATACTCAAATAATTCATAAAATATATCATATCCTTATATGTCATTTTACATACAAACAACTAATATAAACAGTTAATTTTATCAAACACTCTTATTCAAACAGCTAATATAATCAGTTAGTCAAATTAGTTAATACAATCAGCTATCAGCTAACAGCTAATCAAACCAGATAACCGCTACAGCTATCAGCTGTTTCCCAAACAAGACCTTAGTCCATCTCACGCCAAATAAATTATTAATCTTTATTTTAAAAAAACGTAAAAAAAAACTAAACCTATCTGACTATCTCACGCATGACTGCAGTTTGCAGTGTTGAAACATTTAATGCAAGGTTTGACTTGACTGAAGAAAAAAATTCCCTACACCTTGTACATTATATTGAACAAAGAGCAGAGACCATTACTCAAACACGCGTCCGGAGTTTATATTCTCCAGTTAGCTCTAGGGCACTGAAGTCCTGCCTAGGAGAATATACTGTTGAGTCTTGTATATCTCAACAAATTTCTTTAGCCTAATATGGCTATTTTTTGCGTTAGCTAATTTATGTATGTAATTTTGCCCAGGAAATCTCTATTTAACTGAAATAATGCATTTTTCTTATTGCAGCACAAAAATTTTTTATTAAGACAAATTTTTTATGCCTACAGTCATCATTATCAATTTCACCATTGTGAAAAATCAAATAAAGCATCATTAAAGTCCTGCAATGTCTTATGGAAGCAAAGAACATGAGTTTCAAGTTGCTTAGTGATTTTGCTTGAGTGAAAATATATTCAAAATGTAAACTTTTTTTTTGTGAAAAGAATTATCCTGTAAAATAGTAAAGTAGAGTTCGCAGTTTAAAGCCTCTATGATTGGTTTGTATCCAATGTTGTCTCTGGTTCTTAAAGACACACCTAATTACTGAAGGCGTTGCATCGCACAATAAGCCCAGTAAAACTTGTCGAACTAATACGATTCTCTAAATTTTGAGGTTTATAAGGCATTAACATAAGGTGTCAATGACAGGTTAAGCAAGATAACTCTTTGCCAACAAGCATGAGCATTCACAACTATCACAATTAGCAAATAAAGAAAGAAGTTATGCAATTGTTTTGAAAATAAATAGACAAAATCAGGCCACTTTTGAAAATGTTTATCAATTTAAACAGGGCACGAGGATTTCAAGAGAATAACTTATGCAATAATTCCTTAAAAAAATGTAACAAGCACCAGTTATATCAAGATGCCACAGAATGACATGGAAATTCGACCAAGAGTAAAAGCGAGTAAAATTCAAATGTCAAAATAAATCCCCATTCTGTACAAACATAATATTCTTATTCATAATAGAATTTCCAGCGGACATCCTGTGCTCTCCATATCTCTACTGATCCCATCACTTTATGGTCTTACAGGTGCATGATGGTTTCTAATGGAGGTTTGGCCAAATGATCTTTTATTATTTTTCTTTTCTTCAATCTATCTTTGAGAATTCATGTCTTTAGGATAAAATCCAGTAATAAACATGATAAAATGTTGACAGAATTCTATTCTTGAAGTATTAACCCATGAACATGATGTGAAAATTTGTACGTAGATGATCCCCATGCTAGTCCAGAAATAGTTTGCCAAGCACAAGCGCAATTTAAGGTACCCCTGCAGGTTTTCTTGCTCTGTGCTTTCCTTCTTAAACTTACTGTCCATCAAACATTGGGGTTTGAATTTTCAACCATATTCTTTTATTAAGTATGGGATGCCACTTTCTGAATACATGTCCCAATGATCGGTCTCTGCAATAACCAGAACATTTTCTAAGAATCTGAATAAGCACTTTTATCATACTACAATTTGCTTACAACTGTAGAAGCCATGCAAATGAAATTGGAAAAAAAATGAAAGGATAGCAATCAGTTCATGTCTTGATGAAGCAACTTACAAAGGCACTGATATTTGCTAACCTCAGCCAGTTAGTTTGCCAGTTTTGCAGCCAGGGCTTTGTGATAAGCTACAAGTATTTCATTCATTTTTGCAATTTGGTGCAACAATTTCATAATTCTCTACAAGTAACAAATAGTCAGAGTAACAACACTGTATCCTTGGGGATATAAATCAATCAAAAATAAATTGAAATAAGAAGCATAATTATATGTAAAAGATAAACCATGCGTACATGCAAAGTATCCTGCTATACTGTTTAATCTTCAGGAAACCATGGCCAAGCAGAATGAAATGCCTTCATCAAACTAAACAATAGCATTTTTTTTCCTTTTCTCTTGCCTTTTTAGGCTACCTGACTTCAATCTAACAATAGGGTAACTTAATCCCTTCTCAAATTCTATCCTAACTTCTAATAACATATGAAATATGGACCTTTAAGTTGGAGAACCAATTTTCAAGAACTAAGTTTCAACTCGGGTATTAATTATGCATGGGCACATACCACTTATTCAAAATGTAATTGAAAAAATAATAAACCATGTATGCAAAGTTGTAAGAAACCAATATTCAAACCAACAATTAGTAGCCATTAATAGGCTAAACCTAGAAAAGGGTGCTTTGAACTTCATTAACCAATTTCTTAGGTTCCTGATATATAGCATACACATAATGATTCCTCAGTCTCTAGCAATATGTTCATTTTGTCTTCCAATTGTTTAGGCTTATCACCAACTAGTATATATTACATTGATACATGCCTTAACCTATAATATGCCTAAGCATTTTATGCCACAAACTTGAGTACTATTTTGTTTTAATAAAAAGTAAAGCCAAACATTGTAAATAGGACCTGAGTTTCGTCAAGTATAATATCTCTGATAGCATTTTTTTCTGTTCATATTCACTCGACAATAAAACATAATTGAAAGAAAAAGGATTAAGTTGAGCATTATAACCAACATCTGAAATGTAGGAAAATTAACTAACATCATATTTTTGTTTAATAATGATCATTAAAGGATTCTCACTGTGTCTGCTTCCTCCACCTCAACCATCGTCGAACCCTTGTGTATATACACCATAATATTATTAACATAGTAGCTAAAGGGGTAATTGACCCAATTGCTCCTTTGCTAACAGCAAAACTTCAACATAAGGTAATTATTGTGAAAACCTTCAAACTTAGAATCTGCAAGCCAATACTCATCCCTTTCTCATAATGAAAGGATAACAAAATGCAATCAATTAGCTAACCAAATAAAGATTACTGTCATCACCTTAAACTTTCAGTGTAATGTTACAAATTTCAAAATCAGAAGAATTTCGAACTCCAAAACCCTAGCAAAAATACGAACATCCTCATTCCTCATCGTCTTCCTCGTCATCACAACAATATCAAAAACGCTCGAACTCCTCCTTCGTTCTTCACTTTGCTTCTCTGTTTTTCCCTCTGGGCTGGACTACATCACAAACTAAACTAAACTAAAATTTAAAAATTAATTTAGAGATTTTGATAGGGTCTTATTATAAATATTTTGATTCAAGTTGTCCGTATACTCTGTATAATTTCAAATCAGTCTGGGTCGTTAATCTACTGTTACACCACTTTTTTAGTGGTGGACCAAAGTCGTACCCTATTTCTTAAGGCTGCTTTATTTAAGTCGGTATTCTTTTTTTAATATAGATATCCAGTCCCTTTCTCTTCCCTGCCAAGAAAATTCTGGACAGCAGCAGCTTTTTCTCTTTCTGGTACAACACCCCCGTTACCTCACCGACTTGCCCTTCTATTTTTATTTAACACTTTTCCATCACTCCCCCTCTTTAAATCCATCACCGCTCCTCTATCTCGCCTTCTCTCTTTCTTCTCGGGTTCCCTCACAGCCATGCCTTCGCTGAAGCTATGCCACCATCTCTCCATGGTGGGCTGCTGCTTCATGTTATTGGCATGGCGTCTCACCAACATGACCGAGAAGAAACCCCAAGTCAGCAACGTGAAAGGCGTTGCTTTTCTTTCTACTGGCCATTGTGCGACTGCGAGGAACCACCGTTACTGTAGCCATTCTCCAGCTCTGTTGGGTCGATTGCAGCTCATGGTGGCATGAAATGGGAAACTGTGAGCTGTTGTAGCAAGAAAAAGGTTGCTGGAGCTGCGGTAAAAGAGCTGGCCTTCCTCATTCTTCTTCTTCCTCTGTCACCGCCGTGAGCTGGAGCTGCACCATCCTCACTGCTGAGCTGCTTCGTTACCAATCGCAGCCATCACTTGAGCTGCTGTGTGGCGTTAGCTTCCAACCATGAAGAAGAAAGTTAAGATCACAGCTGAACCGTAGCAAACGGGGAGCTCCTTCTTTTCCCCACTTCCGGTGTTCTGCTGGAGACTCCAATGTTCCAGGGAACTTCTATTGCGAGCAACATTTTTTGGGCTGTGGTGAGTGATTTTAGACAAAAAGGCTGCTGTTTTCACGAGAGTCAGATTAATTTATGGAGAATTCATTTAGATAATTTTAAAATATGAGGATGTGAAAAACCAAAAAAGGAGAAAGAGATTATTAAATATACAGAGAGAGAAAGAATATCTTGACAGATTTGCACATGATCTAAGAAATCCATATTTACGCAAACTTGAGATGAGTGAAAATATATTGGAAAACTACAATTTTTATACCATAAAATGTTTATTTCGTATGAGTAAGATTATTTTAAAGTATTTGAAATACTTAACAATATATAAGAATAGTATAAGTTTATGATATAGAATGTTAAAACATTATAATTAGAGTTTCCGTGAAGTATTATATTTCTATATTTCTAATGATTTTAATTTAAGAGAAATCTACTTCCACATCGGAAATACGATAACGCTTTTGAAAGTGGGAAGTTTTATGCTAATGGATGATTTAAGGATATAACAAGTCTTTTTATGCTACTAACTTAAGTATTTTTAAATGATTTAAAATTAATCTTGAGGAAGTATATATATATATATATATATATATATATATATATATATATATATATATATATATATATATATATATATATATATTATAAGGGACTTGATAATAATTTTAAAATATAAGAATATTATATTATGAATCATATTTATGTTGTATGGATTCAAAGAATTATCACTTAATATCTTTTTTTTTTTGGCTAAATAATATCTGGAAATGAGGGAAGTTGATGAATTATGATAATCAAGTAGCACACTTTGATTTTACAAGTTAACTATAAAAAGAGTAAGAAGTTGATGAATTATGATATATTATATTTCAGGTATGAAGTTATAATATTGGGGAAGAAGGTAAGTAATGTCTTGTGATTAAAATTTATTATTGTAATTTCTAATTAGGAAAATATAAAAAGATGATAATGGATATTTCGGAACTTTCAAGGTCAGATCAACATTACGATGTGAGTATATATTTCACCAGTATTTTTATTTTAAGAAAAAAGGTAATTTAGATATAGTAAATTATATTCTTTCTCTTGATAGTACATATTTCATATTCACACTCTTGTGTGTGTGTGTGTGTGTGTGAGTATATATTTCACCAGCATTTTTATTTTAAGAAAAAAGATAATTTAGATATAGTAAATTATATTCTTTCTCTTGATAGTACATATTTCATATTCACACTCTTGTGTGTGTGCGCGGCGCACGCGCGCGCGCGCTCAGTTTCTTGAGTAGTTAGCTATTAAGTAATTACTGATTGATCAGAGTGCGTAGCAAAATGTTTATGGTTGAATTATTTGTCACTTGAATGTTAGAAATGATAGTGTGAAATATGATTTGAGAGTTAAGCTCTCATACATATATTATTTATACATTCTGCCATGGTTGACATTGAAAATTATAAACTGTGTTAGACAAGTGATAATGGAAATTGTGAATTATAATAAAGAGATGATGTGAAAGTCGAATGAGAGAATCTTGGCAAGTAGTTATAAAGGATATTTCATTAATTTGAGATTCGAATGATAAAGTTCCAGCAAATGATTATGAAGGATATAAAAATGATGTTATAGTCGGATGAGAAAATTCTTAGCAAACAGATGAGAAGTGGATAAGATTAATCTAAAAGTCGGATGGGAGATTCTTAGTTAATAGTTAAGAGAAATATAGAATTGATCTTGATACGATAAAGTAGTTATATGCATGTTTACTGCATTTGAATATGTGACATGATAGGATTGTTTGTAATTGACTTCTACTGATGATGTGATTGTGATGATTTATGTGCATTTGAACCCTAATGGTTATTTGTGAATATGATGTTTACTCGGAATAGGTAGTATACAATATAGAGTCCTAACAAAAAGTTGAGATCCCTATGATTTTGTTCTAAGAAACAGAGTTTAAGCTATGTGTAGGTCAACTTCCATATTAAAGCAGGTCACACATACTTCCGAAAATTTAAAAATGGGTTTGCTTATATGTTTAACTTGTGATTATTATATATAAAATTGATTACTTGCAAAATAAAGATAGATATATGCTCACTGAGTTCATATAACTCACTCTGTTGTAATTCAATATTTTTAGGTTAAGACTTTAACTTGTTGCATTCATGAAGAAATGAGACCGCCTTGCTAAAAATTTGATAGTTAGGAATTGTTTTGGATTAAATTTACAAGTAGAGATAGTTTTCAGTGATTCAATCATTAATGTGTTGAATCATTTATTTGCATATATGATGTAATTGGACTATACTGTGTATATGTGTGATTGTTGTTGTATATGAGAATTAAGCATGTTTTGTACTATAAGGCATGTGGCCCTCGGGAAGTGTTCAAAAATAAGGGAGATTTTGTTTAATTTTTTGTAAAATTTTAAAAAAAAGAAAGTCCCCTATGAAATTTGGTAACTCATGTTGGATAGAAAGAGTTAAAAGTGTTAAAAGTTGTGGAAAATGGTAATGGATCTACACCAGTCACAATCAAGATGGGTCATCACACCCAAAATGAGTTTTCTTTGATCAATCTCAAAATAACAAGACATTGAAGTTTTATGATGAAGGTCAATTTACTGGTTTCCAATGTAGCTTACTAGAGCTTTGCCAACAACCAAGACATATTAGAGTACAGAAAAATAAGAAAGATTGAAGGCCCTTATTGCTATTATTTGAAATTAGCTGTGAATCATGACTCCTTTACATTGATGAGTTACAATCACTGGATAATGACTTACAGCAACAAAAGCATGATAGTAGCAATGTAATTTGGGGAAAAGGTCGTAATAATAGGCATGAGTCTAAGAGAGAAGGAGGAAGAATGATGAAAAAAAAATAAAGGAAAAGAAACAAAGAGAGAAAGAGAGAGAGAGAGAGAGAGAGAGAGAGCTTGAATAAAGAGAAAGGAAAGAAGGGGGAAAAATAAGTAAGCTGCAAGAAATGATTTGGTGCTTTTTGGTGCACTATAAGCTTATTTTTATTTTAAATCTCACATTTTCATATTAAGTGACATTTAATTCTAGCCATTTGTATATTTTAAAAATACCATTTTATAAACCTCTCGTCTTCCCATTAAATTTAAAATCCAATTAAATATTTAAGTACTTTATAGATATTAAGAGGATAATTTATTAAATCATAATATATATATATATATATATATATATATATATATATATATATATATATATATATATATATATAAATATAATTCATCATATCCCAAATTTCAAAAATATTTTTATAATTTTGCAAATTTATGAATAAAAGCTATTCACCCAAAAACTGATACATATTTTTCATAAACTTCCCACTCTTAACTTTTAAATATCCTAATAAATATTTTGATACATTTCTATTGAATAAAGTCAAAATAATAATATATAGTCAAAATTTAAAATGTTGGTATCTCACCTTAGCATACATAAACATAGTTTAACTATTCTCATCAATTAAAATAAATACTTCAAGGCATTTAGTATAATAAAATTTTAAATATTACTTTGAGATGTTACAATCTTTCTCGATCTTGAATTTTAAGGGTATTATACTAAGATAAAAACATGTTATTATCAATCAAGAAAATATTCCCAAGTTCTAGATTAAGTTTTCAAACTTAGCTTATTAATTTCATTTGTACTAAACCATTGACAATATAAAAAATTACAACATTTACTACATCACCAATTATGATATAGTAGTTTTATGGTGATTATAAGAAGCACAAACTTTCGATAGTTCTTAGTAAGATTGAGCTTCAAAAACAAGGAAAATTAAGCAATACTTCCACTTTTGACAAAATTCATGACATAATGGTCATGTATAGACCTAATAAAGTTAAAAACCCTTAGCAAAGTGTTCATCTGTCCTTATCATGATTAAACTTGCATTAGAAATAAATTTAGGCTTATTAAAATGTTAAAATATTGAATAGGGCATGCAAAGTTTGTTGTGTAATTGTTTCCTTCACTCAAATTTATCTTTATATAAATGGAATTCAAGTATGAGCTTTTTTGAGAGAAATAGAGAATTGATTATACAAGTGGTTCCCCTATTCCAAATTTGCCTTTAGACAGTTGGAATCAATTGTGCACTTGTTTATGCATAAAAACTTTTCAATTTTGTAGAAGTTTGCACCTGACTCTTTAATCATACATTCTACATAATTGAAACACAATCATATAACTCTAAACCTTACAAATTAACAATTTCCTAATAAATCAATGGATTGAAGTCAACATATTCACTTACACACCAAATGCATTTAAAGAAGTTACATACATACATGCATTTCAAACATAACTTAGTATTCAGCTAATTTGAAAGACAAATCGGCCTTAATTTATTTATTATGATAAAGGAGCACACCTCTTACGCATTAGCCAAAGAGTTAATAACAACTAAGAATTCTATAAATCATTGTACAATTTTAAGCACATTCATTCTCTTAACCAATAAAGAACAAATGTTGCCCTTACTAGCATTAGTCACAAACCATAACTCAAATTCATTCCATATAATTTCAAATTATCATGTATCTTAAACATTCAAGCTAAAAGCACTTTACCAAAGAAATAGTTCATCTTGAAAGATAAATTATAAAAAGATTCCATGGATTAACAAACAATGAATAATGTGAATCAGGAAATCTATTGAGGTCTCAAAGACATGCCTTAAGGTATCTTTGCTTATACCCCTATTCATGATTAATGTTGCTAGCTGCATTACCATGAACATAGCTTACGTACTTAGATTTGATAAGTGGATAATTTTAGCCTACACACCACTAAGAACTTAAACCATACTCTAATACTAACTTTATCATAACCTAAACCTGATTGTGATTGGCATGGATCCTGCTACTTGATTTCCACCAATCTCAACACTAACTATGCTAATTCTATTTGACGAAAATCTCTTTATTTTTGTGATGACTCAATTTTCCTTATAGATTTTACAACAATATCGAAAGGTTTCCCTTATTTAAAGGTACATCCTAACTTGTATGACTTGTGAATTTACAAATTCGACAGTAATGCAAAATACATATAGAATATACAATCCATCATATTTATTTATATAGATAACCTAATCTTTTAATCTAATTGTCGATTCCCTATTATTGATTTTTTTATAGATTTAGTAAGGATCTATTGCACTCATATCAACATGAAAAATTGAAAAATAAAATGAATAAATTACAAAAGTTTAGTGAGCATATATCCATTATAACCAAACTTAGAATTTATTGTATAAAATAACTAAATACTAATTACATAATAAAATAGAAAACAATTGCAAACCCAAATCCTAGATTCTATAACATGTGATGTCAAACCTTAAGTTGACGTATTTACTTGCACTAGCTCAAATCTCCTATTTTACATTATAATTTATAATGGCCTTAACCATTCAATTTACATAATATCATTATCATATCGCACGTAACCTATTTCGAATAGTCATTAAACTTTTGAGTGGTTAATAAAGGTCAATTAGAATCAAGTCATTACAATTACATCAAATAAAGGTATTCAAAATTAATTAGATTTCAACATCACAACACAATATATAGTAGTTTATAATAAATATACATGCATTCACCTTTTGATTCCTAAGTCAACATTATATCCTCGATAATCTTTTTATCCTTGTCCTTCCAAGGTTTGCCTTATACCTTTTATAAACTTTTTACTAAGAATTTCCTATCTAGTATTCACAACATTGTCCCTATCACATTTAACAATTTCAATACCACTTATGGCATTGATTTATAATGCAATCTCATTCATTAGAGCACCACCAACTTTACATAACATAATTACAATCCAATTATATCATCAAATAAATGATTTATCATTATAGGTCAATATCAAAATTCATAGCAATATATATAATAGTGTCACTGTGCTCTTTCGCATGGCCATAAACATTTGTTCACTGTATATACATATATATCATGAAAGTATGAAACGTGTTCAAATTAGCAATTCCATGCCTCTCTTACATGGCCACGAGGTTATACCAACAGGAACCCATAAAGAAATACATACACATACACATCTGGGTACTTAATTACTTAACTTAATGTTACTATAAAGTATACAATTGCATATATTGAGATTTAACTTTTTACTCACTAGCATCGTTAAATCATATACTTAAATTTCTAAAACATTATACATGAAGGCATGAGCAATTAATTGAATTAATAGATAGAAATATGAAATACACCATTCACTTGATAATTTTAGTAAAATATTAATTTTAAGGTAGGATATATGCTCACTTGATAATGCTTACTTATTCCAAGAAATCAAGAGTATCCCGTTCTATCATTTGCTACTCATCCTACTAAACAACTTGTGAGGATAATTTATAAATGTATTGACATTATTCATTTTTCTTCTCAAAATTTCTATTTCAAGACCTAATCATAGTATCATAATATTCTAGTATCCTATACAATAAATTTGGTTACTTTTTCTAGGATTAATTCATAAAATCAAAAATATCTCATAATATAGAGAGTTTCAAATTGAGACCATATAGGTAAAGTTATTACAACTTGATGTTACATAAAGGTTCTATTCATTCCACTTGATCATTCTATATTGTCACCTTCATTTATTTTTAAGGTTATCATTCAAGAATCGAAGATCTCATAAATAAAGGTTTTTCTAAATCAAACTCTGAACATTGAAAATGCTAATTTTGATGATCTAGGTATGCTTTAAGTATGCTATTTTAATATTCTAGGACATAAAACCCTTATCTTATAAATTCTATATCTAATAACTAAAATAAGATGATAAAAATGGATTTTTTTAACCCAGTATAGTACGATCAAAATATTAAAACTTTTTGTTGCAAGAATACTCTAATCACCATATTCTATAAAACTACACATTTATGTTCTTATATTTTTATCTCCATTTTAATAAAATCACCAAGTTACATTTCATTCATTTATAAGTTTCTTGAATCATGTATGAATCACTCTAAATATTATGATGTAACACTCCATAAACACTCCAATTATATTATTGTTGCATTCCATAGCTTAAAATTTTATTTTTACGAGCTATGATTGCACTACTGCTATGCACCAAAATTAGTTAAAAATTGGTTTGCTACAAGGTAATGCAATATAACGAAACAATTAGGTCATAACATTAGTGATCCCTTGATATTATCTTTTCTAATTGAATTCTTAATAGCATCTACACAACTATCTAATTTATTATGCAATAAAAACACAAGACGCTAATGCAAAAGATGCAAAATAGAATAGATACAATATGTTGTATGAATAAAGAATGCTATATGCAAAATGTTGGATTGCACAATAATAGAATTGGGGGGATTTATGAATTTAAATTGAATATGAATGTGTTAAACAAAGTAAAAACATAGAGCAAACAAATAAAAGGAAAACTAGTGTAGCAAAATAGTTGATTTAAGGAATTGAAAGCTCTAGTTTGGATTAATAATTAATCAATTAGGATTCAACCTTGGATTACTCAAAACCCCTACAATAACCTATGAATTCTAAGCTAAATTACCATTTAGGATTTGATCAATTAAGATTAGACGATAAAGCAATCGCTATAATCCTTATGTTAGATCGAAATTTAGAGATAGAATTTTGTTGAATTAAGAGATTAAATTAGAAACCTCCAAATTAATCCTTTAACACTTTGCCCCTATGTTTAAAACTGTGATTTACTAACCACAATTTAACATCAAAATAGTAAAGAAATAAAAAATCATAAGGATAAATATCAATTATACCAAATCAATATCTAACATATGTAATCTCAAGAATTCAGCACAAGTAAATAGGGAAAGAGAAAAATTAATTAAAAAAAATTAACATTACAATTCATAACCTCATAATCTAGATAAAAAGAGCCTTAAACTCGTTGAATCAATCACAGGTTTAAGCTTCCATTGAAGAATAAAAGAGAAAAATAAGAAGAAGGGAAGACTATTTGCTAAGTACAACGTAAAAGTTTGAATAGCTTAATAAGTTTTCCCTATTTATTTAACCTAATTAAACTAAACCTTATTAGACTTGGATTATACATCTCTTAGGATTACACTAATAGGGCCTTCTTAATTTTTAAGAGCCTAAACCTATTTTTAATAAGATAATTAAATCCAATAATTACATTAATGAATTCCCGCAGGTTTGAATTCTAACCAATTTTTTACCACTATGACAAAGTAATTTGAATAATCCAAGAACACTAAAGTTATAGGCCAATGCCTTATGAAATTTTGGTGCTAATTTCACATCAATTGATCCACATTAATTGATCCTCTGTAACTCTAGATATGACCTAATTATAGAGGTAGGCTTAACTAGGATAGAGATATGACTTCAACTCCTTAGTTATATATGACCTCCAAAATATCTAAACTACATTTGGGCCAAAATATAAAAATTTTAATTCGCTCTTTAAACTTTATAACAATTTATAACAATATAAAGATTGCCTTAATCCAACGTCTGAAGCTCAAGATATAGCTAAAAAATAGAAATAGTATTAAAATCTTATACTAACTGAATAAATTCACAATATTGTAAAACCAATCCTAAATTATAAAACAAAGCCAATTCTATAAAATTTAGCACATGTTACCTACCAAAAGACATAAAATAGGAAAAAATAAAATAGTAAATATTTTTTTCATCAAGCTATTATCATGTATTCAAAACATACTCGAATGTGTTTTCTTATATTAATCTCAAAATAAAAAGACATTGAAGTTTCATGATGGAGATCAACTCACCACTCTCCAAGGTTGCTTATCAAAGCTCCACTAATAGCCAAGGTGTGCTAGAGTGCTGGCAAACAAGAAAGGTTGAAGGCTTTTGTTGCCGCTATCCAAAACTTGTTGCAAATTGTAACTCCTCCATGCCAATAAACTACAGTCACTAGAAAATGACTCACGTTAGCAAAAACATGATAACAATAGCATGATCTGAGAAGGAGGTAATGGTAAGGAGCACAGGTCTAAAAAAAGAAGAAGGAGGAAGCAAGAAAGAAAGAAAAAGAAAAATAAAAGAGAGAGAAAGCTATGAATGAGGAGAGAAGAGGGAAGGGAAAAACAAGGTGAGTTATAGGAAGTGATTCCATGCTTTTTGGTGCATCATAAGCTCACTTCTATTTTAAATCTCACTTTTTCATATTAAGTTAGACACAATCCTAGTCATTCATCTATTTTTAAAACCCCATTATAAAACTCTCTTTTTCTAGTTAAATTTAAACCCCAACTTAAATATTTTATTACTCTATGGATATTAAGAAGACAATTTATTAAATCATAAGTATATGTATATTTATTTATATACACATGTGTATATATATATATATATATATATATATATATATATATATATATATATATATATATATATATTAAATTTATCATATTCTAAATTTAAAAAATATTCTCATAATTTTACAAATTTATGAATAAAAGCCATTTACCCCAAAACTGATATATATTTTTCACAAACTTCTCATTCTTAACTTTTAAATGTCCTAATAAATATTTGGATACATTTTTGTTGAATAAAGTCATAATAATAATATATTATCAAAATTTAAAATATTTGTATCTTACCTTAGCATACATAAATACAATTTAACTATTCTTATTAATTAAAATAAATATTTTGAGGCATTAAGAATTTAAAATTTTAGATGTAGACAAGGTTATAGTAATAATCATAAATTTGGAAGGAATAACCTAAATAAGCACAAGATTATTTCTTACTACCAAATTGAATAGAATAATGGAGAGACAGGTCTATATAATAAGAACCTAAAGGTTATGAAAATATATGTTATTGAGGTAGTATGGAAGGCCATTGGTTATATACTTATTATATGTTCCAAAAACATTTCGTGGAATTTTATAAAGTTCCACTAAAGGAAAAAAAATAAGGATTTAACTATATAGTCAAATATGTGCATGAATAATAGTATTCATGTATTTTCTTTTATTTTCAACTTTATTCAAAATTCATTGATTTTGATCTATATGTTTAGTACTTATTTTTCTTAATGTATATTAAAATACATATCATTTTGGTATGAAAGCATTTACAATCACTTAAATAAAATATTATTAGATAAAATTATAAAATTAGATTTATTGATTAATATTCTCATTTAATCTAGGCATATTTACATTGATTGATTTTCTCAAAATACTCTTATGATAGAATCATTATGTTAAACATTACAAGGCTTAAATTTTTGGTTCATAGTTTTGCAAGAAAGAAATATTTCTCTTATTTGACATTTTAAGAAGCCAATGATTAACATTATATCCAATGTTACAAAGATTAATTAAAGATTTTGGAAGAGTTAATATAATTTTATCACGAGAAATACAAATACTTACACATATTGCATTATTATTAACCAAAATTTGAAGAAAATAAGTTTTAAAAATATGTGACAAAATAAATATATATCACATTAAGATGGTAAATAAAAAGATATTGAATATCTTTAAATTATAATTGTTGTATCAGAAAAATATATTGGAAAAGTCATTATTGTTTTCTTCTAGTTTGTACTATAGATATAAATTTGATTGAAATGAATATTATTGTAAACCCAAAGTTTACTAACTAAAATGTTTTCACTACTTGACATGACCACTTAGGCATCTTAAATCATCGAAGATGCGAAAAATGTAAAGAATCATTGAAAATTCAAATGGTTATTCTTTGAAAAAACTAAAACATTCTTTAATCCAATGAATTTTATATCGTACTTCTTCTTAAGGAAAATTAATTATATGGTTATTACCAACTAAAGTTAGGATTGAATTTCCTAACATATTTTCAAATGAATTTAAGTTGACATAAGTGGACATATTTGCCCTCCATGTGGATTATTTGGAATTATTTTTTATTTTAATTGATACTTTAACAAGATGGTTAATGTGTATTTGTTGTCAACCCATAACCTAATGTTTGCTAAAATATTTACTCAAATAAGTTAACTTTGAGCACAATTTATTAATTATGCAGTTAAGACAATATATATTGACAATGTTGGTGAAATGATATTAAAGTTTTTATTGATTATTATATGCCAATAATTGTTAAACATCTTGAAGTATGTTTGTATGTAAAATAATTTAGTTAAAAATAATTTAAATATCTCAAATTACTAGCTATATCATTATTTAAAGAGAATAAAATTACCTATTTCATTTTAAGGGACATATAACTTTACATGTTATAATACTTATATACATCAAGTGAACATTTTATAGTTTCCTTATATAATTAGATCTATTTATGAGGTAAAAGTTCGTATACTGATTTGCATATCGCAATGCACTAAAATTAGATTAATGTTGGTTTACTAAAAATAATGTAGTTTAGTAAGACAAATCAAGTTGTACCACTACAATCCCTTGAATTATCTTCTCTAAATTGAATTATTAACAATGTTTACGCAATTATTTAAGTTATTATTGCATTAGAAACAAAAGAAATAGATGAAATAGATGCAAACATAAAAAAAATAGTATGTAGATAGAGTGTAATATGCTAACAGAATGTCAAATGTTGTATTATGTAGAATGCAGTATGCAAACTAACACAAAGCTAGAGTTGGGGTTGTTTTGAATTGAAATTGAAATAAACTTATTAAACAAAGTAAAATACAAAATTAAATAGCAAGGAAGAAAATCAATCTAATAAAATAATAGATAAGAGAAATATTTACTATTTTATTTTTTCTTATTTCATGTCTCTTAGTGAGTTACAGATGTTTAATTTTACAAAATTGACCTTATTTTATAATTTGTAAATGATTTTTACAATATTCTAAATTTATCCAGTTAATGCTAGATTTTGACACTTTTTATTTTTCAACTATATCTTGGGTTTTGAATGTTGGATTAAGGCGATCTTTATATTGTTAAAAAGCTTAAAGAGAAAACTATAATTTTATATTTTGGCCTACACCCAATTCAGATGTTCTGAAGGTCATATATGGCTAAGAAATTGAAGTCATGTCTTTGTCCTAGTTGGGCATGTGTCTATATTTGAGCCATATTTGGAGCTGTAAAGGTCAAATCAACATGGAACTGGTGCCTAAATTTTCAAAAGACACAAGCCTACAATTTTTATGTTTATGAGTTTTCCAAATTACCTTATTTTAGTGGTCTTATACTAGTTAAAAGTTAGATTGTGGGAATTCACTAATACAACTGTTAGAGTTAATTATCTTGTTAAAAATAGGTTTGGGCTTCTAAAAATTAAAAAAGTTCTATTATTGTAATCTTAAGAGACATACAATCCAAGTCTAATAAGATTTTAGATTAATTAGGTAAGATAAATAAGGACTCATTATACTTCCAAAGACTTTTTACATAATACTTAGCAAATAGCTTTCCTTCTTCTTCTTTTAGCTTGTGTCTTCTAGTCATGGAAAGCTAATTTTTGGAGTTGATTCAAGGACGTTGAGGCTCTCTCCACTGGATTATGAGATTATGATTTGTAATGTTGACTTTTCTTAATTATTTTTCCTCTTTGCTTATTTACTTGCGCTAAATTCTTGAAATTGCTTGTGTTGCATGTTGATTTGATATAATTAACGTTCATCCTTGCGATTTCTAATTTTTTGTTATTTTGATATCAAATTGTGGCTAATGAATTATAGTTTTACACATAGGGATAGAGAATTAAGAGATTAATTTAGAGATTTTTAATTGAATTTCTCAATGCAACTGAATTCTATCATTAAATGAGTTTTGATCTAACTTAGGAATTATAGCAATCACTTAATTCTACTAATCTTAATTAATCAAATTCTAGATGATCATCTAGCATATGATTCATGAATTATTGTATGGATTTTGAGTAATTCAAGGTTGAAGAATTAATTAGAATTTGATCCATGATTAATCTAATTTAGAGCTTTCAATTCCTTGAATCAACTGTCTTATTACATTGAATTCTTTTCGTTTACTTTTTGTTTTACTTCTGTTCTATATTTGTTTAGTTATTGCTATTATTTTGATTTCATGTAAACAACCTCTATTCTACATTTTGTATTCTGTATAATTTTTCATATAGCATATAACATATTGCAACCATTCTGTTATAGCATTCTGTTTTGTTGCATTTGCATTCTGTTTGCATTAGTTTCTCTTTTTTTTAATGCATTAATAATTCAATAATTGTGTAAATATTGTTAGAAATTCAACCAGAAAAGATGATATCAAGGGATTATTAGGGATACGACTAGGTTTTGTGCCACCTATTGCATTATTTTTCAGTAAACTGGTTTTAACTAATTTTGGTGCATTGCAACATATATATCAATAGCCAATTTAAGGAATTGAGAGCTCTAGTTTGGACTAATCATAAATCAATTGAGATTTTACTTTTCTAATTAATTTTTTAACCTTGAATTACCTCGAACTCCTAAAATAATTCATAAACTTTAGGCTAGATAACCATCTAGGCTTCAATTAATTAAGAGTAGTAAAATTAAGCAACCATTATAATATCTAAGCTAGATTGAAATTGACTTAAAGATAAAATTTAGTTAATTTAAGAAATTAAATTAGAAACCTCAAAATTAATCCCTTAACCTTTTACCCTTATATGTAAAACCATGGTTTACTAATTAAAATTCAACATCAAAATAACAAAATATTAGAAATCATAGGGATGAACTCCGATTATACCAAATCAACATCCAACACAAGTAATTACGAAAAAAGGGAAATTAATAAAAAAAAGTCAGCATTACAAATCATAATCTCATAATCCAATAGAGGAAAGTCTCAAACTCCTTGAATCAACTTCAGAATTTATCTCTCCATGGCTAGAGAATAAAAGAGTTAGAAGAAGAAGAGAAAATTATTTGCTAAATATGTAAAAGTCTTTTGTATTTAATGAGTTCACTCTATATATTTGACCTAATTCACCAAAAACCCTATAGTACTTGGATTATATATCTCTTTGGATTACAAAAATGAGGCCTTCCTAATTTTTAAAAGCTCAAAACTATTTTGTATGAGACAATTAACTCTAATAATTACAATAGTGAATTCCCACGAGTTTGATTTCCAACTAGTATAAGATTGCTAAAATAACGTAATTTTCTTAATCCATAAGCATATAAGTTGTAAAGCTAGGTTTTATAAGGATTTGGGTATTGGCTTTAGGTTAATTGGACCTCTATAGCTTTAAATATGGCTTAGTAACCAAAGTTAGTTTAGTTAGGATAAAGATAGAGCTTCAACTTTAGCTTCTTAGCTAAATAAGGGCTTAAAAGAGTCTAAACTAGGCTTTGACCAAAATACCAAAATTGTAGATCTTTCTTTAAGCCGTTCAATGATATAAAGATCATCCTAATCCAACATCCAAAGCCTAAGATATAGCTAAAAAATGAAAATAATATCAAAATCTAACATTAACTTAATAAATTAACATTGTAAAGCTGACCCTCATTATAAAATAAGGCCAATTCTGTGAAATTAAGCATGTATGACACACTAAGAGACATGAAATAGGAAACAATAATATAATAAATATTTTTTTCATCAAATTCCCCCACACTTATCTTTTGCACGTCCCCTGATAAGACATAACTTTATTTAAAATTAAGAAACAAAAGATTTTGCTTTCCAAAAACTTCAAAATCCATAAGTAAGAGATAAATAAAAGCCATTGAAAAGCATAACACATCATGAAGAAAAATATTGACAAACTTGAAATTAACCAATATAGCAACTTCATTCAAAAAGAGTAGATCAACATGATAGATTCTCATAAGATTCACTCTCTAATTCTCAAGTGCTTAAGGTAGGTGTTTTGCTCAAATTCATTCCATAACATTGCTCTACCATAAGCTTGCTAATCATCTGATCTCTACTACTCAAATCACATGTATAACATGAATAAAAAAGACTTTATTCTATGTTG
Organism: Sindora glabra; assembly: GCA_020226215.1. Classification (NCBI taxonomy): domain Eukaryota; kingdom Viridiplantae; phylum Streptophyta; class Magnoliopsida; order Fabales; family Fabaceae; genus Sindora; species Sindora glabra. The sequence goes on along the minus strand of CM035226.1, from coordinate 73,050,835 downwards.
CAATGAGGCTAAGGAAAAAAGAAAGGAAAAATGAGGATATAAAAGGTTAAAAACCAAAGAAATCAATAAAGTACTTGAATCAAAGTATATAGGTAAATCATAAACAACTATAACTCAATATAATAATCCAAATCCAAATTCAAACACTCATCAACTTCTTTGTTTTTCCTTTTCCTTCCTTCCTTTCTTTCTCTTTTCTTTTCACCTTTCTTTCTTTTTTTTTGGTTGAACTTCTTATTTTTTATTTCTTTGCATTTCTCTTTTTTTTTGAATTTTCTTTTTTTTTAACCAACATTTGAACTTGAAGTTGATAATTTTTCACAACACATAAACTCATGTACCCCTACACTTGTTCAAAAGCCTTTCTCATAAAAATTCTAATGCTTTACCAATCTTGAGTATTAGGTAAAGACATTTGTTTTTCATCAGAAAAATATGCTCATGAGTTGATTAACAAAGAAAAGGCAATAAAAGCAACTATATGCCTCTAGCTTAAAGAAAGAAAGAATACTTTTATCATTTTTATGCATGTATGTGCAAATGTCATCTCAAAAAGAATCAAAGTAAGTTTTAGAGAAATAAATCATAGAAGAAGGTCACATGAGAAAGAAAGAAAATAGCATGAATTTTCAACATAAGGTTCAAAATCTCTCAAGGTAAGTCATGCTATTAAGTTCAATCTACACATTCAAAACTCATTATTACATCAATTAATTTCAAGAAGCAAAATCATTCATTTAATCATGTCAAAAATCCTATCTAACTTCAATTGAACTCTACCTATGAAAATGCAAAATCTCCATCAATGGAAAGGCAATTAAAATGACTAAAAAAAGTGAAAAACACACTTTAAAAACACAATTTTTTTATTTTTTCTTTCTTTTTTTAAAAGTGTCAAATCAAGACAGAAAGCATAAGATAAAACCTAAAGTCTCCCTCTACACTTAAATTTTACATTATCCTCAATATAAAGCATATCAACATCATTAAGAAAGATCATCAAGAAATATAAAGAGAGATAAAAGACATAGAAAATAAAAGACAAGGGTAAGAGAAAGCAAATCTCTAAAATAGCTTGGGTTGCCTCCCATGAAGCACTTTTCTTTAATGTCTTTGGCCAAACATCAAGCTCCTTCATCAAGAATAAACTAGGGTCTCCAATTTCATTACTTCCATCACTTGCTCTTAAAAAACTTCATAAAATGATTTAAGCCTATACCTATTGACCCTGAACATTTTTTTATTCTCTAAACTCTTAATTTCAACTGTACCATAAGGAAAAATGTTAGTAACAACAAAAAGTTCATTCCAATAAGAATGAAGTTTACTTGACATCAATTTAAACATTAAATTAAATAATAGAACTTTTTAGCTAATTTTAAAAGTTTTTCCAAAAATGAGCTTATCATATTCACCTTTATTTTCTCTTTATAAAGCCTAAAATTCTAATAGGTTTCAAGTCTAAGTTCTGCCAATTTTTGCAATTACAATTTTCTTTCTTCTCCATATGCCTTCAATTTCATGTTACTTTTTTTATAGCCTAAAATACTCTATACTCTAACTCTACTAAAAGATGACATGCTTTCCTAAAAATAGTCTCATATGGGAACATCTTAATAGGAGTTTTATATACAATCCTATAGGCTTAAAGTGCATCATCTAATCTAAAGTTACAATCTTTTCTATTAAGTTTCACAGTTTTTCTCTAAAATTGACTTGACTTCTCTATTCAAAATTTCTACTAGCTCATTTGCTTAGGGATGATATGGTGTGGATGTAATATCCCAAGGAGACTTTTCTCAAGAACTACTCCTAAAGTATCAAAATAAATTAACACTTCTTAGTTAAGCGTGCTCAGCCTAGGAAAATTTTAGAGATAAGTAACCTCCTAGGAAGTTTTCCAAACCCTTTGAGACATTAATAGAAATAAAACTTGAGTTAAAATATTGTTAGGAATGTGTCCAAAAGATTAGAAAAATTTTGATAGAGCCCAACTCAATTTTAAGGGTCCGGATAAGTCGAAATTGAGTAAAATAGGATGAAATGTAATAATATGGCTTGATTTCTTAAAATTGTTTTTGGACTAATTAAAATTCATTTATTATGGCCCAAATATATTTCTAATAAGCCCAAATTGAATCCAAGGACTAAATTGAAAATTGGCCAAAGAATTTTGGGTAAAAGTGAAATTTTAAAAAGTTTTGGGGTCAAATTATAATTCTTCAAAAAATTGAATCTAGCCCATTCTTTTTCTATTAATTTTGGAAAAAATTTAGGTTGAGAAGAGACTAAAATTTCTGACTTTTTTTCTGCAAAATGGCAAATAAAATTCCAAAAAAAGTCTATGGATATTTTGGATTTAATTGCAATAAAGCCCATTTTCATGAATTATGTAGAAAACCCTAGAAAACTTGAGAAAACTCCATTCAACTTTTCTCGTCCTCATTTTTCATGAAATTGCAGTTTCCATAGGAGACTTTTTCAAGCTTTCAACATAATCAAACACATAAACAAGCTAAATCAAACACAAAAAATCCAATTTTTCCACTTGCTTGCTTGAATACCTATGGAGAAATCATCAAAACTTAGAGCTTTCATCTTCTTCTTCTTCAAATTAGAAGCTCTTTCATTTAAGGAGCAACTTAAAGCTTTGAAATATAAAAGTTTAGAGGTTAGTAGTAGCTCACTTGATTTTCTATTGAATTTTGATTACAAATTTGCCAATATTGTTTTCTAGAATTGTGATTTCATGAAGCTAGGTGTGTGGCCATGCAATGAAGGCATGGTGTTGAAAACTAGTGTTCTTAAGTTGTATTTGAAGATATTAGAAAAATATTAGCATGAATGAATGATTAGATTACCATTTGTTAAGCCTTAAGTGTACATGGATTAGAAAGAGCCTAGAAATTGTTCTGCTGATTTTACTTCTGGAATTTCTGAAAATCCAAAACTAAACCATGAACTTTAGAGATATGCTAGGACCTCTTAAAAATTCAAAACCACCCATTTCCTAGCCTCTTATGATATTAGGATACACTTAGAATTTATTGAGAATTTTTAAAAAATTTTAGAAACCTGAACAAGGGATATTTCTACACAAAGGTGCAGCTCACCCAAAAATAGGATGTAAATAACTTTACTTCTATTCTTGAATTAATTGGGGTATTAAATGATGAGTAAAAATTCTACTCCTGGATACCTTCCATATGTTGGTTAAAACATAGTCAATTTTCATGACATTTTAAGCTCATTTTCCTGGTGAATAAATTCATACAATTTTAGAACTCCAGTGCTACTAGAGATTGAAACTATTTTGGAAAGACATGATTCATGAATTTTTTGGACAGATTCTCTTGATTAATTGTGAAACCTAAAGACTTATATTTGTCAATTAACATGTTGAGAACATCGTATAATTATTTGTGAAATTTTAGAGGTGTTTTAGAAATCATAAAAGGTCTCTTATTGTAACATACCCTCTATTGCCTTGTTCTAGAATCTGAACGTGAACAGTATTGTTGAATGAATATTTGTGAAATGCACTAAGTATTTGATGCTTAGAAATACATTGTAATGATATTAGAATATAATTGGAATAATGTGTTGAATTGTTATAATTATTTGAATGTTCTTTTAAGGGTATAGAATATAGTAATAGATTAGATTGAGTTGTAGAATGTTAAATGTATTGAAATTGTTATACACTATAAGAATATGCCATGATTTACACTCTTTAATGTTAAATGTGAAATCTATACTTATTACATTGATCAAGGAAAATAAATTAGGATGCTAATGGCTAGTTAGTATTGTCCATATCTTCATTCTATCAATGATTTTGCCTTAATTGGCATGAAAAGTCTTTCATGGCTCATATGATATTTTAAATATGATATGTGGAAGGAAGAATTTGGCCTAATGGCTTGCAGCATCCTTCTAAAAGAAGGAGAGGGGTGGTAAGAAGTGGAGGGAAAAGGTTGGAGGCGAGTGAGATAAGGTTAGCTTGAAGAAATAAGGAGGAAACTTGTACACCATATTAGCCATATTTATTAATGTAATGTTAATACATAATGCAGAAGATAGATGTTAGTTATTAGATATGAATAAAGCTAAGTATATTGAAATTTATCTAGTCTTCCTAATTTTGTATTAAAGAGAATTGATCATGGAAAATTATGGGAATAAAGATTGAGTAGCTATTCACTGATATTTTGTATACTCACTCATCTTTAGTGTTGTTTTCTTTTACAAATAAAGAACAAGGAGCCCAAGCGGAGGATTGATACAGTGCATAAAACTTTCTAATCTCCATGAAGCATTGTGTAACAAAATATTAATATGTTTGAATTATCTTCTATACAGTTAAAGTCTATGTATGTGATAAATAGTTTTATTATGCTACTATATTGTAATATCCCTAGGAGACTTTTTCCCAAGAACTACTCTTAAAGTATCAAAATAAATTAGCACTTCTCAATTAAACGTGCTCAATTTAGGGAGATTTTAGAGATGGGTAACCTCCTAGGAAGTTTTCTAAACCCTTTGAAACATTGATAGAGATAAAACTTGAGTTAAAATATTGTTACAAATATGCCCAAAAGATTAGAGGAATTTTGATAGAGTTTAACTCGATTTTAAGGGCCCAAGTGAGCCGAAATTCAATAAAATAAATCCGGAATTGATATAATTCAATCTAGATCACTTAAATTCCTTTTGGGATGATTTGGCATGTTTTCTAGAAGCCCAAATTGAGTTTTTGAAGGTCCAAAACCATGCAGCCTAAAAAGAAAAATTTAGGAGGAAAGCCAATGATAAAGATGAAAAAAGTGAGAAAAGTGAGGGGTATTCTTGTAATAAAAGTTTTGTCTCTAGACTTCTCTTGAATTCTCTCCATTTTTCTCTATTTTTCTGGTCATTTTCAACAGCAAAAATGTGGCCTCGTGCTAGTCAAATAATCATCAAAAAATTCTTAAAGTAACTCCACATTCTTAAAGATGATTGGTTCACATTTTAACTTTCAAATTTAACCTTTTTCTTGAAACTCTTTTTACCACTTCTAAACAAAAATTTTCTGCATTCTTCTTCAACAAAAAACCGTGGCTCTCTCCTCATAATAGCCAACTTTCAAGCTCACTTTTAATTCATAAAAGATTTCTACAAGAAAATTTCCTACAAGATTTCAAGAAGTAACCATACAACTCCTTCTTTTCTTCATGCCTTCATGGAAGATCTTCTTCAAAGTTCTCTAAAATTTGGTTTATTATTTTGATTAGAGTTTAGCTACCTCTAAGGATCCTCTAGCAAATTAGAAGGCATAAAACTTAGGGTGAGTAGCAGCTCACTTGATTTTTCATTGAATTTTAATTACAAATTTGCCAATATTGCTTTCTAGAATTGTGATTTCATGAAGCTAGGTGTGTGGCCATGAAATGAAGGCATGGTGCTAAAAACTAGTGTTCTTAAGTTGTATTTGAAGATGGAATAGAAAGAGCTTAGAAATTATTTTGCTGATTTTGCTTCTGGAAATCCAGAACTAAACCACGAATTTTAGGGACACGTTAGGACATCTGAAAAATTCAAAACCACTAATTTCCTAGTATCTTGTGATGTTAGGATACACATATAATTTATTAGGAATTTTTAGAAACTTGAACAAGGGACATTTCTACATAAAGGTGCAACTCGCCCAGAAATAGGATGTGAATAATTTCACTCTGTTCTTGAATTATTTGGGGTACTAAATGATGAGTAAAAATTCCATAAAAATTATTGGATACGCTTCGATGTGTTGGTTAAAATATAATAAATTTTCGTGATAATTGAAGCTCATTTTCCAAGTGAATAAATTTCTACAATTTCAGAACTCCAATGGTGCCAGAGATTGAAACTGTTTTGGAAGGGCATGATTCATGAATTTTCTGGGCAGATTCTCTTAATTAATTGTGAAACCTAAAGACTCATATTTGTCAATTAACATGTTGAGAACATCATATAATTATTTGAAAAAAATTTTAGGTGTTTTAAAAAAACATAAAAAGGTCTCTTATGGTAACATGCCCTCTACTATCCTATTCTGGAATCTAAACATGAATAGTATTATTGAATGAATATTTGTAAAATGCACTAAGTATTTGATGCTAAAAAATACATTGTGTTAATATTAGAATATGATTGGAACAATGTGTTGAATTATTGTAATTATTTGAATGTTCTTTAATGGTATAGAATATAGTAATAGATTAGATTGAGTTATGAAATGTTCAATGTATTGAAAGTGTGATACATTATGAGAATATGCAATGATTACCTCTTTAATGTTAAATTTGAAATCTATACTCATTACATTGATAAAGGAAAATTAATTAGGTTGCTAATGGCTAGTTGGTATTGACCATACCTTTGTTATGATGGATTGACATGATTTTGTCTTAATTGGCACGAAAAGCCTATAAAGGCTCATTTGTGTTACTTGATACGTGTGGGGGAGATTGGCCTATGGCTTACAGCATCCTTCTAAAAGAAGGATAAGGGTGGTAAGAAGTGGAGGGAAAAGGTTGGAGGCGAGTGGGATAAGGTTGGCCTGAAGAAATAAGGAGGAAACTTGTATACCATACTAGTCATTTCTGTTGATGTAATATTAATACATAATGCCTATGATAGGCAGTAGATATTAAATATGAATAAAGCTAAATATATGGAATTTATCTAATCTTCTTAAATTTGTATTAAAGAAAATTGATCAGGGAAAACCATAGGGATAAAGATTGAGTAGTTGCTCACTGAGTATTTTATATACTCATTTTTTCGATGTTATTTTATTTTACAGATAAAGAACAAGGAGCTCCAATGGAGGATTAATATACTGCATAAAACCTTCTAATCTTCATGGGGTATAGTGTGACAAAAATTACTATTTTGAGTCGTTTACTGTATGGTTAAAGTCTATGTGTATTACTAAATTATTTTGTTATGGTATTGTATATTAATATCATAGATTAACTTTTCATTGTACGTGCAATGTAATCTACTTTACTTATATTATTTAATGTTATCATATATTCTCATTTTATTATAAAATAGTCAGATATAGTTTGTTATAGGCTTGTAAAGATATCTGATTAGTTAGATACCAGTTAGATGTCTTTACGCCGATTACGATATCTGAAATTGGGTCGTGACATGTATATTAATATCATATATTAACTTTTTCATTGCACGTGCAATACAATTTACTTTACTTATATTATTTGACGCTATCATATATTCCTCTTTTATTATAAAATAATTAAATATAGTTTCCTATAGGCTTGTAAAGATGTCTAATTAGTTGGATACCGGTTAGATATCTTTACACCGATCATGATACTTGAAATTAGGTTATAACAATGGAAACTCTATAACAAACCCCATATTTCTTCAACAAAGCCTCAAGTGCTCAATTGTAACAAATAAGTCCCTTGATCACTAACCAAAGTACATGGAATGTCAAACCTACTAAAAATGTGAGACCTGATAAAATCTACAACCACTTTGAAATCATCAGTTTTAGTGGCTTTAGCTTTCACCCACTTAAAAACATAATCAACAGCAAAAAGAATGTATATAAAGGCAAAAAATGAGGGAAAAGGATACCTAAAATTAATGCCCCATATATCAAAAGCCTCACAAAAAAGTATAAGAAATTAAGGAATCTCATGTTTATGAGTTTAATTCCCTATTCGTTGACATTGTTCATAATTTTTACAAAAATGTAAGTATCATTGAACAAAGTAGGCCAATAAAAACCACAATCACTTTCCTTGCTTCTCTTTTAGGTTCAAAATGACCTCCACAAGTATGATCATGATAAAATGCAAGTATAGAATGAAACTCAGAATCATGTACACATCTCCTAATAATTTGATCAGCACAAAATCTCCATAAATAAGAATTACCCCACACATAATGCTTAGCCTCACTTTTTAACTTATCAATTTGAGCTTTCTTATCATATGCAAGTAACTCAATAGCAACCAAGTAGTTTACTAAATTAACAAACCAAAGATCCTTACCTAGCAATTAAAAAAATTGCTCATTCGAAAAGTATCATGGATAGGAAGAGTGTTAACATTTTTTAGAATCTTGCTCAAATGATTAACAATTAAATTTTTAACATCACTCTTATCTTTAATCTTAATCTCAAACTCTTGTAAAAGCAACATCCATCTAATCAAGTAGAGTTTTGCTTTAATTTTGCCTTGGGTTTTACTTTAAATATTTAAAGGTATTACTTATACAAAGAGATCATAAAGATCTACTTTGATCATAAGAGCTTAAAGTGCATGTTTAAGATGAAAAATCTTAGTTTGAGATAGAAAAGGTAGATGTGACTTGTCAAAGATTATGATTATTTGATTCTTCATCACTTTGGTAAAGCTAACTTGGTATTAGATATGTTAAGTAAAAAATCCATGAGTAAGGTAACCAAAATAGCTTCTTGAGATTAAGGAGTGTTATTAACTTAGATGATAGTTTAATCGGTCCTTGTTGAAAGGATAAAAATGCTCATAAGATTGACATGAATTATGCAACAATAGTGAAGGATGCGATAAAGAACCCTAAATCAAGAATGGCTATTGACGAGGGAGAAGTAGTTTATTTTTAAGGGTGGATTTAGCTTTCATTAAGCAAATAGGATAATTTATTCCACCAATCTCACAATTCTTTATATACTATGCATCTTGGAGTGACCAAGATGTACTATAATTTGAAAGATGTTTTCTAATGAAAAGGAATGAATAAAGTTATGTTAGATTATGTGATAAAATTCTTAACATTCTAACAAATGATAATGGAACATCAACACCTAGCTATAATGCATTCGAAATAGAAATGGGATAGGGCAATGATGGACTTCTAATAAGGTTACCAATGATTTAAAAAATGTATAACTTCATTTAGGTCATTATTGATTAGTTGACCAAGTTGGTGTCCTTCTTAACTATTAAAACCACTTTCTTAATAGCATAATATGCTTAGCTATTCCTTGATAATATATTGTTATTACATGAAGTCTTAATTACCATTGTACTAGATTGAGGTGTAGAGTTGACATCTCACTTTTGGCAATCTTTTTAACAAGCATGGGTAGTCAATTGCAATTTAATATAGCCTTCCACTCATAAATTGATAGACAATCGAAGTGCCAATCTAGATTTTAAAGGACATGCTTAGAGCATGCACACTAAATGTTAAAGGAAGTTAGAAAAAAATGCTTGCTATTGATTGAATTTACTTACAACAACAACTACCAATCAGGTATCTAGATGACCCTTTTTAAAGCTCTTTATGTTTAAAAGCATAAATCCCCAATATTGAACTAAGAAAGGCAAAATACCTAAGATAAAATTTGGTAATAGATGCTTTGGAAAAGGTTTGAATTATTAGGGAACAGTTAAAAAAAGCACAAAATCTATAAAAATATTATATGGAGAAAAAGAAGTGAGAATTATAGTTCTAAGATGAAGACATGTTATTCTTTAAGGTGTGACTAATGAAAAGAGTTATACAGTTCAAGAAGAAAGGAAAATTAATGCCTTACTTTATTGGATCTTTTTCTATCATCAAATGTGTAGAAGCTATTGCATATCATTTAGAGGTACTAAATAGCTTACATGCTATAGATCTAGTGTTTCATGTTTCCATGCTCTAAATGTATATAATAGATGAATCTTATATGATATGAGATGAACCATTATAACTAGATTATAAACTATCTTACAAAAAGTAGCTAGTTAAAATTTCAAATCATCAAAACCAAAAGTTAAAGTCTAAAAACATACCATCAATAAATATCCATTAGGAATAACAATGAGTTGAAAAAGCTACTTAGGAATCAAAAGTAAAGATATAACAAAAATACTCATACTTATTTAGTAAGCACTATAACATAATTGGTTCATTTATGCAAAAATAATTAAAGTAGCAAAGTCATAAGAATTCAAAAATAAATTCTTTTGAAAGGAGAAGTATTTTTACAACCCTCTAAAAATTTAAAATGTTTTTGAAATATTACCATGTGAAAATAATAAATTAACATAAAGAAATATGAAATAAAATTTTATGTAGATAATAATTAAATATTTGAATAAATTTAGAATGAAGATTTTGTATAAATTAGTTAAGGAAGAATGGATAAAATAAAAGTTTTATAGGTTATAAGTGTTTAGAGTTAAGTATATAAGTATGGAGAAAATTTAGGATATATTTCTAAAAATACCTCTACCCTTATTTCCTTTTTTTTCCCCCTAAAACACCAGCCTTCTTTCTCTCCTACTTCATTTTCTCTAAAATCCTAAACACTTTTTCATCTTACTTTCTTTATCTTTACTTTTTTTCCTTCATCTTTTTTTTAATCAAGCAAAAGAGGATTCAATTTTTGCTAAATTCTTCACATAATCAAAGTAAGGCAACATACATCTCCATTAATGCTAAGCTTTTCTTCAATTTTTCCTTTCAATTTAATAGAACTCAAGCATTGGGCTCAAAAAGGAAAACCTAGACCTTAATCTCAAAATTAGTAATTTTCGATGATTAAGGACCATAAACCAATGATTTCTTTTAGTTAAAAGTGTCCCCACACTAGATAACTAAACATTCTAGGTCTAAATTAAAGATTAATTTGAAATTGCTTAGATTGAGTTAAGGTTTTTAGGTTTTTGATAATGAAATGTGAAATATGTTATTTTGTGATGTTTAAAATTGAAAATTGTATAAATTGTTAGTGTATATGCCCTAAAAACCAATCATATTGCTGATTGTAATTTTGAATCATGTTATTTTAATGATAATTTTAATGATAATTTTAATTATTATATTTATATATATTATCTGCATAATATATTTAATTATGATAATAACCTTAGAATAATTGTATTCTTAAATGTCCTTAGTCATATATCATTGTGGATTAGGTTGCTTTGATATGTTAAGACTAGTATGTGTGATGACTTATATGGGATATTAAGTTTACACATAAGTACAAGTTAGAGAACTTATATACTGAACCGACCCATCCTAAGAACACTACATGGATCGTTATATGAGTGTCATGAGTGATTCTTAGTAATAATTATTAATATGGTCCTTTGACTTGAGATCACCAAGGTTCCTTACATGTGAGTTTCATATTTTGATACTATTCTATATCACTCATGGTTAAGCGAATGCAAGGGTAGTTATTGGATATGTCACATATCATACGGAGGGATTTGTATGATCAAGATGGAATTTGCCCCTCCTATATAACAAGAGTAACATCTATGGGCCCCTTGATTAAGTAAAGTTGAGGAAATGCATGGCCGTGCTCAGATGAATTGACATGGGATATCAATTATATTTACTTCAGTCAACTTACTTAGGGATCAAGAAACCTCAAAATTGGGCTATACATGAATGATATGGTTCATGTCTTGTGCTCAATCTAGATGTTTAGGACAAAAGGACATAGATGACAATCACGTGTAAAAGTTTAGTCAAATCACCAACTTTCTCATTACTTGGGTAACGATAATGTGTTGCTAAATACCGTTCATTGTTTATGATCATTAATATGATTAATGATCATTGTTAACATGATAAAAGCCTGTAGGGTCGCACACTTAGAACTTAGTGGATTTAGAATTAATGGATCAAATTATTTGGGCCTAATATTTGGGAATTCCATGTTATAATTATAAGGCTTAATAATAAGCCCATAATTATACATGGAACAAAGCCCAAATAGTTAGAGTTTTCTATGCACCTATTTAAATAAACTTGTTAGCTAATAATAGAATTTATTATTCACGCATCCCAAGCACAGAAAAATCCTAGCACCTCTCCTTGACTAAAACCCTTGAAGAAACGTAACTAGCCTTACGAGACAAAGGAGAACAATTCCAACCGTTGTTCGTGTGGACGTTCATCGGTGATTCGCAGGTTCATGTGGATACCTTGGAGTCTTCGGCCAAAAGGAAGCTGAAGAGGTGATCAACGACCGAGTTTTAAAGTCATAATTAAGGTATTGAACGAATCCTTATTCTGATTTAATATTTTGTATGGATCCGTTGGTTGGGATCGATTTATTCTGCTGCGCTTGCATGGTTGTCAATCCTAACATAAATGAAATAACATAAATGTGTATCAATGATTTAGTGGGGATTGGTAGCCTAATAAATGAGTTGGTTTGAATTTATGCCACATAAATAGTGTAAAATGCTAGATTTTGTAGAAAACCCAAGTAGTAGTCAAACATGGTGGACTATATGCTTATGGACATGCTCTTTGGCAAGTATAGTTAACTACATTATTAATTACAATGTTATGGATTCACTTTTTAACCTCTTGTAGTCGATCACATACTTGAAATGTTACATTTAAGGATTGTGTACTTGATAGCATAGTTAACTATAAACCATTAGTATCCTTTTAACCACTTGGTAGTAAAATATATAGTTGATTATGACCTTATTTTTTGGAAATTCATAGTTAATTACATAGTTGACTATGCCTCAAGAATTTATTCTCAAGTAATGCATAGTCAAGTATATAGTAGATTATCACCCTTGTATCCTTGATAAGTAGTTTCTATATGAATTTTGAAGAATAAAATAAGTCCTTAAATGTTAAAATACAAGTGTTATGCATTAAAATGATGGTAAATAGCTAGTGTGTGACCATGCAAGAAAAATTGATAGTGTTAGCCTACAAAATCTAAAATGAATTGGATTCAATTATAATGTATGAACTTAATATCCGCTAATGTTTAAAAAATTGATATGGGGATGATTGATGATAATTATGAATCAAATTGTATCCAATAAATATTTGTGAAAGGATAAGGCATACCTTAGAAGGACAAGATTATGTTTATGAAGGGATAAAGATGACTAAAAGCGATAAGGAGGTTTACTTACCTTTTTATGCATTGATTGCTCATAAAATGCTATTGAATTGATATGAGAATTGAACTAAGTGAACTTGCAAGATATGATTTTATTAATATTTGTTAATATTTTTATTAATATTTTTTGTAATATTTGTTAATGTTATATCATGACCTCTAATGACTAAGATGGTATAGTCTAAAATGTATGTTTTGGTTAAAAGAGGATAAATTCACTCAATAAGAGTTTAATTTCTTTAAATTTTATTAATACTAAATGTATGCTCATTATGGCTTGAACTTACCTTTTTGCATTTTTAATTTTACAAATTCACAAGTTAAGTCTTCACCTTTACCACCAACTCAAAGCTAAACTTCTAAGAACTTTCTGGTATTGCTTAGGGCAACAATGGATATTTTGTTTTAGATAAAAATTTTAGGCCTTGTATTGTATACGGTCAATGGTTAGATAATACAAACTTATATCTTTTAAAGTTACTTATGCTAATTTACCCTTAAACTTGGATGAAATATAAGCAAGCCTATCTTTTCTTTATTGTTGAATCATTTTGTCAAATGAAATTCTATCATTTTCCATTTGTTACACGGTTATATTCTTTTATTATCTGATTTATGCCTTAGTATATTGATAAGGAAAATAGGTTATTCTACTAGAAATTGAGTAATTAAGTTTTATGCCGATCATGATTAAGGTTGGATGGTGACATATGCTTTAGGAAGTTAACTTAAACAAGGAAGTATTACTATTCTTTTTTGCTAGCTAATGCTGAAGTTTCTATTACAACTTTGATTTTGTTATGCTTCACTTCAATCCCTTTTTGATGAACTATAAATCCTAAGAAATTACCCATCAAGATACCAAATGCACACTTTAAAAGATTTATCTTTAAATTGTCATAGCTCATTCAATTGAAAGATTATTTTGGTGTTCTCTATATGAATTGGCTTTCATTACCACATTATAGATATAAACTTCCATTGACTTTTAAATCATATCATAGAAGATAATGTTCATGGCTCATTGATATGTGGCTCCAAACTTCTTTTGCCTAAAAGGAATTACTACCCATTTAAAGGTACCAACTGCTTCAAAACATTAAAAGGCTATTCTTGATATATCCTTTTTAGCTATATATACTTAATTATATCCAACATTTTCATCCATTAAGCTCTTATGGCCTAAGGCCAAATTAATCAACATATTTGTAACAAGCATTAGGTATTATCTTTAGGTTTTGCATTATTCAAATCTCAAAAATTGATGCACACCCTTCGCTTACCATTTTTCTTCATGACAACCAACACATTTGAAATCTATTTAGCATACCTCATAGTTCTAATAAACTTTGTTTTCAATAGCCTTTCTATTTCTTTTTTAATCTTTAGCACAAACTATATTACAAAACATTAGGGTTATTTTTTGTGTTATTAAAAGCCATCCTTGATTGCCAGCTTGTGTTCCACTAAAGTTCTATATAAAACTGGTATATTATCATAATTTCATATAAAGCAATCCTTATACTCTCTAAGCATATCAATAATTTGTCTTTTTATGTCTTCTAGTAAAGTTACACTAATGAAAGTTAGTATTTTATCATCTATCCCAAAATTAACTTCTTATAGTAAATCTTGGATTTCTATTTTATTAGTGTATTTTCAATTGGCAACTCATGGAATCCAAGAGGGCTATCATTAGATATACAATAAAGGATTTTTAGTTAGGCTTTCTTAACAACATAGGTTGACAATCAAGCAAATTGTTCTTGATACTGATTCATTTATGTCATAGGTCGATCCTAATAGTTTGACCTTTGGAAGTATTTTAAAACCAAAAGTGTTAAGGACACACATCTTAACAAATGTAGGGCCAATGTAACACTTAACACGTAGAGGTTAGATAATAAGATTATAAATTTTAAATTCAACATTGCATTATTGCACATAGCATAGACTATCATTAGCTTTCACATATTCAATTATTCAATCCTCTTTCAATATAAGTTTTTTTTTATGAAAGGTGGAAGGCACTGCATCAACAACATATATCCTAATCCTTACTTAATAGCAAGTTGTAGTTAGCTTTTGAAGGTACCACCACAAATAGTATAGGTTTAGTCATTAAGCTAACTTTTAGGTTGCTAGCACTATCTATTAAGTTATTAGTTTATCGTTGAAAGTTGTCATGATAATATTAGATGGCATCAAGTATTTTGATTGCTTTCCTAGTTAAATAAAGCTTAATCTTGGCATTAAGTTTATAGTAGCTCCATCATCAACCAAGACTTTATTTAATAATTGACCATTCATGTGGGCCTTGACGTGCAGAAGCCTTAACTTGTTTTTATTTAATACATTCCTAACAGTACAATATGTTAGTAAGAACTACAATACTCTATCCCTGTTAGAGCAATTGACCCTAGTAAAAGCATTCCTTGAATGTATCAGAAACGTAAATATACATGTAAGTAATGACCCACCAACAATAAACAATGTTGTTTACTCAATGCCAAACAATGTAAAGTGATTAATGAATCAACAAATAATGTTTATATGTAAATTAACAAAAAACTTACAATACAATAATAAAATTTCCATTGACTTAACTTTGTATTTTAAAATAAAATAAAGAATAGATATTAGTAAATGATATTTTAATAAATGATTTTATGCATAATCTAACAATTACAAATGAAAATTATAGCGGAAAAGATTTTAGATAAAATGAAAAAGCATTCCTAACATCATTAAACACCATTCATTTACAATATTCCCTAACATCAACGAACACCCAACATTGCTGGTGAATATAGGGTTGTCATATTTTAGCATATTATGTCCATATTACTGGATAAACATGTTATGTTAAGTATCTGCTCGCCATTTCCTATTTCTACTACTCACTTGCCCATCGGTATTAGTGGAAATGAGGTGTGCTATAAGCCAAGTTACACACCTTGGATTATTTTCTCTCTACTCAAGGGAGAAGAGGTATGCCACTATGTTGATTTCATCTACTTGTAGTCTCATTCCTCTTGTTAGGTTAAAGGACATCAAAATCCATTGCATGGATAAGAAAAGTTTGCATTTTTTATATTTATAAATGGTAGATATTAAGATTACAATTTGGAGATGAACTTAACATTGGCACTTCTAAGAAATCACCATCATATCTCAAAGTGGGTGGTCTTGTTGGCTTTGACTTATTACTCTATGTGCACATGTCAACTGATAGTTTAGTTCGACCACTTTTAGGAAAGAAAAGCTTTTCCCCGATTGTTCGCCTTGTTATCGTTTCACCCTATATGATAATGAAATTAAGTTAATGTTAAAACAAGTGACAAAATGTTGAGATGCAAATGTGAAGTACTGACCGATAACACAAGTGACTTCCCTACATCCTTGCCCTTGGTGACTTTATGTGTAGACTTACCCATCCTCGAGACATCCATTAGAAGATCCTTTATCATATAGCTATCTTCACTTAGGCATTTTTGTTGGAGGCACTCTTTAGATGACGAAGTGACATATATAAATGACTCATCAGATTTCCTAGGGCTACTGGACACTTGTAACATGTCAAATAATTGGTCCAAACAAGTTTTCAAAGTAGCTTCTAATGATGCCACTAGAGCAGTAATATTTCCTAGTGGAACAAATATTTTTGATTCTATCATCTTAATTGAAGATTCTAATCTCTCCAATCCGTTACTCTTATGCTACATTCTATAGAGCTTAAATTCAACCAGCATTAATTACAGTCCACGCATCCAATAACACAAAGAAAAAAATGCATACTATACCTTCTCAAGCAGAATAGGACCATTGCATGCCCTTGTTAATGGCTCCTCTTGATGTGTCCCCCGTAAGCTTTCGTTCTGATTGCACATAATGCATCATAAAATAGAAATAAGGTGAGTGAAGCCAAGGTTAATAAGCAAAATCACCATGTTTGGAGGACAATATGCAAGTATAAATGCCACCATTAGTTAACACGTTTATAGGAAAGACATGGCACACAGGGGAGAATGAGATGAGTGTAAATCATTTGCACCTTGATGAAATGTTTATAATGAGTGTGTGTTCCTGATGTTTCTTTCTTCATTAACTAGCTATCATCCCAAAAGTTTGGTCTACCATTGCGAGGTCGGAGTCAGAAATGTGATAGTAATTTTTACTATGGTCTTATCGCACTACTTCATTGTCTAACTCACTCATCGCTATCGCAAATGGTTGGTGTCCTTGGAGAAGTGCCCCAAGCAATGGCTGTCGTGGGTAAGAAAGAGAGATGTAATGAGAACAATATGAAACTATTAAAGGAAATTTATAAATTATGCAACGAAATCTACTTTACCAACCAGACAAAAACATTATATTTCACCTTTTCCACGTTCGGATTTTGGTATCCATTCCTTATAGCTTTGTTGCCTTCTAAGGACCCCACTTAAGCATCATTAATTTGCTAATTGACAATATTACTTAAGGAGAACCTACCTTCTAACATATATGAAACCACAATTAGCATTTGACCTTTGAATTGTGTCTGCCTTTGGAGGACCATTTGTAAATCCTTATATTAAACTTAATCTTATATAGATAATTGACCATCTCCAATATAAATTGCATAATTAGACGTAAAGTGGAATAAAAGGCTATTGGTTGGTTGTCCTCTTCCATGGCAAGCAAATTCAAAATGACATGCTTTGGTTCATGAATGAAGGGACAAGGATTTAGACAACTGTCATTGCATCTACAACTAAGTAGGTGCCGATGGAAAATATAATGGGTAATAGCCCAGTGTACCTATTACAAACAGCTTTTTCACTAAGGAGCCATTTTGCTCACTTTCCTAAGTATAGTGCATTAAATGTCGTCCTGCTTCCTGTAAACACTTTAGTCCTGGTTAAGTTTGGAAGGGCCTTCATTCACCATCCCATTCCTTGTGCATACCAGTATAGGCAACCCATTAAAGCCATCAGTTACTGTGTTGGACCACATTTTATGCACTTCTTGTCAGTGTCTTTACATTAACTAAATAGGGAAGCTAAATGAAGATTCAGTGAAAGTCTAAACCTTATTTTGGCATAGATGTTAATTGAGCAATACTAAAAAAAAAGGCATGATTTTAGCAACATGATCAAATAGGTTTGTAACGTAATTGCTCAATTTAATTACAGTAAGTTACACTAATATGGGTGAATAAATATACGATGTGCTAAGCAAGTTGGGCAATAAATAATAATTGAGTGAGATGAATTTTTCCTTTCGTTAATTGTTAACATATGGTTCAATTAAAACAATGACCACCTATATTTCTAATCTTCGTTTGAAAGAAATTCTTGATTAAGACTTAATTTATTGTAATTTAAATATTTATACTATAATATATAAAAGTATCATTCAATATTACCGTGTGTCAATTCCATTAATAAATAAAGTTGTAGAAAAAGTTGCAATGTTAAGCATATAACAATAGATATATGCAAACTATGTAGTCACTCATATATTGCATGAATAAATATTTATTTCAATAATATAACATTATAATTGTAAATGAATCATTTAAAAAGAGCATTAGATAAAAATTTAATGGATTTGATCAAACTAATGGTTATAAGGAAAAAAAGTCATCTTTCTATTGACTTTACTCAATGATTCATATAAATGATTGATTTTAAATTTAAACATTGCATTAATTAAATGCCAGTTTGAATTTAATTATTGTCTTTAATTCTAATATTTAATAATATGATTTACGATAAAGGTATTATTTTTGTTACAACAACATATTTTTATTTACCATATCACAATATAAAATGAACTTTTAAAAGTAGTAATTTTAGATTATGGATGAATATTAATCTTAATAGTATAATATTATAGTTATCTATTGATTATTTACAAATATGATTAGATAAAAATTAATTAGTGTATAGCCAACAAGACATTTGAAAGCGACCGTATATGATAAAATAAAATTTTTGTTTAATATAAAGGAAGAAAGAAGGTATTCACCATTCATTTTGCTTAACATTTGTTCAAGTCAATAATTAATTTTAAATTTGTTTCCCTAAAAATTAAATTTAAATTTAAATAGTGTACTAACTGAATATCAATTTTCAAGATAATTATTACCATTAATATTGATATTTAATAACATCATTTATGATAAGTGTAGAATAGAATTTTTTTCTAATGGCATTTATAAATCCAAAATCAAAGGTAAATTGAAATTAACATTGCAGGTGAAATCAAAATCTAATCAAATCAAATGAAGATAACAAATAGAAAATTGCTAAATAAAATTACAGGAAGATAGGAATAAATTGTATTTCTATTTTCAAAGTAGGAAATGTTGCATTTGTTAATATCAATAGTTTCATAAGAATTTATATTTTAACAAAAAGTAACTTATTTATGTTTATTGTCAACCGTAAATTTGCACACTTGTAAAGTTCCCTTTGTTCTATAATTTCATCAAAAATCATGCCTTTTCTATTAAATTGTATGAAGTAGTAAATAAATTTACTTAATGAAATAGACCATATCCGCAAATGTATACTTTTATAGTTTTATATATTAAGAATTCATTAAATTAATGAGAACCGATTAAGCTACAACTCTTTTTCTTAAGAGCATAATGCTAATGGAATAAAGCACTCATAACAAAAAACCAAGGCATAATCAAATTGTGATACACGAAGGTAGAAAAAGGATGTAACAGAAATCATAAAAATAAATTTATATGATAAAAACTTTGGTACATCAATTCATTAGAATGTACTCATCAATTAATTTGATATTTTATATCCATCATCTTGAGCATCAGTTAATATATGCATATAAGTCTTGATGCAATCTTATTATCATTATTATTATTATTCTAGTTCACAACAATACTCAACTAGGGACATTTTAGAATGGAAACAATGTCCATTATTTTAGGGATAATTATTACTCTTATTTATGTTATATAGATGTAACCTTAAACATAATAATAAATTGAATGTCTTCATGTATAGTTGACAAAAACTTCATATACTGTATGTAAATTCTATAGTCCTCCTTTTAACTAATAGAGCATGCACCAATAATTGGTCATCAATTGTGATGTAATATTAGAAAAAATTGAATTGTGAAATACGTGGAAGCTTGTGCACTATTGTCTTCACAAATTGAGTTAAAGTTCTTTTATTTTTTATCATTATGGTTATTATGAAATAAAAATTAGTAGAGACTATGGTTCCACTTGCCTTGAGTTTAGGAACCCCTACGTCTCAAAAGACATCATAGACAGCACCTTATTAAAATTAAAGTTTGATTGTCTGCGTCTTATGAATTAATTATTTTTGGTGTCTATGTGAAAACAAAGGTTCCAAAACATAAGATAGGTGAAAGAAGTTGATACGTTTACGTGTAAAAATGTCTAACACATTGAAATTATAGAAAATTGTAGAAATTTCCCACCTCGCCAAAGCAGGAGCAGCAATTAACTTTGTTACATTAGTTTCCTAAAAGGACAAACTTTATCACCTCCTGATTCCATTCATTATTAAACATGTGAGAAATGTTTGATCATTTGAAAGTTACATAAGATTTAGAGTTATTTTTTTTTCTCTTTGTAAGATTTTATGTACATAAATGAAATTCCTTATTAAATGATTAAGTAATTATAATATATTTTTAAAATTTTTTATATGTAGATAATTAAATATTTTAAGTTAGATAATTATTACGTGTTATATAAAATTAATTTAAATGATCTATTGGATAAAAATTAAAATAAAAATTATAGATTTAAAATGATTTAATAACTCTTTCATGTTATAAGAATTATTATTATTATTATTAAATTTTTCTAACTAAAAATATTTAAGAAATAAAATGTAAAAAGGATAAATTATTATGAATATTTTGGTGAAAATTTGAAATAGTTTATTTAAAATTATAAAGTATAAATATGTATAGTTCAAGAAAATAAAAATACAAATAATTCAAAGTACATATATAGTGTATAAAGAATACACACACACACACTCAATTCAAGATCTAGTGTGGAATCATATTCAATTTAGTATGCGCATATATACATTCTAAATTATCAAATTTCCTATAAAATACATTAAACACCGCTCCTTGATAATAAGTTAATTGTAAAAATTATAATTTTATTTTCAATGTTAATTAGTATTTGTGTAAAAGTAGATTAACAATTGATTTTTATCTTATATTTTTATTTTTTAGTTAAGATTAATAAATTAATTTTGTTATGATAAAAGTATAAGGATAATGCTTTAATTTAGAAGATTTGCAAGTTTAATAAAGGTTTAACACAACAATTAAAATTTTTATATAAAACATTTTAATTTTGTTTTACAAACTTGGACTTTGTATGGACCTTATGGATAATAATTACATAAAAGTTACAATTTTATTAATTAAAGTTATACACAAAATTTTATAACTTTTTTTTATAAAATTACAACCTTTGATAAAAAATAAAAAAAATATAAAATTAAAAAAATTATAAAAGTATATATCAATACAAAATTTTGGCATGGTATCAAAATATAATTCTACATTTAAATATTAAATACATAGATTTAATTTCAATTCTTGTTACCACCAATGTCAAGATTTATATATAATAACTTCCAACTATAATTCTTGTATTGTAAGTAATGTAAAAAAGTCAAATGTTATTTTCAAATCCTTATTCTTGCCAATATCCATGCCAGGAGATTAAGAATATAAACACAGTACCCAAATGAGATGTCCAAATAAGAACATCCATGCCCAAACTAGTAAACTATTCATACTAACAGTGTTATATCCATTGATAAGTTGTGAAGAGTTTAACTATAGATAATCTCTTAACTATCCCATCAAATCATAATTATAATATATAATAATATAATATTTCAATTTATAATATTAATTTCTTTTTAATATTTTCTAATTTATTTAATTATTAATATACCATTAATATTTATACATTATTAATATTCATATATTATAATTAATATTTATATATGATATTTTATGTATTATATTTATTTATTATATTAAATTATTATTATATTTAATTAAAAATTTTCATTGAAGAAAAGCAAATGAAAGGCTTTCATAAAAATTGTCATAAAATTGAGAATGTAATTATAGTAATGCTATAAATAACTCAGTATCGAACATTGGTAATAATATCAACAAAAGAACGTTCTCTTATGCTTTCAGACATGCTGAGCTCCAAATATTCTTGTACGGTAAATTCTGATAGGATAGCCCCCATATTTTGCTACTAATGTAGTATTCGTCTACTAATCCGTCTACTAACTAGTTTTCCTTATTTATTTTACCTATATATAGATATCTTCATAGACCAGACGCTCATTAATGAGTACAACATCTTCAAAATTGTAACCCTCCCATGGCATATAAGCTACTAATATGTAAGGATTTGAAAATAACATTTGACTTTTTCACATTACTTACAATAGTAGAATTATAATTAAAGGTTATTATATATAAATCTTGACAATGGTAGTAACAAGAATTGAAGTTTAATCTATGTATTTAATATTTAAATGTAGAATTATATTTTGATACCATACCAAAATTTTGTATTGATATATACTTTTATAATTTTTTTTGAAATTTTATATATTTTTTTATTTTTTATCAAAGGTTGTAATTTTATAAAAAAGTTATAAAATTTTGTGTATAACTTTAATTAATAAAATTGTAACTTTTTATGGAATTGTTATGCATAAAGTCCATATAAAATCTAAGTTTTATAAAATAAAATTAAAATGTTTTATATAAAAAAATTTAATTGTTATGCTAAACCTTTATTAAACTTGCAAATCTTCTAAATTACAGCATTATCCTTATACTTTTATCATAACAAAATAAATTTATTAATCTTAACTAAAAAATAAAAATATAAGATAAAAATCAATTGTTAATCTACTTTTACACAAATACTAATTAACATTGAAAATAAAATTATAATTTTTATAATTAACTTATTATCAAAGAGTGATGTTTAATATATTTTATAAGAAATTTGATAATTTAGAATATTGATTTGCACATACTAAATTGAATGTGATTCCACACTAGATTTTGAATTGAGAGAGAATGTGTGTATGTATGCGTGTGTATATTCTTTATACACTATATATGTACTTTGAATTATGTGTATTTTTATTTTCTTGAACTATACATATTTATACTTTATAATTTTAAATAAACTATTTCAAATTTTCACCAAAATATTCATAATAATTTATCCTTTTTACATTTTATTTCTTAAATATTTTTAGTCAAAAAATTTAATAATAATAATAATAATTATTATTATTCTTATGACATGAAAGATTTATTGAATCATTTTAAATATATAATTTTTATCCAACGGATCATTTGAATTAATTTTATATAACACATAATAATTATCTTATTTAAAATATTTAATTATCTACACATAAAAATTTTTAAAAATATATTATAATTACTTAATCATTTAATAAGGAATTTCATTTTTGTACATAAAATCATGTAAAGAGAAAAAAAAATAACTCTAGAGCTTGTGTGACTTTCAAATGACTAAACACTTCTCACATGTTTAATAATAAATGGAATCAAGAGGTGATAAATTTGCCCTTTTAGGAAACTAATGTAACAAACTTAATTACTACTACTTTGAGAAGGTGGGGAAGTTCTGCAATTTTTTATAGTTTCAATGTGTCAGACATTTTTACACGTAAATGTATCAACTTCTTCCACTTTCCCTGGGTTTTGGTACCCTTGTTTTCATATAGACACCATAGACAACACCAAAAAAAAATTTTTATTACAAAGAATTCTATAATTTCTCAATCTCACTTGTTGAAAACTTGTTAAGTAGCAGTAGCAACAATAACAACAACAATAATAATGTAAATAATAATAAAATTTTAATTTACTATTTTAATGCTAGATCACCAATAAAACAGATGGAACTTACCCTATAGCTTGTTTAGTGATCTAATTTATTTTTTATTTAACTTAACCTAACTTATTTGCAAGAAAGTAAAGGTGTAAGCTAAATTTCTTATTCGTTTTACAAAACAAGTTAGGTCATATTATTTAAAATCCAGTTTATTAATCTATCCAACCAATTAGTGTTTTCTATATTTTAAATTGTACAATATATAAATATATATAACAAAGTAATGCTACATAGAACAAAAATGAGATTTGAAATTAAACTTATAATATAAAGCAAGAGATATTAATCAACATAAGTGATAAAATAAATTTGTAAAATTCAGTTCAATTGATATAAAAAAATTGAAACTCAAAACTTAATTTTAAATCTTGGTTTTCTTACATATAACATTTTTATATATAATATTTAGAAGAAAATTTTATATACATTTTTAAAAGCATATAGGAAATTCCAACACATCTTGATTCTCTTAATTTTAACTTATATTATAATATAATTATTTAAATGATCAATTAATCATTATCATTAAAATATTTATATTTATTTATAGATCAATTTAAACTCAAATTGAGTTTTGAACTTGTTAAAAATTTCTAATTTCTATTAATTTTTGTCGAATCAATATGAATTGAATTTTGAAGTTTACAATTTTTATGTTAAATCGAGTTCAAACCTAAATAATATCATTAGTTTAAACTCAATTAGCTTTTTAGGTTAATTAAGTCACACTTGATAACATGATAATCCAACTCAGCTGAATTTAATTATACTTTAATAGTATTTTTTGAAATATTTATTAATTATTAATAAATTCATATAGAGTAATATATTAGGTTAAACTTTGAAAATTTTATGGGTTAAGTAGTTCAACCCAAAGTTTAAACCTATTACATACTTATAAGCCTCAACATGCTAATTTGTTTAATGCACATCTGTTTGATTTGGACAAACCCTAATTGGAGTTAACATACTTCCACCCCCAACCAACAATAAGAGTTAGAAGAAAATATAAATAACCCCTAAAGTAAAACCTAATACCATGTAAATCTCTTGAACTTTCAAATTTCACAAATAACTTTATAAAATTTTCAAAAAAAATTGAGAAAGTTAAATTTTAATTAAAAAATGAAAAATACAAAGGAACCACTTTAACTGCAGTAATAATAGAAAATGAAAAAAATACTTAAAACGCTAAATGCTTTCAAATTTAGCAATAATTTATTTAAAAATGTCTATTTTTAGATATTCCAAATGCATTAAAAACTTACTCCCCCATTCTTAATAATTTATTTTAAAAGAAAATTCATCCACAAATTAGTTAAAATTCATGCTAAAGACAATTATAAAAATTCATACACCAGTGACATGCATTTTTCTGTTTTGTTAACTATAATTTTAACATTTTTTAAAAAACTTAAAAAGATTTATGCGTAGGATTTATCTTTAAGAGGGTACATGACACTAAACCTTACATAAAGTAAGTAGATTATTATCTGTATTTTTTTCTAAAAATTAGTTTAAAAAAAATTAAAGAGCCTCCAACTCGAAACATGCTCTTGACCTTTCAATTGCACTACAACCAAGCAAGGATGATAGTTGAGTATTATAGGACATTGGCAAGTTTTTCGTCTAACGACCGCAGAGGATGGGTATTAAACCTAATCGCCTAATGCAAGCAAATGCTAGAGGATATGGAGAGAGCCTCTGTGTTTCACAAATAAATAATTGGCATTGGATTAAATATACACAACCTGCAGCTCTTAGACACAAAAGGAATTAAGAAACTTGAAACTGAAAAATGAAAAAATAAAATAAACCAACTGTCATTGCCACGATATTTTTCACAAGAATAATGATAGTCCCACATTTTAACATGCACCACCACAAACCACAAAACTAAAAACTTCTTTAAAATCTGCTGATAATTTTCTAATATCTGATGGACACCCTCTTAACTAATGGTAAGCAACTTGTATTAACAACGTTTCTAAAAAAGGCAACAAACTTTCTTAAAACCCATTAAATGAAGGAAGTAATGTATGTTGTGGCACGTGATTACAACTGCCTTTTTTACAATCGCTCCTTTGTTAGTAACTTCGTGTAAGACTCTCTGCGTCAATCACAAAAAATGCTCGTACCAAAGCCCATGTATGGGCAATACAAGAGAAGGGGACGGGGGTCGAACAGGGAAATACATTGTATGCATCTTAATGTAATGTATCAAAAGATGATAGTAAGACCCATTTAAGAAAGACTGATGGCATTTCCTGGAGAAGAACTTTCTTCCAAGCTGTATTAATAATGCCCTTGCACTCTGCATCCAGTATAATGTCTATCATAATTGCAGCCGCATGCCCTCTAGGTTCATCATCTAAAGCCCTCCTCAACATAAACACCTATTTGTGAGGAACCAACATGCCATAACAATGATTGCTATAATTTATTGAAATTTATTGTGTTCTTGATTCTTAAAAACTTAGTCAACTTGTAATGAAGACATTTATTTTGCTTTTTCTCATTTTAATAAAAATAACCCTGCTTTTCATACTAGCAACAACCAATCAAGAATCCAGGCTGCCAAAGCCTACAATCATATATATTCTATCGATGAAAGGAAGACTTTGAGAGAACATTACAATGGTCTGGTGGTCTAAGTGTTGGAGAATACATAACTCAATTCTATCTCATTGCATGAGTTACCAACATAAACAGGTTGATCTAGTTTAATCACAACTCATTATAAATATACATTAAACTACAAAAAAAATGCATTTCTTTACAATGGCATATTGATATCTACCATAAGGTAGAAAATGCAAGTATCAAATTACTACAATCACAAGAAAGCATGCATACCATACCTGCCCTTGATGAGTTACCTCTAAGCTGCCAAGTTAAAGGATAAATGGCTCCCCATCTATTTGAACTAGAAAAGGACTGGAAGAAAGTACATTAATGACTTTTCCTTCAGCTAGTCTTCTTGCTTGTGAAAGTCCAACCTGTGCAGTAAACCAAACATTACTATAAATTTGCAAAGTCAGTTATTATCTATTTTGTAAGTAAGGCAGGGAAGGTAAAATTATAATTTACATAGCTTAATTAGTACAACACTTTGAATGTTAAGTTTTATTATTGTTATGAAGACATGACTCGATAGATCAAAAGTGCATGAATTAGGAGGATATCAGACCTTAGGTGCCATGCTCCACGAACACAAACCACCCTAAGTATTTTATCATGCATGCACTGAAGGCTAGAACTATCATCAGGCTCATAGTCATTTTGCTAAAGATTTACTCCACCCATATGGCTTCCAATATTAAGCATAATTAAGCCCTCTGAGTCCTACATAAAAGAAGAATTTAGCAACATGGCTTCACTGACAAACTCAAGAGAATGCAATAACTTGAATGATAAAATAATGATGTCTTTTCGGTCAACTTCCAGCCATACTTGCCAAGGTAAGTCAGCACATGCTCTATCCATTATATCTCTAGCTCCTTCTTTTACATATCGCAATTTGTTTAGAAACTATTAACAGAATCATAATCTGGAAACCCTAATCCACATAATGATATATTAATGAACAAGAATGCTAAGCCTAAAGTGCATAACTTAAATAACCTATAACCTATGCAAGAGAACAAGACCATAAAGAAAGGAATTTCATCATGGTCACTCTTCATAGTAGCTAAGGTGCAGAAGAAAAGTTTCAAGAAGGTCACTCCTACGAGAACACAATTCCAATAAGGCAATTTATAATAATAGCAGGATTAAAGCATGTACTACTAGTAGTAAGCTTATCAAATAATGTACTGCCATCACAGTTTTAGTTTAAACAGAGTAGATAATTGATGTGAGCACATGGTCTACACTCTAGAGTGATCAAATATCTTACAAAATTAAAATATCAAGAAGGACCTTCAGACGGTAACAAACAACTAGAGGATAATGTTATCAATGGAAAAAAATGAAAATCATTACGCTCTAAGTTTTATGAACAAGCCAAAGACAAGGATTTGATTTCCCCTCATGGGATAACTGAACAATGGGGTCCACCTTTAGAGTTTAAGCTATTGATGTTCATAATTTCGTATTAATTAGAGATTTTATCAATTGTTCGCTTCCTCTATCTCTAAATCAAAAAAATTACAGGTTTCTTCATCTTCTACTTCTAGGTAGGTTTACAAAATTCTAACAGATCTTTTCTCTAAGCAGTCAGCGCACAACTAACAACGAAACCTAAATATGGGAAATAAAGATAGGACTCACCGAAATATTTTCCCTAGAATCACCGAATCTACCAATGCTCACCATGGCCTTTGGAACAAAGATAACAAATAACATTGCGTCCGTCGGCATTCAACCCATAAACATTATCTCAATGGTTACTGGGGAACGAATATTTTTCGTTTCCAATTTGGTCTCCCAATCTTGTGATCTAACATGAAAGATGACTAGATTGCTGAGGAGGAGATGAGTTAGAAATACTGAGGTTCCATTTGTCTTCGTTGCTTAGAGTTGGGGTCTTTTTGAAATTTTCCCCGCTTTATTCAACCAGTTTTAAAATAATTATTCATCTCCGGCTCATATATGTGGCACATCACAATTTGCCACATGCCTTTAGTTCTAAACTCAAATTTCATTCAAAAACACCATAGTCTTTGCTTATAATTTTTTCTTGATTATGCATAATTTGTAATATTTAAATTTGAATATTTTTTCTCTTCTGTCCTAGTTACTAATTTTTTATATTACTTTCTAATTATATATAAATTTATAACCTTTAATTTTAAAATTTTTAACTAAGATTTTTATTTTTTTAATTTCTTTTATTTATTATTATTCCTTACAAGTCCTTATAGAGATTTATTGCCTTGTAGGGAATGAAAATGGAGTAAATTTTATAGTTGAACATAAGGCACAAAACAAGATAATATTTTATCTCTAATAATAGTGCATAGGGCAAGAGAAAGCTTATATGCACTTATCCCACTCCATCACCATCCTTAGGTGTTAATCAATATTAGTAATAAGGGGGTTTTATTATATTTTTCAAGATAGGAGAGAAAGGTGTGTATTTAAGTTGAACTTTAAAGGAAGTAAGTGTAATTTATCTTATTTTTTATTTACCTTAATATTATAAGTGAAGGATGAATAATTACAATAAAAATAAAAATAAAGAATTAATAATATTAATTATAAAATTTAAAAAGTGTTTAGTTTGCAAAATCTTATATTTAAAAAAAAAAGTACATAGTCTTGAAAATGTGATTTCAAGAATTTAATTCATCAGAATGTAAAATTTTTATATTTAGTTCATTAAAAATTTTCATAAAAATATTTTATCAAATTTCTAAATATATTATATTTTCATATTTGGTTAATATTTTATATTCCTAATAATCTTAATTTTTTTAAAAAAAATACTCTGATCATATTTATTAAAAAATATAATCAATCATATTTTTATTTGAAACAACTAAATAATTAAAAACCTTTTTAATACCTAATAAATTAAATTTTAGCATTTAACACCAAAAAATTCATTGAAAGATAAAAAAAATATTTGACATTATATATTTTTTGTAATCATAAAAGTGATATTGTATTATATTTTAATATTTAATATATTATATTTTAACATTTAGGTGCAAACTTTCATAATCTAGCATAAACTAAGGTAAATTGCCTATTGGTTAACTAACGTTGATAGCCAATAAGAGATTCTCTAAAATTTCATTTTAAGTTTAGCCCCTCACTTTGTTATATAATGTCCTTCCATTCCAATTAGAAAAAATGTTCTAATTCAATTAATTTATTCGATACATATTTTTAAAATAATGCAACTTGAAAAGTCTAACAAGTACTTTATTTTTTTAATTTTAATGACACAATTTTTGAACCATTTTTATTATGTTAATTGTAATTATTAAATTAAAAAATAAATCTAATGATTTCTTTCTCAAATTTTTTTTCAATTTCATGCTATTTAGAATAGGTAAAAATAATAATTTGTGTTCACATATATTGGGTTCATAACTTCATATTGTATTAAAAGTTAGTAATAACTTAAACAATAGTTATGTTATATCATGTCAATTCATTTTTCAAATACATTAAAATAAGTCAACCTTCCTACCTTGTTTAATAATAATAATTAATAAAATTTATATAATTATATTCATCAAATATAATTATTTATTATTTTTCACTAAAAATAGTGAATTAAATACTTTACTAAGTTTTTATTTTTATTTTATTTAAACATGGATTTTATTTTTCTATTATATAATTATTTATAATTTAGCTATTAATTATTCTCAAATAATATTTTTAAAATTTTAATATAAATTCTTAAATGAATTAATGTATCAATCTACTTAATTTTAAAATAATTCTAACTCGATTTATTTATTATTTATGTTAAAAAAGTTGATTTGTTTACAATATAAATCCATATAAAATGTCTTGTGTTCTAAGATGAATGATTATAGCTTTGGATAGCTATTTTATAGTTTTATGATCAATATAAAGTAAATTTTATTTGTAATTACTTAATTTTAAAGCCTTAAAATATAAGGACCCTTTTGATATTGAAAATTCATCATTACAATAATTATTGGAATAATAAATAAAAGGTGAAACAAATTTGTGCAAATGATAACTTGTTAATCCTAAGATGTTTAATCAATGATACAATGAATGCAATTTGCATTACTACAAGTGAAAAATGTATTGGAACATACATCTTTTTTTTAATTAAATAATTATTTTCATTATATATTTTTTTAATATGAACCATTTGATATCTAATAGATTATATTGAACTTCTAACTAATCTAGATTGGAGTCAGGAAGATCCAATATAGAGGAAAAGCTCTATCAATTGTAATTTTATTCATTCATAAGGTTCGAATTCAAGATCTTGTTTTAAGGGACTAAACTTTTATCCACTTAAACTAACTGTCATTGGTATTTCCATTTTATCTTTCTCTAACAAGTTATACATATCCAAATTGTATAATTTTAATAATATAAATAACCATCTATAATATATATATATATATATGTATGTATGTATGTATGTATATATATATGAAACATGATATATTAACATACTTTCATTAATAAACAACAATTATTTGATAACACATGCAAATATATAACTATATTATAATAATTCATAATTATCCAACTTTTTACCAAAATGAAGACCAAATACATGATGTTAAATAGTGACTAAATGAAATGGAACTTAGTTATAACTTTTATGGATCAAAGAGGAGACTAAAGTTGTATATTTTACAAGTAATTTTATAATGTAATATATATATCAATTAACATCAATGTAAATTGGAAGATTTATATTAGTCAATAGCTTTTTATAGAAAATAATTTGCTTTTATCCAAGTGTTCATTTACAAGTAGTTATAATATACATTTTAACAAAATTTGAATTGCAATAAGATCAACTAATATGTCAATTTTAAAAATTATTGCGGGGGTCATTACTAATATCATATTAGTATAAATTTTTGTAACTTTTATATAATAAATACTAAATAGATTGAACTTAATGATATATTTCATTAAGAAAAATATATATTTTTTAAAAATTTAATAATAGTGTAAGTATCATTTTTTATTTACATCAATGGCTATTTTTAATGTATGTATGTATGTTTGAAAGGAATTCTAAGGTACTCTTAGAAGTCGTTTGATTCACCTCAATACTATAGGAAGTTTTATTTCTCAAGAAATAGGAAAAAAGTAAGTTGTTTGATTGGCCATTATATAACAAATCAGAGGAAATAGAAATTTCTAAGAAATCCTACTTCCTAAAAAATATGAGAAATTGCTTACCCACATCCCCTTGGGTAAGTTATACTTCTTGTGTTATTTATGAATACAATAATAAAATTATCCTTATTAAATTTAATTAATAACAACTAAAATTTATTAATGTATTATAATAATATTGAGGATATAATAATCATTTTATTAATACTTCTTAGAATATTCAAAGTTAAACTAAATAAAATATAAGAAATTACTTTTTAAAGAGTGTTATTTTCTATATGTTAATCAAACAACTTTGAGTATTTTTCAAAAAATTCATATAGTAAATTATTTCCTTGGAAGTTTAATTTCTCATAAGAAGTTATTTCCTGTGTAAATCAAATGACCTCCTAGAATTTTGAAACCTTAGGTGATGTGGCAATTTAGAAAATCGTTAGATTGAAATTATTTAATTACATTTGGTTAAAAAATAAATAGTTGTGATTGAATAATTTTGCTTTAATGATTTTAAAACTTGTTATATCACTTCACATTTTAAATACTTAGAAATATCATAACAAGTCCCATATTTTAGACAACTCGATGAAATTTAAGGTGTTAGAATGTGTTACTCAAAGTTTATTCATTAGATTATTAATATCATATATACAATTTGATTATTTTGCAAAGAATAGTTGGTCAATTTTTTCAAATTAATTTGTTCTATGTTGGAAAATTTTATTTTTCTATTTTTGTGGACTCAATTTATATAATGAATTAAATTTCCTCTTCAATTTTACCCATAATATCAAAATGATTAGAAGTTAAATAGCTTCGTTTAAGCACACAATCATGGATATCACTTAAAGATTTTTTATATTCATTTATATTATGAATACTAATAAAATTACATCAAATATAAATAATTAATTGACTAAAATTCTCAATAACTCACTACAAATTATTAATTATTTTATTGCTCAATTACTATAATTTATAATTAAAAAATACTATACACATTAAATAAAAAAATTATATTAATAAACCTATTAACTTTATTTATTTTCAAGTTTGATAACATGCATATTATGGATAGATGCTTGTGATTAAGGGTTTATAGTTGCATTTTATGTCTTATAGGTTTAAATTGGAGTCTTAAGCCAAAAAAAGTCCAAAAAGTAAGTTTTGACTAATGAAGAGTAAGCAAGCAGAAGAAATCTAAGTTTAAGCCATACCTACATCTTAAAGGAAGGCTTGTCCTAAAATTTTAGACATTATCAAGAGGAGTTGGGCTCTTATCTACAACTGGCTTAGTTATCTTTAAAAGAATATTTAAAGTTGACCAAATTAATTTCATTTTATTTAGGAGATTCATTTTAGGACAAGGTATTATCTTTTAGGATTTATTTCCTATTTTGAGATACTTCCATATTTTATTCCCTTTTCTATTATTAGGAGTTTTTGGATATAATGGGAATATCTTTACCAAGAGGGGGTGATGCATCTTTTAAATTCTCTTTTTTGCATTTTCCATGCATGTCATGTGTAACTAAACTCTATTTTTCTAGTCCAAGGATAATTGAAGTTTGGTTCTTCAAGAATTGTGAGATCTAAATATTTTCTTTTCTCTTTTATTCTTTAATATTTATATATCTATAGCATCTATTCATCTATTATTACTTGTTGGTTGCTACAAAAAGGCCTATTGTTCAATTAGTAAGACAATATATAGCCAGTTAGAATGTTAGATCCGTAATTGTCTAATTGTTCTAATAACCAGTGGCAAAATAACTTGTATTATGTAGGTATATAATCTAGTCTAAATAAATTGAGCTTGTGAGTTTGTTGGCTAGAATTGGGTCTCTCTCTAATTCATAATGTTATTTGTGATTTAAATCCTAAGAGCTTGTTTAGGGTTAGTTGACCAATAAGGGTTTAATTGTAGAGCATTTCCTAATTGAACTAAACTTAAGGAGATATTGGTTATTAGAGCTTGTTAATAACTATAACCAATTTGTCAATCAAATGAAAGAGATTATCCTTACATCAATGATTAGTTCCATAAACCAATACTGAGATTACACCTTAGGCTAGATGTTATTTGTCTTTGAATTTCATCACCTTATTTTCTTGTTAAATTTCCTTGCCTTTATTTCAATCTAATTTCATCCCCACAAAAACAATTTTTTAAACTTTCAAATTAATTTGTTTAATTGTTTTAAAAAAAAAGAGATAAGCTTACTAATCCTTATGGATTCGACCTTGCTCACCACCATATACAAATCTATTTGTGTTATTTAGGGTAGGAATTAAATTTGGTGGATTCAACACCCATTAAAGTTTGATTTCTAGTGATGAGATTTATTTTATAAATAATCTCTTATTCATTAATAGGGTAATTCTATAATTATCAATTTTTCCCAAACAAAAATTATCTCTCACCTGACCTAACCTACCTAACCATTTGCTTCCCATTGCTTTTTGCTTTGTTTGAAAGGAGAGAAAGAAAATAATAGAGAAAGAAAATTTTGTACTTTTTTCTTTTCTCTTGTTTAGTAGAAGAGAAAAGAGGGAGAAAACAAAATAAAAAGATAAAATATATAATTATAGTTTTCTTAAAATTTTAAATTTTAAATTTTTTTCTCTCTTAATTTCCCTCTTATTTAAATTTTGAAAACTTTTCTTCTCTCCCTTTTACTTTCTCCTCTACCAAACAAAGGGTTTATTCCATAGTCATAGATTTTAACATTTTTCTTGTATAGGAGATTTGATAATAGGTAATTTGAAAACCTAACAAGGTAGTTTACCCAACTTATTTAGTAAGGCATAGGAGTCCTGTCCTAAAATTGTGTATCTATTTAGTTCAAAAAAAAATAAAAATAAAAAGGATAAAAAAGTGATGGAACAAAAATATGATAATTAAAGATAATAGTAATAATAATTTTCCAATTTCAATTAGAATTTGTCTAATAAAGTAATAAAAAAGATAAAGAAAGTTGATACTGTTTTCGATTGATAAAAAATCTATCAATAAGAATGACATCTTTTTTTAGTTTGGCGATGAGACAATGAAATAGATAATAAAATTAATAAGAGCCAATTTATTTCATCCATTGACTGTATCATCTTTGGCAAATGACGCTTTAGTTGAAAGATGGAAATTTAGAAAAATAATGGAGATAGATAGTTGTGATGGAGATGAGAAAAATCAATAATGGAGGCAAAATTTAGCAAAAGCAAAAGAGAAAAAAATTAGGACATAGTTTAAATATTATAATAGTCCCACTTTTATAATAATAATAATAATAATAATAATAATAATAATAATAATAATAATAATAATAATTGTTATATAATACTTATTATGGTGTTTTAAGGGTTTTCAAATAAAGTGATATGAAGAAATTTGAAATTGTTGTATTAAAATAATCCAATCACAATTTTTTATTTTTTAATGAATGTAATAAAAAATTTTCAATTTAATAATTTTTGATTTTGTCACGTCCTTGAATTTTAAAACTCTTAAGACAATATAAAATTCACCTTATTATATGTTTGCTCTTTTCCAAATTATTATAAATTCCTTCCATTCCCTTTTAAGTATTGCTTTAGAACAAAAAAAATTATTCCTATTTGATTATCCTTTTAGAGAATTAAGATTGCATTTATTATCTTTTTTTTCTTCAAATATTATCTTACTATTTGAATTAATTTTTAATAATTTTACTTATCAATTAATTTTTAAAAAAATATATTAATAAAATATAATTCATTTATCTTAAATTAAAATTACTTATTATTCTATTTAATTATTATATATTTACTTTAAATGGTATTTAAAAAAGAATTAGATGTGAAGTATATGAGAGATAACAATTTCTAATATAATATGAATATGGTATGTTTATACAAATTTGGATTGAGACATCAACTTATTTAAAAAATATATTAAAATTTTAAAAATATTATTTAAAACTAATTAATAATTAAATTATAAATAAGTATATATAATAAAAATATATAATTCTTATTTTAATAAAAATAACAATAAATATTCAAAATAATATATTATTAATAATTAAAAATACTTTTATAAAAATAATAAATAATTTTATAATAAAAATTTATTAATTAAAATTATTAAATAAATGAAATAAATAATTTATTTTATCATATTTAATAAATAAATTAATCTTAACGACACAAATTATCTGAACATTCTATTTTTCAATGACATAGTAAGGAATCTTTCGAAAATGGCTTCACGTAGTAAAATAAAGCCCTAGCACTTTCTTGAAACTATAGCTTTGAAGTTATTACCGAATCGCACGGGTCACGCTCTCTACTTCCTTTGAACCCTGTCTGCTCTGTCTCTTTCCTTCTCTATTCTCTCTCCTCAAAATGGCCGAAGAAGATTCCAA
Organism: Sindora glabra; assembly: GCA_020226215.1. Lineage (NCBI taxonomy): Eukaryota > Viridiplantae > Streptophyta > Magnoliopsida > Fabales > Fabaceae > Sindora > Sindora glabra. The sequence continues at coordinate 73,014,717 of CM035226.1, read as the reverse complement.
ACTAGCTCCACCTGTACCGGTGGAACAAGACCCGTCACCGCCGCAGCCTCTGGCTTTGTCTGATTTACCCACCGTAACTCCCACCCCAACTGCTGAACTCAACAAGGCAGTAGAGTCTGAGAACACAGAGGCGCCGCCGCCGTCTCAACCAGCTGCTGTGGCTGAGACAGTTACAGTGCCTGAACCTGAATGGCTAGCAGTGGAAGCAAAAGATCAGCCGCCGCCGCTTTCAGCTACGGAGGAGGCTGATGGAAAAGCTAAAACTTCAGATGCTAAAGAGGATGTGGCAGTTGTTGAAGGTGAGAAATCAACAAAAACGGTTGAGGAACGTAAGCTTCCACAGAATTTGGTTTCTTTCAAAGAGGAAAGTAACAAAGTGGCTGATCTCTCAGATTCTGAAAGAAGGGCTCTTGAAGAATTGAAGCAGCTGGTTAAAGAGGCATTGGATACTCATCAATTCACTTTACCACCACTCAAACCCTCTGAAACCACTTCTGCTATTAAGGAAACTACAAAAACTGAAGAACCCACATTAGAATCAGATGTTAGCACTGAAATTAAGCCCCCGCATGAACCCAAAATCGAAGAACACCCCTCAAAAGAAGAGGAAGTAGCTAAAGAAGCATCTGAAGAAGTTTCCATTTGGGGTGTTCCTTTACTCAAGGATGATAGGAGTGATGTAATTCTGCTCAAGTTTCTTAGGGCGCGGGATTTCAAAGTAAAGGATGCATTTGTTATGATCAAGAACACAATTAAATGGAGAAAAGAATTCAATATTGATGAGCTCGTGAATGAGGATCTTGGAGATGATCTGGAGAAAGTGGTATTTATGCATGGATATGATAGGGATGGACATCCTGTGTGCTACAATGTATATGGAGAATTTCAGAACAAAGAGTTGTATCATAAAGCATTCTCAAATGAGGAAAGACGGACCAAGTTTCTCCGACGGAGGATACAGTTCTTGGAGAGAAGCATTAGAAAGCTTGATTTTAGCCCTGGTGGTGTTAATACTGTTTTTCAAGTTAATGACCTTAGGAATTCGCCAGGGCCAGGGAAGCGGGAACTTAGGCTCGCCACAAAACAAGCATTGCAATTGCTTCAGGATAACTATCCTGAATTCGTTGCTAAACAGGTTACTGTGTATGACTTATTCATTTATACATTTGGATTTCCAGTTCAATTTGTTTCAAATATTGTAATGATTAGGTGAAGCAAAAGAAGTTAATTATATTATTATTCTCTTTTCTAATTTTTTTTAGGTTTTCATCAATGTCCCTTGGTGGTATCTTGCATTCTATACCATGATCAGTCCATTCTTGACACAGAGGACCAAAAGCAAGTTTGTCTTTGTTGGCCCATCTAAGTCTGCAGATACACTCTTCAAGTTAGTAATGGATACTAGTTTTGTCGAAATTTATTAGGCAGTTTATGTCCTGAAATTTATTTATTTATTTTTTGTCTTTTATTTCCGGTATTGTTGGGTTTGCAGTCTTTGGATCTTACTTTTGATTGGTTAATTAGGTATATTTCTCCCGAGCAAGTGCCAATTCAGTATGGTGGCCTAAGTGTAGATTTCTGTGACTGCAACCCAGAATTCAGCATGTCGGATCCAGTAACTGAAATTCCTATAAAGCCAACCACAAAGCAAACTGTGGAGATCATTATTTATGAGGTCTGATTTTGATGGCCCCTTTGCTTTTCATTTGTGTTGTTTAATCCTGCTTTTCTCTTTCCTATACTATGCCATGTTCCTATGAATTATGATCAGTCCATGGATCGAAGTTCTCAGTAGATGGAAGTTTTGAATTTCAGAAATGCATTATCATCTGGGAGCTGCGAGTGGTCGGCTGGGAAGTAAGCTATAGTGCTGAATTCAAGCCTGATGCAAAGGACGGATATACAGTCATCATACAGAAGGCCACAAAGATGTCCCCAAGTGATGAACCAGTGGTATCCAGCAGCTTCAAAGTTGGTGAATTGGGTAAAATATTGCTTATTATTGATAATCCTACCATGAAGAAGAAGAGGCTTCTGTACAGGTTCAAGATCAAACCCTACTGCGATTGAGGAAAAATCATTTGCAATCTGAAGTCGCTTTTGGGTATCTCGAGCGAATTCAACTGTAAGAATTATGCATGTCATTATTATATTTAATCCATTCATCAATAATTTTGGTCATGATCATTCTGTTTGAAGATTGGCTTCGTCGTCATTTTATTGTATGGACAAACATTGGAGCCGGTCTGAATTTTTATTTACTTCTTTATTTATTTTTTGCTGGTTGTGGGCAATGTCAGGAGTGAGCATAGAACATGGAAGGATCCCGAAATAGGTGGAAAAATCAAGAAATATAAGGACTGGTTCAAAGAAGAGTGTATGTGAAATTTTGGTTCTGTATTTAATCAGTGTGGAATTTGGTTAAAATGTATTTTGTGTCAATGTCTGTATTTAATCATTTTGGATCTTAGAGATATGTAATGTAAAGAGTAAATGAAAAATATGTTCGATGTTGTGGTTTTGTGCAATTATAGATTGTACCATTGTATTTGAGATTCATTTGATTTCTAAATGAATTTAAAGCAGTGGCTAACTTAGTGGTTTTTCGGTTTCATTCGAGTAATATTGAGACTGTGAATGGCTTTCATCTTGTTTGTGTGGAGAGTAATTTTACAAGGAGTTCAAGCTCTTTGAAGGTTGAATTTTTTTTCTTTTTCGATTGGATCATCTTTCCCCTTTTTTATTTTTTCAGATGTCAAAACAAATGAATTAAATTAAAAATATACAAATTTCAATACAAAAAATCAATTTCATAATAAAAACATTCAACCTCTTTATAGTCTGAGCTCTCCATAAAATTATCTTTGTAAGGGTGTCTCTTTTGCTATTTAGGTTCTACTGATGTTTGTAGGGTTTTTAATAGTTGGGGAAATGTTTAATACACTCTTGCACTCCTCTTTTGGGGAGTAAGTCAAATAATAATAGAATGTAGAGAACTGTGAACTCCACAGTCAATATAGGGGGAGTATGAAGAATAAAGGTAGTATTGTTCGTTTATCTTGTATATCTTGGGAATTTTTGGCTGAATACTTGAATGAATAAGCAGTCTTATTTAACTGCTGATACATATATTGTCTGACCAATAGGAGGTTGTTAGTAATCATGTGGGCCACTTGTAGCCACTAAGGAATGGCCATCTGGTTTATCTGCATCTTTTGGACCTATATGATTTTCCATTTATCATCCAATTGGAAATTGAAGTGTTGAAAAGATGAATGGTTTGAAATTTTGAATATCATTCTTCCAACGCATGATTAGGGCAATAATAATACGTCTTCCCTCAAGAGGAGGGCCTCAGCTTGGAATCCCCTTTTCTCCAATCCACTATTAATATAAGAAGGGAGAAGTTTTGGTGCATCAGTATATTAAATCAAACTGTTGGATTTGATTCATCTTGTGCAGTATAATATATGATGAATAAAATTCAATGATTGGATCTATTTATGTCTCAAAGAATTTTCGTTAGAAGAAAAATATTGCAGCTGCCTGGAATTTTTGTATGATATATGCAGCAGTGATCTGATTGTGTCCCTTAACGTTGGTATTGGCGACATGATCGCCCATTTCTTTTTAGTTTGAAATTAGGGAAGGGAAGTTGTTAAAAGAAAAAAAAAAAAAAACCTCATATACTCTTTGAATTTTTATCGATGACCCAAAATTCAACCACCTTCTATCACCTAATCCTCCACCTGACAATTATTACCTCGGCAGTTGCCGGCAACTTGTCTCCTCCACAGATTTCCCCACCGCTCCGGCGATTGCATGTCAGATGTACCATCGCCATATAGGCAGTTCAATAACTTCTGAGACCAATACAACCACCCTTTTCTCCCCATTCTTGTATCAAATATATCTTATATCATTAGTATTGTACTCTCCGCCATATTAGTAATCCAAGCCATCCGCATGTTCTGCAATTTTATCACCTTCATGATCATTTTATCCTTGATTGGATGCCTATAAAGATATCAAGTATAACTTTAAAACTTTGATATTTCACATTCTTACGCTGTTCGCTTTCGCTTTGTCTAGACACCACGTTAAGCATCAAAACTTACTCTGTTGGACACTTTGTCATCATAGGTACTCTTTCTTTTCTGTACAGGTCCTTTTCACCATGGAGGTCAAGAGTTTATCATTTACTATTTAGATTCCTTAATCTAAATTTTTTATTAGGTGATGGAATGTGATTTATCTAGGAAACTGACATAAGGATAAAGGTGTATTAATACTCTATTTCATTACTATGTAGGTGTAGACCACTCTATGCTGCATGTGACCGAGATGTACCCATCAATGCCATAGCGGCAGGTTGGTCTGTTTGTATGATCTGCTGCACATGCCAAGTTGCGTATATCTGCGTATATATGTTTGCATTTGCAGCTCTATGAATGTATTACAACCAAGATTTTAAATGGATTTCTGTGTTCTTCTGTGATGTCTCTTCGAAGAATGCTGGATGTCCATGTGATTCTTTTGTTGTTTTTGCTCCAAAGAGATCAATTTTAAAATTTAGACTTGCTTGAGAATAAATAACCAGGAATGGAATCCAATATTTCAGCTGATACCCAAATTAACTAATTAGCTTGAACCCGTGAATCATTATGTAATCTTCCCAATGGTCATATCATACGTCTTATTTCTGCATGGTTTGCCCTGATAACAGATTTCATTGTCCTGTCGTTTTGTAGCACAGGTTTTCATGGTTCATGTTACCCCTTTTATGGAATTTGATAAAATGCAGACACTTCAAAAAAAAAAAAAGGTGCTTGACAGTTGTATCAGTCATTCCATGATTCTCCAACACAGCAACACTCGCATCATGACGCATTATAAACAAGATGTAACATACACTGTACATATTTATTTATGCTTTTGAATGCTTTTATGCACGGTTTTCTTTTGTTTACCTAGACTTCACTGCTTCCTTAATGACTCTTCAATATTTTTTTGACAGGTATAAATCAGGAACAAACTAAATTTAAATTTAGAAAGAATTATCTCTATAAAAATGCATCTATCGATACATCCACTATTATTAATAGAAAATACCTGTCTTATATTGTTTTTTTATATATCTAAGATGTCACATTGTGCCCTTGTACTTTTAAATTTTGTTGAATTGCTATGTCCCATATTCATGTCTATGCTTCTTAGTCTAGAAATATAGAAAACAAGAATTCAATTTATTTGAAATCGGTTTTGTGTAGAATTGTCCATGTATTTAATTCTAAATGGATTGAGTTCTATTTTTTCCCCCTATGGGCTAACTTGTACACTTAGAGTTAGAGTAATTCATTTTGATAAGTTGATATTAATTAATGCTGAAAGGTTGATTGGTCGCTAATGTAATTTACTGTGATAATATTAGTGAAAAATTAGTAAGAAGTAAACAAACCCATAATCTCAGCATATGACTAAATATTTTCATGTCAAAGGAATATATGACACATTTCCTAGAGGAATAATTTCAGAAATTGTTCAGTAGTAAATCTTGATTTAAAATTTGAAAGGGTCAAAGAGTTTAAAAAAATTAGATAGTAATATATGATTTTAAAATTTTTATGGTCAAAACCATCATTAGTTCTTACTGAAGTTATTTCTCAAAATGCTTCGCTCAAAAAAAAAAAAAAAAGGTCAAATATTTATGATCTCTCGCGGATCAGTGGATATCTGAGAAACAATTTGGTGAAAGGATACTATGTGTATCTGAAGCTGTAACCATACAAGCGATTATTGGTGATAGAAGTTTTCATAAGCAGGCTGCACACTCTATTGAACCTTTGTAAGGTGTTAGAATGGTGGGATCTGAGGCTTGCAACTCGGAGCTTTCCCTTTGACTATAAGGTTCGTCAAACATTTACCTTTGAAATAGAAATAATTTTGTTTATTTATATTTTTAATTATAAAATAATAAATTAATCGATAATTTTTTGTATTAAATATGAGTTCAGTGAAAAATAAATACCTTTTATTTAGAAGAAAAAATTATTTTCCTCTACCGTTATTTTTTAAGTTATAAAATATATTTGTAGGATGCAAGTCCTTCACCGATGAATAAACAAATAAAATTTTTCAACAAAAAATATTTTTCAATTGTTGCTATGGGGTTCACAATAATGGAAAGCACACCGAGATCCAACCACCACATTAGCACCACAAAGCTTCGGTACCCAGCTCCTTGAGGAAGCCTTGGGTGCCATTAGGTAGGAAGCCATTCGGCGGGTTCCTACTCTTGGGCAGGACTAATACAATCATGGAGATCGTTTACAACATGTCAAGAAATTCATTGTATGTAATTTGGTAGGATTAAAATAAGATTACTTGCACGCAGTTTAGAAAACTCAAGTGTACCCACCTGGGTGTCTTATCATTGGACCCCTTTAAAGAAGCGAATAAGGGATCTCTTGGTATTATAATTGGATCTTTTAACCCCATATCAATTTATCTCATTAGATCTCCCTCTCTTATAATAAAAACAAACAACCTGATTATGTTGAACTTTTATTAGTTAAGGGGTACACTGCCTTACTCAGTACTAATACAGATGGCTTGTCCTATTCTTGCCCCCTCCCTCCTCCCCCAAGCCCACCAGTGCCTTACCTTCAATCTATTAGCACCGGCCTTTATCCTTCAGTTTTTCTCACTTATAAATACTCCTTTTTGATCCATTTCAGAGGAACAAGAAGAGATCTCCATACCCAAGTTCTTCGTACTCTCAATTATGATAACTATTTTCCACCATGTTTATTCTCAAAATTCCCCTTTATCCTGTTCATGTAAATCTCGTTAAGGGGCGCTTACTTTTTATCTCTCCTCGATCGCTCAATGAGATTCTATTTGTTGTACCTAACATCAATAAGATGAATGGAATTTAAAATTAATTTATTTTCTAAAAAAGAATACGCTTTGTAAATAACTATTTTATTTAAAATCAAGTGATTGCTACGATATTTTGAAAATTATAAATTTGGAGTGACGTGTTACCTCCTAGATCATTGGATGATATTACTAATTCATGATAATCTCATCTAATAATTTAGGAGGTGCCACGTCACTCTGAGTTTAGAATCCCTCGAAGTACTGTAAAATTTTCCTTTAAAATCACTGTTTCTTTTATTTCTGTTTTATTCAATTATTTTTGTTCTCATGTCATCGTCCAAAGTTGTATTAGTTTGCTTTTTTTTATTATTTTTTTTGTGCGTTTTCCCTTTTTCCGCTGAGTTGTTAGAAGGAGAGGCATCCAAGAAATCTAATGAAGAATCTCCACCGTACGAAGACTTCCCTTTGTTCCAAAGAAAAATCGTGTACAATTAATTTCTTACATTTCCCGGCCAGCGACAAAGACAACTTACAACCATCAAGACGGAAGGCCTAACAGTGTCAAATTATTATCATTATTTCCCCTCAGAAAACTTGAGTTTGACATAAGAAGAGGCTCTCATTTTTTGGTCAACGAAAAGGTGAATGATCCTTGATGGATTGTTTGAATGGGGATAATAGAGAGAAAGGCTATGGAATAATATTTTCTTTATTTATAAGTTTTAGATAAAAAAGAGAAGAGGATGGCACTCCAATATTTCGTTTTTTTTTTTTTTTTGTATTTCGCCAATCAATTTAGATCCTTTTGAAGGATTATTTATTTAATTTATTATTAGAATCTTATGTATTATTTTAATTCATATTTTTAATACTCATTAATAAATTAATTTTTTAGAAAAATAAAATTGTAAAAAAATGCATTATAATTGGCTATATACTTTGGTTTAACTCCATTATATAAGAATATATATGTAATAAAATTTTGGGAATTTCAACATTATCTTAATATAATTTTACAGACTCAAATAAGGGAAAAAGAAATAATGGTTTAGTAATTCACTCTCCTTCGTTCACTTCCTCTTCCTTATCTATCACGCCTTCCCCTCAACTCCCACAAAACTGCTGACATTTTAAGTAACTTGTGGCAACGAAATCCCCCGTTACCGATTAAAGCTTATAACACAAAAATAAACATCAATTTCATTGGCAACAGAAAGTGTATAATCCAATTTAGCACCAGCTGAGGCCCCACAATTTTCTAGTTTTATATATGCAACATACATGATTCTAATACCCGATTACCATTTCTCCTGATCACTAATTATGTGACAAATTGACACTTTCACACTCTTTAAAAAAGATTCTTGCACGTAATTTATACAGGAAATCATCAAATCACTACTTGAAAAATTTAGTGAACATTAAATTAATAACGAAAGAAATTTTTTATATCAATTAAATATTAATGTAAAAAATTTTGATACTAATTTGATCTTTTGTAAAATTTTTGTATACTAAATTAATGAAAAAAAATTTTCGACACTGACATCCACAAAAAATTTTAAATAGTGATTTGGTTCTTTTTCCTCCTATCTATATAAACTAAAAATATTATTAAAAAAACACATTAATATTAGAGTAAAGCTATTCATATTCTTACATGAAAGATATTCTTTCTTATTTTTGGAGTAAAGAAAAAAATTTTCTTATCTTAGTAAGAGAGAGAGACTCATGAAAGAGTGGGTTCCACATTTATAAAATTTACAAATTTTTTTTACTTTAAATTATGTTTATTTCTCTCTTCTGAAGTTTAAAAAGAAAAAAAGTTTTTGCTCTAAGAATTAGGTAAAATTTTCCCTCATGAGATCGTTCTCCTCTCATTCTCATTTTCATATCAGTGAAAGAATGTCTTTTTATTTTTCACTTGTAATAAAAAGTGAAGCTAATGTGGTTTACTTAATATGAAAAAGAGAATGATCACATGAAAATGTAAGTAATTTTACTCTTAATATGAACATAGTTGGAAGTATTATCCTCAACCTAAAATGGCAAATAAATAATTCTTGGCTAGCACTCGTATCTGAGGACAGAATAAAAAGCAAGTGTTCTGTTATAATTTTCTTTTTTAAATTGCATTTTCTTTTTAAAACATGATTAAAAAGAGAAGTAGGGAACTTTCAAAATTTTAGTGGCTTTGTTTTTCAAAGGGCATGCAGCAGTACATTGATAATTGGATATTTTGTGCCAGAAATTAATAAAAGGGGAAGATATAAAATGATACATTTTAAGTTTGTGAGTCGGTGGTGTCATTATTAAATAGGTGAATTTAATTTGCACTCATAAATTGTGAAGATATATATATATATATATATAAGGGATCCTTTAACACCGATGTAAGTTGAAATAATTTACATTAAATTTGGTACATCAATCTCATTAAAATTTAAAAAATAAGATTAATTCACTTTAAATTATTTTTTACATCGCATGTAATCTACTCCCTCTCATGTAATTAATACATTAAATGAAAATTCTTAAATCATAAAAATATTTCAATTTTAATTCAATATTTTTCTTATAAAAATAGATTAAAAAATGCATAGGGAGGCGTCTATAAAATTAATTAATATGATATATATCATTAATTATGGATTATTATAAATATGGTAACTAATTCCTTTTTAATTTTGCAGACGCCTCCCTATACATTTTTTAATCTATTTTTGTAAGAAAAATATTAAACTAAAATTGAAATATCTTTATGATTTAAGAATTTTTATTTAATGTATTAATTGGGAGCATATTATATGCAATATACAAAATAATTTAAAATGAATTAATTTTATTTTTTAAATTTTAATAGGATTGATAAATTAGATTTGATGTAACTCATTTCAACTTACATCCATATTAATGAATTTCTCTCTCTCTCCCTATATATATAATATAATATAATATAATATAATATGTGGTTTACAGTGTAAAGTTAAAATTAGATACCCTGAATTCAAAGAATGGAATCTGTTAGTTGAGCTTTCAAATTTTCGGTGGATAGTCTATCTGGAGCAGGTCACCTTCTTTTCAATGTTCTTTTGCTTCATTGATCATTGTAGTTGGCAGCACGTTTGTAATCATTATGTTTGGATTTGTTAATTTGTTATCAGAAATCAATATACTTTGCTTCCATATTTTATGTGCTAAAGCAACTGCCAGTTGTACTTCATCAAACATTGATGCATTTTTTATTTTATTTTATTATTTTATAATAATAGGAATAATAAATTATTTTATATACGAAAAAAATTTTGAGATCCAATTTAGGATATACAAAATGAAAAAAAACTCCCGTAACATGTTATTGTACAAATAAAGATGTCAACTCAATATATTTTAGAAGTAAAATTCTTTGGCCAAAAAAAAAAAAGAAGTAAAATTCTATGGTGAAATTGAAGCATAGAATACTATAAAATATGTGGTACCATCTATTTAATTTTGAATCTTACACTTTATCTGGACCATCTATTAGTTTTAACGGCAACAAACCTAATCTAATTTTTTTTTCTTTTGAGTTTTGATTATTGTTATTCCTAAATTTTTTTAAAATTAGTTAAATAGATTGCATTAATAATAAATTTTGCAATTTGGTTTCTTCTGTTTGCCCTTGTGCGTGATGATGCTTATTTAGAAAATAAAAATTTTATACATAATGAAAATGAGTTTCGAAGATCCATTAATATCATCTAATATTTATTAACAGTTTTTAATTCATCTTTGAAGTTTAATTTTCGAATTTCATTTTTTATTGCATATAGTATTATTGTTTGAAAGAAGAAGGAAAATTTTTTTCTTCTTCTTCTAATCGCCCAAGGTCCTCATTTCTCTCTCTGTGATTCTATGCAGCAGCGTCGATGCAACCTTTTCTCTACTGCCGATGATGTAGAAATAACTAAGCATACCTCTTCACATCCTAGGTTCAATTTAGAGATGTCCTTTGTGTGGATTTAGGTCCATTGATACCCATCTTTTTTTTTTTTTTAATTTCTATGCGACTCTTTCATTGGCTATTAAGAAAATGGTAGAAATGCATAGTTTTAATTTGGGTCGGAAATCACCGTTCCGGCTGCCAATTGAATAGAGTTATATTGATTTAGACATTGAAAACCTCCTCGATTTTCTAAGAGTTCAGTGTCGTTACATCTATGACGGAGTCAACATATTAGAAAGTGTCGTCTCCCCTAAAACCGTTTTTGGTAGAAATTACCAGACATATAATAGATTTGTTTGATTTACAATAGAGAATTAAACTTTTTTAAGATGTAATTTTTTATATAATTTTTTTAAAATTTTTTAAAAATTATTTAATTAATATTGAAGAAATAACACTTTTTAAAAAATAATTTTTATATTTTATTTTGTTCAACTTTAATTTTTTTAATAAATAATTAATATATCCTCAATATTATTATAATATAAATTAATAAATTTTAATTATCATTAATTAAATTAATAAGAATAATTTTATTCTTATATTGATAAAAAATATGAAAAATAAAAGTTATCTCATAAAGGTGAATAAATAACTTCTCATATTCTATAAAAATAATTTTTTTTGTAAAATCTTATTTTTTATAATTTATTAGATAATAGTTAATTAAACAATTCACTTATTTTCTATTTCTTGAAAACTAAAATTTTTCATACTATTATTACAAATCAAATTACTTTTAAACATATAAGAAAATTAAAACCGTAGAAATTACAATTAAAGTCAATATCATATACACTCCAATTTGAAATGAATTCTAATTCTAACATAGGCGAAGATTAAGGTTTTAATTTTTAATTTTAAAAATTTTTAAAGAACTTAGTTAAAAATTTATGAAAACATACTGTAGCATGTAATTTTTATATTTTAATGATTTTATTAGATTTTTGGACCCTAAGTAGTAAATACTCTAACATTCCCCCTAAACACCATGGAAACCTCCATTTTAAAAGATTTAATCTTTTTCATTTTTTATTTTAAAAAGAGATATGGGTTAAAAAAAATTATGAACTCCAATTCTTATAAAAAAAAAAGAATTTTAAACTTATTGCATAAAATTTCTGTGTATATATATTTTCAAGAAAATAGATAAAAGGTGAATGAAAAGTGCATTTTAATCTCAACGAACTACCCGGTCTCTATCCGAGTATTCTCACAAGTCAACCAATAAATTTTTTTTTTTTTGATAAATTATGAATTACTAGGTAAGATAAATAATCTTATTAATAAATCTTTCACCTTTCAATAAATATCATTTTCAAAATTGTTTATAGGTAAAATTCGTCTTGAATCAGTGTGCTTTCTGTTGAATTAAGAAACAATTGAACCTCTTTAAACTTTGCACGCGGAGCGCCAAATTGGTTTTCGAAGCACTGTTCATTTGAAAAGTTATTTTTTATTTAGTTATAATATGTTATATGTTATTTCTTCATTCAAAACCATAAAAGTTATTTTTTTATAGTTTTTAATACTTAAAAATTAAAAAATTAGATTTTTTAAGATATATTTTCACAAAACTAACAAACAAAATATAAAATTGAAAATTAATTTAATTGTTGTTTAAAATAAAGATTTTTTATCAGAAAAAATTTATTCCCTACTATTTTGGCTCCGAGCAAAACTTTTTCTCAAAAAATATATGAGAGAATCCTGGTATAATTTTTTAAAAAAATGCTAATAATCATAGCATGCCAAGAACGTCCCTTTTTGTTTTGTTTGCCTCTTCCCTATCGTTTTGTTTTTCGGTTGGTTGCTCCTTTTATATCATAAGAAAGTTGATGAAATGGGAAAAAGTTGGTTGTTCCTCCCCTTTACACTCCTTAAATTGATGAAAAGTCATAAAAGAAACCATATCGGAGACTTTTGATGGCTGCTGCATTTTTTTCTTTTCTTTTTTTACAAAGGCAAATCCTTGATTTTGCTTTACCAGTATTTTTGCTTGTGCGTGTCGGTATTTATTACGGTATGCCTTTAAGAAAAAATGTTAGTTTTTTTTATGAAAGTTTAGAAGTCCTAAAATTTTGCAAGTTTTATAACAAATCACTGTATATATGACTTTGTGTATAATAAACACGTAAAAAGTTACAAACTCTCGATTCAAAGTAACAACAAAAAAAATATTTTAAAAATTTTATATTTATATGAAAAAGTTACAACATTCAAAAAAATGGTAAGATTTTTTTTTTTTTTGAAAATATTCTTTTAATAAAAAGTTTTAAAAATATACATTTATACAACTTGTTTTTATACTCTTTTAAGATGAACCAAAACCTAATTATTTGCATGTCAAACTAGATGTATACAAATTTTTACCTAAACGAAGTTACTCAAAATAGGATCAAGGATGTTGCTTCAGTAGTTGATTTATTAGACTATGTGGTGATTCTAGCAAGAAATAGAAAAGGTAGTTCCACTTTACTTTGGATTCAAGGTTTGGATTTGGAAGTTCTCATTTCAAATGACAAGGTTATTTATTGTTTAGTTAAGAACGAAGGTACTTATGACAATTGGTATTTATGATTTGTATATTGTTCACCTTAATGCTTTGTGGAATAACTTACATGCTATTTAGGAAGGTATGGATAAGGCTTGAGTTGTTATGGATGATTTTTAATGTTTGTTAACCAGGGTTAAGAATAGTGGTGATAATACCATGGGAAACCTGAATGACGTGGCAGTTAGTGCTTTTTTAAAAATTTACAACCTCTCAATTCAAAGTTACAACAAAAAAAATATTTTAAAATTTTTAACTTTATATGAAAAAGTTACAACATTCAAAAAAATGGTAAGATTATATTTTTTTAAAATATTCTTTTAATAAAAAGTTTTAAAAATATATATTTATACGACTTGCTTTTATACTCTTTTAAGATAAACCAAAACATAATTATTTGCATGTCAAATTAGATGTATACAAATTTTTACCTAAACAAAGTTACTCAAAATAGGATCAAGGATGTTGCTTCAGTAGTTAATTTATTAAACTATGTGGTGGTTCTAGCAAGAAATAGAAAAGGTGGTTCCACTTTACTTTGGATTCAAGGCTTGGATTTGGAAGTTCTCATTTCAAATGACAGGGTTATTCATTGTTTAGTTAAGAATGAAGGTACTTATGACAATTGTTATTTATGATTTGTATATTGTTCACCTTAATGCTTTGTGGGATAACTTACATACTATTCAAGAAGGTATGGACAGGGCTTGAGTTGTTATGGATGATTTTTAATATTTTGTTAACCAAGGCTAAGAAAGATGGTGGTAATATTATGGGAAACCTGAATGATGTGGCAATTAGTGCTTTTTTTACTCGTATGGGAGGTATAGGTATGGACCTTTTTGAGATCACTTTACTTGGGATAATAGAAAAGGACTCTCAAGCAATTAAAGAGAGATTTGATAGAGCAATGTGTAATGGTGCTTAGAGGATATTATTTCCTAAAGTTGTTATTTTTCATTTAATTAGTTCAGTTCCTAAACACTTTCTCTTTTTTCATTTTTTTTTCTTTGATACTCTTTGATGAAGACAAGAGGTTTTGAACTTTTAGATTTATTTATGCCTAGTTCAAAAATCAATTTTGTTTGAAGGTTACAAATATTGCATGGAAGGAAGAGGTGTATGGTTTTGTGGCATTTCAATTAGTCCAAAAGTCATACTCACATCTTAGTCCTCATATTTCACTTTGAAATCTAAACTATTCTTTCTCCATTTTTCAATCTCCAAAATGTGTCCCTATTCCTACACACACTATCCAATCCATTCACCATATAGCAACTCAATCCATTTTAATATTCACCCATCTCACGTGCCTAATCTTTCTTAATTTTCAAAACATGTAACCCTTTAGTTTATAAATCATTCAATGCACATATCCTTAGAGTCTCCTGATCAACTTTTGTATCTAACTCTTAAATCAAAGATAATACTTATCCAAGTAGAAGGATTACCCCATATAGTCACAATTTCTTTTAATTTAATCATCTAATGACCCACAAGAAACTAATTATTTTTGTCATGACCTAATTTTTAAACCATCATAGCTTATATAAAAATATCAACCAAACATCTTTATAAGACTTTTTAACCCAACCATCTTTCTAAATTTGATTGTTTTCAATATATATATATATATATATATATATATATATATATATATATATATGAATATATATATATGAATAATGTAGTAACAAAAAGTTAAAGTTTTCACTAATTTTTTTCATCGAATTGGAAAATAGTTTTGCACAATTGATAAGGTACAATCTCTTAAATATATTATAGTAAGTAAAACCAACAAATAGGCCCTTGTCTTAAATGTCAAGAATGTTAGAAAATTCTTTTTCTTTCTCTCTAAAGGACATTGAAATAAAAAATATAGTAGTCTCTTCTGGAGTCAAAATCCAAGTCAAAATGCATGAAGTTTTTTTTTTTTTTGGTGTTGGAAATAGTTGAAACATAAAAACCTTTGGAAATAGAATCTTTCTTTAAAAAAAATAACTTTTTATTGGAAAGTAACTTCTAGTTTTGCAGTAGTATCTCAACAGATAATTTTTCAAGAACTATTAGACAGTTAGAAAACCTAAATATGAACCTATAAAAGCTTGAAAAACCATTTTGCTCAAGAAACCAGAAGACCTTGAAAGAACTTTTCTAAATCTTTAAAAAGAATTGAGTTTCCTTCTACAAGCAAAAATTCAAACCATGAAAAAAATACACTACAATGCTAGTGTTTTTTTTTTTATCTAAATCAAGTTTTTCTCCTTAAAATATATAACTATCGATTATTTTAATAAATATTTTCAAACTCAAAAATATAAATTTGCCTTTGATGTAGATGAAAACCATTTTTCTTTTGCTTTTGAAAATCCATGTGGGTCAACTTGCTATACAAAATCATTTTTGTAAAAACCTTAAGACAATTAAAACAATTTCAAAGCCATATACGTACAATAATATACAAAATATAATCATAATTATACAAAAATACTTAGGTTAAGAGGTTACCCAATTGTTAAGTCTCAAAATAGTCACATAGATATATGAGTTAGATAATTTTAAAGACAAATAAGCATGATAGTTATCAACAAATTAAATGGAATCTATTTTAGAGTCAAAGGTAGCAAGGTTTTCATGTGCTAGAGAGTATGGTGAATCATCTACTGCTAGTGATGGTGTGGCTAGCAATGTTGGTATAAGTGCTCTTACTAATGCTTGAAGGATTAAAGAAAAATATATGGCAAAGCTAACTTTAGGCTAGCATACATCTGTATCCATGCAAAAGTAATATTCAAGCACGAACCTCCTATAAGTAGATTCATAATTATACCACCAAATATTAACAATTTTAGAAGATGCCATCAAGGTTAAGGTATCTTAAAAATATATCCATAAGTACATAGAGTAATAAGATTAATTAGTGAAATAGTTATAACATAGTTTTTCTAATTAATTTTAATCCTAATAACATTTATATGTAAGGCATATATTAAAAACTCTTTCTTACTATTAAACACTTAGGCAAAGTATAATATAGTCACATGATTCAATCATGACACAATATAAACATTAGCATAACTATTAAACGGTCTGAAGACATAAAAAATTCCACCTTATTACTTTAGGCCAACTTATCCCATGTGTATCGGCTGTTGAATTGGCCAAATTAAAATTATTAATTCCAAAGAATTTTTGTAGGAAAATTGTGGGAACCAAGTCAAACCTTTAAAATCCTTTTCAATAATTCTCGGTGATTATTTACTAATTGAGTTTATGATGCAGATAGAATGAATTCTATCTAATTATGCAATTTATCAAACACAAAACGTGTGGACCTAAAACTAGTACAGAATGCTAAATATTCATAATTAAGATTTCAAAACTAAATGTAGATATACAAAACAAAATTAAAATTGGGGGGGTTTTGAAATTAAAGTAAGAAGATATCAATAGCAAAAGATTAATAATGGAATCTGTAAAACAGTAGCAATAAAAATAAGAATATCAATGAATTAAAATAGCTAATCTAAGAAATTTAAGGTCTCTTCAAAGAATTAATCATAGATCACTATAAATTGAATTTTATAATTAATTATTTAGCCTTGAATTATTCAAAATTCCTGTAACAATTCATGAATCCTATGCTAGACAATCACCTAGAATCTGATTAATTAAGATTAGCAAAGTTAGACAATTGCCATAACCTCTAAGCTAGATCAAAACTAATTTAAAGATAGAATTCATCCAAATTAAATGAATTAATTCAGAATCCTAAATCATTCGTTCATCCCCTTTTCTCTCACAAAAAATTATAATTAATTAATAAATTTACTACCAATTCAAATTTAAAACACAACTTACAGAATTGAACAAGGATTATATCAAATCAACATCCAATTCAAGCATATCATGCAAATCAGAGGAGATAGATGAGGAAAAAGAAAAATTAATTACAGTTGCCACCATACGAATCAAGATCTCATAATTCCAAAGGAGAAGAGCCTCAAATTTCCTTAAATTAACTCAGAGAATTAGCCTTCCATTAGAGAGAAAAACTAAAGAAAATAGAAAATTATCAAGCTATTTCTAACCTCCTCACGTTCTAATTCTTCCCTCTATTTATTTACAACACTAGAAGCATAATTAGGACTGGACCTGAACTAAAAAATTGTAGCATAATATCTTAGGAAGCTACCCACAAAATTGCAGCCCAATCAGACATTCCTAACTTAAGTTATATCCAAAATACTACAAGTAGTTTAATCCAATCCGAGATGAAATAATGAGCCATCAATCTATCTTCTTTGGCCTTCAAAACGACTCAGTTTCTTCAAAAGGGCTTCAAGAATGTTTATATATGGATTTCAGGGAGTAATTGGACTTGGCCTTGCATCAATTAGACACTTGGAGCTCAAGATATGAATTAATCATTGCAACTGGGTCAGGTCTGGGCTTAGACAGCAACTCTGCTTCAACTTTAAGCTAATTTTTTACCTCCAAGATGGCAGAACTGGGTTTTCTGGTCAACACAAAAATTGTAGCTATTTTCCTTGGATTTCCAACGGTCTATAGATTGTCCAAATCCGACATCCAAAGCTCAAGTTATGACTAAAATACTAAAATAGTATAAAAAATCTAGCATTAAGCCCGAAATTCAATTAAGCCCAATTAATGCAATTAGTCTCAAATTAATGTAAAATTGATCCAATTAAATATCATCACCTCCTAAGGGACCTAAATATAAGGGAAAATATTAATAAAATATTGTTCACATCAAATTCCCCTATACTTATCCCTTGCTCGTCCTCAGGCAAGATAAAACTTTATTTAAAACTAAAACACAAAAAAAACTTTACTTTTCAAAAATTTCAAATTCACAAATCCATAAGCAAAAACCAACTAAAGGCAGCAAAAAACATAACATATCATGAAGAAAAATCTTAACAAACTTGGAACTAGTCAACATAACAACTTCATTCAAAAAGAATAGATTGAATTGGTAGATTTTTCACAAAATTCACCCTTTAATGTAATCTCAAGTGTTTAGGCTAAAGTGTTTCACTTAAGTTCATTCCATGAAATTTCCTATCATAGGCTTGCTAATCATCTAATCTCCACTACTCAAATCATATGCACACACAAATCAAAAGAAATTTTATTCAAGGTTGTAATGTGGCTAAGAAAAAGATAGGAAAAATAAGGATATGGAAGGTTAAAAATTAAAAAAATTAATAGAGCACTTGAATTAAAAATATATGGGCAAATCATAAAAAAAATTACAACTCAATATATCAATCCAAATTTAAATTCAATTTCAAATACTCATCAACTTCTTTATTATTTTTTTCTTCTTTTCTTTTCTTTTCTTTTTTTTCCTTTTCTCTTTTTCTTTCTTTCTACTTCTTTTCTTTTTACTTTTTGCCTTATTTTTTTATTGTTATTTTTTCTTTTTTTTTCTTTTTTTTTTGGACTTTGATTGAATTTTTTTCAACTAACCTTTGATGACAACTTTTTACAAGACATAAACTCACACACCCCCACACTTATTCAAGAGCCCATCTCATAAAAATTCAAATGCTCTGCTAATCCCTAAGGTTAGGTAAAGACATTTTTTTTTCATTGGAATACTATGCTTATGGGTTAATCAACAAAGAAAAGGCAATAAAAGTTCAAGGGGGCTTAACAAAAGTAAAAACATCAAGGTTAGCTTTATGGTTCTAGCTAAAGAAAGAATACCTTAATCATGTTTGTGCATGCATATGCAAAAGTGTAATCTCAAAAAGATTCAAAGCAAGTTTAGAGAATAAATCATGGAAGAACATCACACAAGAAGAAAGACAATATCATAATATTAATTTTCAACAAAAGGCTCAAAATCTCACAAGGTGGGTCATGCTACCAAATTCAATCTACCAATTCAAAATCTATCACTACATCAATTAATTTCAAGAAGTAAAATCATTCATTCAATCATGTTATGAATCCTATTTAACTTCAATTGAATCTAACTCATGAAAATGTAAAATCTCCATTAATGAAAAGTGACTAGAAAGGACCTAAAGTGATTTAAAACTAAGTGAAAAAAACACATACACACACACATACACACACACACACACACACACATATTGAAAAATAGCAAAATTAGAAATAGAAATAGCAAACATATATTTTTTTTTAAAATAGCAGAATTAAAAATAAAAACAAAAAAAAATAGAAATAGCAACATAAAAACCAAAAACAGTAAAAACAGTAATAGAATAGTAACGAAATAGTAACAACAAAACAAAAATAGCAGAAAATAGCAATAGTAAAATAAAACTAGCAGAAAATAGTAAAAATAATAGAATTAAAAATAGAAATAACAAAAGCATAAATAGTAACATAAACAAAAACAAAAATAGCAATAGCAATATAGCAAAAACAGAAAGTTCCTCCCGGACACTTAAATTTTATATTGTCCTCAATGTAAACACACCAATATCATAAAGGATAACATCAAGAAAGATAAAGGATATGAAAAATAAAAAAGGAGGGTAAAAGAAAGCTAATCTAAATTGCTTGGGTTACCTCACCTCCTAAGCTAGACATTATGGCTTCAATTGCTTCAACCAGGATCTATATGAGGATGAACTACCTCCTTTGCTTCCAATTTGTCAAGCTTTACTTCATCCATCAAAGAGGTGCTATGAAAACTTGAATCCTCCACTATAAGTTCTTCAAGTGCTATTCTTAATTTGTCCTTGCTTGAATGCTCAAAGTTATCTGGTAAAACAAACTCAACATGATCAACAAAATGACAAGAAGAATAAATGTGAAAACACTCCTTTTCTTTTTGTGGTAAAAGTGAAATGCCTCTATCTTCAGTTTGTTTTTCTATAATTTTTGAATGAACATTGCTATTTCCATCTAAAAATGCAAAAATTTCATTACAAATGGAACACTTAATAGCACTATCATTATAAGTGCATTCATAACTATCAAAACTATCCATAAATTCAGAAAACTCAAAAAACTCAGCAAGCAATTCATCATGGACAACATTAACATGTAAATCTGAATGGTGTACAGTAAAATAAAAAATAGCATAATTTAAAGCAAAAATGTGCAAATCAAAGATAGCAAAAACATCATTAGAAACAACAAAAATAGAAGGAGGAGAATCATGCACTAAAGGCTCTAAAATGCTTAGAAAGGATATGGAGTTATCTTGCATATCTTTAGAGATATCAAACTTGGCCATAACACCATCAAACTCCATAGTTAGTGTTCCATCTCGGACATTAATTATGGTTTTTCTTGTTTTAAGGAAAGGCCGGGCAAGAATGATTGGTGGAAGAATGCTTGAATCCTCATTTTCCATCTTTAAGATGTAAAAATCTGCTGGGAAGATTATTCCATCAACCTGCACTAAGATATCTTCAACAATTCCTAAGTGATATATGTTAGATCTATTGGCTAATTGAACAACAACCCTTATTTCTTTCAAAACTCCTAAATTCAAGACATTAAAAATAGAAAGAGGCATGACATTTATGGATGCCCCTAAGTCTAACATGACATGCTCTATTATTGTTTTGCCTATGATGCATGGAATGGTAAATATGTTTGGATCCTTGCATTTTTCTGGTAAATTTCTTTGGATTATTGCAAACACATTTGCCCCCACACTTACTTTCTCATCCATCCTTGATTTTCTTTTATTGATGCATAAATTTTTTAAGAAGTTAGCATACCTTAGAACTTGTTTTATCAAATCTAGTAAAGGTATGTTGACTTCTATCTTTCTCAAAGACTTTAAAATCTCATCTTCATTTTTCTTTTCATTCTTATTTTGATAAAAAAAGTCTCCTATTTGGAAAGGGGAGAGGGATAAGGAAAGAATCTACCTCATTGTCACCACCCTTTTTCTGTTTGTTTGGTGTATTTTGACTTCCTTCTTTTGCTTGTTTCTATTGTTCAGTTCTGGTTGTTTTCTTGGTTAGTCCTGCTTGTCACCTTTTGGTTGAATGCTTCTCTCTGGTATATGGCTTGTTAGTTGATCACTTGCTGTTGAATGGCTTGATTTTAATTTTTTTTCTGCTAATGTATCCACTTGCTTGCCACTTCTCAAGATGATTGCATTCACCACTTCCTTATTCTTTGTGTTGCTGCAAGATGGTTGGCTTGATCTTTATGCCTAAGCTCACTTAATATTGAAGTCAATTGGCCTATTTATGTTTGCAAATTTGTCATGGTGGCTTTTGCTCTTTATTGGAATTGCAAGTTGCTTGCTGCCATCTGCTTGACCAATTCCTTAAAGGAGGGCTGAGAGGATGAATTCGTTTCTGGTTGAGGAGCAGCATTTGGTTACATTCCGGTGTATGTAGGAGGATGATATTGGTTCTGGATAGGATTGTTGCCATATTTGAAATTTTGGTTGTCTCTCTAACTAGCATACTGATTATGCTGATGCTATTGCTGTTGCTGCTGGTACTGGTTTGGTTGTGAGTGATGGAATTGGTACTTATTTTGCTACTGATAGTATGGCTTTCCAAGGAAGATAGATGCTGCATATGTTGGAGGAGGAGGGCACTCATCATCTTATAATGTAGGGCAGTAGTCTGTTGGATGCATTAGGCAAGAGCAGATCCCACATAATTTTGTTGGAAAAGAAACCTGAATTTTCTGCTGTTGTCCCATTGCTAATTGCCTAACCAGTGAAATCAGCTCATCTATTCTATTCTCTAATTGTTGTTGGTTGGAGTTGGGAAAACTTATCTCATCAACATTTTTTGTTGCGACAGCCATGGTTCTGTTCCAAACTGCTGTGAATTGGCTACCATATTTGCTATCAAATCTCGTGCTGCCATAGGAGTCTTGTCCACTAAAGCTCCACCACTTGCTGCATCAATCATGCTTCTGTCCATTGGAAACAATCCTTCATAAAAGTACTGGATCAGTAGCAGCTCACTGATTTGATGGTGAGGGCAGCTTACACACAACTTCTTGAATCTCTCCTAGTACTCATGTAGTGTCTTTCCATTCATTTGTCTGATGCCACATATCTCCTTCCTAATTGCAGCTGCTCTAGATGCAGAGAAGAACTTTTCAAGGAACTGCTACTTCATGTCATTCCAGCAAGTTATGGATCTAGGTTGCAAGTAATAAAGCCAGTCCTTGGTAGCATCAGCAAGGGAGAATGGGAAGGCTCTTAACTTGATATGGTCCTCTGAGATGCCTTGTGGCTTCATAGTTGAGCACACTACATGAAACTCCTTAAGATGTTTATGTGGATCCTCACCTCTAAAACTATGAAATCTTGGAAGCAAGTGTATCAGTCTAGACTTTAATTCAAAATCAGCATCTAAAGTAGGATATTGGATGCCTAAAGGTTAGTATGTAACATCAGGGGCAGCCAATTCCTTTAGAGTCCTATTATTTACCATACTTTCTGGATGAAAAAGGGGGTTAGAAGTATCTATATTTTTTGTCCTACAAAGTGAATGAAATGTCCTATCAATCTCAGAATCAAAATCAAATAATTCAGAAGGATTTCTTCTTGGCATACACAACCACTAAACAGTAAAAATAGTAAAAATAAAAACAACACTAAATAGAAGCACTAAAACACCAAAACACCAAATGCATGCACATATGCAAAAACTGACCATAAGAACTTCAATTAACCTATTTAAATATTTTTTTAATTTTTCAAACCACCTCTATTTGATTAATTTGACCATGAGGAACCCAAAAATGCAATAAAAAATCTTTAAAAATTCAAAAAAAATAGAAAATAGTGAAATTTGGCCAAAAAATGAGGTACCTCATCAAGCTACTACTTCATGACTATTGATCCTAGGGGTAAGTTTTGCCTTGACACCAAGTTTGAAGTGATTCTAACACTAAAAATTTTCTTTGGAAATTTTTTTAAGGGGTCTGGATGACTGACCAAAAGGGCTTGAATGATGCATCTAAGACCTGGCGTCTAACCTATGGTGTGTGGAGGGATGGGCCAAGAAGGTCGTTTGCAAAAAAAAAAAAAGAAAGAATTTAGGGGTTATAATTCAAATGGTAATGAAAAATGCAAGTTAAAATGACCAAATGGTAATGAAATGCTGCCAAATTTGGTGTGGGACTCCTATTCTACTATATCTATCACCATGCAAAATTTTAGCTCAATCTAAAATGGAATTATGCAAAATCATGTAGGATGAAACTAGGAAGGGAGTGAGATTAAGATGTTTACTAATTAAAATGCATTAAAATGCAATGATATCTTAAGGTAAATGCATGACATGTCTGAATATGATGTATATGTGATGTTAGAGTGAAATGAAAGGTTAGATTGCAGAGCAATGTGAGTTATGAATCAAAATACAAAATTAGGTAAAACTGCTTTAATCCGTACAATTCGATTAATGCAAGATGGAATGCTATCAATTTGGTTATGACATGTAAATCTAAATGCAGAATGGAGTTTAATATGTTAGATGAGAATGGAATGCAATGGCAGAATGATCAAAATAGGAGGAATGTAGAAGGAACTAGGGAAAGCATAAAAAAAATAACCAAATGAACAGTGCAACTAGGAAACCAGAAAATGGCAGAAAATGGAAACAAGGAAAAGCAATTTGACAATTCAACCAAAACTGATTCCTAAGCTTAAAATCAACTAAGATAGGAAGTAAATGAGTGAGGTGAAGTGCTGGAATGTGATGATATAGTGCAAGACGAAAAATCAGCAAAAAGATATTAAAATCAATTGAAAGGGTAAAACACAATATGCTATAATAGGATGCACTAACAGTGGACAAAAATGCAGAAAGAGATGCCACAGGAATAAATGTAATATGCAGGGAGTCTAATATGTTGTAAAACATAATTAGTAAACAATAGAAGAGAGTATATCAAAAAGAGATCCCCGACAACAGTGACAAAATTTGATCGCGGTTGTCGAACTGACCAAATTAAAATTACTGATTTCAAAAAAATTTTATAGAAAAATAGTGGGAACCAGGTTGAACCTCTAAAGATCCTTTTCAATAATTCTCAATGATTATTTACTAATTGAGTTTATGATGCAAATAGAATAAATTTTGTCTAATTATGTAATTTATCGTACACAAAACGTGTGGACCTAAAACTAGTACAGAATGCTAAATATTCATAATTAAGATTTCAAAACTAAATGTAGATATGCAAAATAGAATTAAAATTGGGGGGGTTTGAAATTAAAGTAGGAAGATATCAACAGCAAAAGATCAATAATGGAATCTGTAAAATAGTAGCAACGAAAATAAGAATATTAATGAATTAAAATGACTAATCTAAGGAATTTAAGGTCTCTTCAAAGAATTAATCATAGATCACTATAAATTGGATTTTGTAATTAATTATTTAATCTTGAATTATTCGGAATCTCTACAACAATTCATGAATCCTATACTAGACAATCACCTAGAATCTGATTGATTAAGATTAGCAAAGTTAGACAATCGCCATAACTCCTAAACTAGATCAAAACTAATTTAAAGATAGAATTCAACCAAATTAAATGAATTAATTTAGAATCCTAAATCATCCATTCATCCCCTTTTCTCTCATAAAAAATTCTAATTAATCAATCAAAATTTACTACCAATTTAGATTTAAAACACAACTTACAGAATTGAATAAGGATTATATCAAATCAATATCCAATTCAAGCAGATCATGCAAATCAGAGGAGATAGATGAGAAAAAAGGGAAATTAATTACAGTTGCCACCATACGAATCAAGATCTCATAATTTCAGAGGAGAAAAGACTCAAATTTCCTTGAATTAACTCAGAGAATTAGCCTTCCATTAGAGAGAAAAACCAAAGAAAATAGAAAATTATCAAGCTGTTTCTAACCTCCTCACGTTCTGTTTCTTCCCTCTATTTATTTACAATCCTAGAAGCATAATTAGGACTGGACCTGAACTAAAAAATTGTATCCTAATATCTTAGGAAGCTACCCACAAAATTTCAGCCCAATCAGACATTCCTAGCTCAAGTTATAGCCAAAATACTACAAGTAGTTCAATCCAGTCCGAGATGAAATAATGAGCCATCAATCTATCTTCTTGGCCTTCAAAACGACTCAGTTTCTTCAAAATGGCTTTAGGAATGTTTATATATGGATTTCAGGGAGTAAGTAGACTTGGCCTTGCATCAATTAGACACTTAGAGCTCAAGATATGACTTAATCATTGCACCTAGGTCGGGTTTGGACTTGGAAAACAACTCTGCTTCAAATTTAAGCTAATATTTGACCTCGAAGATGGGAGAACTGGGTTTTCTATTCAACATGAAAATTTTAGGTCTTTTTCTTAGATTTCCGACGGTGTATAGATTGTCCAAATCCGACATCCGAAACTCAAGTTATGACTAAAATACTAAAATAGTATAAAAAATCCAGCATTAAACCTGAAATTCAATTAAGCCCAATTAATGCAATTAGTCTCAAATTAATGTAAAATTAATCCAATTAAGTATCGTCACCTCTTAAGGGACCTAAATATAAGGAAAAATATTAATAAAATATTATTCACATCAGTATCCCAATCTTATCCCTACAAGGCCAACCTTATTCCACTTGACTTTCAATGTGACTCAAAAGTTAGAGTGCCAAGCCAAATCCCAAAACTTTTCACAAGGTTTCATATCACATAAATATGTCATATGTCACGTATGACATTCAAGCCCATAATTTCAAATATGATATAAAATCCTATATTTGGCATATAACCATAATTTAGACATGGCATTAAACCAATTTCACATAGGGCTCTCACTAACACATTTCACATAAATAAGTAAGGTCAAAGTGTCAATCATAGCCATAATCGTAACAAAATAAAGTATAATCTAGCAAGAAATAGATTTATAATTACCTTGATTGTCACTTTACTAGTGACCATATGAAGCATTTAAGTTTCCATTTCCACATGCTAGATTACAAGTCACATATCTATGCAAAATTTTGATATCATTCACAAGTATTCTTGCATATAACCTCATCAATACATAAACAATTCACAAAATAAATCATACCATAAGTCATGCATTAATTATGTAGTAACCTTATGATTTAGCTACGTAGACTATAAAGCAATGTCCATTTTTTTCACAAAATTCTTTCAAGTTAATTATTGTATATAGTAATATGTCACAATCAATCAAAGTATCAATTGTAAGATTGATATAACATTTAGTTTTTATCATAAGATTGAGAACTTACAATTTGGATTTCCCAAGTTCCATAACTACTAAATTCAAACAAATTCAATTCTATTCTTAGCATAATATACTAATGAGAAAAAAATATTTTTCTTTACTAATTCAAGATTATATAAGTCATATCTAGTATTGTAAAAACTTTCTAAAATTATCCTACACTAGTATTAGCTAGTTAGGAAAACTTAACAATGGTATCGTTGCCAATGTGCATTACAGCAATTATAAGAACCTCCATAGTGGTTTTAATGAACTACTAGAGTTGCATCATAAATAAAAAATGGTGGTTTGTAATTATAGCTAAATTTTTGAAAAATTTTAGAAAATATATAGCGGTAGTTTAAAACTACCACTAAATTTTAGATCAATTTTAAAGAAATAAATGGTAATAGTTGTATTTTATCAATTTTTTTAAAAATAATTAGAAAGGTTAGTTCAAATCGAAGAATGAAAAAGCCACCATGGCATCATGTTGACACCTCATATCAAATGTGAAATGATGAGGAAGGTGTCTAAATAAACATAAACAATATTAATATTAGTATGAATTACACATATTCCAATGTTGAGAAAGCTTTATTCCCTTGCCATGCCATTTTATATAAAAATACTCCACATTTCATGAACTAAGGGATGTCTAGGCACATTGTAGTATGATTAACTTTGGCTGACAAATTTTTTTAGCCATATATATATATATATATATATATATATATATATATGAATCACAAACTTTACAAATAAACATATGAAACCAAAAAATAGTGAACGACAACAAAAAAAAACTAAGTTTTCAGCAAAAAAAAAAGGTAAAAAAAATTGAAATAAGTTATATTAGTGTCAAATAAAGTGTAGAACTAGGTTGCTAGTTATTGTTTAAGGACACACAAAACAAAAAGGAAAAAAATTAAAGATTTATGAAATCCACTCTAAAGCTATCAAAAAATAACAAGCAAATGAACTCGATAAATATTAAATGTTTTCATAACTTAATATATTGTTAAGAAATATTTATGTAATAATATTCCTTATTGATGATAAAGAAGGAAGCTGTCCAAGTGCCAGTAAAAGCTCTAAAAGGAAGCTTTCCTTTATGATCAAATGAAGAATTATAAACCTATTTCAGTGTACCATATTTTATATATAAAAACTTAAAAAAAATGAAAAGAATCACCCACAATGTGAGGCCAAGAATATGAAGGTAAAACCTGTTTAAATTCAAAGAGCACAAACTCCACCTTTACTACCAAATGAAGGAGACATCAATGTGTATAAATAAGGATTCTTCATTTTTTTGGCTCTTTCAAATTTACCATAGTTCTCATCATAGTTTATAAAATAACTTAAATTAAAAAATAAAAATAAAAGATACATAGTACTCTTAATGAATTTATTGAGATAATTGTTGATGGTTAGCATAATTTTGACTGCTTATGGATAAAGGTCCTATAATTTCTTAGACAATGCTTTCCGATCCCATAATTGCACTAGCAAATTTTTCACCATTTCCATAGTTTACTAGACCTTTGAAAAACTTTTCTGAATCTTTAAAAAGAATTAGGTTTCCTTCCAGAAATAGAAGTTCAAACCATAAAACTATCACACTAGAATAAGATCAGGTTACATAAATTTGGAAAATAAAAAAATCTTATTCTATCTTAAAGTATTTTGGAGATAATATCAATTTAGAAATTAAGCTAGAAGTATTTTTATCTAAATTAATTTTTTTTTAAAATATGTAATTATTGGCTAATTTGATAAATATTATCAAACTCAAAAATATGGATTTACCTTTTATGTATATGAAAATAATTTTTTCTTTCCTTTTAAAATTCCATGCCAACTAACTTGGTATGCAAAAATTATTTTTGTAAAAACCATGAGACAATTAGAATAATATCAAAGCCTTATACATATAATAATATGCATTATATATTCATAATTATACAAAAATACTTAGGTAAAGTAGTAACCTAATTGTTAAAGTCTTAAAATAATTATATAGATATACAATGAGTCAAACAATTTCAAAATAAATAAACATAATAGTTACCAATAAATTAATTATCAGTGAAGTCCATTTCAAAGTCAAAGGTAGCAGGGTTTTCATTTGTTGGAAAGTACAAGAAATCATTTACAACTATTGGTGGTGTGGCTAGTAATGCTAGTATAGGTGTTTCTAATAATGTTTTAAGGACTAAGGTAAAATCTTTAGCATAGTTAATTTTAGAATAGCATACATTTATATCCATGTGAAAGTAACATTCAAGTGTGAAACTCCCACAAGCAATTTCATAACTACACCATCAAATATCAATAATTTTATAGGATGCCATCAAGGTTAAAGTATCTAAAAAATATATCTACAATTAAAGTAAGTAATAAAATTATTTAGTGAGATAACTATCACACAAATTTTCTAATAAGTGCTAATCCTAATAATATTTACAAACAAGATATAAATTAAAGACCTTTTCTTACTAGAAAAATATTTCTCATTAGGCAATTTTGCATATTACACTATTAAATATGCAAGCATAATATAATTTAGTAGCATGATTCAATCATAACATAATATAAACATTAGTGAACCATTAAATGGTACGAAGGCATAAAAGATTTCTCTTTGTAACTCTGAGTTAACTTTATCCCATGTGTATGCCAACCTTATTCTTTTAAAGTCAACCTTATCTCACTCAACCTTCCATATAACTTGAAAGTTAAAGCACCGAGCTAAATCCTAAAAATCCTCATAAGGTCTCATATCACATAAATACATCGCACATCATATATGGCATAAAAGCTCATATTTGACATATAGCCATAATTTCAAATACGATATTAATCCAATTTCACATAAGACCCTCACTAGCCTATTTCATATAAATAAGGTAAGGCTAAAATGTCAGCCATAGTCATAATCATAATATAATATAGCATAATCCAGCACGAAACAAATATGTAGTTACCTCGTCACCCTACCAGTGACCATACAAAGCATTTAAGATTCTATTTCCATATGCTAGATTACAAGTCACATATCCTAGCAATAGTTCACTATCATTCATAAGTACTCTTGCACATAACCTCATTAGTGTATAAAAAATTCATAGAATAAGTCATGTCATAACTTGTGCACTAATCATATAGTTAGCTTATGATTTAACTTTATAACTCATAGAGAAATATCCATTTTTTTCACAAAATACTTTCAAGTTAATTATTGTATATAGTAATTGTTAATAATCAATCAAAATGTCAATTCTAAGATTTATATAACATTCAATTTTTATCATAAAAGCTAAAAATTTACATCTTGAATTTCCCAAGTTTCATAAATATTAAATTCAAGCAAATTTAACTTATTCTTTATATAAAATATCAACAGTAGAAAACTATTTTTCCTTACTAATTCATAATTATTTAAATGCTATCTAATAGTGCAAAAACTACCTAAAACTATCTTATACTAGTACCAACTAGTTAGGAAAACAAGCACTAACCTTTTCTAAGTTGTAATAAGCATTTCGAACTTGCAAATGCTAATTAAAATACCATCTTTTCTTTAATTTTTCTAAAAATTCTTAGAATTGAAATTCAACATTTAAATAGAATTTTCAAACTTTTTTCATGCTTAAAATATGGTACACAAGTTATGTAATATCCTAAAATAGGATAAGAAATATTAAGTAAGAAATTTCTCTAAAAAACCTTAATTTAAAAATCCCAGCAAGAAAAATCAGGTAAATTTCGAAAGAATCATAAGAATAATTGGAAATTAAGCTTAACTAGAAAATTTTTTTAAGGCTATAGTAGGCACATAATAGATAAAAATTGAATTGAAAATTTGATATTAGGCTTATGAAATTTATTTTAGGAATTTGGTGAAATTCAAAATTTTGATAAGTTGAAAAGTGAGAAAAAGAGTTAAAAATAGCAAAAAAAAAATTTAAAATTTTATGACTGACCTAAATTAATTTTTAGGACTTAAAAATAATTGTGGAAGATCAAAAATTAAGTTCTAAAGATACTTAAAAAGTTTAGGGGTGAATTTACAAGAAAGTGAAAGAATTGGGATCAAATCATAATAAACCCTTTTTGTCTTTGAAGTAGATCAATCTTTATTTATTTTGAGCTAGCTTGGGACATAATTTAGAGGCTTACATCTTATTTTAAGAGGCCCAAAATGGGGGTTCATGGGTTGGCCCAAGCTTCTTTAAGAAGCTAAGGACCTAAGTGAGAAAAAGGTGAAAATTTGATGTCTTTTTGTAATAAACCTCAATTAGCCTTAAAAATGGCTTAAATTTAATGGCCAAAGAGCTAATCTCTCAGCCTTTTCTTAAGGCATCTGGACATTGATAGGAGGCTCTAAAGCATCCTTGAAAATTTCAAGAAAAACCAAGTGGAAGATGGAGAAAGAAAGTTGGAAAAAATCTAGTTTTTACCATTTTTAATTAACAGAAAATTTGGGAAAATAAAAAGCAGCTGATCAGCCACTTTCCCAATCTTTTTTACATGCGATTCCTACAAGACAACATAAAAAAAACAAGTTAGAACAAAAGCAAGTGAAGATCAAGAAGAAATATAAGAACAATACTAACATTTTCCATCAAATAAATTCCTACCTTGACTTTTCCAAGTTTATGTAATTTCCTTTGAATCAAAATTATAAAATCCTAGTATATTTTAGTGATTTGGCTGTTGCTAAGGGAGCATTAGAAGGCTTGGAGAAAAAAATTTCAAGGTGAGTAATGATTTGTTATGAATTTATGCAGTTCCTATTAGTAGATTGTTGAAATTGGCAAATATTGTCTCCTTGGTGTAACTTTGTTTTGGTTGCTATATGAGCTAGTTTGAAATGGATCTGTACATATTGTGATTTATTTGAAATGAGTACTTAAACCAAGGATGATGAGAATGAAGTTGTTACAAATTGTAACAAAGGAATTTGCTGAAGTTTATTCTAGAAACTTGCACAAAGGAAGTTCAATTATGCTGTTGGAATTTTGCTGAAATGTAGCAACAAAAAACCTAAACTTAAAATCATAAAAAAAAATTATTATTGATATTATATGGTGTCTCATGATGTGGATATACAACCTGAGAATTTTAGTAATTTTTAGATATTTTTAGAGTGAATTTTTATGCCAGACCATCAAAGCTATCCAGAATAGGATTCCACACTATTCAGTCTCGGGTTTTGAATTATTTGAGGCATCAAATGATTATAAAAAATCATAAAAAAATTTATGATAGTCATTCATGATGTTTTAAGGTTTTTGAAAAATTTAATGAGCATTGAAATTAATTTGGTTTTCCAATAAAATCATAAACTAAAACTATCCAGAATAGGACTTGAAACTTGCTGGTTTAGATCACAAAATTTCTAGGTTTAGTAAAAGATGAAGAAAAATTATGAAAAAAGTCATGGATGCTCTTCAAGATGTTAGGAATCTTAGATAATATTTTTAGGATTAATTAAGGCCCTCAAATAATTCATTGTTCAAATCTATCTAGATAATGCTCGGAATAGAAAAATTGGAGAACATCTTTACAATTAAGTAGCCTAAATTCTAGAACCCTCATACACTATTTACTCTAATTATTATCTAAGTTGTGAAGAGTTATCATGCATTATTTAAAAAATTTTAGATATGATTTAAACATTAGAGAAGATATTAGTCTTCAGGGGTGTATATATCACTCCTTTCCAAACAACTTGATGAAGATTAAAGTGTACCAATGAACTGGAGATAATTTTTAACCAAGATGAATGACTTGGTTATGTACTTAAACTTTGTTATGAACATGAATGGTAGTCAGAATAGAACACAAAGAAATGATAAAATGGCTACAAGATCCTAATGGATAGTTGGTATTTATTATATTTTATGGTGAGAAATGCATGTTATGGTTGATGTGAATGGCATTCCACTATTATCTATCATACATGTAAACTATTGGGAGGGAGATATATCATATTCATAGAGAAGGAGACGAGTGACTAATAGTGGAGGGAAAAGGTTGATGGCCTTGTGCCTAAGGTAACGGAGGATAAGGTTAGACCGAAGATATAAAGTGAAACATGCATATTAACTATTACCATTTCTTACTAAATAAATTCTATAAATAGCAGCTATAAAAAAAATTTGCTATATTTGAGATACAAGATGGGTTCTTATAAAATCTAAAAATCAAATAGCAAGTTATTACTCACTGAGTATTATAAATACTCATTCTTTAGTTAATTTCCTTCTTTTAGGTACGAGCCATGGATCGGATGTTGCATATTGATACCTATCTTGGAACTATCTATACTCTTCATGGCACCTTTAAAGTAGTAGTCAAATGGCATACTTGGACCATCCCACTTGGTACTGAGGTATATTTTAATACTATAGTTAAAAATTTTAATTTTAATCCTAACCCAGTTAGATTTTTCCTTCTACAGCATGTTCCAGAAGCTGAGAGCAGTAAAAGCAACACCACCCCATTAGTATCCAAGGAGGTTACTACTTCCTTGGAATTTGATCCTTAGGAGCATCCTAAATGTCCTAATTAGGTTAGTGAGTCTGATAAGTAAACTTAGTATTATATATATATATATATATATTTGATATTTTAATCTTATAGTATGCAAATATTTTGGATACAAATATATAATATATGTCTATTTTCTATATATTCCTATTACTACTTCTGTTAAAGAAAAATAAAATTTTATGAGTTTTGAATTGTCTGTAAGGCTTGTAAGGATATCTAGTTAGTATTGAAGTACTAGTTAGATATCTCAATGTCTTCACAACCTTCGTTAAATGGGTCGTGACAAGTTATTCAAGCAATAAACTCTTAAAATACCTTAAAAGGGACTTATTTAGCTTCAAAATATGTTACACAACTTACGACTTATGACTTCAAGCAACTATTAAGTCCCTTCAAAGAAAATACCACATTTTTAGGAAAAACAATCTTTTAATGTAACTTTTAGTAAAAATCTAGAAGACTTTCTAGGCCTATTTGAAATATACTAAACATCATTTACAAACCATATTTAACCATAAAACAAGTTACACAAATTACCCTTATATCCAACTATCAAAACCACTAAAAGTGTGCACCCTAATTTTGAAAATTCTTTAAAAAATCAAACTTTAACAAAAATTAATGAAAAACTCCTTAATTGAAAAATAATATTTAAAATTCATTTTTGAACTTTTTCCATCGTTATAATAAGTTATACATGTTACCTTTACACCTAGTTATCAAAACAATTCAAAAAAGGCACACTTAACTTTAAAATTCCATTTTAAATATCAAATTTTGATAAAAATTATCCAAATTTCCAAAAAAAATAATTTAAAAGATATAAAATATCATTTTCAATCATTTTTAAACTCAAAACAAGTTACATAAAATATCCATAACTTAACCTATCAAATAGTTTGCAAAGAGGCATATTTGGCTTGAAATCGCACTTTAAACTACAATACCTTCCATGATTTTCTAGAAAATTCTAGAATAAAATTTAAATTCTAATAAAATTTATGCAAAATTTTCAAAAACATTTAAGATACATAAAATATTTTTTAATAATTTTTATCCTCAAAATAAGTTACATAAATTATCCATAACTTAACTTATTAAAAAGTTTGCAAAGAGGCATATTTGGCTTGAAAATCCTACTTTAAACTACAAAAATCTCTAAGATTTTTTGGGAAATTCCAAAATAAAAGTCAAGTTTAAAGATATCATTTTTCATTTTTTTATGTTAAAATAGTTATCATTTAAAACAATTCATAAGAGAATTCTACAACTTATTTTAAAAACAGTCTTTTTCTGCATTATTCTATAAGCTATCAAACATGTTTTTAAACATACTCTTACTACAAACTTTTAATATAGATGCTTAATAATATTAATTAAATAGTTTAAAACATAGTATAGTAAGTTTTTCTCATAAGAACATAATTTTTCTTCCATAAAACAATAAAGAGCTAGTGTGTCTTCAAAAGTAAAACTAATCCAAATTATATTTCTAAAACTTGACATTCATGAATTTTTATCATCTTTACTTTAAAGTAAAACATAGTGTAACATATTTTAAGTATTAAAATAAAATTTTGCCTAATTTTAGGCATAAAAATCCCTTACGCTCTCCTTTGATTTTTCTTATATTTTTCTTTCTTTTCCATGTGAAATCATTTCCCTAAAACTTCATTTTTTTAAAGAAATCACTATAAAAAATTCAAAAACTTAAGAAATCTTTTCAACTAATCCACCATGCTATCTATGGCTTTACACACAATCAACCCAAAACAAGAACAACATATATATATATATATATATATATATGTATGTATGTATATATATGTATGTATGTATATATATAAACATCATCAAAAAGAAAACTAAGAAGAAAAATAATGAATATCTACTTATTAAAAAATTGAAAATCAAGAAATTCATAGACCACTAAACTAACAAACCAACAAAATCTCTACTTTCTAATCAATATCCAAAATACAACATTAAAGTAACATAGAATTAGTAGAAAACTCATGAAATGAGTAGAAGAAAATAATTGAAATTTCATAGAGTTCAAGTAGTCTTTCCTCATCCCAAATAAATTATAGAGCTAAAACTATACTAAACCTCTAATAGAAGCTTTGAAAGCCTCTCTTTCTATTTCTAGAATGGTGAAGGACATGAGGAACTAACCTCTCTCTCACATGAAATTTATGCTATCATGGAGGAGATTTCTTATTCCAACTTCTAAATGTGTAATGTGTTATAGGAGAATGCATGTGTGAAGTTATCTTTCTTTCATTCTCTCTCTTCTTCTCCCTTTCTCCTTCTTTCTAGTCCAGATGCATCTTCTTGTTTCAAGTCTAGAATGCTTTATCCTTTATGTAATAAAGGAATCAAAGAAGATGCTAAGAATATGCTAAATTAATTTTATCATCTTGTCCTTAATTAGGAATATTTTAATATTCCATCTTTGGTCCCACTCATATTTCCTTATTCGAAATTTACCCTTGCTAATGATTTTCCTTCCCAATTTACCTTTGTGGGTTTCTCTACTTGGATAACAAGTTTGGTTTGCTTTCCTCTCAAGATAAGAAAATACTTAAAGCATATTCATAGAAACTTCCCTTATGCTTATCTTAAACTTGTCCACCAAGTAATTCCTTAACTACTCCTTAAAGTTAACTAGTTTAATCACAATTGAAGCCACCAAGTCATTATCTTTCCTCCTCAACACCTTATGACTGTGTCACTCCTTAGGTTAATCGGGCTCAAGTTTCCCTTTTTTTTCAATCATCTTTTTAACCAAAAAGAATGCTTTGCTTAATTTCTAATTGAACTAGATAAATTACAAACAGGCCATTGAATCATCATTTTTCCACTTTTAAGGTCATATGGTTTATTTGGCTAAATTTTATTTCTAATTTTGCCAAAATTACTTTAAATATTACAAAATAATGTTACATAATTTCTATCACCAAAATTCAATTCTCAATTATCAAAATTTTCACTTAATTTTCACCAGTTTCTAATATATCCTTTTAATTTCTAAAAATATTTTTTCAAATAATTTCAACTAACCTTTCATCCACTATTTTCAATAAATATTTTTAATATTAAGACTTCATAATTTTTTGTCTAACCACTTTTAAATACTATTTGACTTAATTCTGTTTATTTTTTACTATTGAGTTTTTGAGGAATGTTATGATTTCAAGTTATCAAAACCTTAATTATATAAACATATAGACAATTATAACTATACAAATTTCTTAAAATTTAAGTAAGAAAACATCTCATTTTCTAATCATATTCAAACTATACACCAAGGAGGTGATGTCAATACCCACTTATAAGATATTCACACTTATTTGTTTTTCCTATGAAATTTAGATAGGTAAGTAACATCTATCTCATACCTTGCTAAACTCATACTTTTTATTATAATATGAGGAGCAATTTCTTAATTTGATATATGCACACATTTCTTGTAAATATTATATCCCTAC
This sequence comes from Sindora glabra, assembly GCA_020226215.1. NCBI lineage: Eukaryota > Viridiplantae > Streptophyta > Magnoliopsida > Fabales > Fabaceae > Sindora > Sindora glabra. The sequence continues at coordinate 72,978,018 of CM035226.1, read as the reverse complement.
ACATTTCATGGGTAAACTACAATATTAGTCTATCTTACTATCTAAAGCTTTATCTTTACCACTAATTTAACAACCAATATACCTCTTTAAACCATAAAAATTTTGTGCATAACCAAACATGCAATTAATTCTACTAACTTAACGTAAATATCTCATTTGATTCATTGTCATCTCACTAAAAAGAGAGAGTAAGCTCTATTGAAGGACTTACTTGATGTTACATCCTTGAGCACACTTGTATTAGCTAAAAATTCTTCCACACAAATGGCATACTAACATGTAAATAATAGTATGCAATCTAAGTTCAAAAACACATATCTTTTATGAAAATAAAAGAAAAAAATAGATGCAAAGGCTCAAGACACACTCTATTTCAAAAATAACCTAAGCAAGTAAGAAATGGGCGAGTTTGTTACATGTCATTTCAAATTGAAAGTTTAGACATCTAGTCCTAATATGGCATGGCCCTTGGTCATTACTTCCTATAAATAGAAAAGAAGAGCTCTTATAGCAAGAAATATAAGTCTTAGTAATTAAAAATAATTAACAGAATTCATAGGATTCATTGTGAAGGGAGGTTCCATGGATATTGATTTGTGATAAGTGCTCCTAGGTGCAACTATCACCCATCAAAAACCATACAGCTCCTATGCCAGCCAAACTTAACTAGCCTCTAATAGCAACTTGTCAAGCTACCCAAAAAGGGAAAATAAGTAGCTTGAAGTATCATATCTAATACCCTAAGAACCCTACTCATGTTATGAACATAAATTTTAAAAGTAGTCCAAAATAAAATAATATAATCATTTTCTTGAAAACATTCATGTCATTTGTCAAATGAAAAATCATAAGTCCATCATTTATAATATCATTAAAAATGTCAAGATATTTCATAATACAAGGCAACCTAAACTAATCATGCATAAGATGACTAGTCTAGCTTGATACACTCATATCATTATAACTCTTAATGTCCACAAGTTAAGACCAATCCTAAAAGTTTATAGGATAGATGACTGATAAGACCGATAAAGGATGAAATATGTAATTTAATTTGTAAAGAGGAAAATAACATATGGTAAGTATAAAACTCAATGATCAATGTTTCTTACTATTCATCAAATACGGGTTGGAAAAATATACAATCATACTCACATATAAAAATATTTTTACATTCAAGTTTAGAAGTAGTAATATTTTTCATCATTTTTTAATTATAAATCATTTACAAATCCATAAGAAAATATTATTGTTCTTCATTGGTATTTAAGGAACTTTAATTAGGAATATTGAATGTATTACCCTTACATTACACTTTAACCATTTCTTATGCACTTTGGAGCATAATTTATCCATCTATTGTGCTTTCTTAAGCATAAATTTCATTTCGTGGTTAATAGATCTACAAACCATCATCCATATTCAACTTTCCTTTCTCCTTTATTCATACATATGGAATTTACTAGTTCATGTAGCTATTACTTTAATTAACTTACATAGAATCCTAAGAAAATATTTATAAATAATTTCCATATCATAAACATGTACTTATCATATCATTAAATATCTCTAACTTTCTAAATGAATAGTTGGCAATACAAACATAACTATAACATCAAAAGTCAAGGGATGCGTAGTGGCATGATAAAGATAGAAACTCAAAGTACTATCATTTATCCATTGTGATTTGAAAAAGGAATAATAATATTATTATGGTTCAACTTGATTCTAAAAGATAGGTTGAAGATAGACTCATTTGATGACAAAATGATCATGTCTTAATGATAGAAGTATGATTATAAACAATATTATGAAACCCCACATTAGTTAGATTTGAGACTTAAGTAAGATATATAAGGCACTAAGTTTTACTATATAAATAATTCAAACAAGTTTTTTAGGCTAGTGGTTTAAGCCTAATGGTTATCTTGGGTCAATCAAGCTTAAAGCATGATAGCGATTTCCTATAGTCTTAAAACTATGAGCAATTAGTCATTTTTCCAATAATGACTCCACAGGAAAAGATAAGAAATAAATTTCTCTAAGGATAAGATATAATAAAAGGTATTTAATCCCTTTCAAACCCACTTCCTATATACATAAAATGCCTTATAACATTCAATGGTACATTTTTTTACTAATGGTTACACTCTTAACTCTTAATATTGATAATTTCATTAAAATAGTAAAAGTAAATTATGGTATCTCAAGTAATCTTATACAAGATTACAAAAAGAAACTATATTTCCTCCTCTTAAACATTGTACACTGCAAGTATTTACATAGCAAAAGACTTGCTTAATAGAACAATCCTGGTTTCAATTATAGAATAATTCAAAATAGGAACTAATAAGATATTTATAATTATTAGATTTTTTCTCAAATCCTAACAATCTTCAACTTGACACAAATTCCATCACCATTTGTGTATGCATTACATTTGCTTTATCTTTTTTGCAAAAAGTTTTCAAAATAAAATCCTAAAACATGTAATATAAAGTCATAACTTAAACAAAAATCAAGCTTAATATACAAATTTGAGGCCAAATTGTCCTAAAATTTAGTTAATTAATTAGAATGCAACTTGAAACTAATTAAGATCAACAAAACCAAATCTAAAATCAAACATAAACTAAATATGAACTAAAACCTAGTAGTATTGGGTTTTAATAGCACTTATATTAGGAAAATCTCAAATGATATGATGTAGAAATGGAAGCAAAAGCACATTAGCATAATTAAATATTAAATATATAGGAAAACTATAAGACATAAATATGGTTTGGCTTTTATCCTACTCTATAGGCAAAAATAAGAAACAAATTCCGCTAAGATACGAGAAAGCTTACAAAATATTTAATTATTCTCAAACCTATATTCCAAATATATCAAAATACCTTACAATCTTTAATGATATATTTTTCACTAATAGTGTATACACTCTTTACTCTCAAAGCCTATAATTCTATTAAAAAAGTAAGAACAAATTGTGAGATCTCAAGTAATACCATATCATATTATAAAAATAAATTCTTTGCTTCTCTTAACCTTAAACATTACAAGTATTTATATAGAAAAAGGTTTTCTTAACAAAAAAATCATAATTTAATAAAAAAAATAAAAATAAAAAATCACAAATTTGTAACTACTAAAATTTAATTCTAACAATGGATTCATATCTCCAAAGGAAAGCAATGCGACATTCTAAAGAACTAACACTAAAAAATATGTGTCAAATATTGGTTGTCCTTATGGTAATCTAATTTAATCCATTAAAAGATTATATGGAAGGAACTAGGAGGTTAGATTATGTCATATTTGGAGGAAAGGCAATCGTATGGTTGATTTTCTTTCCAACTATGGTCATAAAATGGAGATTCCCCTATGCCTGGATTAATGTCTATACTATTGGAAGATGTTAAAGAGGTAGCTTTGCCAAAAGTCTGTCCTAACTTTTATTGGCCCCTAAATCAAACTTTGCAAGTTAATCCTTTCCATTATTTAAAATATATCAACCATACCTAAAAGTATGAAAGTAACTTATGTTAGGTTTCCTCCATTCCACAACTCATAAGTAATTTTCTTTAAAATAAGTCTTATCAAGTATCTATTTATGATATAACATAAAGTGTTTATTCTAACCATATCTAGGTCATATGTGCTATAGCATATGTATAACATTACAAAACATTAGAGATATGATCTTACTGTCAGTGTTTATAGTATCACTTTGTATTGTTAAACATTCATAAACCTCGGGTGCCTTTATAAACCTCATGTGCACTGTTAACAAAGATATGATAGCATTAATTCTATTTGATTATTTACATTTTTGCTAATTCTTAAACTACTAAAAAAAATTAGGCAAATTATGGCAATTACAATACAAAATGGACGTGGTTACAACTGTCTCCATTGCATTTGGGTGAAGTTAGAATAACTACTAGAAAAATTATCACTAACATTAGATTCACGATGGTTTATGATAATTGCGGGAGTTTGATTTTTACATATTTGGCGACATTGTTAAATCGCAGTCATTTGATTTTTAAATAAAAATATATCCTTAATGATGGAAGCTCCATTTGTTTTGTAAAAAAAAAAAATTAGACTCAATGTCGTTACCAATTGTATACAAGTTTTTAATTTTTTTTAATTTAGTGTGGTTATCCATTTAATTTTACTTTATTTTTTCAACATCTATAGTACATAATTTTTTTAATTATTCATATAAATTTAGATATTCCTGTACATTGAAATGAAAACTAATGTAATATTAAAACATTATAAAAAATATATATCATTATATTTATAAGATTGTAATGTAAATTTTGCAATAAATATCATATTTAAAAAAATTCAAAAGTATAGAATGTCATAAAATTCTTATTCTTAGTATAATTAGCATGTCCTTAATAAATAAAAAATAAAAATTTAGATGTTAAAATTTAGAGAGATTGGCAATTGTCCACTACGCTAATATTGTTCCATTTTGAAAATCTTCTTAACTCCCTCATAAGTGAATTTTGGTTGTGGGGAGATTGTAAGTTAACTTTTGCATCATCCTATAAGAAGCAATATTAAAAGTAAATAATTATATATTCTTAACAAAAAAATAGGGCTAATGATTTCTTTAAAAATAGTAAATTATTATGAAAAATTGAAAACAAACATAAATATTGACAATATCATAGAAGTAAAACAAAAAGAAACTATCATAAATGATAGAAGTAAAAAAAAATACTACTTAATTTTTATAAATTCATGTTCATTATTCTTATAAACAAAAATAAACTTAAGTATAATTAAATAAATTTAGAAATAGAAGCTTATAGTTGTAGAAGAATAAATCAATACCTCAAAATCTTTCCTTTTAGTTGTCATATAACTAATATAGAATTGATGATTTTCATCGATTGATAGACTTGGTCTAGAAAAAAACCGACACTTATGTTGACGTGGTAACATTTTTAAAATTATATAAAAATTTAAAATAATAAATAAGAATACAACTGACATTTAAATATTACTAAAAAACTTACAACATCAATTATATGCATAACCATTGTCTAAAATAAATTTCAAAGTCCTCATTCAAAATTGTAAAATTATAAGGCATCAATTCTAGTCAATAACCATTATCTAAAAGGCATTTCAAAATTCTCGTTGAAAATTGCAAAAGCATAAGACATTAGTTCTTATTAATGATGATCATCTAAAAGGCATTTAAGTAATCGCATTAAAAACCATTGAATTATACGACATCAATTTTATTTACTAACTAATGTTTATTTCTTTTTTATAAATATTCATTAGAACTCTATCTTTTTATAAGAACTCTTCTAACATCTCTCCAATATGCTCTCAAGTATAATGAGTTTGATACATAATGTTACTACTTATTTCTCATCCATTTTCATTAAGAAAGTATATAATGGAAGAACTTTAACTTTCATTTTTTTCTCATTGTATACTCTATCATTTCCTATGAATGAATATAGAATGGAAGAGCTAGAAAGTGATAAGTGCTACTAACCTCTCACTCCACTTCCATCCACTTCTCCTATTATATACTTTTTCATTTCCCATGAAATAATCAAAGCAAAAAAATTTTAGCAACAATACTAGAGTTTACATCTAGGATGAAGATTTTGATACATAATAGTTATTCCATTGTTTTTGTATATTTATATGTAAATATGTAGTTTTTGTTTATTGATAATTTAATGTAGTTATTTTATATAAATTTATAGAGATGTTACTTTCATTATAAATAGAATAATGACAGTTAAAATTTTTTAAATTTGTAAAATTATTTTTCTTTTCTCATTTGTATGTTATTTTTACTTAACATTCTATAATAGACATTTGAATTACAAAGATTAACAAAAGAGAAAACATATAGAAATATAACATTTTATGTTAAATTAATTTTAAAATGACTTTTTTTATATTCGGTTGCTTATATAATAAAAATTTGTAAATATTAAAAGGTTTCTGATGAGTAAGTGGCAAACATAAAAATTTCAATTTTTGGGATTAATAGATATAAAATATGATGGCATTTTCCTGTAATTTGTAGGAATCTAAATGTATTTCATTTATGAAAAAGTTTAAATGAATAAAATTGAAGATATTTAAATGAATAAATTTATGAAGAAGTTTAAATGAATGAAACTAAGGAAATTTAAATGAATGAAACTAAAAAAGTCTAAATGAATAAAACTAAAGATCATGATTTCATTAATGGAATTAAAGAAGAAATTTACAATGTCATTTTTTTTATAACTATCATTAAAGTCCTTTTCAATCATCGTGATAGTTTATTGATAGTTTACATGTCATTTTAGCAATTAACCAATAGCTTAAGTCATGACAACAAAAGACTTATGATGTCAAATTTAAACTAATAATTGACGTCTAATCATTTTGCTCTTGGCCTATAAATAAGGCTTTCCCTACCTATTAATTTTGTATCTAATAAGGTGTTTAATTTCTTTATTTGGTATGTGCCTCTAACTATCACTATATTTCAATGTAAGATTAGAGAAATGCTACTTGCTTTGTGTGTTATCTCAAACTTGATAAAATAATTCCTATTTATGCTCTGCCAATTAGTACTTTTCGTTAGAAGGCTATTGTTATGGAATCTTTTCATGTATAAATGTATAAATGTAGAACATGTTTGTGCAGAAATTATTAATTATAGTAAGATTATGAACTATTAAAACTTATATGTTTATAAACTATATTTTTGCCCACTATAAGAGATGTGATTCATAGAGCTGTGAGTTTTGATGCTCCGTAATCTTATTGTAACTCACAATTTTTGCACTATCATATTCTATATTAATGCATTAAACTTTGAAAAATTCCAAAACCAATAATGTATAATACTGATTTTGCATACTTCAAATAGGATATTTATTACCAAATTTAAGGTAGCATATAGAGCAAAAGCTAGTATGTCCTCACATTGAAAAATAAAGAAAATTAATGGCTTATAGAAAATGAAGCAATTAAACAATATAATGGAATTATGAGTAAAGGAGAATCACTTTTCCTTTTAATTTGTGTAAGGATGCCATGTATATCTATTGTGAATGAAAAATCTATTACTTATTATAAATAACATTTTTCCTTGTATATGTTCACGTACTAATATAGAAATAAATAAAATTACATAATTAATTTTCATAATGAAAAAAGGAATTTTAATACTAATAATTCATTTAAAATAACTCAAATAAAAAATAAATAATATACTATTTTTGCCAATCTATATGTAATATATATATATCAGTTGTATTTTCAAATTCTTGTTTAATATATGTATGTGTGTATGAGAGAGAGAGAGAGAGAGATACACACTAAAAATTATAATTCTAATCCATATGATGTGTACAATTGAATTAGGCTCTATTTCGCGCAACTAGTTGATAAGCTAACTGATAGTTCATAAGCTACTTGGTAATTGATAGCTGATAGCTGATAAGCTAACTAAAGTGTTTTATAAAATTAGTTATTGAACTAATTGAAATTATAAAATAACATAAAAGAACATATTAATAGAAATATATATAATTAAAATAATTTATATTTATCTAAAAATTAAATTATATTAATATAATTAAAATTTTTAAAATAAAAGTATAATTTTTAATATTTAATTAATTATATTTTATAAACTTATATATTTATTTATTTATATAATTTTTATTTTATTATTTATTATAAAATTATAATTACTTAAAATATAATTAAATATATTTTTTTAAAATTACTTAAATTTATATTAAAAAAGATATAGATTGTAAATTAATAAAAATAATAAGGATAGATTTGAAAAGAATTTAAAAAAATAGTAGCTTATAAGTTATAAGTTACTCTAGGTAGTTTATTAAATCAGAACTTATAAGCTACAGAACTTATAAGCTACCTAGAGTAACTTATAAGTTAGTGCGAGAAACACCTCTAGAAGCTAGCTAATAGCTTATTAACCAAGTCAATAAGCTATAAGTTATAAGCTAACTTATTTATTGCGTGAAACGGAGTCTTAGTTTTAATCTAATATATAAATATTTGTTACATCTGGTCATATAAAAATGTTTTAAAATTGTTCCAAAATGGTTATAAAAAAAATTACCTAAAAGTAAAGAAATTTTTTTTTATTAAAAGACATTTATATATTACAACATAGATTTTTGTCTAGTAATGATGTTAAACATCACTTAATAAGACAATGTTGTAATGTTAAAGGCGACAGTATTTTCGTAGAATTCATATCAAGTATTAAATTTAGACTTCAATTCATTTCAAAAACCAATAGGCATAAATTGAAAATTAAAAAGTTAAAGTAGGATAAGACTTTTAAATTAAAGGAATAGGAATGAAATGTGGCACCATTTACAAATTTCATCCAACAACTATTTTAATTGTAAAATGATTCTCTATCTAAGAAGATATGCTCCCTTCTAGATGTAAGACAATTTTCTTCAATTTTGTATTTTTGCTCATTATTTATTTTGTAAGATTGAAATTTAATTAGCCTATAGCTAAGTTTGTGAGGTTTAGTACTAATTAGAAAAACATAGAATATAATTTTAAGGATTTTTTTTGTTTTTATTTTTATAATTTAGTTTTTGATTTTTTTATTTGATCTTATTTTGTTGCCTATCATTTTGATAGAAATTTTCATCTTCTTGGCATTCTATCATATTATCTACTATATTTTCATATAAAAATGTGTAGTATGCTAATCTTTCATAAATGTTCATTGTATCTATAATCTTTGTATTCAAAAGGCTTTTCTGAGAAGCATAAACTTGACATACTAGGTTATAGGTATCAAGAAAAATTTAGTGATGTACTCATCTCTAGTTATGGTATTGTATACAATCATTCATCATTTTTCATTTTTTGTTATTCAATTTATTCTTTAAAATTGTTTAAATTTGGATTTTAAAGTAATAGAAAATATCAGCTTTCTATATCTTGCTAGGAGAATAAGGAAATATGGAGTACAAGGGTGTAAGGAACATGAGGATGAGGCTAAGGTTTAGGATAAGGGAATGAAGAACTAGGATGCACGAAGGGAATGATGAACATAAGGATAGGGCTAGGGCTTAAAACAAGGGAATGAAAGATTGAGGGTTGAGATTTTAGTTGGTAAATTGGTAGACATACAATATCAATTATTTAAACAAACCAACATGGTATTCTAGTTATTAGATGTCAATTTTTAGAAAGTAAATGACATTTAATGTTATTTCCTAATATTATAGAAACATAAATGACATAAATTTTCATGAAATAAAAATCAATGTTATTTTTTCTATTTTACATCAGTTTGTATACCGATATTAAAACCACATATACTATGATAGTATATTACATGTAGGTCACTTTCTAGCATGTAAATCCCTAAATACTCGATATCAATTTGCTATTCTATAATAGTGTACTCTACATATATTTTCTTCATTAGTATTTTACATTTTGCATGTTAATTAATATCACATGATTCTACTAATTTTTTAAGTAATTAAAGTTTAATAAAATATTTAAAAAATTATTTTACCAATATATATTAAATAATTTTGCTTTTGTAAGAAGGAATTCCAACCCTTCCTCAACAAATAAAATTCTTGCATGTTATAAGATTGCAGTCAATGTATTCTCATAAAAGGAAACCAAAGAAAATATGAAAAAAAAGAAAGAAAAGTAATCACATTATTATTGAAAAGTATAATCAAAATTGTAAGCTTTTTTTTTAAAAAAAAGAAATATTTAAAAGTAAAATGTGAAAGATGACTTGAAGATATGCAATGATCTCATTTTTAAGAGTCCAAGTGTTCTTTTATTTTAGTTTTATGTGTATCTCATTCTTGATTGATTATAATCATTATTTATTTACATAACCAAATAAAAAAAATTTCCTATACAAAAGTGGATTGTCATCAATTCAATGTAAAAGTTAATGGATCGATATTCCTCTTTCATAGTGAAAATTGTATAAAGGGTTTCTCCCCTACCCATTAGATCATTATCTAACCATAAATTTGAGTGAGTCCCACAGCCTAAAGCTACCTCTTTTTACTAATGACAATCCCGTTATTATCTATATATAAATCCTTTATTGCTATTGAATCTCTTTCAAACCAAAACCTTAACATGTTTTTATTAAAAAAAAATAACATTAGAGGATTATATAGAAACATTTAACAATTTATTCTCAACTAGTTATAGAGAGTTACATAAATGGTGATATTAAAAATCTTTTTCATAAACATTGTAAGGTAACATAGAGATAGAGCCATATTTAGTTGAAAAATAACCTAATTATTGACCATCTCAAGTGACAAGTGGGAAATGGAGAGCAAATACAGTTGACTAGTAAATACTAGTGGCCAAACTCATACCCTATTCATTCTTACCTTAATGCTGTGAAGGATCAATTGTTACCCACTAAAACTTCATGGTATAAAAACATATTTCAATCTGTTCACTCCCTACAAGTAGTATAAAAAGTTTCTTTATCAAAATAGGTTATTAAAAAAAATTACCCTAAATGCAACTTAGCAAGACTACTAATAATTTTCATTCACTTCTATCATGGAAACTACTGCTACAATTAATTATCATGACCCATTTTCTAGTCAATTATGACTAATGTGGTAACATCATATAGACATCCTTACAAGCCTTTCATAGTTCCTTTTAAAACTTTTGTGATTTTCATAAAAATATAAGATTCAAGATAATTCTTAACTAGTGATCTTTTTCATATTTGAATTTTTTACTTTTTGAAACTTTAATAATTTTGTAAGTGATCAGAAAAATAGATGAAAGCAAAACTACTAAAAATTTTAAGTTAATTTGAAAACCATATAACTAACTATAACTTTGAAATTTTTCTCTAAGACATTGTGGTGGATGAAAACTTTATGAATACAATGATACTATTTTACAAATAACCCACAAGTTTTATTTCTCAAAAAAGAATCAATTTAATGGAGGAAAATATTCTAAAGACAAAAGCAAGATATCTTTTAATTAAAAAATGTCAAAATAACATCATTAAAAGATTTTTTAGAAAACTTGTCGTAGAACTTCCTCTTGATACTAAATGAAAACCAGTACCATGAAGTTCATACCTTTTTCTTATCAAAATCATACACTTGCTTTGTTCAAAAAAAGCCACATCTAATTTTATAAAACAAAAGGATTTTTTTTATGATAAATGAAAATATAATTTGTATTTTTCCTTGATTTCACTAAGGAAAATCATGACTCAAGAAAAGAGAGATAAAGAACTCCTTTAATTTCTGTAAGGTAAATCCTATCATAAAATAGATACAATAAAATAAGATCAGGTTAGTAAAACTTAGAAATTTGAATGTCAACTCTTTGAAGAATCAAGTAACTAACTATTTGTAAGAGTCAAACCTTGAATTACAAAAAGTGACTCCTTCAAAACTTTTCCTCTAAAGGATACTTTGAAAAATAGCAAAGCAAACAACAAACCTTTATAATTAAGATTTCTTAACAACAAATTGAGGAAGATCTTAAAACAAATCTTTATAATTAAGATTTCTTAACAGCAAATTAAGGAAGTTCTTAAAACCATGTTACAAAGATTTAGAAGATTACATAAAATTCTTTTCTTCTTTCTTATATTACATATGACCATGCATTAGGTTTTTCCAATTTATTAGTTTGTCAAAATTAGGAATATTATTACATAAAAATATGTTAATTATCATGAATACATGATATCATATATTAATATTATGATATGTAAATCAAGCATGGCTAGCTTTATAACATACTAATAATAAACAAGTAAATCATATAGATAATCATAACTAAGAAATAGTGTAAGCATGCATAGGTTTAGGCCTTATGTCCTTATACATATTAAATCCAAATAGTAGTGGGCTTATTTACAAGCCCTTAGTTACAAAACAAATAAAGTCTTCAAAAGTAATCAAACCCACACACTTTATTAGCTAGTTGAAGGTGGTGAATTTGAGTTAAAATGGACAAATGCTTCCTTGCTAGTAGGATTCAAAACATTCATATTCATGAACTCCAAATTATACATAGCAGGGAGCCATCCCAATGGAATTAATTTAGCAAAAGTAGAATACTAAGACCAAAAGGGTTCTGCCAATAGAAACAAACATACTTCTAACTTGTAAAAGCTAAAAAGTGCAATTAATCTTGCTAATGGTGTCAAATATTAGCATGGGAGGATTAGCTATAGGGTTCATTGTCTAAAAGAGTGTCTATAAAATAACTAATAGAAAAATAGTAAGTATAAACCTAAGCAAGAAGCTACTAAACTTTTTCTCTAAAAGATTTTGTTAGTAAAATACATACAAAAAGATATATTTATAGAATCATGAAAATTTAACTTTAATTTATAAAATTTCAAAAAGTATACAAATGGTAGATACTATTGTGACTCCTATTAACCATATCTCTCTTTCCTCTACCTACTAACCACACCTCTTTTTCCTTAATAAAAAAATGTTAGGATGCCAAGCCATCTCTCCCTTATAACTCATATCAAATGTGCCTAACAAGGAAATATATCATAATAATTAGGACCATCACAAGGCCTCAAATATCATATAATTAAGATATAGTTTAAATATAGTTCATTGTCATGCCATTTTATTTTATATAAAAAAATAAGATCAAATTAAAGTGTTCAAGTCCATAAAAGTTCATATAAGTTCACATTTCCAAGTCCATAAATTACATAACCAAACTTAGGCTAATTTCATTTAAGACCAATAGAAAGGCCTAAATAGTCATTAGGTTCCATAATGAGTCCATAGTGTTCTTTCAAGTTCACAAGTTTTAAGACACATTTCCAAATTTCAATTACTCAATTTATCTTTAATTATCACCAATTTTATAAACCATTTCCGCCACTTTCCTTATGGTACCTATGGCGCTCATAAGGGAAAATAAGGGCTTTTACTTCATTTTTTCATGTATGAAATTTTCTCTTAAAAATTTACCTAATTTTGCTAGGAAAAATTGTGAGCTTCCAAGTTCACACATTCATCATTTTGGTGAAAGGATTTCATGTATACACCAGTTACTTGTGGCCTCCTCTTTTATATTTTTTACATTTTTTATTATTAAATGTCTCCTAATAACTCATCTTAACACCTTGGATTTTTGTTTACTAATTTTCATACATAACTTTTACACTATATATTCACTAGTGTTATGAAATCTCATGAACATGATTTCTCTTATAACATCTACTCTTCCAATAAATTTATGCATATCGACCAAAGTTTACTAGAAGTAACATATACCATTTTCATAAATCCATTAGGTATAGAGATATGTTAGAAACATCATAATATCCTACTAACATACTCGAAAAATTTCTAGAACACAAATATGTTCCAACATGCCTTGAAACATGATTTCTTCTAAGTATATTCATAAATTTTCTTATGGTTCACAATCATGCAAACAAAACCTTCTAATCATAATATTATTAACTAAACACATAAGAAAGAAGCTAAGAAGCAACTTACTTAGAAAAATGGTTGCTTGATAACAACCTAAAATAGGATTCCAACAAACAATCTTTTAATTAGTAATATTTCTGTATTAAAAAAGTTCACTATTAACTAAGTTTTTGTAGATTTGTATTTGTCCACATCACTTACTAATCTTTGATTCTTTTGTGTATTGAATCTATAGAAGTATTAATCATTAATTTGAATATGCAGCTAATATAAAATTATACAAATTGAATTTGTAATCCAATAATTTATGTGATAAATACATATCTTCCCTCTGGTGCTTAATTATAATACATGTACATTTATATAAAAGTAAGTAATAAAGATAAATTACTAAATTACTTTTGATCAAATATATTGATTTATTAGTGGAAATTAATTTTTTAGATTTGTATGTACTATTATAAGTGCAGACCCTAATTTCTTCCAAATATTCATTTTATTTATGTATGAATATGAATATTTATTGCAATTAAATTAAATTTTATTAATTACATCCCTTAATTAATTTGTTACATAATGAGTAAAAAGAATATGATACCATTACCTTCTTATTATGCATTATTAATTAGTACAAAAAATATGCAAATTCATTTTTGTAACGGCCCTGTTGTTAATAAGTAATATAGAATCGTTATAGCGTAAGAATACAGCATAAGAATAAGGCTAGATAGTTTTTATATAAACTTGGGATTACCTTAAATGGCCTTAAACTATTTCTTTTCAACTTTTTGAAAGGATTTAATTTGATTTATACTCTTGTTTAACTTAATTTCACAAACAAAGCTGAGTCTATTAGAATTTTGAAAAATTTTCTGAGTGCTTTCCTTGGAGGGTTATATGAAATATGTATTATTTGAAAATAAAAAATTTCGGTAATTGTTCCTTTTGTATTTTTGCATCAAAAAGTGATTTTTAATAAATTTTTGGAGACCTAAAAGGATCATTTTGAGAAGACGCTATTTTTAAAATTTTTCAAAATTCAGCATTTTGAACTAAAATCTAAAATCTATATTTTTATTCTTTGGAGTTTTGATTTTTTTAAATTTTTTTAATCCAAATGAGGGGTATTTCCTTATTGACATTTATGTCTTAAGTAAATGGAGAGTAAAATATTAAAGGAAAAATGAGGACATTTACTTGAAATGTAAATAAGTTGCTAAACCTATGACCCAGTGTGCTGAAACCCACACAACAGCCCATCACGCCCAGACCCACCCAGCAGACCCTAACCCGTGACCAAAAACCCCTTTTTAACCCGAGAAAGAAATAGAACCCTAAAATTAAAACAAAACCAGGAGCAGCAACAGAGCAAAGCACACGTTCTTCTCTTCTTCTTTGTCTTCCATAGCTAACCATGCAAGACAACTCCCTTTTCTTCACGTTTCCACACATCTCCTTCTACTTTCTCTCCGTTTCTTGCTGCTGCATCTATTATTTCGTGAATTCCACTATTAGTTTCAAATTTTGGGGGTTTTGGATAGAAGCTCCGAATTTTATTCTTTTTTGCTTAATAAGGTAATTTCCAAGCTTCATTCTCTTAATTAGGAGTTAGAATAGTTTAAATTAGTTAATTGATAGTAAAGATTAGATTGTTTTAAGGTTATGCATATAGTGTGGAATTTGAGGGTTTTTGAAATAGGAAGCTTGATAATAAAATTGAGTATTGATTTGTGTTTGATTTGTTATTTAATTACTTATTCAAGGTCAAAGAACACTTCCTAGTGGAATTGGTGGTTCAAGAAGTGGGAAGAAATTAATTTGAGCATTTTGGCCATTTTGTGAATAGATAATGTATATTTCCACATTTTTATATAATTTCTAACCTCTCTATACTTTGAATATTAATTTAAATTATTAATTATCATTACTTTCTATGCATTTTAATTTTATATATGTGTAGAGCTCTAGGCACTCTTGGGACAAGCACTTTAAAATTTCCTTTCCTTAAGCTATAATGATTAAGAATTAATTTATTTGAAATGGTGTATTATTGGAACTTATCTTATAATGTTCTTTGAAAGGTTGTTGTGGATAAAGTAGTAATGTATTGAAGTTTCACATATGCTTGTAAAATTTAATTTTTGATAAGTTTGAAATGATATGATATTGGAAATGTTGTATACCATGATTGAAAACCTTGGTGAACTACATATAGTTGAAAGGAGTATGGTTTGAGATTGTTTTAAATTATTGATGTATGAAACTATTTATTTTCAATAATTTCTCATATAATTGTTATTTATATATATGCTTGGTGTTTTTCTATTTTATAAATTTGTTTTAGGAGAAGATTAGTTAGAAATTGTAGCTAACGGCAGTGATGACATTAGCCTTGGTACACCTTAGTTCGAACCCCAATTAGCAGGGGAGTTGCTAACCCCATGTGTCAACCAACACATGTGGATTGGTTTATGGTAGCTTGATAGATTGCCTTAGAGCTGAGAGCTCTTATGAAAGTATTAATTCATGAGTGGAATGCTCATGTTTGTTAATCATAACTGGAAATCTCCCACCCCAAAGCGTGATTTTGATGATTTTTGTATTTTTTAAAACTCATTAACTTTAATTATGCTTACGTATTTATCATGAATAGGTTATACTAAAATTTTTACCATGACTTTATATCTATGATTATTTCTTATGATTCTAGAATTTACTATTTACTTCTTAGTTTGAAACTTATGTTTTAGTATTTTACTTCTAAGAAATATTTCAATTGTTATTTTGTCAAATATAACTGCATAACTCTTATGATATCTTTTTGGTATTGAAAAGTTATTTAACTTTTTTTTTAAGGAAAAGTTCATGCCATGACTTGTCCCATTTCCATTGGAAATTCATATTATCTATTCATTGAGTCCACGACTCACTCTTTTTATTATAATATTTTTCAGATAGAGACTTGGCTCCAGGTTCGTCATCTACAGCTCCTTAGAGAGAGAGAGAGGAGCATTCTTTTCTGGTAAGCCACACTTTATTCGTGTCGGCTTGATGTAGAACTTTTATGTGTGTTTTTTTTAAATTGTAAATTTTGAATACTCTTAGATGTGCTCCATTAAACCCACAAGCAGGGTATGCTTCTATAGACTTATATGTATGTATTTTGTTATATTTGCAAAGGATTGTTTGTTTACCAAACGATATGGATTTTATGTTGATATATATATATGATTTATCATGTGAATGTTGAAAAATGAGAAAGTCCGTATGGGACTTTGTGTATGTGAAAAGTTAGTGTTCGTGTGTTGGGCATTTGCCCACTTGAATTTGAAACAGGATACAGGTTATCTTTCAATATGTTAGGCTAGCATGGCCTATATGGTTATATTTTACCCTAAGGTCATGCGTTGGTCACGGCCCCTAGTTTTCGATCATGACAATTTTCCTTTTTTGTCATAACAAATAGAAAATTTATAAATTAATACTACTTTATGTATTGATTACCATAAAATTTAAATTTAATTCACCATCAATGTAAATTTTTTTTAACCAATATGTTGTTTTCTTTTCATTAATGATATAAAGAGTAGTACATGCCTAGTGGATCAAATATAAACAATAATTTTCTTAATTAACTAATGCTTTCAATTATATTTATCAATATCTATGTTATATATTTGAATAAATAACTTTCACCTAAAAAAATTGTCGACTATTATTCTACATTAAAAATATTTCCTATAAATAACTTAGAATTAAAGATATTATTTTATTCTATATTTATTTATTAAAATAATATTAATATTGAATTTTTTATTGATTAAAATAAAATCAAAATTAAAATTGTTATTTATTGATATTAATTAATAACTATAACATTTATCAAGAAGAAATTTAATAACAATAATTATATATTACTTATGTAGTGAGAAGTTGTAAAAGTTCAATTCAAATAATAAGGCATATTAGTCATATTAGGTTAGAGAATAAAATAAATATAAAAGTGATTGGTTTAGTAGTATTAGATTATTAGATCAAGATAAGATAAGATCTTGTTTTAGAAATTACTAGAGGTTATCAGTTCAACTTAAGATAATATTAATTTTTTTAATAGTGTAGAGTTAGAAGATGTTAGATGATATTTCAACTCGTAATGTCATGTGGCAAAGACCAAACCTTATTATAAATAAATAGATAGGTAAAAAATGTTTACTATATGTTTGTAAGATAGAAAGTGATGGCAATAAATGTAAATGAAATGGAAGGAAGAATAGGGAATTGAAGGACAAGGAAGGAATAAATGGATAGAAAATCTCTTCCAAGATCCCTTAAATTGGAAAAAAACAATATAGTGAGCAATGAAGGGAGTTGGAGAACTTCTGAGGATTAGTCATAAACCCCTAATCTCTTCCCCTCTTAAATTAAAACTCTTAAAAAAAAAAGGAAAAGGTTATAAGATAACCTTTATTTTCCTCTCCTTCCTCTCCATTCTACATTATCCAAGTAAAGCATTAGAAAATCCTCTAAATTTACTAAATATTTATCTTTTCTTGATCAAAACTTCCAAATTAAGAAAGGAAATGACAAATCCTTCCATCCCATGTCCTTCCTATTAATTTATTCCTATCCATACATTGCATATAGGTTTGGCACTATAGATATAAGTCTATACCTCATTGAAAAATTCTAACATGCTCACGAAGTATATATTTGTTTTAGTCCAGATTCATTCTATTGGTCCACGTAAGTAAGGTGGATTATTTATATCTCCTATCTTGTGTAGTTTAGAGATATTCTAATATATTTCATAAGTAAATAAAGAATCTTATTAATCTATTAAAAGAAACATAAACTTAAAGTATACAGGGGTATCGCTTTTAAAAGACTTATATGTCATCCTTTTCCAATTTTTTGTATATCTTCGTCTTACTATATTAAGAATCTTTTTATAATCATGATGTATATTAACATTTTTTATTAGTATACTATTTCATAGAACTTAAAATGAGCCATACTCTTTTTCGCTTGGAAAAGTGATATTTGCAATGTCTTACTATAAATTAAGTTGTTTAGCCCTTAACACTATTCAATTTTACTATTTTCTTTTCATTCCACTGCCTCAATTCTCTAAGTGAAAATTCAAAGTATACATACTTGTACCAATGAGTAAATAAAGGCTACACATATAGGTTGAGGCACACCCATTATTTAAGTGAGTTTTTTTGTTTGTTTGTGAGATCTTCAACAAATTACTAAAATTAGATTTTTTTTCTCCCTTTACAATAGGCAAACCTTTAATAGCCCTTAACCTAAATAAAGAGTTCACTTCACAAGTTATCCATTATTTTGAACCCTTATGTTTTGTTTGAACAGGAGAGAATGGAATGAAAGAAGAAGAAAAGGAAGGTTATGTTATGACTTTTTTTTACTTGGGAGTTTAGATCTAAAAGGGGAAAATATTGAAAATTTACAACTAATTATTCAAAGTCCTCCAAAATTTTCCACTAGTCACTATTTTGTGTTCCTCCAATTTGGTGGCTTTTAGAGAAACTTTTAAACGTTAAAAGAAGGGCAATAAAAATTTTCTCTTAAGCATCTATTCTCATCCTTTTCCTTCCCTTCCATTTCTTCTCATTGTCTCTCTTTTCTTTCTCCTCCAAACTCCCAAACATACTATAAGTCTTACACTTGATAAGGTAAGCAAATATTAAACTTAATCTTTCAAATATATTAAGCTTGTCTCTATATCTAGTTTTTCTTGCTAGCTAACTGTTGATGTGTGTCCTAGAACCAATCATATAAGATGATTAGAGTTATACATAATGTATTATATTTTATTTTAGGCAATTTAATTATTATATTTTGTTTTTATTATTATTATGCGCAATTTATAACTTAATATAATAATTATCCTTGGAATAGCTTTGCTATTCCTAAAATGCCCCTAGTCAAGTATTATTATGAAAAAGGATAGTAATAATACATCGAGACTAGCATGTATAGTGACTGATGATTACGAATCATGGATATGTGATATCAAGTCAATACATGAGTACATTGCTAGTGAACAATGTACTGGACTGACCCACTATGAGAATATTGCATGGATAAATGTGTCATAAGTTATTCTCATATGATCACAACTACGCATAAACCTTTGACATGAAGTCACTACAGTTCCCTACATGAGGAATTACTCACTTTAATATTATCCTATGTCACTTTTAATCAGGTGACAAGTAGGGCATTGATTGGGTGTGTCATAAATCATGCAGAGGGAAGTGAGTGATGTAAATGGGATTTTGTTACTCTTGTATAAAAGAGAAATATCCTTGGGCCCCTTGATTGAGTGAGACTTAGAAATGCATGGCCATGCTCAGTTGAATTAATATGTGATATTAATTATTTATTTTAAGTCTACTCAGTATCAAGAAATATAAATTGAACATTGACGAGGATGATACATTCCATGCCTCCAGTTCAATTTGGATATTATTACAAAAGGGTTATGATGTAAAACGTTGATCATGTATTAGGTGGATGTCGAATCACAGACATTCTTACTACTTGAGTGGCAGTGATGTATTGCTAGATACCGCTCGCTGTCTATGGCTCAATAATAAGTCATTGTCAACGTAATAAGAACCTACAGGGTCACACAAAAGGAGTAGGAATAAGACAATAATTAATTGGACTTTAATTATATTAATATCCAATTAATTGGACTTATTTTCGTGCATATATATTATTTAGAATAATAAATTCACGTTTTATATATATATATATATATATATATATATATATATATATATATATATTATGTGATATTATTTGATATTAAAGTAATATCAAGTAATTATCTTATCAGATATTAGATAAATATATTATGAGATAATATTATTTTGATATTTGATAACTATATGCAATTATCTAATATTAAGATATTTATATTATGAGATAATATCATTATCTAATATTAGATAATTAATAGATAAGTCTTATCTCTTCCCATTATCTCTAGGATAAGGATAAGATGAGTTGTTAAGTGTGATTAAGATTTTGGAAGCATTATCCTAGTAGGACTAGGATTATGGCTTGCCTAAGTTCTATAAAAGGGGACTTGAGGGCAGCACTTAATAATCACGTTTTAAGCTTCCATATAAACCCAAAATCATTCAGAAAACATCCAATCCTAATTCAGAGAGAGAAAAACGCATCCTAGCAAACGCGTGGAGGGTGAGAGGTCGTTGTTCACTCCGTGTGGATACCGTAGAGACGCTGTACCTTCCGGTCGGCGTTTGATTCATCCGCTCTTAAGTTTTGATCAGTAGAAACACGAGTGCCCAATAGGTAAAACTCTAATCATTGACTTATGCTTTTTGCATGGATCCTAGGTAGAATTCGGATCAAAAGATTAAAATTTCGCTGCATGTGATAATCCGAATTCCCAACACTAACTACATTTGAGCTTGCTTCTATGAGTATCATGGATTTCTATAATTATATTTAGGAGGAAATCATGATGCACTTACCATTCTAAAAGTTGGCAATGAAATTTAATGTGTGAAATTTATATTTCATAGTTTTGAGGTCCAAAATTGGTAACAAAATTATGGTTCACTATTAGTCAATTAAAGAAAATTTTCTTATTATTATGTCATTAAATGTTTTGTTGCTTCTTGTGTGTGCTTTGAATGTTAGTTGGATTTTTTTTTGTTATGTTCAATCACTTTTGTCCTTCCTACCTATCTAGTTTTCTTCTTTGTAAAACAACTCAAACATAAAGAAAGGGAGAATGTTTTGCCATAATAGTCAATTAAAAGAAATGGTTGCAATAATGATATGCATGGGGACAAAGATATATTATTTTATTAAATTATTTTAAATTTAATGAAAGGTGATGTAACGGGTGAGGAACTTGATTCTTAATTGAATGCCTAAAGTTTCTACCATAAATTTGTATTATTGAAAGGCTTTCCAATTAGGATGGATGATGTTAGTTGTAATAGAAAGGTTAAATTGATTTGGCATAGGCATGTATGCAACTCTAAGTTTATGTTTGGATGAAACATTTAGTAAATATTAAGAACTGTGAGATTCTAAAAATTCAATTCCTATTAATTAAAATCATAGAATATGTTAAATAATTTTTTTAGAAATGATAATATATGTACTTTGTTAATTTTGTTGAGTTGTAAGAATAACCTAAAATTTCAATTGAAATATTTATGGAGGTTATTTTCTTAGTAAAAGATGATTATCCACTATTCAATGTGGAAAGTTATGTTTATGGTAGAAATTAGGAAATCATAACTAAATCAAAAAAGGAGCATTTTGCTTAATTAAGGAAGAAAACTATCAATATAGTTGCATAACAAAAAAGAAAATGGAATTTATAAAATGAAATGACATTTATTTTGATAAATTTGGAATGTTAGATTTGGTATATTCACATTTTGTCCAACTCGCCATTTTGCTTAGTAGAATTTAAATTTCATGATTAAAATGAATTACCCATTTAAATCCTCCTATCCAAACATATTATAAGGATATAAGGCTTGAGAAGCATATAAAAAAAGGTCAATCATAAAAGGGAATGTAAAGCTATAATAAAATATAGGTGGAAGACTTTATTGTATGTCTAGTTGAATAAAGCAACTAATAAATGTTTATGAAGAAATTTACAAAAAGAACATGCACATGATTTCATAGGTCCTAAGCTTATGCTTTTTATGGCATAAATGTTGGCAACATAATAGACCTTACTGGTGAATATTTTAATGGATGTCAACATGTTGGTTTTCAAAGCAAAAACTTGTATAATTAAATATGATAAGTGAGAAAAGGAATAAGCATAGATGATGATGATGCAATAGTATCTAACAGAAATATATCATAATGACCTCTTATCTTTTTATAAAATAAAAATTTTCTTAACATTATGCCTTTCAAGCTTATTACATATGATGTAATAAAACATTTCTTATAATTTTTTTCATTCAACCAATCATTATCAAAATGGAAGTTCTTTTGATTTATTAATCATTAAATTATTACTAATATGTGATAAGTTCATACATCAACATGTCTCATTGAATATGGTAATGCATAAAAATGATGATCATGAAAAATATTCTTACCAGCTAAGATTTTAAAATGTTCCTAGTCATAAAATTATTAGGAATGGATACTAATGACTTAATTAACTAGTACATATGAGCATGCCCGATTGGAATTATGTCTATTAATATGGTGACAATAGTATGTATATAAATTAAGCATGACAAAATTTCAAGTTCAAGGTTTGTTTTATGGATTTTTCCTCGAAAGGGCATAGATATAATTTGAAAATTTACCCAATGGTGTTTTAGGTGTCAAATGGACTTAAGTCGACAAATATGTCCAAATCTGTACAAGCTTTTAATGGACTTGAAACCCCTAAAATTAGGTTCATTTTTTACAAGTAATATAGATCTATTCATTACAAACTGGGTCTATACAAACTAGGCAAAGATAGCCTAGTTCGCAACCTCTTAGTTAAAGTTCACAAACATGTCCAAGTTCATACAAGCTTTTGGCAAGCTTAGATCCCTTAATATTAAGTCCCTTTCTTTCACTAGTAATATAGACTTGTCCATTAAGGATAGGGCCATCACATATGGATTTGTATCTAGTCTATTTGACACCTTTACATGGGATAAGTTTTTAACCTAAAGAAAATTTTAGGACAGATGCAGTATTAGCTTAATTTGTCTTATAGAGTTTCATAACTTCAATATTACATTTTTATCTATATAATTAATTCATATATATCATAAATATAATCTTTTTAGTAATTTAATTAGAAAAATATTTTTAATGATTTTATTTTTATTTTTAATTTAATTATTATATTACATTATTGTTCAGATGACAAAATAAGACCAAATAATAATTTAATTAT
Source organism: Sindora glabra (assembly GCA_020226215.1). Classification (NCBI taxonomy): domain Eukaryota; kingdom Viridiplantae; phylum Streptophyta; class Magnoliopsida; order Fabales; family Fabaceae; genus Sindora; species Sindora glabra. The sequence continues at coordinate 72,954,573 of CM035226.1, read as the reverse complement.
TAAGAATATTATCTAAATTATGTATTTTTTTTTACCATTGTTGTCACACTATATTAAATATTATGTATTGTTTATGTGTGGATTTCAAATATATAAGTTTCAAACTTTTATCATATTTTTTAATTTCTTTTAATTTTTATAATTTTTATCACGAGGATTCGATGCCCTATGGATCATGGGAATGATGCCCCAAATGTCTCGTACCACTAGATGAGATAGATTCAAGGTAGGTGGCAATAATTATTAGGTAAGGCAACATAAAAATGATCTATCCTTGCCTAACCCCATTATCATCCCTAATATAGATACTCATTAGTTGAATGAATTCATTGAGTTAATCTATTCAAGAATTTCTATGTTAATAAGTTGAATTGGAATTCTCACACTACAATGGTAAAAAGTTAGTTCTTTGACCTAACACATCATAGTAATCTTATGTATGGTATATTATACTTAATATTGTCTTGATTCTTAAAACCCATCCAAAAGAAATCTTTTTTGTTTTGCAAGTATAAAACTAACATGTGACTTATTTTTTAAATACAAATCATTAAAAAAATTAATCATGTCAATCATGTTAGAATTTTTTATGTAAGTTACCATTAATTGTAAGTTTCTTTTTTATAAAAATAGTGAAACAAATGATCCAAGTGGTTTTTATTTTTTAAAGTCCAATTTGTTAAAATGATGTATTACTTGGGTTAATGAATGCTTGATTATGGGTTAATGTGTTTAGCAACTAAAGTGTAGGCATGTATCCTTACTAGCTTGTAATAGGAAGGTTTCATAGATTTTTATTTATATTAGTTAAATCCCTTCCTTATCCCAATTTAATGTAATTATTAGCTTTTTTCATTAAGAGTTATACACTCTTGTAAAAAGAGAAAAAGATCTATGTTTATAGTATTCATTTGAATACTATCATATATAGGAGAATTAAATTTACAATGGAGGATTCCAAAATTTAATCCTTCAATGGCTTCTTTACTTCAAATCATACCCTCAAATAGACCCTCGGTAAAATTAATGACAATAATCCTAATATGAATTTTTCAATCAAATTTAAAACATCTTTCAGTTTATTCAAATTCTAACCCATTAAAATGAAATTAAGGCCTTTGTATGCCAATTCAAAAGTGAAACCTTTATCAATATTATCATTTGCTAATAATTTTGTGCATTATTATATATATAATGAGATTAAGGCTTGTTTTGGTTTTGTTATGGCCATTAGCCAATAATCATTTTGAGCATAGTTGTATAACTACCTAAGAAGAACCTTTTAGTCTTGGACTCAAATCTTATGGTTTTCATGTCATTTTAATTTTGTTATGAGAGCAATAAACCTCATTCATACCAAGTACTATCAACTTCACTCTCCTTAGATATATTTGCTTAATATTCATTATTTTTTAAGGTTTGCATAAATATTTGAAATTATTCTTTTATATATATTTTATATTGAATGAAGTTCAAAATTGTGAACTTTAATGCAATGTGGGGCTTATATGATTAGTATAGATGCATATAGTATAGCTCCTCACTATGTATTGATCATATTTTATAAGTTATTGGTTTGACAAAAATATTTGAATCATAGTTCTAAACAATTTTTAGATCCTAGATTTTTTTTTGGAAAAATTTTTAAATTAATTTTAGATAATTATCACCAAAGTGAAATTATTCATATTAATTTATAAAGTCTTTGAATTATGATTACTTATTGGATTAATTTCTAATTGTTTCATACAATTATTTACCTAAAGAATGTAGTTATATTTTTAATTAGAAATTAGCTTATTAAAGCATTTCTTTTGAACAAATTTTATTATTAAGAATTCATTTGCCTAAAGAGGATGAGTTCCTAATTTTAGAGTATTGTCTTGGTTAGCTTTAATGTTAAGAAAGTCTTTACATATTATATTCTCTATTTAAAGAAGAAAATGTAGGATTTTTTTTCTTATGCTCCTAAATGTTTTTATTATCTATGTGCCTATGAACTAACATATTGCACTTTTTATGATATTATGCTCAATCTCCTTTGCTTCACTAGTTTATTTTTTATCTTATCATAGAAATCACTTTGGATAATTATTATCTGAAAGAGGATTTTATTAATGAAAATAAATATTTATATTTTTAGTGGTTATCCATTAATCTAATAACATTTTGATTTATTATTTTTAAAATTCAATACTACAATAAGTATTATATGGAGTACAGGATGAAGGAAATATTATGCCTCAAGTATCTTAATTGTCAATTATTTTCCTTTAGTTAATTTGATGGAGTACTAATTTCTATTTCATTCTTAATATGATAAGGTAATGGCATTTTGTAAAAAAAATCCTTGATTAAAATAATTTTAGTGATGTGACATTAAGAATTAAGCAATATTTTCTTTTGTTTAAGTAAAAATAAAGGTTTAAGGATTGTATTATGATTCAATATAATTTTGATTATCAATATTATTGCATATTATTTAGCATCCCTGAATGAATTAACTACGCTATTATCATTTTCAATAATTTAATTTACAGTTATGGGCTTAACTTTAATATCACAATCTTCTTGTAAGACTTATAGGTTAATTTGGATAATTATTACTAAAGTGAAAGGAATAAACTTAATAAAATAACTTTTAATTATTTCATACAATGCCTTATCCAAAGGGGTTTTTGCATATTGTAATTAGAAATTAATTTATTGAAGCAATTTTATTTGTGAGTTTATTTTATTATTATATATTTTATCTGCTCAAAAGAGATAAATTTGTAATAACAATGTATCACCCTAATTGGCTTCAATTTTAGGAGGATCCCAAAGGTTTGGAAAAGAATGTAATAATATTTATATACTCTTAAGTATGATTATTATGCCTAAAACTAATTTATTACATTTTTAATTTTTTTTACATTATCCATTTTGCTATAAATATATTTTATTGAACCTATAATATTTATGGATTCTTTTTAATATCTATTCCATGCATGAAGTTTATGTTTATAGAAAAATTATTTTACCATGTATCTTACATGGACCAATTAAGGTGCATTATCAAACCATATTAATATTGATTTTTATTTTAATTTTCTTTTAAAATAAAATTATGTTTCTAAAATGGAAACATGGTAATAAGATCTACTTAAAATTATAAATTTATTCTCATAACGAACTTGATTTAATGGTAGCTTCAATTTTCAAAATAAATTTATATTTTAAGCCTTATTGTATTTTTTAATTATACAAATTTAAGATGTATTTATGTGCAAAAAGATTAAAATTAACATAACTTGGCTGTAATAATTTTTTTATTTTGAGATCATTTGATATATTATTTTGCATTAAAATTGATTGCATGTCTTTTGTGCTTAAAAGATAATTATTCTAACAATTTTTATGTCCTAAATATTTTAAAAAATTTATGAATTAGTGAAGATAATTATCATAAAAGTGAGATTATTTATATTGATTCATAAAGTCTTTGAATTAAATCATATCAAATTGATTTATGATTATTATATATAATTGTCTATACGAAAGGAGTTATTGCATATTTTAATCAAGGATGTTTAACAAAGCTTATAAACTTTTAAAGTTGCTTTGGTTTTAAAAATATATCTACCTAAATGGGACATGTTTTCAAAGTTAATGTATTCTTTTGGTTAGCCTAGGACAGTCTTTTATATGCTACATTTTCTATCCAAAAGGAAGACTACAACAATATACATTACTCTTATGTTCATAAACTAAAACTTACATTCTTACTTCCAATATTATTTTTTTACTTGTATGTTAAAAGTGCTACCTTTCTAATCAAATATTTTCTTTCAAAATATAATCAGAACATGTTATTTTACTTTAGTTATAAGGATGAATAGGTCTAAAGGGTCTATTTACCCTAAGGGAATAGTCTCTCGAACGTCATGTTATCCTCTATATAACTAAATTAATATATTGGAACTTAATACACACTACATGTTCTACCTAAAGGAGAATTTATAATTATATATTGGAAACTCTTATGTAGACCTTACTAGTGTGTAAGAAATTTTCCTTTTTATTAATTATGTATCATTAGATAATTTGTATAACTAAATTTAGCTTTCTTATAATTTAAAAAATTATTTGATAAATCAATTTGGAGAATACAATATATTGTTATATACCTTTAGATACATGTAGATAAATTGAATTTTATATTGTTATATAACGTTATAGCACAATAGTTATTAAATATAATTTTTTCCTTTCCTTCTTTAGGGGGAATTATATATAGTTTTCTTTAAAAAAATTATAATCAATTAATGTAAATAAATTTATAATTTTTTATTATTAAGAATGTCATTAATATTATAAATTTTTTGAAATATAATGAATCACTTGATAATGTTTAATCTATATTTTAAAATGATGTATATAATATTTAGGAATTGCATCAAATCTTCACACTAGTAGGAGTTTGATTTAATGTTATGAAATCTTTCTTGTATTACAAAATCTGATACCTATGTTCAAGAGCTTATTTTAGTTAAAGATCATTTAATGATCTTTGAAATTGCTTTATTTTGTAAAAGTGCATTCAAATATCAAAATTTACTTGCATAGTTTACTTTATAATAAGTTATTATTTATTACATACATTTTTTGTCAAAAAATATGTATGATAAAGAAATAAAAATTTCATTAAGTACTCTTTTATGTAATAATATTTAAATTTTGAAGTAATTTTTTTATCAAGCTTATTTTTTTGCTAATAGTAATGAATTTGATATATAAGCTCCTATGTATTCCTTTAAGTATAGTATAAAGCAACTTATAAAGTTCTTAGTATATGTGTTGTGAATCTATTTTAAAAAAAAAAATTATGAGATGTGTTTTGGTCAATAGTATATATTGCTACAATAAGAATTTTTCAAATTGTTTTAACTCAAATTTAAGACTTTCATTCATACTTTCTAGAAATATATTTTGGAAAACACTCTTATTAAATTAACTTAGTGTTAATTTTAGTATCTAATTTTGATAGCCATGCAAGCTACTTATTTGAAAAATCAAATTTAATTATATAATTGATTTCTCTTAATTATTGATTTGTTCTATTTATATCATATCAAGTTGGCAATTTAAAAAATCATAATTTTACATACCATTGAGATATGTATGTTGGATTTAAATGTTCCCCCTAAACCAAGGTTCTCTTACTTATAAGATGTTTACAAGCCTAGTGAGATATAGGCATTCAATTTTATTTTCCTCTAATACATTTGGTTAGTAGGAGTTCTATATTATATAGAACTTCTCATCTTAGTTGATAATCATAATATATTTTTTAGTACACAAGGTGCATATGTTATATATTATTACATAATTTGCTAATCTTTATTTTATTTATCACTATCATCATTGCTCTTGATCATATTAGTACATTATTATGCATTTATATATATAATTTATGAATTCTTTATCAATACATATGCCTCCATACTACAAAATGTACCAATTATTATAATTATAAGGACTAAAACTTAGTATTAATCATTAGCTCTTGAACTTATATATATGGTCTCTATAGGCACCATATTGTAATAATAAGAATTTCCTTGATAAAGGCTAGGCATCAAGTCTAATATGTTATTTTGTATGATACCTTATCAAAACTAAAATTTGTTATTTATTATTAATTCTTAATATATATGTTCCTCTCTTAGTTGACTCTATAGTTTAAAACTTTGAGACATTTTGTTAAAAAATTTATGAGGACTAAGATTTGGTGTTAATCATTAGTTACTAAGTCATATATTTATCTATTAGCTAATATCATTTTGAAACTTAGAGAAATTCTGGTGAATAGATTTATGAAAAATAGGACTCAATGTCAGTCACTAGCTCCTTTGTTTGATGTTGTCTCTTAATTAACATTATTTTAGAATTTTCAGACAATTAAATTTATTATTGTTAGGAGATTTCTCTATCTTATTATAAAGTTTGTTGTAAAGAAATCATTGAAGACTTATTTGAAAAATAGCATATTTTGTTACATCACACTTTTAATATTATTTTTGTTGCTATACTTTCACATTAATGACTCATATTTAAGTAGTTAATAATATATGTAACCATGAAAGGCCCTGTGTTAATAATAATGCAATTGCTACCATGATTCAATATTATTAGTTGCTTAAGTGTAAGTCATGTTTCAGGTATCATCTCTTAAATAGTATATTTTCAAAATCATGACCATGTGTTCTAAATGTTATGTTAAGCCTGGGAGTTATTTTTATATAAATATTTTAAAATAAAATCTTTACAATTAATATTATCCAAGTAGCAAAATGTTAAAATTTTTATATGGACTATCATTAATTATAAGTATATTTTTTATAAAACTAGCTGAATAATGATCTAAAAAGTTTTTATTTTCTGAAATCTAATTTATTAGAGTAATCTATTACTTGAACTTATGAATACTGGCCCATAATGGAAATGTTTCATAAAGTTTTATTTATATTGGCTCGGTTCCCTCTCTACTTTTAACCTAATACAATTCTTAACTTGTCCCATTGAGAGTCACATACTCTAAGAGAAAGAAAGGAAGATTTATACCTATGGTATTAATTTGAAAAGTATTATGTTTAGGAGAATTAGACGTTAAAAAAGTACACACACTAATTTTATTCTTATGTGTCTTAATTCTATGTAAGATTAAAATTTAAATTTTTGTATGTGGCATCAAAGCCATCTTATATAGAATTAGAATGCAAAGTAATAAATTGTTTAATTAATTTTTTAATTTCATGATTTTATGATATCATGATTGTGTATGTTGATTTGAGGGATGAGTCTTTTTACTAGATATTTGATATTTGATACACCTATGGAAATTATAAGCATTAAAAATTATAAATGTTTTTTATACTAATGAGAGGCATCTCTATTTTCATCTTTATATATTTTATTAACAAAATTGATTGGTTATGTTTCTATGATTTAACAATAAAGGTATACTTCTGTATTAATTTTATTTTTATGGTGTCCTAAATTTTATGCAAGATCAAAATTTAGATTCCTACAAATCACACAATTATCTTTCATAGCCATTATACCTAAAGTTGTAAAAAAATAAATTTTGTAGTTAATATTATTCTATTTTAAAGGAGGTCAACCTAATGTAAGTGTGTATTTAAAATAACTTATATAAAATTAAAAATGATTTTAATTTGAAAGAACCATGGCCCTTTAAATTATTCTACCCTCTGTCTCTAGATAAAGTGATAAGAAAGAATAGTTTCCTAGATGAAGTGATGCTTTAAATGAGTGGAAAATTTTGTAATAAATATGTCAACTAAGTTTCATAGGAATTTATTTGTATTTATAGTCCTTCAATTAACCAAAGAACTATATGCTAACTAGACATCATAAATTTTAAGGCCTGTAAAAGGATTATAGGAAGGAAAATAAAAAAGGAAGCTAAACAATAGGAAAGAGAAGGGGTGGTAAGCTCTCTTGACTTAGGGTTAAGGGGTAAAGCATTTCTTGAAAATAAAATGATATTTTACTAAAAAGTGAAGGAGTATTATGTGGTAGGAGAAGATAAAGAAGAAAAATAAGTAAAAATGGCAATTAATAACCTTTAGATAGTTTAACACCATCAGTGAGATTAGGATCCATAAATCTAAAATTATCATGTAAAGTTATTTAAAGTTGAAATTAAATTAAAAATAATTGTTTACAATTTAATCAATGAAGTTGTACATAAGTCTTTCCTACAAAAGGAAATTACAAATTAAAATAAAATTAGTAGTGCAAAAAGTTTTTTAAAAAAAAACATGACTTAAAAAAGTAGTTACAAAAAGGTAGATTTAAAAAATAATATAAGAAATTATCAAATGTTAGTTGTCCTTAAAAGCTTAGTTGATAAAAGAAAAGGTAGAAATGCTTTTATTATAACTCTAATATGTCCCTTCATGTAATTGTCCTTCAAACTTTAAGCATGGACATAGTACATTATCACCTTACCTTGTACTAGAATTTATTTAGAAAATTGGAAGTGGTAGGAATTGAATCCCTGACTTTCAATCTAAAAGATTTTAATACCATAATAAATGTTAATTATGCTCAAAAACCTAAAAGAAAGCTCATGAATGGTTTTATTATAACTCTAATAAAATTAAATGTAAATAAACAAGTTGCATTTATTTATCATTGCAAGAAATTGTGTTTGCATTAAATCTTTTAATCCCTTTCTCCCATATCTTATGGCATGAGCATTATGTTATTGTGATGAACTCGATCAAGCACTTGCAAGAAACCCTTACATGGTCTAATGTTTACTTTATCATATGGAATTTGGAATTGTTAATTTTATTTATTTATTTAGTTTAGCTTTGGATTAACCAATCAATAAAATTTTGGTATTGAAACAATTAAGGCTTTATTTAGTGCAAGTAACAAATAGCTAATAAACTAACTAAAAACTTATAAGTTAGCTAATTATATTAAAAGTATTTAGTAAAACTAGCTATTGACCAAGTTAAACAATATAAAATGACATAAAAAGATATGTTAATATGAATAGATATATAAATGAAATTGGCATAAAACCATTCTCAAAAAGTGCTACTAGCTTATCTATATCACTTCCCTAGATATTAAAAGAATCTTCTCCATATTTTCATTCATTGAGAAAATCAAATTACATTCCGATTTCACACAATTCATTCATAGTTCAAACTTTATTTGCAAAAGAATAGTTAAGCTAACTTGTAACCCTTTTTTTCATATAGGTATAAGTTAGTTTAACTAAGCAATATGCTAACAATTTCTAACCATAAATTCTAACAAAAGTGACATTGACCTATCTATTCCTACTTTATTATAAACATTCAAACAACACTTATTATTCCATTACTACCAAGTCCACAAGAGAAGAATGAATAAAAAGGTGTCTTGCTTACTATAGTGGAAAAGGTGGTTTGTCCTATTAGATATCTAAAAAGTTAAATCCATAAAGAAGCAAGTATGGAGACTTTAGTAAGAAATATTCTACCTAAGGTAAATATTATAATATAATAGTTAAATATAACAAAATAAGGGTAAGCTTGTAGAATCCTATTCAATTCTCCCTAAATAAATCATAACTTTAAATTAAGTAAGTCATTTAGCTTATAGCCACTGTTTAAAGCACTTAAGGTATTAATAACCCTTTAGGACAACACCTATCCAAATAAATAGGAAAAATAATCATAAAAGATTAAAAAGCAATTAAGTATCCACTTTTCAACTTTTTTCATCTTTATCCCTCGCAGCCCCAATATTATCTCTCTAAGGTTAACCTTATCCCTTCATAAATGACTTAATTTTAATCGTGATTGGCGTGGATTCTGATACTCGATTTCCATAAGCCTTTACATCTTCACTCTTCCTATCTAACAGGATTTTTCAAATTTTTAAAGGAATTTAAAATTTTCTTTCTATAAAAAATAGATAAGGTCTCTCTTATTTTTGGATATTTCCTGAAGGTCACACGCCTTAAAATACAATACCTCTATTATTTCTAGGTACAACAACAACAAGCATTCACATGATATTATACAATTTCCAACCTAAATAAATAATTCAACACATTGCATGAATCGACAAATCTTTATTTTAATGTCGATTCTAATCCTGACTATCAAATCTTTTAGCAAGGCTATTTTGAATCTCCATAGATGCTACAAGACTTAAATCTTAACCTGAAAATATTGAAAATAAAGTAAAGTGAGTTATAAAAACTTAATGAATATATATCTGCCACTATCTTCTAAGTGATCAATTTTTATATATAATAACTATAAGTTAATCATATACTAAATTAGAAAATATTAGCAAACTTATTTCCTAAATTTATGAAATATGTGAAACCATACACTGAAATAAAAGTTCACCTGCACATGACTTAAACTCTATTTCTTATATAACAAATCATAAAAGTCTCAACTATCCATTAGTACTTAATATTGTTATCATATCCTATACTACCCATGCCGGGTAAATCACATTTGTAAACAACCATGAAGGCTCAAATATAAACAAATCATCATAATCATATCAAGACTTTGCAATTATGTCAAATAAGTGATATCCAATCATAAGCAAAATTCTAATATTACATCACATCATGTAATCATTTATAATAACCAGGCATGTATCTATCTTTTGGATTTCTTGTTCAATCTTATATCCTTCTCATATAGTTTGCTGAGAATTTTTCATCTAGCTCTGACATTATTACTCTATCTTCATTCACAGTTTCTAATATCATCTATGCCAAGATTTTTAAATAATATGCAAATATTATTTAAATTCAATTATAAGCCATCAATAGTTTAAAAATACTACCACCATGCTTCCACTATGCTTTCTAAACAATTAACGATCACTCAATCAAGTAATTACTCTTATTCCACTACATGATTAGGAGAACTATTATAAAGAAAAAGAATATAATTCATAGCATTTAAATAATATTTTATTTAAATTATTAATATATGGTGAGATATATACTCACCTGAGATTGTCTGTCCAATTTAAGAAAGTTCGAAGCACCTATACTCATCTTTATCACCTTTTATTCCTATTACATAAGTTGCAAGGACAATTTATAAATATATCAGATTTACTAATTTTCTTCCCAAATTACTATTCCAAAGTCTAATTATAACATTTTAACTTCTTATAATGCATCTCATTGTCTCTTCTTAGGTTAACCTCAAGAAACCAAGAATGTATCATGATGTGAAGGTTCTAAAATCAACCTATATAAACAAAATATTTGAACTTAAAGCTATAAAAAAGTATCTATTTACTTTGTTCTATTGTTCTATATCTTTACTCCTCATTCTTTATAATATTAAATAATGGAATTAAAATATATTATTTTATTCAACTTTCAGAAATAAAATGATTAATACTTAATAATCTTGGAAGATCATATTTGCATCACTATAGTTATAATACCGTCAACTTTGATTCAAGATAATGAAATTACATTTTACATGATTAGGAGTTTTCTTAAACCATTAGTAGTATATTTGGAATATGATATTCCATGTATGGACTAATCACTTTCCTTTAATAATTCATATATAAAAATCATGTTCATAGGCTACATCAAGAACTTTAAAATATCTATATATATATATATATATATATATATATATATATATATATATATATATATATATATATATATATATATATATATATATATATATATATATATATATATATATATATATATATATATATATATATATATATATAACTATGGTGATCTTCTAAATTAACCCCCAATCCTATCAAAATCTTAAGATATGATATTCTAACATTGCGTTAAACATATCATACTAAAATTTTATAACTCAAGTCTCATATATATATATATATACATATTTTCCTAAATTATGATTGTACATTCATACTATTTGCAAAATATGTATATAGTTTCATACATTATTATAACAGTTTATTCTAAACTCAAAATAACAAAATATTAGAGCTTCAGCCACCTTATTCCAACATTATATGACATAAAAATGGTATTTTTTAGAAGCATTGGAAAAAATATAAAATATATATAAAATGGGTTTTCCTTTATATTACCAAAAACAACAAAAACCATAGAGGGTTTGAAGCATATAAGACTATACCATAGTTCAAGAAATTGTCCCCAGCTCGTTGAGGGTGAAAATGTTGCCACAACGCCAGCAAGGGTAAATTAGAATAGCAACTCATCATAGGATGTAGATTGGCTTTCTCCACCATGCCTCGTACTTGCTACAGCTAGAAGGAAGTCAGAGGTGGCTTGTAGAAATCTCCGTGCAGCACGCAATGGTTGAAAGGAGCTAATTTAGTGCCCATGATTTCACCAACTCCTCCTACTCATTGGCTATTCTCATAAGTGACGAAGTTGCTACCACAAGACAACAAAAGCTACTTGCTCACTTAACAATGCTGGCAGCAAAGAAAAGTAATATCGATTAATGTGTAGCAACTCATAAGCAGAAGTAGCCTTACAAAGGAGAAGAAGAGAAAGAATAGGGGAAAATGGTGGAGAGAGTGAAAAAAGAGAGGAAGTTGATGAGAAAATAGGAGAAGAGATAGAGAGAGAGACAAGAAAAATATTAGGTTTAGGTTTTGATTTCGTGTAGTGGGTGCATGATAAGGCTCTAATCCCTTTTAAGTCTTACCCCTCCAAACTCATTTGATGCAATCTTAGCTATCCACTCATTTTAAAACTTCTTTTTCTTAAAATTAATTTTATTTAAAATCTCCACTCAATTATTTTTAATTTTTCTCTCAATATTTATATATGCTTGTAATAGTTTAATAAATTTAAAATTCATAAAATAATTATTTCAAACTTCTATAATCCCTAAAATAATTTATCAAATACCAATAAATTATTTTATAAATCCTGGCACCTATATTCACTAAAATATTTTTAACTTATAAGAAGTTCCTTATAAAAATTATTTTAAACTGATCTTAAATTAATAATGATCATATATAAAAAAAAAATTCAAATACTATTATGAATATCATTTTCAATATTCCAAAACCCTTAACTCAAAAAATAAATATAAACTAAATATTAATCAAATAAATAAATAATTATCCATAAGTATCAAATTTATAAAACTTTAAATTTCAATTTGGGATATTACAATAAATGGACATATGATTTCAATGCATAAGCCACAACATATGTATCATCACCCCTACATCATCATCCTTATCAATTGTATAATTAACAAAATAAGAATAGGACTATAATTAACATTTCAACTATGTGATCATGACACAAGTATTCATATATATCATAATGGCCATAAGCAGCTCATTAACTCAAACATATATATTACATTCATAATTTTAGGTTTTCTTAGCATAATAAAGCAAGTCATAAATTTTTTTCATTTTCTAATCACACACATGTTCACCTACTCATTTTATACTCCATTATCCATATTAAGACTATCCATCCTCACCTCACATCAATGAAAAGATACAACATCAGTCAATTCAATAAGAAGCAATTATGTAAAGGAAAGAAGGTAATAATCGATTATGGGTGTTCAAAAAAGAACTCTATCAGTCATAATTGATTATGTAGTCAATTATAAGAGTCTAAAGAATGACTCTATTAAATATAATCAATGATGTAATTGACTATATTTATCTAGAGAGCAATCCTATGAGCTATAATCACTTATGGTAGCCTAGAATGCAACTTTACTAGGCTATAATCAATTATGTAATTGATTATAACTTAATGATGTGTAAATTTTTCAACAAAATCACTATTCACTACCACAATCAACTCACAAATCTCATTTTTAACATGCAGTCTCACAACTAAACTATCAAAACTCATATTAACTACTCTAAGATAGCAAGATCTATTAATAAAACTTCAAATTCAAGGTCTAAAACATAACTTCATACATTTTGCTCTAAAACCCTATAAGACCTAAATTTGAACAATAAGATAGATTTAAATGGAGGTTTAGATAGAATGCTACTCACAATACTTAGAAAAAGGGGATGGAGTTAATGATTGAAGGAGACTAAATCTTTATTCATTAACACAAAAAGGTTTAAGTTTGGATTTTCAATTCTACAGAGTTCCTTCATCCAAATCAAATTGAATCTTGATAGAGGAAGAAGTATAAGAAATCAAGTTATAAAACTCATTAAAGATTAAAGATATTTGGACCTCTTACCTTGATAAGATAAGATTGGAGAAGCATTGTGCTCTTACTCTTGAAGGAAGGATTAAGGTTTGACGTAGGTGTGGAATGAGAGATGACAAAAGATGAGGAAACGAGAAGGTTATGAGGTTTTATAAGAAATTTGGGGAAAATGACTAAAAAGGCAATTTAGGGAAAAGCATATTTCATAACTCTATCTTCATCCTTAATTTCTTCTAATCACTAACTCCTTTTAATCAAAATCATTCATAAGCCTTTAGCTCAAGTGACATTTAATATTTCTTAAAGACTATGTGCCTTCTACTACATTCAGGATTTAATCCATAATCTTTCTATGTGTACATCTAGTGATTTAACCACTTCTACCATTATTAAAAAGAAAAATCACTCATAAGCCTTTCCTTTGTTAAAATTTCTAATACATTTATTTCAAATACCTCTCATATTATTCATTACAATAATTTACAAGTTTCCTTTCCCTAGATGCCTAAAGTTCAAATAAACTACCAAATTTTTTTAAAAAAATTAAAATCATAGAAGTGTAACATTATTTTAAGATCAAATTATATTAATGTAATTAAAATATTTAAAATAAGAATATAGTTACCTAAAATTTAATGAATTGTATCTTGTGACCACACATATTCAATTATTTATTTGCTTATTTATTTATTTATTATTAAGAATAAAAATAAATTATTTAAGATTTAATTAATTATATTTTATGAAATCATATATTTATTTATTCATTTACTTACTTATTATTTATCTATTTATATTGAATTAATAAGTATAGACCAAATATTTATTTAAGTAATTAAAATATAGATTATAATTTAATTAAAAGAAGAAGAATAAATTTGAAACTAATTTGAAAAGTTATAAATTATAAGTCATAAATTACTCTATGAAACTTATCAAAATAGATCTTATCTTTTCAAATAAGTTAGTACATCCAACACCACTATAAGCTATTTTATAATTTATAAACTAAGTTAATAAGTTTAAACCAACTTATTTATCACACCAAACATACACTGAGGCCAAGCATAAATAATAAAGGTTGAGTGAAAATTGGTAAAGGCCAAACATAAGCATTTTTATTCAGAAAAAAATACAAATAATATCTTATTTGACAACTGTCTGAATAACTGCTAATTCATTACATTAGTGATTAGTTAATAGGTAATGATATTAATTGATTTGACTAGTTAATAATATTAACTATATATATATATATAAATATTCAGTAAAATTGATCATTTTTTATTAGCTATGTATATCCAAAATGACATATAAAGTTGTAAATATATTTTGTGATTTATCTAAAAATTATTCTATTTTAGTAATATACTAAACATTAATATAAAGGTGGGTAAAATATATTCAACTGATGACAACCAACCATCGAAAATAAAAAAATAACAAATAAAGGCAGGTTAGTTCAAAAATTCGGACAGTAATGATTTAAATAAAAGAAGTTTTTTGAAATCTCAATCAGTTATGGATTAACTTAATATTACTCGAGTTCATCTCACAATGGATCGAGATTAGCTAAAAACAGCACAGCTCATAACATAGATTGGATTTTCACCCATTAAGGAATGGAAGGCTTACTTTGGTTTTATAAGTCTAGCCCAAATAAGGAGCAAGGCCAGTTAACACATATAGATTGCACTAACATTATACTTTCCCTTTGGTTAACTCATGCCAACTTGAACCTTCACAAACATTATTACCCATATTAAATCAAACAATGAAAAGCAAATCAAAGGAAAAAGTCAAACAGATCATAATGCAATTGAATTTCAAAGCAAATCATATAGAAATTGGTTTTAAGTTGTAACTTCATTTTAACTGAGTGTCATACTGTCATTAGAGCTTATTTTAGAAAGAAACACACATTATAGGACAAGTTTCATGGAGGATTTGTGAATGTTTATTATTGAGACCTCTTGAGTTTATTATTGTGGATTTAGGTTTGAAGGAAAGGATGAAGCTTAAGGACAAGATATTCTTAGTGTTTTGTGGGTTAGGGGTTTAAATCTATCATAAAACTCTTTTCTAGAGACAGAAGTAATCAATATGCATGTCAACTCACAAGTCTCACGTCAAATTGCAATAAAACTACCATTGTACTGAAGCTTGAAGCTCATCAATGTTTGTTAATGACGATGACAATCTTCTTTGTTAAACAAGTGTTTCAAATTAAGTGGAAATTTGTTAGCAATGGAACAAAGTTGATTAAAACCATGTTCACCATTTGAAATCAAAACTAGTAAATGAACGGTTGGTGTAAATGAAAAATTTTTAAGTTATAAATTACATTGGTCGGTAAATCAAGGTATACAAACCTAGTTCAATTCAACCGATGGCTAGCCTTACATTAATATATTATTTATTAAATTAATTTTTTATAAAATATATCATTGTAATTTATTATGTATTATATTAGCCTCTAAGAAATAAATAATGTTAATTTATAATTTATCGAATTAAATTTTTTTGCTACCAAGGATTTTTTTTATCAAGAATTAAAGTGAAAATAATTATATAACTCAAACGCAACTTTGTCTTTTTTACTAGAGTTGGTAAAATGGGTCAAGGTCCACATGCCAATCCATTAACTCATGAAGTATGGTGAAATGACAACTCATTTAAATGTGGGTTAATTTTGGTTTGGTTCATAGGATGTGCATATTTTTCTAATTTTTTTATATATGCCTAAATTTTCAATTCATACAAAATCACACTCTTTTCTTTTGCTTTCAGTTTATATAAAGTTGTGTAATAAATTAGTTATAAATAATATTTTTATTTTGAGTATTTTCTAACTTATATTTTATATATATATAATTTTTTTAAGATTGTAGATAAATTTAAATGTATTATGATTAATTTATGGTTAAATATATGGCATTTTAGAATAATTTTAAATTTTTTAATTATTTAAAATTTAAAAAATTAAAATATTTTAAAATTAAATTTACGGTCTGACCCATTTATCCACAAGCCTATAAGGACTAAACTAAAATTATGGGGATTTGCCAAAAAAAAAAGCAAGCCGGCCCGTCCCACCCAGGCCTAGTGATAATTTCTCTTCTATAATTCATTTCTTCGTTTTTTTTTCCTTGTGTTTTTTATAATTTCCTTCAAGCCTGGTGATAAACACCGCACACTCCAAACACAAGATGCCCACTTGACCCTAGCCCATTATTTCAATCTAGACCCAAAAGATATATTCTTCAGCAGCCCAAACCCATATTAGGCCCAAAATTGATCCATTTGTCCGAAACACTCAAGCCTTCAGCCTGATGTGATCCAATTCCCCTTCACCTTCCCGTCAAACAAGCACGGCTCTTATTATCTAAACCTTTCAACGGATTGTTTTTTGCATAAATTATTTTTAATAATTCAATGATCCGTTAATTATTTAATTAATTGAAATATTTATACAAAAATTTAAAATATTCTATGTGAATTACTATGGTAATTTTATCTAAATATAATATGCAAAAGATAAGTCTCATGGACAATAATTTCTTTGTGCGACCAAAAAGAAATATTACAACATACTCATCTCTATCTCAGTTACTTGTATAAAGTACCATCTAAGGGTTTGAAATTGAGACGTGTAAATCAAGCTACGAAGGAAATTAGCAATTTTTTTTTAAGAAAATAAAGAAAGCAGAGGCAATCAATATTAACTATCTTTCTTAGCCATAACTATTATCATAAGAGTATTTTTTTTATTGTAAAATATTTAATTTGAATCATAATTACCTTACAAATAACAAATTCATCAAAATGTTAGAATTTAAAAATTAGTCACTCTAAAATTAGCCACTTTTTTATTAGTCACAAATTAATGTTTTTTTATATCTAACCCATAAAATTTAGATTGAAGTAATAATATGATATTATTAAATTAATCATTTTATTGACACTCTTGCAAAAATATAATAACAGGGAATTTTTATTTTCTCTATTACATAATAGGTAACTAAATTTATAAAGAGATAGAAATAGAGATCCCCATGGGGGAAATGCAAAATCATCTAATCAATTTTGACTCGAATCAAATGATAATAGACTTAAATGATAATAACTAGATCAAAACTTCCTGTATTTTCAAGAATTTATCGAAAAATGAAAATAAAAAAAGCAAAGATAAGATTTTTATTTTATTGAGAAAAAGATAGATATAAAATTGAAAAAGTAAAATGTGATTTTTTTAAATAACGGCATGTCTTTGAGCTTATATTTTATTTAATAGAGTAAAAATCTTTAATTATCACATATAATAATAAGTCAAGAATAATAGCTTGTCACTGTCAAGAGTTATAAGATGCGTGACAGACCTTACTTTATTTATTTATTTATTTTCCTTCCCCTCATCCTTTGGATATTAGATTAAAGTAGAGGATAAAAAGGTTAAGGGAGGAAACCCAAGAACACTACAGTAGAGAGGCTGGAGACCCGGGCCAAACCTTCAAAACGCACCTTTGCACCCAGGTCGTTTGCTGTTTTGTAGACTCCCTGGACGTAAACGACAAGCCTTCTGAGCAGTTGTTGAGTGAGAAATTTCTAATCGTACCGTAATACGGTAATCATCAGTATTATTTTCTATGATTTTCTTAGTAAATCAAAAAAATATTTTTTATTGTAATAATTATTCAATCATAAATTCATAATATTGAAATTATTGGTTTATTAAAATGTTAATTCTGAAATTTTTAGGACTGCTGTGCTACTACCATAAATTAATTTCCTGCCACGATGGACAAATAGCTGTTTGACTGCACGATGGACAAGTAAGGTGGTGAGAAAAATGATAAGAAACCTAACTTGGAATCTTTCTTATCGCGATGTGTAGCCAACTATTCATGCAAAGGATATGCATACATCATAATGGATTAACCCATTAGTTTAATTTAATGAATAATATTTGTACCTCGAGTCAATATCGGATTATATTACTTCTTCGTCAGCGGTGTTAATCTCAATCCTCAGGACCAAAATTTTTTTAGGGGATTCCGTACAGATTAATCAACCTTTTATACTTACTAAAATTAAGATTTTTTTCACAGAAAATTAAATATATTATTGACATAGCCAATAACCCCATATCCCTAGCCGCAATTATGCATCCCCTGCCATCACCAACCTCGACTCTTATGACCACCCTTATAATAGCTGCGCCGAAACTTGATCCCACCCCTTTATTTTACTATTGAGAAACCTCTCTCGACATTTGAATAAATTCTGCAATTAGATGTGTAAGTAGGTGAAATAATCTATCAAAAATTACAGTTAAAATTATTTATAGTCTAATTTAATTTAACCTAACTATTTAAATAAAATCAAATTAAAATTAATAAATAAATCAAGCTTACCTTCTTTAGATTTAGCTTAAAAAATTATCAAGTTAACTTTTTAATTATTAATATAATTATAAATTAAGATTAATAATATTAATAGGTCGGATTTAAGTTAATAATTTGAAAAGCAAACTTCATCTAATTAGGAAAACATTTCTCTTGACATAATTTATTTACACATCCATTTCCGATCTACACGCACCCTTGCATCACCGCGCCACCCAAATCGAACTTAGCCTCTCCAGGGGCATTCCGTGGATGTTGCGGATTCCTGTCCACATGGCACTTGGCATTTACATTGCATATAGAGATGACTGTCTGATACTCATACAACGCTAGATACTGCCTCCCTCATTATCTCCTACCAACTCCCCGGTTACCCTGATAGGCTCAGTATCATAAACCGACAATACACCACTCACGAACAGATTATACTGCGCTTAACCACCCCACAACATACGCACGCAACGACCAAGTATGCAAAGCTAGAGTCTTCTGTTTGCCTCACCTTGTCTTTGATGTGGCCTGAACACTAACTTTGGTATCAAAGGCATTGTCGAAGTCCTTCTCCGCATCGTTACAGTGTTGCTTCTTTCATTATGTAGATCTCAAGCTACCACCTCAAGAAACAAAGGCCTCGTCATTATTACTATAAAACTAATTTATATTAAAATTAAAATATAGGTTAAATTACTCTTTCATTCAATTTTTAATTAAATTTTTATTTTTATTTTTCGTTTCTATTTAAACACTTTCTATCATTTTTGTATTAAATTTTGTCAACTATAATTACACATGAATAATGCTTTTTTTTAATATAATTTAGTAATTGCTGATGCATAATTTTCATACAATTTCACTTTATATTCAAATTCCAAATAACTTAAGGTCTAATTGTTTTGACGGAAAATTCTAGAAATAATTTTGTTTATTTGAGTTTATAAATATAAAATATTAAAATAAAAAATATTTTATTTGTTCAACTTTAAAATGTAAGGAGTACAGTGAAAAAAACATACTCTCTTATGAAAAGAAAGTCATTTTTCCTTAAAATTATGACCCAATACAAAAAAATATATTTTGATAAAAACAAATAGATCCTTAGTAGAAATTTAAACATTTTATGAAATTCTTTCATTTTTAGTTAAAAGAAATAATAGGCCACTTGTCTCTCACTCCATAAATTACTAAGGCCTCATTTGACCCGTATTATAGTGTAATATAAACACTATTGAATAATATAATATTATATTATATAAAATACGATATAATACATTATATCATGTTTGATTTATAACTTTATAAGATAAAAATTTATATAAAATTATATTTTTCTTTTACTTATTATTATATTGTACAAGAATATATAGACTTAAAAACAATTAATTTAATTGAAAAATCCTTACATATCAATAAAATTGTCTTAGATGAATTTAAATTATATAAATAGATCAAAGTGCCAATCAACAAAAATATCTTTTAGAAAAATAATACGATAATATATATATCATAAAATAATATAATATACTTCATCAAGGCATATATATGTATATACAAATGCGCATATATGTATATGTAAACATTGATAGATATGAACATTTTCTATAAAATCTTAAAAATATTAAAAAATAATATACATTATTCATAATTTCTATTAGATCTTATCCTCTTCACATATTATTAGATCTTATCCTCTTCACATAGTGTGGATAACTTTATTTAGAATTAAACATATAAAACGGGAACTTTAAATAAAGTATGTAGTTTATTTGAAATTCCTGAACATAGTATACACCATGATTATATAATTTATTCTAAATTTAAATGCATTTTTCATTTTCCTAAAATATAAAGTATGCAATTTTAGTTCTCTAATTTAAAATAATTTATTTTATTTTTATAAATGTTAAATTGATCTAGTTTTAGCCTCTAGCTTGATTTTCATCAATTTACATCAATTTTTATTGACTTTTGTCACTTTCTATCTAATCTTTAAGCAATTCATTGCAATATTTTTCAAATAAATAACTTTTTTTAAGTTTTATAAACTTATTAATTCTCAAAATAATTTAATTTTTCACATATAATCCATTGATTTTATTCCAAATTTCTAAAATTTAGAAAAAAAATTACTTTCATGCTTATATGAAAATCATTTTAGGTCAATATAGAAGAAATATTAAATTGAAATGATCTTATAAGATTAAGAAATCATCAAGAATCAAATAGAAGAACCAAAATTACACCAATTTAATATTTAAAATGTCAAAATAGATTATTATCAAAATTAGGAAGACTAAAAATTGCATTTAGACTTTTATCTATTAAATCTCACATGGTGTGCCAAATAAAATCTCAAATCATTTTTTATGTAAATCAATCATTAAAAAAAATTCATCAAGAAAATGATAACAAGAATGTAATTTGAAATAAAAAATAAAAGAAAAAAAATACAAATTACCCTTTTCAACTTTAGAATTATACAATTTTATCCCCTTCAATTTTAAAAATTTGAGAATCAAGTCTTTAAACTTTACAGAATTTAAAAATAACACCCCCATTCTATTTAATTAATCATTTGATCATATCAAATTATGTGATTTTTTTATAAAGTTATTATACAAGATTAAAATATTATATTATATTAATTTTTTTAATTATTTTTTACATATAATTTTATATTATATAATTAATAAAAATTAAATTGTAAAAAATTTTAATTAAATATTTGTATATATAATGCAAAATTATTGTCCAAAAAATAACAAAAGAAATTAATCTTTTATAATATTTTAATTCTTATTTAAAAATATCATAAAAATTATATAATTTAATAAAATGATTAAGTAAAAAATAAACATTTTCAAATTTTATAAAATTTAAGGGATAATTTTAAAGTTTCTAAAGTTGAAAAATACAAAATCTAACCCTGAAAAAGCTAAAAAGAATAATTTACACTTTTTTAAAAAATAAATTCAAGGATCAAATTCAAAGCTTTCAAATTATAGGAACATAACTAAAAATTGAAAACTAAACTTATTTTAATCCTTGTAAAATTAAATTTTTATCAATTTCCTCATCAATTAAAAATTTATATTAATTTAATTTTTATAAGATTAAAAACTCTTAAATTTTAATACTTCCATGCAATAATTTAATACTCTATTTGATATATAAGAGGATTAAAATTTAAAGATTTCTAATTTTACAAAAATCAAATCAATATCAAGTTAAGTATGATTGTATGTGTAATAACAACTATTACACTAGAAATAATGAATCTAATTATTGAAATTGCTCATATACCCTTATTTAGCTATAATAATTGAAATCAAAGATTGACTTTGCCTCTCACTAAAGTAATTGAAATCAAAGTATTAGTTCTGTTTCTTTCTATCACGAGAAGATTGACTTTGCCTAGGCTAAGAATGGACCAGTTATTATCTTGAATAAAAATTTCTTTTATCTATTTTTCTCATAAACATATTATTAACAATTTTGTCTCAATTAACAGTGAAATTAATAAAAATTCAATGTTATCATAGATCAATATAGGTTTATTCAAAATTGAATTAAGGTATAAAAAGCAACAAACAATTAAGATCATAAGAGGATCACTTTAGCAACAATCCATGAGATCACCGGAAGTTAGGACGATCATAAGCAAGACAAGCTCTACTAACCAAGACAAACATCGAAAGAATTCTACCGTAGCACTGGAAAAGTAGTGCTATAGATACCAACAAATTTGAGCCCTCCATGTCAGTGAATTTCACTATTATAGAGGCCCCAGATCCAATGCTACTAGTGGCACCATTTTTTGCCATGGAAATATACACTCCATTAAGATTCTTTTTATGTTCTCAGCATAGAAGTGTTCCATAAAAACAATACCCTTCCATGAAAAAGAATATAGATTGATCTCCAACAAATTCTATGTCCATTTCATCCAAAATCCTAATATCTAACTTTAGCAGAAAAGGATAATAATTTCCTCAGTCTACTTTTTGAACCATCTGAAAAGATCACTAATCTAAACTACTTTTCATTCGATTCCATCCCATCCATGATCCAACCAAACAAGATCTTAGTATCTAACTTCAGCCAGAAAAAAAAAGAAAAAAAGGAGACAAAATACTTTCATTGGGTAACCTTTCGAATCATCTTAAAGACTACTAATTTAAACTAAGGTATACAGTTACCAAATTGCTAGAGAAACTATTACTTTCACATTCAAATTCAGAGAAACACAAGAACATCATCATTAAAATTAAATTTGATATTCAACAAATGAATAATACATCATCACAGTTAAACAAACTTTACAGGCATGGAGTATCACAATACAAACAGAGTTTCTTTCACAGTTCACATAAATATATGCATTTGGCATACGCTTTAAGCCCATTTATGTATCCCTTCCCAACCACCCTTCTTCATTTTATCTGCTTCCTTGAATATACCCAGCAGCAAAGGTCCCTCAATGAATCCAATCCCAAAACCAAATAAATAAAATATCCATAACTATATGAAACTAATAGTAAATGAAATTCCCCAATCCCAGACTTCAAACAAAAATATTCCAACCAAACCAAAAATAAACTGTATGAAAGAGTACAGCTCTTCAGCAGCCCCTTTTCTTTTTCACCACCTTACATTTGTTCTCTCAGAAATAGGAATTCAGACCAGACAGAATGAGAACTCACTCTTGGATGGGTTTGGTCTTGAACCTGTACAAGAGCTTCTTCTTCTTGGATGTTGGGTTATCAATGTTGAGCAAAATCTTACCAGGTTCACCAACTTTAAAGCTGCTGGTGATTACTGTTTCGTCAGCGGGGGCAACTTTCCTGTTCTTTTGAACTAGAACCGTGTATCCATCCTCAGCATTGGGCACAAATTCAGTACCATAGACCACATCCCAACCCACAACTCGAACTTCCCAAATCAGATGAGATGTCTGCATATTCAAAATAATTTGCAATCATAGACCAACTATTAGTATTACACATTTACTTTGATCTTATTCCTTGAAATGGTTTGTATCAAAACTCACCTCAGAAACTGGGAACTCAACGGCATGTTTTGTTGCTGGCTTAATTGTAACTTCTGTCACTGGGTCAGCGGTTGTAAATTTCGATTCCTGTTCACTTTCTTTGTTTAATCCACCATACTGAATAGGCACTTGCTCAGGAGCAATATACCTGTTTATATCAACATGGTATGTTTGTAAATCACATAAACAAAGAACTATAAGAGCCCGACAACAGTCATGACGAAAATAAATGGAAGTCCATTAATGGCAAGGGAACAAAGAGAAAGATAATAGCAAGAAACATTGGATGAATTTATGATCAAACAGTTCAAAAAAGGCAGAAAAATAGAATGAATCACAATTACCTGAAAAGGGTCTCAGCAGATTTAGATGGGCCAGCAAAGACAAATTTGCTCTTGGTCCTCTGTGTCAGGAAAGGACTGATCATTCTGTAGAAGGCAAGGTACCACCAAGGAACATTGATAAACACCTGCAGAATTGGAAAACAGACAAACAGAAACAGCAATCAGACAATAATTAGCTACAAAAACTCATTTTTGAATTTAAATACTTAAGGAATGGGCAAGAACCTGCTTGGCTACGAACTCTGGATAGTTATCCTGAAGCAATTGAAGGGCCTGATTGGTGGCCTGCCTGAGCTCTCTCTTGCCAAGTCCAGGTGAATTGTTGAGATCATTGACTTGGACAATAGTACAAACACTTGTTGGGCTATATTCAAACTTCCTAACGCTCTTCTCCAAGAACTGAATCCTCCATCTTATGAATTTCTGGCGTTTTTCCTCATCGGAGAAAGTTTTCTGATACAACTCTTTGTTCTCAAACTCCCCAAATACGTTGTAGCAAACCGGGTGGCCTTCTTTGTCATACCCGTGAGTGAACACTACCTTGTCCCAATCATTTCCAAACTCTTCTTCTAAAAGCGCATCGATTCCGAACTCCTTCCGCCAGCGCACGGTGTTCTTGATCATCGTGAAGGCATCCTTCACCTTGAAATCCCTGGCTCTTAGGAATTTCAAGAGAATAACATCGCTCCTCTCATCTGCAAGGAGGGGAATTCCCCATATAGAAACTTCCTCCGGCGGAGGCGGTGGCGGGGCTGCGGCCTCGCCCTCTGTCTCCACCTTAGTTTCTGGCTCCGCTGGAGCTTCATCACCCTCCTTAGTTGTTGGCGCTTCCTCAGTTTGCTGGGCAGAGACTGAGACTATGCTCTCCTGAATAGCCTCAACAGTCTTAGCGCCGTCGTCATCCACGGCAGCAACTTTCTCCACCACCTCTGTAACAACCACCGTCTCCACCGGCGGATCAGCTGAAGGTGCAGCCTTAATCTCCTCCTTTTCCTTTTCAGCAGGTTCTTCTGTTACAGTCACGGGCTCAGCTTCAACCTTGGGTGGCTCTTCAAAAACAGCAACCTCCTTAGGAGCCTCAGTTTCTAACTTTTCTTCAGTTTTAGTTTCTTCGAAAGATCCAGCTGGCTTCTCTTCCTCCTTCTTCTCCTCAGCTACTTCTTCCTTCTTCTCTTCTGCCATCTCTTCCGTGGTCGGCTTCTCTTCCTCCTTAGCCAGCGGCGCCGGAGGTGGCAGTGGAGCAGTGAACTCGTGCCTGTTAAGCGCTTCCTGAATGAGCTGCTTCAGTTCATCAAGGGCCTTCTTCTGTGCTTCAGGTAGTTCACCAACCACGTTTGTCTCCTCCTTGAAAGAGACCGATTGGGTGATTTTCTCTTCAACCTCAACTGGGGCGTCCTTGGGTTTCTCTTCGGCCTCCACCACTTCTTCAGTGGGCCCCGGCTTCTCAGCAACTACCGGCTCCGGTTCCGGTTCCGGCACCGGTGCCGACTCTTTCTCCCTTGGTTTCTCGTGCTCTTTCTCAGTGATGGGCTGCTCTGGCTCTTTCTCAGCCGCAGCAGGAGCTGCCACCAACTCCTCAGCTGGTTTCTGGGGTTCCTCAGCCATGGATCACAGCGAATAAGATCAAGATGAAGCTAAAAACGAGCGTGGGTGGTATAGATATAGAGCGGAAAGTAGGAACAAAATGAAGAATAAGAATGCGAGAGAGAGAGGGATTAAAACTGAAAAGAGGGACTGATTGGAGGAAAGAGAAGGCTGCGGTTGTTGTATGTAACGTATGATGGGAAGAAACAATCTGTCAGAAGGGGTATGCCAGCTGGTACACCACTTTGTTTGTGGACCCAATTCCACCTCTTTACCGCTATCTTTGTTTGATTTTAATATCATCTTTGCGCTTGTGATATGCCTGTGTTAATCATTACGTTTGTTTGGGCTCCTAAATCATCTATTGAAGAAAAATATATATGCAGCAGTTGATTTTTTTAAATAAAATTAATTAATTGAGTTAAGAAATGTATTAAGATTCTTGTTTATGCTAACTCGGCAAATTGAATTGTTTTGACAAATCAATCAAATTATATGGCATATTAATATTAATATGAAATTTAGGAATAAGTTATTCTCACCTTTACCTAATCTAATCTAATCATATATAGACATTTTTATTCTTAAAAATATAATTTATTTTTCCTATTTTATGAATATATATTTTAAATAAAAGAAAAAAATTAATGCATATAAAAAAATATTAGTGTATATTTTCAAAATAGAAAGAATATGTTAAAATTCGATGAAGATGAACAATTATGCTCATTGAATTCATGTAAATTTATAGTGTTTGAAGATAATTATGTTTAAAAAAATTAATTATTTTTAAACATATGAAAACTTTAACATGAATATAAATATAAAAATGATAAAAATTCTATTTTAATTCCTGAAAGATTTAATTTTTTTCATTTTGGTTCTTGATTAAAATGTTTTCTTAATTTAGTCATGAAAGATTAAAAATTTTTAAATTTTAATCCTTTTGTACAAATTTTTTCTAAACCTAAAATTTGTATGAAACTATGTAAAATGATTGAAAATTGAAAATTTTTAATCTTCCAGAAATTAAATTGAAAAAATAATTCAATCAGAGATTAAAATAAGAAAAATTGAATCTTTCAAGTCAAAATAGGATTTTTATCTATAAAAAAAATTATGAGTAAAAGAAAAAAATGACCCCTCTCTCTTGCTGGAGTTCTTATCTCACAACGGTAATTTATATTATTAATCGGATACATTTATGAGTAGCCGTTAAAAAAAAAGGCACTGATTTAACAAGGCTCATGACAATTCTTATTTAATCTATGATAGGACAATAATTACTTCAACGGTCATATTATGAACAAATATTTTTCTGATGATTTTTTTTATAATAGTAATGTATTGAATAAGCGTTGTTTCGAGTTTGAGAATATCGCCGAAATATTACATGACAGATTTGGTGAATATTTAACAAAATTAGATTTTATTTCATGTAATAAATAAATTAATTTATAATATGATTAATAAATTATAAGTCAATTTCTAAAAATATTTGTATATTAATTTATCTAAAAAATAAGTTTTGAATATTTGAATCTCAGTAATTTATAATTTATAAGTTGATAAATTTTTAATTTTATTTCTTATTAATTTAAAATTCACATATTAAATAATTATTTTTAAAAAAATAATAATAAATAAATAAAAATTAAGTAAGTAAATAAATAAATATATAATATCATAAATTTAATATAAATAATTAAATAAATATGTGAAGTTATAAAATATAATTAATTTAATTTTATTTATATTTATGTTAAAAATAAATATATAAAAATATATATACATATAAATAAATGTGTGATATCATAAAATATAATTAATTAGATTTTAAAATGATTATATTTTTATTTAAAATATCCTAATTACATTAATATAATTTGATCTTTAAATAAATATAAATTAATTTAAAATTAATTTATATTATTTATTTATATTAATATATCTCTTTATATTATTTTATAATTTTAATTTATTCAATAATTATTTTTATAAAATACTTAATCTATCAATTAACTTATTAATTATTACGTGAAATAAAGTCTTAATCTTTTACAAGATTTTTACGTATTAAATTGATGTAAAAAAAAATTTAATACTCATTTGAGTTGAAATTTTTAAAATTGATATTAAATTGATGTAAAAAGAATCTTTCATCACTAATTTGACGTTATCCGAATCTTTTGAATAGTAATTTGATGATTTTTTGGGAAAATATTGTTCCTTTTAGCCTTCATTAATTTAATTTAATGTGTTTTCAATTTTTTTAATAATTAAACTACTAAAATGACCAAAAATAATATATTTATAAAGTATAGAATATAATAATTTTATAATTATAATAGTGGACTTTATAGAATAAGTGAATATATTATTGACATATTTTCAATATTCTTCTCAAATTGAAAATTTATTCCATGCCTTTCCTTACAAACAAATAATTTATTAATCAATTTTTAATTGATTGACAAACCTTTAATTGTTTAATCAAATTAATTAATTAATTTGACTATTTGATAAATAATTATTTTAATCAGTTTATTAGTCTTTATTAACCATTTTGAAAAAATAAAAAATACTAACTTATTAAAACTGATGATCTGAACTTGGAATAATAAAAAGACCATATTGCCCACGATTGTATAATTTTCTACACTTCTATTCTTGCTAAATTTAAAAAACTCCAAATTATAACAATTGGGTTTTTAAAAACAAAATTAAATAAATATAATAAATTATATTAAAATATACATAATAATTAAAAATGTAAATATAATCATATATCTTCTATCAAATTGTATAAAAAATAGATAACATATTTCATTTCATAAAGAATAAAAAAATGCATAAATAAAACCACTAATTTTTTGTTAAATGATATCTTTTAAATTAAAAAATTATAATATTAAAAATGAAATAATAGGATATTATTACTTGTTGAGATAAGTTTTTATATCTAAAATGTGTAATTCATCAATATTCTTAATAATAGATATATGTATTTTAAGTGCAATTTTGGAAATGGTTAAAATTTAAATTTTAATAATTATTACATTTATAAAAATATTATAAGAGTTCTTTAACTAAAAAATTATAATGATATATCTTTTAAAAGAAAGTTTAATCTAATAAATAATATATTATAATTTAAATCTAAATTGTTATTAAAGTAAAAGAATAATTAAAACATAAACTTAGTCTTATATGTGATTTTTTATATAAATAATTAATAATAAATAACTAATTTTACAAAACATCATTTTATAAATAGTTAATACCATCAACTAGTGTATCATTACACAAACAACTAATCATATCAACCGTTGGTTACCATTTAGAAAAAAACAATTCCAAAAATCAATTTGATTAGAGGACAACTTTTAAAGAATAATTTTTTTAAAACTTCTAACCAATTTTTCTAAAATTCAATGCAATAAAAATAAATAAAATTAAACGCTTATGATTATAATATATATATATATATATTATATTAGGAAGATTATCTAGTATTGTTAAAGAAGATGTCAACATAATCTTTAGATTGTCATCCACAAGATATTATTGACTATGTTTCAAGGATGAACATGCAAGATGTGGCCCTTTGAATACTATACATGAAGAATAAATTATTATTAGAATTAATAAATTCAAACATAAGCACTACAAATAATTTATAAAATTAAGTTATTTACTTAACTTCGTAATTTTCTCTCTAAAATTTGATAAAGTTTAAATAGGTCTAAAACTTTTCCTAAAAAATTAGAACTTTAAAGTTTTAACAAGTTTAAAGCTTCTTCCATATTTTTGTGAAAAGAAGAGCCCAAGAATTTTGATAAATTTAAAACTCTTTCCAATTTCCTTTGAAAATTGGATGATTAGATTTCGATAGGTTTAACACCTATTCCATATTTTCTCTTTGAAAATTAGAACCTTAGAATGTTATTCTGCGCTTCAATTATATACACCTTTATTTAGATAAAAATATAAACAAACTAGTAGTTTCCCTAAACTGTATTCTCATGCTACATTAATTCTTTGCTTATACTCCTTTGCATAATATTCAATTATATTGATATAATCAATTTAATTTATCTTAACACTTATTGATTTCTCTAATGATTATTAATTAACTTTCTTCTAATTTAATTAGAAATGACATGCTTAGACTTAAAACTTATAATCAAGTACTAAAATCCATTATGACTGTTGTATCACCAAATTCTGTATTGTTATACAATGATTATATTCTTAATAAATATATCAATACCATATTATAAAGTATATTAGCAAACAATTGAGTCATACTTATTTGCAACTTATATGTAATTATATCTATAAAAATATAATTATATATAACTCAAAATTTAGAGTAAAGAAAATTAATATCTATGAAATTCCATTTACCTTGACAATATTCATGTGAATTTCATTTACAATCTTATTTGATATATTAAGTGCATCTGTAAATTTTATATAATCAAGATAAATCATTTGTTCTAAAATTTGCAATAGCATTAATAAAGCACCTAACTTTATTAATGTACTATGAATAACAATTTTTATTAATTGCAAATAATTTGTACTCATATCTTTTGTAAATTTATATTATGATCACATATGTACATATTATACAATTAATTAACTTTTATTCAATCTTCATGCAAAATAAGTATTTAAAAAATATTTATAATTATTTGTCACAACTCAACTCGATACCAATATCAAAACACAATACATAGCAATATAGAAAATGGCTTTAGTAGTTATTAGTAAAAAATCACCGAATGGCTATAGTTAATATCTAAGATTTCTCTTTATATTTTTAGTCCAGCCTTATCTCTCGCCGCCCTGACTTGAGGCCACTAAGCTTTTCTTTCTACTATTAATCACTCTTCTCCTCCTCTACGAAGGATGTTCATCTAGTGCTACCATTTTCTTAAAAATCTTCTTTATATTAAACTTCCAACCAATCACAAACAACTAAAAGAATTTTCTTTTTATTTTAATTAAAAATAAATTAATAAATATGGTCGGGGATAGGGCAATTGGCATGCCTTGCTGTCTCTTCTACCCTTTTTTCACTTTCAAGCCAATTAAATTTAAGGTTTATTGCAATTTTTACCCCTATTTTCAAAAAATGCCCTTAGTTTTTCACTTAGTAACATTTACATCCTAGTTTCCTTTAGAAGCTTGTTGCAAGTGTGGCCACTTCTAGAACTCCATTTAGACTTTTAAAACTCAAGTCCAATGAGTCCAAAATAAAATAAAAATTATCTAATTTGAATATATCTCATTTTTGGGCTCAAAAAGGTGAATTTTTGACTTAGTGAACTAAAAATATAATTAATTATTTTCTAGCAGTTCCTTTTATTATTTCTAACTCTTTTTTATTCATATTAGTCCTTTATAAATTTTTCATAAACATTCTAGTTAGGTGTATATCCTAATTTTTTCTACAATCTGCTTGAATTCTGCTTGATTATGTTATCCGATTAACTACTTAAGAATTTTCTAATTTATATTCCCTTTTGAATTTTTGAGTAAAATTTTTCTTACTTTCATTTGGACCTTCATGTAGTTCATTTTTAATATCCATAAAACCTCTCAAATAAGCTCAAAGTAATTAATTTTAGATTCAGATCTATTTGTATATTTAAGCTTACTTCTTATTCCTGAAAGGTTTTTTTTTTTTTTTGGAGTTTTAAATTCCTTTTGTCATTTGGCCTTCTCTTTTCCTCTATTAGGCCTTTGCTAGATTTTTTATTAGGTCTTGACCCAAGTAGATCCTTATTAGGCCTATGATATTCTTATTGGGCCTTACTAGACTTATTTGGACCTAATTAGGCTTTTTGGCCTAATTCTTAAAAAAAATCCTTATTAGATTTCCTTTTCTTTTCTTTAAGCTCAATTACATAAAAATTATAAATAGACTTTTAGAAATTGACCTAAATTAATTCCAAATCAAAATCAAATAGCTTGAATCAAAATATTGAACTCAAAATGTCAATTTTAACCTATTGGCATTGGAATTTTCTTATGAAACCTTCATGTAGTTTTCCTAAATTTATTAATCCATGATAACACCTAATAAATTTTATTCAAAATTCTAATTTATATTTCCTTTGAAAATTTCCTTGTTTTTTTTAGGATATTACAAGTTCTCCCCTTTCAATAAAATTCATCCTCAAATTTTCTTTAGGAAGCTAGATAACAATGCATAGTATTGTCAATAACTTGTAAATGAAACTTTTAGGGAAAATAATTTTCCTAAAGATCTCAAGATATTTCTTTTCTATCTGGTCCACAAATTAGTAAAGATCAATCATAATTCCACAAAATAACCTATATTAACATAGTGTCCATATAATAGATCAAAATAAAATCTTTAAGTATCAATTAACTAATAAGATACCCTGCTACACTCTTATCAAATATCATATACTTCTAATGAGCAAATTATTGTCTAGTAATTCTAATATGACCTATACAAGGCTTTTAAATATCCAAATCATATTCAAACCATTCCTTCTGTTTTCTTATACCCATTCCTATATGTTATCAATAAGCTAACATCCTTACTCATTTGTTAACATAAGAACATGAACTTTAAATCATTCAGTAAATTATAAAGTAACCATACAACACCAAAATATACTATGTATTTACCTAGTTTTTTTTTTCAAATCTCTTTTCTAGTGTAGCCTACCAAATATTGATTTTAAAATACTATTCCTATATCAAAATTTTACCCAAATAATATCCATACAACTCTTAGAAATTTCTGAAACTAAAGTTACAAAATTGATCTCAAAACATCTTTCTTATATTTTACCTTTCAAAAATTCATCCAAACTAATTATTTATCATCCATAAAATTTCTACTATTGTCTAAACCCTTAATCTTTATTTTTACACCAAAAGTTCATCAATATTCAACCTATACGGAATCCCTAATAATTTGGAAAAATCAATCTAAGAAAATTTTCCAACTTTCCAACAACCCAACTTTTCATGTTACATTAACTTGCTAAATTTCCAAAACATAATTATTCTAACACATTTATAAGCTTAAACCATAAAAGATTTAATTTGAAGTAGTAACCCAAATTCATAACATTAAAGGGTAATCTAAAAGCACCTTTAGAGTTATTCTTGAATCTTAATCTTTCTATTTTTTTAACAGAATTTATTTCATGTCATGTTCCTTTCTAAGTAATTCCTTGAAATAAAATTTCCTGAATTGCAAGATCAAAATTCTTAAATCAAAATCTAACAGAATGCTTGATCATCAAATATAATTTTCACACAATGCTAATTTGACCAAAATATCCTTCTTAGAATTTCTTAAAGTTTTAAAGTTATCTATTACATTACATGGGTTTTCATAGAAGTTAATGTGTTCCTCCAAATATCTCACCATACTTAAAGATATGAGAAAAGTTCTTCTAGAGTATTAAATCTTGATATTTTTAATTGAGAAAAGATGATGTAAAATCCGTTTATATGTGTTTTGAAGAATATGATAATATCCTAAAAAAAATAAAAGTCTATGATATAGGTTGCTAGAGTAAATACTGATCATTATATTTAAGTATTTTATGAGATTCTAACTTAAACTAAGCAAAATTCATTTTATGTATGTTATAGATTCTTAGTAATGTCTTTGGAAAAATGGCATTTTCGTGCTACAGAGTGTTATATCTTGATATTATGGAAAATTTAAGCTTGAATTAGAAAATTCATTCTTATAAGTATTTTTAGATATATGATGATATATGAGAAATATACAATTTTTATGTTGTAAAATGCTAGAATGATATAAATATGACATTTTCACAATACGAGGATTTATTATTTCAATTATTCCATGTTCAGTTTTGAAACTCTCATTTTATTATAGTATTTGGATAAATAACATAATACTAGAAAAAAAATAATAAATTGAGACTCTAGAATGTTTTTATATCATAAAAGCTAATTTAGCATCTTAAGTTGATCCAAGTAAATCTTTAAGATGTAGTGTTTGGCTGCATAAGTTTATATTAGGAAATACAAGAAGCTGATGCAAAGAAATACCATTATATTACAATTTAGAACTTGGGTTTGTAAGAAAAGTAAGTAATATTTTCATATTCATGATATTATTATAGATGATGGATTAGGAGGAAAATATAAAAAGATGAAAATGGATGCTTTGGAGCTTCCAAGGATGGGCAGTTACCAAGTGAGTGTATATCCTACTATAGCTTTATATTTTAATATTAAAAGATAGTTTAAAAGTTATGAATTATATTATTATTGGTAGCACAAATTTCATATTCGTGTGTAAACTTAATTCTATGGTGTATAAATACAATTAGTTGCTTAAGTGAATGCTAATTGATCAAAATGTGCAGCAAAAGCACAATAATGTTATTAATGATTACTAAATGCTTATGATTGAGTTATCTCTGTCACTTGTATACTAAGGATTTTAGTGTGAATTATGTTAAGATGTGAATGAGTGTTATGGCTATGTATGAAGGCACAACAATGTTGTTATATAGATACTGTTATATGTTGATATTTACCTCATATTAATAAATAGATGACTATAATGAAATTGGCATTTAAATTGAGATTATAAAGTTGAATTCTATTGAATTTATTGCATTATGCATTATGCCATAAGTAGCATTGAAATTGAAAATGTAACGGGGCTAATGATGTAAATGCTTGAAGAGAAATTCCTATCAAATAGTTGAGAATGATATAAAATTAATCTAAAAGCTAAATGAAAAATTCTTGATAAGAAGTTAAGAAAAATAGAATATTGACTTTGAAATATAAAGTGACTACACATATGTTTACTATAACTGGATATGTGAGATGATGTGATATTAGAAATTGTCTACGATTAGATGTTACTGCTAGTGAGATTGAGATGATCTATTTATTATTAGTCTTAATGGTTGTTTATGATTATGATGTCTACTCAGAATGGTAGTTTGTGATATGATAATGATGTTATATATTAATTGATAATTGATACTTCTATGAATTGTGATATGAGATACAAAGTTATGTGCAGGAGAACTCCTATTATGGACATGGTTTCACATGTTTCAGAAATCTAGGAAAAATGGCTTTGTTAGTGTCTTAATATTAGTACATATTTAACTTGCGAATATTACTTATAAAATTATTCTCCTACAAACTAATGGTAGATGTATGCTTACTAAGTTGTCATTACTAACTCTATTTTATTTCCAAGATTTTCAAGTTAAGATTCAAGCCTTATAGCATTTATGGAGAATTAAGATAGCCTTACTAAAGGATTTAATAGTTGGGATTATAATCAACTTTCATTATAGAGATTTGTTAGATTATATAATGTGTTAAATTGATTGTGTGTCTACAAGTGTGAAACTGTACTATACTGTGTGTATATTTATTGCTATCATATCTGAGAAATAAACATGTGTTATATTTTAGAGCGTGTAGCCCTCTGAAAGTCTTCAAAAATATATGTGACTCTATCTGTTTTCCTATAAATATTTAAAATTAATTTCGAGTTCCCTTGAAAATTTGAAAATTTCTATTAAATAGAAATAGTGAAAAATATTAAGGCTTGTGGAAAC
The DNA here is from genome assembly GCA_020226215.1 of Sindora glabra. Taxonomy (NCBI): domain Eukaryota; kingdom Viridiplantae; phylum Streptophyta; class Magnoliopsida; order Fabales; family Fabaceae; genus Sindora; species Sindora glabra. Next base: position 72,918,828 of record CM035226.1, on the reverse strand, counting down.
TAGTATCGGGATCCACATCGGTCATGTTTGGAATTAAGTTGTGACATTATGTATATTAAAAAGGAAATAACTCACAAAAGGTAATTACTTTTATAAGCTCATTTCCAACATCAACTAGTTAATCAATTAATATAATAGATTATCAGTTAATAACTAATTTAAACATCTAACCATTTGGCAAACTTGACAAAAAAAAACTTATACCATCTCCAGACCTTATCAAGACCAATGTTGTGAAATTCAATTTCGCCATCGATCCAACGAAATAATTTGGTTCATATTTATAAATATATAATAAAATATTTATATTAATGTTTTTAAGTTACTAAGAATGCATTAATGCTGTTAAATTTAAGAAATTGAGGAAGTTCTAAATTCTTTTGTCTCAATTTTAAACTTTTATACCATCATTATGTAAAAATAAGCATATTTGTATTACTATTATTTATAATAATACATAGTATAATTTAAATTAAGTGAACATGTATTTAAAATAGGTGAGATTAATTAAATTAATTATTTGAAGATAAATATATTTTAATTAATTTAATCTATAAGAAAATTATTTTTTAATGAAAAATATGTTGCTTGTATTACATATAACAAAGATGATAACTAGTCAATTGGTTGTGTTATTTGCCATAAGGAAGAGGTGTGTGCTATACGAGTCCCTTATATAGCACACTTCTTAACATTTTAAAAGGAAAGTTAAAAACAAGTCCAACTAGGTTAGCAGTTGATTGAGTTTTGATCAAGTTTCAATAGGTCATTTCAAGTGGATATTAATTTTGAGATTTTATACCTTTCTAGTCTGCTTTATGTTCTAAGTACCAATCCAGGCCATTTAACTAACTAAGCTAAGTTAGGTTTTGATGAAAAAAAGATGATGGATCTTGAATTGGATTTCAAACAACAAAACAGAAAAAGATGGAGGATGGGCGCCACAATCACGGATTGATAAGCCGAAGGAAAGATCGCCACAAGAGAAGGCCTCTTGATAAGATCAAGGATAATTGGCTCACTCAAGAACCTAAGAGTCACAAGCTCTCAAATCTCAAATTGTATTCAAAACTGCCTAAAAATATGTTTACAAGAGCTTATATATGACCAACCCCCATAAGCAAACCCTAATGGGCCTTGTACACTAACAAGCCCAATTCTAAGTGACTCAAATAAAATAACAAGTATTCATGTCAAAATAAATCTAAAAACAAGTCTCAGCCCATAAGGCCCATTTATTACAAAAATGCTAAACTAACTAAATGCTAATGGATTCATTGGAGCCCAAGTCTTCCAAATACATGCAATTGAGCATCTTGGACTCTTCTAGCTCCAAATTGGGCCTTCTTTCAACTATAGCAGCAACCATCTTCTCTAGATCTTCATTAATCCTCTTTGCCTTTGCTCTTGTCATTGGTCCTTGAAGCTCTTCCAATACCTTCAAGCCTTTGTTTTCAATGGGCCTTTTTTTATTTTGATCATCTTCCAATGCCTTCAAGCCTTTGTCTTCAATGGGCCTTCTTTGATTTTCATCAATCCCTCCTTCTTTTAAAGAATTCGACCTCGAATTTGAATCTTCAAAACCTACATCAATAGGGAAAAGATTAGAAACACCAAAATGAGCACTCATATCAAACTCACCATGAGAATTCAAAATTAAAAAAATAATTATTGTCTCTTCAAGTCTTGTAATGAACCATCTCCTCTTTGATGTAGCCATTTAGGAAAACCACCTTTTCCATTCATATCATCAATATGCAACCACCCGGATCAAATACAAAATAAGAGTCATCAATCTCATGCAAGCCTATAAAATTACCAATAGCAACAAGTTTGTCAAAGAAAGCAAGTAGAACATGATTCTTCAAAAACTTTGCACAAAAGTTAATGAAACCATGAAAACTCTCAATTTCAGCAACAAATTAATATGGGGAACATTTTCCAATTTTCTTCCCTTCGTTCATCTCTATTGCTTTGCCACACACAATATCATCCATAATTATAATACTTCTCATACAACATGATCCTTTCTCAAAATTAGCATACAACTTCCTATTCTTCAAACTTTACAAGACACATTTCAAAGGTTCATTATGCTCAACTATTATTTCACTTTCCATGAGAATGTGATCAAGAGGTGGCAAGCAATCTTTCCAATTCTTTAATTTCACAATCAACAACAAGATCTCTCCTTTAAACTCATGAAAATAATGGAAATTAACATAAGCAAATTTATCAATGAAAGCAAATAAAACATGATTCATTAAACTCAAGGAAGTACTTGGTGCATTAGACAAAAAGCAAGCATCAAAGCCAACCATTCATATAAACCATGCTTTGTTTCGAAGATGTTTTTCTATGCATTCCTTATTTCAAAGAAAAGTTAATAAAATCCTCCCATCAAACCATACTTGGAAAGCACATAAGGATCCAACAATAAATAATCAAAGGTGTCTTTAATCCCAAAATGTTTTATCAAATCATATCCATAGGCTTCCCTACCAAATAATTTTTTTAGAGAACTTTTAGGCAAACAAATGTTGTTCTTCCCACACAAAAATCTATCATGTGTAAATATGCCTTCAAAAACCATTTCCTCACAAGCATCAACATTTGAAACACCATCACTAGAGAGAAGAGTATCAAAATCAATAAAAGTAATAACATCATCAAGTAAAGAACTAAGAAGTCCATAATCATTTAGATACAAAATCCCAATGTTTTCAACACCTAACATATTTTTATGCAAATTAGAGATGAGAGTGTACCTTCAAGATAACATATCAACCATCACAATAATGTTACCTTGCTCCAATTGGGGCATTTTCCTTCTCACACATGGTAGCTCTTTGGATGATTGTTTTGGAAGCATTTCTTGGAATTTCTTCAAAACAGCATCACAAGTATTTGACAAAACAATTTCAAGATTGTTAGTATTTTTATAAGCTTTCTTGTACAAGACAATTGGCTTAGAAATATAGAAAATACTCTTTATCTCACTTACTTTTCTAATAACTCTCAAATTTTCTTTTCTTTCTTTTTCCACACAATCACTCTCTTTTTCTCTAAACTGAATTTTTCTCTCACTTTTTTTCTTCTCATGACTCTCACTCTTTTCTACTCTCTTCTCCTCTCTATTATTTTCTTCCTTCTTTCTCTCATATTCTTCTCTCTTTTTCATTTTTGTTCTTTTCTCATCTTCTTCTCTCTTTTTCTTTTCTTCCTCTCTTTTCTTTTGCATCCTCAATTTATCCTCATACACTTGTTTTAGGGTTCAAGGATTGAGTTTTATTTTTCTCCCATTCACTTCAAAGCTATATGTGTTGAGGACTCCATCATGTGTAACCTTCCTATCAAATTGCCATGGTCTTCTAAGCAATAAATAGAAAGCATTCATAGGAACAACATCACATAACACCTTATCGTGTTATTTACCAAGGATAAAAGAAACCAATACTTGTTGTGTAACCTCTATTCCATCACTATCATTCAACCCTTGCAACTTGTATGGAGTAGGGTGTGACAAAGTAGGCAAAATCAATCTTTCTACCATGTAGGTACTAGCAACATTAGCACAACTTCCACTATTTATGATCACATTACACATCTTACCCTTAATGTTGAATCTAGTGTGGAAGATGTTCTCTCTTTGATCTTCATTTTCTTCCTTTGCTTGTTCTCCCAAGACTTTTTGAATCTTTAGTGCTCTCTTAAGTGGACAATCAATGGCATGATGACCATGCTTTAAGCATTTGAAGCATTTGTCCTCGGAATGCTTTTGATGCTTTTCAACTTTGACTTTCCTCTTAGACACTTCTTCCTTAGACTTTGATGATGATCCTCCTTTAATTCTTGATGATGATTCAGACTTGCATGGAAATACTTTCTCTTCCTTCTTTTCAACATTCCTCTCCCATGATTTATATGAAGAACTATAGTGGTAGCCATGAATAAATTTTTCCCTCATAATAGCTTTCATCTCTTCCCAAGTAGCAATAGGCCTTGCACCTTTTTTTCTTCTAGCTAAATCAAGTTGATCCCACCAAATATTAGCATAATCACTAAATTGATAGGTAGCAAGCCTCACTTTTGTCTCCTCTGAATAATGGTGACAAGCATAGATTGATTCCATCTTCTTTTCCCACTCTAAGTAAGCTTGAGGATCATTCTTTCCTTGAAACAAAGGAAATTTTATTTTGCCACTTTGAAGGTTTGAAGCTATTCCACCACTTCTTTATCTATCTCCACCACTCCTATCATCTCTTCTTTTATCTCTTTTTACATCATCATGATACACTCTTTCTGTCTTACTCCTTTCATTTTTATTTTCAACTCCTTTTTCTTCAATATATCTCTCATGTTGTCTTCTATCTCCTATTTCTTTTTCATCATCCCTCCTATAAAATCTCTTATCTCTCCTCCTATCATACCTCCTCTCTTCATCATCTCTTGGAGAACTACTAGAATTTTCATAGGCATGTGGAGAATGGTCACGTGCTTGCCTTCTTGCATTACTTGCCACCGTTTCTTGAATATTTCTTATGGTTTCATTCTGCCTCTTAAACATTCTTTCAAATCTTTGTGCAAGTCCTTCAATTTGTCTTCTAACAGCCAAGGATTTAGGTGAGGGAGGAGTGCTTTCACTACTTGGTCCACCTTCATGAGACATGTTTACAAAATAGAGATGTTAATGTAATAAAAGGTCCTCTCCACTCGCTAAGTGTTTCACTCAAAAGATGTTCACTTGTGTTTCACTCAAAATTAGCTTTTGTGTAAGGATTCTCTCTTGCCTTTTTCCTCTCAAGAGTTCTTAAGGAAGTTAACCTCCAATCTACACAATCAAGTGACAATCAATCAGCAAGACACAAGTGAAGCCAATAAAGACAATCAAGAAAAATGAAACAAGAAATAACCACACTAAGGAAAACAGAATGCAAACAAGACAAGAATGGAGATAAAAAAGCAAATTAGAGAAGAATGGAGAAATTAGACAAGACTATGTAATGTTAAATAATAGCTAAGTTGTTCCCAAAAATTTCTGGTATGGAATAAATCAAAAACTAAGCAAAAGTAAGCTAAAAATTGCAAGAAAGTAGCATTCAAGAAGCACTTTTGTGTGCTGTAAATTTTTTTTTGCCTTTTTTTTTCATTTTTTTTGCTGTAAATTTTTCTTCTTCTTTTTTTTTTTTTTGCACAATAGTTGTACCCTTTTTCAAATTGAATCACACAATTTTCAATTAGCCACTACTGATAAACTTGCAAGAACAAGCAAAAATATGGAATGTTCATTTTTGAGACAGCAAATAAATTCAATCTAATTGAACCAGAATTTTGGAAAGAAGTAGTAAATAAGGAATTAGAATTGATTGTATTCACAATTTCCTTTAAATCAAGTTATTATTTAACACCAAACACCAAACACCAAACTAACAGAATTTCCTAAGATTGAACAGATTCAAAATCAAGAACATGTGATGAACACGAAGAACACAAGTGCAGAAAACTAACAATTTTTTATGAATTTAGCTATTCTAATTACCAAGAAACAAGAATCCAGCAATAAAACAATTGTTGCAACAAGATTTAGGAAAGATTGTACCAATAATTGATGAAACCCTAACTGTATGAACAGTGACGACATGAACAGTGCGTGCATGAATAGTGAAAATTACAGAAAAAATAGAATCACGTGAACAGTGCAGAACCGCGTGAACAGTGCGTAAATAGTGATGATGAACAGTAACGGATGAACTATATTCTTCAAATCCAATTCCAACCAAAGCTCTAATACCAATTGATGAAAAAAAGATGACGGATCTTGAATTGGATTTCAAACAATAAAACAGAAAAAGATAGAGGATGGGCGTCACAATCACATATTGATAAGCCGAAGGAAAGATCGTCATAAGAAAAGGCCTTTTGATAAGATCAATGATAATTGGCTCACTCAAGAACCTAAGAGTCACAAGCTCTCAAATCTCAAATTGTATTCAAAACTGCCTAAAAATATGTTTACAAAAGCTTATATATGACCAACCCCTATAAGCAAACCCTAATGGGCCTTGTACACTAACAAGCCCAATTCTAAGTGACTCAAATAAAATAACAAGTATTCATGTCAAAATAAATCTAAAAACAAGTCTCGGCTCATAAGGCCCATTTATTACAAAAATGCTAAACTAACTAAATGCTAATGGATTCATTGGAGCCCAAGTCTTCCAAATACACGCAATTGATAATCTTGGACTCTTCTCGCTCCAAATTGGACCTTCTTTCAACTATAGCAGCAACCATCTTCTTTAGATCTTCATTAATCCTCTTTACCTTTGCTCTTATCATTGGTCCTTGAAGCTCTTCCAATGCCTTCAAACCTTTGTTTTCATTGGGCCTTCTTTGATTTTCATCATCTTCCAATGCCTTCAAGCCTTTGTCTTCAATGGGCCTTCTTTGATTTTCATCAAGTTTCACAACATTAATCAAGAAGCATTATAAAATGGAAAAAATGCAAATTACCCCCTCCGACTATGAGATGGTTGGATTTTATCTTATTAAACTATGGAAACAAATAAATTACCCCTTGAAACTATGCAAAACTTGGATTCTACCCCTATTGTTAGTAATTTAACAAAAAATATTAGGAAAAATTATAGATTAACTCTATTAATTATGAGATAGTTGCATTTTACTCCTGCTAACTTTTAAAATTTATAAATTAATTCTTTAATTATATAAAACTTACAATTAACACCCAATATCTATTTAATGAATTTTTTATTAACTTACATGAATTTTAAAAAAGTTGTTAAGTATGAATCATAATATTATTATATGTTAGATTATCATATTATTTTTTATGCATAATTCTATATTATATAATTAATAAAAATTAAATTAAATATATAAAATTTTAATTAAAAACTTGAAAATAAGTTATAAAATTATATGTAAAAAATGATACAATAAATTAATATGTAATAATATTATAATTCATACTATTAGTATTACTTAATATTAGTCATCACTATTCTATTTTTTTTATTGAATTAGTTGTTTATTTCATAAAATATAGGCTGAAAATATTAAATGAAATAGTAAAGTAAATACAAATATTATATTACATAAAAAATTAAAAATTTAATATTTTTATTTCATATAATAATATTCAATTTAATTTTAACACCACAATAATCATAACGGTGATAAACAATAATTTTTACTTTGTTATTTAAGATTTTTTTTATAATTTACTTTATTTAAAATTTAATAATTATATAATATATAAGTTATCTTTATATTATTCTTTTAAAATTTATAATCCATTATAATACTTATATTTAGATTAATATATTTATCTTTAAAAAGAGATTATATTAGTTAATAAATTTACTTTATTTACATTTTTCCCAAAAGAAATATAAAAATCCTTTCTAAAAATTAAAACAAACATTTATTGAAATTAATTTTCTATCACAAAAAGAAACTTAGCTAGTATAAATTTTTAAGAAAGATTGAAGAGAGTTTTAAATTATCATGTTTCATATAAGGCTATACATTTGTTTGAAGAGAAATTAGATATCTCCTCGATCTTTACACCATATTATTTTGGAGTCAAATTTTATTTGACCATTGTTTATTGCCAAAATATGTGCTTCCCTTCTCGATGAGTTTACTTCTCCAAACTTCCCACTTTCCTTCCAAAGTTTTATTAAAAAAAGGAAAGTATAAATAAAATAAATTTATTAACTCATATAATCTCTTTTTAAAGATAAATATATTAGTTTAAATATGAGTATTACAACAAATTATAAATTTTAAAAAAATAAAATAAAAATAACTCATATATTATATAATTATCAAATTTTAAATAAAGTAAATTATAAAAAAAATTCAAGCGACAAAGTAGAAATTATTATTTATCACCACTATGATTACTGTGGTGTTAAAATTAAATTGAATATGATTATATAAAATAAAAATATTAAATTTTTAGTATTTTTTATGTAACATAATATTTATGTTTATTTCACTTTTTCACGTAATATTTTCAACCTATATTTTATGAAATAAGCAACTAATTCAATGAAAAAAATTGAATAGCGACATGTTAAGTGATCCTAATAATATGAATTATACTATTATTTTATATTGATTCATTGTATCATTTTTTACACATAATTTCATAACTCATTTTCAAGTTTTTAATTAAAATTTTATATATTAATTTAATTTTTATTAATTATATAAAATAAGAATTATGCGTAAATAAATAATATGATAATCTAACATTTAATAATATTATGATTCAAGCTTAAAGTTTTTTTTTTAAATTCATGTAATTTAATAAAAAAGGTTCATTAGATAAATAATGGGTGTTAATTACAAGTTTTATATAATTAAAGAATTAATTTATAAATTTTAAAAGTTAATAGGAGAAAAATATAATTATCTCATAATTAATATGGTTAATTTATAATTTTTCTTAATATTTTTCATTAAATTACTAATGATGAGGATAAAATCCAAGTTTTACAGAATTTTAGGGGGTAATTTGTCTGTTTCCATGGTTTGGAAGGGTAAAATCCAACCACCCCTAGTTGAAAGGGATAATTTACATTTTTTCCTTATAAAATTGACATATTTTATTATCTCTAATAGGAAAGAAATCAAGAAGGTGCTTGGCATATTGTTAATTCATTAGTTTTTAGTTAATTTAGGAATTTTTAGTTCATTGATTAAATTAAATAATTATTTTAAATATTTAATAAATAATTATTTTAAATATTTAATAAATAATTATTTTAAATATTTAATAAATAATTATTTTAATTAACTAGTTAATCTCGAATTAGCTAGTTTAAAAAAAGATGGGAAACCTACCAAGTTATATAATTATATGCATTTATTATTTGCTTAAAATGTTAGAAGAACCATTTGATCATTAATTAAATTTACATAATAAAATTCATATAAATTAACAAAGTAAATATTATAATATGTTACATGATTATTTAATAAATTTAATTTATTTTCATATTAAAAGAAAAATTAATAAGATTAACTTTTTATTTTTGCTAAGAAACATGCTTTAAGGGCAATTTATTTATGATGAAGCCAAATCAACCAAAAAAGGTTAAGAAGTCTTGAGAGACATAAGGATCCAAAATAGTAGGAAGTTGAGACATTTGACATGTGCCACTTTTAATAGAGTGACTAACCCATTTAGTAGTTTCATGAACCATACTATTACAAACATGTAGGCACCATATAAGTTCTACATTATGAGAAATTATAAGAAGGTTTATAACAATTTTAAAAGTAGGTTTGATCTTTCATAAACAGTCAATTTCCCTTTGAGAGCTTCAATTGCTATCTTGCAATTACTTTCTATTTGAACCATAAATTCTTGAAATTTGCAAGCAATGAGGATTGCCTTATGAATTGATAGAAATTTAGTAAAGAAAGTGGACAAGCATTCAAAATTATCATACCCAACATCGAGAACTCCACTTTTGAATTTCAAGTAACCACTACTATAGAAGCATGGCCATAGTTCCGAGAGGCATCAATATTTAATTTAATGACATTTACTAGCAAAGGTTTCCAAATTGGTGTAGGTTTGCAACGTTTTGCAGGATGGGTGTGGGCCATTACATTTAAGCAACCCATACTTGGATCACCTAATATACTAGTATTTAGGTTAAGCCCGGATCGTAATTGGTCTAAATGGGCACTAGTATTAGTTATCTCCTTTTCCACCACACTCTCAAGGTTACTAATCTATTTTCTCTCCTCCACAAACTCCCTTTCAATTAAGACCAACAACAATTCCATATCAACTGAGTTTCCACCATGAACCACTCAGTTCCATGCATCCCATATCCTTTGCATCGTCGTTGCTATAAAAACCATTATTGCTAAGCTAAAGTCTAGATTACGAGCTGTGCTTAGTTTTGGCAAACCTTTAAAAATCGAATTAAAGAAGTTAGCGATAAAAGCCAAGTGCAATTCCTTAATCCACATGTCCTACAATTGAAACTAGACAAATCGAGTTACCAAGTAGCATTCCAAAAGGTGGATTTTTGTTTTAAGTGCATTAGAGCATAAAGGACATAGAACATTGCTTGAACTAAAAAACATAGCCACATAAGTGAGGAGGGGTAAGACACCACTAATGAACCTCCATAATAGAATCTTATACTAATTTTAAAGTTATGAATTCCAAAGATATGATGACATTTTTAATGGATTCTGAAGGTTGAGATTCTTAATAATGGAAAAGATAGTCTAATTTTATCGTGAACTTTCCAGTAGTATTTAAGCCCCACACTAATTCATTGTTACCTATAGGTTTAGGCTAGATTCTAATAATTTTTAATGCATCATTAAATTGGAATGATTGCATAATTAATCTTTCATTCCATGCCCCATGCCTTTCCATGAACTCACGCACTAAAGGCTTATTAATCTAAGTAAATGTTGAATTTAATTAGGGTTTGAAATAATAGCATCAAGGGTCTATAGGTCATTGAATGCTCTAACTTGTCTCCTATTACCAATAATAAAACATTTGCCTTTGTCAATTAGTTTTTTTCCATCCTGAATTCCTTACCACATGCAAGAACCTTTTATATTTAGTTTTTAAAACCAATTACTAGTTTTAAAATATTTATGTCGAAGACATTGGACTCAGTGTATTTTCGGTGTTGTCACCAATTTTTAAGTTGGTTTGGCTAACAGTGCAGTATTCAAATGGTGGAAAATCTTAAATCTAGGTCCCCCATATCTCTTAGGCAAACATAGGTCACTTCAAGCTTTAGGGCTAAAAATGTTATTTTTCCAAGTTAGCCCCCACCAAGATATATGGCAAATGGAATCCAATTTGTATTGTATTAGGCATTTTGAGTGTTGGCATTGTAAAAATGAGAAGTTGTTGAATGACTGCTTATGTCATAATAGATCTACTCACCTATGATAATGCATTTTTCCTCCATCCATTAAGTCTAGTTTAGGCTTAGTCAATAAGGTATTAGAAGTATTAATTTTTTTACCTCAAAAGAAATAATAAAATTCCTAAATATCGAGCAAACTTATTTATTTCACTTATTCCTATGAACTTAATTAGGCTAAGCTTTCCCTCCAAATTCAATTTTTTTGAAAAAAATAATCTTGACTTTGATCTTTTAATTTTCTAGTTAGACCAAGATTTATAGCATTTTAGAATTAAGCAGAGAGACATAGCTTTTAGTAAGCTTGCTTTAATGAAGATAATAATGTCATTTACAAATATTAAATAAGCAATTATTGGTCCTTATTTTGATAAAGAGATGCCATGTATTTTTTGCTCTGCTTCTGCTTGGAGGAATAATCTAAATAAAACCTCCAATACCAAAATAAAAAAGTAAAGGGATAAGGAATCACCTTGCCTCAATCCTATAGATGGCAAGAATTGCTTAATAGGACTACCATTTAGAAGGATTTGGAAGGATATCATAGATATGCATTGATAAATCCAATTACCAAAAGTAAGATAGACACCTAGTAAAGATAGAATTTAGATTAAAAAAGGCCATTCCACATAATCATATGCCTTTATCATGTCAAGCTTGAGTCCCATCCACCTCTATCTACCTTTTTTCTTTGAGAAAGAGTAAACTATTTTATCTAGGCACTTTTTAAGCCTATTGGCTAAGATATTAGAAATGAAATTGTATATAAGACTACATAAACTTATTGGTAAAAAATCATTAAAATTATATGCACCTTTTTTCTTAAGAATCAACACTATAAAGGTTTTATTTAACTCTTGATGCTTTTTCTAATGATATAAAATGTTATAGTGCTTGAGTTACTTGGTCTTCAACAATATCCTAACATTTTTTATAAAAGAGCGCAATCATTCCATCCGGTCTAGGTACCTTTAGATTAGACATTTTCATTAGAACAGAGTAAACTTCTTCTTTAGATGGAATAAGACATAACAACAAGTTATCCTTCTTAGAGATTTTAGGCTGCAAAAGATTATCTAGGGTAGCTGGGAAGGATACTTCATCACTATGAAAGAGCTCTTTGTACCTTTCTATGAAATAATTTTCAATTTAAGAGCATTCTTGAATCTAGTACTATTTGATAAGTTTATGGCACCAATATTGTTCTATCGCCTTTAAATAATAGTGGATAAGCAATAAATTTAGAATTTGAGTCTTTTTCCATAACCCATTTCTCTCTTGACTTTTGATGCTAAATACTAGTTTGCTGAATTAGTTATTATTGCATGCTCTATCTTATTACTTTGGTTAATTCCTTAGTTTCCTAAGTCACTTCACCCTTTTAGATATACTCCAAAGTTCTGTGTAAAGCATTTAGTTTAGTTTGGTAGAATCCAAAATGGTTTTTATTCTATTTTCGTAAAGCTTATTGAACATTATTCATTTTCCAAATCAGCTATGAAGTGGATAAACCTTTGTTGTTTCTTTACCATGCGTTTATGATAATAGCTTTACAGGACTCATTTCATAACCATGTAGCTAAAAAGTGAAAGGGACAAGTGAGATTATCATTATCATAAGATGTGTTTAGCAATATCGATGAATGGTTTGAAATTGAACTCATGAGGTATCGAACCATTGCTTTTGGAAATTTTAGTCCCCACTCCATATTATAGATAGCACAATCTAGTCTTTCACGAATATTCCCACTTTAAGCCCAAACATTACTCCATGTAAAAAGGCTTCCTAAGTAATCAATCTTAATTCCCTTAGTGATTGCATGAAACCTATAAAGGCAGCATCATTGGAAGAACTTACCATATGCCTAACTATTTTATCTTGTTTATGTAATAATGCATTGAAATCACCTAAGATCATCCACAGGTGTTGCATATTTGCCTAAAGTTAATATTGTTGGTTCCAAAGATGATATTTATTAGATTTGTATAAGGAACCATACAATCCCATCAAGAACCAACTTGTATTGTCAGCTAGGTAAATGTTTTACACATGAATGAGTTTATTAGATTTAGCTTGCACTTTTACATTAATATTAGAAGACTAAAGAAAAGTTAAACCACCTCTAGATATGATGCTATCCATAGTAAAAAATTTATATATATTTAGTCATAAGCTTACCTTTTTAACTTGTATACTTTTGGATTTTGTTTCAGAAAGAAAAATAAAGTATGGTTTGTATTTTTGTTGAAAAGCCCGTAGAGCTTTAACTGTCGAGGCAAAATTGAGGCCATGATAATTCCAAGATAGTACTTTCATGGTGCTTATGAGGGCACGGTAAGGCCCGCTTCCTTAGCCAAAGATTTTGGTAGAGTTTTATCATGATTCTTCCATTAAGTAATGCTAATCTTCTTTCAGGTATTATTAATGTTTGAAGTTTGTCCATCGTGAAAGCGTTTCTCCTCTGGTTGCAAGTCCAGGTGATTTGTAATTTTCATTTTACATCTTTTAAAATCCCCTTTCTATAGATTCCTCTCGTTTAGACTTTCTAGAACTGGACTGATCAAATTCCTTTAAAGGAATTATAGCAGGAGGAATGTCTTCTCCACTCTTTGATGTACTATCCATTAACTTTAGTGGAGAAGTTTTAATCATCTATGTTTTTTCCATTTTGTGAGTCACATCTTCAACTTCATATTGAAGAAGTAAACAGTTTTCTTTGTCATGTGAATTAGGGAGTTGTCTTAAGTCTTTGACTCTATAGCTTGCTAGAATTCCATTATCGGTGGAACCCCTCCACTATCTAACACACATCCAATTGCCATAACATCTAAATTTATCTTTAGTATTACTGACTAACCTTGGATCCTTACAATATTTAAAATCATGACCAACTAATCCACATCTAAAACATATGTTCTATAACTTTTCGTAGCAAAAATGAACCTAAGTTTTAAAGCCATCCTCTTTAAGGATCCAAACACCTAGCAATAAAAGTTTAAGAAAGTTAAAACTAATTCTCACATATGGGAAATGTCAAAGGATATTGCCTTGGAAAATTAGATTATCTATCTACATATCTATTCCAATACGCTCTCCAATTTTCCTTATATTGTCCTCTATGAAGTAATTAAAAGAGAAATGATGTATTTGAACCCAAAAGGAAGCCTTTGTCATATCAACATTTGCAAGGCTAGTGGATTAGTTGCATCTCATTATATTGAAAAGGTTACCTAAAATATTCCATAGGGAGTGTTCTTCAATTTCTGCATTGTTAATTTCTGTTAGAACTATCACAATGAATATATTTGTCCTTCTATCTTCAATAGGTTAATTAGCTGGTAGAGACTAGCTTTTGTGGATCATACTATGGACAACTTCTTTGTTTTGTTGTCTAGCGCTAAAAATCTTCCTAACAAAGGTAATGCCTACTAAGTTGATAGGTGTACTAGTTAATTCCACTAGATCTTCATCATCAAGATGTTTAGTGGATAAATTAGTCACACTAGCTGTCATTTAACTGAATATGAAATAACTGAGAGTCTATTCAGTGCAATAAGTGGCATTATTACTCAATGACTTAGATGGCCACATTCCACGAAACTTTTCCTGCAAAAAGGATAGACTATCACTATATTTCTACTGTCACTAATTAGATTATGTGTTGGGTGACCTTAGAATCATTCCATTTGATTATACAAGTAAACTTGGTTAGAAAGGGATTTAGGAGTTGTAACTGATGATTTCTATTGGTATTTAGTGAGATGAAATAGCTAGATATGCATGCATAAGGTGATGTTTAGGTTGACTCAATCTAGAAGGGATCAAGATGCTGTAATGACTTGTTATTATTTGTATTTCAAGAGATGAAGCAGTAGGGTAAACAAATAGAAGAAGATTGTTTGATTTTCTTAAAGGTATGCCAATTGATTTTGAAAGATATCTTGAAGATGAATTAGAGGAAATTGGAGCAGCTAAATTCTACTGTTATTCTGGAAGATGAATCAAAGGGCGGTGGCAGCAAGGCCAAAAAAGAAATTAGAAGGGCTGAGGATAGAAACTCTCTAAATGAAAGGAGCTTGCTTTTTTTTAATTAATAAGATTACTTTTTTTTAATTAATAAGATTAACTTATTCACATATATAATATATACATACACAACATTTTTTCTTATTTGTCATTAAGTCCAATTTTTAAAATATTGCTAAAATAAAAAGGAGTTATTCAAAGTACAAAATATTATAAAAAAATTTATTTTTTGATCAAATCATGTTTTTCTTAAAACAATATGGTGAAGAAAAGATACACACACATGTATGTGTTGAAAATAATATAACCATTATATAGTATGTTGAAAACTTGATATAAAATAATACAAAAATAGAGATAGATACCAAAATATATTTATTTCTTAAAATAAAATAAGTAATTATAATAAATATTAATCATTTATTTTGTAAAGAAAATTTTAACATAAATAATAAATTATAATAATTTATTTTTGTAAAATAATGTAATAAATAAAAATTAAAATGATATATCTTTTAGAAGAAATTTTAATTCAATAAATAATATATAGAATTATAATAAAATAATTTATTCAAATAAATTATACAATATACTTATATTTTTATATGTCATTTTATATATAAATAATTAATTTTGTCCAAATATTTTTATTTAGATAGTTAATGTTGTCAACTAATTAAATTAATTATTAACTAATAGTTAATTAAATTAATTAACTACTAATATAACCAATTAATTGTTAAATATGACAAAAAAAGAATCAGATTCTTGCTATTATTTTTATGTAATTTTTGAGAAGATAAAAATCTAATTTCTATTCAAAAATTTAATTTTTTTTATTGGGATCTATAATTTGAAATAAAAAAATGCAACCTATGGTGAAAGGAAAAATTTTCACTTTTTGCATTTAAAGAAGGAAGAAATATACTTCGAAACTATTTTAAAACTGTCTTATTTAATTGTTTTGGCATTAGTGGCCATATGATATATCGGAAAATATGCACGCAAACATAATTGTAATTTTAACCCAAAATTTTCATGACATTAAATTTTTTCATTGAATAAAATAAAATAATTAGAATAACACATTATAAATATATATATATATATATATATATATATATATATATATATATATATATATATTAATAAATTTCACTTTCACTAATCGCATTTTTTAATACATTAACAATAAAGAGATTTGAATATATAACTTTTAGCATGTAAATGAAGTATTTTACCATTAGCCCACCACGTGATAGCTTACTCATGGATTCCATATGCACTACTAGTGATATTAAAATTGACAATTTATTTCATTCCAACTCAAATTAGATGTTAGTAATCTAGGAAACTATATTGCTCTAATCAAAATGTAATTGAAGTTGACAAGTTCACTTAGTTTCGTATTATAATTGTAAACTTTGGCGAGAAATTCTGTTGAGTTTTTTTTAATTAATCACAAATATATTATAAATAAGATAAATATTAATTAATCATTCAATTACATAAAATTAATTTTATATTTAATAAGAATAAATATAATATTTAATTTTTTATTTATAAAAGTAGTCATTATCAAAAAGGTGTTTGACAAATAGCATTTTGAATGACTTTTAATTGATTGAAGTGGTTTTTGCTAGAAATGATAATTTAACTTATATCTAATGAATACCCTAAATTTTTATCTATTTAGATATGGGTACGGGGCTTTGAAAATGGATAAGGGTATAGGTAAGAAAATTTTTGTGGAGAATTTGTTAGGTGTGAGTACAAATATGAGGATTATACATCTAGCCTTTTTTATACCCATATTATATAGTATATAATTAATTATATATAAATTTGATTATATAATAAGAAGAAAAAATAAAGCTTTGTATACAATCAATTAATTTAAACATAAAAAAATTTTAAAGATAAATTTTAACTAAAAAATTCATGTTATTCTTTGTTTTATTAGTATTATTAGAATTTTCAAATAAATATTATTTTATTAAAAAATAATAAGATATAGATAAATATAAAAAATATAATTTGATAAATAGGATAAAAATAATTAGATATATTTAATTTTTATTAAAAAATTATTATAGAATATTAGTAAATATATATCATTTAAATAAAATGAGGATAGATAGAGGGACTCGAATATTTGTCAAGGATGGGAACATGGATGAGTATTGAAAACTCTATCTATGTGAGTATAGGAGTAGAAAAGGATAGAATATTTTAAAATAAGGACTGATATGAGATCTTAGTCGTCTACCTGTACTCTCCCCATTGCAACTGCTAGTTTTGATTGATTAACTAGATTAATTCATTGATTTTAGTTATTGGTAAACAACTTTTTCAATCAATGAATCATTTTTCAATTTGTTAATTTGAAAACGTAAAAGAGTTCAGCATTTTGAAACAACTAATTTCATTTTTACGTATAAAAAGACAATCTAGCCCGTATTTAATAGAGCATTTCCTTTATTCACTTTTTTACTATTTATAATCAAATCACTTATTTAATCATTTTTATAGCAACACTTGTTCACCTTTTTAATATTAAATAATATTATTATCAACCTAATAATAATGCTAAAAATTAATGGATTTTAAGCTTAACACATATAATGAGTTGCACTACTCATGATTTATCTCACAAATATTCATTTCTTATTAGAGTAGGATAATCTCATTAAAAACATAATATGTATTGCAAAATTAAACATATGTAAACATAAAAAATTCTATTAATAAAAAGTACTATCATTCAAATCTTCTATCATATGCACATTATTATAATTTTTATGTCTCATATATATTTAATTATATAATTTATCTTTATATGTAAATAAGTACATAAATTACTACAATTTTCATTTTCAAAATAACTAATTAAAGTTATTAAACTATAAAATAATG
This sequence comes from Sindora glabra, assembly GCA_020226215.1. Lineage (NCBI taxonomy): Eukaryota > Viridiplantae > Streptophyta > Magnoliopsida > Fabales > Fabaceae > Sindora > Sindora glabra. Next base: position 72,900,940 of record CM035226.1, on the reverse strand, counting down.
GTGAAAGAATGTTAATATGCCCTTTGCTAGTAATACATGAGTAAGAAAATATTGAAAACTATTGTTTCAATATTACTTGTTACTTGCATTTTAAAGACATTTGATATATTTTTACAAAATAATTTAATCTAATAATTAATATCTTAAAATATGGAATATTATTGACGTAAAGAAATATAAAAATAAATCATAAAATATATTCAAATCCTTTTATGCCATTTTGTATGTGAATAATTAATAATAAATTGCTAATTTTACTAAATATTTTATACAAACAGCTAATATTATCAACTAGTCAATATGATCAACTAATTGATAAACATGACCTATATCTTTAAAATTTTATAATTAATACTACTCTTATTTTTATTTTTGTTATAATGTCACGATCCAATCCTAATACATTTGACTGGCATAGGGAGTTACCTTTAGTAATAACCTATTGCCCTTACTGAAAAAATATAATTTAATAAAAAAAGGTTATGATGTTTTAATTTTCGTTGGATATAAACAATCTTAATGATAAAATGGAAATAAATGTAAAATTGCTATGTGGCAAATAAGAATGCATACCACAATCTATTCAATTGTCTAGTAATTCACCTCAATACCAAAATACTTGAATAGGACCACTTCCATTCAAACAAGCAACAATTATGCTAAGTGAAAGATTCTCCATTAAAAAGAAGAAAAGAGATAGAATAAATTTTTATAAAAAAACTTAACAAGTAAACATAAGTAGTAGGAATTAAATTAAATGAAACATAATTTAACATCCTATAAAGTTATTGTTCACTCTTTATAATACTATGAATAAAGAAAGAAAAAGATAATTATAACTTCTTTAAGGCAAAAACTATTTATGAATTAATTTACCTTTCAAGGAAACAGACATAATGTAAGTAGTGTAAAGTTTATCTGTTGTTGCCTCACCTATACTGTAACATTATACTTAATTAAACTATTAAATAGACCCATTCAATTTGTCCGTGGATTGACTATAAATGGATCAAACAAGATTTGGTCTATAAAATTACAAACTCCTATCTCAGGAGTTTGAATCCTAACATATACAAACTGTAGATAGTCCACAAGCTGTTTCTTTTTTTAAAAAAAATAATTTTAAGGCTTTTAAATTAATTTTAAGTTTAAAATAACAATCATAAATTCAAGTATCATACATTTAATGCATTCTTAATCCGCACCAATAATTTGAGATTAAATAAACTATTAATGAGAATTTATTAACTTTGAAATTATTAATTTAGAAACAAAATCATTGACTTAAAAATAGTTTATTTAGGCTGAGTTAAGTTGAAAAATAAAAAATTGAGTTTAGGATTAAATATTAGATTAAATGAGTGAAAATTTATATAAAGTATTAGTTTAGTTTGAAAGTGAAAATGTTAAAAAAAAGGAAAAAAATTCAAACTTGTTCAATCCAATTTGTGTGGACCATGAATTGGATTACTTTAGATTTACATTTAAGCAAATCTGTATTTTATAGGTCCTAGTCTACATTTTTTTACAAACTTACAAACCTAAGTTTATTTTAATGACTTTATACTTAATGGAATCATTCCAATCACGGATTATTGCATTCATATACATAATTTCATTAGTCGATCCCAATCATACATCAATAATCTTATATATAACAAAATGATATCAATACACAACTTACCTACTTCAAGAGATTTAATTCAAGATAACCTAATATAATTATAATTAAAAGCAAATAAACCTCCTTATAACTCCCAAAAACACTTAACATTTCGCACACCCAACCTTGCTTTTCTAGTATTCACCTTATCATTTCATAAAACTTTTTTGGATCTAATTTTATATCACATATCATTGATTTCAACTCCTTATTTCACAATTCTCAACATAATAAGATCCTATACTGGGATTTTGGCATCAATAATCAAATGCATTTGCATCTATATGCTGAATATGTAAATATATGAATCATATATAACTATAACATCATAAAATTCCATAAAATATGCAAAATTAGCAACAACAAGGTAATATTTAACTATAGAGGTCTAGAAGCAAAAATTTGATCCCTAAAGTTGACTATGTACTTGATTATATCGATTAAGAGAGCAAATTTTTTTGGTATAGTTGACTATAAGCCTTTAGAGAGTAACTCTCAATGTTATAATTAACTATAAGATAAGTTTTACATAATTTTCTATATTTTTACATTTCATTCAACATTTGGAAGCTAGTTTATCATCATACAACAACTTAAACCTATAATTTTATCTTAAATACGCATCTATACTCATATTCCAATCAAATACAACAAGTTAACCATGTTATAATAAAAATTCCCAAACATTAATCACAAAATCATCAACATTCATCACTCTAAGTCCAATAAACATTTAATCGTATAAAACTAATTTAATTTAAGTAAATTATTTACTTACTTAGATATGAAGGAGATGATTAAAGTGTGAAATCAAAGATGACTTGCCCTAATCAAAGTAAATTCAAGAAATTCAAATTAGATCCCTAAATCCTTAATTTTCCTATTTAAAGAAAAATTTTAAGAATTAATCATGCAAAAGCTTTAAACTATAAAAATTATATAGGTTGGCTTGAGTTTTTTTATGATTGAATGAAGTTTATAGCTTGATCTAGTTGAATCTACTTGATGAAAAAGAGTTGAAGAAGAAGAGGGTGGGTGGGAAGAGATAGTTATTGGAAAATGTTGATAAGCATATATAATTGGGGTTTTGTGGGCTTATTATAGGGTTAATGAAGGTAATTAGGGGTAAAATTAGAAAGATATTCTAAATCTCCTCCATGCATACTTAATTTTAACTACTTACTAACCTTTAACTATTTTATTTTCTCTTTCACATCATCTTACCTCATTTTCTACCATAAAAATTCCATTATTCTCTCTTAAACTTCACTCTAAAAACAATCACAATAATCAAATAATTATTTCCATATACAAAGATATTTTAATTATTTTTAAGTTCCTAAGGGTGTCTAATAGTTTTTTCCCTCTTCAAAGAATTCATCTTCAAATTCTTAAGGAATTAGCTACTCTAATAATTTTATTAATATATATTAACAAAGACATTAAATCTTAGGGCTTACCAAAAAGGTGTGAATAGTTTTGCAGCATTTCTTGTTTAAATTCCTAGATAGTTTTTTTCTATACCATGTCACTTCCACTTGACTTTCATTGAAGATAACTCTTTAAATCTCAACTTTTTGATATGAAGGTCTAAAATCTTAACTAGTTACTCTTCATAAGATAGTTTAGGATCCAATTGTAATGGCTCATACTGAATTATATAAGATGTATTAGGAATTCTTAAGGAGTTAAGTATCAAAATAGTTCTAACAGTATAACTTGGCAATAATATTAAGGCTTGAAGGTTACCAAAAAGTTTATAGGCTATACATCTAGTGTTTCGTGGATCTATAATTTAAAAATTTTAGTTTGTAACATATTAATATTATACTAACTTAAGGAGTTCATATACCATATTACATTCAAATGCTATTTCTTTATACTTACATAGTTTTACCTATTCTTAATAATCAACGTTATTTTCCCTTTTTTTCTCCTTGGACTTCTATTTCACCAATGCATTTATTACTCTCCACCTAATCTTAATCCCTTTTATGTCCATCATCACTTCTATTTCAACATTCTAGGCTTACCTTTAGGTGTGAAAGAATTAATTTGATTACCCTTTTAAAAGCAACTAGATCAAAAACCTAAGCATTCATTAACAATTTTAGTAATAATAACCTATACTATGCTTCTATTTAGCTAATATTATCATTATTTGGTATCGTTTATTTCATAAAATGTATGGGTCACCTATCTTGTGTCTTAACTATTTATTCTCTCACTATACCTTAAATTTACGTAAGAACTTAAGAAAAACTCTAATATTACTTATTTCCCATTCATATTTCTAATAAGATTTAATTAAATCTCAAGGGAAAGTTGGTAGGTAGCAGTTTAACTTAACAATTTCTTTTTATCATACTTTTATGTTTTTATTCCTCTAGTTAGATCAAAACCACATCACATTCTCTCATAGCTACTTTGGCTATCAAAGTTTTCTATGGAATGAAAAGAACATAGTGTTCATTACTTTCAAATTTGTATACAAATACTCCTAATTTCCTTACCGAATCATTCATTAAAGGAACCTACTTTTCTTTAAGGGCCATAAATACAAGTTGCAAGCATTAACAATTATATAAAATATCTATACCTATCGAATGACTTCTTACACATAGTTAAGATATGGTTTAAGGCAAATGCGCCACTTATTGAGCAAATTTGTTAATTAGGTTTTCAATGACTTATAATTATGCAAAATCATCTATCATAATGTATATGTAACAAACTATTATATCCTTATTCCTCACTTTTAAATCACTATAATTAATATTCTATCACAAAGCTCCTAATATCAAATGGTTATATCAAATTTAGTAATAATAATATCAATAACAACAATAATAACATTAATATTGATGTCAAACCTAACTTCATCAACATTATAATTCATAACAATATAAATAATAATCATACAAATATATTTATAAAATAACAACATTATTCTATATAATGTAGGGGTTACCCAATGGAATATAATAACATTTAGATCACTTAACAACCAACTATTATGATAATGTAAATATCTTGCACCTTAATGGATTTTAAGGTCAATCAAGATCATAATGTTATAATAAACATTCAACTTGATGGCTTTTGGAGCCATACTTCAATATAAGTTTCCATTTCTTGGCTTACTACCACAAATCATCACTCATTTGCATTACCTTATTTTTATTAGTTTATTTTAAAACTATCTAACATTCTAAAAGACTTTCTTCTTAGTTGACTTACTACTAAAAATTCTAACAATTTAAGAATTCAAACAATATGAATTATGTTAGACTATATTAATTGGAACATAAAAATTTGAGTTTTAAAAATAGGATACCCATTTTCCTCTTAGTATCTAGATTCCTAGTTCAAGCTAAGGTTTTCTTCCGTAAATTCCAAACCATCAACTTTTATTAATTCAATCATCTTATCAACTATATTATGTAGCCTTTTTTTATTCATTCAATCTTGTTCCTAATCTCCATGCTTCTATTTAATTATATATACCTTCAATTCCCTAAGACCATATATACCGAATTCCAAATAAAATAAATCCTATTCCCCTTATTCCAATTGGTCTACTGACAACATCGCTATCAAGATAATTTTGAAATCTAACCATCATGTAGACATCACTCCTTCTTAACTTTTTTGTATTTTATCCATTTGCTCCTAATTAACACTTATCCATAAATTTTCCAAACATAATGTTATTCTAACTCAAAAAGACATTAGTTTTACTCTTTTTAACCCCATGTCTTTTTATACAAAGCATCCATTTTCATAATTATACATTAATTTATTTTGTTTAGCTTATTGTCATTAATTCATTTATACTATAGTTTCTACATCCGATCTTTATTTACTTTATTGCATTATGTAGAACACTTTGTCCTCTAGTCCTTACACATTAAAGAACTTAATGGGTTACTCTTCTAGTTAGTCAAGTTTACCATGAGTTCTTATCCTTATTTCTTTTTTAATCCTGGGGATTAAATCTTTATATGTTTATCATATAAGAATATTTGCATATAACATTATGGCCAAATAAATCTACAATCACCTTAATTTAGGTTTCTTTATTCTTGGTTAATCTACATTCCTTAATTTCCTTAATAACTTAATAGTACAATTAGTCACCCTTTCTAATTACATTTCCTATGTTTTGATTTCACTCAAGTCCTTTGACTCTTTGTTAAGTTTGCTTCTTAATTCTATATGTCATTTCCTTTATTAATATGCTCTCTTTACTGACTATGTACCATCAGACTACTATCACTTATTTAATTTACTAATTAATTACCCATTTAGTTTAGATAATAGAACTTTTCCCTAGAATATTGCAATTCTCTATACATGCTTGTTCACCTCCCAATTAAATCATCTTAGTTTTAGGATGATTCAAACATAAAGGGCTTGCACTAATTTAATAAGTGTAATTATCTTCTACTACAATGTAAAAAATGTACCTTCTTAGCTATGTATCAAATTTAAGCTTTATCACTTTAGTATTCTTATGAACCTCATAAATTTTCTTATAGATAGCTTAACCATTTGTAATTGCCTTTGCATAATCTTTAAGCACTCATTTATTATCCTTAAGTTATCAAATTGTTAAGCTTATGTTTATGATTTCATTATCCATTAACCACTATTTTCCTAAACTAAGCCTCCTCTTCCTATTATCCTATTGTTAAACAATGGAAATATGCTGATAACATCTCATGGCACCTAACACATCTATTCCTACCATTAAGGTAGTTCAAGATTATGGGATCTCACCTCTACATAATATACCCTTTTGTACTAATACTACTTATAGGAATTTGATCAATATCTTTATTAAGTAACTAGGAATTTATTACCTTGTTACCCTCTACATTGGTATTTTATCTTTCCTTATATTAATCCCTAAAATGTAACAAGCTAAAGCCACTTATTGAGGTGCATTCTTAGACCACTTGATTTTATTAAAACAAAATGAATAACTATCTTATTCCTTTGAACAATTAGCTTTTTAGACTCCTTATTCCAACATTCAACTTAGATTATAGTAAAAGCTACCATTACAACATTTTAAGCACTATAAACTTAAACATCATGTCATTGTTATGTGATTAGGTCACTTCAAACAATTTTCACATACATTAACATTCATTTGGTCTTTTTTCCCTATGTTATAAAGTTATAAAAATAATTATATTCATAAATATTCAGAATGGATATCCATTCTTCATATTCTTTCAAACAAAATTATATACTATAGATTATTACTTAGTAGATAAAATTACTCATTCAAATGATCATTAGCTACTTATAGTTAAAAGTGGCTAAGAAGATTATGGTTTATGAAGAGATAACAATAAATTTGACTAAACCCTTTTTTTCAATAGCTTATACTATAGTCTAAGTTGGAAAAAACAATTCACTTTAGGCACTTTAGAAAATAACAATTAGCTCACTATTAAAGGCTTGACTTTTAATACCATTTGCTTAAATAGTTGGAAACCTCTTGATTATGCTTTCAAACATAACCCACTCTTATGCCTTAAACCATGCTTTGATAATAACTTTGTTACAACCCAACCTCAAGGCTATTGGTGCATATGCCCTAAAATCAATCATATGAATGATTGTGAATTTGAATCATGTTATTTTAAAGGCAATTCTAAGTATCATATTTATACATATATTTTTTGTGTAGTATATTTAATTATGATAATAACCCTAGAATAATTGTATTCTTAAATGTCCCTAATCATATATCATTGTGGATTGAGTATGTTAAGACTAGCATACGTGGTTACTTATATGAGATATTAAGTTTACACATGAGTAAAAGTTAGAGAACTTGTACATTGGATCGACTCATCCTAAGAACACTACATGGATCATTATATGAGTGTTATAAGTTATTTTTAATGATCATCATTAATATGATCCTTTGATTTGAGATCGTTAAGATTTCCTATATATGAGTTTCACATTTTGATACTACTCTATGTCATTTGTGGTTGAGTAAATGTAAGGGTAGTTATTAGATGGGTCACATATTATGCAAAGGAATTTGTGTGATCAAGATGGAATTTATCTCTCCTATATAACATAAGTAACATCTATGGACTCTTTGATTAAGTAAGGTTGAGAAAAATGCATGACCATGCTCAGATAGATTGACATGAGATGTCAATTATATTTACTTTAATCAACTTACTTAGGAATTAAGAAACCTTTGAATTGGGTGTTACGTGTAAAATGGTTTATCAATTAGCGCAAGTGCACATTATCGTAAACAAATAATAAAGTGATAAGTAAGTATCGTTCCCTCGAGGATTGTTTCACTAAGTACCAAAATTCATAATCCTAACATTATTTGGCAAATCGATTAGTTCGAGAATGAAGTAATTAAATAAAGATCTATGCAGAAAATATTTAAAGTAAATATGAATGCAATTGGAGTAAAGATAAATATGAATAAAAGACCTAGGGATCAAACTTCACTTAACAACTTCGGATTGAATCTTCTATCTACACTAATCCAATTTTACTCCCTTAATTGATAGTCGAGTTTCCCTAAATTAATTACTAGCCTCTTCCAAGGTCAAGTAATTTTATAATTAATTGCTAATCCACTATATTCCTATGTGAATTAAAATAACTAATCATGCATTAGGATTTATGGAACTCATTAAGACTACATAAACCATATGAATATATTCCTATTTCATATGCAATTTACGGTTTTAATTATAGGTTCCATACACATGTATCTCCTTCCGGTCTCAACACACATATTGAGTTCATTCAAAAGGTGACCAATCAATTGAAACCATTAAGAGCAATAATTAAAACTCAATCTAGGAAATAAAATCGAAATTAGTTTCAATAGATTAGAATTCAATCCGTTATTATCAAGTTACGTCATCACCCTAGGAAGATGAAAAATTAGAACATAATGAAATTAAAAATAAAATCAAAATAAAATAGAAACATCATCACATTCATGATACAAACATTATAATTACAAATGCATGAAAATAGAAATACTATCCATCCATGTAGGAGGTAAAACCTTCCATGTATGAGGAAAACCTAGCCTTCCATGTAGGAGGCATACAAGAACTAAGAATGCATGAACTAAACTACTATCTAAGATGCATGAATCAATGAATGCTGCAAATGCTCTCCACTTCTACCTATTTATAGGTGAATGAATCAGTTGCAAGTCATAAATCTTGACCATTAGCTACCAATCACATTCTTTAGCTACCACCCATGGTCTTTAACTACCCTTCCTGATTTTCACAGCAACAATTCTTCTGATTTGTTGGTAATTTTTCACCATGAGAATGGAAGATTTACATCTTCCTGTAAACATAGGAGTTGTATAGCCGGATCTTAACTTTCAAATGCCGCAAAGAACTCCTAATTTTGACATTTTTATCCCAAGTTATGATCAGATTAGTAACCAAAGGTCAGATTCTGTCAGAACCACTGTTTCATCTTCAAAGCAGAATTTGAGATCCTTAGATTCCGAACTGGGCTTTTATTTAAACATGAAAGTTGTAGGGCTTTTTCTTAGCTTTGTAACCATATAAAGAACAACCCAATAAAACATCTATAACTCCAGATATAACCTAAAACCTAAAACAGGGTTAAATTACAGCATTATCTAAAAGATTTTATTTCATTTTAAATTCAAGACCCATTCACAAAATGCAACTAAATTTATTAAATTAAATAAGATAACATCCAAAAGTGCATCATATAAAGGAAAATAAATATGTAAATATTTTACGTATTAAATTCCCCCACACTTAGCTTTTGGACGTCCTCGGACAAACACAAAACAGAAGAAAACTAATACTAATCTACCCATGAGATAAAAAGTTAGAAAAAACATAAGAAAGATAATTAAAGTACAAAAATATCATAGCATTCATGAATCAAAAAATCTTGACATATAAAATCAAAAAGGGATTATAACTTCATTTGAGAAGGATTGAATCAGAATGATATAATCACTGGAACTCTTCCTCTCTCAAGTGTTTATAGGCAAGTGTTTCACTCAAATTCATCCTATCAAAGATTGTACTACCATAGGCTTGCATAAATTCTCAATCTCCACTACCTGATTTACATGCACACTTCAAATCAAAAAGTCTTATTAAGGGTTGTAATGAGGCCAAGGTAAAAGAAAGATAAAACAGGGATATGAAAGGTTAAAGTAAGGAGAAAAATTAATAGAGCAATTAAAACATGAGTAATCTCTAAATAATTTTATCTTAACATAACAGCCCACGATTCAAATGCAAGTACACATCAATTTCTCTCTTCTTCTTTTTCTCTTTTTTTATTTATTTTTATATTTTTTTTGAACTATATTTTTTTTCTTTTTTTTTCTTTTTTTTTTGAAAGAAAACCCTTGCAACTTTGAAGTTAATAATACATATTCCCCCATACTTTGTCAAAAAACCATTGTTCAAAGATTCAAATGCTCTACTAATCCTTAGGGTTAAGTAAAGATAATTGATATTTCATTAAATGACATATTAATGGGTTAAAGCAAAGAAACGGTTAATCAGGCTCAAATGAGTTTATCAATGGTAAAACTGCAGGGTTGGCTATTTGGTTCTAACTGAGGAAAAAAAATGCCTTTATCATATCTGAATATGCATGTAAATTGTAATCTCAACCAGATTTTATGCAAGTTCTAGAGTGACAACTTAACAGGTGAATATCACACAAGTAGGCTCAAAATCTCATGGTTAAAGGTTTCCAACTCAATCCAACTCAAAATCCATTACCAAACCCATTAATTCTAAGAAGTAAGAAAGTTGTTCAATCATGCTATGAAATCTTTTAAAATTATTGAAAAAAACCTAATAAGCGGGAAAATATTTTTTTTTATTATTTATTTTTTTTAGGATGCGTATCAAGAGCAGAAAATAACTCTTTACTCGACCATCCCTTTTTTTATAATAAATCTCATGGTTTTACTACCAAAAAATTCTAAAAAGTAAATTTTTTTTAATTAATTTTTTTTTATTCCCCCTACACTTAATGTAGACATTGTCCCCAATGTCTTCAGTAGATTAGCAAAAAGGATTTATTAAAAGGAAATGCACAAGCAACACACATAAAAAAAAATTTGGGAGTAAAACCATAAGAGTAAAGAAAGTTACAACCGGAGAGTAGTGTCGGGCTCATGCTTCTGACTGCTGGTTGGAGATTGCCAATCTATTTTTTTCACTGATGGATCTGGTTTAGGTGTATAGCTTTGTAGTTAGCCAATCAGCTGATCAGCAGTTGAGGCAGACATTATAGCACGGCGAGTTACTTGGGTTATGAATCCTTGTTCCACAGCTTAATCTAAAAAAGACAGCAAACTATCATAAAAACCATTAACATTTAATAAACCTACTGGCTTCTGATGAAAGTTCAAGTTAATCCAATATGCAATGCTGGAAATTCCATCTAATGTTTCTAAACCACCAGGTAAAGCAATAAAGGCTTCAGTACTGTAAAGCATACATCCAATACGTTCAGGCAAGTTTGAAACCTTTAATGTTTTACCGATGGCGTATTTCTTATCATCTAAACCATTCACAAGGATACTCAGTATTTTGCTTCCTCTGATGTAGGCAGAAAATGCTGCACTTCCTTTTAAGCTATGAAGCCCTCCTCCATACACACAGGCAATCGTTCTAGCAGCTAATGCATGACCAAGTTCAATTGCTGCTGTCACAAATTCTACATTCTTTCCAGCATAAGATTCACCAAAAACACAGATAGATTTAAATCTACATTTTGATGGTTTCTCAACCTCTTCCTCTTCTTTACTCTCGCCTTCAGACATTTTTGCAAAGTGTGATTGCTGAAATGCATTCTTATAATACAAAAGCAGAAATAAAGACATCACGTAAATCAGATAATATCAGAAAAAGATAGAAAAATGTTGTGCATAACTGACAAGTGTAATAATGGCGTGAACAAAGTAGAATACGAAATGTAAAGAAGTCAAAAAGTTACTGAAAAGGTAAACTTAAAAAGAAGATAAATGTACGAAAAGTTAAAAAGCAACTGTAAAGATAAAAAGATAAAGGAAAAGTAAAGAAGACAAACATATGTACAGTAGTTGTGATTGTGGCTCACATCTTCCTCTGATTTTTCATTCAGTAACGGCTTAAACGGCTTCTATGAGCCGAGGATTTGCTTCCCATCCAATTTTCTTATAAACTGGCAAACAGGGTCTTTTACAGTCAGATCCCCAAGACTGTAGCGTTCCTTTTCTGTATTGAATAAGTTCATTAAATTAAGAAGAACAGCATGAACATCTCCGCTAGGATGCGTCTCAAGAGTTTGAATGATATCATCCAATGACTCTTTACTCAGTCCATCCTTTATGAATCGGATTTTGTCCTCTCGATTTATTGAAATCATTCCTTTATTCCTACAAAGCTTATTACAATTCCACCTTGCACACTTATGATAGACTCTCATTCTTTTATCTTTTCTCTTTTTAGAGTAAGAACTTCTTCCCATACCTGGCATACGTCTAACAAATGATTCATTAAACTCACCTGCTAAACGTACCTTAGCTTCAATAATCCAACGTATATCCTCGAGAAGACCCAAACGCTTAAATGCCTTCATTCTTTCAAATTGACAGTTGTAGATTTTCCTGAGCACATCTTTGGGAAGAGTAGGGAATCTACTTTTAAGCTTTACAAGGGATTCCTCCATGATGAGAATGATGAAAGCTGAGATTGTAAGTGAAAAATGCTGTGCGGCGTGTGCTTAAATAAGTCAGAAGAAAAGAAATGAGAAGAGAAAGAAGTCTTGGGTTGCCTCCCAAGTAACCGCCCTTCTTTAACATCTTTAGTTAGACAAAGTCCTCTTTTTTTTTTCTCTTTTTTTTTTAATACTTACCAGCTGGCTCCTCGAGCGTGATGACAGTCTTGATGGTGTTGAATGCACCGTCATTGTATTCTTTCAATCTTTGCCCGTTCACTTTGAATTTCCTATCACCATCTTGAATCTCCACAGTTCCATACGGCCAAACTTGAACTACAGTAAAAGGCCTTGACCACCTTGATCTTAATTTTCCTGGAAAGAGTTTTAACCTTGAGTTGTAGAGAAGTACTTTCTGCCCTGGTGTGAACTCCTTCCTTATAATTCTTCTATCATGCCACATTTTTGTCTTCTCCTTGTAGAGCTTAGCATTTTCATAAGCATGTTGGTGAAATTCTTCAAGTTCATTAAGTTGCATTAGCCTTCTTTCACTAGCTGCCTTCAAATCAAAATTTAATGCCTTAACTGCCCAGTATGCCTTGTGCTCTAATTCAACCGGAAGATGACATGCCTTGCCATATACCAATTGGTAAGGAGATGTACCAATTGGGGTCTTGAATGCTGTTCTGTAAGCCCATAATGCATCATCCAGCTTCTTTGCCCAATCTTTCCTATTGGAATTCACTGCCTTTTCTAGAATCCATTTCAACTCTCTATTTGATATCTCCACTTGCCCACTGGTCTGTGGATGATAAGGAGTTGCCACCTTGTGAGTTACTCCATATTTAGTGAGCATAAATTGAAGTTGTTGATTGCAGAAGTGCTTGCCTCCATCACTTATAATTGCTCTAGGTACTCCAAACCTTGTGAATATATTCTTTCTCAGGAATTTCACCACCACTCTAGAATCATTTGTAGGAGATGCTGCTGCCTCTACCCATTTGGATACATAATCCACAGCCACTAGAATGAATTGGTTGCCAAATGAAGATGGAAAAGGACCCATAAAGTCAATGCCCCATACATCAAATAATTCTACCTCCAGAATGTTGGTCAATGGGGTTTCATGTCTCTGAGAGATGTTTCCTGTTCTCTGACATTTATCACATGCGGCTACATAGGCTTGAGAGTCTTTGAATAGGGTAGGCCAATAGAATCCAGACTGAAGAACCTTAGTAATAGTTCGATTTGCTCCAAAATGACTGCCATATGGGGATGAATGACAATGGGAAAGGATACTAGTTATCTCTTCTTCTGGAACACATCTCCTTATGATTCTATCTGGGCAATGTTTATACACGAATGGATCTTCCCAGAAGTAATACTTCACATTGGCTAAGAATTTCTTCTTTTGTTGTCCAGAGAGCTTATATGGCATCATCCCACTTGCTAGATAATTCACAATGTTAGCATACCATGGAGTTGATAATGATCTTACATTAAATAGCTGCTCATCTGGAAAAGACTCTTGGATTGGCAGCTCTAGTTAAAGCTTGGGAAGTTCAAGTCGAGAAAGGTGATCTGCAATGAGGTTCTCGGTCCCTTTCTTGTCTCTAATCTCCAAATCAAATTCTTGTAACAGAAGTACCCATCTGATTAATCTAGGCTTTGCATCCTTCTTCTCTATCAAGTATTTTATTGCAGAATGGTCCATCCAGACTATGACTTTGGAGCCAATTAAGTAAGCTCTGAACTTGTCAAAGGCAAATACAACAGCAAGGAGCTCTTTTTTGGTTGTTGCATAATTTATTTGGGCTTCATTGAGTGTTCGACTGGCATAATAGATTGCATAAAAAATCTTATTCTTTCTTTGGCTCAAGACTGCTCCAACTGCATAGTCACTTACATCACACATTATTTTGAATGAAAAATTCCAATCTGGAGCTACAATGATTGGTGCTAAGATCAAGGCTTTCTTCAAGGTTTTGAATGCTGACATACAATTCTCATCGAACACAAATGGAATGTCCTTCTCCAACAGTTTGCATAGCGGTTTTGTGATCCTTGAGAAATCCTTAATGAATCGCCTGTAAAAACCAGCATGACCCAGAAAACTCCTGATGCCTTTGATTGTCGTAGGTGGAGATAATTTTTCAATAGTTTCAATTTTTGCTCGATCAACTTCGATCCCATGAATTGAAACTTTGTGTCCCAGCACGATACCTTCTTTCACCATGAAGTGGCATTTTTCCCAATTCAGTACAAGGTTGGTCTCCACACAGCGTTGTAGCACCTTTTGCAAATTAGCTAGACAGAGATCAAAAGATTCCCCAAACACTGAGAAATCATCCATGAATACTTCAATAAAATTTTCTACCATATCTAAAAAGATTGCCATCATTGTCCGTTGGAAGGTTGCAGGAGCATTGCACAATCCAAAGGGCATTTTTTTGAAGGCGAATGTTCCATATGGGCAAGTAAAAGTTATTTTCTCTTGATCTTCAGGAGCAATCAAAATTTGGTTATAACCAGTGTATCCATCAAGGAAGCAGTAATAAGCTTGTCCCGCTAATTTATCTAGCATTTGATATAGGAATGGCAAAGGAAAATGATCTTTTCTGGTAGCTTTGTTAAGCTTCCGATAGTCAATGCAAACTCTCCATCCGGTCACTGTTCTCTACGGGATCAGCTCATTATTTTCATTTGGAACCACTGTCATGCCTCCCTTTTTTGGTACAACTTGTACAGGGCTCACCCATGGACTGTCAGAAATTGGGTAGATAATGCCAACATCTAACCATTTGAGCACTTCTTTACGAACTACCTCCTTCATATTTGGATTGAGCCTTCTTTGATGTTCAACATAAGGCTTGACATCTTCTTCTAGCAGTATTTTATGCATACAGATTGAAGGGCTTATTCCCTTAATATCTACAATCGACCATCCTAGTGCGGACTTGTGCTGTCTTAACACCCTTAGTAACTTTTCTTCTTCTTCAGTAGTTAAATCAGATGAGATGATAATTGGCAAAGCTGAATCTTCTTCTAGGGAAGCATACTTTAGATGAGTGGGTAGTGTTTTTAGCTCTAATTTTGGTGGCTTTTCAATTGAAGGAACTGGCTTTGGTGATTTTTCTCCCAAATCTTCGAATGGCCTTTTTATGAAAATTGGTGAATTGGCTTCGAGATAGCTGACTTGTTCTAGAATTTTGGGATCATTTGTATGAGATGTATCCATCATGCTGACTGCTAAAGGTTGATTGGAGAAAATTTCATCTACTACTTCTCTGGTGCAGCTACTTATTGAATCAACCTTAAAACAGGTATCACCTTCATCAGGAAAAGATAGGGCTTTGAAAATGTTAAAGGACACTTGCTCATCTTGAATCTGTAAAGTCAGCTTTCCCTTCTATACATCAATTAGAGCTCGTCCAGTTGCAAGAAATGGTCTCCCAAGAATAATAGGAATTTCTTGATCTTCTTCTATGTCAAGCACTATGAAATCTGCTGGGAAGATGAACTTATCAACTTTTACTAGCACATCTTCAAGGACTCCACGTGGATGCTTTATTGAACGATGTGCTAGCTATAGTAACACGGTAGTTGGTTTCACTTCTCCCAATCCCAGCTTCTTGTAGATGGATAATGACATCAAATTCACACTTGCACCAAGGTCACATAAGGCTTTTTCGAATCCACATTCTCCAATAGTACAGGGTATACAGAAACTCCCAGGATCTTTAAGCTTTGGCAGTAGTTTCTTTTGGAGAATTGCACTGCACTCTTCAGTTAAGGCTACTGTTTCGAAATCCTCCAGTTTGCGTTTCTTTGATAAAATCTCCTTCATAAATTTTGCATAACTGGGCATTTGAGCTAAGGCTTCAGCAAATGAGATGTTGATATGCAACTTTTTAAATACCTCCAGAAACTTGCTAAACTGCTTGTCTAGCTTAGCTTTCACCAATCTTTGAGGAAATGGAACTGGGGGAATATATGGTGGAGGATTATCTGGAAAAGTCATTCTTCCTGAAATCACCTCATCTTCTTTCTGAGCTTCTTCATTTTTCTTCCTTGATTCTGGCTCATTTAACTGCTTCCCACTCCTTAATGAGACAGCCTTTACGTGCTCTCTAGGATTTCTTTCAGTGTCACTGGGTAAAGTGCCTGGTTGTCTGGAATTCAGCATACTTGCAATTTGGCCCATTTGCACCTCCAAATTTTTTATTGAGGTTGCCTGACTTTGCATGGTTGCTTCTTGACTCTTAAGTGCAGCTTCTGTTCTGACCATGAATTGGGAAGTATTCATGGTTAATTGAGCTAGTGCTTCTTCTAAATTCGCCTTTGGTTGTGGTGGTGATTGCTGAATTTGTTGTTGATAATTCCCTTGAGGTTTGAACACATTCTGATTATTCCTCCACCCTAAATTAGGGTGGTTTCTCCATCCTGGATTGTATGTGCTTGAGAAAGGATCATTTTGACGATTTTGATTCCCTACATAGTTGGCTTGTTCAGGTTGAGAAGGAATGAATGGATTGCCTTCTTGGCATTGTGTGCTCATGTGAGGACCTCCACATAAATCACAAGCATCTGCAGGAGTTCTGATTGCATTTGCTTGAGCTGTTAGTGAACTCACTTGCTTGGATATAGAGGCAACTTGAGAAGACAAAGTGGTCAAAATGTCTAGCTCATGGACTCCAAGTGCTTTCTTTGAAGTGTTGCATTCAGAAGGC
This sequence comes from Sindora glabra, assembly GCA_020226215.1. Lineage (NCBI taxonomy): Eukaryota > Viridiplantae > Streptophyta > Magnoliopsida > Fabales > Fabaceae > Sindora > Sindora glabra. The sequence goes on along the minus strand of CM035226.1, from coordinate 72,883,813 downwards.
CATTGGTAAGCATTTGCTGCCATCTCTTCCAACAACTCCATAGCAGTTTCTATGCTTTTTCCCATTAATGATCCACCAGCTGCAGCATCTACAAGTGTTTTGGTAGCATTAGACAATCCATTGTAGAAAGTCTGTAATTGTAGCCAATTTGGTAGCCCATGATGAGGACATCTTCTTAGCAGCTCCTTGTATCTTTCCCACGCTTCATAAAGGCTTTCCATGTCATGCTGGGTGAATGAAGCAATCTCATTTCTCATCTTTGCAGTTTTAGCTGGAGGAAAGAATTTTGTTAGGAATTTTTGTGCCAATATGTTCCATGTAGTGATGCTCCCTACTGGTAAAGAGTGTAACCAGCTTTTAGCCTTATCCCTAAGTGAGAAAGGGAAAAGTCACAACCTTATGGCATTATCAGAAATGCCATTGTGTTTGAATGTGTCACAAATTTCCAGAAAGCTGGCTATGTGTGCATTCGGATCTTCTACTGGAGAACCTCCAAACTGATTTGCTTGCATCATTTGAATTATGGCTGGCTTGATCTCAAAGTTGTTGGCTGGTATAGGCGGTCTCCTGATCCCAGAAATGGTATCCATGACTGTTGGTATGGCATATTCACGGAGTGCTTTGGTGTCTGGTTCTTCTCTCAAATCTGCCATTGCTTCACCTTGATCTACAGTTGACTGCTTCTGTATCTTTCGATTCCATCGACAAGTTTTCTCGATCTCAAAATCAAATAGCAGTGGTTCAGCAACTCTTGATCTGGTCATACAATAGGATAAACCTGAAAAAAGAAAAGAAACACTAAAGAAAAAAATATAAAATAAAAACCAAATTAGGATTAAGATTACTTGGTATTGATATTAATGATAACAATCCCCGGCAATGGCGCCAAAAACTTGTTACGTGTAAAATGGTTTATCAATTAGCGCAAGTGCACACTATCGTAAATAAGTAATAAAGTGATAAGTAAGTATCGTTCCCTCGAGGATTGTTTCACTAAGTACCAAAATTCATAATCCAACATTATTTGGCAAATCGATTAGTTCGAGAATGAAGTAATTAAATAAAGATCTATGCAGAAAATATTTAAAGTAAATATGAATGCAATTGGAGTAAAGATAAATATGAATAAAAGACCTAGGGATCAAACTTCACTTAACAACTTCGGATTGAATCTTCTATCTACACTAATCCAATTTTACTCCTTTAATTAATAGTCGAGTTTCCCTAAATTAATTACTAGCCTCTTCCAAGGTCAAGTAATTTTATAATTAATTGCTAATCCACTATATTCCTATGTGAATTAAAATAACTAATCATGCATTAGGATTTATGGAACTCATTAAGACTACATAAACCATATGAATATATTCCTATTTCATATGCAATTTACGGTTTTAATTATAGGTTCCATACACATGTATCTCCTTCCGGTCTCAACACACATATTGAGTTCATTCAAAAGGTGGCCAATCAATTGAAACCATTAAGAGCAATAATTAAAACTCAATCTAGGAAATAAAATCGAAATTAGTTTCAATAGATTAGAATTCAATCCGTTATTATCAAGTTACGTCATCACCCTAGGAAGATGAAAAATTAGAACATAATGAAATTAAAAATAAAATCAAAATAAAATAGAAACATCATCACATTCATGATACAAATATTATAATTATAAATGCATGAAAATAGAAATACTATCCATCCATGTAGGAGGTAAAACCTTCCATGTAGGAGGAAAACCTAGCCTTCCATGTAGGAGGCATACAAGAACTAAGAATGCATGAACTAAACTACTATCTAAGATGCATGAATCAATGAATGCTGCAAATGCTCTCCACTTCTACCTATTTATAGGTGAATGAATCAGCTGTAAGTCATAAATCTTGACCATTAGCTACCAATCACATTCTTTAGCTACCACCCATGGTCTTTAACTACCCTTCCTGATTTTCGCAGCAACAATTCTTCTGATTTGTTAGTAATTTTTCACCATGAGAATGGAAGATTTACATCTTCCTGTAAACATAGTAGTTGTAGAGCCGGATCTTAACTTTCAAATGCCGCAAAGAACTCCTAATTTTGACATTTATCCCAAGTTATGATCAGATTAGTAACCAAAGGTCAGATTCCGTCAGAACCACTGTTTCATCTTCCAAGCAGAATTTGAGATCCTTAAATTCCGAACTGGGCTTTTATTGAAACATGAAAGTTGTAGGGCTTTTTCTTAGCTTTGTAACCATATAAAGAACAACCCAATAAAACATCTAGAACTCTAGATATAGCCTAAAATCTGAAACAGGGTCAAATTACAACATTATCTAAAAGATTTTATTTCATTTCAAATTCAAGACCCATTCACAAAATGCAACTAAATTTATTAAATTAAATAAGATAACATCCAAAAGTGCATCATATAAGGGAAAATAAATATGTAAATATTTTACGTATCATTGGGCTATACGGAAATGACATGGTCCATATCTTATGCTCAATTTAGATATTTAGGACAAAAGATCATAAATGATGATCATATATATAGGTTTAGTCAAATCACCGATTTTCTCATTATTTGGGTAACAATGATGTGTGACTAGACACCACTCATTATTTATGATTGTTAATATGATTTATGATTATTCCTAATATAATAAGAGCCTATAAGGTCGCATATTTAGAACTTAGCAGATTTAGAATTGATGGACTAAATTATTTGGGCCTATTATATGAGAATTTCATGTTATAATTATAAGGTTCAATTATAAATCCATAATTATAAATGGAACAAAACTCAATTAGTTAGGGTTTTCTATTTACCTATTTAAGTAGGCGTGTTAGGTGTTAAAAAATTAATAATTCATGAATCCCAATACATAGAAAAACCTAGTAGCTCTCCTTAACCATAACCCTAAAAAGGTGCAGCTAGCATTACAAGACAAAGGAGAAAATTCCAATTAATGGCCATAGGACATTCATTGATGATTAGCTGGTTCATGTGAATACCTTAGAGTTTCGACCAAAAGCAAGTAAAAAAAGTGATCAACGAACAAGATTTTTTGAATAATTTATAGAAGATAATGACAAAACCTTTATCCTAATCTAATCATTTCGCATGGATCCTTAGGTGAGATTGCTTAATATTTTGCTGCAATTGTTTGGCTCCTGATCCTAACAAGGGCACCTAACCAATGTAACAAGTTGCTATTAACAACTTCTTACTATCATTACTAAAAAAAATAATTTTGAAAAAAATGTTATAATGCTCTAATCCTTAATGGATATAACCATCCTTAATGATAAAAACATATGAATGCAAAATCACTATGTAGCAAATAAGTATATGTGCCATTATCTATTTCAATTGTCTAATGACTTATCTAACTGCTGAAATGCTCAAATGGGTCACTTCTATCCAAACAAGTAGTAAATGAATACTTAAAGGAAAGATTTCCCATGGAAAAGAAGAAAAAAGATAAAATGAATTTTCTATGAAAATTCAATAAGTAAGCAAGAATAGTAGGAATTAAATTAAATAAAATATAATTTAACATCTTGCATGATCATTATCCACTCTTTTGTATATTTCGAATAAAGAAAGAAAGAGATAATTATACCTTCTTTGGGGGGGAAATATTTATGAATTAGTCTATCTTTTGAGAGAATAGATATAACATAGGTGGTATAAAGTTCATCTATTGTTACTGTACCTACCTTATAGCATTATACTTAATGAAAATGTTCAAATCATGAACTATCGTATTCATATACACAATTTCATTAGCTAATCACAATCATACATCAACAATTTTATATACAAATAAAATGATAACAATACACAACTCATCTAATTCAAGAGATTTAATTCAAAATAACTTAATATAATTATAATTGAAAGTAAATAAAGCTCTTTATGACTCACAATCATCTTCATCCTTTCAAAAACCAAACCTTATCTATCAATAAGGTGGTCAAATAGGTCACAGCCTACGGACTGACCCACGACCTACGACCCGTTTTTACGAATATGAACCCTTAAAATGAAGCCTTTTTTTAATATGGATATTACTAACCGGCCCATCATAGACCTGGTCCGTGATGGACCAGCTCGTATCCGTATAGGTTTTATGTAGGTTTGGACCCCTAAAATTGGATCTATTTTTTAACACAAGTAATACAGACTAGCTCGTCACGGATCGGCCTATATCTGCATGGATCGGCCTATTTTATAGCCCTATCTATCAAGAATCTATTTTATCCCTTCACAAATAATTTTTTAATCTAATTTTATATCACACATCACTGATTTCTACTCCCCTTTTCATAATTCTCAACATAATAAGATCCTATACTAGAATTTTAGTACTAGTAATCAAATTCAATTGCATCCATATGCTAAATATGTAAATACATGAACCACATATGACTATAACATTACAAAATTCCATCAAACATGCAAAATTAGGAATAACAAGGTTATTGTCAACTATGGGGGTTTAAAAGTAAAAATCTGGTCCCTATAGTCGACTACATCCATCTAGAGCAAACTTTTCTGGTATAGATAACTATGTCGTCTAAGCCCTTAGAAAGTAACTCTTAGTCCCATAATTGACTACAAGTTATTTTACAAATTTTTCTATTTTTTTATTATTCATTCAACATTTAGAAGCTAAGTTATCATTATACATTAACTAAAAGCTAGAATTTTATCTTATAAAAGAATCTATACTCATGTTTTAATCAAATACAACAAGGAAACCATGCAATAAAAAGAATTTTCACACATTGATAAAAAAATCATCAGCATTCAACACTTTAAGCCTAACAAACACCAAATCATATAAAATGTATTTGATTTTAGTAAATTGGTTACTTACTTAGATATAAAAGAAATGATTAGAAGTTAAAATCAATAGTGGCTTACCTTAATTAAAGCAAATTCAAGAAATTTTAATTGAATCGCCTTAAACCCTAATATTCCTATTCAATAAGAATTAATCATTCAAGAACGTCAAACTATAGAGATTATCTTAGTTTATCTTGAGTTTGCTAATGATTGAATGAAGTTTATAAGTTGATCTTGTTGAATTTACTTGATAAAGAAGAAAAGGATGAGTGGGAAGAGATGATTGTAGGAAAATGTTGATAGGCATGTATAATTAGGGTTTTGTGGGTTTATTATAAGGTTAATCAAAATAATTAAGGGTAGAATTGGAAGGATATTTCTTAAATTTCCTCCATACACACTTACCTAATCCTAACTATTTATATCCTTTAAATAATTTATTTTATCCTTTCCTCACTATCTTACCTCATTTTTTGCCCCAAAAATCCCATTATTCTCTCTTAAACTCCACTGTAAAAGCAATCACAATAATTAAATAATTATTTTCATATACAAAATTATTTTAATCATTTTTAATTTCTTAAAAGGTGCAATGTATAATTATTTGTGCATCCCATCACTTATAATATTGAAATAAATGAAAATTATTGAAGCAAATTATTAAACCCTTTCTTAGTCATATCAAATATATATTTACTTTTCAGTTATGTTTTATCTTTTTACTATTTATTTTAATATTATAAGTCAAGAAAGAGATAAATAATTATAATAAAAAGAGAAATTAATAGTATTACTTATGAAATTTGAGAGATAGAACAATTATCATCTTTATAAATGAGAAGTTAAATTTTATATTTACTCTATCTTAATGATTAAAAATATGCTAATATCATTAATTTAGGTGCATTTAAGAAACTAAGCATGAGATAAGAAATTTCTGCAACTAATTTTGGTGAAAAAAAAACACTAATAGCCTAAATATATCCAAAATTCTTCAATTTCTTTTAAATAAATTTCATATTTTAATTAGTTTGATAACTTTATATTTAATATTGGAGTTATATATATTTTAACATGAATACATACTCATGGATCTTATTAAAATCTCATGTGCCATTGTATATAACATTTAAAATAGCTTCACTAAATTTTATATTTTACTCCTATGAAATATTGAAGTAGGTATAAACCATTTCTTTGAACGCCTCTTCAACTACCATGTGTAAAATGCCATTCTCTTCGATTCCAACTCTAACCACAAAGTATATATAAGTCATTTCATATTCATCATCATATCGTCATATTATGTCATATTAAATATAAAAGTAGAGTGTCCAGTGTCTATACACGTGTTAACCTTCTACCTTTTATACTTATTCAGGATTTTAAAACCCCTACCTAATTTTTGATAGATTCCAAAGACACTACTATAAAAAAAAATTATTTATTTTTCTTTAAGATTCATCTCATTCTTCTCTTAAAAAAAAGGAGAAGAACCTGTCTTATAAGCAAGACAAGGAGTACCTTTAGAGATGAGTTTGATAAATATGATTTTATCAACAAAAATGGAGAGAAGGCATTTTAGTTTCCTAATCAAGGAGGTGATTTTTTTCCCTTTTTGCTTTCCTTTATGCAATTGGTCTCAAGCTAGAAATGAAGATTGATTTTGTTAATAAAAATAGCTAGTTAAACATTACTTCATTTAACAATAATTATAGTATTCCGTTTTTTAAGTAATTACCGAAAGAATATCAATTAGGCGGTTTGCTTGACTTTGTTTATTAAAAAAGAGTAAATATAATAATTAATCTCTCGTTTATAACAGTAATAATTATTATATCCTTCAAATTTTACAGTTAACACTTTTAGTTCGTTATTTTTTTCTTTTATTGTAATTATTCATCTGTCTATTCACTTATAATATTAAAATAAATAAAAAAATTAAAGTTGATTTTTAAATATCATAATAACAATATCAAATATATATCTACCCTTAGGTTATATTTTTTTTTCTAATTTATTTTAGTATTACAAGTGAAAGGAGGAACAGATAATTATAACAAAAGTTAAGAGTTGTTTGATTTATATAAAAGGTAAATTCCTATGTAGGAAGTTGAACTTCCTACAAAGAAAATTCCTTATAAACTTCTTGCAAAGTATTTAAAGTTATTTAGTTAATATTAAAGAATTAACACTCTTTGGAAACTAATTTTTTATATTTTATTTGATTGAATTTTAATTTTTTGAGGAAGTAGTATCCAAATAACTAGTATATCCCTTAAAAATGTAATATAAAAATTAAGAAATATCAATAAAATTTAATTGTCTCTAATTATATTTTTAAACCACATTTCTAATCTCTTTTCTTATCATAATTTTTCTAAATTTTTATTTTCTTTTTTTAATTTAATATAGAAAAGAAAATATATTTAAATAAAAAAATTGAGATGTCTTTTGTATATATATCTTAAATTATTATAATATAATTGAAATAGAATATAATTGAAATGAAGAAAAATATTAGTTAAATAAAATAGATAAGAAGTACATAATTTTTATTTTTATAATTGAATATTAAAATAATAAATAATAAAGATGATAAATATAAAATAATAAATAAGATAGTCTAATAGATATATAATAAATATAATTCTATTTAGAATTAAATTTTTATTATAACTATATTTGTAATCTATATTTATGATATAATATTTATTATTTATTATATATAATTTTATATAATACTGATTCTATTTTGTATCTAATTAATAAAATGATTATATTTAAAAAATTATAGGTATATTTAATAATTAATGAATTATATTTATTATTATTTTCAAATGGTGAGAATAAAAATTAAAATGATCATTAGTCAAATTGAGCAAAGATAATTTTATATTTCTATTTAAAGTGACATAAAAAGTTCTCATGGGCAAATAACTAAAAAGTTCTTCTTATTGAAAGGAGTATGGGCAAATAACTTCTCATGATTTGTTTTTATCTTAACAATTAGTGGCCATCCAAAAACTCAAGAGTTTTTTTACTTTCAGAAAAGTGTTCCCATGTGGTTTTTATAAATCAAACAACCTTTTAAAATAAAGAATTAATAGTACTAATTATGAAATTTAAATAATATAATAATTACTATGCTTATACATAAGAAACTAATTGTTATCTTTATTCATTCACAAAAAAATAATTAGTTAGAAAACAAAATATATTTACTAAATACCGCAGCAAAGGGGAAAATTATTAAGATGAAGAGATTAAAAAGTAGCTATTAGTAAAAGGTTCTTTCTTTTTTGCCTAAAAAAATATTCTTATTTAAAAGAACTTTTTTCAGGTGTTAAAACAAATATATTCTTGATTTTTTATAAATTAATTTAATATTTTGGTTAAAAAATTATTTTCTAGGGAAATTCTAAGTTACCTTTAGGGTTTTAGTATCTGAAGTGGTATGACAAAATATAAGCCACTAGATGAGATTATCAAGATTTTTAGTAATATCATCCAATAGCCTGTATTTTATCATACAACTCTAGGTATCAAACCCCTACGGTTAACTTAGCAAGCACCTACTTTCATAGATACTCCAAAGCAAAAGTGAAAATGATTCAAGTTATTTACAAGCAGCTCAAAATTAACTCACAAAAAAATTTAATTTGAATTTGACTTTAAACAAATCAAACTTAAAGGAATCAAATTTAATTAATACATGAGCTAACCTTGAGCATTCAAATTGAGTTTGACTTTAAATGAGTCAAACTTGATTAATACACAAGTCAACCTTGAAATCTATATTACTTGATTCAAACTATTTTTGAACCTAATTAAGCCTAATAATATATATATATATATATATTCATTTTTATACTATATATAAAATACCTAATACATAAAAAAATTAATCTTATTATTATTGTTAATGTTACATGAAAAAGTATAATACTCTTTGATTGAAGTAATTATCTTTCAAGTATCTGTTACTTTTTCCTAAATGTAACTATTAATTATATGATGATTATGTAGATGTTTTTTAATAGATTTGATAGTTACAAAAAATTATATTAATAAGTAAACTGAGATAAAATAAAACTAAGTGGGGATCCTTTTGTTTCTTAAAGAAAAGGATAGTGAATTTCAAAGAGAGATAAATAACAAAATTTTTTATTTAAAATTATGATTACTAATAAAAAAGTAATGAATTCCAGAATAAAAATTATATCTTTGTCTCTACAAAAATAATAAAAAAGAGAGGATCCAAATCCAAAAAATCTTATGTTTTATTTATTTATAAAAGATAAAATTTTATATATTTTAAATTCATGTGAAATAACAAACCATTTGAATAAAGTTGTAAAAATTCATTTAGATTAATTTTCATTAGAAACTCAAACTTGAATTCAAATATTCCAAGTCCCATGAGAAATTAGAGCTAAATAACATGATATTAGAATAAGTTTGTATAAACTAATTTAAACTTGTATTCTATCATGACCCTTATAGGTTGTAGCTATTATGGAATCCAATAACTTGGTCTCCACTAGCCAAACCTAACCTTGTCTTAGTAATTAAGAACGTATTTTTTTCACAATCCTTATAAGTTATGAGTAGCATGGAACCCAATGACTTAGTTTCCACTAGCCTAGCCTAACCCAATCTTAATAATTAAGTACATGCTTTACTATTATTTCTTGGTGACTTATGTAATAAGGATAAAATATATTTATATACACATTTGTTTGTCTAGTGTTTTCAAGGTAAGGGAGTTAAGCCTACATATATACTCTAGTATATTGGAATTAAGCTAGCTTAACTGACCCTAGTCTACAAAAAGTGCTAATGTTTCCCTACTTTCTATGTATACATCACAAGGCCTAAAAAGACACATCAATTTACATCTAAAATAATGCTACCTTACCTAGCAAGAACCTTAAAGAGACTACCTTTGTTATGGTAGTGATGGTGGTACTTCTATAAAAGTATTTGCAAAATTAAACAAAAAAAGAGGATGATTCTGTAACTTAGTGAGTAAACAATTTATTCAAAACTAGATAATTGAAGAATAAATTTTATTCTTACCATTGGAATTACCTTGAATTACATAAAGATGTAATTAGAACACAATATTGTAAATAATCAATGATATTTTCATTATTTTAATAAATATATAAGCAAGAATAAATAAAAGCAAAAAAATTAATTAAATCTCCTTATGATTCTTAATCAGCCTAATCACTTTATAAATCTTATCTTATCCTTTTAGAGTCTACCTTATGTCTTTACAAGCATTTACCAAATTCATCTTTCATATCACAAATTTGTAATTTTCTCTCCCATATTACAATTTTTCACATAATAATGCCCATACTAGGATTTCATAATCAGTATTCAAATATATACATACATATCCCAAATAAATAACCAAATGAGTAATTTATTATCATAATGTCATAAAATTCTATAAAATATGTAGGACTATAAAAATAGGGCAATAGTTAACTATATAATCAATTATGAAGTTTTAAAGGCGAAATCTAGTACCCCTAGTAAACTATATAGTCAATTATGTACATTTAGAACTATATACATCCAACAGTGGCTTTAGAGGCTATAGTCGACCATGACTTTCTAGAGAGCAAGCCTTCTAATCATAGTTAACTATAAAAACTTTGAGAATAACTTTTAAGATTATAGTCGATTATATAGTCACTATGGCCTCATTTATGTAGATTTTTCTATATTTTTATTGTTCATTTGACTTTTTAGCTTCTAAATATCAACTTATGCATCCTTAAACCCATAATACACTTAACAATAGGCATTTGTTTCCATATTCCAACTAAACTTGACAAGAAAAAACATGCCATAATTAAGAAATCTCATCAATTCACATCAGAATCAACAATATGAAAAACCTAGTTCCATCTAACTTAAAATCAAGCAAAATTACTTTGGTCTAAGTAAGTTGCTTACTTGCCTAATTATGGAGTAAATGATTGAAGGCTGGATTGGTAGCTAGCTTGTCCTAATCATTCCAAATTTAAGGAATTAGACCTCTTGATCTAAAATCCCCTAATTCTTCCATCCAAAGTAAAAATTGGAAAAAATAACTAACTGAAAGCTTCAAATCAAGCAGATTTATCTTAGTTTAAATTATTTAATGTTTTTAGTGAAAAAGAGTTTACATTAATAATCAACCAAATTTAAATTATTTAATATTTTTATTTTTTTAATTATGATTAATCTTTTATTACTATTTTAATTTATTTCATAAATTAATTAACATTCAACGTTAGTATTGCAAGTGAAAGAAGTTGGTATTATCAACTTCTTCTTGCCAAAATCTGGTTGTTTGCACTCTAGAAGTTGGTGCCATTAGAAGAAGTTGTTAGTAATAATTTCTGTTGATTTTTTTAAAATTTCTTTCATATCATTTTGGGAAATAGTTTACAATTAACATTATTATAGAAATTTATTTTTTCCTTGCATTATATGTGTCAAAAAGTCTACGTTGGCATGATAATCTATTTCATTTTTTATTATTTATATGAAAATAATATATATAATAAAAAAATAAAAATGTTGAGACTTAATTTTTTATGTTTATTTTACAATTATATATTCAAATATATAAATAATAAGTTTTCCATCATCACATACATTTAGTAAGAGTATAAATTCTTTACAAAATTTTGATTGATATGTATTAAATTTAAAACATAGAATTTAAAAATTAATATCAAGTTAATATTGATAAATTTAAAAAAATAGAAATTTAATTTTAGTTTTCAAAATATTTTTATTAAAAATTAAAATATGTAATTAATTAATTCAACTAATAATTTTATATTAAAATTTTAACTTATTTAATTATAATAAAAATAAAATACATTATATTATATCTATATTATTAAATGATATTAGCATCTAAAATATAAATAATAGAAGTAAATATTAAAAATAAAAAATAAAAAAATGTAAAAAGCAGATAAAATGTAAGAAAATAATGCATCAGTTGAATAGTAATAAAAAATTCAAAAGTAGTGAAGCAATTAAATTAAATTAGATCTTTAATGTATTTAAAATATTTTAAAATATAAATAAAATATATCATATTTTATAATATTTTATAATATTTATTAAAATTAATGTTTGAATTGTAACCAACAGATGTTGACATAAAAAAATAAAAAAATAAATATGCAGTAGAACATATAAGAAAGTAGAAATAGTGTGTGAAATAGTGGCCTAGATAGAAATTTGATTTAAGTTTTATAAGTTTTTTTTCCAAAAAATGATGTGTAATTAATTAATTTAATTAATAATTTTAATATTAAAATTTTCTATTGAAAATATTTTTATAATAAAAATAAAATGCATCATATTGCATCTATATTGCTTAATGATATTATGATCAAAATTGTAAACAATAGGAATGAGAATGAAAAAATCGAAGAAAAAAAATGGAATAGATGTAATTGAAAAAATAAAAAGAAGAACAATAGTGGATAAGTTGAGAAGTCTTATGAGTTAAAAAATGTAATTAAGTGATTAAACTAAAATTTTAATTTATTTAAAATATTTTAATATATAAATAAAATATATTATAGTATATATATGCTACTTTCTTTTTTGCTAGAAACCATGCCCTAAGGGCAATTTATTTAGTATATGAAAAAGAAAAATCACCCAAAGATGGTGAAAATATCTTGAGATACATAGAGGTCTAATATAGCTAGGAGTTGAGACATTTGGCCAGTGCCATTTTTAATAATACGACTGACCCATTTAGCAAATTCATGGGCTACTATATTATAAGCCCTAGGACACCACATAAAGGTTACATTTGGAGTCATAGAAAGAAGATTTGAAATAATTTTGAAAGTATGTTTCACTTTCCATGGGCATTCAATCTTTCCTTTTAGGGTTTCGATAGCCACCTTGTAGTCATTTTCTATTTGGGTCATAAAATCATGGAATTTGTATGTAACTAAAATTGCCTTGTGAATAGATAAGAATTCCACTGAAAGAGTAGATAAACATTTAAAATTATCATACTAAAATCCAAACACCCCGTCATCTGAATTTCAAGTAACTGTAGCCATAAAAGCGTGATCGAAATTCCAAGCAGCATCCACGTTAAATTTGATGATGTTAATCGGTGAGGGTTGCCAAATATGTATGGGTTTGAATCGCTTGGAGGATTAGACTTAGGCAACATAATTGAAACGGCCCGTAACCAGATCAGCCAAGTTATTAATAGATTGAGAGGCATGGGTGTCAAGTTGCTCCAACTATGATCATTGATCCATCATTGCTCTTTCACTCGCATTCACTAGGGTTTGGATATGCTTCCTCTTTTCAGTAAATTCTCCTGATTAAGACTAAGAGCAAATCAAAGTCCACTAGGTTTCCACCGTGCACTATCAAATTTCATGCCTCCTAAATCGACGAGTTGCAGTTGCAACGAATATCATTATGTCTAGATACAGAGCATGATTTTTAGATATCCCCAATGTCGCTGATCCTTTGAAAACAACATCAAAGAAATCCACCACCAATTTTGAATAGAGCTCTTCTATTTTCATGTCCTATTATTGATAGAGCAGCATTCTAGGAGATGGAGCTTTGTTTCAAGGGCATTGGAGCAAAGGGAGAGGACATTGCCCAAGCTAACAAACATTTTGATGCGGGTGAGGAGAGGTAAGACCCCACTGATAAATCTCTATAGTAGCATTTTATATCTATTTTGGAGCTATGAGTTCCATAGGAAACTCCACATTTTCGAAGGGTTTTGAGTGAGAAAATGTTGTATGATAGAGTGGTAGGCAAATTTGACTATGAAATACTCATTTGTATTTAAGCCCTAGATTAATTTGTCAATTCCTGAGGGATGGGGTTGTATTTTAATTATCTTAATTGCATCATTAAGGTGGAATGATTGCATAATTAAAGCCTTATTCCATACCCGCTGCCTTTCTATAAACTCATGAACTAATGGCTCATTAATCATATTAAATGCTATAATTGATTGGGGTCTAAAGTTTATACAGTTAGGAATCCAAGAGTCACTAAAGGCTCTAACCTTTGTTCCATCTCCAATAATATAGCATCTTCTATTATTTATTAACTATTTTCCTTTCTTTATTCCATACCACACCCAGGAGCTTTGATTATTTAGTTTCGAAAATCAGTCAACTTTTGAGATATTGGTGGTAAAAACACTAGACCCAATGCTTTTTTGGTTATGTCACCAATTTTCAGGATAACTTCACAAGTAGCGCATCATTCAAGTGATTAAATAACTTAAAACCTAAGCTGCCATATCTCTTTGGCAAACATAGTTGATTCTAGGCTTTAAGACAAAAATAATGTGTCTTGTCTAGTTCTATCCCTTACTAGAATCTGCAGCAAATGGAGTCTAATTTGTCACAAATTAAGTTAGGCACCTTAAGTGTAGACATTGTATAAACAAGTAGTTGTTACATAACTAACTAGACCATAATAAATCATCCCACCCATGATATGGCATGCTTTTTTCTAACCATTAAGTATAATTTGAGCTTGGTTAAGTAAGTATTGGAAGTCTCTTATTTTTTATTCTGAAAGGAATAAAGGGATTCCCAAGTAATGGTTAGATGTTCCAATTTCACTTATGCCCATAAACCTAGTTAGTCCCTATTTTCCTTCCTGTTCCATAATCCTTGAAAAAAATAATCCTAATTTTATGATATTTATTTTTTGGCCAGACCAAGATTCATAGCATTCAAGGATAGAGCATAGGGACATAACTTTTGGTAGGTTTGCCTTTAAGAAGATAATGATGTCATCGACAAACATTAAATGGGTAGTTGTTGGTCCCTTTGTTAATAAAAAACCATGAATTTTATGCTCTACTTTTGCACGAAGGAGTAATCTTGAAAGAACTTCCGAGACTAATATGAACAAATATAGAGATAGAGGGTCACCTTGTCATAGCCCTCTAGAGGGAGAAAATTGTTTAGTAGGACTCCCATTTAATAGGATTTGGAACGATACTGTAGATATGCACTAATGAATCCACTGGATAAATTTAGAATGAAAACCTAGTGAGGATAAGATTTGAATTAAGAAGGACCATTCAACTCAATCATATGCTTTTTCCATATCAAGCTTGATACCTATCCAGCCTTTCTTTTCCTTTTTCTTTAAAAAGGAATAAACAATCTCTTGTGCTAACACTGTGCTCTTTATAATTCAACGTCCGGGAACAAAAGTTAATTAAAATGGAGAAATGACTTTACCCAGAGATGTTCTTAATTTATTGGCTAATATTTTTGAGATGAGCTTGTATGTGACATTACATAGACTTATAGGCAAAAAATCATGAAAATTATAAGCTCTTTATTTTTTTGGAATTAAAACTATGAATTTTTTGTTTAATTCCTAACGCATTTACCCAGAGGCGAAAAATTATTGTATTGAGTGCATTACCTGGTCTCCTACAATATCTTAATATTTTTTATAGAAAAGAGCAATCATCCTATCCAGACTAGGTGCCTTGAGATCAGGTATACTCATAAGGGTTGAGAAAATCTCCTCTTTATTAGGGATAGTGCTTAATATCTTATTCTCCTTTTTCGAGATTTGAGGATGTAAAAGATCATCTAGAAAAGTTAGGCATGTTGTACTTGTGTTTTAGAAGAGATTTTTATATCCCTATGTGAAATATTTTGCTATTTGGGATCTTTCATAGATCTAAGTCCCATTTGATAAGAGTATAGCCCCAATAAAGTTTTATCACCTATGAATGATAGTTGATAGGTGATAAAATCTAGAATTTGAATCTCCTTCCATAACCCATCGTTCTTTTGACTTCTGGTGCCAAATACTAGATTGGCGAATTAATTGTTCCTATATATTCTATCTTATCTCACTAATCAAGTCCTTGGATTGTTAAGTCACGTCCTCCTTATGTAGAATTTCCAAGGTCTTGTGCAGCTCATTGAGTTTGGTGTGATAGAAACCATAATGATATTTATTCTATTTTAAGATGGATCTTTGAATTTTTTTGTTTTCCAAATCAGTTATGAAACAGGTATGCCTTTACTATTTTTTTGCCAAGCGCTTCTGATCACTTCCTTGCATGAGTCATCTCTAAACCGTGTTGTAATAAAATGGAAAGGGCAAGGGAGTATGGCTTTTTCATATGTGTTATTGAGCATTATCGAAGAATGATCAGAAGTTGAACATATAAGATGTTAAACCATAGCTCTAGGATATTTCAAATACCAATCCAAATTACAGATGGCCCAATCTAGTCTTTCTTGAATATTCTTGTTTGGATCGTAGCCATTACTCCAAGTAAAAGGATTACTAATGAAATCTATCTCAATGCCCCCAAGTTCCTGCATAAAAACCATAAATGTTGCATCATTGGATGTTCCCATCTTACACCCACCCATTTTGTCTTGCTTATGCAGTAGAGCATTAAAATCTCTTAGGATTGCCTATAGCTAACACATATTGCTATTAAGTTGGTATAATTGGTTCCAGAGATCATATTTTTCTAATAATAAGTAGAACCATATACTCCAGTAAAAAACTAGCTAGAGTGGTCCTTTAGATCCGTTATTTGAACATGGATAAGACAATTAGAGTGAGTCTGCAGCTTTACATCCAAATGATTTGACCACAAAACAGTTAAGCCTTCTTTAAAACCTATGCTTTCCACACAAAAAAATTATAGAAATGAAGTTGTGAACTCACTTTTTTAATTTGTGTGGTAATGGATTTTGTCTCGTAGAGGAATATGAGGTCTAGTTTATACCTTTGTTGTAGAGCCTGAAGAGCTTTGACTATCAAGGTGGAATTAAGACCCCAACAATTCCATGCTAGTGTTTTCATGGCGCCTTTAGGGGCATGGTTTGGCCTGCCTCCTTAACCTTAACCTTAAATTTAGTTTATGTCCTAGCTTAATTCTTCCATTAGGTAACATTAACTATTTTTTGTGTAATGGTGGTAGTGGGATTGAGTCCTTTTTGGACCTGTCTTTCTACTGGTTGAAGGTTCAGAGGTGTCGAGGTTTCCACTTTGGATCTTTTGACATCCCCATCTATAGATTCCACATGTTTAGATTTCCTAGAGCTTAGTTGTGCAGAGCATTCTAGAGGATTTTTAGCCGTATGAGGGGCTTTTGTATAGTTGGATGCAGTGTTCAATAAATTTAGAAGACTTGCTTCAATCATTTATGTATTTGTCATTTGGTGTGTCACATCCTCTATTTCATTCCGGAGTAGTTGGTCTCCTTATTTCCTTGGGACAGAAAATTGACTAGAGGTCTGCTACTTAGTATATCTATAGTACTTAGTAACATTAGCATCTAAACTATAAATAATATGAAATATGAGTGAACATGAAAAAAAATGCAATATAGTAAATATTAATAAGAGAAAGAGTGTGTGATTTTGAAGTAAATATGTAGTTAATTGATTAAGTTAAATTATATCTTTAACTAATTTACAATATTTTGATACTTAGACTAAAATATGTTGTGTAATATTTGTACTACTTAATTATATTAGCTTATACGTTGTAAATAGCAAGTGTGAAATTAAAAAAAAAATGCTTTGGAACATATAAAAATAAGAGAAGCAATGTGTGAAAAACATATAATCTAACAAATAAAATGAAATGAAATAAAACTTCAATTGTTATAAATTTGATTTGAAATATAAATTTTAAAAATTGCATCTAATATCTTTAAAAGACTTTGCATCTTTTGTTGCATTTAAAATTTAATCGTTGGTCCTTATAGGTATGCATCTAGTTCTACTATCATTAAAAAAATATATATATTAGTGAGTTGTAACCAACAAGTGTGGACATGATAAAAAAGAAAATAAAAGAAAAATAAATATGCAAGAAAACAAATAACACTTAAGAATCAATACAAAATATATAATAAAATTTAAATAAATAAATTTGTTCAATATTTTGAGATATTTTCATTAAAAAGGAATATATAATTAATTAACTCAATTTATACTTTAATATTACAATTTTAACTTATTTAAAATATTTTTATAATTAAAAATAAAATACATTATATCATAATTATATTACTTAATGACACGAGCATCTGAACTCTGGTAATAAAAATGAACATGAAAAATTATGAGAATAAAAATATGTAATGATCCAAATAAAAAGAAAAGAAATAATGCAAGAGTTGTAAAATAATAAAATTTAAAATTAGAATATTTAATTAAATAATTGAATTTAATTTTAAAAAAATTAATTATTTACTTTTTATAATTTCAAGTGAGTACTTAGAAAATAATACCTTATATTTATCCAGAAAATAATTATGTATATGTTATGATTTTTTAATAGCTAATTGCTAACAACTTCAAATATAATAATAGCAGAGTTCAATTAATATTATTCAATTTACATGTATATTTATATTGTTACATAACATTTTTTTTTAAAAAATTCACCATAAGATCTTTATCTTTATCTTTATATTATATATTAGACGTGATTTTTCCTACCTTCTTTTACACTAAGTATTATTCCTATAACTTATCATATATCAGTTTTTCATTTATCAATGAATACTGTAT
Organism: Sindora glabra; assembly: GCA_020226215.1. Taxonomy (NCBI): domain Eukaryota; kingdom Viridiplantae; phylum Streptophyta; class Magnoliopsida; order Fabales; family Fabaceae; genus Sindora; species Sindora glabra. The sequence continues at coordinate 72,865,360 of CM035226.1, read as the reverse complement.
TGCATTGAGTTATATTTGTGCAATCAATGTGACTGAATCTCTCATTTATATATGATAATTTATACTAAATCTAAGCAAAAAAACTCACTAATTTTTTCCTCATTTATTAGATTTTTATAATCTCTCTAATTTTCTTACCTAATTTTATGAGTTTTTTAATTTTTGTGCATTTTTTCATCTAGGAAATAATCTCTCTAATTTCTTCTCCTTATTTATTATATTTTTATAACTATTATAATTCCTTTTCCTAATTCATTGTATTTCTTAGGATTGCATTTCTTATTTATATATAGTAATTTATATTAAATTAAGAAACATTTTATAATTTCTTTTCCCTATTTATTATTTTTTATAATTTTATAATCCTTGTATTTTTTCCAATTTATTTTTTTATTTTCATACACTTTAGAATAATCTTCCTAATTTCTTTCTCTTATACAACACCAATTGATTTTCATGAGCACAAATTGATTATTAGCAATTAATTTATTTATTTTGATAAAAATTACGCCTTCATCCCAATGGATTTCCATTTCCATTTTTGCTTTTCCATTTATATCATTGAAAAATATGCACTATTTATATATGTTATCGTCAATTTTCTTTTCAAATAAGTATTGACATTCTCTTTACCTCATTTTTTTTCTATTTTCCAACTCTCTCTCTCTCTCTTTTATACATGTCTCCTAATTCCAAATTCTAAAACTTATATTCAATTCTAACTCTAATTATGCATGTCATTTAGTTTATAAGTGAAATTGTTTTACTATTAACAATACCTATTCATTGAATCATTGTGATGCCATCTCAATAAGCAATAGTTGCCACCTTTAGTATTTTTTTATGATATGTCACTTCATTGTAGTTATTAGTAGTTAAGTATAGATATATTTGGAAATAGTTCTTTGTTTTTTTTTTGTTTTCTTATAACAATATCATTTTCTTCTTTGATTCCTTCCTTCCTAGGTAGTTATATATAGTATGGTTATGTTGGAGAATGTTTTTAATAATACATAAAAAATTTACTTTCTAATTTTTAATACTTATTCATTCAACTATGTCAAAATATAATGTATAGTAACATTAAAATTTTATGATAAAATTAGGCATTATTCAATTTGGAAACATTTGCTTACAATAGTTATATGAATGAAAATAGATTTAGACAGTGAGTTTAGATAATAATATTCTCCAAATAGAGAAGCAAGCAAAGGAGAATTCTATTCTAATAAACAACCTTTTTAAACCCATAAGCTCTTGTTCTTGCAAGTTTTGTAGTTTATACTATTATTATATCAAGTAAATTTATTATGTGTGACATGTTTTATTACATAAAGTAAATTATTTTTTTCTATAATTCTGGATATGGTCTAAGGTTGATATACATTCGTCTTTTCATTGGTAGTTGATAAGATGAAAGAGCTTCACATATCTTGCATTGAGAAGATATATAATGCAATTTTCTTAATCCAAGATTGAAGTATATATACCCTTGGAGTATAATTTTAGATATGATATAAAATTGATGCACATTCATCTTTCTATTACTAGTTGATAAGATGAAAGATGTTTACATATCCTACATTGATAAGGTATATAATACAATTTTTTTAATCAAAGATTGAAGTACATATATTTTTAAATTTTTGTCAAAGGTTGATTACATTCATTTTTCTATTGTAAGTTGAATTTTAATCTTTAGTTATATTTAGCATATATACATTTGCATTATAACATATAACTTTTGGAGAGACTAATGTATTTAACAAATAAATATTCTTTATTTGAAAAGTATTTGAAAATATTATTTAATAAATTAGACAATATTTATTTTTTGTTATTAATTATGATTTACATTTATATAGAATAAAGGATGGATATATATACATTCCATTTGATATAAATAAATATTATATTTTATATTATTTTTCTAAATTTGATTTTTCTAATATTTAAATATGTATGTATCCTTCTAATTGTGATAATGATTTCTATTAATGTAATATTACAATAATATTATAACTTTATGAATTAATAATGAGTTAAAAAAATATAGTACATCCTTTTACTTATTTTGAATATAATTACACTAATTTTATAGTTATTTAATTGATATAAATATGATAATATATTTTACATTAATCATTTAAATATCCTATGATTTAAAATTTAGAATCATAATTTATATTATAAATTATTATCAATTAAAACTAATTAAATCCCTATATCACATAAGTTACAAGCTAGTTATATACAATACACGTGCATTTTCTACAGTATATTTAATATGGTATAATTGTAAATGAAGCATCATTGCATATGATGAATTATTCTTAACTTTTTCTCATCCAGTACCTTTATTTGCACAACTTTTTAATTCCGACCTTCTAACAAATTGTCTAATAGAAAGCTAAAAAAATTTTCAATTTTTAGAAAAAAATGCTTTTACTTCCCTTGAAATTTTAATTATACAAGTTTTCTCTTTAATTTAAAATTTTGCATAGATTTCTCTTGAAACACTAAAAATATTATATTTAAATCTAAATTTGAATCTTTCATTAATAAAAAACAAGAAAATATAATTCATTATTCAAATTAAACAATATAAAATATTCTAATTATTACATGATTAAATATATGCTTTGATTAGATTCAAATGACTAAAATTCATTATACTTATATCAAAATTTAACTTTCATATTTTAATTATTTGAACTTAATCAAAATATTTTTTAACATGAAAAATTAAAATATTTCATATTTTTAGAACTAAACCTTATAATCATCTTTTATCATGATTTTGCAATAAAAAAATTAAATTTGAATGTAGTAATTTTTTATATTTTAAGATAAATTTATATAAATTTAAAAATTAAAAGAAAGATTACCATAATTTTATTAAAATATGAGAGGTTAAAATATTTTTCTCTATAATTTAGTCCCCAAGAATCTCTTGAAAAGGTTGTCATCCTTCATCATTCTTATCACGTTCAATTTCATCCAAATAGTTAATAAGTTAATTAATAGTTAATAAGATAACTGATTGTGTAAGAAGAGTTTATTAAAATTAGCTATTGAAATAGGTAAAATTATAAAATAACATAAAAAGAATATGTTAATAGAAATATATAAAAATTAAAATAATTTATATTTATTTAAAAATTAAATTATATTAATAAAATTAAAAATTTTAAAATAAAAATATAATATTTAATATTTAATTAATTATATTTTATAAATTACATATTTATTTACTTATATAGTTTTTATTTTATTATTATATATAATAAAATTATAATTACTTAAAATATAAGTAATTATATTTCATAATATTACATATTTATTCACATATATATTTTTATATATTTATTTTTTTTTAAGGGTGTACATTAAATTATGTTATTAAAAAAATATTTAAATTTATATTATGAAGGACATGAGTTATGAATTAATAAAAAGAATAAAGATAAATTTAAAAAAAAATTGAAGAAGTCATAAAACTTATTAAAACTTGTTAAATCAAAACTTATATAAGATACCGAGGTTAATTTATAATTTATTAATTTAATTAATAAATTATAAATTAACTTATTTATTATCCAAAATAGAACAAAAATTTATCGATTATCATGTTATAGAATCACTTTTATATTTAGATATAATTGTTTTCTATAAGCAATCGAATAATACTTATTTATTTGATATTTAAAATGATTTTTTAAATTTAAAAAATTTTAATTAAATAGTTAGAAAGAGTTAGATAAAAATATAAGAACTCAAGACTTATATTTTCTATTTTTAAATACATATTCATTTCTTTTAAAATATTTCAAATCTATATCTATATACTAATAAGCAAACAAGTTTTTTTACTTTTTTTTTTCAAAAGCAACTTTTATTTTTTTGGTCACATGTCACTTCCTAAGGAAAGATTTTTCCTCCAAAATTATTTTTCTTCTTTTCCATTATACCCTTATTATTATATCTATTCTCCATCAATCTAATGACTACCTAATCTTTTATCTAATAGATTCTAATCTAATATATTTATTATAAAATATTTTAAATAAATTAAAAATTTATGTAAAAATATTATTTGAATTAAATAATTACACATTTTATTTTTAACAAAAATTATAAAAATTAAAATAAATTTATTTATTTAAATTTCATCAATGATATCAATTTTCAAGTGATTGAGTTTATTTAAAAACTTTATAATTCATGTATTATTATTTTTATTTACTTTATCATTTGCTTTTCTTTTTTTTTATTCACTAATATTATTTACAATTTATAATTTATACATGCATCTAAATATCACTGAATTGTATATTTATAACACAATATATTTATTTTTATTAAATTTTTTAAAATAAATTAATTTTATTTCAATTAATTAAATACATATTATATTTTAATTCTTATTACTTTACGGATGACATACCAATTTTTATTAGAACAATTTTATAATTTTTATTAACTTAATTACATAATTTTCTTTTGATAATTTTTATTTATACTTCTATCATTTTTGGCTCAGATAGTTATATTACTAAATAGTATAATATAATATAATGTCTTTTATTTTATTATAAAAATATTTTAGACATATTAAAATTTTATTATATAAAGTACTAGTTAAGTGAATTAGGTATATATTTTATTTTTAATAAAAATTAAAATTAAAAATCAAATCTATTTATGTAAAATTTTCCCACGTTGGTGTGACTTCAATTAAAGTACTATATTGTAAATTAAATATATGTTAATGGAGATTTTATTAATGTTTTACATTTCAAACACTATTTCTCTTTCTTTTATCTACTCCATTGTATATGTATCTTCTTATATGTCCACTTTAGCTATTTATAACTTGGATGGTAATATCTTTAAATAGTATAAATATAATATAATATATATTTTTATTAAAATATTTTAAGTAATTTAAAATTTTAATACAAAAATATTAATTTAATAAGCTAATTTCACATTTTATTTTTAATATAAAAATATTAAAAAATTAAAATTATTTATTTAAAACTTATTGGTATTTTTATATCAATTTTTAAGTAATATATTCCAAATTAAATATTTATTAATTGAGGTTTTATCAAGATTTTATAGTGTATGCACCATTTTTTCCTTTTATCTATTTTATTACATTTTTTTAGTCTACTCCTATTATTTATAGTTTAAAAACAAATAATACTAAATATTATAGATATACTATAATGTATTTTATTTTTATTATAAAATATTTTAAATAAATTAAAACATAAGCCAAGCCTTATTTTAATAATAATATTAAACTTATTTATGTAAAGATTTTAGACATTTTCTTCATATCAATTTTTAAGCACAATATATTATATTAAATTTACTATAAACAGTTTGAAAATTTTCAAAGTTTTATACATAACCTATTAATTTATTCTTAATTAATATATCTTACAGAGTAAATCAAAATTCAATCTTCTAACAAAAATTTTCTAAATTAATTGTGAATAAGTTTTATTTTTTATTTTGTAGGTTTTTCTTAAATATCAAAATTCAAATCTGATATTTATTTTTTCAGTTTTTAAGAAAAATTTCAAAACAAAGCTTCCAAGATAAACTATATTTTTTGTATTTAACAACAAACATGCATTTTCTTTTCTTTTATTAGTCTATATGTCGTTAAGATTTTACCCTTAGAAAAAGAAGATTGGTATATAGTTGAAACTTCCTTTTTATGTTTTTATTATTTAATATGTTTTACCTAAAATATTCTTATATTTGAATATAAATATAAGTTATACTTGGTTATGTTTATAATTAGGAATAAACTTTCATACACTACTTTTACACTGAACCACTAGATGTAATGGTTTAAATCTATTAATTTGTATAATATAATATTACGCATGTTGAATGAAATCCAATAGTTTTAAAACAATAACGCATATTAAAGTGATGTATTGTAGTCTACCAATTTTTCAATCTCTGCAATGCATGGGTATCTATTATTTTTTTAACATAAAAATAAGAATAATAAATATATAATAAAAATTATAAAAGCTAATAAATTTAATTTTTTATATTTATTTTATAATATATATTCAAATTTAAAAATAGCAAATTTTTAAAAATATAAGATAAGAGTTAAAAATTATAATATATAGTTAAGCCATTTGATTTAATTTAATTTTCAGATTAATACTTTGATAATAAAAAATTATTTTATATTCATATTATTTATCTATTCATATCTAAATTGAAGTGAATAGAAAAATAAAAAATAAAATATGTAATTAAGGAGATGAAAGGAATAATAATAGTATATGAATAGTAAAAAATAATATTTAATTTATAATATGGTACTTAAAAATTGATAAAAAGAAAATATTGATAAAATTTAAATAAATAAAATTTATTTTAATTTATTAATATTTTTATTAAAAAATAAAATGTGGACCTATATAATTTGATTTGTACTTCTCAAATAAAAATCTTAAGTTGTTTAAAATATTTTTATAATAAAATTAAATAAATCATATTTTATATACAAACATAAACACATATATATTTCATTTAATAATATTTGTATTTAAGTTATAGATAACAAAAATGGACATAAAAAAATTGCATTGTAACAAATAAAAAATAATATATAAGTTGTAAAGTAATTTAAAAGTTAAAATTATAATAAGTAACTAAGTAATTCAAATAATTAAAATTTTGAATTATTTAAAATAAAAATAATAAAACAATTAAACATATCATCTTGTATCTATATTTCTTAATGATATTAACATCTAAATTACAAATGATATGAAAGTATTAAAAATAGAGAAGAAGATGCAATGAAATAAATAAAGAAAAGATGATATGAATCTAATATTAAATAATGTATGGGTTAAAAATATAATATATATAGTTAATTAAATTAATTTTTAAGTTAAAAAAGATAATAAAAAATTAAACGGTATGCAAATTATAAATTCTAGATAAAACCTCAATTATATTTTATATATCATAAAATATAGTAAAATAATATCTAGATAATATATATTAATAAATTTAGAAAATTATTTCAATTTTTAAATGTTTTACTAAATAATAGAATTTTTAATTAATTATATCAACTAATAAATTTTTATTGAATTTTATACATATTTGAAATATTTTTTAAAAAATTTAAATTTATCATTTTATATCTATAATACTTTATAAAATTGTGTATGTGATAAATAATAGTAATATATATAAAAAATGTAAAATATGTAATAGAATATACATATATGTATATTTAAAGAAGAGAGATAATAAGTAAATTATATAGTAATATAAGAGTTGAAATTATAAAATATAATATAATTAAATTAAATTAAAATTTTAATTTACTTATGTTGAAAAATATAATAATAAAAAGTGAAATATTGCGTAAGTTGTAATGTCTTAATAAAATATGCTTATGTTTTATATAATTTAAAATATAGCATAACAATATCAAGATAATGTATATTAATAAACTTTAAATAAATAAATTTATTTTAATTTTTAAATATTTTATTAAATAATATAATATACAATTAATTATTTCAAATAATAATTTTTATTGAATTTTAAACTTATTTGAAATATTTCTTTAACAAAAATCAAATTTATCATTTTCTGTATACAGTACTTTATAATATTAGTTTCTAGGCAATAAAGAATAGTAGTAGACATAAAAAAGAAAAATATGCAATAATATATATAAAGAAAGATAATAAATAAATTATATAGAAATTTAAAATTAAAAATATAAAATAATTAGATTTAAATTTTAATTGATTTAAGTTGAAAAAAAAGATAATAACAAAAAGTGAAATAGTGCATAAGTTATAAAATTTTGATAAAATATCAATTAAATTTGATATAATTTAAAATATTTCAAAATAATATCAAGATAATATATATTAATAAATTTTAAATAAATAATTTTTGTATTTTTAAAAATTTTATTAAATAATAGAATATATGATTAAGTATTTCAACAAAAATATTTTATTAAATTTTAATTTTTATGAAATATTTTTGTAAAAATTTAAAAATTTCATTTTGTATCTATAATGCTTTGTAATATTAGGATTTAGGTGATAAACAATAGTAAATTAGTAATAGACATAAAAAGAAAAAACATGTAATAGAATATATATATATATATATATATATATATATATATATATATATATATATATATATATATATATATATATATATATATATATATATATATATATATATATATATATAAAGATTAGAGATAATAAATAAATTATACAATAATATAAGTGTTAAAATTGCAAAGTATAGTATAATTCAATTGAACTAAAATACGATTTATTTAAAACAAAATATATCATGTTGTATATATAATTTTTATTAATATTAGTATCTAAACCATTAATAACAGGATTCATAATATAAAAAGAAAAAAAAAGCAAAATATACAATAGAGCAAAAAAAAATAAGAGCATGTAATTATTATGTTAAGTAATATAAAAGTTAAAAATGAAATATATGATTAAATAATTCAATTAAAATAAAATTTAATTTATTTAAGTTATTTAATAAAAAATATTATATAATCTTTATATTAACTAATAGTATTAACTTTTGAATTATAAATAATAGAAATGAAACTTTAAAAAATGTATATAAAAATATTTTAAAAAAAGTGAAGTAATGTGAGTTTACAAGTTTGACAAAATATTAATTATTATATATTTAATTTAGAGTATAACACTAAAAATTGATATTAATAAAATAATTATAAATTTTAAATAAATAAATTTAATTTTAATTTATAAATATTTTTATTAAATAATAATATATGTGATTAATTATTTCAATCAGTATATTCTATATAAAATTTTTAAATCATTGACAATATTTTATAATTAAATTAAATATATCATATGATTTCAATGTTACTTTGTAATATTGGTATGTAAGTTATAAATAATGATAATTCACATGAAAAAAGGCCAATATCCAATAAAATAAATTAAAAAAAAATAAAAAAAATAAATTATAAAGTATTATAAGAGTTAAAAATAAAATATATAATTAGATTATAAATAATGAAAGTGAATATAAAAATATAATAAATTTAGTAAAAAATAATATATGATTTATAAAATAATAAAGAAGTTAAAAATGAAATTAAAAAAATAAACATGTAATTGACTATATTAGAAAAAAAAGAAACAATACATGATATGTAAAGTAACACAATAATTAAAAAATATAATCCAAATTTATAAAATAAAAGCAAGAACATAAAATGAAAAAAATATAAAGATAAATAAACTTGCGTAAAACAAAGTCCAAAAATTTTTACAAAAGAGTTGTCAAATTGTAATAAAAAAAGGAAGTTATAAAAGAGATATTATTGGAAAAAAAAGAATGAAAAGTTTTGGAGCGTTAAAATTTCATGTAAGGTTGACCCTTATTCCAAAAAATAACAAAAAAGGAGAAAAACTTATTTTAATAGCTAGATATAAATTATTTAGTAATATTAACGTCTAAATTATAAAAAATTGAAATGTAACAAATACATGAGGGAGACATAATTGATGAGTTGTAAAGTAGTTCAATTAAATTATATTTTTAACTTATTTAAAATAATATTTTACTAAAAATCATATCCTATTATATATATACCTGTTTGTGAAATTAATATATAAGTTATAAATAACATGAAAAAAGGAAAAAAGGAAACAATAGAAAATCATGACACAAATCAAATAAAGAAAGAGGAATAAATAATAAGCTGTAAATTAATATAAAAATAAAAAATAGAACATCTTCTTAAATAATTTAATTAAAATTAAATCTATAACTTAAAAAAATTCATAATTTAATATGAGTTCTAAATAATAGGAGTAAATGTAAAAAAATACAATAAATTATATTACACAATAATATGTACATAACTTAATGGGTAATAGAACAAATAAAAAAAAGAAAACTATGTTATAATTTAAAAGTAATACAAATACAAAAGGAAATTTAATTAAAGTAAATATTTTACTTATTTAATATTTTTATAATAAAAATAAAATATATTATAATATATCTAAATTATTTAGTAATATTAACATTTAAGATGTTACTAATAAGAATAAATATAAAAAAATATGCAATAAGGTAATATATATGTATAATGTAATGGAGTAATAGGTTAAATGAAAAAAAGTGAAGAAGAGAATTTGTGTAAGAAATAAAAATTTATAAGTGATAAAATGAAAAAAGTGAAAAAAAATGTTGGTTTGGATAGGAAAATGAAAAAATAAAAGAAGGAGAACATGACAGGTGTCTCAGTACATTGAAGAAAGAAAAACTTGTTTTAGTATTATAAGTATAAATAGTATAGATATAGATATAGATGCCTTATAATTACTCAATAAGTTATGAAAAAGTATTGTACTTAAAATTTTCGAGTATATGAAATAAATATTTGAAAATTTTAATTAGTTTGAATATAATTTCCCAACCAGGTTTTTATGATGACCATTTTTTAATATAAGTTTTTTTACTTAATATAATTTACTTGATTTAAAATTATAGTTATTTTTTATCATATATAATTTTTTTATAAAATAGGAATTCATTAAAAACATATATATCAATATTATATATTGTCTTTCTATGTATATTGAAAGGAGATTTTTTTAACTTAATTTTTTCTTCAAGTGTAATTCACAAATAATAGTGAGATATAATACAAATTGTGAAATTTTTCATTTTTTTAGGTTAAATTTTTTTCATTTAATAATAAATTTAAATTGTAGAGAACTTATAAAGAGTACAAGTACATAATTCAGTTGATTTTGCGTATTTTTATTTCATAAAAAATAATGTATATATTTTAGAATTGTTATTTAGAAAAGTAAATGTATAATTATATAATAAACACGATAGATTAGTATTGAATTCTTTTAAAGTGTATTTTATACTTTAGAGAATAAGGTACAATATCATAATATATGATGAAAAAAAGTCAAGGATTTAGAATTTAGCAAACAATAATAAATTAAAAAATAATTTTTAAATTTATAATTATATGCTCTCTTAATTTTTTCATTGAAGACTTTGATATTGTACTTAAGAGGAGTTCAAGATGGACAAATTAAATTACAACATTTTTGTAACAATTTTTATAATATAAAAAATTTAACACTTATTTATATAAATAAATATTTAATTTGAGTAAAATAACTTCATAATCCGTGCATTATTTAAGTATTATATTTCAAAATAAATGCACATCTGTTGAAATTTTATTAAGGCTTTGCAGCTCAAAAATTTTATTATTTTATTTACTTCATTGTATTTTTTTATTTTACATGTCCCCTTTTGTTATTTGTAGCTCAAATAATAATATTACTACATAGTATAAATACTATATGATAATTCTATTTTTATTGTAAAAATATTTTAAATAAGTAAAAATTTTAACACAAAAAGTATTAATTGAATGAATTAATTACATGCTTTATTTTCAATAAAAACTATTTGAAGTTTAAAATCAAATTTATTTGTTTAAAATTTATTAATATTTTTACTATCAATTTTAAAGTAACATATATTTTAAACTAAATATAAATTTATTAAAATTTTATTAAGATTTTATAGTCTACACATTATTTCTTTGTCTTTCATATGTCTCACTACATATTTTTTCTTTTTATGTCCACTCATATTGTTCACAATGTAAATATAATAAAGGCATTCAAATAGTAAAATCATATTTATTTATTAATATTTTTATATTAATTCTCAAGTATTATATCTTATGTTAAATTTATTATAATCAATTTAGAATTTGTCAAAATTTTAATATACAATATATCAATTTATTTTTTATTAATATATTTTATAAAATAAATTAAATTATACTCTTTTATCAAAAATATCCTAAAATAGAGATGAAATTCCAATTTTTTAATTGGCAATTTTTTTAAATATTAAATTTCAATTATAATATTTTAAAAATTCTCGGGCAATACTTCTAAGGGAAATTTTAAAGTAAAGTTTTTAAGAGAAGTCTTACTTTTTATATTTGACTGCTAATATGCATTCTTGCTTTCATTTAATAATTTTATTACTGCTAGAATTTTTTTCTCCTAAAACCGAAAACTAGTAATTAGTATACTTATTTTCATAATTGTTCCTTTCTTTTAATGTTTTTATTGTGCGATATGCTATACCTATAATACTTTTTTCATGGTTAATTAATTTAACTAAATTAAATAATGAAAAGTTTTAAAATACTTTTATAATAAACCAACAAACTCAAATTATAAAAGAGTAAAAAAAAACTAAAGCATTAGAATATATAAAATCACCTCATTTATTTATCAAATGATTATTCTCTTTTATATTATTGTCTCATATGCTAATGATAATTGTTGCCTAATATTGAGATGAATAATATCAAGTTACATATCTTAAATAAGTAAGATCAAATCATATTCCAAATCTAGGTGTTCACAATACTATTACCCATATAACCGACCAACAATAAAAGCTTTTATAAAGAGTCTCTTTTTACGAAGATAAAATCTATCCTATTTCAATTGTATTAAAAATTAAATATTAATATTTCTTCAAATACCAATTGTATTTCCAAATTTGCTTATTTTTTATTCATCATAAATATATAAATTTATTTAATAATTAGAAGCATTAATTAACCTATGCATTCTAAACCTAGTTAATATCTATAGGAGAGGGGCATGGTCCCAGCTCCGGTAGCCCCATAGTCTCTTATATATATATATAAAGGAAAAATTATATTTTACTACCTTTAATTATGGGGCTATTAGATTTTATCACCTTAAATTATTAAAATTTAAAATTTTCTCCTTCAATTTTATAAAACTTGAATTTTACTCCTACCGTTACCAATTTAACAGAATCTATTAGGAAAACTTCCGCTATCACATTTCACTTAGCAATTGTTAAAAACCTCTGCTATATTCACTAAATTTTTAAAATTTTTTCACTTATCAATGGTTATGAATTGCTGCTAAGGATAATAGTATCGGTTTCTAACCGCTATTAAGTGTTATGATTATAACTTAGTAACGGTGGGTGGTAAAATCTAAATTTTATAAAGTTGAAAGGGATAAAATTTAAGTTTCAATAGTTCAAAGGGGTAAAATCCAATAATTCTATAGTTAAATGCAATAATATAAAGTTTTTCCTATTATAAATTTTGACCCTCTAAAATTTTATAATAAATACAATTATAATAAGAAAAGTATATACTTAAGTAATGAAGATAAACTTTAAAATAGATAAAAACACAAATACAAAGTATTAGATAATTAATTTATTATAAATAATTTATACTTTAATTTTTTTAACTTTCTCTTTTCTTATTGAACATGAATATTTTTGTTGCATTGTACCTTAAAAATACTTTGACTTCATTTTACATAATAAATAAGTTAATTTATAATTTATTGATATAGTTAACGAGTTATAAGTTAATCTTTAAATGTGCTTTGTATACTAACTTATTAAAAAAATAAGTTTTAATTTAATAAATTATCATTAATAACTTATAACTTATAAGGTACTACTTTTTCAAATTTTTTTAAAAATTTTTCTTATTCTCCTTATTAATTTACAATGCATGCCTTTCATAATATAAATCTAAATCTATCTTTATATTCTAAGTGATTATAATTCTATTATAAATGATAATAAAATAAAATTTGTATAAGTAAATAATATAAAATCATAAAATAAAATAAATTAAATATTAAACGTTATATTTTTATTTTAAATATCTTAATTATGTTAATATAATTTAATTTTTAGATAAATATATATTATTTTAATTTATATATTTATTTTTATTAATATATATTTTTATTTTATTTTATAATTTTAACTAATTTAATCATTAATTTTATGAAATACTTCTTATATAATTAACTAATTTATTAGTTATCAGTTATAAATTATTACTTATCTTATCAGTTACTAATTAACTTATTAAGTATTAATTAACTCATCAATTATTTATGCAAAACAAAACTTTTTATAGAAGTTGCTTCTAACTTATGTAATTAGCTCATTTGAATTTTATTTTTTTAGAAAAATGTTGTGTTCGTTAAAATTCACATGTATTTATTTACATTACATGTATAATATGATAGTACTAAAATGGATGTTTACTTATTATCCATTTTAATTTTATCATCCTAAATTTTTGTGGTATTTTATATATGTTATATATATATATATGTATGTGTGTGTACACACATAAGTTTCATTAAATTAATCATCTTTTTATGTTTTACTATAATTTTCTTATAAAATTTTGGATAGTTTATGTTACAAGTTTTATAAGTATAACTTTATATTTTTATTTATATCACATACATAATATAATCGTACTAGAATCACTATTTACTTACTCTCTATTTTGATTTTATCATCTAAAATTTTCATAATAAAAGATTTATATATGTTTAAGAAAATATGAAATTTATTAAATTGACTACATTTTTAAAAATTTTATAGATTTTTATCGTAACCTTTTTATAAGAGTTTAAATAATTTAGGTGTTACAACCTTTATAAATAAATTTCTATAATTTTATTTAATGTTTCATAATCTTTTACATTTAATTTGTAAAAAAATTACAATACTTGATATCAAAATTACTAAAAAGATTATAATTTTCTTATATAATTATAAATATTTTTATTATGCATCAAAATAAATTTCATTTGGTTATAATTAGTCTCCAGGCTAAAATTCCTAACTTTGCCATTAATATAGGGGCATATCAAATGAGAACATTATTTTTATATAAAAATGAAATGAGAAAATTGTGAATTTTAGTTTTGGCATTGAATGATTAGGATAAAAACAAAAAGTATGTATTTAGCATAATAAATAAGCTAGTTTATAATTTATTAATTAATTTAATAAGTTATAAATTAATTTCTAAATGTGTTAAATTAATATATTTATTTATATTAACATGTCATTTTATATTATCTTACAATTTTTAGTTAGTTCAATAATTTATTTTGCCAAACACTTTTTATATAATTAGTTAATTTGCTAACTATTAGTTATAGGCTTTTAGTTATTAAATAAATTATCAATTATTAATTAACTTATCAATGATCAATTACTTGTACTAAATAAAGTCAAGGTTAGATATTTTTTTTAAGTTATCACATAATTTTTTTTATTGATAATATAACTTTTAATTATATTTCATGATTTACTTTTCTTATCTTTTACAGAAAAATAATATTCTCACTTAATAAATTCTTGGTGTATATTTAACAGATTGGGCAAGTAGAAATTTGTGATTTAAAGAAAAAAAACTACCATCCTAAAAAAAAAGATAAAAATTGCCATCTAAACATTATTCCAATCAAATCACACCACTTGGACATCTTGAAAATTATTATTCATACAAAAAAATAAGATTAAAATTTAATTAATAATTTAAATTAATTTTATATTATTATCTACTTCTATATTTTCAAATTTATAAAAAATTTATTTTTTATAATTATTAAAAAAATTAATTATTATTATTATTTTTAAATGATATATATATTTTTCATTTGCAGTATAAAATATTATACATTAACTTTGAATGAAACATAAACTGAAAATAAACAGATATGGTGTCGCATTTGTTTCGTGTTAAATCCATCTCATAATTATTTATTATGCAGTATTTTAACTATTTTGTCTGTGCTAGTCCTTATCCTCAAATACAATGGGCCGCAAATAACAATCCAACCAAAGCCGAAGAATAAATTGACAATCTGGTAAGTAGTAATCACTTCACGCAACCTATATGCTTCGAATAAAACTATCGACGACACAAAAAAACCAATCTAATATGACAGAGCGGTCCCAAAAAGCAATACCACTGCAATGTCAAACCTTGTATTCTTCAGCCACGCAGTCAATTGTAATATATTTTCAATAAACAGCCTGTGATTGGATCATAGTTATTGACATTATCATTGCTAAGAGCATAGCCGTCAGCCGGCAACAAAAGAGATATCATTGGATGTAGTAGACTGCTTGTCATAAAATGAGGGCCAATATGTCTTTTCAAAGGTGTGGGCCCGAGCACAGCCCAGTATCTTTCTTGCTCCTAAAAACAAGCTAAAGCTGTTGGCTGGTTTTTCTTGGCTGTCTGGTTATCTTCATTAGATTTTTTTTTTTTCTTCTGATAAAGTAATACGTTAGAAACCAAAACGCAAAACGGCTAGACTTCGGTTTTAGAAATAAAGGTTACGTGCGACGGGCTGATTTTGAATGAGTGATGCTTCAACCATATTTGCTTACGTCCAGCTATTTTGATACCTTGAACTTTTTGAGAGTCCATACGGCCAGCCTAATTTGTTCAGTTCCAACCATGATTAGTTCTAATCTTAATTGTGCTAATTGAGAAAATGAATAAAAAAATTATGTTTCGATATATACTTTGTTTTTTTTTTTATAAATATACTTTAAAAACTTTAAATATAATTTATTATTAGTATAAATTTTTTTACAAAATAAAAAATAATATATCATTAAAAAATAAAAATAAATAAATTTTTTATCAATAATAATAAATTCTAATAATTTGATAAATAAGCGATAGTATAAAATTATTTCTTACTAGTATTATAAATTTTTTTACATTTTTTCATAATTTTTATTTAATATTAATTTTAATATATATAAAAACATTTTATTGAATTTTTAATTTATACAAATTTAAATAATAAAATTATAATCTTATATATTTATTACGTGTAAAATTCATATTTATAATTTCTTAAAATATAATTTTTATTTTTTATTACTTTTATAAAAAGTTCAAATATGTATGGGATCACACAACCTTTCAAATATGGGAGCCCAATCCTACGAGAAAATGTATGTAATTCATGCTAAGTACTCCATTATTTAGGCGGTTTCGGCTACAGCCTCGCATGTATCTCCTTCAATCCCATTAGCGTTACAGAGTACGGGAGATCGTTGTCCCATATTTTATTTAATTTCAGAGATCGTTCCATACAAAAGGATAGCTTTTTACCGCATAAAAAAAAAGTGAGTAATAATTTTTTTTTAATAATAACAAAATGATCGCAAAGAGGACAGTCATTCAAAAAAATTTAAACATTAACAAAACCCTTTCTTTTTAACAAGGATAATCTCCAAAGTTTGAATCTTTATTCATTATCAAGTCATATCGGCATAAAATTAATATGTTTTCTTATTAAATTAACATTTATTGATAAATAAGTAAATTATTTAATTAATCACTATTGATTAAAATTGAAAAAGTGTAATATCTTCTGAAAAGTTAGTTATTCATTTCTCCTGGATAAGAAAAATCTTTTGTATTATTCATGAATAAAAATATAAAACCATTCCTCTAAATTTTAAATGATAATCATCCTACTTCTTTTATCTTTAATTGGAACTTAATTATCTTATAGGGGGTAATTTTATTTTATTTTATAAATTTAGATAAAATTATGATAAAATAAGTGTATAAGTAAGCTAAGTGATTTAGCAGGAGTTTACGACTATCCACTTAAGGTCTAATCTAATATATCCTATTTATTTAAATAAATAAATTTAAAACTAATAACTTAATTTATTTAGATAAATAAATTAGATATTTTTTCTTTAGGCTTGGTTTATATTAGGTTAGCCTATTTAATTATTAATATATTTATAAATAATATAATATAATATATATTATACATATAATAATATAAATATTTTAATATATATATATATATATATATATATATATATATATATATATATATATATATATATAAGCTTAATTAGGTTATTAGATAATTTTAAATTTTAAGAAGGATTTAGTATATTAACAAATTTGAAAACTTATTTATACAAGTAAGTTTTAAAATATACTAATAAGCCAAGTCAAACTTTTTTTAATAAGTTAGGTTGAACTTAAATTTAAGGTTTATACAGACTAACAAGTTACGTTCAAACCAATGATTTTGAAAGCAATTTTGACTTATTTAAAGTAAAACTTAAGTTGCCTTGACTTATTAACCTTTATGATAAAAGGAGATAATAGCAACATAATTTTGAACCTTTCGTATCATTTATGAATAAAAATATAAAACTATTTCTCTTAAATTTAAATAATAATCATCCTATTTTTATCCCCAATTTGAACTTAATTATTTTATAGGGGCAATTTTAATTTTTACAATAAATTAAAAAAAATAATAAATTACAAATTTAGATAAAATTATGATAAAAAGAGATAATAGCAACATGATTTTCAAAAAAGAATTAATATTTATAATTTTTTAGTATAGTTTTGGTATTATTTCTGTAATAAATTTAAAAATAAAAAATTACAAATTCAAAAAAATTATCTTAGTTGAAATTCTTTGATAATTTCAATTTTTCATATCATAATTTTGAAGATCATAGTAATTACTTTGATAATACTTTTTAATAATTTTAAAATTCAATCAAATAAAATATTAAAAATTAATTTCTAGAAATGACAATTCCCTACTGTTAATTAATTAACTTTCAGCATTTTCTAGAAATTTTATAAGGGAAGAATTTCTGAAAAATTCAACTTTTCATGTGAATTTAATTTACAAATAAGTCAAATAACTCTTAAAAGACTTTTCTTGGAAATTAATTAATTTGATATTTGTAATATTTATTCATGCTACTTATCAGAAAATTGACACGGAAAATTTTTTTTCTTGAAAGCTTCACCTTTTCGTAAAAAATTATTTTATGTAAATTAGACAAGACTCCGAGAGAATTTTTCTTGGAAATTACTTAATTTGATGGTTCTAATAGTATTTAAGCCGGCCAGTGGGAATATAAAATCCAGTACGGAGATTTTTATCGGAAGAGATTGATGATATATTATTGTTATAATAATATATTAATATATAATCAAATTTAATTATTAATATAACATTATATAATATATTAGATTTGATTTTATAAAAATTAATTTAATATATAATCAAATCTAATAATATATTATAATCTCTTCCTTTTTATAACTTCGTTATTTTTATCTTTATCGCCTAGTGTTATTTACTATTTAATATGTTGAAATGGATTAAACTAAAGTTCATAGGATTTTAAAGTATTCGGACTATCATTTTCATAATTTGTATACATGTAGGTCGAATTTGGGCCCTAAACCCTAAATTTGCACAAATTAACTCATGAATCAATCTGTGTGTGTATATATATATATATATTAATTTTTTATTTTTCAAATGATTAGAATTTTAATTTCTATAAAATTGTGCTCTTCTTTTTTATTTTAATTATATATAATTGTGTTATAAATACTTTATAGATAATATTTTTATTTATTTTATAAGTATTTTATAATTTATATTTTATATATATAATATTTTTTAAGATTATATATAAATTTAATTGTAAGCATAATAAAATATATATGATTTATTTATAGATGGATACATTATGCTTTAAAATAATTTTAATTTTTTATTAGTTAAAATATAAAAATTTTTAAAGATCATTCTTTTTTAAAAAATTGTAAGCTAGCCCGTTTACTCATTGACTTGCAAAGATTGGCCTCTGTATTCAGGCCCATGAAAGAAACGGAAGAGCCAAATTTGACTTGTTTAATGGCTAGTCTACGTGGCTTGTCCATTTCATAACTTTATACATCAATATAACTTAGAATAAAATTTTATTTTAATTTTTCAAAATGATATTTGATTTTAAGTAAAAAAAATTATTTAATTTATAACTTTTATTTTAATTATATTTATATTATTATAAAATTTATCAAATTTAATAAAGATTTTATTAAAGTTTATTTCATTGAGTCTAAAATATATATAATATAAAAAATTTATCTCATTTTTATTGTTATATTTACCATGATACTATTAAAATACTCTTTTTAATTAAATTTCATGTATTTTTAATACTTCCAATGAAAAAAATTCATATATAAATGAATTAAAATTATTTTTTTTTTAAATTTTTAAATAATAAAATTTATTTGTAGAAGAATTAAAATTATTTTTATTAAAATGAAATTAATTTTAAAAAATTGTGATATCAAATGAGTGCTTAAAATGAGTCTAGAACTTTTCAATTTATTTTATTTATCTTTTCGAGCCACCCTTTTTTAAAATCTATAATATTAAGGCAATGTTTATGTTTCTTGTACCCCAAGTGTTATGACAATGTGATACGTTGGAAGGACGAGAACTTGATAGGTTACCTAGTAATCCAGGAGATGCACGAGCTGGGCCTAAAGACCAGACACCAATCTAGTAGCCCAAATGAGTAAATAGACCACCAATTTGGACAAAAGACTACCACATGTATTAAAAAATCTAGAGAGGTTATAATCTGACTAGATCAGCTCTAATGTAATTATAATTAATTAAGTAGTAGTGTGTGTAATGACCCATGTTTCTTTTTATTCCTAGGTTTAAGCAAGTCCATTCCTAAGTAATAGGAATTTCTTTTGTATAAATTAACTTACTAAATGAAATGAAAAAGAAGAATTTTCAGCTCACTTATTTTATTTACCTTATTGTCCTCTGGAGTCCTATCCCTATTTGAATTGGGATAACAATCCCTTATCATTTTGGTGCTCTCATTTCCTCAACCATGCCTTCCAAACTGAACCATACTTCCACCCCATCCTTAGAAGACCTCTTTCAAAATTTGATTGAAAAATTTGATGTACTTGAATCCTGCCTTAATGATAAATTCTATGACCATCAGATGTAGCTTGAACGTAACCTGGACTAGCAAATTTCACTCAAAATCATAGCAGCCATTTATGAACTTCAATCTCATCGGAACAAGCCTCAACCCCTTTAGCACACCCCTTCATCTCATATCACTAGCATCCACTCCACACTTGGTCCCTCTTACACTCATCCCCAACTCCCTTCTTTTCACCACCATGATTTCACATCCTTAAATGGCCAATGCTTTAAACCTCCAAAACTGCACTTACAACCCTTTGACGACTCCAACCCCTTAGATTGGCTATTTCAAGCAAACCAATATTTCACTTACTACAACATTCCAGTAGATCAACACCTACATCTCATCTCTTTCCAAATGCAAAGCGATGCTCTTAATTGGTTCAAATGGATGCATTCTAACAATCAATTAACCAGTTGGGATGCCTTTACAAGATCCCTTGAACTCCATTTTGGACCTTCCACTTATGAAAACCACCAAGCAACCCTTTTTAAACTATGGCAAACTGGTAGTGTTTTAGATTACCAACTAAGTTTTGAAAAAATATCCAATTGAATCATTAGACTCTCCTCAGATTCACTTTTTAACTGTTTCCTCTTAGGTCTCTATCATGATATCTAGCAGGAACTCTCTATCTTTAAACCCCGTACCATCATCGATACCATTGGCCTTGCCAAATTGGTAGAGTCCAAAACCAAAGACTCTAGCCTAAAACCATTTTACACTCCCCGCCTACCCCACACTGCCCTAGCCTAGGTCACCTCAGACTCCATAAAAAACCCTCACTCTATCCTTCCTAATCCCCCTATTCCTCTATCTCCTACCCCAGTAAAATAGGTCAGCCAAGAACACATCCAGCAATGACACACCAAAGGTCTCTACTTTTACTATGATGAGAAATACTATCCTGGCCATAAATGCCTAACCCCCTAATTCCTCCTTTTAGTCCCTGACTCCGAATCTGATAATTCCTCTCTATCCTTTGATGACACCAACCATATAGTTCCACTTGCTTTTACCCTTCCATCCCCAAATTCCTCTTCTATTTTTGAATCAAACCACCTTAATGCAAACAACCAAGCCTATTTTCACCTTTCCTTGGTAGCTTCCTTTGGATATGATCACCCTAAAACTCTTCATCTTTCTGGCCTCATTAATGGCCATTCCTTCACTGTTCTCATTGATTCAGGAAGTACTCATAATATCCTTCAACTTCGCATTGCCAAATTCTTACAACTCCCCATTTTGGCTGTCAACAAATTCTCT
Organism: Sindora glabra; assembly: GCA_020226215.1. Classification (NCBI taxonomy): domain Eukaryota; kingdom Viridiplantae; phylum Streptophyta; class Magnoliopsida; order Fabales; family Fabaceae; genus Sindora; species Sindora glabra. The sequence continues at coordinate 72,843,277 of CM035226.1, read as the reverse complement.
GTGATGATGGGAAATGGTAGTTTCCTGCAATGCCTTGGCCAATGTCTTGATGTCAGCATCTCCTTGGGTACCTACAATTTTTCCATTTCTTTCTTGGTCTCACATATTCAAGGTGCGGATCTTGTTTTGGGAGCACAATGGTTACAAATCCTTGGACCCATAGTTACTAATTTTTCAATCCCCTATATGTCTTTTTCACACAATTACTAGCTTATCACTCTCACTATTACTTTATCCAACCATTACTCACTAACTTACTTGTTTATTCAAATCCCAATCCCTCTCTTCGATTCACACGATAACTTGTGAACCCTTATCACTAGAACTTTTATCTCCCTATATCCAACTCGTTTACCCTCTCCTTGAACTTACCTTTTTACTTACATAATATGCACATTTATTTGACCAACCCACCTCCTTACCCCTACCTAGGCATCATAACCACCACATTCACTTAATTCCTAACTCATCCCCTGTCAACTTCAAACCTTACCACCACCCTTATTGCTAAAAAGACATCATGACCAACCTCATTGCAGATATGCTCAAAGAAAGAGTCATTAAACCTAGCTAAAGCACTTATTCTTCTCTAATTTTTTTGGTAAAAAAAAATGGCACTTGGCATTTTTGTGTGGACTGTAGAGCCTTAAATGCCTTAACTGTGAATGATAGATTCCCTATCTTAACTGTTGATGAACTCCATGGCGCTCGTATCGACTACCACCAAATCTGACTAATTCCAGAAGACACTCATAAAATAACATTTAGAATTATAGATGGCCACTATGAATTCATCGTTATGCCTTTCGGCCTATCTAATGCACCCTCCACTTTTCAATCTGCCATGAATGACTTGTTTCATGACCATCTAAGGCAATTTGTGTTAATTTTCTTTGATGATATACTCATATACAATAAAACTCTCCCAGACCATATCTAACACCTCCGCTAGGTCTTTCACTTCCTTTTTTCTTAAAAATTTTATGCCAAATTCTCTAAGTGTGCTTTTGCCTTTTCTTCTATTCCTTACTTGGGCAATATCATTTCAGCCTAAGGTGTAGAAGTCAACCCGGAAAAAATTCAACCCATCCTCACTTGGCCTACACCTAAAATCATCACAGACCTAAGAGGATTTTTGGGTTTGACAGGTTATTATAAAAAATTCATACACTAATATGCCTCCATCACCTCACCCCTCACTGATCTTCTATGTTATCAAAACTTCACTTGGACTACCTAAGCTTTCGATGCCTTCCACACACTGAAATAAAAAATGACTTCCCTCCTTATCCTAGCCCTCCCAGATTTTACCAAACCTTTTTGATGTCACCACTGACACCTCCCAAATTGCCATTAGTGCTGTATTGTCCCAAAAAGACCACCTAATTGCTTTTTTTAGCAAGAAACTATCCCTTCACTTCCAGAATGCTTCTACCTATAATAAAGAAATGTATGTTATCACTGAGGTAGTAAAAAAATGGAGACAATATCTCCTCGGTAGTAAGTTCAGAATCTACACAGACCAGTAAAGCATCTGCCACCTTATTACACAAACCATTTAGACCCCAAACCAACAGAAATGGTTGAGTAAATTATTTGGCTATGAGTACCAAATCCTATACAAACCTAGAAAAGAAAACAAGGTAGTAGATGCTTTCTTATGAATTGAAGACCCATATCTCCTTTCCTTTTCAGGTCCGACACTTCATTGGTTAAACTAACTTGGGACCTCTTTGCCATAGACCCAGAAGCCATTAACGTGGTTGAAAAAACCCAAACCAATCCAAAGTCATGTTCTCAATTCAAACTCCACAACGGACTTTTTTTTTTTTTTTAAAGACAAGTTTTTCATTTTGGACCATACTTCACTTAAATTCGCCTTACTCACTGAATTCCATATGCCCCCTTTAGGTGGATACTCAGGCCTCAAGGTCATAATCGCCAGACTCACCTCTTCTTTTTATTGGCTTAAATTAAAAAATGATGCTAAAACCTTCATCACCTTATACCCTACCTGCCAACAAAATAAGTATAGACCCAAAAATCTTACGACCTACTTCAACCCTTACCTATCCCTTCTCAATCCTGGGAGGATATAACTATGGATTTGATCATGCACTTACCTAGTTCTTTTAGCAAGACTGCCATCTGGGTCATTGTGGACCGGTTCACCAAGTTTGCACACTTCCTACCCCTCTCACTAAACTATAATGTTTCTTCCCTTACCTCTCTATTTTTAACCGAAATCTATAAATTACACGGACTACCTAAAACCATTACTTCAGACTATGATCCACTATTCCTAAGCCAATTTTGAACAGAACTCTTCTCCCAATTGGGCACTACTTTTCAATATAGTAGTTCTTGCCACCTGAGGCCGACAGCTAATCAAAAGTGGTCAACTGTTGTCTTGAAACATACTTGCGTTGTTTTACCTATGATAAGCCTAAATGGTGGGCCCGGTTCCTTCACCTAGCCGAGTTTTGGTACAATACCTCACTACACAGTTCTATCAATATGTCCTCTTTTCAAGCACTCTATGGTCAGCCACCCCCCACAATTCCATCCTACATTGTTACCTTATCTTCAGTTCCCTCAATTACCAATACCCTCCAAACCTATAACCTAATTTTCAACAGAATCAAGGAAAATCTCACTAAATCTTAACAACGTATACAAGCATAACACAACAAACACAGGCAAGACATCAAATTTCAGGTAGGTGATCATGTTTATGTTAAACCACAAACTTACCGACAATCTTCAGTTCGTTAGCAGCCTTATTAGAAGCTCGCATGAAGCTATTATGGCCTATACCAAATCAAACACCAAATTGGACCTGTCGCTTATGAGCTCACCCTACCCCCTTCCTAAAAAATCCATCCAGTGTTCCACGTTTCTAAGTTTCGTCACTGCCATGACAGCTCCTAGCAAGCTCCTTGCCCTCTTCCTCCTGCCACCTCTGATGAGCACCTTGTTCTCCAACCTGAATCCATTCTTGCTACCTACAACATTTTGAAGAACATGGTTCCCACCAAGGAATGCTTTGTTAAATGGAAAGGCCTTCCCACCACTGATTCAACTTGGATGGATGCTGCTGAACTGTTTCAAACATATCCTGATCTTGGGGACAAGATCATACTAAACAGGGAGGGTGTTGATACGTTGGAAGGACTAGAACATGATAGGCTGCCCAATGATCTAGGAGATGCACGAGCTGGGCCTGAAGACTAGACACCAATCCAGCAGCTCAGATTGCGTAAACAGACTTGGACAAAAGACTACCATATGTATCAGAAAATCTGGAGAGGTTATAATCTGACTAAATTAGCTCTAATGTAATGACAGTTAATTAAGTAGTGGTGTGTGTAGTGACCCATGTTTCTTTTTATTCCTAGGTTTAAGCAAGTTCGTTCCTAAGTAATAGGAATTTCTTTTGTATAAATTAACTTACTAAATGGAATGAAGAAGAAGAATTTTCAGCTCACTTATTTTATTTACCTTGTTGTCCTCTGGAGTCCTATCCTCCTCGAATTGGGATAATTGTCCCTTACCACAATGGATTTATACCCATGATATTTCCATACTTTTTTTTAATTGATATAAGATTAATTCTTACGAAGAATTAAATTTAAAATTTTTATTAAATTTGAAATAAATTGATAATTAAGATGCTAAATTTGCTGAGTGTTTTGAATTTTTTTAATAAATGGAAAAACGGTCAAATCATTAGATAAATAGACAAAAATTAAAGATTGAATTTTAGATGTAATGGAAAATATAAAAATTTTAAAAAATATTAAAAGTCACTTAAATTAAAAACTTTTGGTATTATTTTGATCTTATTTAAAGAGAAAATACATTTAACGTTACTAAACTTTCGTTGAATGATACAATTTTTATATAAATTTTAAATTCGTACATTTTATTTCATCATCTTAATTTTAGTGACCATAAATATGTAAATTTTTCTATTAAATTTATCATTGTCCACCAAATCTAAAATCAAACGACAGAACATGTTTACTAACTTTTGCTAGAAATTAAAGTACAGCCGGTAGAGCTCACCTCAAGGAAAATAGTTTAATATTGGTCACCCCACGGTAAACTGAAGAAGGCAAAATTAAAACATACGAAGTCAATTTACTAATTTCGTGGTTTTGAGTGATAAATAACTTAGTATTTTTTAAATAAAATTTCAAATTCTAGCATAATTGGAAGAGTTTATCTTTATATTGGAATCCAATTGAACTTGATTTTGAATTAGTTGGAGATTCAATATTATTTGTAAAATACTAAAATTCTCAGAAAAAAAAAGTAAAGTCAATTTCAACGTTCAGAACCTATAATTTTTGTAAGCATTGTACTAAATATAAGGGTTAACATGAACTACAATTAAATCTATAATTACAAGGAAATCCATAGGCCGGAAATTACAAGAAAAAAATTCCTTGAATTAAACTCTTTCCACGTAGCTTCCGTAAAACCAGTTTTTAAATAGTAAAAAAAAAACGAAAATATTTTTTTTGTTTTCTAAAAAGGGAGTAGTCATTTATTCTTCTCTAATCAATGATGAAATTTATAAAATTGTGCTATAAATTTCATAATTTATGGAAAGAAAAAGAATAAAGAATGATTAAAAAAATAAGAATAACATTATTTAAAAAATTAATCAGAAGAAAAAAAATTAAAACTCAATTTTTTTTTAATTTTCCACCCTCCTGTCCCTGTTTCTGAAAATAGAAACAAAGTAGAGTTGAAAACTTTCACCAAATAAAAGTAGACTTGGAGATAATGTATAAACAGACTCTTTCAAATTTTTGTTTCTTCATTTAGCCTTAACTTCTAACGGATTTATTACATTTTCTTTTCTTTCTATCAATTTTAAATATTTTTAAAAAGATAAAAACATAATTTTCTTCTATCATTTTTAATATTTTTTTAAAAATAAAAATATAATTTTTATTCTGATACTCATTATTTTTTTATTAACACCCATAGTTTTAAAATAAAAAAATTATATTTACATTTTTCCAAAATTTACCCCATACAATTCCTAAAATCCAAATCCACTACGATCTATGTCTGAGAATTCTAGACGTTCAACCCAAGACAAGTCAATAAAAATAATTCATTATTACGCAGGAAAAGGATGAGAAGAAAATTACCCATCATTGCAATTTACTTAAAAATGTGCGATGCTGATGGTCAATTGTTTATGGCAGGAGTCATGGAGAATGGTATCGATATTCCGAACTCTCCATTCGATCGACATTATAATCATTCAAATATAAGGTTTTCTGCTTGAACAAAAATCCATTTCTTATCCATGCCTCTCAATATTACACCCACATCACATAAATAAATACTTGTTATCAGTCTAGTTAGTTTAAATGTTTTTTTTCCTTTGGGTAGTAATAGTAGTTAAATTATTAAACATATATATGTGAGAATAAGAGATCGAATCTTTAATATAATAAAAGGTACAAAACTTTCTAAGAATATTGAGTGCCATTTGAGCTAAATGTTCTTGGCATACTCTTACATGCTTTTACCTATGTAACTAACAGCTTTTCTTTACATGTGTCTCAATTAATATCTAAGAAAGTTTATTATTGATGTTAGATATTACCTTTTAATTTGTTTGATAATTTCTTAATTAATAGTTTAAAAATTAAGTGATTGGAAATTACATTAATGGACCTTGAATTAAGGGATTATGTTTGACAAAATTGACTTTTAATTAGAATCAATTATCTGATTTAATGATAAAGGTAATTAAGTAGATTATTCTCATTTAATTGACCCTAATAGATGTATCAAAGGAAGATGCATGTAAATAGATCCTTTCACTGCCCATTATAGACATGCTCTTTACATTGCATAAAAGACAGAGAAACTCGATCTACAAATGTGTGTTAGAAAGAAAGGGAAAAGTGAGATAAACAAATTTATACACCAAACTAGTGTTAGTGGTAAGTTCCTTCTAAGTGGACATAATTTTTTTTTATATTTATTATTTTGTATAAAGAAGAAAAAAGAAAAAATATAAAAGATAAAAAAAGAGTCTAATAGGGCATCTTTTGGAAAAAAGCTAAATTAGGCTTTATGGTTTGATTGAAAGGCCTATAAAGCTTTAGGCTTTATATGAAAGGATTATATATATATGGCTAAAGTAGTGGAATTTAAAGAAAAAAAGGGGAGTTTTTCCATTAGCATGAAAAAGTTTCTCCTTATTTTTGAAAGTGGAATAGTAGCAGGAGCACCTAGGGTTTCATGCATTATTTTCGTAGTAGCATGGAATTTGTTTCTGGGGTGATGTAGAAGAGGCTTTATGTAATTTTTTGTCAAATTATACTAGAAGAATTGTCACCTTCTTTATTCAAGTTCACGTCAACTTTGGGTGTGTTGTTTTTGGTAACTTGGGCAGTATGGTTCATATTTTTTTGCTGATTTTCTTCTTCTCTATTAGTTAGTTTTGCACAATAATTGATGTTAATTATTATGTTGATTTTGTTGAAAATTCCACATATTTTAATGAAGAGTTGTTATACTAGTTGTCTCCTAGAATTTTGGAAAGAATTGTATCCATTATTTTTATTAGTCAATTTTCTTTACTAGACTAGGTTCTGTAATTTTTACTTTTACATTGAGGGATTTTTTACATTAAAAATTTCTAGTTTCTTGGTTTTTTTAGCAATATTTTCTAGTGATATATTTTATTATACATGAGAAAAAAGTTGAATCAAGTGAATAATTTATTTTTTTCCTTTGCATATTACTTTGGTAATTTTTCCTAACAAGTAATGTCAGAGGTTAGCTTTTGGTATATTTTACTTGTGTGAAGATGGAGGCTAATACAAGTAAAATGGTATTTTTGAATGATGAAAATTATGCTCTTTGGAAAAAAAAGATGGAACATTTATTTTATATAAAAGACTAATATTTGCCTATATTTGCTATTGAAAAACCTAAAAATAAATCAAATTTAGGATGAGATTTGTTGCATAGGCAAGTTTATGGATATATTAGGTATAGGCAGAAGAGAATGTGTGGAATTATATTAAAGAGGAGACACATGCTTGCATATTATGGATTAAACTTGAAAACTTATACGCCAGAAAGATTAGGAATAATAAAATGTTCCTGATAAAGCAAATAATGCACATAAAATATCAAGATGACACTCCAATGATAGATTACTTGAATAAATATTAAGGGATTATCAATGTAATATCCCCAATTTGAATATCAAAGAAAAGAAGAGAGTTCATAATATTGATGAAAATGTGTGAAATACATTTATTTTTAATTTTTAAATGACTATTCTTAGTTCAAGATTAGATTAAATTAAATTTTAAAGAGGACTTTCTTATAAATTAAAAATAATTTTAATGAATTTGAGTATAAGGATTGAAATAAATTATTTGTTATCAATAGATTGTTTTTTGAAAATTATGAAAAACTTAAGGAAAATTAAATAATTATTTTTAGATTCTCAAATTAATAAGTTATTATAAATACATTAGTATATTGAAAGAGGATTAAAAATGGTTGGAGCAATGAATATTAGATTTAATAGGTTAGGAGGGTTGATATTTTGAGTGTAGAGTAACTAATGTATATGAGAATCACCCAATAAAAAATTCCTAACTCAGCATTTACTCTCTTTTTCTCAATTTTTATGCTCCTAGGTTGCTATTTTTTTGCAGCATTTCTACTATTTCCCCTCTCGATTTTTGTATCTCTTTCCCTTCCTAATTTTTTTTCCTGATGCTGGTACAACATTGTACCTAAAGTTTATTTTCTAAGTTTTTCCTCTTAGTTTATATTTTCTTCTTTTTCCTCGTTTTTCTAATTATAGACAAGAACTCTAGAATTTTTATTTTTCTCACTTGCTGCTGTAATCTCTTTTTCGAGCTCTCTAATGTTTCTCTCTCCTCTCCTTTTCCTCTCTTCTTTTTCTCTTCTTGCCTTGCACAATGCTGCCTTATGAGTAGGATGTCGCTGCCTGCTACTGGATGATGGCATTCCCCCCCATGCCGATAAGAGGCATGAAACGCTATAAAATGTTGTAAAGAAGCAGTGAATGGAGAGTCATGGTGATACTATTGTTGCTGCAATCAGCTTCTACTAGCCACTAGCACTGGTTGGCATAGAAAAGCCACACGAAGTGGTGTTAACACAGCAACAAGGGAGCTGTGTTTCCTCTTCAAGCCACTGGCAATCTATTGCCTTTCCGATGTCGATGAGCAGTTGATGACTTCCTTCAATGATGGTAAGCTTATTTAGAGCATGAAAGTTTAATCTTTATACTATTTTGTTGAAAAACTTAAGAAAACCCATTTAAGTATTTTAACATATACACCTAAAAAATATAATTTTTATAATATGAAATCATAAAATAAGATTAATAAAGTATATATGGAGCATTAAATATTAATTTGACAGATCCATACAAAATCAAGAATACCCATTTATATATATTAAATATATAAGATGATGCATAGAAAAAAAATAAAAACTTAATGATATGAATTGTTAGAATAATATGATTAGAATGAATATACAATGTTAAATTCTAACATTTTGCAATATTCTAATTTGATTCAAGAAACTCTTATTTATAATATTATTTGGTTGCCTGATATAGTAGTGGTAAAATAAAGAAAGTTAATAATTTCGGAAGGTCAAATAGCATGAAATGAATTTTAAAATGTCTAGTTTTAATATTTTATCCATATGGTTCGATTTAAGGATCTTTACATTGTAATATATTCCATAAGTTAAGATACTAAGATGAGATTCTAGGATAATAAATTGAAAAGAAAAGAAATAATTTTAGATTTTTATAGATTGTGGAAAATGTGAAAAAATGATTATGTACTTTGAGACCTTTAAGGTGAATCAGTGTTATCAGGTGAGTATATATCTTACCATTAATTTTATCTTAATATAAGATAATTTAATTGTATTCTTCTTATTAGTAATATAGATTTCATACTTATTATATGGAATTAGTTTCATGATATAAAAGTAATTAACTATTGATGAATGATAGTTAATTAGAGTACACAGTGAAAGTGTAGTTATGTCATTATTAGCTATTAATTGATTAATTGTGATAGGATTGCAATGATTGTGTCATATGTTTTGATTGCTCATATTAATTGAATAGTTGTTTATACAGGTTTATGTTGGATCTGGTGATATAAACAAAATAAGTTTTAGTGAATTGATTACATTGTATTTGAGCTGTATGACACATTAGAAAATTGAGAATTATGCTAAAGCAATGACATCAGGTATTGTGAATTAGGATAAAGAGACATACTAAAAGTTGAATAGGAAATTCCTGGCTAATGGTTGAAAAGGATATAAGATTAATTTAAGAGCTGGTGGGAAATTCCCAACAAGTAATTGAGAAAAGTATAAACTTGATCTTGAAAATGTTAAGTGTTGCATTACTGTAGTAAAAAGAGGGATATTAAGAAATATTGGGCTTTTTGACTAAAATATCGTTGTTTGAAAAAAAATTTACTAAAACCCTACGCTGAAAATAGTATTGCCTCAGATGCTTAAAGTTATTTTTTTAAAATTGAAAACAGGCCTGATCACATTATTGGGCCACGTGTGATCAGTCTTGATCACGTTCTCTGATCGAATGTGATCATACTAGTCATGTTGGGCCAGAGGGCGTGATCAGCATTGATCACGGGCAGCCCAGCAATGTGACTTGTGAGTTCACCACAGCCATCCACGTGTCCCAGCAGGCAGTCCCAAGCCATCCCGTGCTGCCACGTGTCCAGGGATTGCTCCCTTGTGACCCGGCCTCTTGCACCTTGTACTGCCACGTGTCGCAGTACTATGTGCCCCGTGACAATTGCCCTCACTACAAAAATCCCCTCCCCAGCCATTCACACACCCATGCCCTAAAAAATTCTACTCAGCAGCCATTTACTCACTTGAAAATTATCTTCGTAGTAGCTCTTCTGTGAAAGATCTTCTGCCCAACAACAATTTTCTTTCACCAACAATCCAAAATCAGATCTTCAACAGCAGTTGTATTATTCGAGAAGTTCGTTATACAAGTAAGATTATTTAAAAGAATAAAAATTTTTAATTGTATTATTTTATATTTTTAGGTCACATGAAAGTATTATATTTGTTTAGTAATATTTTTTACAAGCATTTCCTCATTATAATTGATATTATTAGTAAGCATTGTAATTAAATTGTGATTATTTCATTTGAGTATGTATTTTATGATTATGTTTGAATTAATAAATGTGAACAAAATGTTATGGTATTTATCTTGTATAAATTTATTTTCAGGGTTATGCTTGTGTGTATTATTTTAATATGCTTTTATTATTTTAATTTTTGAGTGTATTATTATATTGTTGTATGACTAGATTATATGCATGTTGAGGAAATCATTATAATTTTAATTATTAAATATTATGGGTTGGGCATTATTAAAAAAAATAAAAAAATCTAAATACTTACAAATTTTTAAAAAAATGGTAAGATTCATTAACATAAAATTATTTTTGAAAAATAGTAGTTGAAGATAGAAAGTTATACTTTGAGAGTTTTAAAATATATTAGCAAATCATAAATTTTAATTTAATCAAGAATAGATATTGAAATGTACGCAATTTTATTTTGATTAAGAATAAATGATTATTTAATTAAGACAAATATTACATAGATAAGTTAAGATAATTTACAAGTAATTCATATAATGTATGGGCTAGCTTAAAAGTAACAAAGAAAAAATTAAAAATATACAATAATATCCTTAACTTGTTGACCTTTAAAATAATATCACAAAAAATGTCGAAGGAGTTATTGTTTTAATATGCTTATATTGTTTATATTTTTTGTTATTTTTATGATCTCTGAGTATGTTATTAGTTTTTAGTTATAATAAAATAATTTTTTGTAAAATTGTTATGGTTAAGCATAAATAATTATATAATTAAGATAAATATTCAATAGTTAGGATAAGGTAATGTAGAAATAATTGAAATAATGTAAGGTTTAGGCTAAAAATAAGAGAGAAAATAATAAAAGTGTAATATATTAACTCTAACATTTTGAATTTTAAAATAATATTCCAAAACAAAAAAGGATGAATGAATTATTATTTTAATATGCTAATATTATTTAAAATTTTTTTATTATTATGATATGAGTACATTGTAAATTTTTATTTATATAAAAATTAACTTTTATATCTGATTAAATTAAAACAGAAAAAATAAATTTTTTTTATAATTGTTATTGTAGTAGTTACTATATTGGGCTTTTTGAAAATAGTACGTGCGGCTAGGAAAATAAATTTTCATTCTATTACACATTAAAAACTATTTTACAATGTACTTAAATTTTTTTTTCCTTTTTAAAAAAGTGTTGATAACGGGGAAGGGGACCCCATGTTCCACAGATCATGTGAGCCACCCCTCGTGATTCATTTACGATATTAAAATTAAATATTATTTTTTACTTCAAATTTACATTATTTTTTTAAGTTTTACTCATTTATAATTTACTTCCCATGTTTGTATTTTATTAGTAAATTCGACTTAACTTATATTTGATTTATTATTCACATTTTGAATGTTACTTTGATACTAATTAATCAAGATTTTAAATAATAATAATTAATAATTGTATATTGAGTCTCATAATATTGTAGTATACATAATACAATAAAATTAGTAAGTAGGAAAAGATTGTTAGAATGATTAAAATTTTAGTAAATATTAGATTTTCACTTATTCTCTTATAAACTTATTGGATGGGAGATTTAGGTTACAAAATTAAAAATTTAAGTAATATTTTATCGTTGATGTATATACTTATAAAAATATTTAACTAAACATAAAATTATGATAAAATCTACATCACTAAAGTAAACATTTTATTAGTAAATTATCTTCACAATATGATCAATTTAATTTATAAAAACTTATTTAAACATAGAATATATATTATTTAGATATTGCTAAAGATGAATCCTAAAATATGTATTATTAGGTTTTATCTTTGTTGACCTATTGGCGTTAGGAAATATCACAATATACATGATGTTGTGGAAAATGATATTTTAAACTATACATTTTAGGAGAAACTTATTCACAATCCTTCTTCGCATAATTGTGCTAGTATATTTAATAACATAATATTTAAATGTCATACTTAAACCTTAGTTAAGCTTTCAAGTAAATATTCACAAATAATTCTGGTAAATATGTAATATTACAGTAATGATGATTAAATAATTAATTACTGAGATTGAAATAAATATGAGCATGTGTGTAGTAACAGTTAGTTGTAGCTATTTTCATTACTATGGAGCTCTTTTTTATTGTGTAATTCTGATTCTTGAAGTGTCATGTAAATGCAACTATGGTAGGGAATAAGATGAGTTCTAGGGAGTCAAATATTTGTATTTACTCGAACGAAGAAATTTATGAGTCGGCCGAAGGCGATACATTTAAGTGTCATAGGGTGAAGGTCATCAGAATTAATTCAGATATCACCCTAGATGGACTAAAAAATGTGGTTGGGCGAAAACTACGACTTGATGAAAATCAAGTCGTAACTGAGCTGGTGTATAGGCATCCGCTTTCGTTAAATTTGACGTGGTACAAGGTACGTATATTAGAAGATGATGATGACATTCAATGAATGTGGAAAGCGAATGCACGATTTTCCACTCAGTTGTCATGCCCAGAATTGTATGCATACGTCTCAACCAGGGAACTTGACTTAAACATCGCAAGTCAACCAGTTGATTATTGTGGTCCATTAATAGAACCATGCACACAACCGTCCAGCAGCTTGCTTCACAGCTTCAATGAAGGGCCATCAAATTACAATCCCTACCTTACTGGAATGAATAGTCAAATTGAATATGGGCAGCCGTTTAACACCCTTAATGTTGACTATGCTCTCGAGCCATGTTTTTCGTAGCCCTATTATGGTTTAAACTAACAACCCTCTTCCCCAGAGGGAACAGAGGATATAATTGATGATTTTGAACAAGACGATGCTTATGATGATGTTCCTGAGGGGTTTGGCGATGATGATGACAGCTACGACGATGATGACGATGGAGAAGACATTACGGATACACTCCCAACAACTCCGATTAGTCGCTATATGGAATCGACCGTTGCATTTTTTTTAGAGTAAATATAGAAGCCGTTGTGAGTGATGATTACCCCGTAGTAGGAGATGACATGAATAAACAACAATCAGGAGTTATATGTGGGTTTATGATAGTCATTTCGGCATGCAATTAAGATATACTCCATTCGAAACCACCACATATTTTGTGTGCACTACTTTTCGGCCAAATATGAAGAATATCGATGCCTTAACTATGGCGTAACGTGCAATTGGAGGGTTAAAGCAAGCCATAAGTCAAGAGAGAATAATTGGGAGATATCTAAATACAATAGGCCTCACTCGTATGTATCTGTTTCTCTTTCTCGAGACCATCCAAAACTGGACGTAGATGTAATTTCATCGTACATCATGGCCATTGTGACTGAAAACCCAAGTGTGTCCATCCGAGAAGTTATTGAGCAGATCCACAGTATTTTTAGGTATCCTATATCATATAAGAAGGCGTGGAAGGGCAAACAATGAGCCATCGCTCTTGCCTTTGGGAACTGGGAAAAGTCATATTCCATATTGTTGAGGTGGCTGGCTGCAATGCAGAACTTCAATCCTAGGTCTTATTTTGAGGTTATTAGCAAAGAATGCCCACCAAGTAGTTCTAATGATGAGCCAGTCGCAATGTTCCGTCGATTATTTTGGACCTTCAAGCCATGCATCGAGACGTTTAACTATTTGAAGCCAATAGTCCAAGTAGATGGTACTTTTTTCTATGGAAAGTACAAGGGGGTGCTGCTTATCACAATGTCTTAGGACGGGGATAGAAAAGTTGTACCTCTTGCATTTGTTGTGGTTGAGGGTGAAACATATGAGACATGGGCTTAGTTCTTATCAAACCTTTGATACTGTGTCACCCAAGGCAGATAAGGTATTTATCTAATATCAGATTGACATTTTGGAATACTAGCTGCCGTTGCAAATCCCCGTGTAGGGTGGCAACCCCCTTATACTCACCATGTGTTTTGCCTGCGACATGTCACCAATAACCTAAACTCTACATTCAAGACATCATGGCTGAAGAAATTATTCACTAACATTGGTGCATTTTATTTATACTGATATCATTAATTGCCGTTGCTTATTATGATTATTGTTTATTCAATCATACCAGTGGATGGTATAAGTTACTAGTATGAGCGATATGTTGTGTAAAACAAGTTAGACGAACTGCATCAGTTGCACCCAAGAGTTGCTGATTGGATTGCTAACATCCCAAAAAATCAATGGAGCCGTGCATATGACGATGAAGGCCGATGTTAGCACCACATGACTACTAACTTAGTAAAGTGTGTGAATAGTATCTTCAAAGGGGTTAGGTTTCTACTGATTACTAGGTTGGTAAAAGCAACATTGCATCGTACAAATGCGTACTTTGTTACTTGAGCAGAGACCATTGTTACACAGATACAAGCAGGTGAGGTGTTCAGCAAAGATATCTGAAAAAAAAATTAAGGATGCATCAGGAAAGCATTTGCATGTCATGTCCGTTGCTTTGACTGTATTAGGTCACTATTTCAGGTGGATAAACCGTATGACCTGATATGAAAACAGTTTGGTCGAATGTGCAAGGTAAGCCTGTCCAATCAAACATGCGATTGGGGCGAATTCCAAGTAAAGCATTGGCCATGTCAACATATTTTTGCAACATTTGCCAAGGTCGCAGTGCATCTTCTACAATACGTCGATCTTATATTCTGGTTGGAGACTATGCTAAATGCTTACAAAAGTGAGTTCCGACCAATCAGAGGCATGGAGCATTGACTAGCATTGGATGGACCAACACTGGTGCCAGATCCATCACAGATGCATCCCATCGGGTGACCACATTCCACACGAATCATGAACAAAATGAATTGGAGAGAAAGCCCGTCGGAACCTTTGAGATGTGGATTATGTCAACAACTCGGTCACAACCACGCGACTTGCCCATCTAACCGACGAAACATGGCATAACACCAAAGACCCCCAAAAAGTGCAATAAACAAAGCATTCTTCGAGTTTCCTATCGCATATATGTTTGACGTATGCATTACTTATTGATACCTAAACCTAGAAGCTAGGTAACTTGTTACAAATTAGTAAGTAGATTGTTCTTGTTCATAATGTATTCAAATAACTATTTTTTTACTATTTAATCGTGTGAATTATTCTTATCTGTTGTGTATTTTGTAATTTACAAAGCGCGTCATGACACTAAGGCCTTTGAAAAAGGTCAGTTGACAATGCATTCTGCAAGTTTCTCTCCGTGGGTATGCCTCTAGTGTGTATTACTTGTTGGTATATGAACGTAGAAGCTAGATAAGTTGTTGCACAACAGATTATTCTATTTTCTTGATGGATTCCACTTGTTGATAATGTACTTAATTACCTATTTTCTTACCCTGTTATGGAACACTTGCATAACATGATAATTGTGAAATTGATTGAATTCAGCTAATCCATCATAGTCCACAGCTCCTCAGTATCATGGCCACTTAGCGTCATGTTGTGAGCCCTGGGCCCAACGATGATTCTCTCTTATATTTGCAGTAGAGACATATTTCGTAGGCTGTGTGGTTTAGCCGGGTAGGTTTTTTCCTTTAGAAATAATTGATTAATTATGATCGTGCTAACTTTTTTCTTAAACTGATATTAAAAGGAGGATTGAATCCTAATGCTACGACACGTCACACATGTGAATCGGCTTTTCGATTCACCACTTGCAATTGTGCCTTATCTGCAGCAGACAGGCTTCTACGGTGCTAGCCGACTCAGACATTTCGATTTTAATATAGCTTTGGTCTCCACACTAGTCGAATGACGGCGTCCCAAGACACACACTTTCCACACTCTTCTAGGGGAGTGCACTATAACCTTACAAGATGTTTCCATATAGCTAGGTTTGCTGTGCGAGGGCGTCCCTGTATCAGGATACACTGGACATAATTGGCCAGGGCTGTACGAAGAATTACTTGGGATCAGACAACTTGATGAATGTTTACAAGGCTAATGACTGAGCATTACTTGGTTAGCGACTAACTTTGGTCACTTGCCAAACGATGCAGATGACGAATTGACAAGGCACTTTGCACGTGCCTACATATTGAGGCTAATAGGTGGTTACCTTATGCCTGACACTTCGGGTCACCTGGTGCTGTTGATGTACTTGCCATTGTTGGCTAATTTTGAAGATGCTGGTCAGTATAGCTGGGGATCGACTGTTCTAGCCTGCTTGTACAGAGAGTTGTGCACTGCTACAAAAAGTGATGAGATCAATATTGGTGGATGTTTGCACCTTTTGCATCTATGGGCGTGGGATCGATTTTCCATTCTAGCGCCGGCGAGACCACCATATCCTAATCCTCGACTGGATATCTACCTCTTACTTCCACCACTGGACTTCAGGTGTGCATAATTACGTGAGGTTTATATTGCAGCACTCCCAATTACTCAAACTATTAGAATAAATAATACATAATTTTTATTATTATGGATGGAAGAACACTAGCTTGCCTCTTTGGCCGCTAGAGACAGCTTTACAACATTACAGAGTATTGCTCGACCAGATGAGGGCCCATGAGGTTTGAATCCCTACTTCTTTCTAGCTAACGTAGCCAGCCTCGGTTGTAATGATATGCTTATTTATATTATACTATTGCAATACAGATTATTTAGTGCCCTTACGACATTCCCACGTGCAATAACTAATACCAGGGTATTGCTTGACCTCGCTCAACATATAGCTGGCATCAATTTCTATCATTTGCTTCCACATCGTGGAATGGCACCATGCAGATCATGTGTTGCACCAGTTTGGAAGGCACCAGCCAATCTCGCAGGAGCCATTCAATCTTGGTTCTTGTCATACCTTGCAGCTCCAAGGTAAAACATCAAAGGACTGGCGACAAGAACATATCATTTTCATTGCTACTTGGAATGCATGGCGCAACATACTTTCATTGACGGAAATGACCCCAGATGCTCTGGGTCATGACTGGGGCTATATGAGGTGGTACTAGAGACACACCAGATGGTGGATTCACCCAGTCAGTGGTGGTCTGAGATTTGTGGTAACCTTTCATACCTTATACACTTTTGTACTTGCATCTTCTCAATATGGCGACAATAAATTGTAATGATATACTTCTTTACAGGCCGATGTAACTGAGAGATTACGTAGGTTGAGTGTTGAGGAATCACCATCTCAAGGTTATAGCCAATTTAGAGAGAGGGTGGATCGAGAATGTAGTCTTATTCTACGTGTATTGGGTAAGCATCGAGACATGACAGCTTCCCAACCTGCTTATCTGGCAATTGAACTACCGAAACCACCCATTCCTAAGCCTAGGCGAGGTAGGAGAAGCCACGGATTCATGTCTTTCAGGGACCTTATTTTACTCGAGGATAGGGATAATGATGAAAGTATCTCGCAAGGTCACCTACCGATGACACAAGCAGGTATCCCTTCCTCATACACCCCTTTACTGACGCAGGCGGATGTAGGAGGTGCAGGTCCATCAAGTTTTACCCCCCAGTGTACTTCTTTGCAAGTGATGATGCTAGCCTGTCATATAGTATCCCACCATTGCCACAACACCTTCATTATGCTCCCCAGTCCTCGTTCTTCACCCTATCGCCTTCACTTTTATCTGAACAAGTCCCTGGTTTATTGTTGCAGTTTTTAGCTGACCCATTTCCATTCAGTACTGATTATACCAGTGGATCCCTATACCAGTAGCAATAGGGGTTTTCCACCCCTGAAAACCTTGTTCTGCCATTTCAGTCTTCCTCCTGGGACTTGAACTCTCCCCCTCCAAGGGTCAAATGAACCCAACTCATGCAAATGATGATGATGAAAACGATAGAGATGAACAGGACCATACCCTAGCTCGACGATCGCAACGAGCAAGGCGACACCCTCAGTGTGGGACTGGGAGCCATTATTTTGGCAATTGAGTTTTTCATTATTGTATTATAGTGTTGTATATAATTTTTTATTTAATTGATACATAATTAAATCATCTCTTGATTGTCTAAAAATTATTCTATAATTTTTAATGAGGTTACTTTATAATGGGAATTACCTTAATTAATTAAATTAAGAATACATTATATAGTTAAATAATAGTGTAATGACATGAACCATAATTGAAAAAAAAATTCAAAACTTCCACCGCATGTACTACTGAAGATTTATTGTTTGAAATAATTGTAATGATTAGAACTACTTAGAAATCTGGGCTTTATAACCAGTATTTGCAATTTTCAAAACAACGTTATTTTCGTGATACAAATTAAATTCTAATTTCATGTTAACTTAAAGAATGTTACAGAAATCTACATCACAATGGAATAAAATATTTATTATTAATTTTATGTCATATTTTATTTCTTCTAACTAATAAGTCTACAAAAGAATAACCTCAAATCTGTATTCATTGAAATTTTATTTATTCTAACGATTTTTTTAATGGTTACCAAATTTTATTATATTATATGTATTATACAATATTATGATACTTAATAAAATTATTGGTTGTTATTTAAAATCTTGAATAATTAGTTTCAAAGAAAAATTGAGTGTGCTAAACATTAGCTTAAATATGGATTAAGAAAAGATTAAATATAAAATAACAATAGGGCAACAAATTAAAAATAAGTAATGTTTTAAAATAAATGGATCTAAAGAAATAAAAATAAGTATAAATTACGTAAAATGCTAAAATATGTCAAGATTAAATAAGTTAAAATTTTAATATACATTACAATATGATAAAACAATATTAAGAAATTTTTTCATGACTTAATTCTTTCAAATAACAAGTTTACAAGATAGTATATAAAAATTCATCTTTATTGTCATATTAATTGTTCCAGCGATCCTATGATAACTACTAATTTCATTACATTATATATATTGTACAATTTTACAATAGTTGATAATGTTATTGATTACTATTTAGAACATTCGATTAAAAGTAAGGGAGATTAAATTAAAAAAAACCCTTTTTCATGTCTTTTTAGTCTTTTTCATTCTCCAAAGTTAATTTCTTGTTATTTTTTATCGTGCCTTTCCATTATAACTTAATCTAACGATTTTAACCTAATTTGACTAAAATTTGTATCAATATCCACTTTTTTATTAATAAAAGCTGTATTAATATCATTATATTATAATTAAGCTAGTGAGTATGTTTGGATATATATATGTATATATTTTTTTTCACAAATTATTTTTAATTTTCATCAAATGTAAAATGGATAATAATTATGGAGCAAAAAGGAAAATTTTGTGTTTGATTATAAAATTAATATTAATATATTATAAGATATTTGAAAGTTTTATATTTTATATTTTTAAATTTTAAATTTTATTTAAAATTGTAATTTTTATAAAAAATTATAAAAGTGATCAATAGACAATTACTTATACTTTTGCAAATATAAAGGGAAAAATAAAATTTAACAATAATTAACCGACCGACCTATCATTTTTAAGAGCCCACTTAATCACTTACTTAACAATACAAAGTTCTTGATTAATTTTATCATAACAACAACAATGAAAATGTCGAGACTCGATTATAAAAGATAAAATTACTTCTTTCATTTTGAAAATTATATTGCACTAGCTAAGTCATCTTAGATTATTTCAAATAATTAATTAATTATAAATAATAATTTATATAATTAATTTAATTGTTAAATATTTTTTTAAAAAAATATTTATATAAATTATTATTTAAATATACCATCGATTATTTAATATAATTTAAAAATTACAATTACTGATTATATATAAAGTCAAAAAAGAGATTAATAATTTTATTAATATAAAATTAGGTGAAACTTATAACAGTTATAATTGTGCAAAAATTATTTATATAAATTATTATTTTAATATGCCATCAATTATTTGAAATAATTTAAATATCATAATTACTGATTTTATATAAAGTCAAAAAAGAGATTAATAATTTTATTAATATAAAATTATGTGATACATATAATAGTCATAATTGTGCAAAAATTATTTATATAAATTATTATTTTAATATGCCATCAATTATTTGAAATAATTTAAAAATCACAATTACTGATTTTATATAAATTCAAGAAAGAGATTAATAATTTTATTAATATAAAATTACGTGATACATATAATAGTTATAATTGTGCAAAAATTATTTATATTAATTATTATTTTAACATGCCATCAATTATTTAATATAGTTTAAAAATCACAATTACTATTTTTTATAAAGTCAAAAAAGAGATTAATAATTTTATTAATATAAAATTACATTATATATATAATGGTTGTTACAATACGAGTGACATATATATATGTCAAAGTGCAAGGGGAAATTTGTTAGCTTCCCAGCCTGCCTGTGACGTGACACGGAAATGGAGGCGGTGTGACACGGAAATGGAGGCAAAAAAAAGATGGAAAAAAATATACATCACACGGGGGTGATGCCCCGTGATTTAGCAAACTGATCATAGGCCTCCCCCTACCGTGATCAGTGAAATTTACAAAAAAAAAAAATTTAAGCATTCCGAAAAATAGTTTTTCAAATACAGTATTTGAGAAAATACTTTCTCTGATAGCAGTATTTTAGTCAAAAAGCCGAAATATTGCTAGAAATTGAAGAAAGACAATAAAAATAAAAATTATACAAAAAAGAAAATTTAAAGAAGATGAAAGTGATGTAGATTGGGTTAATACAACATTGATCAATTTATTTTGAATAATGAAAATGATGTTATCAACTTTACAGATAATGAAACCCTTTGGGTAATCAATAGTGGTGCTTCCACCCAAATTACATATAAAAGTGAGATTTTTTAATCTTACATTCTTGGTAATTTTAAAGATGTAAGATTAGTTTATGAGGGTGTAGTGAAAGTGTGTTTGTATTGAAGATGTTATTCTAAAAACACTTGATGAAACTAGATTAATCCTTAAGTGTAAAACATGTTCCAAACATTTAATTGAACCTACTCTCTATAGGTGAACTTTGTGATAAATGTTATAATAATTTCTTATCACATGACTAGTGGAAGCTTACTAAAAGTTCTATGATTATGGCTAAAGGTTTAAAGCATTCTACACTTTTCTTAACTCAAGCAAAAATTATCAAAGATGTTGTTAATTCTACATAGTCAAGTGATGAGATTGAGTTATGGCATAAGAGGTTGTGTCACATAAGTGAAAAAAGGATTGCTGTTTTGACTAAAAGAGATACATTATGTGGAATATAGAGTTCACATTTATAGAAGTGTTATCATTGTTTAGCTAGAAAATAGAATAGAGTAACTTTTAAGAGACGTCCACCTTCTAAAAAATTAGAGATACTTGAATTAGTGCATTCTGATGTGTATGATCTTATAAGTACAAGGACACTTAATAGTTCTTTCTATTTCGTTACCTTTATTGATGATCATTCAAGAAAAATATCAGTGTACATATTGAAGACAAAAAGAACAAGTGTTTGAGGTATATAAACAATTTTAAGCTTTAATTGAAAAAGAAATAGGGAAGAAGTTGAAATATATATACATTAAAAATGAGGGTGAATATTTAGGACCTTTTAATGCTTATTACAAAGAACAAGATATTAGATATCAGAAAATACCACTACAGACTCCTCAATTGAAAGGATGAACAAAACATTGGGTAAGAGAGCTTGATGTTTTTTTTCATATGCTAGACTATAAAAAATTTTTTAGGTTAAAACTTTAAATATAGTTATGCATGTTTTGAATTTCTCTCTATGTGTTCCTTTGCAATTTGAAGTGCCAAAAAAGGTTTGATCAAGTAAGAATGTTTCTTATGATCATTTATGAGTTTGGATGTAAAGCATTTATGTATATTCCTGAGGATGAAAGATCCAAGCTTAATATGAAGACAAAGCAATGCATATATTTGGGATATGGTGAAGATGAATTTAGTTATAGATTCTATGATTTTGTTAATAAGAAGTTGATAAGAAGCAGAGATGTTATGTTTGTGGAAGATTAAACCTTGAAAGACATTAGTAAGAAAGAAGTGGTGGTGCTTCTGCACAGTGAATCATTACCTAACTTTAACATGGTTCATCTAAGAGTGGAGTAGGACATAGTTGAAGCTTAGAATTTTGAAAATAATGCAATTAATGTAGATAACACTACACAAATTGAATATAATGAATTTGTTGCATTTAGAACATTCATAAGAATCAAACAACCTTCTACAAGGTATATTAAAGATAACTTTATTCTTTTGATTGATAGGGGAGAGCTAAAATGTTATGATGAAGTTATGGAAGAAGAACATAAAAGTGAGTGGACTGAAGCTATATAAGAAGAAATGAAATCTTTATAGAAAAATCACACCTATGAGTTAGTAAAATTACTAAAAAGTATGAAAGTTTTGAAGAAGTGGATGTAAAAAATAAAGAGTTAAGAAAATAACTCTAAGCCTCAATATAAAGCCATATTGGTTTTGAATGGATTTAGTTAGAGAAAAGGAATTGACTTTAGTGAAATTTTTTCCCCTATTATGAAGGTATCTTTTATTCATATAGTGAGTGCTTAGCATACTAGTTCATCTTGATCTAAAATTTACGTAAATGGATGTGAAGAGAACTTCATGGTGATTTAGAAGAAGAGATTTACATAGAGCAGCCAAAGGGTTTTGAAATGAAGGGAAAAGAAAACTGTGTATGCAAATTGAGAAAGAGTCTTTATAGGTTAAAGCAAGTTCCTAAATAATAGTACAAGAAGTTAAAGTTAGTTATGAAGGAGCAAGATTACCATAAGATAACTTTTTATTATTGTGTATTTGTTCAAAAATTCTCTAATAATGATTTTATCATTTTTTTCTCTACATTTATAATATTTTGATTATTGGTAAGAATATTGTGAGAATTGTTGAATTAAAGAAACAATTGAGTAAGTCTTTTGCCATGAAAGATTAGGGTCAACCAAAATAGATTTTGAGCATGATGATTACTTGAGATAAAGGTGCACGAAAGTCCTATTTATTATAAGAGAAGTACATCAAAAAGGTACTTTAGAGGTCTGGTATGGAAAATGCCAAAGTTATTTTAAGTCTTTTGCTACTTATTTTCAATAGAATACCAAGCAGTGTTCAATAATGGATAATAAACAACAAGATAACAAAAGAATTCCTTATGCCTTAGCAATTGGAAGTTTAATGTATGTTATAGTATATACTAGACCTAACATTGCTCACACTATTAGTATAATAAGTCATTTTCTCTTAAATCTAGGTATAGAGTATTAGAATTCTGTAAAATAGATTATGAGATATATTTGAGGTATAACTAATTTGAGCTTATGTTTTGGTGATGAAAAACCTTTGCTAATTGGTTTTATTAGTGCAAACTTAGTTGGAGATATTAATTCTTGTAAGTTTACTTTTGGTTATTTGATCAAGTTTGCAGGAGGAGTTGTGGCATGGCAATCTAGATTGCAAAAATGTGTTACTCTTTCAATAATAAAGGTAGAATTTATTACAGCAACCAAAACATGTAAAGAGTTACTGTGGATGAAGAAGTTTCATCAAGAACTTACATTTAAGCAAGATCATTATATCTTATTTTATGACAATCAAAGTGCAATACACTTTAGTAAAAATTTTGCTTTTCATGCAAGGTCGAAATATATTGATGTTCATTATCATTGGATATGTGATGTTTTGAGTAACAAGTTAGTGGAACTTGAGAAAGTTTATATAGATGATAATGGTGTTGATATATTGACTAAACCTTTACTAAAGGAAAAGCTTGGAGTATTTTACTTAATAGTTGGAATGGTGATATTCCCCATTTAGTCAAAAGAGGTAGATTTGTTGGTGGTGGGTTCCTCTTATATGGACCCATAATTTTTTTCTATATTTATTATTTTGTTTAAAGAAGAAAAAAGAAAAAAATAAAAAATAGAAAAGATCAATAAAAAAGAGTTCAATGGGGTTTTTTTTTGGAAAAAAGCCAAACTAAATTTTATGGTTTGACTAAAAAGACTTTAAGGCTTCAAGCTTCATATGAAAGGATTATATGTGTTGTTGAAGGCGTGGAATTTAAAAAAAAAGAGGAATTTTTTTATCAATGTGATTTTTTTTTTCTAAAAGCCAAATAGTAGTAAGAACATTGAGGGTTTCATGCATTGTTTTAGTAGCAACAAAGAATTTGTTTTTTGGGATGACGCAAAATAGGCTTTATGTAATTTTTTTTATCAAATTATGCTAAAAGAATTATCACTTTCTTTACTTAAATTCATGTTAAATTTAGGAATGTTGTTTCTAGTGATTTGGGCAATATAATGCATATTTTTTTTATTAATTTTCTTATTCTTTACTTGTTGATTTTACACAGTAATTGATATTAATTATTGTGTTAATTTTGTTCAGAATTTCACCTATTTTGATAAAGAGTTGTCATATTGGTTGTTCCTTTGAATTTTTGGAAAGACATTATGTTTATTATTTTTATTAGTATATTTTTTTTATTGGACTAAGTCTTGTGATTTTTACTCTCACATTTAAAAATTTTCCATGTTACAAATTTTTGGTCTCCTGATTTATTTTTCTTACAATATTTTCTGGTTTTTTTTATCATACATGTGGGAAAAGTCAATTTAAGTAAATAATTTAATTTTTCATTGGTTATTACTTTAGTAATTTTTCCTAACAACTAGTTCTACTAATCTAAAGCTTTGTTAGTTATGGTTTCTTTATCAAATTCGAGTATGTGAAAGTCATATGTTTCGAGATCCTATTTAAAATGTATGGATTATGGTTAAGAAATTTATATGTTTGAATGCTTTCACCTTAATATTTAAGTTTACATGTGGAATTAGAGCTTTTTAGTTAAGAAACTTATGATTTTCCATGAAAATTATGAATGACTTTTACAAATTATGTTGCTGCAAATGATTTGCCATATATGATGCTATTTTATGCTAAGTTACAACTAAATCACAAATGGATTGTTATTGGTTTGTAAGCATCACCAATTGAAATTAAAAAAATTATTATTTTGATTATACTTTGCTTGATTGTTATAAATATGTGTGTTGGCTTATGTGGTTTCTATAATGATTTGAATAAAATCAATGTACGCTATATATATTTACTTTATGTTATATACCAATTTTGTTTTATTGGAAATCTTAAAGGATTGATAAATTAGCATGAGAATTTAGCATGACATGTTGATTGGTTACCCATTTAATTATATAGAAAAAATCTAATATATAATATTGATTTTATGATAAATTTATGAATTAAGTATAATTTTGAATACTACTATCTTATGTTTAATTGGCAATTATGTTTTATATGCATGAACTTATGTTAAAAGGATTTGTGTAAACGAAAGTGGCTAAGCTAGAACAATTGATTTTCATGTATAAAATAAACATTTATTCATGACACTTGTGAATTGTTCGTTAAAGAAAATTGATGAATCTATCACTGTTAATTCATCATTAGAACTTAGATTTACCTAAAGGGAAATCCCATTCTATGATTAGTGACATGATTATAAGAAATTAAAATTCTCGAGTCAATTATATACTTTGTCCAAAGATGATATATATTTGATTAATAATATTTTATTTCCTGATAATGATAAAAAGTGGCATTCATTTGTGATAATATGTTATAATGTTTGCCCAAAGGTGAACTATAATTTACTCCAATTTAATTTATTTATCTAAGTCTATAATAGAATCAATATAAGCATTTTATGTTTTATTTTATAGCAATTTCTCTACATTCACAAGCTTTATTTGTTGTTATGTTTAATGGTTTGAACTTTTTTGAATGGAGTGAATAATTCAAGTTCCACTAAGGTGTTTTGAATCTTGACTTGTCATTTTTGGAAGAAAAACCTATTGTTATTGATGACAACATTGAGGAAGAGAAGTTCAAAACTAAGACATGGGAATGGTGATGTTTAGGTGAATGATTTTAGCAAACAACATTAAAAGTACCATTCCATAAATAGATAATGCAAAGGAATATGTGAAGTTTATGGAAAAATGTTTTCATTCTAATGATAAGTCTTTTATTGAGACACTAATGGCATAACTTATGGCTATGAAGTTTGATGCGTCGCAGATATATAAGAACACGCCATTAAGATGACTAATATTGTAGCAAGACTAAAGATATTGGGCATGGTAGTAGATGACTCCTTTTTAGTTTAGTTTATTTTGAATTCATTGCCTCTTGAGTATGATACTTTCCAAATTTATTATAACATTATTAAGGAATAGTGGGATGTTAATGAATTAACTGGAAAGTTTATTCAGGAGGAGAATAGGCTTAAGAATTTGGAAAGTCATTTGGTTAACCTAGTTCAAAGAGTTAGAAAACTTAAGAGAAAGAATGGATCTACTAATGCTCTTTAGGTTGAAAGGAAGGAATATAATGATGATAATATGAAGGAAGAACATTATTAGAAAGATTGCCCTAAATACGAGGCTTAATTTAAAAAGAAAGGTACATATGAAAGTTTTGCATGCATTTTTGAATTAAATTTAATTGATATTACTTATAATAGTTGGTGGCTTGATTCTAGTGCTACAACTCATATATCTAATATGATGCATGGATTCCTTACAATCCAAATAATAAACTCAAGTAAGAATTATTTGTACATTAGAAATCATGTGAAGGCTCCAATTAAAGGTATAGAGACTTATTATCTAGTCTTGGATATTGGTTATTGTATAGATCTATTATGACTTTTTATGTACCTTTAATTTCTAGCAACCTAGTTTCTTTTTCAAAATTAGATATTTGTGGTTTCAATTTCAATTTTGGACATAGTTGTTTTATTTTATGTAAGAACTATAGACTTATTGGTTTTTTCATTATGTTTTATATAAATTGAAACTGGATGATAAATTTTTTGAATCCTTAGTTATTGTGCATCAAAATATTGGAATAAAATGTAGTATGCTTAATGAAAGTTTTGCTTAATTGTGGCATAAATGTTTAGGTGACATATCTAAGGAAAGATTAGTAAGATTAGTAAAGAATGAGATTCTTTATAATCTAGATTTTATTGATCTTGGTTTATATGTGGATTGCATTAAAGAAAAGCAAACCAAATATAATAAGAAAGGAGTAACATAGAGCATTCAACTTCTTGAAATTATACACACTGATGCACATAGACCTTTTGGTACTTCATCTTTTGGTGGAGAGAAACATTTTATCACTTTTATTGATGACTTTTCATAATATGAATATGTCTATTTCCTTAGGAAAAGTCTCAAGTAGTTGATGCTCTTGAGATATATATCAAGGAAGTTGAAAGACAATTAGATAGGAAAGTTAAAGTTATAACATCCAATAGAGGTGGTTAATATTATGGAAAATGAAATGAAATAAGACAATGTCTAAGTCCATTTGCAAAACTTCTTGAAAAATGTAGCATATGTACATAATACACAATGCCATATGCACTGCAATAGAATGGGTTAGTAGAACAATGTAATAGAACATTAATGGATATGGTTAAGATAAGGATGAATAACTCCTCATTACCTAAATCTTTATGGATGTATGCACTAAAGATTATTGTGTATTTATTAAATAGGGCTCTTAGTAAGGCAATTCCTAAAACTCCTTTTGAGTTGTGGATAAATAGGAAACTTACTATGAAGCACGAGTATATAACTTACATGAAAAGAAATTAAATTCTAGAATGATTAGTGGTTACTTTGTTGGTTATCCTAAAAAATCCAAAAGGTATGTATTTTATTGTCCTAACCATAATCTAAGAATTGTAGGAATTGGTAATGCAAAATTCCTTGAAAATGGAGGGGTTAGTAAGAGTAAGGAATTACAAAATATAGATATAAAGGAATTTGAGATAAATATTCCATTTCCTATAAATGTTCCTTCATCCATATTTATTTCAATTGTTGCTCTAATTGTTATTGAACATTTTAGTAACAATGAAAAACATTTGAATAAAGATACACCTATTGAAAAAACTAACCTATAAATGTCTAAAATAAATAAGTTAGAGCAAGTGCCTCTGAGAAGATATCAAAAGGTAAAGAAATTGACTATTCTAAACTATTATATGACTTATTTGCAAGAATTAGACATT
Source organism: Sindora glabra (assembly GCA_020226215.1). NCBI lineage: Eukaryota > Viridiplantae > Streptophyta > Magnoliopsida > Fabales > Fabaceae > Sindora > Sindora glabra. The sequence continues at coordinate 72,814,967 of CM035226.1, read as the reverse complement.
GGAGTTAATAAAGATCTAATTTCATTTTCACAAGCCATAGAAGGTGTTAAGTTAGAAAATTGGATTAATGTAATGAATGAAAAGTTAAAATCCATGGAAGAAACAAGGTCTGGGATATTGTTAAACTGCTTGAAGGTGCAAAATGAGTTAGCTATAAGTGGGTCTTTATGACTAAGTGAAACTCAAATGGCAATGTTGAATAATATAAGGTCTGTCTTATTGCTAGAGGATATACTGAAAAAGATGGCATTGATTATAAAGAAATATTATCTCTTGCCTTAAAGGAAGATTAACTACTTATTATTATAGCATTGGTGGCTCATTATAATTTAAAGTTACACTAAATGGATATAAAAATAACCTTTTTGAATGGCAATCTTGAAAATGAAGTTTATATGGACCAACTTGAGGGTTTTCCAATAGAAGGAAAAGGTCACATGGTGTGTAAACTTAAGAAATCAATATATGGGCTAAAATAGGCTTCAAGGAGTGGTATATTAAGTTCAATGTATCATTACATTTTTTTATTTTGAAGAAAAACTTGTGGATAGATGCATATGCAAAAATATTAGTAAGCAAATATATATTTTTAGTCCTATACGTTAATGACATCTTGTTGGCAACTAATGATTTGGGTATGTTGCATGAAACTAAAGAATATCTCTCTAAGAATTTTGAAATGAAAGATATAGGAGAGGTATTCTATGTGATAGGAATTAAGATATTCCATGATAGGTTACAAGGACTATTGGGATTGTATTAGGAAGCTTATAATGAGAAAATTCTTAAAAGGTTTAACATAGATAAGTGTTCTACTAGAATTGTTCTAATTCAAAAAAAGGATAAGTTTAGTCTTATGCAATGTCTAAAGAATGACATAAAGCCAAAAAAAAATGGAATGAATTCCTTATGGTTTAGTAGTACATAATCTTACATATATGCAAATCTATACAAGACTAGATATTAGTTTTGCAGTGGGAATGTTAGGTAAGTATCAAAGTAATCCTAGAATGGATTGTTAGAAAGTTATAGAGAAAGTTTTAAGGTACCTCTAGGGAGCAAAAGATTACATACTCATGTATAGAAGATCTAACAAATTAGAAGTGATTAGATATTCAAACTTAGATTATGTTGGAATTGTTGACAATAGGAAGTTTACTTTTGGTCACTTATTTCTATTTAATGAAGGAGCCATATCATAGAAAAATTGCTAAGGAATCTATTATTACTTCATCCACCATGGAAGTGGAATTTATGGCATGTTTTGAAGCCATAATTCATGCATTATGGTTGTAGAACTTTATTTTAGGACTCAAGGTTATTGACACCATTACCAAGCCATTGAAAATTTATTGTGATAATTTTACAATAATATTTTTCTCCAAAGATGACAAATACTTAAAAGGTGCTAAGCATATAGAGTTAAAGTATTTTGCTATTAACGAGGAAGTTCAAAGAACAAAAGGTGTCTATTGAGTATATCAAAATAAGCCTTATGATAAGTAAAAGGTTACAACTAAAAACATTTAAGAAACATGTACATAGAATAGGTTTTGGTTGTTCCCTTAAATGATGTATTTAAGGATGATGACATTTTGAGCTCACTTATGCATTGTTTTTCAACATGAATTGTTTGTTTCTTGTTGTATTGTGCACATTATAGTATCTTACAAGTTATAACTTGGATGTTCTATAAACACTTATAGGACTAGTATGAAATTTTATTTGTAATTTATGGACCTTGTATGGTGAGACATTATTATCCATGGTACATGGAAGGAAGTATATTTCTTAAAATTAATATCTAACTACCATAACTCACACTTGGTGTTTTATTGAGGTAAATATGATGTTCATAAGGATGAGTTCTAGTGTAGAATGATTAGTGCATCATGCTTAAGTTGTAGTTTCTTTAAATTTTAGGCTAAGTGGGAGAATGTTAGTAATTACCATTTAATTTGATTAGTAAATCTTTAACTTGTGGACTAAAATTAAGTTATTGGAAATTACATTATAGGCCTTGAATTAAGGCATTATGTTTGACAAAATTACCTTCTAATTAAAATCAATAATCTAATTTAATGGTAAAGGTAATTAAGTAAATCACTCTCATCTAAATGAACCTGATGTTTGATGGACATATCAAAGAAGATACATATAAATAGGTCCTTTCTATGCCTACTACAGACATGCTCTCTACATAATGTAAAAGATAGAGAAACTTATTTGCAAATATGTGTTAGAAAGAAAGGAAAAAGTGAGAGAAATTAATTTATACACCAAACTAGTTCTACTAATTTATAGTTTTGGCATTTATGGTTTCTTCATCAAATTTGGGTACATGAAAATCATATGTTTTAAGATTTTTTAAAAATATATGTGGTATGGTTAAGAAATTTGTATGTTTGAATACTTTTGCCTTAATATTTTAGTTTACAATTAGTGCTATATGTGGCATACATAGTCATAATTTTCATTTTTCATTTCCTTTTCTAGCCATTATTGCATGGTGAGTAAGAAGAGCATATTGTTATGATTTTTCTATAAGGGAATGAGCAAATTTTCCATTTGTCATGCAAAATTTGAGTATGGTAGAGCCATGTTAATGTTATTGTGTATAAGTAAAGATATTGAATCTTTAAATTTCTTATAAAATATATTAAATGGTATTATATATGAATGAATTAAATTTTAGATTATGAATTTATTGAAATATGATAAGATTAAGTGATACATTACATTTGCTCTTTAATATAGTGTAATCGTGAAAATTATAATTTTGAATTAAGCATTATTTAATTAATATTTCTAGAAGAATCTACTAGCAATTTTTTTTCTTTTTATTCAAACACTGTATTATAACTAAGTTTTTAAAATATAACATAAATGCATTTGAATAAGTTCAATAATGATATAATTAATGTAAATAAATTGGTTAACAAATAAAGGAAATTGTTTTTAATCAAATTTTACTATATATATATCAAGTATGATTAAATAAATTAGAATAAATGATCTTTTAAATTGATTGATATAATTTGTATATGTATATATTTTTAATAACTTTTTTTGCTACAAAAAAGGTAATAAAGGTTACTAGTATCAGTACCTTCCTTTAGCATTATTACATAAGTATTTTCTCATTGTAAAATATTCAGTTTAAATGATAACTATTTTTTAATAATTTTAATAATATATTAGTTGATTACTTAATGATTTTAACACATGAAATCATTGGGCAATCAATTACTATATTATTAAAATTATTAAAATTTAAGGATAATACTTTGATATATACATGTTAGAAAATTTGCATGTTTTTATGAATGTTACCATTTGTTTTGTATATAAAATCATGTAATTTTTCATAAAAGTTTCATTTTGTATAGATTTTATGTATAACGACTACATAAAAATTTACATCGGAGGCTTGTTAGAAAAGATATTGATATTTAGATATGAAAGGCTACAAAGGGTGAAACTAATTAATTTTAACATGAAAGTTAACGTGTTTGGTATAATCCAAATTTTGGAGAGTAAAATGTAGGAGTCTAAAGTTAATTCATTCAACCAAAATTTGAAGGGATAAAATGCATTTTCTCTTTTATTTAATGTTATTTTGATGATGTTTTATTGATTGTTGGCAAGTTTCAAGCAGTTCAATAGTAAGAATTGTGATGGTGGGAAATGATTCCTTACTCATCCCAATTTATATGTAGTTTATTATTTTTTATACTTGTATGATATATTTTTCAATACTTATTTCCATTGCCATAAATCTTTGACATTTATCTATTTTTATTTTGATAAATCACACTTAATACTTATGAAAAATATAGTAAGCAAATGGTAATATAGTAAGGAAAAATTACATTTTATCTATTTGTAATTTCATTTTTTTCACCTAATCTACTTATGATTTTAAGTATTACAATTTATTTGTTTATGTTTTCAATCATTAACTGATTTACATTATTTTACACTAAAATTAATAATTAAACTTGCATAAAACCATAACAAGGGCAAGTCTACATTGAACTTAAGGGAATAGAGCCAATTAATGAAAATAGAATGTAAAACAAGTGGTTTTGAAAAGTAGTTTTAAAGGGGCAATTTAAAATGAATTAAATGTATACAAAATATGGAAATTAGGTTCAAGGGATTTCACACTTAATTAATGAATATCCTAAAGCTAATAGTAGTTCTACAAATCCTAAATGTGGATTAACTAAAACAAGTGACTAATTAATCATCTATTACTAATTTAATTCAAAATAAGTGATTGAATTTAATTAATAATAGTTTTAAGTATTTCAAATCAAGTTTAAGCTGAATCTAACAATTTTATAAGTGATAATTGTTAAAGTTGTTCTCTAATTTCCATAGACATCATAGAATTTACAAACAAGATTTAGATATCTCTTTATTATTAATTTATAATCAATCATCATAATTCTATAAGTGAGAATAAAAACAATTAATCACATAGCATTAGATTACTAAGGATAATCAACTAATGGGCATTATCAATAGATTACCAAAGTAATTATAATCAATAAAGAATAGAAAATAAAGAGATAAATGAATTATAAACAAATTGAAGAGAGAAGCCTTAAATCAAATCAAATTAGGAGTTCTTAGACCTTTGAACCTTGAAGGAAAAGTAGCCACTCATGGTGGAATATAAAGAAAATTAGAGAAAAGAAGAGTTGCTATCTAGAGTATGTGTCTTCTTGCTTTTGTAAGCACCAAACCCTTAAATCTGAACCTTTAAGCTATAAAACCTAATAAGTTAAGTAAATATATCTTTTAGGGTTACAAAGAATAAAGTCTTACTTAATTTGAAAGCCCATAGTTTAATTTACAAGTTAATATACTAATAGTATTTTACTATATTGTTTTTCATAACTTAGATTTTAACTTAAGTTTGATTACTAAAATTGTGTAGTTTTGATAAAATTAAAACTTAAAAGCTGTTAGGCTAGATCTTAATTAACTTTGGGCACTAGTTTCACCTTAAATGAAACTCTAGAGCTCCAGATATAGCTTAAAAATTAAGACTAGTTCAGCTTGGACAAAAAATATAGCATTAACTTTATGACTATTTTTGATTTTTCAAATATCTAAATAGACTTTAGCTAAAACATAAAAGTTTTAAAGATTTGTTTAAGATTTATAATGATAAAAGACCTAATTTTTGACATTCGAAACTCAAGTTATAACTAAAAACATGAAATAGTGTAAAAATTCAACATTAACTGAATAATTTCAAAACATTAAAAAATCATTACCCAATCATATATAACAAGGCCAATTCCATAAAATAAAACATATGTAACACACTAAGAGATATAAAATAGAAAAAACTAATATAAACAATATTTTACCCATTAAATTCCCTTACACTCAACCTTTGCATGACTTTGGGCAAATATAATTTTAGTCAAAACTAAAAATAAAAGACTTACTTTGCAAAGATTTCAAAATTACAAGTTTCACAAACAAGAAACAATCAAAGCCATCAAGAGACATAATACCTTATGAATAAAAATCTTGACAAACTTAAAATTAACTAATATAACAACTTTATTTAAAAAGGGTAGATCAAAATGGTAGATTCTTTCAAAACTCACCCTTCAATTCTCAAGTGTTTAAGACTTTAGTTCATTCCATGAAAATGCTTTACCATAAGCTTTCTTATTATCTAATTTCCATTATTGAATCATATGCATAACACAAATTAAAAAAGGGAAGGAAAAATTGAAGATATGAAAGTTAAAAATCAAAGAAATCAATTGAATGTTTCAATTGTAAATATATAGGTAAATTATAAATAATTATAACTCAACATAATAACCCAATTTTAAACTCAAACACTCATAACTTCTTTCTTTTTCCTTTTTTTTTTAATTCTTGTGCTTATTTTTCTTTTTTCCAATTTTTCACTTCTTTTTTTGCTTTTTTATCATTCTTTTTTTATTTTTTCCTTTTTGTCTTTTTATTTTTATTTTTTTTCCCAATCAAACCCTAAACTTGAAGTTAATGATTTTTCACAATATATATATGTCCTTAGACTTTTTTCACAATATGTTCATGGGTTAATCAATAAAGAAGAGGTAATTAGGCTTAAAAGGAGCTCAACAAAGATAAAAATCTAAAGTTAGTTATTTTAAACTAGCTAAAAAAAAGAATGCCTTAACCATTTTTATGCATACATGTGCAAATGTATCTAGAAAAGAATTAAAGGAGAAACAAAATGATGGAAGAACATCTTATATAAGAAAGGAAAGAGAAAAGCATAAATACTTAACACAAGGCTTAAAATCTTATGAAAAAAGTCATTGTACCAAATTCAATCCACCAATTCAAAATCTATCACTATACTAATCAATTTCAAGAGGTAAAATAAATTATTTAATTATCTTATTAAATCATTAGACTTCCATTAATTTCTACTAATGAAAAATATAAATTTTCCATCAATGAAAAGCAATTAAAATAATTCAAAAAGATTCAAAAACAAATGAAAAACACAATTTTCTTTTCTTTTTAAAATTTTTCTATTTTTTAAAACTTAAAAATTTTAGGGAAATATGAAAACTTAAAAGAAAACATAAAAAATTATGGAATTCTCTCCTCCACACTTAAAATTTATGTCATCCTCAATGTAAAGCATGTCTGTATCAAGATAGATAAAGAACAAGTAAAGTAAAAGAGAAAGGAAAAAATGCAAATATGAAAAATACTTAGGTTGCCTTCTAAGAAGTATCTTTTTTTAATGTCTTTAGCTAGACATGGCTCTAACTTCTTTAATCAAGTTTCAATTCATTAAGTATTGCCTTAAATGGTTCTAATGAAACATACTTCAAATGGTTATATGAGCAATTCACTTTCAAAATTAGTTCATTAATCAACTCTTTGCTCAGTGCCAACCTTAGATCATTCATTTTTTACAAATCAAAGTCATCTTGCCCTTTAAAATCAATCAAGTCAATAGAAAAAACAAAATGAACTTTAGGATAAGCTTTCATAACATTGGAAACATTGAGTTTTTCTATCAGTACATTATGCACAATAATTTTTTCTTTTTCTTGTTTTTTCTTTATCAATCTCCCTTTGAGACATATTAATTTCCCAATTGATAAAAGTCTCCAAAATTTCTTTTTCTTTTTCCTTTTTTTAGCATCTCCAAGGCTGTGGAAAAAAAAAAGGAAAGATAAAAGAATCAACAAAAAGAATCAAATTAAGTGTAGATTGTACCTTAATAATAGAAATTCTAGTCTCTTTTTCTTCTTTCTATTCACTTGCTAGGTAGGAGGTGGAAGATAGTTGGTTTGCATATTGACTTTCCAATTAACTAGTAGATGCGACAAGCTAGCTCTCTTAATTCTCTAAATTTTTTAAATGTGCCATCATTTCATATTGGAATTGTATTCTTTCTTCCTGAAATTATATTGTCTTCTACTGAAGTTGCTTAATAAGTACCAGAAGTTTTCATCCTTAAAGTTTGAGATTTAGACATTGATGGATATTCTACAATAAGAGGTTGATATTGATTGTGACCCACTTGATTGTTATGACTAAAAATTGAATAATCTTACTAGTTTAGATTATAAGAATTAGAATTTGGAGCATAACAACATTGGGTAGGCATGGAAATCTTTCCATTGAATGAAATGGTTAGAATGATTCATATCTTTGAAACTTTGGACACATATTAGAAAGATATCCAACCATATGTTAGAAATCACATATGTAAGTTTTTTGTATCTACATTATAACTACCTGATTAACAATAGAGGTTAGTTCAAAAAGTTATTAGTCAATTCTAGATATAAGTACCTCATTAAAACTATATAATATATATATATATATATATATATATATATATATATATATATATATATATATATATATATATATATAACCTCTTAATTAATGAATTCTTTCACACTTTTAAAATGAAAATTCAAGTCAAAATCATAGGAGGAAACATTCATACACCAAGAGGAATAAGAATTGAATGAAAATAAAAAAATTAGAAAAAATAAAAAATTGGAAAACAAGACCAAACGGTATTCTTTTCATTGAAAAATACCGGGGTTAAGGGTGAAAACCCCTAATCTTGCTTAGAATGCTAATAAACCTTGAACTAGAAAGTTTCATCCTTGAATTCTAGAATGAACTTTGTTACCTAGCACTACTAATAAGCCTAGAAAATACCAAAGATTGAACGTAAAAGAGTTAAAAATAATGAAAAAGAACCATAAATTGACTAATCTATTCCTTGACAACAATGCCGAAATTTTATCTGTATCATTTCACAACAAAATTAATAACCCTTGCATAAAACCATAGCAAGGGTAAGTCCAAGTCAAACCTAATGGAATATAGCTAATTAATGAAAATAAAATATAAATCAAGGGAAGTTTTTGAAAGTAGTTTTAAAAGAGCAAATTTAAAATAGAATTAGATGTAAGTAAAATAAAGGATTTCACACTCCAATTCTTAGATTCTTCATTGGCACTCAATAATTCAGCTTATAATTTGAATGTTTAATCAATGAGTACCCTAAAGTTAGCAGCAACCATACAAATCCTCAATATAGATTAATTAGAACAAGTGACTAATCAATCTTCTATTATTAATTCAATTCAAATCAAGTGATTAAATTCAATTAATAATAATTTCAAGCATTTAGAATTAGGTTAAATTGAATCTAAGGATTCTAAAAATGATAATTCCTAAATTTGTTCTTTGATTTCTATAGATATTATAGGATTAAAAAGTGAAATTTAGATATCTATTTGCTATGAACTTATAATCAATCATCATAATTCTACATGTAAGAATAAAAAAATCAATTATATAGCATTAGATCACTAAGAACAATTAACCAATGGGACCTATTAGTTAATCACCAAAGTAATTATAATCAAGCGAAAGTAGAAAATCAAGAGATGAATGAATTATAAACAAATTAAAGGAGGAAGGCTCAAATCAAACTGAATTAAGAGTGCTTAAACCTTTTAATCTTGAAAGAAAATCAGCCACTTATAGTGGAATACAAAGAAAACCAGAGAGAAAAAAAGTTGCTATCTAAAGTGTGTCCTCTTGTCTTTGGAGGCACAAAAATCTTAAATCTAAATGTTAAGCTATAAAACCTAATAGGCCAACTAAATATTTCTTTTAGGGTTACAAAGAATGAGGTCTTGCTCAATTTGAAAGCTCATAACCTAATTTACAATTTAATCTAATAATAGTGTTTTCCTATAGTATTTTTTGTCACTCAAATTATTGCTTAGGTTTGGCTATCAAAATGCATAATTTCGTTAAACTCAAAACTTGAAAGTTGTTGTGCTAGTTTGGGCTTTAGTTTCGCTTCAATTGGATCTCTGGAGCTTTAAACATAGCTAAAAAATTAAGACCAGTTTTGCTTGGATAGAAAACAGAGCATTAACTTCATAACATCAACTTCATGATTATTTTTTACCTTCTAAACATTTGAATTGAAATTTGACTAAAACATGAAAGTTTTAGAGCTTACTTTAATATTTCCAAATATAAAAATATTACCTTATTTGGACATATGAAATTCAACTTATAGTTGAAAATTTTGAAATAGTATAAAAATTTAACATTAACTAAATAATTTCAAAATATTGAAAAACAATCACTTATTCTCATAACAAGTCTAATTCTACGAAATTAAGTATATGTAACATAGTAATTGATATAAAATAGGAAGAAATAATATAGATAATATTTTACACATTATCAACATTTTATTCATCTAAATTATTTTCTATCAAAAAATTTAATAGAGAGCTCACATTCATTGCATTTGATTTTTATTTTCTTAAATTCAATTTTACACTTACTTAGAATCAAATTACCTAAAACTCATAATTTTATTGGAGTTTTGTTTTCTATAATTCAGTCCATGGTTACTGAATAAAGAGTGCCTAATAAATTTTTTCTTTTTTGAAAAGGATAAATTAGTTTTGAGCAGTATCAAATTGAATTAAAATTTGGAAAAGTAAAAATCATATGTAATACATATAAGTTTTTTATTAAATTTTGGATGGAAAATAGGTTAGGTAGGTAAATTGTTAATGATTGAAAGTATAAGTGAATAAATTAAAATATTTAAAACTACAGATGGATTAAGTGAAAAGAGGTGAAATCACATGTAAGTAATATTTAATTTTCCCATAAAATAATTGTTATAAAATTCTTAGAGAATAAATATAACATACATAATTTTAATTTTCTTTATCATTGTATTCGTCTAGACTTAATTTATTATATAATACAATATATGAACATAGGAGGGGTGAATGGTTTAATTCTATTATATGCAATCATACTAATAGAATTTCCATAAAAAAATTAAATATATGCAGTCAAAGGTGCCTAATTTTGAAAATCTATACTCGTACTTGAATAGGTGTAAATTATCATTCAACATAGTCAATAAATTTAATATAATATATACTTTTTTATTTTTTTTGTTGCTTATCATAGTAGTAACCAAGTTTTAAGAGATAAATCTTTTAAATTAGAACAACAAACTTAAAAGACACCTTTAAAACAAAATATCCTAATAAAAGCAACCAAACACATAACTAATTGATAAGGAATAACATCTTAATACATCAATGGTTGATCTTGACACATGAGTTCCTATTTAAACTTTGACTTACTTTAGGAAGTTTGAAACATAAACTTACCACAATAATGATAAAGAACATAGGAGTCTAATTGATGTGAAAAACTCTTGTAAGATATCATATTCATAGTAAAGTGCTTGAACATTTTTTGATGTGTCTATAATGATTTTTGAAAATGTTTTTGATGATTCACTCTCAAGGTAGGCAAGACTGCATCATTCTTAATAATGATGTAGGACCTTTTAAAACCTAATTTCCCCTATGATTCAACTTGATATTCAACCAAGCTTTGATGTAAAGTGTTTTGATTATGCTTTGCATGCATTAAATTTTTTTAATAAATATGTTATATTATTTTATACTTTAAATATATAATATATGGAACATGGTGAGTTACTCATTTAACAACAAAATAAATAAATCTTAATTGATCAATCAATGAAAATTGAGGTTTTATTTTGTTTAATTGAAAAATTAAAAGCTAATTCATGGGAGACAACAATTAGTTTTTTTATTGAAAGAATTCAAAGATAGTTTTTTTTTTTGTATTTGTACTTCTTATCTTTTATATGTATACTTTTGTTTCAAAAGTTAATTCAGGGGATATAATAACTAGTTTTTTTTCAAGATAAAAATAATTTTTTTTGAATATTTAGTTTTTATTTTTATGTATAGACTCCCATTTATAAAATGAAGAAACTTTATTTTGGTAATTAGTAAAAGAGACTTTTATTTTCCCATTTATAAAATGAAGAAACTTTTTTTTGGTAATTAGTAAAAGAGACTTTTATTTTCAAAATTTAGATTGATTATGGGTTACTTCATATTGAATGGCTTATATGGAATTTTGGTCCTCATAAGATATAAATTATGTGATTTTGGTCTTCAGAGTTTAAAATAATTTTACTTGATCCCTAAATATTACATTGCTATAATTTTGGTTCCTTTTTTTATTTTTGTCCATTTCTATTAACTTCAATTAACTCTTGTATAATTTTTAAGTATTTATTGCATTATTTTTCAAATAAAATCACATTTTTTTATGGATAATTAACTCATAAAATTATTCAAATTTTCTTATGCAATCTATTAATTTTGTTCAAAAGTTTTCAAATTTAGATAAAATTTTTCTTTTATACTTATATAGAAGTCATTTCAAGTTTATATAGAGGAAACATTAGGTGGGAATAGTTTTATGTGGTCAAGAAATTGATAAAAATTAAATAAAAGAACCAAAATTGAATCAATTTAATATTTAGAAAAAGGAAATAGATTATTTTTAATTGGAAAAACTAGAATTGCACAATTTATAATTTAGAGGAACTAAAGTTATATTTAAGGCTAGGTAGAATGGAGTAAATGAAATGAATGCAAATTTCTTCTTCTATTTTTAATTTTCCATAATCCTTTTCTAATATTGTATAAGTTCTACATAATTAGTTAGACTATTTAAGTAGATTACTTGTTATTTGTTTCTTTGAAATGTTTTCATGTTTATTTTTGTAGTGCCACAAGTTTGACGAGCCTAAGATAACCACTAAGCCAAATTCATTAGCCTAAAAGATCAGTTTGTGTTGTTAAAGTAGTTAAGTCTATTTCCTTGTATATTATATATTTAAGCCTTAAATTTAACAAATATGGAGCTTTACAATATCCCTCACTCAAATGGCCTAACATCCTTATTAAGTGCATCAAATCATAGCTTAAGATTTACACTAATCAAAACATATGACTAGCGAGTGCTCGGATACCATTGTCACACGTTGAGCTTGACTAGTCCAAGACAATTACTAAGCTTGATCCATTAGCTAAAAAACTAATCCAAGTTGTCAACGTAGTTAGACTTGGTGCCTTATAAATCATACTCAAGTCTCAAATCTAATCAATGAGAGGGGCTTCATAATCTCCTCCATTTAAATGGCTAATGTTCTTATTCAGTATAAAAAGTTTCATGGCCCAAGATCAGCACCAACCAAAGTATATAATTGGTGAGAGCTCCAATTTTAGTTGTAACATTTAAAGCGTGACAAGTCTAAGTTAACCATTAGGCTTAATTCATTGGTTTAAAAGACTAGTTTGAGTTGTTAAAGTAGTTAAGTTTGGTGTCTTGTATGTTATATTCAAGTCTCATAACAAATGTGAGGCTTTACAATGTTCTTTACTCAAATTAGTTAACATCCTTGTTTGGCCCATCAAATTATGGCTTAAGATTGCTCTAGTTGAAATATACAAGTAGCGAGTGCTTTGATACTAACTTCTCGCACCCTCCAAATTAGGAATGTGATTGGCTTGGAGCATCCTATCTACTACCCAAGACCTCATTTTATAATATGCATATAAATCACAAAAGATAGTTTAAGATAAAATGATACAATCATTTTCTCAAAAACACTCTTATGACTTCTCAAGTGAACATTTGTAAACACATTTTTCATAGTATCAATAAGATTTTCAAACCATTTCATGAAATAATTCATGCTAAATTAATCATGCATGAGATAATTAGTTTAACTTGAGACAATTATATCATCATAACTCTTGATGTCAACATGCTAAGGCCTACCTCAAAAGTTCATGGGACAAAAGATTGATAAGGCTTATGAAGATAAAATTTGAAGAATGATCTGAAATGGGAAACAATGTGGGGTGAGTATAACTTAGTGAGTAGAGATCATGAGGTGCAAAAATATAAGGCCATACAAGTATATATTTACACATACACAAAAGCATTTTTAACATTTGAGTTTAGAGTTATAAATCTTTTCCATCATTTTTTGATCTTGCATTATTTAAAAATCCATAGGAAAATATAAATGCTTTTACTTGGGATTTAAGATACTTTAATTGGAAATATCAAGCATGTGACCTTTCAATTGCACTTTAACAAACTTTATGTCCTTTTAAGTAACATTTGACCTTTTTATGCAATCTTAAGCATAATTTTCATATCATAGTTAATAGATTTATAGACCATCATTCACATTTAACCTTTTACTCCTTTGATCATACATGTGGACTCTACTAGGTGTATGATGTGTAGGATTTTATCTATATTATTTCTTCTCATTTCATGCCTCTTAGTTTATTACATATACTTAATTTCAAAAAATTGGCCTTATTTTGTAATTTGGGATTGGTTTTACAATGATTCGAAACTATTCGATTAATGTTGAATTTTTATATTATTTCAAGTTTTTGGTTGTATCTTGAGTTCCAAAAAATTAGATTAGGATGATCTTTATATTGTCAAAAAGTTTAAAGAAAGCTCTAAAAATTTTATATTTTGGTTAAAGCCTAGTTCAAATGTCTAGAAGGTCTAATTTAGCTGAAATATTGAAGCCTTGTTTTTATTCCAACTAAGCTAACTTTGATGTTTAAGCCATATCTAGAGATTCAGAGGTTTAAGCAATGTCAAGCTAGAGCCTAAAGCTTTTTAAGACTTGGTTCTACAAATTTTATGTGGTTTACTAAAATTAAGTAATTTTAATCGTCTTACATTGATTGGAAGTCAGACCTACGAAAGTTCATTATTGTAACTCATGGAGTACATTATTTTATAAAATAGATTCTAGGCTTCTAAAATTAGCAAGACCTTATTCTTTATAACCCTAAGAGGTATATGATTCAAATCTATTAGGTTTTAATGGTTATCAAGTTAGATATAGGAAGCAAGAGCATTGCACACTTGAACACATAACACAATTTAGCAAAGATAACTTTTCTCTGCTTTTGAAGTTTCTTATTTTTTAGCCATAAAAAGCTTAAATTTTTAGTTAATTTAAGGATTTTGAGGGTTATCCTTATTTGAATTATAAGATTTTAAGTTATAATGTTAACTTCTTCCAATTGATTTTCCTTTTCCCCTAATTCTTTGTATTGATTGCTTGAAATTATACGTGTTGAATGTTAATTTGGTATAATTTGTGTTTAGCCTTGTGATTTATATTCTTTATCTATTTTTGTGTTAAATTTTAATTGGTTAATCATGATTTTTCATGTGGGGACACAAGGTTGAGAATTTAAATTAAAGGTTTTTTACTTTAATCTCTCAACTCAGTTGAATTCTTGATTGCAATGCCATTATACACCAAAATTAGTTAAAAATTGGTTTGTTGGAAAATAATGTAATATTGTAAAACAACCAAGTTATACCCCTAGTGATGCTTTGATATTATCCTTTATTGCAATTTAATAGTAGAATGCAAAAATGGAATGCACAATTTGATATGAAAATAAAATGTAAAAACAAATTAAAGAAAATGCAATAGAATGAACACAATATGCTATATTAATGCAGAATGTAGAATTAAGAGGTCGTTTGCATGAAATTAAAAAAATAACAATAAACTAAACAAATACAAATAGAAGCAAAACAAAAAGTAAACAAAAATGAATTCAATGTAATAAAGCAGTCGATTCAAAGAATTTAGAGTTCTAATTTGGATTAATTATGGATCAATTGGGATTTAAATTTTCTAATTAATTCTTTAACCTTGAATTACTCGGAACTTTAACAATAACTTATGAATCATAAGCTTGATTACCATCTAGGATTTAATCAATTAAGATTAGCTGATTAAGTAACCATTATAATCCCTACATTAGATCAAAATTGATTTAAGGATAAAATTTAGTTGAATTAAGAAATTAAATTAGAAATCTCCAAATTAATCTCTTAACTTCTATCCCTATATGTAAAATTGTGATTTAACAATCACAATTCAACATAAAAATAGCAAAGAAATTAGAAATCACAAGAATGAACATCAATTATTTCAAATCAATATCTAATACATATAATCTCAAAAAATTAGCATATAAAATTAGGGAAGGAGAAAAATTAATTAAAGAAAATTAACATTTCAATTCATAACTTTATAATCTAATAGCGGAGAGTCTTAAACTCCTTGAATTAACTTTGAATTTAAAGTTTCATTGATGAAAAATAAAAGAGAAACAAGAAGAAAAAAAGTTGTGCTACTAAATGCTATGTAAAGTTTGAATATTCTAATGAATTCTTCCTAATTATTTAACCTAATTAAGTTAAAATGCTATTGGACTTGGGGCCTTCTTATTTTTTAAAAGCCTACACCTACTTTTAACAAGATAATTAACTTTAACAGTTACATTAATGAATTTCTACGAGTCTAACTTCTAACCAGTTTAAGACCACTAAAACTAGGTAATTTGGGTAATTCATAAGCATCAAAATTGTAAGCCTATATCTTATAAAAATCTGGATGCTGGTTCCATATTAATTGGATCTCTATAGCTCTAGTTATTGTTAGTGTATATGCCCTAAAACCAATCATATTGGTGATTATAATTTTGAATCATGTTATTTTAATGGCAATTTCAATTATTATATTTATATATATTGTCTGCGTAATATATTCAATTATAATAATAACCTTAGAATAATTGTATTCTTAAATGTCCCTAGTCATATATCATTGTGGATTAGGTTGCTTTGATATGTTAAAACTAGCATGTGTGAAGACTTATATGGGATATTCAGTTTACACATGAGTACAAGTTAGAGAACTTGTATACTGGACCGACCCATATTAAGAACACTACATGGATCGTTATATGAGTGTCATAAGTGGTTCTTAGTGATCATTATTAATATGGTCCTTTGACCTGAGATCACCAAGGTTCCCTACATGTGAGTTTCATATTTTAATACTATTTTATGTCACTAATAGTTAAGTGAATGCAAGGGTAGATATTGGATATGTCACATATCATGCGGAGGGGTTTGTGTGATCAAGATGGGATTTATCCCTCCTATATAATAGGAGTAACATCTATGGGCCCCTTGATTAAGTAAAGCTGAGAAAATGCATGGTCATGCTCAGATGAATTGACATGAGATGTTGATTACATTTGTTTCAGTCAGCTTACTTAGGAATCAAGAAACCTTAAGATTGGGCTATACGGAAATGACACGGTCCATGTCTCATGCTTAATCTAGATGTATAGGACAAAAGGATATAAGTGATGATCACGTGTAAAGGTTTAGTCAAATCATCGACTTTCTCATTACTTGGGTAACAATGATGTGTTGCTAGACATCAATCATTGTTTATGATCATTAATATGATTAATGGTCATTGCCAACGTAATGAGAGCCTGTAGGGTCGCACACTTAGAGCCTAGTGAATTTGGAATTAATGGACCAAATTGTTTGGGCTTAATATTTGAGAATTCATGTTATAATTATAAGGCCCAATAGTAAGCCTATAATTGTACATGGAATAAAGCCCAAATAGGTTAGGTTTTTCTATGCACCTATTTAAATAGGCTTATTAGGTAATAATAGGATTACTATCATTATTCACACACCCCAAAAAGGCATAGAAAATCCTAGCACCTCTCCTTGACCAAAACCTCTGAAAAGGCGTAGCTAGCACTACGAGATGTAAGGAGATCAATTCCAATCGGTGTGTGTAGTGGACATTCATCGGTGATTCACGGGTTCGTGTGGATACCACAGAGGTGCAGCCACATAAACGCTGTAGTGGTGATCTGATCTTCTAATTTCTATTCCGGTTTGTGATTTGGAGAGCAGATTGGATTGGAAAACGGACAAAAGCAAATCGGATTTGCTGTGTAGCGGACAGAAAATTTTTTTGCCGAAAGGTATAAACCCTAATCCCTAATCTATGGCGTTCTAAATTTGCATGGATCCTTGGTGGAAATCGTGCAAAATTTTTATTCCGCTGTGCATGTATGATGCGCGATTTCCATCAGTTATGGCCTAAAAATTGAGATGGACTTAGCTGGGACAGAGACATGACTTCAACTTCTCAACCACGTATGACCTCCAAAATGTCTAAACTAGGCTTGGACCAAAATATATAAGTTTTAGTTCTCTCTCTAAGCTTTCTAACAATATAAAGATCGTCTCAATCAAACATCTAAAGCTTAAGATATAGCTAAAAAATAGTGTAAAACCCAATATTAATTGAATAAATGTAGAATATTGTAAAATTAATAAAAAAATTATAAATAAGGTCAATTTTATGAAATTAAGTATGTATAATCCACTAAGAGATGTAAAATAAGAAAAAACAAAATAGTAAATATTTTTCTCATCAATTTTATTTTTAAATCAATTTTCATCTACTTTTACAAATTATAGCAGTCACTTAATTTTGCTAATTTTAATTGATCAAATCCTAGATGGTCATTCAGCATAAGATTTATGAATTATTATAGGGATTTTAGATAATTCAAGGTTGAAGAATTAATCAGAATTATCAAATATCTTATGATTTATGATTAATGCATATTAAAAGTTTTTAAATCCTTATATTGGCTTTTTTGCTATATTAATTTTCTTTCTTACTATTTTACTTTTTTGTTTTATTTTATTTAATGCATTTATTTTAATTTTGTAATAAACCTCCCTTAAATTTGGTTTTGTGTTAATTCTATTTTGCATTGCATTCTATTTGAATTTTATTTGCATTTTGTTTGAATTTCTATTTTACTTTTATTTGCATTCATTTCTTCTATTTTTAATGCATAAAAAACTTAACAATTGTGTAATCATTATTTATAAACCATTGAGAAAGGATATGTCAAAGGATAATTAGAGATATTACCTAGTTTGTCACCTTATATTACATAATTTTTAGCAAATTAGTTATAATTAATTTTAGTGTGTTGTGATGTGTACATTTAGTGCACCTTATTATTCTCTCAATGTCACGACCTCTCTTGATTGTGATCGGCATGGATCCTGCTATCGTTTCCTGCAAGCCTTAATATTTTTCACACTTTCTTTCTAACAAGAGTTGGAGGACTTGAATTTTTATAATAAATTTTTACGGTAAAATAGATAAAGTCTCCCCTATTTTTAGACACTTCCCAAAGGCCACATGCCCTATAATACAAAACCTATTTATTTAGATATGACAGAATCCTATATATACATCATACAACATAAATCTCAAGACAAATATACAAATACAAGTTCAATGCAACAATTGTTGGATCAGCCACAACTTTATTTTAAATGCTGATCCTAATTCAAGATAATTCCAACTATCAAATCTTTCATTCCAAGTAGTCTTGATTCTCCATGGATATAACAAGCTCAAGTTTTAACCTAAAAACATTGAAAGTAAACATAGTGAGTTACGTGAAATTAGTCAACATATAATTTCTACTATCTTGTAGGTGATTAATTTTATATATAAGATAATCACAGGATAATCATTTTCTAATTTAGAAAATGTTGGCAAACCTATTTTCAAAATTTCTAAAATTTATCCAACCATGCCCCTAAAATGGAAGTTCACCTGCATATGACTTAAACTCTATTTCTCATAGCACATTCATAGGAGTCTCAATTTTCCATTAGAATTCAAAATCCTATACTACCTATTCTGAGTAGGCATTGTAATGTCCCGAATTTTCAATTCTATTATTTGAATCTTTAATTTCTGAGGCTGTAGAAACGAAGAGCATGTTTGAATTAGCCTGGTGGGTGAATCTCAAGTTGAAAGGAATTAAGTGTAAGGGTAAACGAAATTTTGAGAGAAAAAGGGGTGGTAGGGAAAGAATTAATTTCCCTAAATAGTATGAATGATCAGAGGAGGTTAGGAAACCCTAAAAAGGGAAGTTGTCTGAGTCTGAAAGTGTAAGGAATTTTAAATAGACAGAAACCCTATGGACTAATTTGCAAAAGTGCAGAATCGGGTGTGGTTAAAGTGAAAGTAATTAAGGATTTGGGATTTAATATGAATAACTAAGAATTTGGGGAGCAATATATGATTTTAATTAGTGTAACCAATGGTTTTATGACAAGTGTCATTATTAGAAAAATAATGGCAAGAATACCCTTCTTAATTAGTGAAAAAGGACTAAAATACCCTTGGAAATTTCAAAAATGACCAATATACCCCTAGAGCTTCATGAAAACTCTACCACCTTCTCCATTCTCCAAAAAGCTGCAGCAAACCCTCCATGAAAGCAAGCTTAACGTGTGAGAGAGAAGGAAGAGAGAGAAAGTTTCTTTTGAGTTTTTCACCCCAAAATACTAAGATTCAAGCTAAGGTGTAGAAGGGAAAATTGCTCCTCTCACCAAGCTCTATCTATTGATGTCCCTAGATTGAGGAAAAGCCCAAGTTTGATCAAGTTTAGGGAGCTCCAAGTGAGGGTTCTCAAGTTGCACCAAGAGGTAAAAATGATCTCCTCTAAGAGCTCTTTAATGTACTCTTCTTAGTTTCTTGAAATCTTGAAGTTGATAAAGTCAAGGGTGATTGAACATGGAGTTTAGGAGGATTTGAACATGTTTGATGATGTTTTAGATGTTGTAGTGTTGATTTATGGCTTTGGTTTGGTGTAAAAACAACAAGAAACCATGGTTACACACCTGGGTTTTTAGGGTATAATGATGCATGTGTAGTATGGGTATAATATGTTTGCAACTTAGCTAAAAATGATGAAGTTAGATAACTTTTATGAAGTTATGGAAGTGTTTGTGTGTATTTGCCTTTTTGAGAAGCTGAAACCATAATATGGAAAAGAAGGAAGGAAGGAGTTTTAGTGTTTCAAGTGTTTTCTGAGGATCAGTGAAGTACACGGGGTAGAACACGGCCCGTGTTATACCCCGTGTTCCTCGTCGAAGCTGATCAGTGTGCTACACGGGGTGCAACACTCCCCGTGTTTACCTCAGGACTGAAGGGCAGTAATGTACACGGTGTAGAACACGACCCGTGTTCACCCCTGTGTTCTTCTCTGATTAAGCTAATGAAGCCTTGAAGCCATCCAGTGAGAAACACGGCCCTGAACACGGGGTATGGGACCCCCGTGTTCTTTGCTAAATGAACTTTTAGGCTTGATTTCTTCATGTTTTGCATGGCTTTGCCCCTGGATCCTTTTCTAATGTTCTTATGTGTTAGTTCAAGGTTGGAAAGTGAAGTTTAGAGCATCTAAATATGCATTTAATTAGGTGGAGAAAGTAAAGAATACATGAGGATTAGGGAAAGTGATAATGTTCTAATATAAACTATGATGTGTATTTGTATAGACTGAGGAGTGCCATCTTGCAAAGGCAAGAGAAAGTGTAAAGGAGTTATTGGTGAGAGCAAAAAGGGACATCACATTGGAAGCTTGTGAAAGGTAGCTAGCTTTATCCTTAAGCTTTGTTTTCTATTTACATGATTTTATGTGTTTTATCCATTGTATGGAATGAGAATGATATTGCGAGTGTTGTGGCACAACCCGAGAAGACAGTAGAATACTGTGATTGGCCTATGGCTCGGGACCCTCGGGGATAATAGTGCATTGTTGTGTGTGGAACCTATGGCCAGGGACCTCGGGAAGACAGTGTGATACTGTGTTAGGCCTTTTGGCACGGGAACCCCGGGAAGACAGCGTGATGCTGTATGAGGCCTGAATACGATTGTTTGTGATGACCATCTAGACATTGTGATAAATCCTTGAATGGGATTGATGATTGTTGTGAATTGCTGTGTGTGTGATGCGTGTTTCCTACAATAGTAAAATATTGAATATGTTGATGAATGATTATCGAATTTCGAAACGTATGTCTTAATTGCTTAAGGGTCTGGAATGGCTTGAAATGTTTTTTTTATGGTAATAGTTAGTTACTGGGAAACTTTGTTTCTTATATTTTCTGTTTGGTGACTAACCATTCCAGGTGATGCTTCCAAGGGCTCTCATGAGAAAGGGCAATAGTATTTGAAGTTGTAAATACTTGTATAGTTGATGACATTGTATATGATGGATGTACAATTTGTAAAGTTGAACTTGTGAGTAACTATATGGCTTTTGATCTTATGTATGAAATATAGAAATTTGAGATATTCCGAGTAATTTGGAGTAAATGACATTTTAGTATGCGTTAATTATCTATTAAATGAGGAATAAGGCGTTATTAAGTAAGGGAGTTACAGGCATCATACTCACAACTGACCATTAAGGCTCAAATGCAAACAAATCATCATAATTGTATCATTAGTAGAAGTTAATCACAAATAGTCTTATCAAACAGTGATATCTAGTCACAAACATAATTCTAATTTATAATGAACATATGTGTAGCCATCTTTTGATTTCATAATCAAATCTATATATTTTTCAATTATTTGTCTGAAATTTCTCATCTAACTCTTGGATCAATATCATATCCATCTTATAAAATCTGTCGGAAATTTCCTATTTGACTTTCATATTATTTCATCATCATAGATCGCAATATTCGATATCATTACTCTAGCATAGTTCTTCACTTTCTAGTGTCTCAAAATACTTAATTCACGATGTAGTAAATTCGTTAAAACTTCACTCTATTCATCTCACCAGATTCAATGTAAGCCCACATAAATTACTATTTAACAATGACAAACAATCAAAGTCTATAACACATTCACATTATGATTTATCTTGATTCTATCACAGTCAATCAATTAGTAACTAATATAACATTATGTTTTTGCTGTGCACTTTGATCCAATAATGTCATTTCAATATGCCACGAACTTGAAGTTATACTTGCACATACTATATTTATACATAAATATAGAATTGATGCTAACAATGAGGAAAACACAATTCACAATATTTAAAATATCTTTTAATAAGATATTAAGAAATGGTGAGATATATACTCACCTAATAATATCAATCCACTCTTAGAAGTCCCAAAGCATCCATATTCTCCTTTTTCTGTTTATCTCCTTCTATCACAATTTACAAGTATAATTCATAAATATATCAAATTTATTCTTTTGTCATCAAATAAAATTGAGGATCTTATTTTTAATCTTGGTTTCTATGTGATACATTCAGCATTATAAGTTTATAAATATTCATCAACCCCATCGTTCATCTTCCATCAAAAGACAAACCCGTAAGGGATCTAAGAATTCAAGATGATCTTAGCCATCAAAACAAGTTTTAATTAGTTCCCCACTCAGACTATATAAATTGAAAGGGACCCAGAATTTAAATTGGCTTGGTAAAAGGACCAAAAATCTTCTTAGTAATACCTTCATTCAGCAACCAAAAACAACTAAATAGCTTAAGAAAAATCAAAATCTTACATGCCAAATTGAACATATCCTGAATTCGTGAAACCTACTCCGTTCCGCATTCAAATCAAAGAGAGAACTTAAGAGTAACCGATACTAAAAATTCCCTTACTAACCTGCTTAGCCTTGAAGCAAAAACAAACAACTATCCTAAGCATAAAAGGAAAAAGAAAACATATAAATTAACGGACATGCATGAAGATTGGGGCTCAGAGAAAGCACCTGGCTTCATAACTTCTAGTAATTTCCCCTGGCGCTATTAGCTCACTATGCTTGCCAGTAGAGGAAAGCACCAGAGAAACCCACGGAAGCTTGCCGAGGGCTTCTTGTTGGTTCCGGTTCTACTACCCACGAAGCCTCCAACGCATTCGAAGCTGGCTCAAGGCGACAGCTGTAGCATGATGCTGCACTGGACCAGCGGTAGCTGATGGCTTTCATGTGGCGGTGGAGAGAAAAGAATAATAGCAACAACGATCAGTAAAAAAAAAAAATGGAGAGGGAGGGGAGTTGCTGGAGAAATAGAACCGAGAGGGGAAGGGGAAGAGAAAGGGGCGGTAATACCGTTCCCAGCTGAGAAGAATCCCGAAAAAATAAGAAGGAGCGGCAGTTGAAACTTCAAGAAATACATGAAACCCAAAAACAAATATATAAAAGAAAGACAGGATTGTGTAACTGTAGAAAGAGACCCAGGTCACACAGCCAGCAGCAAAAGAAATAAGGGAAATGGGCTCCAAAATCCAGATAGAGAGGGAGAGAAATCAGTTCCCATTCTATATTGGTAAAGTATATGATCTATTTTACAACAAAAAATTTTAGCTATTCATTTTAAATACTCAACTTTCCTTTGCTAGATCTTAACTATTCATTCTTTTAAAACTCAATTTCTTTATAAACTATTACTTAAATTTTCTAAAAATAAAAATTTTAACTCCCTTATATCTAATATTTCCAACATAATTTATCCAACTCAAACAATTTATTTTATAAAACCTTATATGGATGATCAATAAAATTATTCCAACGAATAAGGAATTTCTAAAAAAAGGCCATATAAAACAAGTACTTTTCAAATATTCTCATCAATATTATTTTAATATTTTAGAATCCTTTAAAATTAATTTTTAACAATATTAACAAACATTGAGATATATAAAAACTAGAATATTAACCAAGTAAACAATTATCCACAATCTCAAAAGTTATACTTTATAACTAAACAAGGGATATAACACTCAACCTAGTTACTTAGAATCCAAAGAAAAATATTTGTAAATCATTTTCATTTCATAAGCATATACCTTATCTTATCGTTAAGTATCTTTAACCTTTTATTAGTCATAATCATTTTGTCATCAAGTTTCTTGTGTAGAAGTTCAATCATAAATCATGTGTTCTCATAATCATGAAAAATCTAGTAAAATTTTCATTGAAATAAATATAGTTGAATCTTATTTCAAAACATAGTATCATGACCCAATTCCAATTATGATTAGCATGGAACTTAGTATATAATTTCTATTAGCCTAATTCACATCTAGCGCTATCGTGCATAAATGTGCATAAGAATTTGAGGAAGATATCATGCATTAATGGGAAAGTATTACATTTCATTTGTCTAAAGTGGGATTTATTCATAAGGGAAGTACGCATTGATCCCTTTTCTTTTTTCTTATCTTATATGGAAGAAGGCCCAAAAATATCTATAACAAAATATCTTAGGTGCCCAAGCCATATCTATAGGCTCATGTGAGTTTAACTTTGAGATAGTGGTGGAAGCAATTCAAGTTGAACACATAGAGAGGTTAGTCTGTGGTTTGGTGAGTAAATACTCTAACAAAATCAAATATGGTAATAGATATAGCTTACTGACTGAATTAACTCTCTTAAAACATAAATACTTTAAACATGTATTTCACATCACACATTTTGTTAATAATAATTCAATCATTTATAATCATCAGGGCTCATTAATGCCATTATTCACATACATAAATACATATACATTTAATTATGCCACATTTCCATTATGCTATATGCATAATAACAAGGTAGGAAAAGTGAATAAATCTCTTTATGAGTCTTAGGTCATCATTGTCCTTTCACAAACTCTAGCCTTATCCCACAGGGTCTACCTTATCCCACAGGATCTACCTTGTCCTTTCATAAATAGTTACTAGTCTATTAGATCTGATTTTCACATTTTCTTTATTACACTTTCTCATAATGCTAATCACATTTAAACTATTTCCCATATTATAGCTTAAGCAATGATATTCATTTTCTATTAAAACAATACTATTCCTTAGTTTATAGCAATATAACTTTATACAATTCATAATTACATAACAATTTGCATTCACATCATATATCATAGTTTCTTATTATTCAAACATAATTTCATTCTCATTAGGACTTTATATTTCAATACTGCCAATCTTCTCTATTTATCATATTTAATAGTACAATGCTACCTATATCTTATTGCATGGCCACAAAACTCAATTTATTCTATGAACATTATATCAATTTCCTTTTCAATGTAATTTATATACCACAGTACTACCATTCATAATAGCATGGCCTTATATTAAGTATTAACCTTTGTTCATCATGTAATAACTTATCTCATTATTAATGAATACTAAAACACATCTTAACCCTTTGCATATTATGACATCATCCATTAAACTAGGTATAGTTAACTATCCATTAAATTAGGGATAGTTGTATATATATTTGACTATAGGAGTTCGAGAGTAACTTTGGAGACCATAATTAACTATATAGTTAACTATATGGCTCCAGGGCAATTCTAGGTACTTATAATTGACTATATAGTTAATTGTCAATATCTAAAGAGTAATTCTTTAGTTGATAGTTGATTACACTTGCTCAAAATGCATATTTTGGGGTGTAATCAACTATATAGTTAACTATTGCTTAGTTTTTTTTTTATAGATTTATTTGAATTTTTTATTATTTGTTCCCTAAAATTCATGCTTTTCATGCATGTAATTCATTATCATGCCATATCATATCATAATACACATTTAAATCACTTAGTGCTCTTTAAATCCATCATCAATCTAAGTTAATTACCAAAATTAACAAAACCTTAAGCATTTTACATATAATCATAGCAAACATAAAGATTTGATTTTCAACTTAAGTAAAATCTTTAAAACTTTCAAAATAAGCTAGAATATTTACTAAATTGGTATAGAGGAAGATTTTAGGAGGTTGGATTTATTTATATCTTAGCCTTAATCAAGCAAGGATTGGAAGTTTTTTGAAGTTAGGTTTAAATTCCCTTATTTGAGTTAAAATACCTAGTTTTTAAAGAAAAATGGAAAGTAAATTCATTAAGGAGGAAGTTTACATTGATTGTAGGAAGAATTTGATGAAGATTGCTATTTTTGCTTGATTGATGAAGAAAAGAAGGATGGAAGAAGAAGAAGAAGAAGAAGAAGAAGAAGATAGGAGAGAGTAGAAAGAGGGGTTTAGGAGAGAAATGGGAAGAATTGATGAAGGTGGTTGAAACTAAGGTTAAATAAGGGAAGATACATTTTTGTTCTTTTTTCCTAAATTTCTTTCATGTTCACATACTCAGCTTTAATCACTTAAAATTGTTGATTTTCTTATTTACTACTTTTTTCTTAACTTAATATTTCAAATTCTTTATTTTAAGCATACTTGAATTATTTATTTTTATTCATAACTTATTTAATTAATTATTTCTCCATTCTTCAATGTCTCATTCATATTTTCTTATCAAAATTTATCCTTTCCTTGCAAAATTTTCACATTAACAAGTTGTAGCTAAATCATTAATTACTTATCTTTATTGTATGAAATTCTAAAATTGTAAAATTTTGGGAAAGACATAATAGTATTTTCCCCTTCAAAGGAATTTATCCTAAATTCTTAAGGCTTAATTAATCCTTTGCTCTAAGTGAAGATGTGTTGCTATTATATTTTGGCATTCAACAGGGACATCTAAACTATCTTAAGAAATTCATCAAATAGTCCAACCTTACTAAGTGCTATTAATATTTCCAAAGTTAGTGTAGTTTTTGTGTTAATAGTATCATACCATGATTCATTGAGTATCACTATTAATCATATTTTAAACTCAATTTCAATTGTGAAGATAAATTTTTAGCATCAAATGTATGCATAATTTCGATACTTATTAAGCTATTTTCTACTCATAATTGGGTTATGATTTGAGGTAAATGTCTCATTCATGAACATAATTTAATTAATTAGGTCTCTAATAACCCATAAGTATATAAGATCATTTACTGCAATGAATATGCAATATCTTATCATATTGTTATTTCTTATTTTTGAATTATTACTAACTTATATTCCTATCATAAACCCCATGGCTTGTTTTAAAAGGCAAGGGAAAGATCACACTCTCTAAGAGTTTAGGTTACCAATACTTGCTATTGTTAAAGTTATATGATTTTCTTTTTAGGTTAGTTATCACTAATCTTTATTTCTGTGCAACATCACATATTTAATTCATTAACTTATGAACAACACACTTATCCTTACTAAACCCTAATACTTGAAGTAATATTCATTTTATTATAAATCTCTTTAGAGTGTTTTATTTTAACTTTATGCTTTTCATCCTTTCAAAATTGAGGTCACTCTTTTCTTTATTCCAAGCCTATACACTATCACCTAGGTCAAAGGTTACTAAAATCTTAAACATGATTCCAATTAAACAATTAACACTTCTATATGATCATAGTTTCCCTCAACTTATATATTTATTTTCTTGTAAAAATATAATTAATTCAAATCAACAAATTAATATCCATTTATATGTATTAACAACTGCTATTACATAATTCTTTATGAATCTAAGTACAAAATCTCTCAATCTATTGAATATTCATTTCTTGTGGTTGTTAGCTTATTCTTACTAAAGATTTAATATCATGACTTATATGCACTTAATTAAGTTATGCTAAGTACTATATATTTAACACCACTTTTAGGTTGTTTACCTCTACTAATAATTTAAACTCAATAATGCCATATAGTATTTTACTAGACTTTATCAATTGTTTGAGTTGTATCAACCTATGCCATAGACACAAGCTTTAAACATGAAGAAATGTATAAAATATCTAGACACAATAGGTTTAATTTTCATATGTAGTTAAAGTACTATTTGGGCATACGCCCCATTTGCACACATAACTACTTCATCAAGTTTTTAGTGACTTTTAACATGTAAAACCATCTGTACTAATATCGCTTTAGCAACAATAACATTCATACTAATAGTATTAGTAATAATGATACTGATGTTATTCATATCAATGTTAGTGGCAGTAATAATAATAACAATAATACTAGATTTAATAATCATGATATTGCTATTAGTAGTAATAATAATATTTATGATAATAATAATAAAAATAAAAATTATAATAATATTAACTATAATAATAGCAATAATAGTAATATTGATCATGTGAATGTCCATTACATAGCAAATAGATCAATCCATATGGCATAAAACAACATTATTAGGTAGGCTAACAATTACATAAGCGGGTAATCAAATTATTCTATCCATTAATTCAAGAAATATGTTAGGTTAGAATCATGATCACATATAAAATTGTATTAATTTATTTTCTAAGGGTGGTACCTCTAGACTGATCTTCTTCCAACACTATATCTTCAATCTAATTGCTTTCCAAATTCTTAATTCCTTTTTTAATATCCTTACCATTATGAGTCACTTGGTAAATTTATTAGGGATATTCCTAGTAATATTTAAGAAAATTAGATTTTAATAAGGTTTTGTTTCTTTTATTAGAAAATATTTTTTCATTGGAAAATGTTATTTGCATATATATTAATGAAAGGGTGATATACCACTTGTATTGATGATAAAAAAAGTGATACCTAAAGCCATAGTAATAGAGGAAAGTAATTTATTTTTTCAAATAAAGAAATAATTTTCCTAAATTTTTTTATATTTGATATTAAATAAATAAAATACTTTCCCTCATTTTTAACATTTTATAACTATATTTTATAAAAAATACTTTCTATTGAAACTAATGGAGTTAACACTCTTATAATAGGAAAATTTATCTAGAAAGGAAGAAATTCTTAAACAAATCTTGTTAACTCATGAATACATAAAATCTAAAACTTATAGGTGTTTATAAGAATTTCTTTAGGACATATGCTTTTCATTTAAGCAATCATGAAATTATAGGAATCTTAAACTATGCCAAAATCATCGACACTTAATGATAAAAATATTTATTGTTTTATTTCTTCTTATTTTATATCTCTTAATGAGTTACACATACTTAATTTTACATAATTGACCTTCTTTTTTAAATTAGGGTTAGTTTTATAATATTTTGAATTTATTTGGATAATGGTGTATTTTGACATTATTTCTATTTTTCAGCTATATGTTAGGCTTTAGATATCAAATTAGGATGATCTTTATATTGTTGGAAGGGTTAAAGAAAGATCTACAACTTTTGTGTTTTGATTAAAGCGTAATTTGGACTTCTTCAAGCCCTTATTTCGCCGAGAAATTAAAGCCCTGTCTTTATTCGAACTGTGGTTGCCTTGATTTTTAGGCCATATATAGGACCATAGATGTCAAATTAACATAGAACCAGTACCTTAATTTCCATAAGACACAACTTTACAATTTTATCTTCATGAATTACCCAAATTACCTTAGTTTAGTGGTCTTAAACTGGTTAGAAGTTAGACCAGGGGAATTTATTACTATAACTATTAAAGTTAATTGTCTCGTCAAAAATAGGTTTGGGCTTCTAAAAATTAAGAAGGTTTCATTATTGTAATCCTAAGTAATATACAATTTAAGTCCAATAGGGTTTTAGGTTAATTAGGTTAAATAATAGGAGTAAACATTTGTTCTTCATCAATGAAAGCTTAATTTTTGAAGTTAATTTAAGGACTTTGAGGTTCTTCTTTTCAAGATTATAAGATCATGAATTGTAATGTTGACTTTTTTTAATTAATTTTTCTCTTTCCCTAATTATTTGTGTTGATTTCTTGAAGTTACATGTGTTAGATGTTGATTTAGTATAATTAGTATTCATCCTTGTAATTTTTTATATTATGCTATTTTGATATTGAATTATGGTTAGTAGATCATATTTTTATACAAAGGGGTAGAGGGTTGAGGGATTAATTTTGAGGTTTCTAATTTA
Organism: Sindora glabra; assembly: GCA_020226215.1. Taxonomy (NCBI): domain Eukaryota; kingdom Viridiplantae; phylum Streptophyta; class Magnoliopsida; order Fabales; family Fabaceae; genus Sindora; species Sindora glabra. The sequence goes on along the minus strand of CM035226.1, from coordinate 72,784,985 downwards.
ATTTTTTAATTCAATTGAATTTTATCATTAAATCAATTTCGATTTATCTTAGGGATTATATCAGTTACTTAATTTGGCTAATCTTAATTGATTAAATCTTATATGATAATTTAGCATAGGGTTTATGAATCACTACAGGGGTTTTGGATAATTCATGGTTGAAGAATTAATTAAAAAATTTAAATTCTAATTGATCCATCATTAATCCAAACTAGAGCTTTCAATTTCTCGAATTAATTATTTTATTACATTGGTTTTCCTTCTTTCTATTTGCTTTGTGTTTTTATTTTTTTTAAATGTTCAATTCAATTAAAATCACAAACCCTCCATAGTTCTTTTTTTTTGCATAATTTTACATACAACATATAATATTTTGCATTCATATAGCATATTTTGTTAGCATATTGCATCCATTTTATTTACATATGTTGTATTTTATTTCATATCTATTTTTATTGTGTATGTGCATTTTGTTTTTGAATTTTGTTAGTAAATTGCACTAAAAAATAATATCAAGGGATCACCAAGGGTATGAGTTGGTTGTGCCACTATATAACATGATTTTATACAAACTAATTTTTAATCTAATTTTAGTGTATTGCGATGTGCATGATCAAAATTTTAGTGTCATTACTAAAAGTCCTCTTGAATTTATCTTTTTCTACTTATTACTAGTAGTATATTATATAATTATTCAAGCATTCTAGTTAGTAGTTGCATCTGTTATTACCTTACTTGCATTTTATGGTAACGATAATTTTTCTTCATATACTTGAATTCTTTTATGTTTTTTGATTTTTAAGTGTTTCTCCACTTCAATTCATGATATTTTATCATATTTACTTCATCTAACATTGAAACAATTAATGCTTCTAACTATCTTGAGATGTGTGATGCTTTTAACTATGCAATTAATGCTATTCTTGCACAAAGAGTAGGAAGATAACCTCATGTGATTTAATATGTTTTAAGAACTTTGGATACTGCCTAAGCTAATCACACCATAACAAAAAAAGTGTTGGGTTTCACATATATCAAATAACATTATGAAAAATAGATTTTTAAAAATTATGTGAAACCTTTCTAAAATCAATGCACATAGATATAGATTAAGAACTATGTTTACATGGTTACCTCTTGAAGTGCAATTCATGAATTACTAGCACAATCAAACAATGGTGCCTTTACGGTATTCACACTAAGTGAATAATGATCTCTCAACCTTTCATAAATTTGCTAGGATCCGTTTCTCTCATGTAGGGTTAAAGTTTTAGTGCAATTTTCTAATGGTAATTTTGTATCATATTTAAAGTAACGCTTACATTCCCTTTTCATAGAACTAAGACATGCCACTTTCCTAGTCTTACTAGGAAACTGCCTATACTTCTTTTGATTTTATTTAATCACAAAAATCTCATCCCTATCATGGTGAGAGTGAGGACAAATAGGCTTTATCTGTTAATTATCTAATATTATCTTAATAATATTAATAACTAAATATTATTAGATAATAATATTATCCCATAATGTAATTATCATATATTATTAGATAATAATATTATCCTATAATGTAATTATCTAATGTCAAATAGTATAATTATTTGATATTACTTTAATATCAAATAATATCATGTAATATACTATATATTATGTGAATAACATATATATTATTACTTTGATAATATATATGCACTAAATAACAAGCTCGATTAATAAGATTTTAATTTAACTAAAATCTAATTAATTACTATCTCATTCATTAATTACTATCTCATTCTTACTCCTTTTGTGTGACACTATAGGTTTTTACTATATTGGTAATGATCCATTAATGGACTATAGATAGTGAGCGGTATCTAATAATACATCACTACTAACATTATCCTTTTTTATCCAAATTGAATTAGGAGTATGAAATGTGTTATCCTCAGTAATATTTAATTAACATTTCTTGATACCAAGTAGACTAACTTAAATAGATAATCAATATCACATATTGATCAATTTGGACATAGCCATGCATTTCTTATTCTCACTTAATCAAGGGGCCCAAGGATATCTCTCCTTTATATACGAGGAACAAAATCTCATCTACATCACTGATATCCCTTTGCATTATTTGTGACACACTTAATCAACTGTCTTCATATCATCTCAGTTAAAGGTGACATATGGCAACATCAAAGTATGTGATTTTAGGTTTTAGATCAACATACGCAATAGAATTTAAAATTTTTAATCCAAATCCTTCCTAGGATCCATGCAAAAGTCATAAACCAGTGTTAGGGTTTTACCTTATTTATACTTGTATTCTTTTTGAATGAATCCTTGAGAGATTGAGATGAATCGAATGCCAGCCAAAGGGTACAGTGTCTTTACGGTATCCACATAGAGTGAACAACGACTTCTCTCCTCCATAAAGCTGCTAGGATTCATTTCTTTCACTAGGATTGGAATAAGCATTTTCTAGAATTATTTTGGGTTTGATTGAAGTTAATGTATGTTAATAATATACTGCCTTCAAGTCCTTTTATAGAACTAAAGTATATCACAATCCTAATCTTACTAACATAATGCTTCAAAAAATCCTAATCACACTAAATAATTATTTCCTTATCCTTATCATAGAGAGAGTAAGGAGGGATCGGACTTATCTATTAATAACCTAATATTAATTAATAATATTATCTCATAATATAATTATCTAATATCTAATAATATAATTATCTGATATTACTTTAATATCAATAATATTACATAATATATATCATATATATATTATGTGAATAAATATATTATTATCTTAATAATATATGTATGGACGAAAATAAGTCCAATTAATTGAGTTTAAGTCCAACTAAAATCCAATTAATTATTGTCTCATTCATACTCCTTTTGTGTGACCTTGTAGGTTCTTACTACGTTGACAATAACTCATCTTTGGGCCATAGATAGTGAGCAGTATCTAGCAATACATCATTACCACTCAAGTAGTAAGAATGTCTGTGATTTAACATCTACCTAATATGTGATCAACGCTTTGCATCATATCGCTTTTGTAACAATATCCAAATCAAACTGGAGGTATGGAGTGTGTCATCCTTGTCAATGTTTAATTTATATTTCTTGATACTGAGTAGACTTAAAACAAATGATCAATATCACATATTAATCCAATTGAGCATGGCCATGCATTTTTAAGTCTCACTCAATCAAGAGGCCTAAGGATATTTCTCTTTTATACAAGAACAACAAAATCCCATCTACATCACTCATTTCCTTCTGCATGATTCGTGACACACTCAATCAATGCCCTACTCGTCATCCCGATTAAAGGTGACATAAGATGACATTAAAGTGAGCAACTCCTCATGTAGGGAATCGCAGTAACTTCAGGTCAAAGGACTATGTGCATTTGTAGTTATATGAGAATAACTAATGACACATCTATCCATGCAATATTCTTACAATGGGTTAGTCCAGTACATTGTTCACTAACAATGTACTCATGTATTAACTTGATATCAGATATCCATGATTCATAATCACCAGTCACTATACATGCTAGTCTCAATGTATTATTACTATCCTTTTCGCAATAAATCTTGACTAGGGGTATTTCAGGAATAGCGAAGCTGTTCCAAGGATAATTATTATATTTAAGTTATAATTTATGCAAAATAAAATAAAACAAAAATATAATAATTAAATTGCTAAATGAAAATGTAATACATTGTGTAATATTGCAATTATCTTATGATTGGCTCCTAGGACACATACTAACATGTGACTCCTCATGTAGGAAATCATAGTGACTTTAAGTTAAAGGACTATATATAGTGTGGTCACATGAGAATAGCTAATAACATTTATCAATCCATGTAGTATTCTTATAGCGGATCAGTCTAATACATCTATTCATTAACAATGTACCCATGTATTAACTTGATATCATATATTCATGATTCATAATCATTAGTCATGATACATACTAATTTTGATATATTATTGCTATCCCTTTGACAATAGTACTCAAGTAGGAATATTTTAGGAATAGTAAAACTACTCGAGGAATAATTATTATATTAAGTTATAAATTGTGCAAATATTAAAATAAAATAAAATATAATAATTGCATTGTCTAAAATAAAATATAATACATTGTGTATTATTACAATCATCTTATGATTGGCTCTTAGGACACACACACCAATAATCTCTCACTTAGACTAGAGCTAATCACTTATGTATCTAATATTGAGTGACCTAGTATGATTATCATATTTTTTTTATGCTAAAGGCTTAATCGGTGGTTTTGTGATATTATTGTCTATTGGTACTTTACATATCTTTACATCTCCTATATCAATGATTTCATGAATAAGATAGAAGTGCCAAAGTATATGCTTGGATCATTGGTAAGATTTGGATTCCTTGGCTTGTACAATGACCTTATTATTATCATAATAGAGATCCATTGGATTTATAATGCTAGGAACAATGCCAAGTTTAGTAATGAACTTTTTAATTCAAATAGCCTCCTTTGGTGCATCAGATGTAGTAATATACTTAGCCTTTATAATAGAATCGGCCATTATTTCCTGCTTTGAACTCTTCCAGCATGGAACACCATCATTTAGGACACACACACCAATAATCTCGCACTTAGACTAAAGCCAATCACTCATGTATCTAATACTGAGTGACCTAGTATAATTATCATATTTTTTTATGCTAGAGGCTTAGTCTGTGGTTTTGTGATATTATCATCTGTTGGTACTTTACATATCTTCACATCTCCTCTATTAATGATTTCATGAATAAGATAGAAGTGTCAAAGTATATGCTTGGATCATTGGTAAGATCTGGATTCCTTGGCTTGTACAATGACCTTATTATTATCATAATAGAGATTCGCTAGATTTATAATGTTAGGAACAATGCTAAGTTTAGTAATGAACTTTTTAATTCAAATAGCCTCCTTTGGTGCATTAAATGTAGTAATATACTTAGCCTTTATAATAGAATTAGCCACTATTTTCTGCTTTGAACTCTTCTAGCATACAACACCATCATTTAGGACACACACACCAATAATCTCCCACTTAGACTAAAGCCAATCACTTATGTATCTAATACCGAGTGACCTAGTATAATTATCATATTTTTTTATGTTAGAGGCTTAGTCAGTGGTTTTGTGATATTATCGTCTGTTGTTACTTTACATATCTTTATATCTCCTCTATTAATGATTTCATGAATAAGATAGAAGTGCCAAAGTATATGCTTGGATCATTGGTAAGATCTAGATTCCTTAGCTTGTACAATGACCCTATTATTATCATAATAGAGATCCACTGGATTTATAATGCTAGGAACAATGCTAAGTTTAGTAATGAACTTTTTAATTGAAATAGCCTCCTTTGATGCATTAGATGTGGTAATATACTTAGCCTTTATAATAGAATCGGCCACTATTTTCTACTTTGAACTCTTCCAACATACAACACCATCATTTAGGAAAAATACATAACCTGATTGCAATCTAAAGTCATCACTATTGAATTGGAAACTGACATTAGTGTAACCTTTTACAATAAGTTCTTCCTCACCTCCGTATATTAAGAATGAATCTTTAGTCTTTCATAAGTACTTAAAGATGTTCTTAATAGCAATCTAGTAAGGTCTGCTTGGATTTGACTGATACTTACTCATCATGCTCAAGGCATACGAGACATTAGGATGAATACATAGCATTACATACATGATAGATCTAATTGTTGATGTATATGGTATCTTATTCATATGGTCTTTTTAATCTTATGTTATAAGACACTGAGCTTTGGACAATTTATGCTATTTGGCATAGGTAAAAATCTTTTTTTTGGATTCTTGCATGTTAGAACATTTTAACACTTTTTATGTATGTACTCTAACTTAGGCCAATCAATTTTCTTAATTTATTTCTATAGATTCTAATACCAAATATATAGGCAATTTCACCTAAGTATTTCATCAAGAAACAATTCCCTAACTAAGTCTTTACACTTTATAGTGTAGAAATATCATTTTCAATGAGTAGTATGTTATCCACATACAATACAAGAAAATAACTATGCTTCCACTAACCTTTTTGTAAACACAAGATTCATCTTCATTTTTGATGAAACCAAATTCTTTTATTACCTTATTAAAACAAAGATTCCAACTCTGTGAAGCTTGCTTCAATCCATAAATGGATCATTGTAGCTTACATATCTTTCTAGCATTTTTAGGAGTGATAAAACCCTCAGGTTGTGTCATGTACACATCCTCAAGAAGTTTTCCATTAAGAAAAGTAGTTTTGACATCTATCTGCTAGATTTCCTAATCATAAAAGGCTACAATAGCAAGTAAGATTTGGATGGATTTAAGAATAGCAACTAGGGAATAGGTCTCATCATAGTCTACACCATGAACATGCCTATAACCTTTTGCAAGTAATTACCTTTTAAAGATTTGCACGTTACCATCCATGTTAGTTTTCTTTTTGAAAACCCACTTGTACCTAATGGGTTTAACCCCTTAAGGTGGGTTAACCAAAGTCCACACTTAGTTAGCATACATGGAATCTGTTAGATTTTAGATCAGCATACGTAGTGAAAAATTAAAATTTTTTATCCGAATCCGAATCCTCCTAAGGATTCATGCAAAAAGGCATAAATTAATGTTAGGGTTTTACCTTTTGTGTGCTCGTATTCTTTTTGAAGAAAACTTTCAAAGACTGAGATGAATCACAAATTAAATGTTGGCTAAAAGGTACAACATCTCTACGATATCCACACAGAGTGGACAATAACTTCTCACCCTCCATGAATTTGCCAGGGTATGTCTCTCTCACTAGGATTAGGATTAGTGCATTTTCTTGAGTGATTTTAGGGTTTAATGGCAACTAATGTGTGTCACTAAAGTGCTGCCTTCAAGTTCTTTTATAGAACTAAGGGATACCAAATTCTTAGTCCTACTAGGATAATGCTTACAAAATCTTAATCTCACTTGACGACTATCACCTTATCTTTATCATAGAGAGTGAGGAGAGATAGGACTTATCCATTAATTATCTAATATTAGATAATAACATAATTATTTAATATTAAAATGGCATATAGTTATATTAGAAAATAATATTATTTCATAATATAATTATCTAATATCTAATAACGTAATTATTTGATATTATTTTAATATCATATAATATACCATATATTACATGAAAATATATTATTATTTTAATAATATTTATATGCATAAAAATAAGCCTAATTAATTAGATTTTAGTCTAACTAAAGCCCAATTAATTATTGTCTCATTCCTACTTCTTTTGTTTGACCCTATAGGTTCTTACTATAATGGTAATAGCCCACTTATGGACCATAGATAGTGAGCAATATCTAGCAATACATCAATGCCATCCAAGTAGTAAAAATATTTATGACTCAATTTTCACTTAATATGTGAACAACACTTTGCAACATAGTCTCTTTTGTAATGATATCCAAATTGAACTAAAGGCATGGAATGTGTCATCCTCGTTGATGTTCAATTTATGTTTCTTAATATTGAGTAGACTAACTTAAACAAATGATCAATATCTCATATTGATCCATTTGAGCATGGTCATGATTTCTTAATCTCACTCAATCAAGGGACCTAAAGATATTACTCCTACTATATAATAGGAACAAAATTTCCATCTATATCACTCATATCCCTCTGCATGATTCATGACACACCTAATTAACATCCTACAATACATCCCAGTTAAAAGTGATATAGGACAACATCAAAGTATGTGACTCCTCATGTAGGGAACCGTAGTGACTTCAGGTCAAAGGATTATGTGCATTGTGGTCATATGAGAATAACTAATGACATATGACAATCCATGTAATTTTCTCATTGCGGGCCAGTCCAGTACATTTGTTCACTAATAATATACTTATGTATTGACTTGATATCATATATCCATGATTCATAATCATCAATCACTATACATACTAATCTTAATGTATTATGACTATCCTTTTCGTAATAATACTTAACTAGGAGTATTTTAGGAATAGTAAAATTATTCTAAGGATAATTATTATAGTAAGTTATGAATTACGCAGATATATAAAAAAATAAAAACAAAATATAATAATTGCATTGCCTGAAATAAAACATAATACATTATGCATTATTACAATTATCTTTATTATTGGCTCCTAAGACACACACCAACAGAATCCATCTTGAATCTTATGGCCTTGAGCTACTTCTTAGAGTCTAACCCTTTAATAGCTTTTTGGTAGGTTGTGGGCTCATTTTGATCTATAAGCTAAACATTGACATGTTGAATGATAAGAAATTCATATCTCTCAGGGTTATGACGTATCTTATCAAACCTACGTAGGCCTTATGTTACTTAAGCTAATTCCTAAGGCACAACTTCTTATGGTCTCTATTTAGGCTCTATTACAGGTTCAATGTTACTTTGTAAGTTTTAAACTTCTTTGATTTCTATTTTTCTCTTACGATTTTTCTTCAAGATAAACTCTCTTTCAAGAAAAATACCAATTCATGCAACAAACACTTTGCCCTTAGAAGAATTGTAGAAATAGTATCCCTTGGTTTCCTTACGATACCTTATAAAGTAGCATTTATCCGATTTGGATCTAAGCTCATCAAAGGCTTGACATTTTACGTAGGCCTTGCAAACCTAAATCTTTATTAAAGATTAGTAGGGATGTTCCCTAGTCCACATCTTATATAGAGTCTTTTGAACTATTTTAGAGGGAACATGGTTACGTGTAAAGGCAGTTATCTTTAGAAAATGCCCATAAAAGGAAGTTAGAAGATTTGCATAACTCATCATAGACCGCATCATATCTAATAAGGTATGATTCCTCCTTTCTAAGACACTATTCCACTGTGGCATTCTAGGTGGAGTGAGTTATGATACTATACCACATTGTGTTAGATAGTCATCAAATTCTTGACTTAAGTACTCTCTACCTCTATCTAATTGAAGTTTTTTAATACTTTTGCTAAGTTAGTTTTGTACTTCATTGTTAAATTCTTTGAACTTTTCAAAGGATTCTGATTTATGTTTCATAAGATACACATATCTATATCTACTGAAATCATTAATAAATGTAATAAAGTATTAATAACCTTCTCTAGTAGATGAACTAATAGGCCCAAATACATCATTATGTATAAGACCTAATCAATCATTGCCCCTTTCATTGTATCTAGTAAATGGAGCCTTAATCATCTTGCCTAATAAACAAGATTCGTATACCTCATATGATTCAAAATTAAATGGATCCAAAAGTCCATCTTTATGGAGCTTGGATACGTGCTTCTCATTTATATGGCCCAAATGACAATGCTAGAGATAGGTTGAATTTAAATCATTTGGTTTAAATCGCTTAGTATTTATGTTATAGATAAGCATTTCAAGATCAAGAATATAGAGTCCATTAAACATTTATGTATTGCAATAAAATATTTCATTTAAATAAATTGAACAACTTTTATCCTTTATTAAAAATAAAAAACCTTTGTTGTCCAAACAAGAAACAGAAATAATGTTCCTGCTGATGGCAGGCATAAAGTAATAATCCTTTAATTTAATCACTAAGCTAGAAGGCAAGGATAGATGATATGTTCCTATAACTGCAATAACTTTTGCTCCATTGCTAACTCTTAGGTCTAACTCCTTTAGAGTTCTTAAACATTGATATAAATGTGAGAACCACATCCAGTATCTAATACTAAGATGTAGAAATAGACACATTAATTTCTATAACATAGATACTTAAAGCAAAAGTCTCACTTTCTTTCTTCTTTTTTATATCTTCCAAATAAACCTTACAGTTTCTCTCCTAATATTCGGTCTCACTACAATGGAAACATTTCCCTTCTTTAACCACGACCTCTTTAGGTTTTAGTACAGAAGACTTAGACTGGAGCTTGCCCTTAAATTTGGAATCCTTCTTGTTATTGCCCTTGCCCTTGCCTTTATGTTTACTTTTGCCTTTGCCCTTTTGAACCATCATTATGGTGTTGAGTTTAACCTTTTACAAATTTTGTTTAGCAGTTCTTAATTTGCTTAATAGTTCTGGTAGTGGTTTGTCAATTTCATTCATGTTGTAATTCATGACAAATTAATTATAACTTTGTGGCAATGATTGTAGAATTAAGTTAGTGGCTAACTCTTAGTTTAGCGGAGCACCTAATCTTTTAAGATTCTTAACATACCTAATTGTTTTAAGTATGTAAGGCTCTATAGGGTTTCATTCTTCTAGTTTGTACTAAAATAATGCTTTGGTCACTTTAAACCTTTCATGCCGAGCTTGATCTTTATAAAGCTTCTTAAGATGCTTAAGCATGTCATAAGCTTCCATATTCTTATATTGCTTTTAAAGCTCAAAGTCCGTGGTAGTCAACATGAGGCCGCTAACATCTAAAGCGTCAACATGATGCTTTTTATAAGCATCCTTTTAAGCACGAGGGGCATTAACTTTAGGTTGCAGAGGATTAGGTTTTTCTAGGACATACATTTTTCACTCATATTTGAAGACTATCCTTAAATTCCTATAGTAGTTCAAGACATTTGTCCTATTTAGTTTGTCCTTCTCAAGGATCGATCATAGTGATAAGTTATTCAATACATTAGCTATTAGTTATCTTTAACAAAAATTTACAAAGTAAGTATTAAGTTTTAGACATTCAAAAGGTCTTTTAATAAATACACCTCCTACTATTTTATTTAAATTAATAACGCTCACTATTAATTTGGAAAGTTACATTGTCGAAACTTTCTAGTGGGCCAAGATCTATATTTCATTAGGTCTTAAGTTAGCTTTGGCTAATCACTTAAGATTTAGTTATTTAGGTAGGCAATACTTGCTAATTATATCATATACAACTTTTGGATAGTTAGGTGAACAACACTTGTTCTAATCCATCTTATGAACTAAGGCCTAACTTTATACCTCTAAGTCTCAATCCTATTGAGATAACCTAGTTAAGTCAGACTTAATGTTTGTCAATCGAATATCACTATTATCCAATTGCATCTTACTAAGATAAACGATGTATTTTGCTTTGGTAAACTTACCTTATGTCGATTGAGGCCTTAATGAATGCCAAACATTAGAAGGCATCATTAATTAATACTGACTTAATATTTCAAATAAGGGATTTAAATTAATTAGATCTCACCATAATTAGCCTACTTTTTCATACATTATATCTAGCATATCTCATACATCATATAAATAAAATATAACATTGTATATATTATACAATGGATAAAACAATCATATGCATGCTATCACATAGTAAATGCATACTTATCAATATTATCATATAATAAAGATATTAAAATGTCACATAGTATGGCCTAACAATCCTATTTTCTACTAATATTCCTAAACTAACTTCTTAACTTTTCTTTGTGCCAAACTCCTCGGTTTCTTCTTATGCCACCTTAAGATGCTCTATTTTGAATATAATTTTAAAGTAGAAATCCCGAGTTACATTTAGGGGGAGTGAGATAAGAAAAGAATATATATTAGAAATAGAAGAACACATGACACGCAAGTCATATTTAAAATCTAGACACAAAAACTTTAAGGGCTATACTATGTAACAGAATCATGCATCATATGCCACAATTACTAATAGATATATATATGTATATATATATATAACAAGATAAATGACATATATATTTTCATATAATAAATCATCAAAATCTTGTTTTAAAATAGTGACTTATAAATAAAAATGATTTTTGAACCTTATGCAGAGTTAGCACAATGGTCTCACTTACTTTTAGTATTGTGACATGACCTTATCATGCTATCTGGTAATTCCCTTGCCATCAAAGAATATGGATCTATGGCTTTAGGGACACAGATCTGTGAATTACTATGATTCTTTCTTGTATTATAGCAATGGTAGAATGATATATGGCATAGGTAGCAATATATATGCAGAACATATACATTATATGTTTAATGAATACCACTAAATACAATTATTATCAAGATCATGATTGTAGGGCAAATAGCATAGACATTCTATGCCTTTAAGATGCTACAACTATAAAAAATCACTTAAATTGAATGATGAAATCACATAAAAAATTTATACTTTCCTTTTATGTTAATGATATAACAACAACATAAACATTTTATACCTTTGAAATACTATGTTCTTTTGAAAAATGCATAGAAAAATCAAATCAGCATAGAAAATGAAGAAAAAAAAGATATAATCCATGTATGAACAATTCTAATTAACGTAGAAATCATAAAAACAGAAAATATAATCTATGTATTCGTATCCAAAGCTTTAATACCACTATTAGGTTTCACATATATCAAATAACGTAATGAAAAATAGATTTTCAAAAATTATATGAAATTTTCCTAAAATTAATGCACATAGACATAGATTAAGAACCGTGTTTACAAGGTTGCCTCTTGAAGTGTAGATCATGAATCACTAGCACAATCAAACAATAGTGCCTTTATGGAATTCACACTGAGTGAATAATGATCTCTCAACCTTCCACGAATCTACTAAGATCCGTTTCTCTCATGCAGGGTTAAGGTTTTAGTGCGATTTTTAGTGGCAATTTTGTATTATACTCAAAGTAATACCTAAATTCCCTTTTTATAGAACTAAGACATGCCACTTTCCTAGTCTTACTAGGAAATTGCCTACATTTCTTTTAATTTTATTTAATCACAGAAACCTTATCCCTATCATGGTGAAAGTGAGGAGAGATATGCTTTATCTGTTAGTTATCTAATATTATTTCAATAATATTAATAACTAAATATTATTAGATAATAACATTATCCTATAATATAATTATCTATTATCAAATAACATAATTATCTAATATTATTTTAATATCAAATAATATCACTTAATATACTATATATTACATGAATAACATATATATTATTACTTTGACAATATATATGCATTAAATAATAGGCCCAATTAATAGGATTCTAGTCCAACTAAAACCTAATTAATTACTATTTTATTCCTACTCCTTTTATGTGAACTATAAGTTCTTACTACGTTGGTAATAACCCATCAGTTGATCATAAATAGTGAGTAGTATTTAGCAATATATCATTGTCACCTAAGTAGTAAGATTGTTTGTGATTAAACATCCACCAATGTATGAACAACACTTTGCAATATAATCCCTTTTGTAATAATATCCAAATTGAACTAGAGGTATAGAGTGTGTCATCCTCGTCAATGTTCAATTCATATTTCTTGATACTAATTTTAAACAAGTGATCAATATCGCATATTGATCTATTTGAGCATGATCATGCATTTTTTAGTCTCACTCAATCAAGGCATCTAAGGATATCTCTTATTTATATAGAAGGGACAAAATCTCATCTATATCACTCACATCCTTTTACATGATTTGTGATACACCCAATCAATTCCTTACACATCATTCAGGTTAAAGGTGACATAGTGTGGCATCAAAGTGTGTGACTTTTCATGTAGGGAATCGTAGTAGCTTTTGGTTAAAGGACTATGTACAATATGGTCACATAAGAATAGCTAATGACACTTGTCAATCTAATGCATTTGTTCTTTAACAATGTACCTATATATTAACTTGATATTACATATCCATGATTTATAATCATCAATTATAATACATACTAGTTTCGATGTATTATTGTTATCACTGTCATAATAATACTCGGTTAGGGATATTTTAGAAATAGTAAAACTATTCCAGGGATAATTATTATATTAAGTTATAAATTACACAGATATTAAAATAAAATAAAATATAATAATTGTATTACCTAAAATAAAATATAGTATATTGTGTATTATTATAATCATTTTATTATTAGTTTTTAGGACACAGACATTAACAATAAGAACTTTTTAGCTATTATTTTTGCTTTAGATAAGTTGAGATCATATTTGTTTGGTTCTAAAGTGATTGTGTTTTCTGATCATGCAACTTCAAAGTTCTTTTTTAAGAAACTTGCGTTAGAACCTACTTGATTAGATGGATGTTGCTTTTACAAGGGTTTGATATTGAGATTAATGATAGAAGTGGTGCTAGATGAGTAGACACTAGCAGATTCCAGGAGATTTAGACACTATTCACATCCATGTCACTTTTCTATATGAGTAGTTTTTTCAACTACTAGGTGAAGATCCATAGTTTTCTATTTTAGTGAACTATTTGATTGCTAATGAGTTGCCTACATATGTTAAGAAAGCTCAAATTGATAAGTTGAAGAGTGAGGCTAAGCATTATGTGTGGGATGATTCTTATTTGTTAAAATTTTATGCTAATTAAATAATTAAGAGATATGTACATGATTTTGAGTTTCATTCCATACTTACATTTTGTTATAATCATGCTTGTGGAAGTCATTTTAGACCTAATAGAACAACAAGGAAAGTGCTTGATTGTGATTTTTATTGGCTTACTTTGTTCCATAATGCTTATATGTTTTGTAAAAATTATGAACAATATCATAGAATAGGGAATTTAACTCATAAAAATAAGATGTCTTAATTTCCTATGCTTTTTGTGAGGTTTTTGATATATAAGGCATTGATTTTATAGGCCATTTTCCCTAATCTTTTGGCTTTGTTTACATTTTTCTTACTTTTTTTATATTTCTAAGTGGGTGGAAGCTAAGGCCATTAAAATTGATGATTCCAAAGTTGTTATAGATTTTGTTAAGTCTTATATTTTTAGCAGGTTTGGCATTCCATTTGCTTTAACTAGTAATCAAGGGACTTATTTTTACAATCGAGAACTTAAGGCTTTGTTGAAGAAATATAGGGTTTGTCATAGAGTTTTCACACCATATCATCTCCAAACAAATAGGCAAGCAGAAATTTCCAATAGAGAAGTTAAGTCAATTTTAATGAAAACTGTGACGTCTAATTAAAAAGATTGGAGCTTTAGATTAGATGATGCACTTTGGGCCTATAGGATTGCATATAAAACTCATATTAGGATGTCCCCATATTAGATTATTTTTAGGAAAACATGTCATTTTTTGATGGAGTTAGAGCGTAGAGCACTTTGTGCTATAAAAAAATGCATCATGGAATTGAAAGCATATGGAGAGGAAAGAAAATTAAGATTGGAAGAACTTAGACTTAAAGCTTAAGAGAATTTTAGGCTTTAGAAAGAGAAAACAAAGACATTCCATGATAAGTTCATTCTTAGAAAAATTTTTAAGATTAGTGAAAAGGTTTATTGTTTAATTCAAGGCTTAAATTGATGCCAAGTAAACTTTACTCCCGTTGGAATGGAACTTTTATTGTTACTAACATTTTTCCTTATAATGCAGTTGAGATCAAAAGTTTAGAGAACAATAAAATGTTCAAAGTCAATAGGCATAGGATTTAATCATTCTATGAAGGTTTTCATAAGCAAGTGGTGGAAGCCATGGAGTTGGCAATGCCACTTTATTCTTGATGGAGAAGCTTGAGCTTAATGTCTAGTCAAAGAGATTAAAGCAAGATATTTTTTGAGAGGCAACCCAAGCTATTTACATTTGCTTTTTCTTACTCTTTTTTTTTTTAATTTTCCATATCTTTTATTTTTCTTGATGTTGTTTTTGATGATATTAATATATTTTATATTGAGGACAATGTAAAATTTAAGTGTGGGGGAGACTTTTAGGATTTATTTTAAGTTTTATGTTTTCATGCCTTTAAGAATCTTTTAAAAAAATAGAAAAATTTATGAAAAAATTAAAAATAAATAAAAATTTATTTTTCACTTGTTTTAGAGTGTTATTTAAGTCATTTTAGTTGCTTTTCATTAATGAGAATTTTGCATTTTTATGAGTAAGATTCAATTGAAGTCAGATAGAATACATAACATGATTGAATGAATGATTTTACTTCTTAAAATGATTGATGTAGTGATAAATTTTGAATTGGTAGATTTAACTTGATAGCGTGACTTACTTTGTGAGATTTTGAGCTTTATATTGAAAATTCATGCTATTTTCTTTCTTTCTTATGTGATGTTATTCCATGATTTGTTTCCTTAAGACTTGCTTTGATTCTTTTTGAGATTACATTCTGCACATGTATACATAGAGATGATAAAGGCATTCTTTCCTTGTTTAAGGTAGAGCCATATAGCTAACCTTAAGTTTTTATCTTTATTTAGCCCCTTTGAGCTTCTATTGCCCTTTTCTTTATTGATTAACCTATGAGCATATTTTTCTAATGAAAAATAAATGTTTTTATCTAACTTTAGGAATTAGTAGAGCATTTAAAATTTTGTAAGATAAGCTCTTGAATAAGTGTTGGGGTATGTGAGTTTATGGGTTATGAAAAATTGTCAAACTATCAACTTCAAGTTCAAAGGTTGAAAGAAAAGAAAGAAAGAAAGAAAGAAGAAGAAGAAGCTAAAAAATATAAGAAAAGTATAAAGAAAAAAGGGAAAAAATAGGAAAAAAAAGAAAAAAAGGAAAAAGAAAAATAAAGAAATTAATGAGTGTTTGAATTCAAATTTGAATTGTTATGTTAAGTTATAATTTTCCCATATGTTTTTTATTTGAATGCTCCATTGATTTCTTTGGTTTCTAACTTTTCATATCCTTATTTTGCTTTCCTTTTTCCTTAGCATTATTATAACCTTGAATGAAGTCTTTTTGATTTATGTGGTGCATTTGATGTGAGTAGTGAAAATTAGATGATTAGCTAGCTTATGGTAAGGTAATTCCATAGAATGAACTTGAGTGAAACACTTACCCCAAACACTTAAGAGTCGGAGAGTGAATCTTGTGAGAATCTATCATGTTGGTCTGCTCTTTTTAAATGAAGTTGTTATGCTAGTTAGTTTTAAGTTTGTCAGGATTTTTCTTCATGATGTGTTATATTTCTTGTTGATTTTTATTTATCTCTTGCTTGTGAATTTATGAATTTAAAGTTTTTGGAAAGTAAAATCTTTTGTTTATTGGTTTTGAATAAAATTGTGTCTTATTCAAGGACATGTAAGAGTTAATTTTTATTTATCTCTTGCTTGTGAATTTGTGAATTTAAAGTTTTTGGAAAGTAAAGTCTTCTGTTTATTGGTTTTGAATAAAATTATGTCTTACTCAAGGACATGTAAGAGTTAAGTGTGGGAGAATTTGATGATAAAAATATATACTATTTTATTTCCTCCTATTTTATATCTCTTAGTTAGTTATACATACTTAATTTTACAAAATTAGCCTTGTTTTATAAACTAAGGTTAGTTTTACAATAATATAACTTTATTTGGCTAATATTGGATTTTGATACTATTTCTATTTTTTAGCTATATCATAGGTTGTGGATGTTAGATTGAGATGATCTTTATGCCATTAAAAATCTTAAAGAAAGATCTATAACTTTAGTATTTTAGTTAAAGTCTAGTTCGGACTCCTTCAAGCCCTTATTTGGCTAAGAAGGTAAAGCCTTGTCTTTGTCCTAGTTAAGCCTACCTAAATTTTTAGGCCATATTTGGAGCTATAGAGGTTAAATTAACATAAAACTAGCACCCAAATTTCTAT
Source organism: Sindora glabra (assembly GCA_020226215.1). Lineage (NCBI taxonomy): Eukaryota > Viridiplantae > Streptophyta > Magnoliopsida > Fabales > Fabaceae > Sindora > Sindora glabra. The sequence continues at coordinate 72,767,364 of CM035226.1, read as the reverse complement.
AAGACCTAGGTCTATAACTTAAACTTTATGGATTACCTAAATTACCTTATTTTAGTGATCTTAAACTAGTTGGAAGTTAAGTTTATGGGAATTCACTACTATAACTGTTAAAGTTAATTATCTTGTTAAAAATAGGTCTTAGCTTCTAAAAATTAAGAAAACCCTATTATTGTAATCCTTAGAGTCATACAATCTAACTCCATCAGGCTTGTAGGTTAATTAGGTCAAATAGAAGGAGAAAACTTATTAGACTTAGAGACTTTTACACATTCAGCAACATAACTTTTCTCTTTTTCTTCTTTTTATTTCTCTTCTATTCTTCATTAATGAAAGCTTAATTTTCAACGTTGATTCAAGGAGTTAGAGATTTTCTCTTTGGGATTATAAGATCATGAATTGTAATGTTAATAATATTTAAATAATTTTTCTCTTTCCTTAATTACTTGTGTTCATTTCTTGAAATTGTATGTGTTGGATATTGATTTGGTATAATTAGTATTCATCATTGTGATTTATGATATTATGCTATTTTGATGTTGAATTATGGTTGGTAAATTACACTTTTATACATAGAGGTATAAGGTCAAGGGACTAATTTTAAGGTTTCTAATTTAATTTCTGAATTCAACCAAATTCTATCATTAAATTAATTTTGCTCTAGCTTAGGAATTATAGTAGTTGCTTAAATCGATTAATCTTAATTAATCAAATCTTAGATGGTAATCCAACATAGGGTTCATGAATTATTGTAGGGGTTTTGGGTAATTCAAAATTAAAGAATTAATTAGAAAAGTTAAATCCTAATTGATCTATGATTAATCCAAATTAGAGCTCTCAATTCCTTAAATGGATTATTTTATTACATTGATTTTCCTTCTTTCTATTTGCTCTGCATTTTTATTTTATTTAAAACATTTAATTCAATCTAAAATCACAAACCCCTATAGTTTTGTTTTTTGCATAATTTTACATATAACATATAGCATCTTGCATTCATATAACATATTTTATCAACATATTGCATCCATTTTGTTTACATTTGTTGCATTCTGTTTCATGTCTCATTTTGCATTCTATGTATGCATTTTGTTTCTAAATTTTGTTAGTAAATTGTAGTAAAATATAATATCAAAGGATCATTAGGGGTACGACCTAGTTATGCCATTATAGTGTATTATTTTATATCAAACTAGTTTTTAATATAATTTTGGTGCACTGTAACGTGCATGATCAACACTTTAAAGCTTGGTCACCTTCCTTTTTTCTCCTTTTCTTCCTCAACCCTTTCTCTAGGGTTCTTTATGTAAATGTGAAAGGAGAATGTGAAATTAGCCTAGATTCTTCTTGCAATTAAGGTAAAGTTTTTTTAGTAATTGCTAATCCCAAGTTTTCTTTCATTATTCTTTCTTTTTGTGTTTCGCGAAAGCTTATTCTTATGAGCTAGTAAGATAATGGTGAAAATCTAACAAGAAATCTTTGAAACAATGGATGAATAGGGCTAAAGGATAATAGATTCATCCTTTCTAATTGATGAACAAAATATTTACTATTTTATTTTTTCCTATTTTATGTCTCTTAGGTGTTACATATACTTAATTTTACAAAATAGGTCTTGTTTTATAATTTTGGATTGATTTTATAAATTTGTGAATTTATTTGGTAAATGTTAGATTTTGATACTATTTCAGTTTTTCAGTCATAACTTAGGCTGTGGATCTTGGATTGAGGAAAAATTTATATTGATAGAAATTTAAAATAAATATCTACAACTTTTATGTTTTAAGCAAAGTCTAGTTCGGACTCCTTCAAGCCTTTACTTGACCGACAAGCTAAAGCCGTAATTTTGTCCCAACTGAACCCATTTATGTATTTAGGTCATATTTGGAGCTATAGTGGTCCGATTAACCCTGATTCCAGTGCCTAAATTCTCATAAGACATAGACCTACAACTTTCATGTTTATAGATCTTCTAGAAGAAATCTATTTCATAGACTTATTCTAGTTGGAAGTCAGACCAGTGATATTTCACTGCTGGACCTTCTAGAAGAAATTGCTAAGTTTTATAATCCTAATAAGAGTAAGATTAGCAAAGCCTTAAATTTTGTAATCCTAAGAGGACTAGGATTAGGATTCTACAGGTTTTAATAGATATAAATAGAGATGAGGGGGAGGGCAACAAATCATAGAATCATATAATCTGATTACATACAATCAGTAACATAGTTTTCTTTCTTCCTTTTGAAGCTTTTGTCTTCCAACCATGGACGACTAATTTTTTGAGGTTGATTCAAGGAGTTTGAAACTCTCCTTTTGAGGATTATGAGATCATGATTTGTAATGTTGACTTTTCTTAATTAATTTTCCTTTCTGTATTTAATTGTGCTGAATTCTTAAGATTTCTTGTGTTGGGTGTTGATTTGATATAATTAATGTTCATCCTTGTAGTTTCTAAATTCTCTGCTATTTTGTTATGAAATTATGGTTGATAAATCATAGTTTTATGTGTAGGGATAGAGGGTTAATAGATTAATTTGGAGATTTCTAATTTAATTTCTCAAATCAACTGAATTCTAATTATCAATCAATTTCGATCTAGTTTAGGGACTATAGCGATTGATTAATTCAACTAATCCTAATTGATCAAATCCTAGGCGATTGTCTTGCATAGAATTCATGAATTATTGCAGGGATTCTGAGTAATTCAAGGTTGAAGAGTTAATTAGAAAAAGACAAATCCTAATTGATTTATGATTAATCCAATTTAGGGCTCTCAATTTCCTTGAATCGACTGTTTGATTTCATTGATTCCTCTCCATTTTATTTCTGCTTTACTTCTATTTTAAAGCTTAAATTCATGTTTATTAATCCTTTAATTCATGCAACCAAACCCCCCTAATTTTGCATTCTATCATTGCAAAAATTACATAAACAACATTTTGCATTTTGTTTCATTGCATTATCATTCTGTTTGCATTAGTTCTTCATGTTTCCATTGCATAAATAATTTAATAATTATGCATATATTGTTAGAAAATCATTTAGGAAAGATAAAATTAAGGGATCACTAGGGGTACACTTGGTTGTGCCACTATATTTCATTATTATTTTCACAACTCGTTTTTAATTAATTTTGGTGCATTGTAGCATGCACGTCAAAATTTTGGCACCATTGCTAGGGATCTTCTTGACTTTATCTTTTCATACAAATTCCTAGTAATATATTATACAATTGATCAAGCATTCTAATAGTTTTTTATAGTACTGTGTAGTCTTAGTACATGACAAGAAGAAATACTACTGAATTCTATGATTTTGATTATGAAATTGATAGAATATTTCATTCACTTCGTAGGAATAAAAAGATAAGTGGTTCTAGCTTTCTTGCACCCTTAGATAAACTAGAAAAAATGGCAAACAATAATAGAACATTATAGGAATTAGCTACCCCTGATGTTACATATAAACCTTTAAGCATTCAATATCTTGAGCTACACACTGATTTTGAATTAAAATATGGACTCATACACTTGCTTCCAAGGTTTCATGGTCTTGCAGGTGAAGATCCACGCAAACACTTGAAGGAGTTTCACGTGGTGTGTTCAACAATGAGACCTCAAGGCATATTAGAAGATTAAATCAAGCTGAGAGCATTCCCCTTCTCCTTAGCTGATGCAGCCAAGGATTGGTTGTATTACTTGCAGCTTGGTTCTATTAAGTGTTGGACAGATATGAAGCAATAATTCCTAGAAAATTTTTTCCTTGCATCCAGGGCAATTGCCATTAGAAAAGAGATTTATGGCATCAGACAAATGAATAGGGATACATTGCATGAGTATTGGGAGAGATTTAAGAAGTTGTGTGCAAGCTGTCCACACTATCAAATCAGTGACCAGTTGTTAATTCAGTATTTTTATGAAAGCCTTCTCCCTATGGATAGAAGCATGGTTGATGCTCCAAATGATGGAGCTTTAGTAGACAAGACTCCAATGGCTGTAAAAAATTTAATAGCAAACATGGCAGCAAATTCTCAGCAATTTGGAACAAGGATCATGGCTGTTGCAACCAGAAACATGAATGAGATGAGTTTCTCCAATCTAAACTAACAAAAATTGGAGAATAGAATAGATGAGCTAACTTTACTGGTTAGGCAATTGGCAATAGGACAGTAGCAGAAAAATCAAGCCTATTTTCTAGTCAAATTATGTGGAATCTGCTCTTACCTAATTCATCTAACAAATTGCTACCCTACATTGTAAGATGATGAGTGCCCCCCTTATTCTCCAGCATATGCAGTAGCTATCTTCCTTGGAAAGCCTTCATTCCAGCAATAAAACCAGTATTTATACTAGCAGCCACAGATCAACCAATTCCAGCAATAGCATAATCAATATTCTGGCTAGAGGGATAACCAAAATTTTAAGTATAATAGTAATCCAAGACAAAACCAATATCATCCTCTTGCATACACTAGAATGTAACCTAATCCAATCCAACAACTAGAAGCAAATTCATCATCTTCTCAACCATCATTTGAAGAGCTAGTTAAACAAATGGCAATAAGTAACTTATAATTCTAGCAGAAAGAAGAAGCTACCATGACGAATTCGTAAACACAAATAGGCCAATTGAATTCAACGTTAAGTGAGCTTAAGGCATAAAGATCTAGCCAGCCATCATGCAGCAACACAAATAATAAGGAAGTGGTGAATGCAATCATGCTGAGAAATGGCAAGCAAGTGGATAAACCAGCAGAAGAAAAACCAGAATCAAGTCATATAATAGCAAGTGATCAACCAACAAGCTATATACCAGAGAGAAAGTAACCAGAATAGAATCAACAAAGATAAGTAGAAGAGAAAATCTAGCAGTAACCAATAAAACAAAAAAAGGGCAATGATAGTAAGGTGAATTCTTTCCCTATCCTCTTCTCTTTTCCAAATAGAAAATTTTTTCATCAAAAGAAGAATGAAAAAAAAATTGAAGATGAGAATAAGATTTTAGAGTCCTTAAGAACAATAAAAGTTAACATACCTTTACTAGATTTGATAAAACAAGTTCCAAGGTATGCTAACTTCTTGAAAAATTTATGCATCAATAAAAGAAAATTTAGGATGGATGAAAAAGTAAGTGTGGGGGCAAATGTGTTTGCAATAATTCAAAAAAAAATTTCTAGAAAAATGCAAAAATCTAGGCACATTTACCATTCCCTGCATCTTAGGGAAAACAAGAATAGAGCATGCCATGTTAGACTTAGGAGCATCCATAAATGTCATGCCTCTTTCTATTTTTAATACCTTGAATTTAGGAGTTTTGAAAGAAACAAGGATTTTTGTTCAATTAGCCAATAGATCTAACATTTATCCCTTGAGAATTGTTAAAGATATCCTAATATAGGTTGATGGATTGATACCGTCCATGATGAATTACTTGCTAAATTGCCTGAGTTTTCTGAATTTATGGATTGTTTTGATAGTCATGAATGCACTTGTAAAGATAATATTGTTAAATGTTCCATTTATGATGAAATTTCTGCATTTTTGGATGAAAATAACAGTGTTCATTCAAAAATTGCAAAAAAAAAGAAGATAATGGAGACATTTCACTTTAACAAGAACAAGAACAAGAAAAAGAAAAAGAAAAAGAAAAAAAGTGTTTTTACATTGATCCTTCTTACCATTTTGTTGATCATGTTGAAATTGTTTTATCAATTGAATTTGAGCATTCTTTAAGCAAAGATAAGTTAACAATAGCACTTCAAGAACTTATAGTGAAAGATTCAAATTTTCATGGCACCTCTTTGATGGATGAAGAAAAGCTTAACAAATTGGAAGTAAAGGAGATAGTCAATCCTCATATAGATCCTGGTTGAAGAGATAGAAGTCATGGTCTAGCTAAAGACTTTAAAGAAAAGCGCTTCTTGGGAGGCAACTTAAACCATTTAGATTTGCTCTCTCTAACCCTTCTCTTTTATTTTTCATGTCCTTTATCTTTCTTAATGATTATTCTTGTTGATATTGATATGCTTTACATTAAGGACAATGTAAAATTTACGTGTGGGGGGAGACTTTAGGATTTACTTTATATTTTTGTGTTTTCATTCAATGTTTTTCAAAAATAAAAAAAATAAAAAAAAAGTATTTTTCACTTGATTTTGAGTCACTTTGAGTCCTTTTTAGTTGCTTTCCATTAATGGAGATTTTACACTTTCATGAGTAGAATTTAACTAAAGTTAGATAAGATTCATAACATGATTGAATGAATTATTTTACTTCTTGAAATTTATTGATGTAGTAATGGATTTTGAATTGGTAGATTTAATTTGGTAGCATGACCCACCTTGTGAGATTTTGAGCTTTTTGTTGAAAATTAATATCATAATATTGTCTTTCCTTCTTGTGTGATGTTCTTCCATGATTTATTTCTCTAGAACTTGCTTTAAATATTTTTGAGATTACATGTTGTACATGCATACACAAAAATGATTAAGACATTCTTTCTTTCTTTTGAGCTAGAGCCATAAAGCCAACTTTGAAGTTTTTATCTTTGTTAAGCCCCCTTGAGCTTTTATTGCCTTTTCTTTGTTGATTAACCTATGAGCATATTATTAAAAAAAAAATATCTTTACCTAACCATAGGGATTAGTAGAGCATTTGAATTTTCATGAGATGTGCTATTAATAAGTGTGGGGGTGTGTGAGTTTATGTATTGTGAAAAGTTATCATCAAAGGTTAGTTAAAAAAATCAATAAAAAAATAGAAAGAGAAAAAAAATAAAAAAAGATAAAAAGGAAAAGAAAGGAAATTAAAAAAATGATGAAAAGAAAAAAAAAGGAGAAAGAAAAGTGAAAAAAAAAAGAATAAGGCACAAAGGAAATAAAAAAAAGAAAAAAACAAAGAAGTTGATGAGTATTTGAAATTGAATTTGGCTTGGCATGTTGAGTTGTAATTCTTTATGATTTGTCCATATATTTTTAATTCAATTGCTATATTGATTTCTTTGGTGTCTAACCTTCTTTCATCGTTATTTTTCCTTCCCTCTTCCCTAGCCCCATTACCACCTTGAATAAAGTCCTTTTGATTTGTTTTGTGTATGTGATTTGAGTAGTGGAGATTAGATGATTAGCAAGCTTATAGTAGAAAATTTCATAGAATGAACTTTGAGTGAAATAATTTAGCCTAAACACTTGAGAGATGGAGAGTGAAATTTGTGAGAATCTTCCAATTTGATCTATTCGTTTTGAATGAAGTTGCTATGTTAATTAGTTCTAAGTTTGTCAAAATTTTCCTTCATGATGTGTTATGTTTCTTGTTGCCTTTGGTTGGTTCTTGCTTATAGATTTGTGAATTTGAAGTTTTTGGAAAGTAAAGTATTTTGTGTCTTAATTTTAAATAAAGTTTTATCTTGCCTGAGGACGAGTAAAGGATAAGTGTAGGGAAATTTATTAAAAAAAATATTTACTATTTTATTTTTTCCTATTTTATGTCTTTTAGGTGTTACATATGCTTAATTTTACAGAATAGACCTTGTTTTATAATTTTGGATTGATTTTACAAGTTTGTGAATTTATTTGGTAAATGTTGGATTTTGATACTGTTTCAGTTTTTCAGTCATAACTTGGGATGTGGATCTTGGATTGAGGCAAATTTTATATTGATAGAAATTTAAAAGAAATATCTACAACTTTTATGTTTTGAGCAAAGTCCAGTTCGGACTTCTTCAAATCTTTACTTAACCGACAAGCTAAAGTTGTAATTCTATCCCTTTGAAGGTCCCGTTGAGTTCTTACGCTGTCATTTTGGGGATAGAGGGACTTGAACCCTCACGATTTCTAAAGTCGACGGATTTTCCTATTACTATAAATTTCATTGTTGTCGGTATTGACATTAAAATTAGTTACACAAAATCGGGGCAAGATAAGGGATATACTTTGAATCTTAAAGTATTCGAATTAATTTCTTTTGTATTGTGAAAATTCTATTTGTGGGTATGTTCGTGGTAAACATATTATAGTACTGGTTGGACTGTAGGTGCGATGATTTACTTCACGGGTAAACTAATCGAATTCCAAATTAATAAGAACTGTATAACTTCATTCAATTCAAAAAATAGAAACTTTTTTAAAATTAATTGAATCCAATTAACCCTGATTCCAGTGCCCAATTTCTCATAAGACACATATCTACAACTTTCATGTTTATGGATCTTCTAGAAGAAATCGATTTCATGGACTTATTCTGGTTGGAAGTCAGATCAACGAGATTTCACTATTGGACGTTCTAGAAGAAATTGCTAAGTTTTATAATCCTAATAAGAGTAGGATCAGTAAAGCCTTAATTTTTGTAATCCTAGGAGGACTAGGATTAGGATTCTATGGGTTTTATCAGATATAAATAGAAACGAGGGGGAGGGCAACAAATCATACAATCATATAATCTGATTATATACAATCAGTAACATAATTTTCTTTCTTCCTTTTCAAGCTTTTGTCTTCCAACCATGGACGGCTAATTTTCTGAGGTTGATTCAAGGAGTTTGAAGCTTTCCTTTTGAGGATTATGAGATCATGCTTTGTAATGTTAATTTTTCTTAATTAATTTTCCTCTTTTTCTATTTAATTGTGCTGAATTCTTGAGATTTCTTGTGTTGGGTGTTAATTTGATATAATTAATGTTCATCCTTGTAGTTTCTAAATTCTTTGCTGTTTTGTTATGAAATTATGGTTAATAAATCATAGTTTTACGCATAAGGATAAAGGGTTAATAAATTAATTTGAAATTTTCTAATTTAATGTCTCAAATCAACTGAATTCTAATTATAAATCAATTTCAATTTAGTTTAGGGATTATAGTGATTGCTTAATTCAACTAATCCTAATTGATCAAATCCTAGGTGATTGTCTTATGTAGAATTCATAAATTATTGCAGCGATTCTAAGTAATTCGAGATTGAAGAATTAATTAGAAAAATTCAAATCCTAATTGATATATGATTAATCTAATTTAGGGCTCTCAATTTCCTTAAATCAACTGTTTGATTTCATTAATTCCTCTCCTTTCTACTTTACTTTTGTTTTAAACCTTAAATTCGTGCTTATTAATCCTTTAATTCATGCAACTAACCCCCGAATTCTGCATTTTATCATTGCAAAAATTACATAAACAGTATTCTGCATTCTATTTTATTTCTATTACATATTTTGTTTCATTGCATTATCATTTTATTTGCATTAGTTCTTCTCATTTTTATTGCATAAATAATCTAATAATTGTGAATATATATTGTTAGGAAATAATTTAAGAAGGTTAAAATTAAGGGATCACTAGGGGTATAACCTGGTTGTGCCACTATATTGCATTATTATTTTTGCAACCAGTTTTTAATTAATTTTGGTGCATTGCGGCATGCACATCACTAACCTTCTTTTGTGCTAAGTGAGTGGATATCCTAACTTAAGCCTTTATATTTTTGAATAAATAGGTTCATGTCCAAGCTTAAGAGTTTTATGGATTATGATGAATAAATGCTTAAATAATGAATAAAGTGCATGTAAGTGATAGAAATAATTTAAATAAGGTTCTCGTTGTACTTGTTGACAATTAGATAGAGATTAAATGGGTAAAAAGACATTTATGGCTAAAATGTACAACACTTTCTTAAGGGAAAAAGTGTAGAAACCTAGTAGATAATTGACAATTGGGCCTAAATGGTTGACTATCATATTGGGCATTTAAAAGGATTATTGGCTAGTAGCAAATAGCTAATTGTTTATGGCTTGATGATTGATTATCACTCCCCTATATCTTGAGAGTAATGCATTACAATGTAGTGTTTCCTCCCTCAAGGTTTGATGTATCATTAGCTTAATAGTCCTTTAATGAAATGAATGATGCAAATAATGGTGTCTTCCTTAAGATTATGTAAGATAATTAGAGTTAGGTGCAAAAATAGTAAGTTAACCAATCTAAACTTTGGATGGGTGCTTAATAAAGGTGTAAATAGTATTGATTGTGAGAGTATACCTTTCTTAATCATGAAATTGTATATGCTACATTTTCTTACCACTGCTTATAATAATACATGATTTGGTATACTTATGATATTGATATAGGTGTGAAGTTGACATTTCATTAATATTTATTTATGATAAGATATTTAATATGATTATGATGAATATGGTTGGTGCATGGCAAGTATTTAAATATATATACATATATATAGCCTTATAGGTCGAAGATAAGTACCTCTTTGTGACCATGCAAAGATGACATGGTAGTGCTATTTCTTAATATTATTCAATTAATATTGAATAGAGTTAAATGTGTTATGAATGACTTGTTATATTAATATTGAAATTGATAGTGATTTAATTGTTAAATTATGAACCATAACTTCATTGGAAATGTGATGTCATAAGCATAGTTATGAATGACAAGTTAGGGCCGAATATGATTACATTATGGTATGATGCGCCAAATCCATGTGCCTATTTATGAAAGGATAAGATTAATCTTAGAGGGACAAGTATAGGTTTATAAAGGGATAAGTTTGACACATGAGAAATAATAAGATTTTCTTTAATTTGCTAATGTGTATCTAGCATAATGAAATTATGAAATTGTTGAATATTTAAATATATTAATGTGAGCATTGGTATTATTGAGCTTAGATGATTATACTGAATAGGAACTATTTTGGATGAAATTTGCAATGTAAAGTATGCAATTTAAATGCTTCAGAAAGGTAAATCTCATTAGTAGGTTAGTAATATTGTTATATTTAATTCTATTAAGATGTTTACTCATTAAGCCCTAGATTTACCCTAGAAGTAACATTGTTTTAATTCTATTAGTAACATTATTTTATTTGATTCTTTGAAAAGATAGGTTGCCACCACCTTGGAAAAGGCTTTCAAGGACTTATTTTGTTTGGCTTGGGCAACATTGGACAATGTGGTATAGAGGTGTGAGGGTAGCTAATATTAGTCATATCTTAATACTAAAAAAAAGTTCACAAGGTTATGTTACTTTTATTTTCCTTTTATACTCTAAATATAAATATTGGTTTTTATGTACATTTTATTGTAAGTCTTTATGATTTCTATGAAAATGATTCAAGTAAATGTATATTTATAGTTTAGGCTAGTGGAAATTGAATTCAATGATTTCATGTTAGTCATAACTATGGTTAGGTCGAGAACTATATGCATCCTTAACTCCTTACTCCACATTAATTCACTAACTTTTATTTTTAAAATTTTATTCCTATGATTATACAACAACTCAATTTCATTTAACTTATTACCTTTATCTTATTCATGTCTTGTTTCTAACTTCTATCATTTATTTATATGGTGTCCCATGGAAACTATCTACCTTCTTAGTTATTACATTTTAAGATCTTAACTATTTGTCTTTCTAAGTATTAGATAGTAAAATTCTTATGCTTTATCTTACAACAGATCTTTGCACTAATACAACCAATTTAGTCCACTTACACCACAATTTAGATTCAACTTAATTTGTATTCTCTTGATTCACATGACCTTAATGGTGCATTCATACATAGTTTTATACCTTTTTTCATCAAACACCTTTAGTTATGTGTATGCTACTATAATTAAGATCACTTGTCTAATATTGATCTAGTTACGCATCTCATGAAATAGTTAAATCTTACTCACATGTTATCATAGACTCACCAGTTTGACATTCATACTAACAAGATCTTCTGTCGGTCATCAATTATAGCCATTTAAGGGATGTAAAATTACATAATTAGTTATGCTATACCATTCTAGATTCTTCATCATATTTTATGATGACTCCCAAGGGATAATTTAGCCATTTTCTTTTACACACTCATAGCTTCTTAGAAACTTGCACATTATTGTTGTCGATAAGTCATTAAACTCATAATTACAATTTCTATTGTCCACAAATTTATTGTCCCCTAAGCTATAAAAATGATTTTCTATACCTTTGGGTCATACAAACACAAAATGTATATAGAACACTTTATAGCACCTGACCTACCATATATATAATTACAAGATTTAGGATTTCTTATTCTTTCACTTATTAAAATCACTGTAAAGAATTCAATTTACACTTTTTGATAAATCCATTAAAATTTCATAACTTCCATTACCTTTTACTTTAGTGGCCTAAATACTTTTTACCAATCCTTATACTAATTATGATAAGTTAATTTTACATCTAACATTAAGCATAAACCCACATAACATTCACATTTACTTGAACTAAAAAATTCACAAGATTTACACCTAACTTACTTTCATTAAGTTTCTTTTTATTGATACCTAAGGTGCAAGGCCCTATATTAGCAAATTATTCAAAAGTAGAAAATTTTGGGAGGCCAATTAGGTTACCAAAAGGGGTCTAAGCCTTCATGGAAAACAGAACCTCAAAAGAGGCCTACAAAATATAAAAGGTCAAAAGACTTCACACTATTAAATACGGGAGACAACTTGTAATAATTGCTTCCCTTTTCACTTATATTTTAAGTTAGAAAATAGATGTATATTTTTCCTTTAGCACTTTTTCTATTATGGACGTCTGAATGAATAAAGTACCACAAATACTAAAAATACAATTAGCCGCCATTTAATTTAAGGGTAAGGATTGCTTTAGCCATGGGAGCAAAGTAACTTTTTCCTACCATTTTTTTAGGAATACTTGGAGTCTATGACTTGGAAGGATCAGAATAAAGGTTTTATTGTGGTTTATATAAGAGATGAGCAAGTCACACCTAACCCTTCTCGATCGTGTACCCTCTAGATTAAGATAAATGAAAAGGCTTCCATATTTAATGGACTGCCAACAAAGCTTAACCTTGATATAATAAATTTTATAGGAGAGCTACCATTACCACTATAAAACACCCACTACTTTATACCTCATTATACCTTTTGTTTCCTATATTCTTTACTAGTTTGATCCTTTATACAAAATTGTTATTTCTAAATTTTATATCCTTATTAGTTGGCATATTATAAATACTCGCTCATAAGTCCAGAAAGATAAAGAAACAAAAGGGGGAGAGAAATTCCATACAAATCTCTTAAAAACATAAAAAGGTCCTAAAGTTTAGAGAGTAAGTGAAAATGGGTCTTTTTTCCTCATTCTAAAGTTTAATCACAGAGTGCCTATTCCTCATCCATACTTTAAAAGCCCTTTCTAGTATTCCATTATTGTAGTCACACTTCCTAATTCTAGAACCATATTAACATATTCCTAAAATATTTTTGGTAAATCCATTGGGGAGGTGTATACATCGATAACATCTAATAAGATAGTGGTTAGTCAGGGTTAGGGTGGAATTTTATCATTTATGAACACTCTTGTTAATAAAATTTCCATGTTCACAAATTAACTTGACTTAGTTTGGTACTTTTTTAGTATGCACATCCTTTACAACCTAAATGTCTTGAACTATGAGCAAACTCAAGCTACAAGAACTAGTGGTGACAATATCCAGCTATGATGGCTTTTTCAAATTCTAATTGCACCTAGAACTTCAAGTTTTTGTGGTGGACTTATTACTTTAACTTCTTCTAAGCCAGGGAATACTATGTTACAATTAAGTGGCTTCATGACTTAGCAAGTTGAGAATACTAACTTTATGTCACTAGCTATAATAATGATGTCTGCTTCACTATTAGAAGACCTCCTTAGAAATTAGTAGTAAATGTGTTAAGCCATTTCTAAAATAGTGCATTTTATGGGAAGGTCTTTTTAAGGAAACCTTTTCTGTCTTTAGTATAATTAATCAGCCAGATCCTTAAAGGATGTAGGCTCCATATCTTGAAAAAGAAGTCTTTAAAGCAAGACATTAGACAAACTATTGTAGTTTTGTTCACTAAAAAGGATTTACAATATTTCTTAAAGAAGAAAAGTGAAAAGTCATAGGGAACAAAGATTTACAACCACTTTTTCCTTATATCTTTTTCTCAAGGTTATCAACCCTCTATTTATAGAAATTTGATGGAAAAGGAAATTTCAAAGAACATATCCACTAGTTCATTAATGACCTTGGTATTTTCATTGTTGATTATAACCTATTTTTAAGGGAGTTCTCCTAACCTTTCTTTGGTAAAGCCTACTCTTAGTTCACCAAGTTGCTTTCAAGGTCCCTTTCCTTTTAAAATGACATAGTTATGATATTCTATAATAAGTTATTTATCATATAAGGAATTATCTATTTGATGAACCTTGGTTGAACACAATAGTGAAAAGGAAAGGACATGGTGACTTTTATTAGGAGGTATAACGATCAAGCTTAGGACTATTAAGAAGTTTGTGATTTTACTTTAGTCCAAAGTTGCGTTACTAATTTGAAAAACCTTATCTCTCCATGCCTTTGTCATTATGATATTTAAACCTTTAATAATCTAATTACTAAAGCTGGAAGGTGTTAAGTTCCCTCAAATGGTTGGCTAAAAATGGTCTTATTAAGAGAGGAATATAGATGTTGCATGATGGAATATCCTAGTAAGAAGAAGCCTACATTTGGAATTGGTTTTATTTTAGAGAAAGGACATCATTAAGCAATAATTAGTCCAAGAATTCTAATTCTAAACCATTAATTTGGAGATGAGATCTTCCTTTTCCTTTCCTGCATTCTATTAGAAATGTCTGTGTGATGTTGAAGGCATGGGTAGAAGATGGAAAGATAGAGCTATTAAAAGGCTTTGTCATTAAAGCTTAAGGGAACACATCACATTCCTACCATTGTTACCAATTTTTGACCTACACAACCATTGAATGTTACATTCTATGGCAACATTTTTAAAACAAGTCAATGTTAGGAGAGTTGCAATTCACTTAGCTTAAGAAGGATGAGATTGATTGTTAATGCATGCATTGCAACATGATCAAAGTTAGATAGTACTAGTTAATAAAAATTTTGCAATATAGGATAACAACCAATTCAAACCCCTAGTGATCCACTTGACATTATCCTTTACAATGATTTACTAACTAACAGAATGAAAATAAAATGTAGAATCAAAATAAAATAGAATGTAGAAACAAAACAAAACAAGATGCATATAGAAGTGAAACAAGATAGGATGTTGGAATGCAAACAAGATACAATTGATAGAAATATAATGCAATTAGGGGGTTTAAATTAAAATTAAATAGAATAATCTAACAAAAACATAATGTAGCAATAATATAGAAAGAAAATTAATACAAAAACATAATTGAGCTAAGGGTTTAAAAGCTCTTCTGTGGATTTATCACATATCACAAATTAATTGACAAATCCAATTAATTTTTCAACCTTGAATTTTCTAAAATTCTTGTAATAATTTATAAATTCTATACTAGATAACTATCCAGAATTTGATTAATTAATATTAGTACAATTAAACAACCATTGCAATCTATAAAGCCAGATCAAAATTGATTTGAAAATAAAATTCAATTGAATTGAAAGATTAAACTAGAAATCTCTAATTTAATCTTTTAACCCTATATTCTTTATGAAAAATAGTGATTAACTAACCACAATTTAACATAAAAATAGCTAAAGATTAAAAGTCATAGGGTTAAATATAAATTATATCAAATTAACATTTAACTCATGCAATTCGATGCAATTAGTATAAAGAATTAGGTAAAGAGAAAAATTAATTAGAAAAAGTTTACATTATAGCTTAGGATTTCATAATCCAAGTATAAATGAGCTTTAAATTCCTTGAATCAATTAGAAATTTAACCTTTCATAGATAAAAAAGAAACTTGGAAAAGAGAGAAAAGCTATGTAGTGTTTGTGCAAAATTGTGTAAAAGTATTATTACTTTTGGAGGCATAAAACCTTATATCTTATTTCCTATAAGACTAAAACCTAATGCACTAGAATCATATGCCTTATAGGGTTACAAATAATAGGGTATTGTTAATTTTAGAAGCCTAGAACCTAATTTACAAAAATAATGTACTACAAGAGTTACTATAGTAAAATCTCATGGGTTTAACTTTTAACAAATGTAAGACTGCCAAAACTATGTAGTTTTAGTAAACTTCAAATATGAAAGCAGTAGGATTATGTCTTAGGAAAATTTAGGCATTGGTTTCACTATGATTAAGCCTTTAGAGCTCTAGATATGGCTTAAA
This sequence comes from Sindora glabra, assembly GCA_020226215.1. Taxonomy (NCBI): domain Eukaryota; kingdom Viridiplantae; phylum Streptophyta; class Magnoliopsida; order Fabales; family Fabaceae; genus Sindora; species Sindora glabra. The sequence continues at coordinate 72,751,222 of CM035226.1, read as the reverse complement.
AATCAAAAGTGGCTTAGCTTGGATAGAAACAAAGCTTTAACTTCTTAGCTAAATTAGACCTTCTAGATTTTTGAATTAAGCTTTGACTAAAACATGAAAGTTATAGTACTTCACTTGAGTTTCTAATGATACAAAGATAACCCAAATATGATATCCCAAACTCAAGATATAAGTAAAAACTTAAAATAATATAAAAATCTTACATTCACTGAACAATTTCAAAACATTATGAAACTAACTCTCAATTATATAACAAGGCCAGTTCTATAAAATTAAACATATGTAACACACTAAGAGGCATAGAATAGGAGGAAATAATATAGGTAAAATCTTGCCTATCAATTATCAACCTTTTTTTAACTACAGTGTTAGCACTATTGCCTTTGCTTTGAGCTCTATTATTGAAATGCTTGTAGAAAGTCCTATAGATGACAGTGATTAGTAAAAGTATTTGATGACTTCCTTGCCAAAGCTTTAGTTAAATCATTTAATTTTTTAATCAATTATTTGATCTTATTGAATTTGATGAAGAGGTAAAGTATCAAACTGTATTGGTAATTATAAAAATCTTGTAGGATTGAGGTGCAATTGTTGCACCATAAGCAATAGCCTAAGGAAGATAGCTTATAATGGTGTAATTGTATTTGGAGAAGTTGATAAGTAGGTTACCAATGCAAATCATAATAAGCTTTTACACTTGGAGGGCACTATCAATGGGACTAGGATCATCCAAACTTTGATAGATAATGGTTCAGTTGTTAACAATGTCTCTATATCTCTACTTAAGGTAATAGATTTCCTATAGAATCATGTGAAAAGGGCACCAATAATCTTGAACACCTTTAAGGGAGGCCCTATTGAGATAATTGGGTAGGTTTATCTTAATCTTAGCGTAGAACTTGTCAAGAATGTTAACAAGTTTTATGTTATTAAAGGAACACCATGTTTTCACATCCTATTGGTTCATTCATGGCTACATACTTACAAGTATGTATCTTCTACATTGCATTAGTGTGTCAAAACAAATTTCATAAGGAAAGACATTAGGCTTTATGTTACCAAAACATTATTTGATAAGGATGATACTTATTTTTCAAGTGTAATTTACTTTGATGAGTTATTTAAGTTGGTAATAAACATCGTTACCGAGCTTTAAGGCATCCTTATCAATGCAAGTTAGGAGAAAGAGAAGAAAATTACTGTGGTAGAAGTATCTTTCCCTTATAAGAGAGATAATCCATCCATGAACAAATTAATAAATGCTATTACAAAGATGCTAGTAGCTGTTACACTTGTTAAGACTGAAGAAGTAGAACCATCCACTAAGAAACTAAAGCTAAAATCTTTGGTTGTCCATTGTACTAAGAATATGGATGGAAAATTTATTTATAACTTTTGATAAAATGAGGCTTTTAAAAGGGCTTGAAATAATGTTGCGATCATACCCATATGCAAGTCCTTTTAACCTTAAACCATAGAAAGACATAGAAAGAGACTTGCCACCATTAGGAGAAGAATTAGAAAAGGCGTCTTCTACATTACTAGATTAACCAAAGCCATTTAATAAAGAACTCAAAATAGTGAATTTTAGAAAGAAAAAAAAAGGCGAAGATTGACTAACCTTTATTGGTGTAGTTCTTACAATGGAAGAATGAGACTAATTAATTATGTTACTGAAAGAATTCAAGGACATCTTGACATGCAATTACTAAGAAATACTAACCCTTAACTCTAGTTTGCTATCTTATTATCTAGATGTCCACCTAAATGAGAAGCTAGTGAAATAGCTACCTTAACAATTCCTTTATAAGGTGGAAATCAAGATCAAGAGGAGGTTGAAAAGCTTTTGAAGGTATGATTCATCAAGTTAATTAAGCATTAGACTTAGTTAGCAAATGTTTTCTTGATCAATAAAAAGAATAGGCATATTTGCATATGCATAAATTTTAGGGGTTTGAACAAAACTTGTGCCAAGGATGAATTTTCATTGCCTTTTATCGATGTGTTGGTAGATTTGACAATTAATCATGAAAGATTCTTATTCCTAAATGACTTCAGCTACTATGATTAAATTTTAATGTATATTTAGGAAACTATTATGATAACATGTCAAACTTGTTGGAGAAATTTCTATTATATTATGATGCCATTTGTTTTTAAGGATGAGGAAGCTACTTACCAATGCACTATAACTTCTATATTCCATGATATGTTGCATGATTTTATGGAAGACTATGTGAATAACATCATCACCAAATCAAAAAAGAACGAAGATCACTTAAGCCATTAAGAGAGGTGTTTAAGTGATATAGGAAGTATTGCTTAAAAATTAACCTATAAAAATGTACTTTTTATGTCTTGTTTAAAAATTCTTAGGGTATAAAGTGCACAAAGAAGGAATTGAATTAAATAATGGGAATCTTAAAGCAATTTTAATAATATCATGACTTACCAACTTGAAGGCATTAACAAGGTTTCTAAGAAAGGTTTCTTATATTCAGAGGTTTATATATGCATTGTCAAAACTCATAAGTCCTTTCAAGTCATTGCTTAAAAAGAGAAATCCTTTTCATTGGATTGAGGAACATTAATAAGCTTTCAAAAAAATATTAAGCACTCTTACCTCCACTTATACTATGAATGCTCCAAAATATGGTTTACCACTTATATTTTATATAACTTCCATGGCAAAATATGTCAAGGTTTTACTTAGAAAAAGATGGTACGAATAAATCTATATATTATCTTAATGGATTACTAAAAGGGCTTGAGTTGAAATATATTCTAATGGGGAAGCACTATATTACCCTTACCCATGTAATTTAGAAATTTAGGCATTGTTTCTTAGTATGTTCTGTCTATTGCACGACTCAATCCAGTCTTGTTAAGTTCTCGCTTAAGTAACTCATGTTAATAGGAAGGATGGCTAGATGGATATTACTTCTTACCAAACTCAATTTGTAGAAGTGTTTAGGGTAATGAAGAGTCAAGCTTTGACTAATCTTTTAGCATAGTTTCCTTTGAGGGAATATAAGTTGGCATTTGAAGACATATAAAGGAAACTCTTAGAGAGTGACGTGTGTGCAATTTATGAGGTTAAAAGGCCTTGGACTTTATATTTCAACAGGTTTGTGTTGGCTCTAGAAGGAGGCATGGGGATTGTGCTAAAAAGCTTTACATGAGAGTTACCTTCTATAGTTTACAAGCTAAGTTTTCATGAACTAATAATTAGATTGAGTTTGAAGCCTTGATTCTCAATATGTTGATAGTAAAGGATATGGAAGTTGAAATTTTTTCTGTATAAAGAGATTTTATCCTTGTCATTAAGTAAATGATAGGAGATTTCCATGTAAAAAAGCCTACATTGGTAGCCTATACAGAAGTTATGTAAAGCTAGGCCATAAAGCTTCACATAATAACTTTCCATCATACTCAAAAAGATAGGAATGATCAAGCAGGTGTGTTAGCTACTCTAGAAGCCAAACTTTCAATGGAAGAAGAATATCCTTCATATATCACCTTAAAGTTATATCACTTGTAAAAAATAATACTAGAGTTATAGCCTTCTTAACTAAAGGAGGGTGATCGATAGCATTCTTAGGTTTAAGAGCTCCTTAAACTCACTATAATTGTAGCCAAAACATTGAAGGAAGTTCATATGAATAAGGGGACTCTTTACAAAAAAGGAGGCAGATGGCCTGTTAATAAGGTGTGATTTCGAGAAGAAAGGAAGATGTTTGATGACAAAGATATATGAAGAAACTTGTAATGAAAGGGGATTGTCTTTATATAGGAGGCTATAATGTTAAGGACTTTATTAGCTAATAATGAAGGCAGAATGCAACCAATTGCAAGCCAATTATTGAGGATGTGTAGGAGTAAAGATGGAAATAATTGTAGCAAAGGTATGAGACTAGAGAAAGAATTTAATTTAATACCTTTAAAGTATTGTCTTCCCTACCAATCTAAAAGATTCTAAGAAAGTCATAGTATAAGCTAATTGATATTTTCTCAAAGATGAAATTCTTTATAAGAAAGATAATAACAATGCATTAAAGAGGTGCTTGAGCAAAGAAGAACAAGGAATTATGATGATGGAAATCTATTAGGGAGAATATGGAAAGTCTTAAGGAAGAAGAAAACTCTCTCAAGAACTATCATGCCTAGGATATTGCTGACCAACTATGGAATTAGACATTATGGCATTTGTGCAGCATTGTTAACCTTGCTAATTGCATGGAAATGTCATTGTTGCACCTTTAGGAAACTAAGATATATTTTAATTATTTTTAATTAATAATTATGTAAATGTGGCAATTAATAAATTGTTGCATGTATGTTTAGAATAAAGTTTTATGTATAAAGAAAATAGAATTTTATAACAAAAATAGGTAGAATTAGGTTAATTAAAAGTTATTGTATCATTAGAATTAAGTGGTTGTACACGGAGGAAATTTAGGGAATGTTTTTCCCAAAATTTCCTTGAGACTAAAATTAGTAAAATGACCCTAAAAGGTTAAACACCTTATATCTCCAATAAGTCAACATCTCCCAACATTTTTCCTTATGTTTTAACTAACTCCTCCTCCTCTTTCTCTTCAAATTTCTTTTCTTCAATCTTAAGAAGATTTCAACCTATCATTTTCAAGTAATTATTAGTAACTTCTTTTCAAAAACAAGATAATTTACATTCCAATTCCTAGTTTAAGTTGGTGATTTTATAGGTTTTAATTTTAGTGAAGCAAAATTAGGTTTTCAAATAATTCTTTCAAACTTTCTAAATTTGCGTTTACTTGGGCCAAATTAATCATTTCTTTAGCTGTTCCCTAACTTCTCCATGCTTAGGTGAGTAGATAATCTACTTAAATTATTATTTTGCTAAAATTATTTGTTATTTAAGCTTATACGTTAAAATTATGAAAGAATTTGATGATTGAATTTATTTAATAGTTATTATTTAGAAATTTACTTTCTTTTAAGTGAGAAAAAATATGGATGCTTTGTAGTTGGAACTTGCTCAATTTTTGTTGACACATGATTATTGTATTCTTTAGATTACCATCTAAATAGTGAAATTTAATGAAAATTTGGCAAAACCTAGTCTATGCTTGGGTATGATGTTAGATTATAGCCATAAGGAATGCTTTCGAAAGGTTAGTATTTAAGTACCATACTCAAATATGTTTAAAAACTTTTACTTTTGGATGCCTATATCTAAGTAAGGTATTCAACTATGGTTTAAGAGCAAATCTCCAGAGGCTAATAATTGAAAACCATACTTGATTATTAAAAAATCAATTTTCTTTTGGATAGGTATATTCAAGTATCATAGTTATTGTTAGTGTGTATACTATGAGCTAATCATAAAGATGATTGTAATAATGACAATGTATTATATTTTATTTCAGGCAATGTAATATTATATTTTATTTTCATTTTTTATATATATCTATGCAATTTATAACTTAATATAATAATAGTTCCTGAAATAGTTTTACTATTCCTAAAATGCCCCTAATCAAGTATTATTACGAAAAGGATAGTAATAATACATCGAGACTAGCATATATAGTAACTGATTATTATGAATCATGGATATGTGATATCAAGTCAATACATGAGTACATTATTAGTGAACAGATGTACTGAACTGACTTGCAATGAGAAAATTACATGGATTATCATATGTCATTAGTTATTCTCGTGAGACCACAATACATATAATTCTTTGGCCTGAAGTCATTACGATTCCCTACATGAGGAGTCACACATTTTAATGTCATCCTGTATCACCTTTAATCGAGAAAAGTGTGGGGGAATTTGATATGAACAGTATTTTATTAATATTTTTCCTTATATTTAGGTCCCTTAGGAGGTGATGATACTTAATTGGATCAATTTTACATTAATTTGGACTTAATTGAATTTCGGGTTTAATGCTGGATTTTTTATGCTGTTTTAGTATTTTGATCATAACTTGAGCTTTAGATGTTGGATTTGGACAATCTATACACCGTTGGAAATCTAAAAAAAAGAGCTACAATTTTCATGTTGACTAGAAAACCTAGTTCTGCCATATTGGAGGGCAAATATTAGCTTAAAGTCGAAGCAGAGTTGTTGTCCAACCCATACCCGACCCAGTTGCAATGATTAATCCATATCTTAAGCTCCAAGTGTCTAATTGATGCAAGGCCAAGTCCGATTACTCTCTGAAATCCATATCTAAACATTTCTAAAGCCTTTTTGAAGAAACTGAGTCGTTTTGAAGGCCAAGTAAGACAGATTGATGGCTCATTATTTCATCTCGGATTGGATTGAACTACTTGTAGTATTTTAGCTGTAACTTGAGCTAGGAATGTCTGATTGGGCTGAAATTTTGTGGCTAGTTTCCTAAGGTATTAGGTTACAAGTTTGTAGTTCAGGTCCAGTCCTAATTATGCTTCTATGGTTGTAAATAAATAGAGGGCAGAATCAGAACGTGAGGAGGTTGGAGACAGCTTGATAGTTTTCTAAATTTTCTTTGATTTTTCTCTCTAATGGAAGGCTAATTCTCTGAGTTAATTCAAGGAAATTTGAGGCTCTTCTCCTTTGGAATTATGAGATCTTAATTTGTATGGTGGTAACTATAATTAATTTCCCTTTTTCTTCATCTATCTCCTCTAATTTGCATGATCTGCTTGAATTGGATGTTGATTTGATATAATCCTTGTTCAATTCTGTAAGATATGTTTTAAATCTGAATTGGTAGTAAATTTTGATTGATTAATTAGAATTTTTTGTGAGAGAAAAGGGGATGAATGGATGGTTTAGGATTTTGAATTAATTCATTTAATTTAGCTGAATTCTATCTTTAAATTAGTTTTGATCTAACTTAGGGGTTATGGCGATGGTCTAACTTTGCTAATCTTAATCAATCAGATTCTAGGCAATTGTCTAGCATAGGGTTCATGAATTATTACAGGGATTCCGGATAATTCAAGGCTAAATAATTAATTACAAAATTCAATTTATAGTGATTTATGATTAATTCTTTGAAGAGACCTTAAATTCCTTGGATTAGCTGTTTTAATTCATTGATATTCTTATTTTTATTACTACTGTTTTATTGATTCCATTATTGATCTTTTGCTATTGATATCTTCTTGCTTTAATTTCAACCCCCCCAATTCTAATTCTATTTTGCATATCTAAATTTAGTTTTGAATTAGTCAATTCTGCATATTTAGCATTTTGTACTAGTTTTAGGTCTGCACATTTTCTATTTGACAAATTGCATAATTAGATAGAATTCATTCTATTTACATCATAAACTCAATTAGTAAATAATCATCAAGAATTATTAAAAGGATCTTTAGAGGTTCGACCTAGTTCCCACTATTTTCCTACAAAATTTTTTTAGAATCAGTAATTTTAATTCGACCGGTTCAATAGCTACAATCAAATTTTGGCGCTGTTGCTAGGGATCTGTTTTCAATATACTCTCTTCTATTGTTTACTAATTGTGTTTTACAACATATTAGACTCCCTGCATATTACATTTATTCCTGTGGCATCTCTTTCTACATTTTTGTCCACTGTTAGTGTATCCTATTACAGCATATTATGTTTTACCCTTTCAATTGATTTTAATATGTTTTTATTGATTTTTCTTCTTGCACTATATCATCACATTCCAGCACGTCATCTCACTCATTCACATCATACATTAGTTGATTTTAAGCTTAGCAATCAATTTTGGTTGAATTTTCAAATTGCTTTTCCTTGTTTCCATTTTCTGCCATTTTCTAGTTTCCAAGTTGCACTACTTATTTGGTTGTTTTTTGTGCTTTCCTTAGTTCCTTCTGCATGCCTCCTATTTTGATCATTCTTCCATTGCATTCCATTCTTATGTAATATATTAAACTCCATTCTTCATTTAGATTTACATGTCATAACTAAATTGATAGCATTCCATCTTGCATCAATCGTATTGTATGGATTAAAGCAATTTTACCTGATTTTATATTGTGACTTATAACTCACATTGCTCTACAATCTAGCCTTTCATTCCACTTTGACATCACATATACATCATATTCAGACATTTCATGCATTTACCTTAACATGTCATTGCATTTTAATGCATTTTAATTAGTAAACATCACTCCCTGTACAGTTAACCTTTCATTTAATTGCTTTCTTAGTTTCATCTTGCATGATTTTGCATCATTGCATTTTAGATTGAGTTGAAATTTTGCATGGTGCTAGATATAGTAGAATAGGAGTCTCACACCAAATTTGGCAGCATTTCATTACCATTTGGTCATTTTAACTTGCATTTTTCATTACCATTTGAACTACAACTCCTAGATTCTTTAATTTTTTTGAAAACGACCTTTTTGCCCCATCCCTACACACCCCATAGGTTGGACGCTAGGCCTTAGATGCATCATTAAAGTCCTTTTGGTCAGTCATTCAGAGGCTTCAAAAAAATTTTTGAAGAAAATTTTTAGTGTTAAAATCACTTCAAACTTGGTGTCAAGGTAAAACCCACCCCTAAGATCAATTGTCATTAAGCGGTAAGGTACCCCATTTTTTGGCCAAATTCCACTATTTTTTTATTTTTTTTGAATTTTTAAAGATTTTTTATTGCATTTTTGGGTTCCCCATGGTCAAATTAGTCAAATAAAGGTGGTTTGAAAAATTAAAAAAATGTTTAAATAGATTAATTAAAGTTCCTATGGTCAATTCTTGCATATGTGCATGCATTTGATGTTTTAGTGTTTTAGTGCTTCTGTTTAGTGCTGTTTCTATTTTTACTATTTAGTGGTTATGCATGACAAGAAGAAATCCTACTGAATTGTTTGATTTTGATTCTGAGATTGATAGGACATTTCATTCACTTTGTAGGATAAAAAATATAAATACTTCTAACCCTCCTTCTCATCCAAAAAATATAGCAAACAATAAGACCTTAAAGGAATTGGTTGCCCCTGATGTTACATACTAACCTTTAGGCATCCAATATCCTACTTTAGATACTAATTTTGAATTAAAGTCTGGACTGATACACTTACTTCTAAGATTTCATGGTTTTGTAGGTGAAGATGCACATAAACATTTCATGGAGTTTCATGTAGTGTGCTCAACTATGAAACCACGAGGCATCTTAGAGGATCACATTAAGTTGAGAGCCTTCCCATTTTCTCTTGCTGATGCTGCCAAAGATTGGCTATACTACCTACAGCTTGGATCCATAACTTGCTGGAATGACATGAAGCAACAATTCCTTGAAAAGTTCTTCCTTGCATCCAGAGCAGCTACAATTAGGAAGGAGATATGTGGCATTAGACAAATGAATGGAGAGACACTACATGAGTAGTAAGAGAGATTCAAGAAGCTGTGTGTAAGCTACCCTCACCATCAAATCAGTGAGCAGTTGCTGATCCAGTGCTTTTATGAAGGATTACTTCCAATGGACAGGAGCATGATTGATGCAGCAAGTCGAGGTGCACTAGTAGACAAGACCCCAATGATTACACGAGATTTGATAGCAAATATGGTAGCAAATTTTTAGTAGTTTAGAACAAGGAACATGGATGCTGCAACCAGAAATGTGAATGAAATAAACCTTCCATCCTATGCAAACCAGTAGAGAATAGAGCATAGGATTGATGAATTGACTTCCTTGGTAAGACAATTGGTTGTGGGACAACAGCAGTAGCAGCAATTACAGATCTCTGCACCTAGACTTTGTGGTATTTGTTCCTGCTTAAGCCATCCTACCGACTCATGTCCCACCTTACAAGAAGATGATGGCCAATTCCAAGCATATGCTATAGTAGTTTTCCCTCGGAAACCATTATACCAACAGCAACAACAAAATCAGTACCAGCAGCAGCAGCAATAACCTAAATATGATCCCTACTCTAACTTCTATAATCTTGGCTGAAGGGACCATCCCAATTTTAGATATGGTAATACACCAACACAGTAAACCAAACCAACACCATATCAGAATAAAGCGCCCTTTCAACAGCCTTCCAAGCTAATCCAACAGCAGTAGAACTTCCACAACTAACAAGTTGCAACATCTTCATCCTCTCAGCCATCCTTTGAGGACTAGGTCAAGCAAATGGCCACTAGTAGTCTGCAATTCCAATAGAGGGCAAATGCTACAATGCAGGACCTCCAAACATAAATTAGTCAGCTTGCTTCCACCATAAACGAGTTGAAGACACAAGGTTATGATAAATTGCCTTCCCAAATAGTTCCTAACCCCAAAGGCAATGTGTTTGCCATCATACTGAGAAGTGGTAAGGAGGTTTATGCTTCTAACAATCCAAAACCAGTAAACCAACAACAAAGAACTCAACAACCAATGGCTGCTAAAGATTCTGCAGAAACTTCCTTTCAGTTAAGTAAGAATTCAAACAAACCAAAAATAATGTAGAAACTAGTTGAGTAGAATTCAAAAAATTATAAAAGACCACTTCCATTCCCCAATCGAGTTACACAGTCTAAGAGAAGAGAAGAAATTAACAGAGATAGGGAGATCCTAGAAACTTTCAGGAAGGTGGAAGTTAACATCCCACTACTGGATGTAATCAATCAAATTCTAAAATATGCCAAGTTCCTCAAAGAATTGTGCACACGTAAAAGAAAATTGATTGGCAATGAAAAAGTGAGCTTGAGCCAAAATATGTTAGCCATTCTCTAACCAAACTAGCCACAAAAGTGTAAGGATCCGGGAACATTTGACATTCCCTATGTCATAGGCAACAGCAGATTTGAGCATGCATTAATTGACCTGGGAGCTTCTATAAATGTCATGGCAATGTCTGTATTCTCCTCCTTACAACTTGGTCCCTTGAAGCAAACTGGAATCATCATCCAATTAGCCAACAAAAGCACAGCACAACCTGTTGGAGTTATTAAAGATGTGCTAGTTCAAGTAAAAGAATTAATTTTTTCAGTGGATTTTTACATTCTACTAATGGAGGATGAGTCTTTAAACAACCCTGCACCTCTGATTTTGGGAAGGCCATTCCTTAAAATAGCAAAAACAAAGATTGATGTAGAATAGTGTCTTTTAATATCTTTGAAGCCATGAAATTCCCTGTTGAAGAACATTCAGTATTTCAAATAGATGTGCTTGATGAACTTGCTGAAAAGGCACTTGAAGACTTGCTTGCTGGCTTTCCCCACATTTGTGGAGTTGTGGAATGCCTTGATAACCACAAATGCACCTGCTGTGATAGTGAGAACTAGTGTACTATATGCAGAGAGATTTCTACATTTTTGAGTGAAGAAACTAGTATTATTTCAGAGAAACTAGAAGATGCAGCAGCAAAATTCTCTGTTAAAAAAGGAATTCACCTTGCTAGAGTCACCCATGAAATTACTTCCTTCTGTCATCCAACCACCATTATTGGAGCTCAAACATCTTCTATACCATGTAAAATATGCTTTTTTAGAAGAGAATGAAAAGCTGCCAGTGATTCTAGCAAAGAAATTGCAACCTAACCAAGAAGAGAGATTGCTGCAGATCTTGAGAGCTCACAAACAAGCAATTGGGTGGACACTTACAGACATTCTTGGTATTAGTCCTTCTACCTGCATGCATAGGATTCTGCTTGAAGAAGAAGCTAAACCAGTAAGACAACCATAAAGAAGATTTAACCCTCTAATTTTGGACATGCTAAAGAAGGAGATTACCAAGCTTTTGAAGGCTAGAATTATATATCTAATTTTAGATAGCAAATGGGTGAGTCCAGTCCAAGTTATCCCTAAGAAAAGTGGTGTGATAGTAGTGAAAAATCAAAATAATGAGTTGCTGCCCACTAAAATGCAGAATAGTTAGAGAGTGTACATTGATTATAGGAAGCTAAATCAAGCAACCAGAAAAGACCACTTTCCTCTACCTTTCATTGATCAAATGCTTAAGAGATTAGTTAGAAAATCACATTATTGTTTCTTGGATAGCTACACTAGTTATTTCCAAATTCACATTGCACTAGAAGATTAGGAGAAAACAACATTCACATATCCTTTTGGAACTTTTGCTTATAAGAGGATGCCCTTTAGCTTATGCAATGCACCTGGTACATTCTAAAAGTGTATGGTGAGTATCTTTTCTGAATTTCTAAAGGATTGCATTGAAGTCTTCATGGATGATTTTTCTGTTTATAGTTCTTCCTTTGATGCATGCTTGCATAATCTTTCTAGGGTGTTGGATAAATGCATTAAGACAAACCTTGTATTGAATTTTGAAAAATGTTATTTTATGGTAGAGCATGGCATAATTCTAGGACATATAATGAGTAACAAAGGCATTGAAGTAGATTCTGCTAAGATTGATGTGATTTTTACTTTACCTTACCTCACTTGTGTGCGGGAAGTGTGTTCTTTTCTTGGTCATGCAGGTTTCTATAGAAGATTCATTAGAGATTTCAGCAAAATAGCTCTTCCATTGTCCAAGTTGCCCCAAAAAGAAACAGAATTCAATTTTGATCAACATTACAAGGAAGCTTTTGATAAGTTGAAGCAAGCTCTTACCACTACTCCCATCATTCAGCCACCATCTTGGGATTCACCTTTTAAGTTAATGTGCAATACTTCTAACTATGCAATTGGAACTGTTCTTGCACAAAGAGTGGGAAAACAACCTCATGTGATTTACTATGCTTCAAGGACTTTGGATGTTGCCTAAGCAAATTACACCACAACTAAAAAAGAACTTTTAGCCATTGTTTTTTCTTTAGATAAGTTTAGATCATATTTGCTTGGTTCTAAGGTGATTGTGTTTTTTAATCATGCAGCTTTGAAGTTCCTTTTGAAGATACCAGAGGCAAAACCTTACTTGATTAGATGGATGTTACTTTTGCAAGAGTTTGATATTGAGATTAGAGATAGAAGTGGTGCTAAAAATTTAGTGGCTGACCATTTGAGCAAAATTTCAAGAAATGCAGACATTCTTACCATCCATGACACCTTTCCAGATGAGCAGCTTTTTTAGTTGCTAGGTAAGGATCCTTGGTATGCTGATTTAGTGAATTATTTAGTTAGTAATAAGTTTCCTGCATATTACAATAAAATCAAATTGATAAGTTCAAGAGTGAAGCCAAGTATTATCTGTAGGATGATCCCTATTTGTGGAGGTTTTGTGCTGATTAAATAATCAGGAGATGTGTACATGATTCTGAGTTTCATTCCATACTTGCATTTTGTCATGCTTATGCTTGTAGAGGTCACTTTGGACTTAAGAGAACAGTAAGAAAGGTGTTAGATTGTGGTTTCCAATGGCCTACTTTATTCCATGATGCTTACATGTTTTGTAAAAATTGTGAACAATGTTAAAAGATAGGAAATTTAACTTATAGACATGAGATGCCTCAATCTCCTATGCTTTTTTGTGAAGTTTTTAATGTATGGGGCATTGATTTTATGGGTCCTTTTCCCCTCATATTTTAGCCTTGTTTATATTCTTCTTGCTGTTGATTATGTTTCTAAGTGGGTGGAAGCTAAAGCCACCAAGACTGATAATTCTAAAGTTATTTTGGATTTTGTTAGATCTCACATTTTTAGCAGGTTTGGCATTCGACATGCTTTGATTAGTGATCAAGGGACTCACTTTTGCAATAAAACACTTGAGGCATTATTGAAGAAATATAGGATTTATCATAGAATTTCCACACCATACCATCCCTAAACAAATGGGCAAGCAGAAATTTTCAATAGAGAAGTGAAGTTAATTTTGGAGAAAACCATGAAGCCAAATAGAAAAGATTGGAGTCTTAGATTGGATGATGCACTTTGGGCATATAGGATCACATACAAAACTCCTATTGGGATGTCTCTTTATCGGATTATTTTTAGGAAAGCTTGTTAGCTTCCGGTTAAGTTGGAGCATAGGGCATTTTGGGCCATAAAAATATGCAACATAGATTTGAAGGCATGTGGAGAGGAAAGAAAATTACAATTGCAAGAATTGGAGGAGCTTAGACTTGAAGCCTATGAGAATTCTAGGCTTTACAAAGAGAAAACAAAGGCATTCCATGACAAATCCATTCTTAGGAAAAATTTTGAAATTAGCTAAAAAGTTTTATTATTTAATTATAGGCTTAAATTGATGCTAGGCAAACTCCGTTCCCGTTAGGATGGACCATTTGTTGTTACTAATATTTTTTCCCATGGTGCAATTGAACTTAGAGACATGACATCTAACAAATTATTCAAGGTGAATGGCCATAGACTTAAGCTCTTTCATGAAGGAGTTCAAGATGAAAGGGTGGTGGAAGAATTGAAGCTAGCAACCCCAATCTATGAAGAATGATGGCAACCCAAGCTACTTTGGATTTGTTTCTCTTGCCTTTCTCTTTTATTTTTCTTGTCCTTTATCTCTATTGATAATTATTCTTAATGATATTGATGTGTTTACATTGAGGATAATATAAAATTTAAGTGTAGGGGGAGGAACTTTCTATTTTTAATATGTTGCTATTGCTATTTCTGTTTCTGTTACTATTTCTATTTCTGTCTTTGCTTTTGCTATTTCTATTTTTAATTCTGTTATTTCTGCTATTTTATGCTAGTTTTTGCTATTTTTATTTTACTATTGCTGTTTTCTGCTATTTTTGTTTTGTTATTACTGTTTGGTTACTGTTCTGTTACTGTTTTTGCTATTTTTAGTTTTTATGTTGTTATTTCTATTTTTTTCTGTTTCTATTTTTAATTCTGCTATTTTTTAAAAAACTATATTTTTCACTTAGTTTTAAGTCATTTTAAGTCCTTTTTAGTTACTTTTCATTAATGAAGATTTTGCACTTTTATGAGCAGGATTCAATTGAAGTTAAATAGGATTCATAACATGATTGAATGAATGATTTTTCTTCTTGAAATTAATTAATGTAGTGATAGATTTTGAATTGATAGATTGAATTTGGTAGTGTGACCACCTTGTGAGATTCTGAGCCTTTTGTTGAAAATTAATATCATGATATTGTCTTTCCTTCTTGTGTGATGTTCTTCCATGATTTATTTCTCTAGAACTTGCTTTAAATCTTTTTGAGATTACATTTTGCATATGCATGCACAAACATGATTAAGGCATTCTTTCCTTGAGCTAGAGCCATAAAGCTAACCTTGATATTTTTACCATTGTTAAGTCCCCTTGAGCTTTTATTGCTTTTTCTTTGTTGATAAACCCATGAGCATATTTTTTAAATGAAAAAAAAATAAATATCTTTACCTAACCTTAGGGATTAGTAGAGCATTTGAATTTTTATGAGATTAGCTTTTGAATAAGTGTCGGGGTGTGTGAGTTGATGTATTGTGAAAAGTTGTCATCAAAGGTTGAAAAAAAAATCAATCAAAGTCCAAAAAAAAAAGTAAAAAAAAAAAAAGAAAATAAGGCAAAAAGGAAAAAGAAAAGAAGTAGAAAGAAAGAAAAAGAGAAAAAGAAAAAAAAGAAAAGAAAAGAAAAGAAGAAAAAATTAATAAAGAAGTTGATGAGTATTTAAAATTAAGTTTAAATTTAGATTGATATGTTGAGTTGTAATTTTTTTTATGATTTGCCCATATGTTTTTAGTTCAAGTGCTCTATTGATTTCTTTAGTTTTTAACCTTCCATATCCTTATTTTTCCTACCCTTTCCCTAACCTCATTACAACCTTGAATAAAAGTCCTTTTGATTTGTGTGTGCATGTGATTTGAGTAGTGGAGATTAGATGATTATCAAGCCTATAGTAAGAAATTTCATGAAATGAACTTGAGTGAAACACTTTAGCCTAAACACTCGAGAAAGTTAGAGAGTGAATTTTGTGAGAAATCTACCAATTCAATCTACTCTTTTTGAATGAAGTTGTTATGTTGGTTAGTTTCAAGTTTGTCAAAGTTTTTCTTCATGATATGTTATATTTCTTGCTGCCTTTGGTTGGCTTTTGCTTATGGGTTTATGAATTTGAAGTTTTTGGAAAGTAAAGTTCTTTGTATTTTAGTTTTAAATAAAGTTTTGTTTTGCCCGAGGACGAGTAAGTGATAAGTGTGGGGGAATTTGATGTGAATAGTATTTTATTAATATTTTCCCTTATATTTAGGTCCCTTAGGAGGTAATGATACTTAATTTAAGACTAATTGCATTAATTTGGGCTTAATTGAATTTCGGGCTTAATGCTGGATTTTTTATGCTATTTCAGTATTTTGATCATAACTTGAGCTTCAGATGTCAGCTTTGGACAATCTATACACCGTTGGAAATATAAGAAAAATAGCTACAATTTTCATGATGACCAGAAAACCAAGTTCTGCCATCTTGGAGGTCAAATATTAGCTTAAATTCAAAGCAGAGTTGCTGTCCAGGCCCAAACCCGACCCAGTTGCAATGATTAATTCATATCTTAAGCTCCAAGTGTCTAATTGATGCAAGGCCAAGTCCAATTACTCCCTTAAATCTATATGTAAACATTCCTAAAGCTCTTTTGAAGAAACTGAGTCATTTTGAAGGCCAAGGAAGATAGATTGATGGCTTATTATTTCATCTCGGATTGGATTGAACTACTTGTAGTATTTTAGCTGTAACTTGAGCTAGGAATGTCTGATTGGGCTGAAATTTTGTGGGTAGTTTCTAAGGTATTAGGCTACAATTTTGTAGTTCAGGTCTAGTCCTAATTATGCTTATATGGTTGTAAATAAATAGAGGGCAGAATCAGAACGTGAGGAGGTTGGAGACAGCTTGATAGTTTTCTAAATTTTCTTTAATTTTTCTCTCTAATAGAAGGCTAATTCTCTAAGTTAATTCAAGGAAATTTGAGGCTCTTCTCCTCTGGAATTATGAGATCTTGATTCATATGGTGGTAACTGTAATTAATTTCCCTTTTTCTTCATCTATCTCCTCTGATTTGCATGATTTGTTTGAATTGGATGTTGATTCGATATAATCCTTATTTAATTTTGTAAGTTGTATTTTAAATTTGAATTGGTAGTAAATTTTGATTGATTAATCAGAATTTTTCATGAGAGAAAAGGGGATGAATGAATGGTTTAGGATTCTGAATTAATTCATTTAATTTAGCTGAATTCTATCTTTAAATTGGTTTTGATCTAGCTTAGGGGTTATGGCGATGGTCTAACTTTGCTAATCTTAATCAATCAGATTCTAGGTGATTGTCTAGCGTAGGGTTCATTAATTGTTGTAGAGATTCTGGATAATTCAAGGCTAAATAATTAATTATAAAATTCAATTTATAGTGATCTATGATTAATTCTTTGAAGAGATCTTAAATTTCTTGGATTAGCTGTTTTAATTCATTGATATTCTTATTTTTGTTGCTACTATTTTATTGATTCCATTATTGATCTTTTGCTATTAATATCTTCTTGCTTTAATTTCAACCCCTCCCCAATTTTAATTCTGTTTTGCATATCTACATTTAGTTTTGAATTAGTCAATTCTGTATATTTAGCATTCTATACTAGTTTTAGGTTTGCACATTTTCTATTTGATAAATTGCATAATTAGATAGAATTCATTCTATTTACATCATAAACTCAATTAGTAAATAATCACCAAGAATTATTGAAAAAGATCTTTAGAGGTTTGACCTGGTTTCCATTATTTTTCCTACAAAAATTCTTTAGAATTAGTAATTTTAATTTGACTGATTTGACAGCCACAATCAGGATGTGTCAGGTTTTAGATTATCATACATAGCAAAAAATTAAAATTTTGATCCAAATTCTACCTAGGATCCATGCAAAAAGATATAAATCAATGTTAGGATTTTACCTGTTTGTGTGCTCATGTTCTTTCTGAACAGAACCTTGAAAAAGTGAGATTAATCACAAATCAAATGTTGACCAGATGGTACAGCATCTCTATGGTATCCATACAGAATAAATGATAACTTCTCACCCTCCATGAATATGCTAGGATACGTCTTTCTCTCACTAGGATTAGGATTAGGATTAGTGCATTTTTGAAGTGATTTTAGGGTTTAATGGCAACTATTGTGTCAGACAATGTGCTACCTTCAAGTTCCTTTTATAGAACTAAGGCAAACCACATTCCTAGTCCTACTAGGATAATGCTTCCAAAAATTTTGATTACACTTAACAACTATCACCTTATCCTTATCATGGAGAGAGTGAGGAGAGATAGGACTTCTCCATTATCCAACATTAGATAATAATATTATCTCATAATATAATTATCTAATATTAAAAAGGCATATAGTTATCTTATATTAGAAAATATCATCTCATAATATAATTATCTAATATTTAATAATATAATTATCTGATATTATTTTAATATCATATAATATATCATATATATTACGTGAAAATATATTATTATGCACAAAAATAAGCCCAATTATTTAAATTTTAATCCAACTAAAGCTTAATTAATTATTATCTCATTCTTACTCCTTTTATGTGACCTTGTAGGTTTTTATTATGTTGGTAATAACCCATTTGTGGACCATAGACAGTGAGCAATATTTAGAATTACATCACTGCCACCCAAGTAGTAAAAATATCTGTGACTCAATATTCACTTAATGTGTGAACAATATTTTGCAACATAGTCCCTTTTGTAATGATATCCAAATCAAACTAGAGACATGGAATGTGTCATCCTTATTGATATTGAATTTATGTTTCTTGATATTATGTAGATTAACTTAAACAAATGATCAATATCTTATGTTAATCCATTTGAGCATGTCCATGCATTTCTTAATCTTATTCAATCAAGGGGCCCAAGAATATCACTCCTATTATGTAATAGGAACAAAATTACCATCTACATCACTCATATCCCTCTGCATGATTCATGACAGACTCAATCAACGTCCTACAATACATCCCAGTTAAAGGTGATAAAGGATGACATCAAAGTGTGTGACTCCTCATGTAGGGAACCGTAATGACTTTAGGTCAAAGGACTATGTACATTATAGTCACATGAGAATAACTAAGACACATGATAATCCATATAGTTTTCTCATTGCGGGCCAATCCAATACATTTATTAACTAACAATGTACTTATATATTGACTTAATATCACATATTCATGATTCATAATCATCAGTCACTATACATGCTAGTCTCGATGTATTATTACTATCCTTTTCATAATAATACTTGATTTAGGGCATTTTAGGAATAGTAAAACTATTCCAAGGATAATTATTATATTAAGTTATAAATTATGCAAATGTATATATAAAAATGAAATATAATAATTGCATTGCCTAAAATAAAACATAATACATTGTGCATTATAATTATCTTTATGATTGGCTCCTGGGATACACACCAACAAGATGTTGATTGGGTGTATCATGAATCATGCAAAGGGATGTAAGTAATGTAAATGGGAATTTTGTTCCTATTACAAAGTAGGAGTGATATCCTTGGGCTCCTTGATTGAGTAAAATTAAGAAATGCATAGTTATGCTCAAATGGATCAATATGAGATATTAATTATTTGTTTAAGTTAGTCTACTCGGTATCAAGAAATATAAATTGAATATCAATGAGGATGATGCATTCCATGCCTCTAAATCGATTTGGATATTATTACAAAAGGGACTATGTTACAAAGTGTTGTTCACATATAAAGTGAATAGAGTCACAAACATTTTTTACTACTTGGGTGACAGTGATGTATTACTAGATACCACTCACTATCTATGGTTTACAAGTGGGCTATTATCAATGTAGTAAGAACTTGCAAGGTCACACAAAAGGAGTAAGAATGAGATAATAATTAATTAGACTTTAGTTGGATTAAAATTTAATTAATTGAACTTATTTTCATGCATATATATTATTAAAATAATAATATATTTTCACGTAATACATATGGTATATTATGTGATATTATTTAATATTAAGGTAATATAAGATAATTACGTTATTAGATATTAGAAAATTATATTATAAGATAATATTATTTTCTAATATAAGATAACTATATGCCATATTAATATTAGATAATTATATTATAAGATAATGTTATTATCTAATATTAGATAATTAATAAATAAATACTATCTCTTTTCACTCTTTCTATGATAAGGATAAGGTGATAATTGTTAAGTGAGATTAGAATTTTGGAAGTATTATCCTAGTAGGAATGTAATATGCCTTAGTTCTATAAAAGGAACTTAAAGGCAGCACTCTAATAATATTCATTAGCTGCCATTAAACCCAAAATCACTCAGAAAATGCACTAATCCTAATCCTAGTGAAAGAGACGTATCCTAGTAGATTCATGGAGGGTGAAAAGCCATTGATTCACTCCATATAGATATCGTAGAGATGTTGTACCTTTGGGCTAGTGCTTGATTCATGATTCATCTCGATCTTTTAAAGTTTTGTTTAGAAAGAATACGAGCACACAAAAGGTAAACCCCTAACATTGATTTATGCCCTTTTGCATGGATCCTTGGTAGGATTTGGATAAAAAATTTTAATTTTCGCTGCGTATGTTGATCCAAAACCTAACAAGTTAAATATGGGCTCTCTTCTAAGGACCCCATATTAGGCTACCATGCTTGATTATCTCCATCACAAAATTACAATCTAAACAAAGATTATAAAGTACATTTATATTTAGAACTAGTGCAAATGGATTGTGAATTTATTAATTATGATTAATATGTTGAATCCCAATAGGAATGTGTTACTATATGTAAATGCAAATTATGGAAAAGGATATAGGAATATGGTGGAATGGTATTGAAATTGAAATTGTTTGTGAATATATAAGGTGCCTAGATGAATAAGGTTAGATTTGTAAACGAATAAAGCTATTTGAAAGACATCAGGTGTTGTGATAGCTTTATTTTTTATTATCTCTATTTGTCTATGATATTATACATTAATTCTTATTTTTCTCTAAAATGAATGTGGATAAGTTAAACCTAAAAGAAAACATTGAGATGAAATGCAAATATGTATTTGTTTGTTAAGTAGATTATTTATTCACTGAGTTAATGAATCACTATTTTAGTATTTTTTTTCTTTTACAAATATGCTTATAGAAGTTCTTCCACCTGTATTAGTAACTTAGGAGTGAAAGTCTTTATAAAGTCATAAGTAATGCAACCATAGTCTTTAATAGTGTATAGTTAAAGATATGCTAGACCTTGTTAGTAATTTTGTAACATGCTACAGTAAATTTCTGATTGCAAGTACTTTGAAAATTTTTATAAATGCATTATTTCTAAAATCTATGTAATAATACCTTACTTGAGGTTAATTTAGGCTAGTGGAAACTAGAAGATGGGTTCCACACTGGTCATCGCCAAGTGGGTCATGATAGTCATACACACTAACAAAGTAAAATTATAGTTATTAATCATATCCTAACCATTTCACACCTAGGCATTTGATTTAATTAGGCCTATCAAGCCATGTTTAAAAGGAAAAATATGGATTTTGGTGGCAAACAAATTGCTCACAAAATAGGTAAAAGTTTTTGCTTTGGAAAATGTCTATAGGAAAACCATTATGAATTTTATCAAAGAAACATCATATGTCACATCGGGATTCCAAAATAGACCATTTTTGACAATGACACACCTTTTATGAATAAGTCAATCGTAATGCTAATGGAGAAGTATAAAATTAAGCATGATAGGTCCAGGCCTTACTATTGGCAAAGGAGTGGTTAAACCAAGGTTATAAATGAGATACTATTAAAGATTCTCATTCAAATGGTACATGACAAACCTAAAGCTTGGGTAAACCATTTGCCTCTCACCTATGGGCATATCAAATTGCTGGGAAGGGACTTAATCAAGTGACACCTTTTTTATTAGTATATACAATTAATGCGATGGTACCAACTATATTACTTGTTAAAAGCTCAAGAATAATTCTTCAAAAAGACTTTAAGGTCAATCTAGAATTATGATTTGATGTTGTAGGAGAAATGAGAATGAAAGCAAAATATGCCCATGTTGTTAATGTCAACCACACACTAAAGCTTATAGAAGAATAGTAAAGCCACGATTCTTTACAGAAGGAGAGCAGGTCCTTCGTGCTAGTGAGCATGTCTTAAAAAGGTTGCACACTTCAAAGTTCGCTCTTTAGTGAGAAGGCTTGCATACAGTTAGAAGAGTTAGTGCTAGTAGTTATTGTGTCTTGTTCAACCCAAAGACTAGGTATGAAATAAGATTGTTTAATTTTAAATATATTAAGTAATACAACTAATGAAAATAGTAAAGGTTACATATAGACAAGATAAAAAGTGAAAAATATTGCACAAGATTAGTTTCATGATAATGTATCCTTAACTTATAACACATTTAATGCCTCTAGTTTGATTTAAATATCATTACAAAAAGAACCGTTTTGCAAAGTCTTGTTCACACAATAGGCAAATGTCAAATCATAGATATTCTTACTACTTGATTTGTAATAATGTATTTCTAGATGCCACTCACTATCTATGGTCCACAAATAGGTCATTACTAAAATAGTAAGAACTTATAGGATCACACAAAAGAAGTAAGAATGAGATAATAATTAATTAGATTTCAGTTAGATTAAAATCCTATTAATTGGGCTTGTTATTTAGTGCATATATATTATATCAAAGTAGTAATATATATTATTCATATAATATATAGTGTATGTTGGATTTCAAATTAACATATATAGTGAAAAATTAAAATTTTTGATCCGAATCCTATCAAGGATCCATGCAAAAGGGCATAAATCAATGTTAAGATTTCACCTTTTGTGTGCTCGTGTTCTTTTTGGAACAAAACTTTGAGAGACTAAAATGAATCATAAATCAAACGCTGGCCAAAAAGGTACAATATCTCTACGGTATCCATATAGAGTGAACAATGACTTCTCACCCTCCACAAATCTACTAGAATACATCTTTCTCACTAGGATTAGAATTAGTGCATTTTCTTAAGTAATTTTAGGGTTTAATGGCAGCGAATGTGTGTCTCTAGAGTGCTAACTTTAAGTTCCTTTTATAGAACTAAGACATACCACATTCCTAGTCCTACTAGGATAATGCTTCCAAAATCCTAATCTTACTTGACAACTATCATCTTATCCTTATCATGGGGAGAGTGAGGAGAGATAGGACTTATCCAATAATTATCTAATATTAGATAATAATATAATTATCTAATATTAAAATGACATATAATTATCTTATATTAGAAAATAATATTATCTCATAATATAATTATTTAATATCTAATAACGTAATTATTTGATATTACTTTAATATTAAATGATATCACATAATATACCATATATTATGTGAAAATATATTATTATTTTAACAATATTTATATACACAAAAATAAGCCTAATTAATTGGATTTTAATCCAACTAAAGCCCAATTAATTATTGTCTCATTCTTATTCCTTTTATGTGACCTTATAAGTTCTTACTACGTTGGTAATAGCCCATTTGTGAACCATAAAGAGTTAGCGATATCTAGCAATACATCACTACCACCCAAGCAGTAAAAATATTTATAATTTAATATTCACTTAATGTGTGAACAACACTTTGCAACATAGTCTCTTTTGTAACGATATCCAAATCGAACTAGAGGCATGGAATGCGTCATCCTTATTGATGTTCAATTTATATTTCTTGATACCGAATAGACTAACTTAAATAAATGATCAATATCTCATATTGATCCATTTGAGCATGGCCATGTATTTCTTAATCTCACTCAATCAAGAGATCCAAGGATATCAATCCTACTATGTAATAGGAACAAAATTTCCATCTACATCACTCACATCCCTCTACATGATTCATGATACACCCAATCAACATCCTACAATATATCTCGGTTAAAGGTGATACAAGATGATATCAAAGTGTGTGACTCCTCATGTAAGGAACCATAGTGACTTCAGGCCAAATGACTACGTGCATTGTAATCTCATGAGAATAACTAATGACATATGACAATCCATGTAGTTTTCTTATTACGGGTTAGTCCAATACATCGTTTGCTAACAATGTACTCATATATCAACTTGATATCGCATATCTATGATTCATAATCATCAGTCACTATACATGCTAGTCTCGATATATTATTACTATCTTTTTTGTAATAATACTTGACTAAGGGTATTTTAGGAATAATAAAATTATTCTAAGGACAATTATTATAGTAAGTTATAAATTGCACAAATATATAAAAGAGATGAAAATAAAATATAATAATTGCATTGCTTGAAATAAAATATAATACATTATGCATTATTACAATCATCTCTATGATTAGCTCCTAAGACATACACCAACAGTATATTATGTGATATTATCTGATATTAAAGTAATATTAAATAATTATGCCATTTGATATTAGATAATTATATTATAGGATAATGTTATTATCTAATAATATTTAATTATTAATATTAAAGTAATATTAGATAATTAATGGATAAGCCCTATCTTTCCTTACTTTCACCATAATAGGGGTAAGGTATTAGTGCTTGAATGAAATTAAGAGAGTGTAAGTGATTTCCTTGTGAGACTAGGAAAGTGGCATGCCTTAATTCTATAAAAAGGGGATAAATGTGTCACTTTGTTGATAACAAAAATACAAATTGCTACCAGAAAAACCACACTAAAAACCCTACTTTATTATGAGAGAAGTGTCCCCTAGCAAATTTGTAAAGGTAGAAAGGTTATCATTCACTCCATGTGGATACTGTAAAGGCACCATCACTTGATTGTGCTTGTGATTAGTGATTTGTATTTCAAGAGATAATCTTTATATACATGATTATTAGTCTATGTCCCTATGGATTGATTCTGGGAAGGTTCCATTTTTTTCAAAATTGACTATGCTTAAGTATATGAGAAACCCAATAAAGGCCTACTTGTAAAAGACCAGAACTTATCATTGGTCAAGAAAGTTTTAAGAAGTAAGGGAGAGAGTTCAACCAGCAAAAGTCAAAAGCACATTTCTTCAAGAAAAAGGAGTTCAAAGGAAAGAATTCTAGAGACAAACGCTTCATTTGCAAAAAAAAAGGGTCATTTTGTTAAAAAAATGTCTAAAAAAAGCAACACAACCAATTGTAATTGAATAGTTCTATAATGAAGAAGATGATCTTGAATCATTTTATGAAAAAGAAGAAGCTACCTCTATAGAAACTATCTTTTGCATAAAAGAAGAAGCTAGAATAGATGACTTCGAATCTAAGGAAAACTTCATTGATATTGAAGAATCTTACCATATGATGCAATCCATTTCTTCAACAAATGTTGTTATGGTGCCTCTAATCAAAGCCTTACTAATGCTTAATGTCATTACTTTCTTTAACACAATGCATCTTGCTCTAGGATTAATCCAAATGTTTTACCACCTGGTCATTAGCGAAAAACTCAAAATATTTAGAATAGTTAGTGGAGAAATTATGACTATTTCTAAAATATCTAAGACTATTAGACTAAAGCTTTTCTCTAGACATGAAATTACACATAAATTCTATGGATGAGTAGGACTTGGTTGAGACGTATTAGTTGGATTTGATCTCATTGGTTAAATGTTAAAAGATAACGTCAAGATAAAGTTGGAAAGACTTCGCTAGAAAAATTATTTTTGGCCTTGGGTAGAAATTCCCAATCTATTCTCTTACACAGATGATATTACTCAATTTGCTAAAGAAATAATAAAAAATATTGCATAGAGAATCATTTTTAGTTCCTTAAAAAATGTTCTAAGCTATTATGGTTTACTAAGAGTTCTTTATCAAGATATCATTTAAAAAGAATGAAAACATCAATCTAACTAAAGCTACATATTTTGGGATACATTTAGTTCACTAAAAACTAGCTAAAGAAGGGTTAGTGTAGCTAAAATAGCAAGCTATCATTGAAGGCACCAAATGTCCATAGGCATGCCAAGCCCTCCATGTCAATAAAAGGTTAGAACAAGTTAAGGGTAAATTAAGGCTAATAATTGACTATAAGCCTTTGAATTTATTTCTTGCAGATATTAAGTTTTCTCTTCCAAAAAGAGAAGTCGTATTGCAAAGACTCCCTAATGTAAAAGGCTTTTTCTGAAGTTTGATTTGTAAGTATTTCTACTAAATAGGAAGATAAATGCACTTAAGTTGTGAGCTGAGAAATTAAGTAAGGTGTTTAATGTTTTATAGATGCTACAATAACGGTTCCCCAAATGTTAATGTACATGGGGACCATTGCTATCATTAAAGCATTATGCCTTTGACAAAGCTTTGATGAGTGGCATTGAAATGTCATCCCTCTTTTCTAGATAATGGTTTTGTAAAAGAACCATTGAAGTTCTTCTAATCTAACCTTGGGGTGTGTGACTAATGTAAGGAGTTACCTTAAGCAATATCCTACAAGTCTCACTAAATGAAAATGTAGCTTTTCTAAGACGGTTTCATGACATTCAAAACCTAATAGGAAGTGTGCATTTCTATTATGAAGATTTACAAGAATGCAATTACTCTATATAGTGATTAAGTGCACATACCATTAGTTGTTCCAATTATATGGTGACTCATGTCAACACCAACATATTTGAATAGGTCCATTTCCCTCCTAATAGGTAGTAGTTGAGTACCTAAAGGGAAGATTTCCTATAAAAAGAAAAGAAAAAGAATAACAACAGAACAATTTTTATAAAAAACTCAATCAGTAAACAAAATAGTATAAATTAATTAAAGTAAACTAAGATTTATCAACTATCTTATTAAATACTTTGTACAAGGGTAGAAAGAGAGTATCTATACTGTCTAGGGAACAAGTTATTTATAAACTAATTTACTTTCTTAAGGACTAGAAACACTATACAGGGTGTATGGTTTAATAACCATTGCCTTGAAGGCTAATGGTGCGAGTTTGATTCCCTCTATTTGCTTTAATTCCCACTATTTGCTTAGTTTCGAACTACTTAATCTATGTAAACAATCCTATTATTCAATTACAACCATTTACTAGTCATTTCACATATATCATATAATAATAACAATGCATCCAATAGTAAATAAACAATATATCTTTCAATATATGAATGAAATAAGCAATATAAGAAAGCATTTAAATCTCCTTATACCTTTTGATCATCTTTACCCCTCACAAATAATTTCCTTGATCTAGTACTATTCACATCACATATCATATCATCACCTTCTTTCATATTCATAACATAAACTTGTCTTGCTTATGGATTTTATCATTAGACTCTTTTATAATAATATTTATGAGCATCACATCATAAATTTGTCATCTATTTATGAGAACCATATCACATTTACATGTGATTGCCATGGTATTCTCAAGCTCAATACAAAAATATCATTTTGTTATATTATCATAACATCTCTAAACTTATTATATCAACACCAAATTCATATATACTTATCATAATGTCTAAAAACTTAATTTACAACATTTACATCTACATATGATTGCAATACCTTAAAATTCCATAGAAAATGAATTTGAGCAGTACAAATATCATACTTAGATATATACTCACTTATAGGGGTCTTAAGATTAACATTAACCCTCATAATTAAATATATACTTACTTATGTGTAGGCCGAGAGCAACATTGGATCCCATACTCGAGTATGGGCATCCAAAAAGCACTATTTCTAGAATACTCAAGTATATACTTGAGTATAAACATCCAGAGAGCACCTTTGGAGGCTATACTCAAGTATATGCTCAATTTCAACTTTAGAATTTGCAAAAATCCTATGAATTTACTTTGCATTTGGTCCATTTTCACCAATTCAAACATATAACAACATAACCAATTTTTAACATCATACCATCCTCAATACTCAAACTCTAAGCATAGTATAATAAAAACCATATGTTGATAATTAATAATATATATTTCAAAATTCAAATAATAGAAATAAATAAACTAAATAAGACAACATTTAAATCTTTTTATGTCTCTCGGTCAGCTTTATCCCCTTACAAATTTTATTGTTATCCTTCTAGAGTTTGCCTTATCCCTTCACAAATAGTTTCTTAGATCTAGTACTATTTATATTAGACATCATTTCATCACCCCCTTTCATATTTATAATATAAGATTATTCCACTCAAAGGTTTTCATTATTAGATTCTTTTATCATAATATTTGTAAGCATTAGAACATATATATATGTCATCTATTTATAAGTATAATATCTCATCTACATATGATTACTATAGTATTCTTAAGCTTAATACAAAACTATGTATTCTTAAGCTTAATACAAAACTATCACATCTTTCTATTATTGCCATTACATCTATAAACTCAATTTCATATATACTTACCATAATGTCCATAAGCTCAATTTATAACTTTTTCATCCATACATGATTGTAATACCACAAAATTCTATAAAAAAAGATGAAATCGAGTAGTATAATGTCATACTTGAGTATATACATGCTTATAGGGGATTTAGAGACTAACTTTAGCCTTCATATTTAAATATATACTTGCCTATGTGTAGTTTGAGAGTCACTTTGGATGGCATACTCAAGTATGATTATCCAAAAAGCACTATTTCTAGAATACTCAATATGTACTCAAGTATAGGCATCTAGAAAGCACCTCTAAAGGCCATACTCAAGTATATACTCAATTATTAGCTCCAAAATTGTAGAAGTTCTATGAATTTACTATTCATTTAGTCCATTTTCCCTAATTCAAATATATACATAACATTATAACTAATTTTCAACACAATACTATCTTTAATACAACAATTCTAGCCATAGTATAACAAAACCCCTTATTATATACATGACTTTCATACTCAATCATCAAGATTCATAACTTTTACCATTTTAACTTAAATATTCAATAATTCATGCAAAATAAGTTATATTAACTAAATTGTTACTTACTTAAGTATAAAGGATATGAGAAAAGGTTAAAAAAGTAGGAAAATTATCTTATTCAACACAAAATCAAAGATAAATAAGCTTAAATCTTCAAATCCTTAATTTCCCTTTTGAAACTAATTTCTATTTCTATGAATCATCATTAACAAGCTCAAAAATAAGGAGAATTAACTTCAGTTAGTTAAAAATTATTGGTGATTTCTTAAATTCTCTTAGCTAATTGTTATTGAAACTTGAAAGAAATAGAGTTTGAGAAGGGGAAGAGGAAGCATTTGGTGGTTTGGTAGCAAATATGAGGAATGAATTTAGGTTTAGGAGATTTATGGTGACCCAAAGGCATTTGGGCAATTTAAAATTAGTGTAAAGGAAAAATTGAAGAAAAAATATCTCATAAATCTTCTCCGTATACACTTACTTGATTCTAATTTCATATAACCCTCTAATTAGTTTAATTCCTATTATTTTCATGATAAAATTCCTTTTTTCAAACATAATATTCTCTTTTTAAACTTAATCATGATAATTAAATAAGTACATATAAAATAGTCAAATAAATTCCTAATTTTTTACATAGTGTAATAGTTTTTCCTTCCTTTGAAAAATTCATTCTTAAATTTTTAGGAAAATAAGCACTCCAATAATTTAACTATACCTTTTACTCAGATTCTTAGTAAACTTTTATTGACAGCAATTCCCTAGCTTTTAACTTTTTAATGGATAAACTAGAAATCCAAGTAGCCATTCATCCTCTGATAAGAATGGAATCAAATATAAGGTTTTATACTTGAATCATATAATTTATATTAGAAATGAATTTTAAAGTATGGATATATGGGATATCAGATACATGATTTGTAAGCTATATAGTGAAATGAAGTATTAATTCTCTTCTCTTTCAAATCATATAGTCCCTTTCCTTTGCAAAATCTTTGTGGAGATTTTCAATAAGATTTAACTAAAAACTTTAGGATAAGTAGGTATATGGTAGTCTTGTTTAACATTTTATTGATTTTATTTCTATACCTTTATTCTCTTAATTAGTCCATAAAGTTCTTATAGAAAATATGCATTTGACATGTAGTACTATTAGAATTTCATATTGATACTTCCAGTTTCCCACCAAATTATGAATCAAAAGAACCTACCTCTTTTTGAAACAATAAACCCTAAATGTCAACAACTATATAGGATACCTATAATTATCACATAATTTTTTATATTGACTAAGGTATGACATGAGATAATTGTCCCACTCATTGAACAAATTTGTTGTTTAGGTGTTAAATGACCTATTATTAAGCAAAATCATCTATTATGGTTTACATGTGATGAGAAAAATATTTATTATTTTACTTTTCCCTATTTTATGTCTCTTAGATGTTACATGTGCTCAATTTCATGGACTAGGCCTTGTTTTATAATTTGTGGTTAATTTTATAATATTATGAATTTATTTAGTAAATGCAAGATTTTGGTATTGTTTTTTATTTTTTAGTTATATCTTAGTTCCTGGATTGAGGCAATCTTTATATTCTTGGAAAGCTTAAAGAAAGATATACAACTTTTATGTTTTGACCCAATTCTAGTTTAGACATTTTAAAATTCATATATATATGAGAAATTGAAGTCATGTCTTTGTCTCAATTGAGCTCACCTATATTTTTAGGCCATATCTGGAGTTATAGAGATTTTATTAACTAAAACCAGCACCCAAATTCTTACAAGACATAAGCTTACAAGTTTGGTGTTTATGATTTATTCAAATTACATTGATTTCATGGTTAAAAATTAGTTGGAAGTCAAATCTATGGGAATTCATTGATGTAACTATTGGATTTAATTGTCTTGTTAAAAATAAGTTTGGACTTCTAAAAATTAAGAAGGCTTTATTATTGTAATCCTAAGAGTCATATAATTCAAGTTCAATAAGGTTTTAGCTTGATTAGGCCAAATAAATTAGGAGAACTCATTAGACTATTTAGACTTTTCATACACCCAGTGATATGCACGTTGCACGCTGCAATGCACTAAAATTGTATTAAAATTAGTTGCTGAAAAATAATGTAAAATAGTGGCACAACCAGGTCAAACCCTAGTGATCCTTTAATTTTATCTTTTCTAAATAATTTTCTAACAATATATATGCATGATTGTGTTGGGATCAGGAGCCATATGAGCGTAGAGGAATAAACCGATGCCAGCTAACGGATCCATGCAAAACGTTAAATTAGAATATAGGATTCAGGTTATATCTTTATGTGATTCTAGATTTTGTTCGTTAATCACCTCTTCAACTTCCTTTCGATTAAAGACTCTGAGGTATCCACATGAACCAATAGATCACCAATGAACATCCTCACGATTACTGGTTGGAATTCGTCTCCTTAGCCTCGTAGTGCTAGCTATGTCTCTTCAAGGATTATGGTCAAGGAGAGGTGTTAGAGTTTTTCTATGCTGTATAGGATGCGTGAATAATGAATCAACCTTATTATTACCCAACAAGCCTATTTAAATAGGAGTATAGAAAACCCTAACTAATTTGGGCTTTGGTCTATGTATAATTATAGGTTTATTATTGGGCCTTATAATTATAACATAGAATTCCCAAGTATTAGGCCCAAACAATTTGGTCTATTAATTTCAAATCCACTAGGCTCTATGTATGTGACCCTTCAGACTCTCATTACATTGACAATAATCATTAATCATATTAATGATCATAAATAATAAGTGGTGTCTAGCAACACATCATTGTTACCCAAGTGATGAGAAAGTCGGTGATTCAACTGAACCTTTATATGTGATCATCATCTATATCTTTTTGTCCTAAACATCTAGATTGAGCACGAGATATGGACCGTGTCATTCCCGTATAGTCCAATCTTGAGGTTTCTTAATCCCTAAGTAAGCTGACTGAAGCAAATGTAATTGACATCCCATATCAATTCATTTGAGCATGGCCATGCATTTTCTCAACTTTACTTAATCAAGGTCCACAGATGTTACTCCTGTTATATAGGAGGGACAAATTTCATCTTGATCACACAAACCCATTCGTATGATATATGATATATCCAATAACTACCCTTGTATTCATTCAAGCATGAGTGACAGAATAGTATCAAAATATGAAACTCACATGTAGGGAACCTTGGTGATCTCAGGTCAAAGGACCATAATAATAATGATCACTAAGAATCGCTCATGACACTCATATAACAATCCATATAGTGTTCTTAGGATGGGTCGATCTAGTATACAAGTTCTCTAACTTGTACTCATGTGTAAGCTTAATATCTCATATAAGTCACTACACATGCTAGTCTTAACATATCAAAGCAACCTAATCCACAATGATATATGACTAAGGAATTTAAGAATATAATTATTCTAAGGTTATTATCATAATTAAATATATTATGCAGACAATATATATAAATATAATAATTGGAATTGCCATTAAAATAACATGATTCAAAATTACAATCATCAATATGATTGGTTTTAGGGCATATACACTAACAGATTGTTGAATTATTTATGCAATGAAAACAACAAAAATTAATGCAAACTGAATGGTAATAAAATGCTGTCACAGAAGTAGAAACAAAATGTTGTGTTGTATGTAGAAAGCTACAATATGCAATATGTAGAATAAAATTAAAATTGGGGAGGTTGGTTGCATGAATTTAAGCTCAAAATAGAAGTAAAACAAAAATAAAATAAAAAGGAAATAAATGGAATCAAATAGTTGATTCGAGGAAATTGAAAGTCCTAAATTGGATTAATCATAGATTAATTAGAATTTGACTTTTTCTAATTAATTCTTCAACCTTGAATTACTCGGAATCCTTGTAATAATTTATGAATTCTATGATAGACAATTGCCTAGGATTTGATCAATTAAGATTAGTTGAATTAAGCAATCATTATAATCCTTGAACTAGATCGAAATTAATTTATAAATAGAATTTAGTTAATTTGAGAAATTAAATTAGAAATGTCCAAATTAATCCCTCAACCCTCTATCCCTATGCATAAAACTATGATTTATCAACTATAATTTCATGATAAAATAGCAAAGAAATCAAAAATCACAAGTGTGAATATTAATTATATCAAATCAACATCCAACATAAGGAATCTCAAGACTTTCAGCACAAGTAAATAGAGAAAAAGAAAAATTAATTAAGAAAGGTCAACATTACAAATCATGATTTCATAATCCTTAAGAGGAGAGCCTCAACTCCTTGAATTAACCACAAATTTAGGCTTCCATTGATGAAGAATAAAGAAGGAACAAGAAGAAGAAGAGAAGAGCTGGTTACTGAATGATATGCGTAATCTGAATTATGTTATTCTCTCTAGTCCTCTTACCTATTTATATAACCTAATTAGTCTAAAACCTTATTGGACTAGGATTAGACATCTCTTAGAATTACAATTACAATAATAAGGATTTTCAAAATTTCTAGAAGCTTAAACCTATTTAAATCAAATTTTTAGAAGCTGTCAAATTTCTAGAAGCAGCATTAGGGAATTCCTGCAGGTTTGATTTCCAGCCTAATTTTGACCATGAAATCGATGAATTCTAGAAGATCTATAAACATGAAAGTTATAGGCCTGTGCCTTCTAAGAATTTGTGAACTGATTTTAGGTTAATCATACCTCTATAACTCTAGATATGAACCAAATACAGAAACAGGTTCAGTAGGGATAGAAACATGACTTTAGCTTGTTGACTAAGTAAAGGCTTGAAGAAGTCCGAACTAGGTTTTAACCAAAACATAAAAGTTGTATATATTTCTTTTAGCTTTCCATCAGTATAAATTTTTCCTTAATCCAAAATCTGGAGACCAAGTTATGACTTAAAAATAAAAATAGTGTCAAAATCCAACATTTACCAAAAAATTCAAAAACTTGTAAAATCAATCCAAAATTATAAAACAAGGCCTATTCTATAAAATTAAGCACATGTAACACCTAAGTAACATAAAATAGTGGAAAATTAAATAATAAATATTTTTCTCATCACCTAGGAAACAGTTTTCTTCCCTATTCTTCTAACTTATGTCCTCTAGCAATGGAGAGCTAATTTTCAGAGTTAATTCAAGGAGTTTGAGGCTTTATCTCACTGGATCATGAGATAATAATTTTTAATGTTAACTTTTGTTATTTAATTTTCCTCTTTTCCTATTTACTTGTGCTAAATTCTTGAAATTACTTGTATTAGATGTTGATTTGATATAATTGATGGTCATCTTTTTTATCTCTAATTATTTACTACTTTGATATGAAATTATGATTGATAAACCATGGTTTTATACATAGAAATAGAGGATTGAGGGATTAATTGAGAGATTTCTAATTTAATTTCTTAAATTAACTAAATTCTATTTATAAACTAATTTCAATCTAACTTAAGGATTATACCAATTGCTTAATTCAATTAATCTTAATTTATTAAATCCTAGATGATCATCTAGCATAGGATTCATGAATTATTGTAAGAATTTCAGGTAATTCAAGGTTTAAGAATTAATTAAAAAAGTCAAATCTCAAGTAATCAATGATTTAACTAAACTTGATCTCTTAATTCCTTGAATTGGTAATTTAAATCCATTGAATTTATTCCTATTTTGTTTCTATTTTTATTTTATTTTATATTTTTTTAGTTATTACTATTATTTTCTTGCAAAACTCCTTTAATTTTGCATTTTATATTTTACATAATTTTTCATATAGCATACAACATATTGTATCCATTTTGATATAATATCCTATTTTAGTGCATTTGCATTCTATTTTGCATTCTTTGCATTAGTTTCATGTGCTTTTATTGCATAATAAATTAGATAATTGTGTATATATTGTTAGGAATTCAATTAGAAAAGATAATATCAAGAGATTGCAAAGGGTACGACCTGGTTGTGCCATTTTACTATATTATTTCTTTAATAGACCAATTTTAGCTAATTTTGGTGTATTGCGATGTGCATAATCAAAATTTTAGCACCTTTGTTGAAGGTCCTCTTAAATTCTTCTTTTCCTACATATTACTAGTAGTATATTATGCAATTGTTCAAGCATTCTAGTTAATCATTGCATCTTTCATTGTGTTTCTTGCATTTTATGGTAACTTTTAATTTTTTTTTTGTGTTTTCTTGCATTCTTTTGCATTCTTTGATTTTTTTCTTATTCTTCCACTTCAATTCATCATATTTTACCATAATTAACATCATCTAACATTGAAACAAAGATTTTTGGCCTAAGAAAGCTAATTTTACACAATTTTGCACCTTACTCCAGTAGTTCAGTATGTAGGTCTCACTAACTCCGATTAAACTAAAATTTTTACAAGAGCTAGACTTGATTTTTCTCATCAAAAGTCATAATATTTTGCCAAGTGAAGTGCTTTATTTTTTGACCAAATTCCATTGATTTGACCACTTTGTTAATTTTTTTAAAAAAAATTATTACATTTTTGGGTTTTGCATGGTAAGAGTAAACTTTCTATGGTGGTCCTATAATTTTTAAAAATGTCTAGATAGGTTAATTAGATGTGTATAGGTTGATTTTTCATAGTGCATTACCATTTTTATTTTTTTGTGTTTCTATAGCTTTCCTATTATAATGCAATGTAATGTTAATACATGATAACGAGAAATGTTGTTGAATTACTTGAGTTTAATTCTGAAATTGATAGAACATTTCATTTGTTGTGTAGGAAAAAAAATGGAAGTAATTCTAGCATTCCTATTCTCCTTTCTAACCTTTTAGATTATTCAGAAATCATGGATTATAATGGACTTTGAAGGAATTAGCTGCCTCTGATGTTACATACTAACCATTAGGCATCTAATTTCTTGAGTTAGATGCTAATTTTGAGCTTAAATATAGTTTAATACATTTGCTTCCAAAGTTTCATGATTTTGCAAGTGAGGACCCTTATAAGCACTTAAAGGAGTTTTATGTGGTATGTTCAACAATGAAGCCATAAGGCATTTCCAAGGACCATATTAAATCGAAGGCATTCATTTTCTCCCTAGTTGATGCTACTAAGGATTGGCTATATTACTTGTAATCAAGTTCTGTTGTATGCTAGTATGACATGAAGAGGCTATTTTTAGAGAAGTTTTTCCCTACATCTAAAGCTGCTACAATAAAAAAAGAGATATGTGGCATTAGGCAAATGAGTGGTGAGACCTTCTATGATTATTGAAAGAGGTTTAAGAAGTTATGTGCAAGCTATCCTCATTACCAAATAAGTGAGTAGCTCCTTATCTAATATTTCTATGAAAGACTTTTTCCTATGGATAGGAGCGTGACTGATGCTACAAGTGGTGGAGCATTGGTAGATAAAAAACCTATGGCAGTAAGAGATCTTATTACAAATATGACAGCTAATTCCCAAAGTTTGGAACTAGAGTTATAGCTGCAACAAGAGGCATGAATGAGCTAAATTTCTCCCATTTCAACTAATAAAGACTACAGAACAAAATTGATGAATTAACTTCACTGGTTAGACAATTGGCCATGGCACAATAGTAGTAATTTCAAGCCCTTCCCCTTGCCAAAGTTTATGAAATTTGCTCCTATCCAAATCATCCTATTGATTGTTATCTAACATTGTAAGAAGATGAGTGTCTTCTTCCTTTAGCATATGTGGCAACCATCTTCCTTAGGAAGTCACAATTTTAACAGTAGAACTAATATCCATACTAGTAATCATAGCTCAACTAGTACCAATAACATCATAATCAATATTCTGGTTGTAGAAATAACCAAAATTTTAAATATGATAGTAACTCAAACCTAAATCTTCCTACTTATACTAGAGTGGCACTAAATCCTGTGTAACAACTAAAAGTAACTTTAAACTCTTCTTAACCATCATTGGAAGATTTAGTTAAGCAATTGATAGCAAACAATCTCCAATTCCAATAGAAAATAGAGGCCACCATTACAAATTTGCAAACTCAAATAAGTTAATTAACTTCTGCATTAAATGAGCTCAAGGCATAAGGTTCTAGCTAACCATCTTCTAGCAATACAAGAAATAAAGAAGTTGTGAATGCAATCATTTTGAGAAGTGGTAAACAAGTGGATAAGCCTTCATCCTCACAACCAAAATTAAGTCATACACCAAAAGTAAATCAATTAACAAGCTATAAACCAGAAAGTAGCCAACTAGAAATAAGAGATTAACTAGAACAGAACCAATAGAAACAAGCAGAAGAGATAAACCAGAATAAACTAGGAAAATAGCAAAAATATAGTAATAGTAAGGTGAATTATTTCCCTATCCCCTTCCTTTTCCAAGCAAAAGAAAAGTTTTTCAACAAAACAAAAATGAAGATGAAAACTAGATTTTGAAATCTCTTAGAAAAGTAGAAGTTAATATACCTTTGCTAGATTTGATAAAATAAATTCTAAGATATGCTAACTTCTTGAAGAATTTATGCATCAACAATAGAAAATTAAGGGTGAATAAAAACTAGAATAATGCATGCCATGTTAAACTTAGGAGCATCCATTAATGTCATGCCTATTTTTGTTTTTAATTCCTTGAATTTAGGAGTTTTGAAAGAAACAAAGGTTGTTGTTCAATTAGCCAAATAGATCTAACATTTATCCCTTATGTGTTATTGAAGATATCTTAGTATAGGTTAATGAATTAATCTTTCCAGTAGATTTTTATATTTTAAAGATGGAAAATAACAATTCTAATATTCTTCCACTAATCATTCTAGGCCAGCTTTTTCTCAAAACAGCAAAGACCATAATTAATATTCGAGATGGAACATTAACTATGGAGTTTAATGATGTTATAGCCAAGTTTGATATTTCTAAAGATATACATGATAACTTCATATCCTTTCTTAGCATGTTGGAGCCTTTAGTGCATGATTCTTCTTATTCTATTTTTGCTATTTCTTTTGTTATTTTTGCTATTTCTGATTTTAATTTTTTTTTTGTTTTTGATTTTATTGGTTCTATATGTGTTAATTTTGATTTACATGTTAATAATATCCATGATGAAATACTTATTTAATTCCCTAAACTTTCTAATTTTATAGATTGTGTAGATGACCATGAATGTACTTATTCTAAGAATAATACTAAGTGTGATATATATGCTGAAATTTTTGCATTCTTAGGTGATGAAAACAATATTGCTTCAAAAATTTCAAAAAAATGATAAAGAAAAGATTCCACCTTCAAAAGAAAATAAATGTTTTCATTTTGATCATCCTAGTTTTTTTATTAATCATATTGAATTTATTATACTAGATGACTTTAACCATTCAAGGAGCAAGAATGATTTAAGATTAGCACTTGGAGAACTTATGGTGGATGATTCAAATTTTCACAGCATCTCTTTGATGGATGAAGTAAAGGTTAGAAAATTATAGGTATTAAAGGTAGCCAATCCTTATGTAGATCCTAGTTGAAGAAATAAAAGCCATAATGTTTACTCAAAGACATTAAAGAAAGACGCTTCTTGTAAGGCAACCTAAGCTACTTTAGAGATTTGCTTTCTTTTACATTTCTCTTTTATTTACAAGTCCTTTATCTTTCTTGAGGTTATTATTGATGATATTAATGTGCTTTATATTGAGGACAATATAAAATTTAAGTGTAGAGAGGGAGACTTTTAAGATTTATTTTATGCTTTTGTGTCTTCTTTCAATCCTTTTTATGTTTCTCAATTTTATGCTTTAAAAAAATTTAAAAAGTATTTTTTTCACTTGTTTTTGAGTCATTATGAGTCCTTTTTAGTTGCTTTCCTTTGATGACAACTTTGCATTTTCATTAGTAGGACTCAATTGAAATTAGACAAGATTCGTAACATGATTGAATGATTGATTTTACCTCTTGAAATTAATTGATGTAGTGATAGATTTTGAATTAGTAAATTGAACTTAGTACTATAACTTAACCTATAAGATTTTGAGCCTTATATTGAAAAATTATACTATTTTCTTTCCTTCATGTGTGATGTTCTTCCATAATTTATTTCTTTAGAACTTGTTTTGAATCTTTTTGAGATTACATTTTACACATACATGCACAAATATAATCAAGGCATTCTTTCTTTGTTTAAACTAGAGTCATAAAGTCAACCTTGAAGTTTTTACCTTTGTTAAGTCCTCTTGAGCTTTTATTACCTTTTCTTTGTTAATTAACCTATAAGTATAATTTTCCAATGAAAGATAAATGACTTTACCTAAGTTTAGGGATTAGTAAAGTGTTTGAATTTTTATGAGATAGGCTCTTCTCTTGAATAAGTGTAGGGTGTGTGAGTTTATGTGTTATGAAAAGTCATTAACAATTGGTTGAATAAAAATGAAAAAATTCAAAAAAAAGAAGCGAAAGGAAGAAAAAGGAAAAAAGGAAAAAAGAAGAAAATTGAATTGAATAGAAAAAATAAAAAAAATAAAGGAAAAAAAGACAAAGAAGTTGATGAGTAATTGAATTTGAATTTATCTTGATTTATTGAGTTATAATTATTTATGATTTACCCAAATATTTTTTATTCAAGTTTTCTATTAATTTCTTTAATTTCTAACCTTCCATATCATTACTTTTTCTTTAGCCACATTACAACTATGAATAAAGTCCTTTTGATTTGTGTTGTGCATGTGATTTAAGTTGTGCAAAATTAGATGATTAGCAAGCTTATGGTAGAAAATTTCATGGCCTAAACACCTAAGAGTTGAAGAATGAATCTTATGCGATACTCTTTTTGAATGAAGTTACTATATTGCTCAGTTTAAAGTTTTCCAAGATTTTCTTCATGATGTGCTATGTTTTTTGCTACCTTTGGTTGATTCTTGCTTATGGATTTATGAATTTGAAGTTTTGAAAAGTAAATTTTTTTGTATCTTAGTTTTGAATAAAATTGTGTCTTGCCTGAGGAGGTGTAAGGGATAAGTGTGGAAAATTTTGATGAGAAAAATATTTATTATTTTATTTTTTCCTATTTTATGTCTCTTAGGTGTTATATATGCTTAATTTCATGGACTAGGCCTTGTTTTATAATTTGTAGTTAATTTTACAATATTGTGAATTTATTCAGTAAATGTTAGAATTTGATGTTATTTTTGTTTTTTAGTTATATCTTGGGCTTTAGATGTTAGATTGAGGCAATCTTTACATTATTGTAAAGCTTAAAGAGAGATCTATAACTTTTATATTTTGGCCGAGCCTATTTCAAACATTTTGGAGGTTATATGTGGCTAAGAAGTTGAAGTTGTATATTTATCCTAACTAAGCTCGCCTCTATTTTTAGACTATATTTGGAACTATAGAGGTCTAATTAACCTAAAACTAGTGCCAAATTCTCACAAGAAATAGGTCTAAAAGTTTGATATTTATGATTTATCCAAATTATATTGATTTCATGGTCAAAAATTGGTTAGAAGTCATACTCATGGGAATTTATTGATGTAATTATTGGATTTAATTATCTTGTTAAAAATAGGTCTAAGCTTCTAAAAATTAAGAAGGCTTTATTATTGTAAGCCTAAGAGTCATACAGTCCAAGTCCAATAGGGTTTTAGCTTAATTAGGCTAAATAAATAGGGAGAACTCATTAGACTATTCAAACTTTACACATACGCAACAAATAGTGGTGTAACACTTTAGTGGTGTAATGGCATCTAATGCTACCGTAGGGGATATACTTCCCATCATGTCTAGGTTGCATGTGTGCATTAAGTGAATTGTTAAAAAAATATCATTCTAATAGTTACATGTCTTCACACCTTCTTGGTGCGAAAAAACTTTTATATTTCAAATATAACACTTGTTTGGAAAACAATTATGTATCTCAACTATAATAGTTGTTCTTACTGTTACTTAATACAAAAAATAATTAACAATTTTATTATTTACATATCAATTTTGTAAAAATCCACATGTTAAGTAGCTTTTTCCTCATGAATGAGAATAAAAACGTATGTTATAACTAAAGCATACAAGTATATCTACATTTAGTGTCCATAATATAACTATTCTCCACTTGTACAAGATGATATTTGTATAAAATTAAATTAGATTGTGTAATGTATATATTGATGGTAATTATGTTCATATACGTGAAGGACATGTTGCAAAAAGTAGTAATATGTGAATATCAAACATAGCTAAGATTAAAGGAATAGTTTGACACATGAAGACCTCTTAAATCTTATTATATTTACACCATAATTGGACCAAAATGACACAAGCCAATTTATTAGTAGAGGAAAAGCACATATGAATTAAGCACTATACTTATATAATATTTACTTGGAAAGGAGAGGAAAAACAATCAAATTCACGAAATACTAGGTTCTAATACACATTCAATTTACAAATGATAATGGAATAAACTACTTTGTAATTAAACTTGTATAATTGGTGGATTTTGTGCACTTATTTTATATATCACAAAAAGATATGATTATACATTTATCTTACAGCATAATAAAGGAAATTGTTTATTGCACACATAAAAATTAATTAAACACTAAATTTATATGTCAAAAAAATAGAAGGGATAAATATGCTTAATAAAATATAAGTAAGATTGTTGAAGCTTAAATTAAATTTAAAGATATTTAACTATATAGTTTACGAATTCAATCAAAGACTCAATCCTCATGCACTAAAAGGAAAGGGAGTATGAATACATATCATCTAAATTTATGATGCATTAGTTCATGTGTTAAAAAAATGCATTAGA
This sequence comes from Sindora glabra, assembly GCA_020226215.1. Classification (NCBI taxonomy): domain Eukaryota; kingdom Viridiplantae; phylum Streptophyta; class Magnoliopsida; order Fabales; family Fabaceae; genus Sindora; species Sindora glabra. The sequence continues at coordinate 72,709,602 of CM035226.1, read as the reverse complement.
TCTTAAAATGCTCCCGACCACCTTTAGTTTCTTATAATTAAGTGATTATGTTTTTCAATTTTATATAAATTTATATATGCTCTTATTATGTGGTATTTCTTAAATATAATTGTTACTATTAGAATTATTTTATAGGTTAATCTTTTACTACAATATTGGCAACTTGATATATTTTTAATTATGGATAACTTATAAGATAGTTCTTGTATGTTTGAGATTAAATAAGAGTTTGCTCATATCTAATGCAAATAATTTTTCAATGATGTTTAGTTAAATAAACATCTTTCAATTGTTTGTTTGGGATGTGAAAAAATAGTTAAGGTGAAATTAAATCAAAGTGGAAAAAAGATCTATGAATATTATGATGACTCTCAATGCCTTATTCTTACATTATTAAGTATTTTCCTGCATTTAAACTTTATGTAAATTAGTTTTCTTGGTAAAATCTCAACTCTTAATTTCAACTTGCTATTTTAAATTTCCTCTATTAACTTTTTTTAGGCTAAACTTTTTCTTGGAAGATTCCTATAATAACTATATTTTGAGCATTATCAAAATCTAGTGTCATTGCCTAGGAAATGCTATTAAAATCATTTTTTTTACAATGCCTTATTATAAAATGAATTGCACATAGTTTCTTGATCATATTTAAAGCAAGTTAAGAATCAATTGTTAGTTTTAGGGAAAATTTATCCTACTGAATCATGTGAAAAGTACAATATTATATGTAGGTAAAGAAAGAAAATGAATATCTAGTGAATTTATATGAACTGAGATAGAGGATGAATCATGGTCATGATCAAACATGTCACACAAACACTACATAGGAGTTATTGCTCTTATTAGCCCTATTTGTCAACAAAAGTTTAGAGGAGTGAACAAATCAACTTAGGGTTTAGCAGTAACGACTTTAATTTATATGTTGTAACAAAAGTTAGTTCACCCATCATTGAGAACCACTTGTTATCACTTTAATGAGTTAAATTGCATTTTGACCTAAACTAAATAGTCACTTTGATATTAGGCTAAATCTTTTATATCTTATTTATTATTAAATTAATAGGTTTGAAATGAAAAATGTAACAATCTTCTACTTGCATCATATAATTTAATAATAGTAACTACTTTAATAAAATTTAAAAGTAAATTATGGCGTCTTTACACCAATTAGTCTAAGTTGATATTATAAGTATCCAGTAGCATAAAACATAGTATCTAATATGGATATCAACAAAACACACACTATATACTACCTTTTCACTAACTAAGTACAATGTTCAATAGGGATATATGTAACAAAATTATGCTTAATAAGGTTTATATAACAAATTGTGATTATATATGTAAATCTTCACATACAAAGTCAAAGCATCTACCAAAGATAGTAAATAAGAATCATAATTCTCAACATAGTATTAAGATAGAATTTAAATGTCTCTATAAATATATCATAATAAAAAATGGGCACAATAAATAGTAAAACATGAATATTTTATTTATATTCATCTTAAGATAAATAGTTTAGATTATAGTACTCTCATGATCATGATATATTCATACCGCTAAACTTTTGGTCAGTGGATCTGTAAGCATATGATTTATGGAAATATGTTCAATACACGTGATATGGTCATATAATTTTTTTCACACAAATTAATACTATACATTAAAATACTTTATACGGGCAGAATTTTTGTTATTAGCAGAGAAGTTCATAGCAACAATATTGTTGTAATAAATGATCAAGGGTCTAGAGATGCTCTTAATAATCTTGAAATCAATCATAAAATTCCTCAACCATATAGCATCACAAGAAGCTTTATAACATGTGACATATTTTTCTTCCATAGTAGAGGTTGTTGTTAACAATTGCTTAATATTTTTGCACGATATAGTTCCTCTTGCCACCATGAGGATGTGCCCAATGTTAATTTATGATCATCTGGATAATCGATAAAATCTAAAATCTCCTATAAGTCAGCATATAATCATTTGTACCCTATAGATACCTCATGACTCTTTTAATAATAGTTTAATATCTTTAGTCAGATTACTCAAGTACTTCTATAGTTAACAAATAACATAATTCATGTCACGATGTATACATAACTGAGAATACACTAGGTTACCAATAACCAACGCACATGAAACATTTTTTATTCTTTATATTTCAACATCATTTTAAGAATATTGGGACTAATGGAAAATCTCACCTTTTGAAATAAGTGCGGACACTTAAGAGTATGTTGACGTGTTGAACCTTTTTAGTACTTTCTTAATATGCATTTTATGAGATAAACTAAATGAACCTTAGGATCGATCCTAATGGATCTTTATACCAAGAACATAAAAAGTATTTCCAATATCCTTCATATTAAAGTGTTAAGATAACATTTGCTTTATTTCAATTAGTAGCTTAACATCATTGCTTGCAAGGAATGTTATCCACATATAATACCAATAAGACAAAATTAAAAACATAAATGCACTAATTTACTACATTCTCTTTAAATCTAAGAGAAGTTATTACCTCATCAAACTTAAGGTATCATTGTTTAGATGCTTGTTTTAAGCCATATATGCACATTTTAAGTTTACATATAAAGTGCTTTTTTCCTTTCTTTCGGAAACTATTTAGCTAGTTCATATGAATAGTCTCTTATTGATTACCATTCAAGAAGACCATCTTTATATCCATTTGATATAGCTTTAAATCAAAGTGAGCCACCAATGCTATAACAACTTGAAATGAATCTTTAGTTGAAACAGGGGAGAATGTTTCTTTGTAGTTTATTTTTTTCCTTTTAGATGTAGTCTTTAGCTAGCAATTTGGTCCTGTACCTCTCAATTTCATTTGAAGCATCCTTTTGTCCTTGAAGATCTATTTGTATCTAACTAATTTAACCCATAAGCAAATTAACTAGATCTCATAATTGATTCTTGTGCATTGAAGATAGTTTACCTTTTATAACACTCATCCAATTAGAATAGTTTGAACTAGATATTGCTTGAGAAAAGGTTGTAAGCTTAGTATCAGCATTAATATCATATTCATGCTCTTGTTAATATACTAGATAATCATTAAGAATCATTAATCTACAAACTCTATCAGATCTTTTTAATGGAATTTCTTCATTTATTTCATATGGTTTAGCATCTTCCACTATTAGCTATACTTAATGAACCGGTGGAACAATAGAAGATAACTTTCCTAATTTTAGTGCTAGTAGAATAATTACACTATCTTTAGGAAAATATGTGATGCATGGTATTTAGCTATCACTATCTAACTTATCCTAAAAAAAAGCTTGATCTAATTCAATCACTTTAGTCATGTAAGTCAGATAATGAAATCTCCTACCTTTTAAGCCATTACAATACCCAATGAAATGTCCACTAGTAATCTTTCAACTAAGTTTTCTTATGGATAGAATATATGGCTTTACTTCAATTTTGCAACCTAAACTTTAAAATATCTTAAGCTAAGCTTCTTACCATACAACAATTCATAAGGGATTTTAGGTACTGACTTACTTAGAACTTGATTTAAAGTGTATGTTATTGTTTTCTATGTACTACCCTATAAGAATTCTAGTAATAAGGTATGGGCAACATGCATCTCACCATGTCCATGAGAGTTTGATTTCTTCTTTCTACAATTTCGTTCTACTCCAATGTCCTAAGTATGGTATAACTTGCTTAAATTTCATACTCTTGTAGGTATCTCATAAAAGGGCTAGGGTTTCTCTTTATTTCATTATACTTACCATAATACTTACCACCTCTATAAAAATTAACATAGTTTATCTATTTCTCTTATTTTGGCTCAATTGCATTTTGAATGACTTGGAAGCTTTCATTAATTTTGACTTCTCACTAAATAGCTCCACCCAACCAAATCTGAAGTAATCATTGATGAACATGATAAAATATTTGTAACCTCCTATAGCACTAAGTATTATGGGCCTACTGATGTCAGTATTGATTAGTTTTAAAACATTCTCCCTTTTACTTTTTTTCTTTTTCTAACTCTAACTATAAGTTTACCTTTAATACAATATATGTAAGTTCTAAAATTCGACCACAAAGTACTTCCTCCTTTATGAATCATTGAATTCTTTCTTAAGAAATATGACCTAACCATTTCTGCCATAATAATAACGAATTTTCATTGATTTTACTACTTTTCTTACCAATAACAAGGTTTATTAAATTCATAAAATTATGATCTAAATTTACTCCATATAAACCATTATACAAAATAAATACTCATATAGAGGATTTATAAAGTAATTCAACTTTTCCATTATCAAAATAGTAGGAATATCTAACAGAATCCAAAGTAATAATTAAAATTAAATTCCTTCTCATGAAAGGTATATAAGCTACATTATTTAGTAATAACTCATGTCAAGACTTTAATTTCATTGATCCTATGTATTCCACTTTAACTCTATCTCTATTTTCTAATCACATAATTAGCTCTCCTTTACTTAGCTTCCTCAAATTTTCCAATGCTTAAAAACAATTTATAATATGAATGGTTGTACTAGTATCTAACTATCAAAAGTTTAACAACACATCAACTACATTTAATTCAAAACAAACTAGAGTTAGATGGGTACTTTTCTTTTTGTTATTAGCTTATTTCTCATACTTGAAGTAATCTACTTTCTTGTACCTATACTTCTTGTAAAACTAAAAGTTACTTTTGAATTAGGCTTTTTTAAGGTTTATAATGCTACTGCCCACTCACCCTTCTACTTTCTATAGTTATAATGATCCTTGTTATCTCTCTAATTAGCTTTGACACTATGATTTAAATTTGTGTCATATACTATATAGCTTACTACCTAAGCCTTACCCTTCTTTATATCCTTTTCACCCTAGTAATGATGGAAATGACCTCGTTGATGGTCCATTTAATTTTCTAAGTGTTATATGATGTCTTCAGAACATTAAATTGAGATGGGAGAGACTCTAGAACACACCAAGTCAAATAAGTGTCCCCCAAATCAACTTGCATTTTTTTTAACTTGTTGTAGTAACTCACTAATATCTAAATATGCTTTCTTACTCCATTAACACCATTGTATACACGACTTTTCAAGTAACAAAAGATATCATTGCTTCTCAGCCTTGTCAAACTTTTTATATTTTTTTACTACAAAATCTAGGAACACTTTTGTATTGGTTATTTTATGAATAATATTTCTTATAGTCTTGTCCATTATATACTTCATCACTATTAAATACACTCTATTAGAGTGAGTTCATATTTCATGGTGACTTTTATAGTTTTTTTTAGATTCAACATTGATCTTTGTCTCCCTAATTGCCAGATCAAGATTAGAGACTGTAAGATATAATTTTAGCAACTCAACCTAGTCCTTATAATTCATCCTATTAAGCATCTTAATTATATTTAATTGCATAGGTAAAGAAGTTAAGGAAATAAACTTAAAACTATGTATATTTAATCTTAATCATGCTTGAAATTTTCCTTGGTAAACTATGCAATTGAACTTAATTTACACTATAAGATCTAATACTGATGGGGCATTAAAGGCCTTATAATATAATAGAAGGACAAAATATCACATTTCTAAAATCAAACATCGATGAAGTGATGAAAATTTTAGAAATATAATATCTACTCCTACACATATGTTATCACTAATAAGTCATATTAATAATATTATACCAATGGATTATTAAAATATTATTAATATAATACTCTCCTTAATCTAACCATCACTTTATTAAAATTAATAAAATTTTATACAATTAGGCCCTCGATAAGTGGTCTTACAATTAAAATAAAATTTCATGTATAACATAAGCTTAAATGATTCCTTAAAAAAGATTTTTCTAAAAATATTTATATAGAAAATTTTAATGGACCAAACAGTGTCCAAAATTTTCACAAAAAATATACGTAGAAACTCAAAATATAAGAATCATACTATAAAATTTTCAAGTATAAATAGATTTAAATGTCCATTCAAATTAAATGGGTATAAAATAATTAAAATGTGTCCAATTTTAGAAAAAATTGAAAAAAATGCTTAAAAAATTCATCTTGGAGAATGGAGTTTAATAGTCCAAGCATGCCATTAGATGACATTGGCACAACGACATGGGGCCTATAGATGCCATTGCCATGCGTAGGCATTGCCCAATGCACCACTATGCATCATCTTCCTAAGTTGCTGAGTCAGGTGACCTAGTTGCAAACCCACATGAACTAGACCTAAAAATGGCCAAAAAATACATTTTTAATGCAATTTTCACACATAATAATGCTTTAATGCATTTTATTGCCTTTGATGCAAAAAAAATTTTCAAAAAAAATGCACTATTAAAGACATTTCAATTCATGAAAAATTTCTAGAAAACTCTATTGATGGCTCCAACATTTTAAAACTAGAAACCATGTTAAAAATAGTTACTTTAATCCTAAATCTCCTTATATTCATATTAGCCGTAATAATGATACGTGGCATTACCGTGGTCCAATTGATTATGACTCTCTAATCGTATGAAAGTCGTGCATGACACTCACTTAGTAAGGGCAATTGAATGTGATGCTCTTTTAATCCATTTTTTTTGGTAATATGCCATTCAATCTTATCTTTATATAATATATTTATCCTAGTATTGCTAATAATCCAATTATAACCTTTCAAACTATAATTTTATCTTATATAACAGTCATCCATTCACTCATTTAATTTTTCTATTCTCCATCGTAATAATGTTGTGCATAATATTCACCCTTTTAAATTTTTATTTTGCATCTCAAAATGTTATCCAAACCATTATCTTATGGTTAATGGTCATACATACAAAATATAATACAACATTAATTATTGCATTAAAGGTGGAGTACAACACGCTATTATTTAATATTTTTTTAATCTCTAACTATTTGTTTATTTAAATGATTTTAAATATTTATGTATAGACAATTTTTTTAAATATTTTTATTTTGTTCATAATTTTATATCTTAATTTCTATAACTCCTCAAATTATTTTATTCATAATTATATTTTATTCACAATGTGTTTAAATATTTTTTATATTTTTTACATTTTATACGTATAATTGGTGTATTTCAATTGAAAAAAAAATGACTAAGAAGATGATTGTCTTTTGAATTATTCATTCGCTCTCATATAACTCCTCAAATTATTTTATTCATAATTTTATATTTTATTCATAATGTGTTTAAATATTTTTTTGTTTACATTTTATAGGTATAATTGATGTATCTCAATTGAAAAAAAATGATTAAGAAGATGATTATCTTTTGAATTATTCATTAGCTCTCATTTTTTAATTTTTTTTTCATATATGAATTGAAATTTCTTTTTTTTTTGTTCTAAATTTAAAAATAGTATATAATGAAATTAATGTACACATTGTACTAAGAATTAATAATTTAATCAATTATATATTTATTTACATCAAATTTGGTTTAAAATTTGAGCTTCAATAATAAATATTTGATCAATTATCAGTACTAATTTTAGAAATAAAATATTAAGTAAATTACAAATTTAAAATCTAATTAGTATTAGTTTAGGAAGTCAGGAGTATTCATTTTGTAATTTTGCTTAAAATCAAATTATATTTAAATAGATTTTTCTTTCTAATTATATTAAATATTTTATTCAATCTTTTCTCCATAAACATATGAAATATCTTAATTAAATTGTCTTCCTCCTTATAAAATTACACAAAATAGAAGTATTCATAATTATTGCCAATCATTTATTTTTATAAATATTTTTAATTTTTGCCCAATATTTTCCACCTTAAATGTAATTCCCTAAAATTACATGGATAATTTATTTATTTTTTTCAATTTATCAATTCAAATTAATTTTAAGTTGAAATTCATAGTCAAATTGTTGTTTCTTGGATATTTAAATTGTTCATTAGACTTTATGTATTTATCTACCTCAACTATCTACTTCCTCATGAAATTTTTACAATTTTAATAGCAATTTCTCTACCATCTTAGTTTTGCATCTTTATTTCTTTATTCTCATTTCTCATTCTAATACAAAATTTTTGACTAATTTTTATCTATTGTCACAATAGAAACATAAAAGGATCATACAATGAAAATTTTATTTTCAAACTTTAATATTTTTGTCATATATATATATATATATATATATATATATATATATATATATATATATATATATATATATATATATATATTAAGTATTTTATGATTTATAGTTTAATTTTATAATTTGATTATAGTTACACAACACATATTTATGGTGACATTATCAATTAATTTTTAAAAAAATTATTCAATTACTTAATTTTTTTTCATTTAGAATTAGTAGAAGTTTGGTCTAGAAAATTTATATACACATGCAATGCACGGGTTTAAAATCTAGTTTGTTACATTTTAATGAAAAATCAATTCCACACTAAAATTATATAAAAAATATTCCATTTTAAATATAAGACTTTTCCGGTAAAAGCTTCCATAATCACCATTAATGGCAAATACTATAAAATAGCCTTGTAACACAAATTTCTCATGAAAATTTTTCAAAAATATTCAAAAGAAATCATTTAAAATGTGCTGGAGTAACAAAATAGAAAAATGTGAGTATTATGCTTTTCAACCATTATGTACCAAAATGCATGCTGGAGATAATACAATGTGTGAAAAAATATATTTTTTATTGCGTACTAAAATTTCATGAAACCAAATGCACATACACACTTTTTTTCTAAAAAAAATTTCCAAAATTTTCTTATTGTGATGTAAGGCAAAATATCATAGTCACTTCTCTTCAAAATATATTCACAATATTGTTCACATGAAAATTATTTTCATACTTTTCTAGAAAGTATAACAGTCGAAATAATGTTTTATCAAACCAAATAATAATCATAATTTTCAAGAAAAAATATGAAAAAATGATATTGTAAAAGCATGATCAGTCTTATTGAAAAACAATACATGATTCTAGTATAATCTCTTGTTGAAACCTATGTTGAAAACAATATAATTTTAATTGTTGAAATTTTTTTCAGTATTTTATAATAAAAGATTCACATTGGATTAAAGCATACATATATATCCCAAGATGTCAATTAAATTTATGCTTGTAAAACAATATATAATTAATTCACAACAATTCATTCCATAAATAGAAAATTGTAAACTAGAACACATAATCAGTTTAATATATATATCATGTATGGATGAATCATTCATAAATTTCTCATATACAATGTGTATATCATTCATAATGAAAAAATAGCGTATATATAACAACAAAATAAATAAGATGAGTGCTATGGAATAATTTTAAGATTTATAAGAAATTTCATCTAAAAAAATTCATCATATGATTCAAAGATAATTAATTTCTGAATCCACATAATAATATAACTAATCACATGATTCAATGTGGCTCTAATATCGATTGTTAGTTTTAGGGAAAAATTGTTCCCATTAAATCATGTGAAAAGTACAATATTATATGCAAATAGAGAGAGAAGAGGAACATTTGGTGAATCAATATAAACCAAGATGGAGGATGAATCACAATCATGATTAAACATGTTACACGAACATTGCATAGGAGTTACTGCTCTTATTAGCCCTAACTATTAAAAAATGTTTTAGGAAGATAATCTAATACTAATGAAAAGTGAATAGATCAACTTAGGATTTAGGAATAACAACCCCCTATTTATATGTTGCAATAGAAATAGGTTGACCTATAATCAAATTCACTCATTACTATATTAATGGGTTAAATTATCATTTGGGCCTAAACTAGATAGTTACTTTAATGTTGGGCCAAACCTTTAATATCTCATTTATTATTGAATTAATAGGTCCAAAATGAAAATTTTAACATTAATAACCTCATGATATTTGATAGACATATGCTATGACTTTTAAGAAAGAAATTTTAACAAATCTGTATAAAGCTCATGTTACATACAAAGCTCAGTTGAAAGAATAATACATCAAAGAAGATATTATGTCTCAGCAAAGCTCTTTCTCAGGATTACAAAAAAATTGGTGATAGTTGATCATGACAACGAATTTATTCAAGTGGCCTTGATAAAATTGTTATCAATGGCACTAGTTCAAATATGTTCAATAATATTGTTAACAAGAAGGGTTAAGCTTATGCTATATTCTTTTCTTCTTGACTATGATTTTATCCTATTAGGTTTTCATAACAAAGTTTTTTAAGAGAGGAATTATTTGCTAAAAAATGATATACTTTTTTATGGGAATTTTTTTTATTGAAGGTTTTAATGAGTCTTTTAAAAAAATGGCCATTTAAGGTGAAATGTTACAAATATTCATTCATCTGAATATCCATAAGATTCCTTTAATTTATCTATTAGTTATTATTCTAATTAAGTTTAACCTAATCTTTTTTTTTTTCAAATCACTAGGTGAGATGGATAATTACTTCGAAGATTAAGGCATTAACAAATATCTCCCCTCCTAATAAGTATCATATCTAGGATTTGAACCCTTATCTATTCACAAGTAAACTCCAGACCAAGCCTAGTATGCTTTTCATTAAACAAACATCATATTGGTAGTTTGACATAATCCTTGAATACAAAAATAAGTGATAATGATCAATTAATAATAATTATTAATTGAGTTAAAGGCTTTATATTTTGGTGTGCACTAAGGTATCCCCCACCCATTCATTGAAAGATTGACCCCTTAAGGTATTATGGAGCACTAAAGGTGGAAATTTCTCCCAAATGAGTTTTCTCCCAAATGAGTTTTCTCCATATACAAGGCCTAGATAGAACCTAGAATATCTTGCTTAATGTTCTTGAGTCCCTTCCAGTTGGTACTTAAGGGCTTTATATTATTGTGAGAAAAGTTTTACATATTCATGAATGATAGAAACACTTCTTATGCTATTCTATTTTCTTTTTCTATTTCTCATTCAACTTTTTAGTTTTTTTCCATAACAAATTCATAATTAACCATCTAAATCCATTCATAATTTAATATTTTATATTCCTTCAAATTGAAGGTTTGTGAAAAGTAATCTATTTCATCTTTTCATTCTTTATTTTACATTAAACATTTTCCCTTATTTTAGTAGCAAAATGTTTTCTTAATCCATATTTTTCCAAAGTATGTAGCAATTAGCATTCACATAAAAAAAGAAGAAAAATTATAAATTTGGAATTTATACTTAAGGGCATATTTGTTACATATGCGTTGACAATATAAAAATGGAGTTTGCTTAGATACTATTTTGATGAAAGTGTAAATTTTATGAGATATTCCCATAAAATTCACAATATTTTATATAAAATTTATTGCAAATTTTTTCATAATGATATGAATTATAGAAGGAAACTATTCATATAAATTTTACAATTTTTTATAAATCTTGTAACATGAATAGTGATGATTGCAACACAATAATATAAATAAATTTATGAAAATGTTGTAAGATTTTATGAAAAAATCATAAAATTTTATGTAAAAGTTATAAGATTTATGGAAAAAAATTACAAAGGTTATACCATTACTCCCTATTTTAAGTAGAGTTGTTAAATAGGTTGGTTTGCTAGTTTATCGGTCAATCCATGTGTATAATCCTCACGCAAATTGGCCTAAGCTAGTTTGCATCTTTTGCGGATCTTCATATTGAAGGCCTTAATGAGATCTTTACAAGCCTATAGGTCTTTTTTGTGTTAAAATATTTTCAATTTTTAAACATTTAAGTAATAAGAAGATTTAACACAATTTCTAAACACCACATGTCCATCGATAAATAAGTTATAATACATTTAAAATATATATAATCTAAAAAAATATTGTACATATAAAATATAAATCATACAATATCCACAAAATAAAAATATCATATATAAATAATTCATAAAACAACCCTATATAATTTAAAGTGAAAAAGAGGAGTGTAATTTTGTAAATATTAGAAATTTAGACATATATAAAAATTAAGAAATAAAAAATTAAAAAAAATATGTGGGCTAGCGCTAATTGACCATGGGTTAACACAAGCCACATAAATGAAGCGAAGTTTGATCCCCATTTAAATAGGCTACCAAAATGGGAGCCCTATTCACTGAAGTTAGCAGGCAAATGGACTAGCTTATGAATTTTAACTCATTTCAGTAGTTATAGTTTTGTAGTATCAAAAAAGAATGACCCTCTTAAAATTTGACATGAAAATTTTCAAGTCAATGCATAGCAATTTAGTCAATGTAGCTTACAAAAATAGGAAGTTAATTGAGAGATATGGAAAGATTTTGTGGGATTCTTTTTAGGAGAAAGTACTTTCTAGAGAAAGAAACATAACTTTAAAGAGAAAAATATTTTGGAGAAGAAGAACAAATTTTTGGAGAGTTAAAAAAAATTGGAAGAGATTTTTTTAAATGTTCTTTTTTTTAATTGTTAAAAACTTATTAATAAATTAACTTTTATATAAAAAAGGTGAAATTATAAAAATGATATTTTTTTTTTGTTAAGAAAGAGTAAGGAAAATGAGCATTGCTTAACCCTCTCAAATGTTATTATAGGAATTCTCTCTTGCCATTGGAATTATAGTTATTATTTAAAAGATGAATTTATCACTACAACCCACCAAAATATTGACAATCCCAAGAGTTCTTTATCCTTCATTAACCACAAATTAACATCCTCTTACGTTAAATTCATAACCTCCAAGTTAAAATAATTACCTAGAACCATTAGTTTTACTCATTCAAATGCCCTGTACAAATGGCAGATGTTTTATTCCGTTTCAATTTCATGTTCCTTATTCAAGGTGCCTCCAAATTAGTAAAATGTGAGAAGATACATCTTTTAAACATAGGATGATAATTTTGTTAAAAATCCTAAACCAGTAACCGAAGGCCAGAAATTGATAATATTTACAGTTGACATCCCTGTTGTTTTCGTCTCTATTTTGTCCTCGCCTAGCATAGATTATTGATATAGTTACAAGCTTTTAAAAGTATTTGAGAATTATTAGTTCAAAATCACGATTGAATAAACCTATTGTACAACCAAATTTTCTCTCTTTAAAATCTTTCAACATCCATTCTCTTTAAAAATATGAATTACCACTAAAAGTCATCCAAATATAAAATATATTCACACGCTCAATTTATCATAATTAATTATAGTCAAAATTATCTTTCGCTATGCCAAATATGCGTGTCCCTATAGAATTATTAAAATACTTTGTATTTACAAGTATGAAATAATAAGCTATAATTAGCCCACACAAAACTGGACAACAATCTCTAATCAGCAAATTCTTCATATGCGATGATCTGAAAAGATTACCTTCACAATAAGATTTCTTCTCTACTAAATCTGAGTCACTAGGCTGCTTACTAGTCCATCACCCACATTGCACAGCTTACTTGTTTATTCTAAGTGCCTCCTCTGTTATAAACGTAACGCTTTGAGAAGAACAAAAAGGCAACCAACTCTACTGCACTCAGAGCAGCAAGAAGAGCATAGAAATAATCAAGATGTGAACGATTAACATTACTAGCAAACCAGCTTTCATGGCCATGTCCACCTGTTGCTTTTTCAATAGCAGAGATAAGAAAGCTACTTATAAAGCTCCCAACCCCAAAAATGCTGAGATAAAGGGCAAGGCCCACACTTCTTAAATCATCTGGAACCTGGTCATAGAAAAACTCTTGCAGACCTACCATTGTAAAAACATCAGATACTCCGAACAAGACATACTGAGGAATCAACCACCACACGCTCATGGGAATAGTCATGTTTGGCATATCAATCAGCCCATAGTCTTGTGCAGTTTTCAGTCTTTTCATCTCAACAAAAGCTGCAATCACCATAGAAACAGCAGAAAGAAACATCCCAGTTCCAATTCTCTGTAGCATTGTGATGCCAGAGGGTTTCCTAGTGTAAGATCTTGCTATGGGAACAATAATGCTGTCATAAATGGGAATGAAAAGAACAATGGAGAAGGAGATAAGGGATTGAAGAGAAGCAGCAGGAACATAAAACCCAGGAAATATTTTCCTGTCCATAGTAACCCCCTGCTTGGTAAAGAAAGTGGAAGACTGAGCAAACACAACAGCATAAATCAAGCTCGTTGCCCATATTGGGACAAGCCTAAGGACTGCCTTGGCTTCTTCAACCTCACTAATAGCACAAACTTTACCATCTCCCTTTGAACCATCAGGTGAAATTAATGCTTTATTCAGGAACCTGGCAAATTTGAGAATAAACACGCATTTCACTAAGCATGAGAAAAACTTCATTTCAGTAGATTCTATTACAGAAATAGCAATACTACATTACAAATCTGGCAATGGGCAAAATAAGAACCTCATTTGAGATTCTCATTACAGTAGCAATCTAACTCCAGAAAGAGACAGGAGCTTGACCAAAAGTAAAAAATAATGATATATATAAAAGGATGAGAGGCGGCAGTAATCTAAGCCAAGAACACTAACAAGCTATAGGTAACATTTTGGAAAACATTTGTGACACATGAAACTCATTTGTAATGAATTTGATATCCCATGCTATTTGTAAGCTGGGAGCATATTCATTCGCTAATATTAAATAAAATATTGAAACCAATGACAAAGTAAGAATGAAAGTATAGATATACAGATTCTAACACCTAATAAGCTCTAACTCTCAAGAGTGCTTCCAAAAAAGGAAAAGCTGTTACAGAAATGGTAATGCTGAAATGACCAATAAATCAATATAAAATAACTTCGTAGTACATATTTGTTTGAAAGTGAATTAGATGCTGAATGTCTAAAATAGGTTAAAAGCATTAACATAGAACTGATATCCCTAGCTTAATTCATGTAAATCAGATCCCATTTTCTGTAGTTTTCCTTTTGCAATATGCATATGCAAAGAGTCCAATAATTTATTTTATAGAAAAAAAAAATTATAGTGAGAAAGAGAAAACTAGTACCAAAAAATGAGGACAACAGATCATTCATTTAATGTAGTTCTATATACAGTTATAGTTTCCCTAGTTTCAGATTTCTTTTAATGCATCAGTATATACAAAAGCCCATCAATCTTACTTGAACTGTAGAGAACCATGTTGAGGTAGAGTACCGCGTGTTTCCTCTTCACTAGCAATTGCTAAAGGGGTAATTCGCCAATTTCTTAGTGCAAGTACAAACACCCGACCAATTCTCAAAAATGGGTTCTTCTCATTCCCTTGTATGCTAAACCGGTAAGTCCAAGTACCAAGTAAGAACACAAGCAATGAAATAACCATTACAATGCAAGGAATCCCAAATCCAAGACCCCAACCAACATTATCCTGGATATAATTTAAGATTGAAACTGTTACCAAGAGGCCTGCACTGAATGTAAAATACCACCAATTGAAAAAAGAGCTTCTGGCCTTCCTTTCCTCTGGGTCTTCCCTATCAAATTGATCTGCTCCAAAAGCCTGGACACAAGGCTTGTGACCACCTTGTGCAAGTGCAACAAGATATAGAGAGAAGAAGAATAAGATCAGGTTCATCCCAGAACAAGAAGTGCTTCCATTGGAAACTTGGCAGTTGAATGTGCTGACTGGAAGTATAGCTGATAATGTCAACAGGCCCAGTGCCTGCAGTTCAATCCAATATAAAATCAGATGGCAATCTATCAAAACAAAAGTAAACAACAATCTCCTATTACCATTTCCCACAAACATAAAGAGACACATTTGACAATCAAACATATAGTTGCTACTAAAGATTGCCCCTGACATAATCCCTGTATTGGTCAACTGAAGCTCAAGAAAAGCTCAAGTGTATGCTTCTGTTAAAGCAAAAATGTATGCATTCATTAAAAAAAAAAAAAGGGACCTAAAACACTAAGGATCCTATAGTTTTCAATTCATTGATCAACCTTGAATCTCTTTAAATGGATGTAAATAGTCTATTCAACTAACATATTTCTAAACGAATGTAAATAGTCAAAATCATTTTGATTTAATTATACAGGGGTTGCATAATGCGTTTCAGAAAAGCCGAACCACAATAGATAAAAAACCCTTTTTGGTAAGCAAAAGCTCACAAGTTCATTTTTAAAGCCTTTTCCCAGTGCCTGATTAAACTTCTGTTTGCATTTTTGGCGCATAATTATGTATGTCCCCAAAACCATTCAGAAATTAAAAAAATAATAAAACAATTGAAAGAATAAAAATCGTAACTAAAATATATATGTGCATGTGCAGATTACTTTCGGCTGAGCCCAGAATGAGAATTGATTTTGTCCTTCCTTGTAGCATGCTTAATCAAGTCTTTGGAGGTATTTCAGAACATATGCTCTCAAGAAAATCAATCTTCACTCAATGTTTTCAATCATAAAAGAGATTAACGTATAATTAACTATTTCAAAAATCAAATTACCTGTAATCAATTACACTCAAAATCAATTATCACACCCCCTGTGCCAAACATAGAATGAAAACTGACCAGAATGTAGATAAGGGAAGCAAGAATGATAGTGCGGTAACGGCCAAGAAAAGAGTCAGCCACAAAAGCTCCAAGCAGAGGAAGCAACGACGCCGTCCCCGACCAGATGTTCACGTGCTCAGCAGCTGTTACCATGGACTGCCCAAGTGGCCCCGTCAGATAATTTATCAAGTTCGAGTTGATTCCATAGTAAGCAAACCTCTCCGCAACTTCAACAACTAAATTCAGCATTTCAAACTACAATTAGTTAAATGCTCACTGAATTATTACTAAATACGGTAAACTAACTAAAACTGGCGGCTTTACCGATAATGAAGGCCGCTGATTTCCACCCGCCGAAGCGGGATCTGAGGACTGGGCGGCCCTTGTAATCGACGGCACCATCTACGGTGTCCAACAACAGCGGAGTTTCGATTTGGGAATCAGAAAAACCGTTGGAGATGGCCATGAAACACCAAGAGATACCACGACCTTTGAATTCTGCAACAGGCAGTCCAAAATAATTGAGTTTCACAAAAATTTAGCACTAAATAAATTAGAGATCATAATTATCCCTGTTCTGGTCCCGGTAGATTTTGTCTGTTTTGCAGACAAATTCTGATCGGTAATTGATCTCGATCGTACACATTATTTGTAATAATATAAAAAATTTTATAAATAAATTATTTAATTAATTATTATTTAACAAATTGAATCCAATAAGTTCTCACTTTTCATAAAATATAATAAATTAATTATTCACCTCTTACTAAATAAGTTATATTTGTTATATTATTTATGAATATAATGATAAAATTATTTTAATTAAATTTAATTAATAATAATTAAAAACTATTAATTTATATTATAATAATATTGAAAATATAATAATTATTTTATTAATAATTCTTAAGATATTTAACATTGAATTAAATAAAATATAAAAAAATTATTTTCATATGTCAACTAAATAATTTTAAGTATTTCTTTATGAATTCAATTTTCCACAAAAAATTATTTCTTATATGAATCAAACAATTTTTAAGATTTTATTTTCTCAATTCATTTTCTCTCATTTCATTTTTTATTAACCATACGTTAAGCGTATAATTACTTGTATTCTAAATTAGTCAATAAGTTATTTAATAACTGGAAAGTTAAGTTATAATTAATATTTGATAAATTAATTAATTAATTATATTAAAAGTATTTAATAAAATTTATTATTCAATTAGATGAAAATTCCAAATGATATAAAAATATATTAATATAAATAAATATATAAAATAAATTGACTCATATTTATTTTAAAAATAAATTATATTGATAAAATAAATATGTTTAAAATAAAAACATAATTATTTGAAATTGAGTAAATACATTTTCCTCATTTATAAAATTGATAACTATTACATTCTTAATTTTTATAAATAGCATCATTAGTAACTTATTTTTATTTTAACTTTTGTTATAGTTATTTATTTCTCAATTCATTTGATAGTTGATATGTTATAAATAAAAAGATATTAAAATTGATTGTTAAATAATATCTTAGTTATGTCAAATATATATTTACTTTTTTATATTATTTTTTATTATTTATTTTAGTATTATATACAAAAGGAGGGATAAATAATTATAATAAAAGTAAAAAATAAGAAATCAATAATATTATTTATGAAATTCAAAAGATATAATATTAACCACGGTTATAAATAAGGAATCAGATGTTTATTGAAAATTACATTTTATAATATCACATATTTATTTATATATTTATTTATGATTCAAAACAAGAATATAATTACTTAAAATATAATTAATATATTTTATGATATTAATATTTATTTACATACTTACTTTTATTTATAAAAAATGTAAAATACCCTTTTCAATTTTGGAATAGTTGGATTTTTCCCTTTCAATTTTGGAAATTTGAATATTATTCTTTAAATTATACAAAACTTAGAATTAACACTCACTGCTAGCCTAATTTACTATTTTTTCAAATTACATAATTTGTACATCATTTTTTATTATTTAATTAAAACTCTATATATCTAATTTAATTTCCATGAATTATATAACATAAAAATTATTTAAAAAAAGGATAAACTAACAAACTATAATATTGTGATTCTTATTTAAAAATATTATTAAAAATCATGTAATTTGACAAAATAGTAAATTAAATTGGCGATGGCTATTAATTCCAAATTTTATATAGTTTAAAAGGGTGGTTTTCAAACTTTTCAAGTTAAAAGGGGCAAAATCTAACTACTAAGGGACTATTTTGCATTTTTCCCTTATTTATATATAATTGTTACACCCTTTTAAGAATATTTAAAAATAATTGAAAATAAGTTTCATAGAAAGTAATTGCTTAATTATTATGGATAAATATAAACATGAAATTTTTCCTAGAGAATAATGAAAATCTATTATAATAATAACATATGGGATAAAAGTTCAATAAGGAATGAAATACTTAAAGGTCAAAGTGGGATTAGAGCTAAGTAAGTGTGTATGGATGAAATTTAAGACATACTCCAATTTTGCCCTTACTTCCCTAAAATCATTATTCCCCATTTTTTCTATTACTCTTACTTTTCCTCATCATCTTTATCATCACCATCATCTTCTTTTTCTTCTTTTATGATCATCAATTTAAGCTACTAACCTATATAAATTGCCCTTATTTCTTAATTTACTCAAGATAAGCTTCCTTAAACATTATATTCTTACATAGATGCCTGCAATTTTCTTTTAAATCAAGAATAATTAAGGGTCTTGCTTTAAAAAAGGATTTTGAACCTTAACCTAGACTTTTGTTGATTCTACTTGATTAAGATCAACCCAATTCGATTTTATTTTCTATTCATCTCCTCCACACTAGGTGAGTAAGCATTCTAATCAAATTTGATTTATTTTGTATGATTTGATTGTAAGAAGTTAGGTTTTTAATGCTTTAAACCAATCTTAAGAATCTTGCATGACATAGATGTTTTGCTTTAATTCTTTCGTTGAAATTGATGAATATTATGAGAACAATGCATTATGGATGATTTGATTTTGAATAACAGCTTGTAGGATAAGATTTTAGTGTTAAATGCACAAATGAATAATGCATTCCATGAAATTCTATAGAAACCCTATATGGTAGTCAATTATATGCTTAAGGACCTATTTCTTAGGCAATCATAGTTGACTATATAGTCAACTATGCTTGCTTAACCAAGACTTTTATTGATTTTGCTTGATTAAGATCAAGTCAACTTCAATTTTATTTTCTATTCATCTATTTCACACTAGGTAAGTAAGTATTATAATCAAATTTGATTTATTTTTTATGATTTGATTGTGAGAAGTTAGGTTTTTAATGCTTCAAACTAATCTTAAGAATCTTGCATGATGTAAGTGTTTTGCTTCAATTTTTTTGTTGAAATTGATGAGAATTATGAGGAAAATGTATCATGTGATGATTTGATTTTAAATAATAGCTTGTAGGATGAGATTTTAGTGTTAAATGCGTAAATGAACTATACATTCCATGAAATTTTATAAAACCCATATGGTAGTCAACTATGCACTTAAGGACTAGTTTCTTAGGCAAGCATAGTTAACTACAATGCAAAGGAATTGCTTTTTGACCTCTTGTAATTAACTATATAGTTGACTTTGACCTTGCAAAGTTGCTTCTAGAAAACTCCTAGTCGATCATAGATTAGCAAATTTGCTCTTGTCACTATGTAGTTAATTATATAATTTATTATGCCTTTATTTTTCAAGAAGTTTATAGTTGCCTACATAGCAAATTATGAGTCAGTCTATTTTTTTTTTACCTCTATAGTTGATTATACACGTGTTTATAAGAAAAACATGGTTGAACACATGTCAACTATACTCAAAGATATTTTTAGCATTAGGAATAATTGTCATAAAATAAATAATGTTGAATCAATACTATATGGCCATGCAAAAAAGTCATGAAAGGGTTTTGTGTATGTTGAAATGTGAATTCTTGATATGAATTAAGTTGAGATATGGTATTGAATGTGAAAAAAGGGTTATTAGAGTGGATTGATGATATGTACATGATTAAATAATCGAATCTAGTAATCGTTTATGAAAGGATAAGGTAAAACTTGTAAGGGCAAGGTTAGGTTTATGAAAAGATAAGGATGACTAGGAGGCATATGGAGGTTTATTCATGTTTTCACTTAATTTTGATTATAAATTATTGCTAAATTATTTTTCTTATTTAAATCGATCCCTATGTGAATGTGCCATACATATAATAGTGTTTACTAACATTTTGTCATAAGGATGTACAAGAATTAAATGATGTATAAAAGAGGGTAATCAATTGATAAGATTATTAGTTAATCCTTATAAGTTGTTTAATATAGAATGTTTATTCACTAAGTCATAAACTTACCCTTTCATGTTTTACTATTGCAAATTCGCTTGTAGAGGCACTACCATCATTTCAAGAGTAACACTTCTAGAGTAACTAGTCCATTTTGTTGGGTATAGAAATGCCTTTTAGGCCTTAATATGTATAATTAATAGATAGGGTAGGATCCCTTTTGTTAATTAGGTTAATTAAGATAGCTTATTTCTATAATGCTAGAATTTATAAGCAAGCTTTTCCTTTTTTTAGTAAAATGAGTTTAACAAATGTACCACTACCCTTGTTTTAATGATATATCTATGATTAGCATTAATCTATATGCTCATTCAGTCATGATAATTAGGTTAGGCTTGTGAAAACTTGGTGAATAGGTCATGGCTAAGGGAAAGCCATGACAAAGGTGGTACTAAAGTATGATCTAGAAATTTTCTAATGAAACAAGGCCCTAGATAAGATCAATTTGGTCATCTTTATTTGCTGCCTTAGTAAGTTTTAATCGAAACTATACTAGTGATATATATGTATCCGAGATTACACATCACCAATATTATTTTGATGGACTTTATTATGCTTGAGGATGTTAATGGTAGAGTTATTTCTTTATAGATTACTTGCTATTGATTTGTTCTTTGTCTAAATATTTTAATATATTTTTGAACTAGGAAAGATGATGAATACAAGAAGTTAGAAAGTTAGATGGTGAATACAAGAAAGTTAGTATTTATTTATTTTTATTGGAATTTTAGTATCTAATAGTTAATTTAACATGATTATGTCCAATTCTTCCAAATAACATATTTAGAGATAATATTTCATTGAAATTTTAAATAAATTAATTAAATATATATTTATTATTTTAAATTTGAAAATAATTATGTTGTTATTTAAATAAATTTTTTAATTTAATAATATATTTTTAACTATTAAAAATATTAATTCCAAAATAATAACCAAGGATATAGATCTTTTGAGTTTAACTTGATGTAACATTTTTTTTTACATTTAGAGTATTCTTATACCTTTTTTTATCAAATATGAAACTAATTCCTATTTAGGACAAAAACAGTAAACTATAAAGCCCTCACGACAAAGGAAATTAAAAAATTGAACTCAGGACTCTTTACCAACTTAGAATAAAATGCCTTGTGGTAAGTAGAGCAATTAAAAATCATGATTAGCAATTATAATTCAAATAATTTATTATTATCCTTTTAGATATGTTTAACCACACTTCTAAAAGTTTTCGGTAATTAATTATAAGCAATAATCCTAATAAAAAATAAACTATTTAGAATAGCTTATTTTCTAAATGCGATTATAAAAATAGAAATTCTAAATTTATACTCATATTAATCTTTTTTTTATTTTTTTTACCTTCATTACCCTTTTCTTAATTAGTTAAAATTTTAAATTTAAACTTATACTAACCTCATTTTTTATTTTAAATATGTGAAGAACTTCCAAGACTTTATAATTTAATTATTTGAAACTTTTTTAAATTAGTGAATATGATAATAAATATAAATTATATTTTAATCATAAAAAGTTAATTTTCTTATATATAAAAAAATAATTTAACTAAATAAGACATATAAATAAGAACATAATAAATAAATTAATAGTGTGTATATATATTCTTTTACAAATAATAATATTAAAAAAGGATTAAAAAACTAGAGATTTTGATATAATTATGGTATCTTATTATCTTTTCTAGGAATTTAACACTTTAAACAAGAATAGATTATATACAATCAATTATTAACTAACATTCCAAAATACAAAACAAATCATGTATAATTAATTATTTTAATAATAAATCATTTTTATTGTTATACTAAATAAGCTCTTAGCCTTATTTTATTAAGCCAACCAATTATTGGTATGTAATAAATTAATTTTTTTATGATTAGAAAAGTTGAATGTCACTTATTACATACACCAATATCAATGCCCTAAACTTAAACTTGGGATACTAAAAAGCTTTAAAGATGGAGCATCAATTACCAATTGCACTAATGATACATTTGGTAGAGATATATGTATATACACACACATGCGCGTGTGTGATAATGGAAGGGAATGGATAACTAAGTTATGGTTTTTTCTCCCTTATTTGAATGTTTAGAAAATCCAATAAAATCTTTCAAATTAAACGAATACAAAATATTCAATGATAGTAGGTTTCACAAACAAGAAAGATGTTATGTCAAAACCTTATCTTTCCTCTCTTTTCCTCCATTCTCCTTCAATCAAGCATAGCATAATAGTGTTAAATATAACATAACTTTCCTTGATAATTATAAAAATGTGCATTTAAGTACATTTATTTAGGTATGCTCTTTTCTTGTATGTAAAAGAATATAAAAAAATAAAATTAACTAACAAATGAGATCAACTTAAATCAATTTTACCAAATATATAGTAAATAACAATTTATAAATTTAAAAGAGACACTGAGTAAAAATAGCATTTTTTTCATTTTAATATTTTTTTATTATAGAAAAATAAAATTCTTCCTTAAAAATAACTATTGTAGGGCAAGTTTAATTTCTTTTACTACATATGTTGGTTACCATTTAGAAAAATAATTTTAAAAATTGATTTGGTTAGAGAATAGGTTTTAAAAAATTTATTCTTTTAAAATCTCCAACTAATTTTTCTAAAATCAAACACTTATGATTATATATATATATATATATATATATATATATATATATATTAAGAAGATTACCTAGTATTCTTAGAAAAGATGCCAACATAAGATCTTCAAATTATTATCCACAAGAGATTCCAAACAATGTCTCAAGGATGAACACATAGGTTATGGGCCCTTAAGTACTCCATAGGAAGAATAAAGGATTATTAAAATTAATAAATTCAAATTTAGGCACAAAAGACAATTTAGAAAATAAATTGTTTACTTAACTTTTTGAATTTATCATTGAAACCTAATAGAGTTTCAATAAGTTTAAGAAGACTCATTTTATACTCCCATGAGAATTGGAACCTTAAGTGTTTGGTTCGTGGAATGTTTTTAACATTTCTGGGAATGTCATATTTGGTTCAAAGTTTAAAAAAAATATTTGGGAATGTCTCATTCTTGGGAATCTTTTTAGCCCAACATTCCCTCAAAATATTTCCATGAGGGGAGGTAGGTATCTCAGATTCCCATGTAATGGGAATGTGATATTAAAATATTCTCAAAAAAAATTATAATGAACCAAACATAGGAATGTTACATTCCCATTAATTAAATTCCTAGGAATCACATTTCCAAGAATGTATACTTTCTTAGGAATGTAAGATCCTATGAACCAAACGCCGCCTAAAATATTATTTGTAAAGGATGATTAGGACAAGAAACTATGTCCATTGATATCCCAAAACATCTTTACTTAATATGTCATATTAAAACTCATAATATCTCATTCAGAATCATAACATCTTATTAAGGATCATAGTTTCTCATTATGGCCAATAATTGTTATTAGGGCTTGTAATGCATTTTGAGATTTTCAATTTTAAAATTTCAAATATTTCAATTGGATATTTCCTAGTTGAAAATATATCTCCAATTAATATTTGAAATATATTTGATTTATTTAAAACTCATTTATTGGATATTCTTGATTTAAAATATATTTTCAATAAATAATTAGAAATCAAACATTATCTCTAATAGATTCTTGATATGATTTTAATTAATAAATTATACAATCCAAATCATATCTAATCTAATTTTATTCAAACCACATCTTTCACTTTTAGATAATTACCTAAAAAGGATATTCTAGAAATTGGTATTTCATAAAATTAACTTTCACTATCTAATTATATTGGGGCACATACATGGACCCAATGATTGGGTTATGCATATGTTTCCATATATCAATTCAAAAATATTTTCTTAATTATCTTGATTCAATGACAACAGGTATAAGTCCTTGAGTTAATCCAAGAATCTTATGTGTACACAAGAATTAGCTTCCAAATAATTAAATATTAAATACTTTGATTATTTAATTTCAATTATCATTCCACTATGGAACTGAAATTACACTCCAATTATATATATCTTCATTCAAATGAAAATCCAAACAAATAAGCAATTTCCTTAAACTATATTCCTATGTCATATTAATTCTTTACTTACACCTTTTTAAATATCATTCAATTAAATTGATAAAATGAATTTAATTTATCTTAATATTTATTGATTTCTTTAATGATCATCAGCCAACTTTCTTTTAATTTAATTAGAACTAAAG
The DNA here is from genome assembly GCA_020226215.1 of Sindora glabra. NCBI lineage: Eukaryota > Viridiplantae > Streptophyta > Magnoliopsida > Fabales > Fabaceae > Sindora > Sindora glabra. The sequence continues at coordinate 72,684,440 of CM035226.1, read as the reverse complement.
TGTATAAGCATAAGACTTATGATCAAATATTGAAATTTACTAAAACTACTATATCCTTGAATTCTATATTATTATATCATAATTATATTTTTAATAAATATATGAACACCAAATTATAGAGTATATTAACCTTTAATTGAGTTGCAACTTACTCATTTATAACTCAAATATGATTATATCTGTAAAAGCATAATTATATATAACTCAAGATTTAGAATAAAAAAAATTAATGCTTATGAAATTCTATTTATCTTAACAATAGTCATATGGATATCATTTATAATTTTATTCAATTACTAAGTATATTTATAAATTTTATATGACTAAGATAAGCTATTTATTCTAAAATTTTTAACAACATTGCTAAAAAGTGCCCAATTTTATTAATATATTGTGAATAATAATTTTATTAATTATGAATAACTTATATTAATGTCATTTAGGAATCCATATTATGAACACATGAGTACATATCATATAAATAATTAGACCTTTATTAATTTTTTATGCAAAATAAATATTTAAAAAATAGTAATAATTATTTTTATTAAAAATAAAATAACTCACAAAAGTTAACTACTTTTATGAGCTAATTTCTAACAACATATTCAATAAAAATTCTCAAGGTTAAGTTTGCCTATAAAACTGAAACCTTTAAGGCTAAATAATCAAGGTGTTGTCATAACCCTTTAACTTAAGTAGCATTTGATAATCTTTTAAAACTTTTGCTTTCTTTTATATTCCAAATTTAATTTTAGGTTTTTTGTGTGAATTTAAAAATTGTTTGGTTCAACAAAAGAAAGAAAAAGAAATCAACAAAGCCAAATAGGAGAAAAAGAATGAATACCTAATAAATATTCACTTTATTTAGTTTAAATAAGAAAATGAATATTAAGTTTTCTCTTATTCACTTTGTTAACAAGTAGTGCACTGAGGAGAAGTTAACTTATTTTCTATTATTATTAAAATAATTATTATATTATTGTTTACTATTAATATTTTACTAATGCTATTATTACTATTATTATGTTAGTTTTTATTATTTTTACTTATTAATGGTTTTATTATTTATTAATATTATTATTTTAGTAATAATTTATTATTATAATATTATTAATTATTAATATTTTATAATATTTATTATTATAATTATTATTTTATAATTTATTATTTTTACTTTATTAATTGTATTATGACTTTATTTATATTTACTTTATTAATTGTATTATGACTTTATTTATATTTACTTTTTTGAGTTATTATCATTACTTTTATCAATTATTATTATTTAATTCTATAGTTATTTCTAATTATTTAAGAAGAATAATTTATTATTTATTTTTATTTTCATCATCAAGATCATAAACTCAAAATTTAGAATGTGAAAATTAGATTTGTGAGAAACTGGAGAAATATTTATTATCTCATTTGTAGTAATTGCATTATGAAAAAAGGGATAGAGAATAAGGGTATATTTAGATATGTTTTATTTTATTATTCTAAAAAATTATTTTTAAAAGCTTTGGATATGTTTGAATATATTTTATTTTTTAAAAAAATTCTTAAAACTTGCCTCTAAAAACCATTTTTTTTATTTTCAAAAATTATCTTTGAATTCAAAGAAAATAAACAAATAAAGGATGATTGATGAAGTAAATAAGTAAATTTTAATTACAAAATTATCAATAAAAAAATAAGTTAAGAAAATATCTAAAACTTGTTCTTGTCTTTCTATTTTTAAAACAAGAATTCCAAAATCTATTTTTAAAAATAAAATTTTGGAAACACATTGCCAAATAAATTTTTTATTGTTTTTATTTTTAAAAATTGGTAACTATTTTTAAAAATAGAATTCAAATAGACCCTATTTTTTGTTTATAAAATTGTTTTAAATTAAAGAAAAATAGAAAATAAAAGAAGTTCGGAGGAGTAAATAAGAAAGTATTTCATTTAATTATAAAATTGATATCATAAAATAAAAGAACAATTTATGATAACATATAAAATCTCTTTCTATTTTTAAGTTACACATTAGGTGATTTTAAAAACATATTTTCAAAATAGTTACTAAATATAAAATTCTATTTCTAAAATATAAAAATATAAAATTATTTTTAAAAATAATAAACAAGAATATCCTAAATTTTTTTAACCAAACACATATAAAGAAAATAAAAAATCTCCATTCTTTTTCTCTTTTTTTATTACTCCAATTCAAATCACTCCTTAGTAAATTAATTATTCTCACAATAAAAAATAATTAGAGTATTGTTAGTTTAATTCTTTAAATATTTTCTTTTAAATAAAAAATTTAAAATCTTATATTATTCTTACTTTAATATTTGAAGCATTTTTCATCTAAGTTTCTCCTTCCATCTTTAAATAAACTCCATAATTTGTTATGAAAAAATTGTATGTTTTAAACATTTTCAAATGATAATCATATGATTTGAGTGTGAAACTCATTAATAGTACTTCATTTTATAAGGACTAAACACAAGAGTAGTTTTAATTATTCTTATTTCTTGTAATTTAATTTAATTTATCATATATTTGATAGGAGATAGATTTAAATGTTATCACTTGCTCCTCACTTGCTCAAATTATTTTTTTAATAAAACAAATTTTGTTAATATATATAATGTATAAAGAAATAAAATAATATAACAAATATTACTTCAAAAATTATAATAAAAACTTTTGAAATAAATATTATTAATTATATTCATTCTAATTTACTTAACTTAACAAATCATTACATACATGATAAAATATGATTTGAATTAAGATCCCTAATTGAATCTAAATCCTATGTATTCAAATCATGCTCTTATTAGCCCTCCTTTATAAAATTTCAATAGAAAATAGTTCAACTTGGTCAAATATCTTAACATCTACTATTTGAGGTGGGATGAAGTTGAAAGTTAAGAAAAAAGATAAGGCTCTAATTTTGTTTCTACTAGCCTATTGAGGGGAAGTCAAAAGGGGTTATGTGGTTAGGTTTGTGAGATTCTTAGACCAGCATCCCTAAAATTGTGTAAAGGAGTTGATAACCAATTTGGCACCTTATGGATAGTGGCAAGAGTCTAGGAAGATCATGAGCAATTACCTGAATCATCAACATAAGCGCAATTGATTAATAACATGCCTAGCCATATTAGAGAGTGGTAATTACCCTTAATGCTAACATACAAAGTTGAAGTCTATAAATACTATTATTCATAATAATAAGAGGGTCATTTTGCCACAATTGATATCCAAGAAATTGAAAATGCACTTTACTAGCAAAACTTCTATAGCACTTTTACTACCAATTGCTCTTTTTTTTTCTTTTAGTAATTTGTTGTAATCAACAAGTACTACTTTTAAGTGTGAACGAGGCTTTAAGTTTTCAAATTACACTATTTTATGTTGTTAATGTACTTGAGTGTGGAATTTGCAAATTATAGTAAAGATTACAATAGAATTACTTTATTTTAGGAATTTTTATGAATTTGTGTTTAGTTATACCAATATACTTATGCTCATCTATTTAGCATTTTTGTTCAATTGCATAGATCGTGTATAAAAGGTTTAAAACTCCTCCAATAAATTATGCATAACCCCTATCTTAAGGAAGAGTCAAATTTCCTTTTTATTATTTTTTGCCACAAGTAAATTAGCATGCCAGTGGGACCTAATAAACTATCTAGTTTTGACACCTTTGTTGCTTACTTTTTATACAAATAAGAAGTGGTACTATTTTACCATCTTATAATATGAATACAAATGTAACTTCTATTGTTAGGGCTATTCAAATAACCCATTATTTTAAGAAAGGATTATTGAAAATGTTGATGAGCCTTAATAACTAAAAGTTATGGTTAATAATTTAGAAAATATTGATGTTGTCTGAATGCAGATGATTAAAATAATGTGCCTAATACTAGACAAAATCAATAACAAAATTAAAAAACAAATCTTAGGAATGACTATTAAAATAATAGACAAGTTGGATAAAAAAAACAAAAATGCTCCTTATAATAATAATAATAATAGTAACATATCAAATAATGACTAAAAGAACAATATTGGGGGCATTCTAAGTTACTAGTTGAAATGCCTTATAGCATGCTACATATTGATGAAAGCATTAGGATTATACCTTACAACAACCGAAATGTACAAGCTAAAAGATTGAACATGCAACTAGCTAAAATGGCTAATGAAAATAGTCATGGCTAAACTTTTTAAAGCTTAATTATAATAAGACAACAAATGGATGAAAATAATCATGACATGGTTCATATGCTTTCCTAACAAATAGCTATAATACTAAGGTTAACTCTTTAAGACACTATTGCAAGTCAAGCTTGGATGAATAAAACATTAGAAAGAGTAGCACAAGGTTGAGTTTGAGCAAAATTTAGAGAGAGTAAAGATAAAGATTGAGTTTGAGTATAACAAGGTTGAAAAAATTGAATACAACTAAATAAAGCTTACAAGACGTAGGAGACATATGAATAAAGCTTGATTAAATAGGCATTAAAACATAAGTACATGAGGTAACATTTAACAACCTAATCAAAATATGCCAAACTATCATAATCTAACAAACTAAGGCTAAGATCAAGATCAAAACATATAATTCTTGGTTAAGAGGTTGCTAAACCAATTAGGTGTTTAAAATGCATACTTTAACTATAAAAGGGTGTTTATAGAATGGATTCGAGCTACCTAAAAGGTTTAAAATGCAAAAGTTCATCATTTTTTTCCAATAAAGCTAATCAATTATCCATTAAACATATAAGTTGATTCATAATTAATGAATTCCTAAAGTTAAAACATTTCCTTTTGTCTTTGATAAGAACTGTACTCTCCTAGCACTTAAGATTTTTGCCTAATTTTATACATACTTAGACCTGAATGGAATGAATGTTTCTTAACCAATTCTATAGAAGGAAGATAAGGATTAGTTTGAACGAATTAATTAACATGAAGAAGAGTCCTATAGATTTGGTTGAAGATTATTTATATAGGCTTTGATAGGCAATGAGCTATTTTTTCATTTAAATTATCAAAAATGAAATAATAAAAATTGTAATGGTGGGCTTTGACTTCAACATTCAAAAAAAGCTAGTGAATCAAAATATTGCTGACATGTCTTAATTAGCTAAAAAAGTTTAACAAATAAAGTAGCTATATTAAGATAAAGATAGAAAGTGAACATACTTCTAGAAGGAAAAGGTAGTATATGTCAAGGAGGAAATAGATAAAGAAAGTGAAAATAAAAGCCATCTAGTTAAACTCAAACCTAACCTTCCATATACTTGTTCCTTGTTAAAAAAATATTGATAGAAAAGATAAAATGAATCATATTGATAAGAAAATATACTCTTTGGAGATTAACAAGGCCAATCAAATATTTAACCTTCTACTAAAATATAATCAAATAAAATTATCTAAAGGTCATAGAATTATATGGAAAGAAGAAATAAATGATAGAAAATATCACAAATAATATAATATGTTTAACCATATTACTAATAATTATATTCATTTCAAGGAAATGATTGAAAAGACCATCAAACATGGAAAATTGAATTTTGTTAACAAACATAAGAAGAAAGAAATGGTCATTGATAAAGACCTTTCCCTAACTAGGTTAAACTATGTTGAGCTAATGGATGACTTTAGCATGTTTAACATGGACATTAATATAGTGGCCTATTATGAGTATGATGACCTTTTAAATGCACTCTTCTTCCTTAAAACCCAGTTAAATGAAACAAAGTCAAACATTACCTTCATCAAGAGGATTTAGAGCAAAGGAGGGATTATAAAGATATGCCTTTGTTATGAGAAATATCACAACAAGTTAACAGTTATTATGTATAAGAAATTATTGAAAGATTAAGGGATTAAAACCCTATTTTAGTCTTTAAAATATTCAATTTATATAAATTTCTTCCTTAAAGTAAGATTTATATTAATTTGATCCTTAAAGTTTTAAGTCCAAGTAAAATTTTAGTCCTTTTAAAGGATAAAATTTGCATTAATTTGGTTTTTATGAGGGATTAAAATAAAGACCAAAATTTTGTTTAGGCTTAAAACTTCAAGAATCAAATTAATACAAATCTTACTTTAATAATAAAATTGATGTAAATTAAATACTTTAAGGATTAAAATAAGGTTTTAATCTCAAAGATTGATCTTAAGGTTCAAAAGTTAGCTAATGATAGAATAGAGATGATGAAAAAGGTCAAAGACTTTAAAAACAAGTCTATCTTCAACAAGTTAGACCACTACTAACCTTAAGGAGAAATTAGGACTTGTATCAGTGCCAAAAAAGCTAAGAGTTGACCACCTTAAAAGACAATGGTTGAAGAATAGGCCATGCCAAGATAAGGAAAGGTAAACATGGAAGCCAAGGTTTACAGATGGTAGGAACAAGTAGCATAACCATCAATATGAAAAACTACCACTTATAAAGACCCATAAAAGGAGAATGTAAAGATAGACTGCATGTAGAAGGAAGTAAAACAAAGGCCACAACCTAGAGTGCTAACAAGACCTAAAGAGTTGAGTGACATTAAAAAGGAAGAAGAGAAGGAAAGCATTTTCCACCAATGAAAGACTCAAGGCTAGAATATCGACCTAAATGCCAATATTGTTAAAATTTGGCCATTATCCTTTGTAGTTATTGAAATTAATGAAGTTGAAAAGGATTTTGATGATTAATTAATAGCTACAATGGTCGAGTTCAATGTTAAGGCAATTGGTGAATTTGAGAGGCTAATTAAACAAATTGAGAATCATTTGAAACCATTGCATGTAAAAGCTCAAGTAAATTATTAGCCATTGGATACAGTGTTAGCTAATGGTAGGGCCATTATCAGCCTAATGCTAAGGTTAACTTTTGTTTGATGGTAGGGCCATTATCAGCCTAATAATGGGGGGCACTACTAACCACCAAAAGATTACTTATCTAAATGAATAAATGAACAAACCTAACTCATTTCTTTTAAGCCTAATATAACAACTGTTGGACTATAATGGCTAACACACTAGAAAAAACCTTCTCTATCTAAGCCTAACACCCAATCAAATATAAGCCCATTATTGTTTTGAACAACCTCCAATTTCACTAAATCATACTAGAAACTTCTAAAACACATAATAAGGGTCCTTCATGACATGAAGCCATAATCTATATATAGAAACCACTATCACTTGATAAGGTAGATCGAAAAAACCTTAATTATACCTATTACCATACTTTGTTATTATTAGTATTATCTATAACCTTCATACTATAATTTTTATATGGGATCAAACTATCATGTCCTCTTATAAGTAAGAAGCAAAACTAGATCTTTGATAGAAATCCTATAAGTAGATAATTGGATCAAGTAACTGAAGTAGGAGGCTCATTGAATAAAGGTTAATATCGAGCAAGATGGTTTAACAGAGAAGGTATGGAAGTTATAAGTAAAGCTTGAGAGCTTTCATAAATCCAATCATTCACTATAAAATTATGGTAACTAGACCATCTATTCTTCCTTTATCTAAAATCTGCCTACTTCTATAATCTCCAATTACCTACATAGGTAATTGATATCACCGTTTCCACCTTATATAAGGACTAATGGTGTAACATTATCTTTAAGACTTAAAATTTTCAAAATAATTACAACTATGAATAATATGATTTGATTAATCCAAAAAATATCTTATTAAAATCAACATGCCATCATCGATTACTTTTATCCGCTCACTTAAAAGAATTTTGGACACACCATTACTATAAACCTTTAAACCACCTATATAAATTGGACCTTGTGATGGTTTTACCAATCCATAAGAACACCTAATGTGATCCAAAGCTAAGAAACTTAAGGAAGGATTACAAGGCTTATTGGAGAAAGCTTGGATGCAAAAGGAAGGGAGCTTGGAACAACTTGAAGGAAGATAAGTCTTGTATATTTCAGCTTTGGTTAACTATATATGAATAGTTAACTATTAAAGTTAAAGCTTATCTCTACCTACCTATAGTCAACTACCATAATCAACTATTTAAAGTAAAGTTTATCTTTACCTACTTATAGTCAACTACCATAGTTAATTATTTGTACCAAAGTTTGTCTCCATCTACCCATAGTCAACTATCAATAGGTTTGATGCATACTTAAATTGTTAAATTATTTTCTTATATTTTAAGATATTATTAGTCTTTATGTTAGTTGGCCTTGTATTAGTTACCCTATTAATTTGGCACCTTATTTGGATAATTAATTATAATTTTAATTAGTGTTTAGTGTAGGCCAAATTAAGCCTAATTAGTTTTGTTAACTTTGGAACCTATATAAGGAGGGTTGTCCCTTATTATTACAACTTTTGGGAAATTAAAATAAGAGAACTCTTTAAAAGCTTTCCCTCTAATGGTTATAGCAAAAACTTTAGACTCATCAAGGTTGATTCAACTTTTGTGGCATTAAATCTCACTTATCAAAGGATCAAAATCTTTTATGGCATAATATCTTCTCACTAATTGATTTCATTCTTCCTCTTTTCTAAAGTATGATGTAATTATCCTTCTTTTTTGATTTGGTTTCTGATATTTAGGATGATCCAACCTAAGAATTCATATTATTTGGTATTTAGAGATATGGTTTCCCAAATCATCAAGTTGTGTTCTTCATTTTGTAACTTTATTGTTTAATTTCTTCAATGGTGTTTTTTTAATCTAGTTTAGGTTGCTATTTCTATTATTTTCTAGTTTAGTTGTGTTGTTTAGTGTTCATATTGTTATTAATTTATGTTTAGATTCAAGTTTAGGTCCTTAATGTTCTTCAATTATGTTCTTTTATTGCTATTTTTACATAATTAGTTTGAATTCATTGATTTAAGTCTAACTTGTGGTTTGATTTTGTGTCTTAATTTATGTTGAATCTAAGTTAATTTTGTTAAAAATCATGGAAAGTTCATTGGATTTCTTGGTGTGAAATTTAGCTTTGAAAGTGTTTTGCAGAGTTCAAAATTAAGGAGTTTTCTTCAAATGTTTGCTTACCATAATTGAATACTATCAAAAAATGTATCAATATTTGACTATAGTAGTCAAATAACTAAAGATAAAGAGTACTTAGATTGGTGGTAATTGAATACTATAATTAATTACCCCTAGTGTAACTACCTATAGTTAACTATTATTATTGAATATTAGCATCTCAACTAAAGATATTCAATTACTATAATTGAATATAGGTGGATAGAGGTGACACTAACTTGTGATAGTCACATACCATAGTCAAATACTTTTTGTTTGTTGAAAGTAGTTAACTACAACACCTCCTTATTTTATTCCAATTAACACCAAAGGTTTTATAAAATTAATTAAGGTTTCAATTAAAGAAAAACAAAAAGAAAAATTGAAAGAAAAGTGAATCAAAAATAAGAAATGAAAAATAAGCAAGATTAAAAGATCAGAGTGCAAAAAAAAAAAAGAACAAGAAAAGAGAATCAAAGTGAAAGAAAAAGAAATTAACAAAAAAGAAATAAAAAAAAGTACAAAAAAAGAAAGAAAAAGTCATTGAAAGAGGAAGATGTATATCCCTTGCTTGCTCTATTTCATTTTTAAACTTCTCATTTTGAAATAAGATTTTCATTATTACTTTTATACATTTTAGTCTTCTAATTTCCATCAATCTCTTCATTTCCTACTCTTATCTATATTATATCCCTTTATCTTTCTTTATGTATTCCTTTCTTGCATTCCAAGAATGTCCATTAGTCTTTTAATTTTTTAGTTCTTTGTTAAGTGAATTTATTGTTACATTTGTTGAATCTTGTTAATAATATCATCTAGTTCCTAAAAAACCACTAAAAGAGAAGGATAAGAATGGTAAAAAGCAAGAGTGTGTGAGATTATTTGAGGGGAAAAGCCTTACTTAGTAAGCAAACATAAGTGGACTATCTTAAAACTCAAGTGACAAGTGTGGTCTTGTAAGGTCTTATTCTTGTGAGGTCCTATTCTTTATTTGACCTTTTCTTATAGGGAAAATCTTTATGAAAAATGTCAAGAAGTAGTGTGAACAATAATGACATAATGACAATTATTCAAGAACAATTAGGGATAGTTATACAAGAACATTTTAAAAGAATTGATGAAAGGATTGAAAAAAAATTAAAGAAGATAGAGGGAGAGAAAAAATAGAAGGCAAAATAAAAGATAACATGATAAAGAAAGAAGAGATAGTAATGAAAGAGGTAGTGAGAGTTCAAACTCCTCTAATAGAAATGAGAGAAAAAGAAGTGAAAGGAGGGAAGAAAGAAGAAAGATAATAGGAAATATGAGAAAAAAAGAACTAAAAAGAGAGGTGAAATGAGAGAAGAAGATAGGTGAAAGAAAGAAGAAGTGGATGACAAACTTGACAATATAAAAATGAAGATCCCTTCATTTCAAGAGAAAAATGATCTGGGTACCTACCTAAAATGAAAAAAAAAATGGAGTTGGTCTTTGATTTCCATAACTATTTGGAAGAGAAGAAGATAAAGCTCACAATTATTGAATTTTTTGAATATGCTATTATTTGGTAAAACTAATTTATAATAAATTTATGGAAGAATAAATAGATATTAATACTTTAGAAGATTTGAAGTTTATTATGTGGAAAAGGTTTATTCCTAGCCACTATCATAGAAAAATATGGCAAAAATTACAAAGCTTTACATAAAGTTCCAATAATATTAAAGATGGCACAAGGAGATGGAGTTTATCATGTCAAGAGCCGACATTAAAGAAGATAGCAAGACAAATATGGCCTGATTTCTCTATGACTTGAATAGGAAAATTGCTAATATGGAACATTATGAAAACCTGGAAGACATGGTGTATATAGCTATGAATGTGGAAAGGCAAGTTAAAAGAAAGAGTTTTTTCAAGTATGGCTCCCATTCAAGTTCTTTATGGAAGATATAGAATAAGAAGAGTGACAAGAAGGAGGAAAATAGGAGCAAATACAATAAAGAATCTTCTTCTAAACTAAGAAGTGAAGATCCTAAGGGAAAAAAGAAATTTAAAGAGCAACAAAATCATTCAAACACCAAATATTTTAAATTCTTTGGAGAGGATACCCTAAACAAGAACGTTATGATCTTGAAAAATAAAGATTATAAGTTTATTAGTGATAAAGCGAATAAAGAGTCTATAATCTCTTTAGATAAAGAAAATAAAAAAAGTGGAAGTCCATTTGATGGAGATGACTTGGTGATTAGAAAAGCATTAAATGTACAAGCAAAAGAAGAAGAATAAAAGAAAAGAAAAAACATCCTCCACACTAGGTGTAACATCAAAGGTAAATGTGTCAGTGTTATCATAGATAGCGACAGTTATGCAAATGTGACTAGTATTATCTTGGTAGATAATTTGGGTTTGCCTACTTTGCAATATCTTATCCCTATACAAATTACAATAGTCAAATGATAATGGAGAAATTGAGGTGACCAAGCAAGTATTAATGTCCTTCTCTTTTAGGAACTACCAGGATGAAATACTTTATGATGTTATTCTTATGCATGCTTTCCTTCTTTTACTAGGTAGACCTTGGCAATTTGATATAAAGGTTACTTTTGATGGTATTCCCAATAAGTATTTATTTATAAAAGATGGGAGAAAATAAATCTTAAGTCTTTAACCCTACAATAAGTATATGAGGATCAAGTAAGGTCATAGAGATAATATAGAAAAAGAATTTGAAAAAGAATGAAAATCATAAAAAAAGAGCTTAAGTGAAAAGAAAAAGAAAAAGAATGAAAAAGGAAAGAATTTAAAACTAATGAGTGGGAAAATGAGTGTTTATGCAAAAGTGAGTGATATGAGGAGTGCCTACTTTGTATCTAGCCCTTTTACTCTTATACAAAGAAGCCTATGTTAACATTAACTATGAAAGCTTTGTTTTTCCAAGAGCTATAAAATCTATTTTGTAGGAATTTGAGAATGTATTCCTAAAGAAGGCTCTAAAGGAGTTATCAACTAAAAGGGTTATTGAGCACTGAATTGACTTCATTCTAAGATCTTTTATTCCAAATTATCCCACATATAGGACCAAACTAAAAGAAACAAAAGAAATTCAAGAGTAAATGTAAGACCTTATGTCAAAGGGATATATAAGGAAAATTATAAGCCTATATACAGTGTTGGTCTTATTAATGCCTAAAAAGGATGGATCTTGGAGAATGTATATTAATTACTAACCAATCAACAAAATTATAGTAAAGTATAGACATCTTATCCTTAAACTTGATGACATGTTAAATGAATTGCATAGGTTTTTTATCTTTTCAAAAACTAATTTAAAAAAAAGGGTATTATTAAATAAGGATGAAAGAAGATGATAAATGGAAAATTGTGTGGAAGATAAAATATGAATTTTATGAATGGTTGGTAATGCCTTTCAATTTGTCTAATGCATCGAGCACATCTATGTGATGAATGAATCATGTTTTGCACCTTTTGTGGTTATCTATTTTGATGACATCCTTATATATAGCAAGAGTATGGATAAGCATGTTTTATATTTAAAATGTGTTTTACAAGTTTCGAAAGATGAACATTTAAATGCAAATATAAAAAATGTTCATTTGTTTATATTATACTATTAGTAGTAAAGAAATTGAGATGGACTAAGAAAAAATAAAAGCAATTAAAGAGTAGCCTACCCTTAAGAGTGCAAGTGAGGTGAGAAGTTTTCATAGGTTAGCTAGCTTTTATAAGAGATTTGTGAAAAACTTTAATACTATAACTACCCTCTTTGAATAAGCTAGTTAAATAAAATGTTAAGTTTCATTGAGCAAAAAAGCAATAAAGTATATTTAACTTTCTAAATAATGGATCGAGTTTGGCCTCTTTACTTACTGTTCTAAGGGTATTGGAGCTATTATAATGCAAAAAAAAGGCCTATTGCATACTTTAATGAAAAGCTAAGTGGAACAACTCTTAACTATCACACCTATGATAAAGAGATTTATGCATTGATTCATACTTTGGAGACTTGACAACATTACCGATGACTAAAGGAGTTCATGATTCACAAAGATCATAAGTCCTTGAAACACTTGAGGAGTTAAGGAAAGCTAAATAGGAAGCATGTAGGGTAGATTGAATTTATTGAAACATTCCTATATGTGATACAATGTAAGCAAGGTAAAGATAATATAGTTACTAATGTATTGTCATAAAGGTATCTTCTTATCTTTACTTTGTAATCAAAGTTATTAGGTTTTGAAAATATCAAGGATTTCTATAGGAATAATCTTAATTTTTCCATTATTTTTGAAACACATGAAAAGAAATCCCTCAAGAAATTTAATGGAGATGATAGTTTTTTGTTTAGAAAGAATAAATTATGTGTGCTTAAAAGATCTTTTAAGGAATTGCTTATGAAAGAAGGCCATAAGGGAGGTCTTATAGGGCATTTTAATATTAGAAAAATTATAGATATAATGAATGAACATTTCTTTTTGCCTAACATAAAGCATGGTATAGAAAAATATTGTACTAATTGTGTTACATGTAGAGAGACTAAATCTAGAGTTTTACCTCATAGTTTTTATACTTCACTTTCTATTCCTAATGAATCTTGGATTGACATTTCTATAGATTTTATGCTAGGTTTACTAAGGACAAAGTATGAAAAGGATTTTATGTTTATTATTGTTAACATATATTTAAAGATAACCCATTTTATAGCTTATCATAGGATGGATGACTAACAAACATAGCAAACCTTTTCTTTAAAAGAAGTTATAAAACTATATGGAATGCTAAGGAGCATTGTATCGAATAAAGATACCAAGTTTTTGAGTTACTTTTGGAAGGTCTTATGGGCTAAGTTAGAGACAAAGTTACTTTTCTTCACAACTTTTCATACCTAAACTAATGGACAAATTGAGCTAGTGAATAGAACATTAGCACTTTATTACAATCCTTAATTCAAAAGAACTTGAAATGTTAGGAGGAATCCTTTACTCATGTTAAGTTTGCATACAATAGAAATGTTCACTCCACCACTAACTTTTCCTTTTTTGAAATTGTTTATGACTTTAATCCTTTAATTCCTTTAGATTTGATGCATTTGCCTATTGATGAGAGGTCAAGCTTAGAAAAGAAGAGGAAAGAAGATATGATTTATAAGTCACATGAGCAAGTTAAGTTGAATATTGAGAAGAAGATGAAATAATATGCCAAGCAAGCTAACAAATGGCAAAAAAAAGTTATCTTTGAGCCGAGTGATTAGGTATGGATCTATCTAAAGAAAGAAAGATCCCCTATTCAACAAAAAAGTAAAATACATCCAAGAAGAGATAGTCCTTTCCAAGTGGTTAAGAAAGTCAATGATAATGTATATAAATTGGAATTACTTGGTTAGTATACTATTAGTTCTACTTTTAATATCATTGATATTCCCTTTTTTAATATATGATTTAAATATTTTTAGATGAATCCTTTAAAAAAAATAGGAATAATATGACCCAAGGTAAGGAAGCTTAAGGACAAACTACAAAACTTGTTGGAAAAGGCTTAGGTGCAAGAAGAATGGAGCTTGAGTAGCTTGAAGGAAGATGTGTCTTGTACATTTCAACTTTGATTGATTGAAGATGAATGGTGAATATTATAGTCAACTATCAGGCTTAAAGCTCATCTTTGTTTACCCATAGCTAACTATCTACAGTAGTGTATGTCTCTATTTGCTCACAGCCAACTACTATAATGAACTATCTATAACAAAGATCATCCTTACTTACCTATAGTTAACTATTAACAGGTCTAATGCATATTTGAATTACCAAACTATTTTCTTGTGTTGTACAACATTGGGCCTTATGTAAGTTAGCCCATTAGTTTGAAACCTTATTTGGATGATTAATTACAGTTTTAATTAGTATTTAATGTGGGCCTAATTAAGCCTAATTAATTTTGTTGACTCATTAACTTTGGAACTTATACAAGGAAGGTTGTTTTTCATTGTTATAACTTTTGACAAATTGAAATGAGAAAACTCTTTAAGAGCTTTTCCTTTAATAGTTATACCAAGAACTTCAGACTTATCAAGGTTAATTTAACACTTGTGGGGTCAAATCTCACTTATCAAAGGATTAAAATGCTTTATAGTGTGATTTCTTCTCACTAATCACTTTCATTCTTCCATTTTTCTAAAGCATAGCATGATTATCCTTCTTTTTTAGTTTAGTTTCTTAGATTTGGGATGATCCAAACTTAGAATTCACATAAACACTTAGAGGCTTTCTAAGTGGCTATGTTGCTTTATGGTGCACCAAATGCTATAATGTGTTGCATATTTTCCACTACATTTAAAAGGTCTTATTGAGATGGTTTAATGATTTACCCCTTATAGTTAACTAGTAGATTTAAACAACTATCTAATGCATCCATCATTCATTCCACAATGAGTTGAATCACTAAGAAAACCTCTACCACCTTATTGAATTTCCAACAATGTAGGAATGAAACATTGAAACAATACTTGGCAAGATTCAACACCTTAGTGTCAGTGATCTAGGACCTAAACATAAGTGTTATTTTTTATCAAGTTATTACAAGACTTGAGTTCAGAAACTTTTCATTATCACTAACTAAAAAATTGGTCACCACAATGAAGAACCTCTTGGATAGGGCTAAAAATTATATGAACAGTAAGGAATATGAAAGCATAAGTGTAATACCTTGAAATACTATTTAAAGTTTAATTATTTTATATATTCTATATTTTTTGTTATCATCGAGGATAATTAAATTATATTGAATTTGAAATGTACATGTTTAGATTATTTGCATTGAGTAAGTACTAAGATTTTATTTATTAAAAGTAATATTAAAATATTTTATTGGAAAATGTAAAATTTGATAGTGTGAATTTTATAAAATATATTAGTTACGTTGAATGGCTTTTACTCATGAAATTGTGCATTGCTAGTGATATTTTAGAAATTGAAGTGTGATGGATTTCATATTTATATGTATAATATATATATAAGATTGTACAAATGTTCTTTAATAATCATGCGTATATTAGCATACTCATGTTGAATTTTAAAGTTATTTAGAGAAAGAGTATTATAAAATATAAAAATTTGATGGCTAATATTGATTTGAACTAATTAGAGGGGTGAGATCAAAACAAGATTTAGAGTTATAATGCACTGAGAAACATTGAATTGCATCCCTTAGCTTCTTTTTTTAATTTCTCTTTCTCTTTCCTTATTTTATTATTTTCATGGTTGTTTTTTGTCTTTACTCCTTGATTTTTCTTTTCTAATGTCGATGCTTTTTATTTTTTATAAAAAAATATAACTTTCCACCCTTAGTTCTTTACTAATGTTCCCTTCCTTAGCCTACCATTAGCTATCCTTAGTCGCATGTTGTTTCATGCTAGATGGCATCCCACTAGTGTCACAGGGACACCTTAAATCGATGACAAAAAATGTAAGGTCCTTCTATTCTACTCGTATCTTACTTCTATGTTCAACTATCATCTTTTTGTTAGAATGCTACCATCACTACTACTCTTTCTCTTAACTTCGTTCAAATATGTCATGGCTTATAGAGAATAACAGAAGTTGCTGGGTTATATAAGGGAGCTAAGCGAAGTTGTAAAGTAACCCATGGGAGCTTCAGTTAGAGCTCCTATCTTGCATCATTCACCTACATTCCGGAACAATTTCATCATCGACAAAAGCTATCCAAGTATTTTTGGTGTGGGTAAGCTTGTCTATATCATGAAGTTTTAATATTTATTATGATTTGATACTTAATCAAAGAAAATCCATGTTTCTATATTTTAAGAAAAATGTTAATGCCTTTGCAAAATGAGATTTTTATGCTATAAAAGGCTAAAATAGCATGACTAGAATCTTGTTATATCATTAACTTTCTGGTAGTGGGTGTTTGAAGTTAACTCAAAAAAGCTTTCATTTTTTTATGATGGTTTAGACTAATACAAGGAAACCCATTTCTGCAAGGTTTCGGAAATATGATAGTGGTTTAAGAAATTGATATTTTATACTATAAGATTATGAGTTATCATGCTAGTAATAATTTTGAAGTAGTATATCTTAAGATCACTGATGATTTGAAGTAACTTAAAAGACCACATTCTTGTATAATTTGAAATATTAAATGAAGCTTTTGAAAAATATAATTTTTAGAATTATAGATTGCTAGAATATTATGATTAAAGTAATTGTGAAGTGTTATATTTTCATATTTGAAAGATTTAAACTTGATTTAGAAAAATTTATTTTATCATGTTATTTGGATAATTAGTATAATATTGATAAAATAAGGATTTTATGCTTAAGATTATTATACTATTATACTTAAAGTACATTCATATCATTAAAATCTAATATTTTAATTATTTTAAATTGTGATTCGAAAAAGTTATCACATATACGAATTTTTGATATTTTAATAATAAATTTAAAAAATAAAAGGCATGATGGCCTAGGAGAAGTAAGTAGCATCAAATAAATTTTTCTAGAACTTGAACTTTAATATTTTCACATGTGTAAGTTTGATTTCAAATTACCATGAAATAACATATTTTCGATTTCCAATAACTAACTCGAAAAAAAAAGATAATAGAACTGTAATATGACATAATGAATCTTGATAGTGAATTGAAAAGAAAATAGGTAAATTTGATATATTTATAAATTGTTCTTATAAACCATGAAGTAGGAAGAAAAAGGAGATCAAAGTGAATGAAGTGAATGCTTAGAGATCTTTAAAGCCAATAAATACCACTAAGTGAGTATATATCCCACCACGAATTAATATCTTAATAAAAGATAACTTAAATGTTGTGAATTATATTTTTCTTATGATAATACATATTTTATATTCATGTATATATAAATATTCATGTGTGAACTCAATTTCATAGTATAAGTATAATTAGTTATTTGAGGCAATGATAATTGACCATGCACAATGAAAGCATGGTGGTGATATTTCCACCTAATGATGAATTGTGATTGAGTTTTAATGATATCTATATGTTATAGCTATATAGGAGAACATGATAGCATTGTTGTATACTTATGCATATACTGTTGTATGCTTGGTATTGTCCAGTGAGGAATTAGGTACTTTGCATTGAAGTTTTATAAATAATTACAATATAAGAGTTGAGCTCTCATGTGTATATTATCTATGAATCCTACCATAAATGACATTAGAAATTGTGAACTATGCTAGAACAATGACATTGGAAATTATGAATTATAATAAAGCAATGCTCTAAAAATTGGATTGGAAATTTCCAAAAAAAAAAATTAGAAGGATATAAGATTGACCTGGAAATCGAAAAGTGGATACATATATGTTTACTATAATTGGATGCATGATATGATATGATATGATATTGGAAATTATTGTTAGTGTGACTAAGATGATTTATTTATGTTTAAGCCTTAATAGTTGTTTGTGATTATGATGTATACTTGAAATGGGTACTATATGATATGATAATGATGTGGTGTACTAACAAATAGTTAAGATTTCTATAAGTTATGACACGTGATACAAAGTTTAAGTCATGAGCAAGTAAACTCCCATTTTGAGACTTGATTCCATATATTTCAGAAATCCAAGAAAATAGGTTTGCTATTAGTTTCTAAAATTAATACATAATTAGTTTCTAACTGTTATATATATATATATATATATATATATATATATATATATATATATTTATAAAGTTAATTTTTCGTAAAGTAATGGTAGATATATATATGCTCACTAAGTTCTTACAACTCATTTCATTTCATTTTAAATGTTTTCATATTGAAATAAGTATATTTGAGCCTATTACATCCATAAAGAATCAAGATTGCCTTGTTTAAGGATTTAGTAGGATCAATATTTAAGATAGAAATGTTGTTGATTTATTGTTAAATGCATTGAATTGTTTATCTATGTATAAATTTGAAACTATATAGTACTTTGTATAAGTGTGATGCTATCATATCTAAGAAAAATTCATAGGTTTCTTGATTTGGGGCATGTGACCCTCAAGAAATATCAAAAAATATAAGAGACACTATTTATTTTTCTTTAAAATTTAAAGTGAATTTCAAGTCCTTCTAGAAATATAAAGATTTTCATTGGAAAAATTAAAGTGAATAATGTTAAGGCTTATGGAAATTAGGTATCAGGATTCACATCAGTCACGATCAGGATTAGGTTGTGACAATGAGAACACATCATAGTGCAAGTGACTTTATTCATGATACTTAACCAATTGAACAAAATAGAGAACTCCCTAAGGTTGGATGTTATATCTCAAAACATAGATTTAATGATTATGAACCGTTGAAAGCAAGCATTAGTATAATTATAGATGATGTCTAGATTACTTAATTAATGAAGCTTTCTATACCAAAGAAGCATAAATACCCCTTAATAGACAAGTCTAAATATTGTAAGTTTCATAGAGATTATGGCTATAATATTAATAATTGTATAACTTCAAGGGATAAAATAGAATAGTAATCTAGATTGGATATTTAGGTAAATACTAATGAAATCAAGGAAAATTTAGGCAAGATGAATAAGAACACAAATGATCTCTTAAGCAAATACCTTTGGAAGCACTTATAACAAAACCACCTCTTCCAAGCATGGTAAACATAATCATTAAGGGATTTGTTGGTGGAGGAGCATCTAAAAATGCTAAGAAAAGGCACCTATGTCAAGTTATTCATATTGAACAAAAAAGATAAAAGCAATTTCATAAGTTAATCTCCTTCATGGATGAAGGCTTTAGAGATATTGATAGAGAACATGATGACTTAATGGTCCATAATTTCCTTCTATGAAAAATAATAGATCGGGCATTTCTACTAGCATACTATATTTTCACACTATTAATAAGATGAATTTCCCTAAATCTATGATGAAACTCTATAATAAGGCACTTATTGTCCTTTTATGAAAATATATGTAGGTTAAAAGGATAATGACTCTAAGGGTAACTCTTAGAACACCTTTAAAAATGTTGAGTATTAAAGTAAACTTTTTTATCATTGGATTGAAAAAACAAGCCTACATGCCATTCTAGGTCAATTATCATTAAACCAAGTAGGAGCAATTGTCTTAAATCATAACTCTTGATGAAATCCCTAACCACATTAAGCGTAAGACAATTTTAAGTGAACTAAGCAACTACTCAGAAATGTTATATGGTAAGTCTAGAATATTCTTTACCAAAAGAAAATCATGAAGAAATTATAACCCATAACACTACCTTAATATCCTAACACGAATACTAAATGGTAGATATGATATTGTTAGATGTTTGAGATATAAATCTTCAAAAACTAAAATCACTATCAAACTTGGAAGAAGTACTCCTATTTAAATAAAAAGATTAGTGAATAGTATAAATAGCAAATGATTTAACCAAGGAAGATAAGTTAAAGTTGATAAAGTTGCTTAAGGAATATGCTAAAATTTTTGCTTGGAAGCTTTCAAACATGTTGGATGTGGACGTTAGTATAGCTCGCCACAAGTTAGTAGTGGACCTAAACATTAAACTTGCATAATAAAAGAAGTGCAATTTTGGATGTGAATGGTAAAGGGTGATTAAGAAAGAGGTTGTAAAGTTACTAGAAACTAGATTTATCTAAGAAGTTGAACATAATACATGGTTAGCAAATGTTGTTCTTCTAAAAAAGGTGAACGAATAATGGAAGATATGTGTAGACCTCACTAACGTAAATAAGGCTGACTAAAAGACACATATCTATTGCTTAATATCGGCTAGCTAGTTGACAACATATTAAGCTTTTAAAAAATCAGTTTTAAAAATGTCTTTTTTTGTACAAACAATTAAAAATGAATCCAAATGATGAAGATAAAACAACATTCATCATGGATGAAAGGATATCCTATTATAAAGTTTTCCATTCAAATTAAAAAATGCTCAAAGAAGCTACCAACAATTAATGAATAAAGTCTTTACAAAGCATATTAGACGGAACATAGATATATATGGATAATATATTAGTCAAATCTAAAAATGAAACATAACATTAGATAGACTCAAAGGAACCTTTCAGAGTGCTTTAAAAATTTTCATGAAATTAAACCCTATAAAATGCACTTTTGGATTTTGAGTAGGCAAATTCCTAAGGTTTATGTTAGCCATGTGAGGAATTAAAGCCAACCCATCAAAATGCCAAGCTAAAATTGATATGACAAGCCCAAAGATGACTAAAGAAGTCCAAATGTTAAATGAATGTTTAACAATACTCATGCATTTCATGTTCAAGCTAGGCGATAAATTTTTACCTTTTTATAAATTATTAACAAATACAAAAAAATTTATCTTAGGATAACTCTTGTGAAGAAGCCTTTTTGTCCAATTGAAAAATAACTCTTGTGAAGAAGCATTTGTTAAGTTGAAAAATTATTTAGCTTTATCACTTGCCTCTCAAAGCCTCGAGAAAATGAGTTATTGTATATTTACCTTACAGCATTGGAAAAATTTATAAGTTTAATGGAAACTAATATTTTTTGTTAATAAACTATTATATAGTGCAGAAAATGATATTAGAAAATAAAAAAGCTAGCTTTTTCCCTTCTAACAATAGTTAAGAAGCTTTGATTGTATTTCTAAACTTACAAGATTAAAATCTAAATAGATTAACTAATTCGACAAATCTTCCAAAAACTTGATCTGGTTAAATGACTTATGTCATAGTTAGTGGAACTATCTAAATATAACAGTATGTTCAGAGTAAGAAAGGCAATTAAGGCATAAGCATTAACAAATTTTATAGTTAACTAACAAAAGCAGAACAAGAACTAATGATAAACAAGTGGACTCTTTATATGGACAAATCTTAAAATCAGAAAGGAAACAAAGTGGGCATTATCTTAAAAGGACCACAAGGTATAACATTAGAGTGCATGTTAAAGTTTAGTTTTCATGTGACAAACAACCAAATGAAGTATAAAGCTTTCACAACAATACTTTAATTAGCTATTGAAGTAAGGGCTAAAAGAATACATACACTAAGCCATTCCTAACTAATTAAAAATCATATAAAAGGATACTACAAAGCAAAAAAGCCTTTGATGAAATAGTAAGCTGAAAAGATAAAGGCTTTGTTGAAAGCATTCAAGCACTAGTTGAAAAGAATACCAAGAGAATAAAATGAGCAAGTGGATTCACTTGCAAAACTTGCCAATATTTGTGCAATTATAAATAACCAAATAGTTATACAAGAAACTTTGGATGAGCGCAATATTGCAAAATGAGGAAGTAGTAATAATAGAAATAGAATAATCTTTGATATCTCCCATAATTCAATATTTATTCGATGAGTTGTTACTGAATGATGATAAAAAGGCCAAGAAGATTACTAGAAAAGCTTTCTACCTCTTGATCCATATTCCATAATAATGACATATAGAAAAATGGTTTTTCCCTTCCTTTGCTCAAATGCCTAAAACTAGTTAAATCATATTATGTATTAAAAGAGTTACATGGAGGAACATGCTATAGGTGGTAAATGAGCCTAGTAGACCAAACCAGGCTAAAGCTTATGCAGATTTAGCCCTGTTAGGCCCAATTGTGAAAGCTTGCATTTTAAGCAAACTTATTTTAGTTAGTCTAGTTTGCATAAAAGCCTGTAAGGCCTATGAACTTTGTCTTATAAATGGGCTTAGCTTGCAGGTCAACTCGCAACCCCTACAAGCCAAGCTTATTTAAGCTTACTTTTTATAGGCCTATTTTTTGTAAACTCGATCCATAAAAAGCTTGTAAATTAGTCTACCAAGCTTGCTAGCCACAAGCCTGTTTAGCACTTTTAGAATATGTGAAAGTTATATTAATAGGCCTTTGTTCACAACGAAAGCCATTTGTTCAAGGTATTATTGGTCCATAATGAGAGTAAACACCTTACAAATAGTAAAAGGATGTGATAAATGTCAAAAGAATGAAAAAATACCTAAAAAGTCATCTAAATTCCAACATCCAATCATTATACCATAGCCATTCACTTAATAAGGGAATGGACTTCCTTGAATAATTCCCAAAGGTACTAAAGGCAAATAAAATTTATCTTAGTGGTAGTAGATAATTTCACAAAGTGGATTAAAATTAAACCTCTAGCAATAATTACTACATAAAATACATGGAATTTTTTTATAGAAATCCATAATATATAGGTAGCAAGGTTATAGTTACCCTATCAGACAAAAGTTATCTTTCAATGCTAATCTTTTTATTATATGTAGGTTCAAACTCCTAATGGTTATAGTGATAGATAATTGAACCCAATTTACAAATAAAGAGTTCATAAACTTTTGTCAAAGGTACATCTTAATAAAAGGAATACTTAAACATCAAATTGACTTTTTACTAACACAATTTCATGAATAAAAATAATTTTGGCATAAAACAAAAATTCTTTTCAATTGAACATCCACAAATGGACAAACAAATTAAACTTATTAATCAAATAATTCTTAAAAGATTAAAGAAGCAAATTGAAAGTGCAAAAGGATTATGGATAGAAGAGCTTCTTAATGTACTTTGTTCTTATAGGATGACTTCATAAACAACAATGAAAGGATCAATTTTTTGGTTGATATATAAAGCAGAAGCAATGATCCCCGTGGAGGTAAGAGAAATATCTAAAAAGTGTAGAGTGTATGAAACTAAAGAAAATGAAATGAAAATGCAAGAAAATTTGGATTTACTTAATGAAGTCTTTTCAGACTTGCTATTAAAAATGATTGGATACAAGAATAAACTAGCCAAGTTCTATAACAAAAAAGTGTGCAGTAGAGCTTTTAAGAAATGAGATCTAGTCTTGAGAAAAATGGAAGGAAACAGATTGAACAATTAGGCTAGAAATAGACCTAACTCCATAAACAATAATAGGAGGATCATTTTTTCAATTAACATATAAAGTAGAATTATCCTAGTGAAGGTAGAAGAAATATCTAAAAGGTGTAGAGTGTATGAAACAAAAGGAAATGAAATGAGAAGGTAAGACGAATTAGATTTGCTTACTAAAGTTTTTTCATACTTACTATTAAAAATGATTGGTTAAAAGAACAAACTAGCCAAGTTCTATAACAAAAGAGTGTGTAGTTTTAAGAAAGACAAAAAGAAATATACTAGACAATTAGGTTGGAAAATTAACTACTACTTAGGAAAGACCATATAGATTTAAGGACACTTTACAAAATGACACTTATTAGTTGGAAACTTTAGAAGGAAAGTTTTTATCGAGAATGTGAAATGTTTCTCACCTAAAACATTATTTTATATGTACTTGAGATTATGAATAAAATTCTTTGAAATTCATTAGCAACTCTTAATATCCAAACAGATATGTTAATTAATCAATCAAAAGTTTAGAAGAAAATTCTCAAGTAATAAAAGCACGAGCAAAATTCCCTTGGCTATTAAGTAAATAATCTGGAAAATAAAACCCGAGAGGAGATTCCCTAACAACTAAATTGGTTCATTGGTCCCATAAGTCCAAACAAAAATTCTTTGGCACCTAAAGCCCAAGTGGAGCTTCCTTGACCACTGAGTAAATAATTCAAAAAATAAAGGTCATTGAATATTAAAGCCTAGAAAAAAAATCTTTTAACACTAAGCCTGAATGAAATATCTTTGACAAAGGACAAGTTGCTTAGATACATACTTGTTAAATAATTATAGGCTTATAAGAAGCTAATACTAGAACTTATTAAATGAAGCAAAAGGAATAGTTCAATAGCATCTAAATGAAAATGTTAGGTAAAAATCTCATACTTCTTAAATAAAAGTTAAAGTTTCATAGTTACAAGAGAATAAACTTAAATTATTACATATAAAGTCAAGTTGTAGTGGTATCATTTTCTTCTTCCTCATCTAGAAAGATGTTAATATCTGAAGACAACTTGGATAAGTCAATGGAGAGGTAAAGATAAAAGTGTCCAACCTAAGCTTTAGCCTTTGCAAAGATTTTTAAATACATGGCATAAGTAATGGCATTATTTTCTTTGATTTCCTTTTATATCTTTAGATGAGTAGCTTAGCATTCCTATAACTTTTTATCCTAAGTAAACAATTAACTTTTTAGAGCTTCCAACTCAGCTGCTCTCTTTTTTCAACTCAACATTGAAGACTTCCTTTACAAATTTAAGTT
Source organism: Sindora glabra (assembly GCA_020226215.1). Classification (NCBI taxonomy): domain Eukaryota; kingdom Viridiplantae; phylum Streptophyta; class Magnoliopsida; order Fabales; family Fabaceae; genus Sindora; species Sindora glabra. The sequence continues at coordinate 72,659,225 of CM035226.1, read as the reverse complement.
AATTGGATTCAAACTCAAAATACAACTTTTAACTAAGTTTTTCAATGGCTTCTTTTTTCAACTCGAACACTTGAGCTTAAGCTTCCTTTAAGCTTTCTTAGCAAGTCCATAATTCTTCATAAGTATTATCTAAATAACCTTATAGATAAAAAACAATAGCAAGATCAATTCCATTGAATTTTGATAGAAGCACATCATTGTCTTTATGTATAGTCACAAAAGACAGCACATTTGAAAAACTCTAAGCTAGGTTGCTTACCACCATCTGAACAAATTTTCTACCACCAACTTTCTGCATTATGGGCATATTATTATCATGGTCCTTTTAAAATAACATTCAATTAGCAGAATACAACATGAGATTAATATCTTTGTACTAGAAACTATCTAAGTTCTCTGAGGTTATTCTTGCACTCATCACTAGATTATCTAAGCAATCACCTATCGATGAATAGGATAAGTTTTCACCCATTCTTGTTTTGCATTTTTTGATTGATTTGAGGGGACCAATTTTTCTTTCTTTTTCAAGATTGAATTAAGGTAGGACCTTCACAAATCATATCTATGACATCATTTGCTAAGATATTTACATCTTCGAATCTACCTACCATAAAATTAGAAACAATATAGGACAAAAGGTTAAAATAAGTCTTTATGTCACCTATTAGCTTAGTTTTAACATGTTGAGACCTTCTTTGAGATTGCTTGGATTGAATTATCATTGATGAGTTCCTACTTCTTTCAATGCAAGAGTTTTTCTCTTAGAATGGTTTTCCTTCATATGTTAGAATTTTGTCTTATCAATGTAGACTATCTTTAGGGTGAATTCTTAAACTTGAAGCCAAATATCTAATTAAACAAAATATAGAAGTCATTAGGAAAAGTAAACCAATAAGCATTAAAAAAAGTAAAGTTTTATAACATACTTAAAAAAGTTTATGTATTTGGTGTCTTTATACTCAACCATCAAAGAATTAATTCCTAGTTATTAGTTGAGTATGAATCTAAATACCTAACTTTATGGGGTTTTATTCTTTACTCCTAATGGAAAGGATAAACAAGCATGCCATAATCATCCGACTAGAATGGACAAATATCTTATTCCACACTTACCTTAAAAAAATGAATCTTTCTAATATTCAAAAACTTATTTTAACCTCGGTAAGAATTGTCCAATCAATCCATTGAAAAAAGCATCTAACCTTTTTTTTTTACTTGAGAAAGAGAAGCAAAAGAGAAAAGTATTCCAAGAAGGAACACATTTAAGCCCATAGGTCATTATCTTAAAGCAAATGATGAAAATCCAAACTTACAAAGTAGGTTGAGTGGGACATACATTCAAACTTCAAAAAACCTCATTTTAGAATGATATAAAAGAGGGAAAAATCTTGATTAAATGATATAGTTGCCATAGAACATCAAAAAAGAAATACGGTTATAGCTACAAACCCACTCATCATCTTGACAAGTCATAATTTGGATAAGATTTTGTTTGAATTTATTCTTATGGTATTTGTCTTGTAACAAATCTAAATATGCATGCTCAATCAATTTCTTAAATACCATTTAATTTTTCATGTCAGCATTTACCCAGTTAAATTCTAGATAGTTTCAAAATAATTAATCAACCTTATCTATTCCACTAGGGTTTCTCAATCCATTAACTATGAGAGCTATGATAGGAGAAAAGCAATAACGCATACAATAATGAGCATGAATAGATTTGAGTTCTCCTTATAAATTTGATATTGATTCATTATTCTTCAAATTGCTCAAATTAATGTGATTCAAATAAATTGGTTCATTAATAAGAAAAAGCTAACATACCTTCAATGCAAAAATGAGTACATCAAAATAGATGGAAAGAGGACAAGTGGCTGGTAAATAAAAAAAAGGAAAGAAGGAGAAAATGGCATAAAAAATAATGGAGAAACAAGAACCACCCTAGAAGACATAATATCTCTTAAAACAACATAATTAAAGATAGGAAACTTGTAAAAATTCAATTTACAATATAAAAGGCTCAAGTATTGCAAATAGAATTCTAAGTAACATTTAAAAATAAAAAATAAATATTCAAATGAATGCAACACTTAATCGAAAGAACAAGGAACTCTTACTAGAGAAACAACACAAGTAGAAGCTTTGTCACCAAAATTTTGCTCACACTAATGTTAAACTGTCAATTTGAAGCTTTGAAATGTCAAGACAAAGAAGAAAGGTGAGCTAGAGGAAGATAAACAATCTAGAAGTTAGAAGAACTAGCAAGATAAAATGAAGAAATTAAATGAGTCTTTCAAAAATGAAATCAAATGGTTAAGATAAAAGCTAATCAAATGGCAAAGATTTACTTGGAAATTAGGCCCATCATGACTATTAGAAGCAATTTATAGCCTCAATATGCAAAATGATGCATTTAGTAGTGGAAAGGGGCTAAGTGATAATGAATAGTTATTTAGACATTATTTATTTGAACGAATAAAAGAGAAAAGCCAACTTATCTTTCCTAAGCCTATATGATGACCGTTAGACCATGATGGCCAATACACTAGAAAAAGCCTTCCCTAACCAAGCCTGACACTTAATCGGATATAAGTCTAGTATCCTTTTAAACGACCTTCAATTTCATTAGAACGCATTAGAAACTTCTAGAATACATGAAAGGGGGCCCACATGAAATAGAGCCATAGTCTATATATAAGAATTGTTATCACTTAACGAGGTAGAACCAAAAAAACCTTAACTATATTTATTACCACACTATGCTATTACTAATATTTTATGCTTTTTTAAATATATTGTAATAATAAAATTCATACAAACTCCACTAGTCACGTTATTATTAATAGTAAAATTATCATAAGAATTTTTTTCAACTATTTTTTTACTAATTTTACTTAAAGCAACCAAACAAATAAAAACCCTTTTATCTGTAAATCTTATCTTAATTGCATTCAATGATTTTTTGTACTAATAACAATAAAAAAAACTAATTGAAAGATCAAATTTTCTTTGAGTATATGCTTGTAAAATAGACGGATCAGACCAAACTAGATCAAGTCCACACGAACTTTGGTCCGTATGGACCGGTCCATTTTACCCGTATAAAAAAATGGGATATAATAAATTAGTCCAGGTCCAATCCGTAAAAGTACCGGACCAGTCTGCGGACTAATCCATTTTTGTAGCCCACATAATCAACCTTTATATTAAACAAAAAATCTATAAAAGTACTAGACCGGTCCGCATCCAAAGTCCATTTTGAGCCTTTTGTTATGCTGTTTTAATGTTGTTTTGAGCCTTTTGTTGTGCTGTTTTACTATTATTGTATACTGAATACAGCTTGTATACTAGCACTAGAACCATTATATTTAAAACAATAATACTTTTTATACACATAATATTTATCATAGAATTCACATAAAAAACTAATTCTAAATTCAAGTTCTCTCATAAACTCATTTCTCAACAATTAACAATCAAAAGTAGTAGTACATTTCTTGAAATTAATCAAATTGCTTAAATGATATGATGATAATAACTCCATCAGTAGATTCAGCACAACACTTGATACTATTGAGTGGAGAGTTGAGCTTGTACATTCCATAACGGCACAACCTACATACAATTATCAAAATGCATTATAATTACTAAATTAAACATATTCCTAACTCTTTAATAATATTACTTATGATTAAATAACTATTAGCTGAATTAACAAACATATATAATTATATATGCATGAGTTAAATTATGCTTGCTTTTAAAAAGTATATGAAAAGCTGTAAGACTTATCTCTTTTATATTATAGTTACATAAATATAAAAAAGTTCCATAAACTATCATGATTACACCAGCATAGCACTTCATAAATATAAAGAAGTTACATTTGATTCTTTCCTTATTCCAAGAAACAACACTCCCCTTACTTATTGCTATAAAAATATAATATATATAACATTGATATCCATATTTCACTTGTGCTGGCATCATCATCCAATTTGGCAATTATCCAGGCTCCAAGCATGAAAAGGTAAATCTAATCCTAATTCCTTAGACCAAAATTTTCAAAATAGCAAAACAGATTCAGTAAAATAGCAAAATAGCAATAAAAAATATACAGATCTAGCAAAATAGATACAGCAAAATAGCAAAATAGATACAGTAAAATAACAACAAAATAGTAGTAAAATAGCAAAATAGATCCAGCAAAATAGTAGTAAAATAGCAAAACAGATCCAGCAAAATAATAGCAAAATAGATCCAACAAAATAACAGCAAAATAACAAAATAAATCCAGTAAAACAATAGCAAAACAACAAAACAGAAGGAGACATGGCTAACCTCTCTATCTATGTAATATTAGCTGACTCTTTTTCCACATCAATTGTTGCATTTGTGTTTGAATCCTCAGTTGAGTCATTTTTTGCTTCATCATCATTTTCCAAATCTACAATTGAAATTCTAATGATTAATGAATTTCAATGACTAAAATAAGAAAGAATAATAGATTTCTAAATTAAGTAATTATGTTAGTAGGAGTTAGTTGTATCTAAAGCATTACCAGAAAGAGTAAAACCATGAAGCCAACTACGAGTGCAGATCAAGGCTTGAACCTTCTTAGGAAGGAGACAACTTCTATACTTGTTTAGCACACGTCCTCCAATACTAAATGTTGATTCGGATGCCATTATAGTGATGGGCACACTTAACAAATCACAAGCCATAATGGCTACATCTGAAAACCTATTCTTTTGTGTCTTCCACCACTCTTAAACATCCAAATCTTCATAATGTGCAAATTCAAGCTTAGGCTCTTCCAAATAAATCTTTAATTGAGACTTTCTAATTCTTGTTACAATTTAAGAATCAAAAGCTTTGAAATTCCAATAATAAAATTATTACAATCAAATAAAAAAAATCAAGTCATAATAAGTATAAAAGCATTGAATATTATAGGAACTAAATAACAATTAGAAGCTAAAAAAATTATAGTGAAAAGTCTTCTTGCTCTATTGCTTGTACTTGAACTTGCAAATGATGAAATAGAAGAAACATTAGAAGATTGGGTTCCTTGGGAGCTTAGAGGTGATTGCTTTGGGTAAGCTTTATATAGTTGGAATAACTTTCTTCTTATAATCCCCATTTTCTCTTCGGAAGTTGTAGAATCAATGGTGTTCTAGCAAAACTCCAATAATGAAAGCTTAATTCTTGGACTAAAAACTGCCGCCATTGCAAGCAAGACATTATATTCACTCCAATACTTATCAAATTTAGCTTTCATATTTATTGCCATGTCTTTTATCATTTCATCCTCACTCTTCAAATTTTCCAAGATAAGACATTCAATTTTCCAAACTTGAGTAAAATATAAATTTGCAGTTGGATAACTTGACTCAGAGATTAAATTAGTCATATTATAAAAAGGCTCCAAAAATTCACATATTTTTTCACTTTTCATCCACTCTACACTAGATGGACAATGCTTGTAATTCTTATCATGAACCGCATAGCAGCTAAATGCATGCTTATATTTCAAAGCATTATCAAGCATTAAAAATGTAGAATTCCATCTAGTAGGCACATCTAAACATAATTTGGAACCTCTATTAATTGATAAATTTTGCACAACCTTCTCAAAGCTTTTTATTCTCCCCTTCGAAGCTTTTACATATTTGATACTTTCTCTAATTTTAATAATGGCATCGGAGGCCACTTTTAACCCATCTTGCATAATAAGATTTAAAATGTGTGCAAAACATTTTATATGAAAGAATTCACCATCACACAACAAGCTTTCTTCCAAACAAAGTGCATCTTTTAAATATTGTTGCATGTTGTCATTTGCAGAAGCATTATCCAAAGTTAAAGTGAAATTTTTTTTATCAATCCCCCATTCATTTTAAAGTTCCATTATCTTCCTTAATAGTTCATACCCTGTATGTGGAGGTGGCATATTACAAAAGGCAAGAATCTTACTACTTAACTTCCAATCTTGATTAACATAATGAGCTGTTAAGCAAATATAGCCTTCTTGAGTATAAGAAGTCCACAAGTCAAAAGTGAGACAAATTCTACTAGAAATTTTAGCTAATTCTTCTTTCACCCCTTCCTTCTCATTTAGATAAAGTTTCCACACATCAGATGTAGCAATGTTTCTAGAAATCATTTTTGCATCGAGATTTAAATACCAAAACACATCCCTAACTCCATCATATTCAACAAATGTAAAGAGGAGATCATGTTTTATGATTGCCAAAGCCACTTTGTTCCTAAAAATTGTTTGATTAATTTTTCTACTTCTTGGTTTTCCAAGATTATCCAACAATAATTTTGGCATTTTAGTTCGTTTCAACGTACCAAGCTTCTTACATTTTGCCGCATGACGAGAAAGGCTTGAAGTACCCATTTGTGCACCATCACCCACATACAAACCCCCACACCCTTTACATCTAGCCCTATGTCTACCATCTTTGCATACTCCCAAATTATTAAATAAAAGCCAAACATCTAAAGATGTTTTCTTTCTTTTTTGCTCATCTTGAACTTGAGGTTCAGCTTTATTATTATGAAGTTCAACTTGATTATCAGACAAATGAGTACTTCCACTAACAACATTAACATTTTCAACATTATTCCCCTCCCCACAACTGTCATTAGAATGTTCCCCTTCCACATTTTGATGTCCAGATTCAGATGCCATTTTTTAGGACCACTACAAGCACAAATGTACATCTAATTAACACTCATACAAACACAATTAACAATTATGCATGGCAAAAAAATCATTGTGCTACCATAAAAGTATCAACCAACACATTTAGTAAAACAACAAGCAAAGTAACAACAAATGAAATGAAAAAAAACAAACAACAGTGCCTATTTTAATTTATAAGCAAAATGCTGCCATAATGAGAAAAACTTTGAAATTAATTTTAGATATTATTGTAATATTATAAGTTGGTCCTTGTACTAATTTTTCATTGCTAAACTTTTCTCCTTTAATCAGAACACCCAACAAATGTTCACGGGTATATAATTTTTTTATCACATAGTTATATTTTTCTTCGAACAAGTCTTCTTGCAATCCAAGTTTTATAATTTCCCACATGCTATTTTTTGATTTTGTTTTGACCTACCTTGTTTCTACTCAATCCGAAAGGGGCCCTCCTATATCTAGGATTTTAACCTAAATTTTCATACTCATATTCGTAATAATTATAAAATTAAATTAAAATATAATAGCAATGTTATATTATATATACCGAAAGCAGATTTTGAATACAATGTCATATATTACATTAATAAATATAGAAGTTTAAAATTTTATTTTGAATATCATTTTTAAAATTTATAGCAGTTTTAAAAATTATATATCGGCTAAGTTCTCACCGATTGAGAATCTGAGAAGAAGGAGATTAGATAATACCTCTCTTAATAAGTTAATGGAGTTATTGTAATTAGGATAAATGAGAGAGAAATATAGCACAGACAGAGTCACAAACCCCACGTAGCCATGTAGCCACGTCACCATCGCACCGACTAGAGTTTGGAATGGACACCGGTGACGCTGCATTGTTATCTGAGTATCTGTGTTCAATCCTCAAATCTTTATGATTTTTTTTTGGCGTCTGCATCAATTGAGGTCAGCTGGTCAGGTAAGGGTTTCTAGTTTCAATGTTCCTTCTAGTTTTCTTCAAAAATTGGAATCTGAAGTGGAGGATTGACTTGATTGAGGAACATTATTACACTAGCTTTCGATTTTGAAGTTTTTTGTTCAGCTGAGGGAAGCAAGGTAAAGTTAATTGATTTGATTGCAATGAGTTTACAGATTGAGAATTGAGGCTGGGTTGGGATCGTGGATCGGATGGCTCTTAGTTTTAGATTTCAGGATTTCGTTAATTGGCTGGCTGGGGCATAACAAAGTAACAGACCATATGGATTATGGATACCACGAAAGGGGTTGGCACTTGCCAGCATGGCAAGCCGAGGCTTGATGCTAGATTGGGCTTGGGTGTAGGAACTATGGGGTAGGTTGATTTGTAATTTTTTTTTCAAAAATTGATCCGCAGACCAATCCGTATCCTTACGGTACTAATCCATTTAAACCCGAGTCTGCATGGTTTAATCCGTTTTACTTGTATGAAAAATGGACCATCTCTTACATGTTCAAATCCGCACAGATCCGCGAATTAGTTCATTTAGATCCGTGGATTTAAGTCCGTTTTACAGGCCTATTTGAGTATACATAATAATTAGTCTCTTATTTATAAAGGTGGCAATTATCACATTTTTTGAATTTTATAACAAGCATTATCAGTTCTTTATTTTTAATTTTGTTATAATTATTCATCCCTTTATCCACTTATAATATTAAAATAAAAAAATTGAATTTTATTATTAAATCTCACCTTATAATATCAAATATATGTTTACTTTTTAATTTAATTCATTCTTTTCACATTTATTTTAGTTTTAAAAGTGTAAAGAGGGATGCATAATTATAACAAAAGTAAAAACAAAAGACCAATAGTGCTAGTTATGAAATTTTATAAATGTAATAATCATTACTTTTATAAATGAGAGACTAAAAGTTGTACTCACTCTTCTTGTAATTAATGTTTTATTGGTTGATTTTTTCAATTTTAAAAACAAATTATACTCACTTGTCTTGATGTTCAACTTAATTATATTCACATTTCTTTTAATCTTAAAAATATGTATTGACCTTTCTTTTTATATGCATTTATCTTTTTTCTATTTTATTTTTAACATACCTTCACCTCCCTTACTTTTAAAAAATAATTAAGGGAGGTCAGCGCATAATTTTGAACATAGAAGTACAAGTGTAATTAGATTAAACTTAATTAGAAGTAAATGTAATTTACCCTAATTTTAAAGAGATAAAAATAAGTTTATTATTTTGAGGCTCCTTAATTTTAAATTCTAACAATTATAACATGCCCAGAATTTTGATATCTTGACTTTGTAGTAGAATAAGAATTATTAAATTAAATAATATAAAAATAGATAATTAAGATTCATACTTAAGAGACTTGTTTAATAGGTAAAGAGTTAATAACATAACATTTCTATTTTGAATTATAAAGTTTATTTTAATTTTAGATTCATTAATAACCTAAAATAAACAATTTGAATAAATTATTTATATTAATTTATATGTATATTTTTACATATCTTCACTAAATAAAAAATCTAATTTAATGATTATTAACTAAACTTTATTTATAGTACATTGTAATTTAAAAATTTTTAAATGTAAAATGCTTTCAAAAAATTACCACATAATCATTTTAAATATATAAAATATTTTTAATATTTAATAAATTAAAAATATAAACTTTTACTTTATGAAACTATTTTTTATTTCTTCTTCTTCTTCTTCTTCTTCTTCTTCTTCTTCTTCTTCTTCTTCTCTTTTGTTTAAATAATCTCCTTCATTTATTTCTTACACATTAATACATAATAAAATCTTTTAAAATATTGAATTTAATAATAAAATTTAGCACTGTTTTCAATCAAAATTTTAATATCCATTAATTTTTTATAAGAAATAGTACTTATACATATTATTTTTCTTACATATATTCAGAATTAAGTTTTTTAAAATTGTTTAAAATATATTTAGTAAGTTCTATTTAAAAATTAAAATGTTTTACATACATGTACAAAAATATAATATGTGCATTTTTTTTTACTTTTCTCATCTTATAAATTATATTAAACATAAGCTTTTACAATGTACATGCTATCATTTTCAAATAAAATATTTATTTTATTGATTTAATTTATTGTTATTAATGATTTTTATATAAGATAAAAAAAAATAAAAATAAATGAGATGAAATTTTTTTTTATATAATGTGTGAAATTATAAAGAAAATAGAGATTAACATCAAGAAAGAAAACACAACTAATAATTCAATGTATCAAGTTCAAAAATAGGCTATTTATATTAGGTCAAAATTATAATAATAAATTCATATATATTTTAGTCTTTAATTTTTAGGTGAAATGTATTTGAACATACATATATAAGTGAGTATATGTGTATATATATTAGTTCTTTACTAACAATTTGTTGGTATTATTTGATTTTATATACAAACTTAAATAATTTAAAAGAATGAAAACTGAAAAAATATTACATTATTTAAAAAAAATAATAGCATGATTTCTATTAAAAGATTTGATTAGTTAAAATTAAAAAATCTAAAATTGTTTGAACATAGTACATTAATGTCTAACTATTATTTTATTGTATTGTATATAATAATATTTTCTTCAACAAATTTACAACAAGTAAGAATTTTATTGTTGAAAAACTAATATTGTTGATAAAATGATTAAAATAAAATATCTAAGAATATAGTATATAGATTTTTTAATTTTTTGGATAAATAACAATTTTCTTCATTTAATGCAAAATTATCCAATTTTATATACACTTATTTTAATATAAATGAGTGATTTTAAATAGTTGAAAATAATTTTTTTATTTCATGCAATATTTAAATAATCAATAATAATTTTTAATTTTTTAAATAGTTAATATGTTATTTTATTTAATAAAGTAATAATTTCATTATATACTTTTAAGATTAATTACAAATATAAATTTTAGAAATATGTGTGTGTGAAGTAAAAATAGAAAGAGAAAAAATAAATATTTGAAGTAAGAAATTTTTAAATTTATGTAAAAAAATTGATCTTACTTTTTATTTAACTATTAATTTTTTAAAAAATTTTGAGATTAAAACAAAAGTAAAATAAATTTTAATTTTAATTTAAAAGATTTATATAAAAACTATTAACTTGAAAACTTTTTTATATAAATAATATGTCATTATTTTATTATAATAATACTCATAATTATAATTTACGAAAAAAACCATCTTTAAATTCACGCCTTTAATAACAGAAATTGAGGCAATTTCATATTAATGATCGAGTTTACTTCTGTATTATAAATCATTAACGTGGAAAAAGATCTCCCAAGCCCCAAAAAGCCGGGTGTTCGGCGCATGGACTTGATGTTCAATAGTAACCCTATCTTCCTACCATTATCCGACTTTAAGATTGCGGCTTTGTCCACTCCATGATCAACGTCACTTGTCCGTAACGTCATCGGTACTCTCTCTCTCTCAATCACCGTTAATCCAATCCATCAGACAATATCAGGCACATTCAACGGTCCAAAATTCAGACAATAAAAACATCAATAATTCAAAACAGCCAAAACCAACAATCTGGTTTTCCTCAAAAAGGCGGAAGCATAGCCAGGATGGCTCTTCCCTGGCTTGAGCGGACAGTGGAGGGAACCTAAATTATACTAAAATTATTATATGAAAAAGAAAAGAGCTCTATTATTATTATTATTATTATTCGAGAATAAATAATAATAATAATAATAGAGCTCTTTTCTTTTTCATATAATAATTTTAGTATAATTTAGGTTCCCTCCACTGTCCGCTCAAGCCAGGGAAGAGCCATCCTGGCTATGCTTCCGCCTTTTTGAGGAAAACCAGATTGTTGGTTTTGGCTGTTTTGAATTATTGATGTTTTTATTGTCTGAATTTTGGACCGTTGAATGTGCCTGATATTGTCTGATGGATTGGATTAACGGTGATTGAGAGAGAGAGAGTACCGATGACGTTACGGACAAGTGACGTTGATCATGGAGTGGACAAAGCCGCAATCTTAAAGTCGGATAATGGTAGGAAGATAGGGTTACTATTGAACATCAAGTCCATGCGCCGAACACCCGGCTTTTTGGGGCTTGGGAGATCTTTTTCCACGTTAATGATTTATAATACAGAAGTAAACTCGATCATTAATATGAAATTGCCTCAATTTCTGTTATTAAAGGCGTGAATTTAAAGATGGTTTTTTTCGTAAATTATAATTATGAGTATTATTATAATAAAATAATGACATATTATTTATATAAAAAAGTTTTCAAGTTAATAGTTTTTATATAAATCTTTTAAATTAAAATTAAAATTTATTTTACTTTTGTTTTAATCTCAAAATTTTTTAAAAAATTAATAGTTAAATAAAAAGTAAGATCAATTTTTTTACATAAATTTAAAAATTTCTTACTTCAAATATTTATTTTTTCTCTTTCTATTTTTACTTCACACACACATATTTCTAAAATTTATATTTGTAATTAATCTTAAAAGTATATAATGAAATTATTACTTTATTAAATAAAATAACATATTAACTATTTAAAAAATTAAAAATTATTATTGATTATTTAAATATTGCATGAAATAAAAAAATTATTTTCAACTATTTAAAATCACTCATTTATATTAAAATAAGTGTATATAAAATTGGATAATTTTGCATTAAATGAAGAAAATTGTTATTTATCCAAAAAATTAAAAAATCTATATACTATATTCTTAGATATTTTATTTTAATCATTTTATCAACAATATTAGTTTTTCAACAATAAAATTCTTACTTGTTGTAAATTTGTTGAAGAAAATATTATTATATACAATACAATAAAATAATAGTTAGACATTAATGTACTATGTTCAAACAATTTTAGATTTTTTAATTTTAACTAATCAAATCTTTTAATAGAAATCATGCTATTATTTTTTTTAAATAATGTAATATTTTTTCAGTTTTCATTCTTTTAAATTATTTAAGTTTGTATATAAAATCAAATAATACCAACAAATTGTTAGTAAAGAACTAATATATATACACATATACTCACTTATATATGTATGTTCAAATACATTTCACCTAAAAATTAAAGACTAAAATATATATGAATTTATTATTATAATTTTGACCTAATATAAATAGCCTATTTTTGAACTTGATACATTGAATTATTAGTTGTGTTTTCTTTCTTGATGTTAATCTCTATTTTCTTTATAATTTCACACATTATATAAAAAAAAATTTCATCTCATTTATTTTTATTTTTTTTTATCTTATATAAAAATCATTAATAACAATAAATTAAATCAATAAAATAAATATTTTATTTGAAAATGATAGCATGTACATTGTAAAAGCTTATGTTTAATATAATTTATAAGATGAGAAAAGTAAAAAAAAATGCACATATTATATTTTTGTACATGTATGTAAAACATTTTAATTTTTAAATAGAACTTACTAAATATATTTTAAACAATTTTAAAAAACTTAATTCTGAATATATGTAAGAAAAATAATATGTATAAGTACTATTTCTTATAAAAAATTAATGGATATTAAAATTTTGATTGAAAACAGTGCTAAATTTTATTATTAAATTCAATATTTTAAAAGATTTTATTATGTATTAATGTGTAAGAAATAAATGAAGGAGATTATTTAAACAAAAGAGAAGAAGAAGAAGAAGAAGAAGAAGAAGAAATAAAAAATAGTTTCATAAAGTAAAAGTTTATATTTTTAATTTATTAAATATTAAAAATATTTTATATATTTAAAATGATTATGTGGTAATTTTTTGAAAGCATTTTACATTTAAAAATTTTTAAATTACAATGTACTATAAATAAAGTTTAGTTAATAATCATTAAATTAGATTTTTTATTTAGTGAAGATATGTAAAAATATACATATAAATTAATATAAATAATTTATTCAAATTGTTTATTTTAGGTTATTAATGAATCTAAAATTAAAATAAACTTTATAATTCAAAATAGAAATGTTATGTTATTAACTCTTTACCTATTAAACAAGTCTCTTAAGTATGAATCTTAATTATCTATTTTTATATTATTTAATTTAATAATTCTTATTCTACTACAAAGTCAAGATATCAAAATTCTGGGCATGTTATAATTGTTAGAATTTAAAATTAAGGAGCCTCAAAATAATAAACTTATTTTTATCTCTTTAAAATTAGGGTAAATTACATTTACTTCTAATTAAGTTTAATCTAATTACACTTGTACTTCTATGTTCAAAATTATGCGCTGACCTCCCTTAATTATTTTTTAAAAGTAAGGGAGGTGAAGGTATGTTAAAAATAAAATAGAAAAAAGATAAATGCATATAAAAAGAAAGGTCAATACATATTTTTAAGATTAAAAGAAATGTGAATATAATTAAGTTGAACATCAAGACAAGTGAGTATAATTTGTTTTTAAAATTGAAAAAATCAACCAATAAAACATTAATTACAAGAAGAGTGAGTACAACTTTTAGTCTCTCATTTATAAAAGTAATGATTATTACATTTATAAAATTTCATAACTAGCACTATTGGTCTTTTGTTTTTACTTTTGTTATAATTATGCATCCCTCTTTACACTTTTAAAACTAAAATAAATGTGAAAAGAATGAATTAAATTAAAAAGTAAACATATATTTGATATTATAAGGTGAGATTTAATAATAAAATTCAATTTTTTTATTTTAATATTATAAGTGGATAAAGGGATGAATAATTATAACAAAATTAAAAATAAAGAACTGATAATGCTTGTTATAAAATTCAAAAAATGTGATAATTGCCACCTTTATAAATAAGAGACTAATTATTATGTATACTCAAATAGGCCTGTAAAACGGACTTAAATCCACGGATCTAAATGAACTAATTCGCGGATCTGTGCGGATTTGAACATGTAAGAGATGGTCCATTTTTCATACAAGTAAAACGGATTAAACCATGCAGACTCGGGTTTAAATGGATTAGTACCGTAAGGATACGGATTGGTCTGCGGATCAATTTTTGAAAAAAAAATTACAAATCAACCTACCCCATAGTTCCTACACCCAAGCCCAATCTAGCATCAAGCCTCGGCTTGCCATGCTGGCAAGTGCCAACCCCTTTCGTGGTATCCATAATCCATATGGTCTGTTACTTTGTTATGCCCCAGCCAGCCAATTAACGAAATCCTGAAATCTAAAACTAAGAGCCATCCGATCCACGATCCCAACCCAGCCTCAATTCTCAATCTGTAAACTCATTGCAATCAAATCAATTAACTTTACCTTGCTTCCCTCAGCTGAACAAAAAACTTCAAAATCGAAAGCTAGTGTAATAATGTTCCTCAATCAAGTCAATCCTCCACTTCAGATTCCAATTTTTGAAGAAAACTAGAAGGAACATTGAAACTAGAAACCCTTACCTGACCAGCTGACCTCAATTGATGCAGACGCCAAAAAAAAATCATAAAGATTTGAGGATTGAACACAGATACTCAGATAACAATGCAGCGTCACCGGTGTCCATTCCAAACTCTAGTCGGTGCGATGGTGACGTGGCTACATGGCTACGTGGGGTTTGTGACTCTGTCTGTGCTATATTTCTCTCTCATTTATCCTAATTACAATAACTCCATTAACTTATTAAGAGAGGTATTATCTAATCTCCTTCTTCTCAGATTCTCAATCGGTGAGAACTTAGCCGATATATAATTTTTAAAACTGCTATAAATTTTAAAAATGATATTCAAAATAAAATTTTAAACTTCTATATTTATTAATGTAATATATGACATTGTATTCAAAATCTGCTTTCGGTATATATAATATAACATTGCTATTATATTTTAATTTAATTTTATAATTATTACGAATATGAGTATGAAAATTTAGGTTAAAATCCTAGATATAGGAGGGCCCCTTTCGGATTGAGTAGAAACAAGGTAGGTCAAAACAAAATCAAAAAATAGCATGTGGGAAATTATAAAACTTGGATTGCAAGAAGACTTGTTCGAAGAAAAATATAACTATGTGATAAAAAAATTATATACCCGTGAACATTTGTTGGGTGTTCTGATTAAAGGAGAAAAGTTTAGCAATGAAAAATTAGTACAAGGACCAACTTATAATATTACAATAATATCTAAAATTAATTTCAAAGTTTTTCTCATTATGGCAGCATTTTGCTTATAAATTAAAATAGGCACTGTTGTTTGTTTTTTTTCATTTCATTTGTTGTTACTTTGCTTGTTGTTTTACTAAATGTGTTGGTTGATACTTTTATGGTAGCACAATGATTTTTTTGCCATGCATAATTGTTAATTGTGTTTGTATGAGTGTTAATTAGATGTACATTTGTGCTTGTAGTGGTCCTAAAAAATGGCATCTGAATCTGGACATCAAAATGTGGAAGGGGAACATTCTAATGACAGTTGTGGGGAGGGGAATAATGTTGAAAATGTTAATGTTGTTAGTGGAAGTACTCATTTGTCTGATAATCAAGTTGAACTTCATAATAATAAAGCTGAACCTCAAGTTCAAGATGAGCAAAAAAGAAAGAAAACATCTTTAGATGTTTGGCTTTTATTTAATAATTTGGGAGTATGCAAAGATGGTAGACATAGGGCTAGATGTAAAGGGTGTGGGGGTTTGTATGTGGGTGATGGTGCACAAATGGGTACTTCAAGCCTTTCTCGTCATGCGGCAAAATGTAAGAAGCTTGGTACGTTGAAACGAACTAAAATGCCAAAATTATTGTTGGATAATCTTGGAAAACCAAGAAGTAGAAAAATTAATCAAACAATTTTTAGGAACAAAGTGGCTTTGGCAATCATAAAACATGATCTCCTCTTTACATTTGTTGAATATGATGGAGTTAGGGATGTGTTTTGGTATTTAAATCTCGATGCAAAAATGATTTCTAGAAACATTGCTACATCTGATGTGTGGAAACTTTATCTAAATGAGAAGGAAGGGGTGAAAGAAGAATTAGCTAAAATTTCTAGTAGAATTTGTCTCACTTTTGACTTGTGGACTTCTTATACTCAAGAAGGCTATATTTGCTTAACAGCTCATTATGTTAATCAAGATTGGAAGTTAAGTAGTAAGATTCTTGCCTTTTGTAATATGCCACCTCCACATACAGGGTATGAACTATTAAGGAAGATAATGGAACTTTAAAATGAATGGGGGATTGATAAAAAAAATTTCACTTTAACTTTGGATAATGCTTCTGCAAATGACAACATGCAACAATATTTAAAAGATGCACTTTGTTTGGAAGAAAGCTTGTTGTGTGATGGTGAATTCTTTCATATAAAATGTTTTGCACACATTTTAAATCTTATTATGCAAGATGGGTTAAAAGTGGCCTCCGATGCCATTATTAAAATTAGAGAAAGTATCAAATATGTAAAAGCTTCGAAGGGGAGAATAAAAAGCTTTGAGAAGGTTGTGCAAAATTTATCAATTAATAGAGGTTCCAAATTATGTTTAGATGTGCCTACTAGATGGAATTCTACATTTTTAATGCTTGATAATGCTTTGAAATATAAGCATGCATTTAGCTGCTATGCGGTTCATGATAAGAATTACAAGCATTGTCCATCTAGTGTAGAGTGGATGAAAAGTGAAAAAATATGTGAATTTTTGGAGCCTTTTTATAATATGACTAATTTAATCTCTGAGTCAAGTTATCCAACTGCAAATTTATATTTTACTCAAGTTTGGAAAATTGAATGTCTTATCTTGGAAAATTTGAAGAGTGAGGATGAAATGATAAAAGACATGGCAATAAATATGAAAGCTAAATTTGATAAGTATTGGAGTGAATATAATGTCTTGCTTGCAATGGCGGCAGTTTTTAGTCCAAGAATTAAGCTTTCATTATTGGAGTTTTGCTAGAACACCATTGATTCTACAACTTCCGAAGAGAAAATGGGGATTATAAGAAGAAAGTTATTCCAACTATATAAAGCTTACCCAAAGCAATCACCTCTAAGCTCCCAAGGAACCCAATCTTCTAATGTTTCTTCTATTTCATCATTTGCAAGTTCAAGTACAAGCAATAGAGCAAGAAGACTTTTCACTATAATTTTTTTAGCTTCTAATTGTTATTTAGTTCCTATAATATTCAATGCTTTTATACTTATTATGACTTGATTTTTTTTATTTGATTGTAATAATTTTATTATTGGAATTTCAAAGCTTTTGATTCTTAAATTGTAACAAGAATTAGAAAGTCTCAATTAAAGATTTATTTGGAAGAGCCTAAGCTTGAATTTGCACATTATGAAGATTTGGATGTTTAAGAGTGGTGGAAGACACAAAAGAATAGGTTTTCAGATGTAGCCATTATGGCTTGTGATTTGTTAAGTGTGCCCATCACTATAATGGCATCCGAATCAACATTTAGTATTGGAGGACGTGTGCTAAACAAGTATAGAAGTTGTCTCCTTCCTAAGAAGGTTCAAGCCTTGATCTGCACTCGTAGTTGGCTTCATGGTTTTACTCTTTCTGGTAATGCTTTAGATACAACTAACTCCTACTAACATAATTACTTAATTTAGAAATCTATTATTCTTTCTTATTTTAGTCATTGAAATTCATTAATCATTAGAATTTCAATTGTAGATTTGGAAAATGATGATGAAGCAAAAAATGACTCAACTGAGGATTCAAACACAAATGCAACAATTGATGTGGAAAAAGAGTCAGCTAATATTACATAGATAGAGAGGTTAGCCATGTCTCCTTCTGTTTTGTTGTTTTGCTATTGTTTTACTGGATTTATTTTGTTATTTTGCTGTTATTTTGTTGGATCTATTTTGCTATTATTTTGCTGGATCTGTTTTGCTATTTTACTACTATTTTGCTGGATCTATTTTGCTATTTTACTACTATTTTGTTGTTATTTTACTGTATCTATTTTGCTATTTTGCTGTATCTATTTTGCTAGATCTGTATATTTTTTATTGCTATTTTGCTATTTTACTGAATCTGTTTTGCTATTTTGAAAATTTTGGTCTAAGGAATTAGGATTAGATTTACCTTTTCATGCTTGGAGCCTGGATAATTGCCAAATTGGATGATGATGCCAGCACAAGTGAAATATGGATATCAATGTTATATATATTATATTTTTATAGCAATAAGTAAGGGGAGTGTTGTTTCTTGGAATAAGGAAAGAATCAAATGTAACTTCTTTATATTTATGAAGTGCTATGCTGGTGTAATCATGATAGTTTATGGAACTTTTTTATATTTATGTAACTATAATATAAAAGAGATAAGTCTTACAGCTTTTCATATACTTTTTAAAAGCAAGCATAATTTAACTCATGCATATATAATTATATATGTTTGTTAATTCAGCTAATAGTTATTTAATCATAAGTAATATTATTAAAGAGTTAGGAATATGTTTAATTTAGTAATTATAATGCATTTTGATAATTGTATGTAGGTTGTGCCGTTATGGAATGTACAAGCTCAACTCTCCACTCAATAGTATCAAGTGTTGTGCTGAATCTACTGATGGAGTTATTATCATCATATCATTTAAGCAATTTGATTAATTTCAAGAAATGTACTACTACTTTTGATTGTTAATTGTTGAGAAATGAGTTTATGAGAGAACTTGAATTTAGAATTAGTTTTTTATGTGAATTCTATGATAAATATTATGTGTATAAAAAGTATTATTGTTTTAAATATAATGGTTCTAGTGCTAGTATACAAGCTGTATTCAGTATACAATAATAGTAAAACAGCACAACAAAAGGCTCAAAACAACATTAAAACAGCATAACAAAAGGCTCAAAATGGACTTTGGATGCGGACCGGTCTAGTACTTTTATAGATTTTTTGTTTAATATAAAGGTTGATTATGTGGGCTACAAAAATGGATTAGTCCGCAGACTGGTCCGGTACTTTTACGGATTGGACCTGGACTAATTTATTATATCCCATTTTTTTATACGGGTAAAATGGACCGGTCCATACGGACCAAAGTTCGTGTGGACTTGATCTAGTTTGGTCTGATCCGTCTATTTTACAAGCATATACTCAAAGAAAATTTGATCTTTCAATTAGTTTTTTTTATTGTTATTAGTACAAAAAATCATTGAATGCAATTAAGATAAGATTTACAGATAAAAGGGTTTTTATTTGTTTGGTTGCTTTAAGTAAAATTAGTAAAAAAATAGTTGAAAAAAATTCTTATGATAATTTTACTATTAATAATAACGTGACTAGTGGAGTTTGTATGAATTTTATTATTACAATATATTTAAAAAAGCATAAAATATTAGTAATAGCATAGTGTGGTAATAAATATAGTTAAGGTTTTTTTGGTTCTACCTCGTTAAGTGATAACAATTCTTATATATAGACTATGGCTCTATTTCATGTGGGCCCCCTTTCATGTATTCTAGAAGTTTCTAATGCGTTCTAATGAAATTGAAGGTCGTTTAAAAGGATACTAGACTTATATCCGATTAAGTGTCAGGCTTGGTTAGGGAAGGCTTTTTCTAGTGTATTGGCCATCATGGTCTAACGGTCATCATATAGGCTTAGGAAAGATAAGTTGGCTTTTCTCTTTTATTCGTTCAAATAAATAATGTCTAAATAACTATTCATTATCACTTAGCCCCTTTCCACTACTAAATGCATCATTTTGCATATTGAGGCTATAAATTGCTTCTAATAGTCATGATGGGCCTAATTTCCAAGTAAATCTTTGCCATTTGATTAGCTTTTATCTTAACCATTTGATTTCATTTTTGAAAGACTCATTTAATTTCTTCATTTTATCTTGCTAGTTCTTCTAACTTCTAGATTGTTTATCTTCCTCTAGCTCACCTTTCTTCTTTGTCTTGACATTTCAAAGCTTCAAATTGACAGTTTAACATTAGTGTGAGCAAAATTTTGGTGACAAAGCTTCTACTTGTGTTGTTTCTCTAGTAAGAGTTCCTTGTTCTTTCGATTAAGTGTTGCATTCATTTGAATATTTATTTTTTATTTTTAAATGTTACTTAGAATTCTATTTGCAATACTTGAGCCTTTTATATTGTAAATTGAATTTTTACAAGTTTCCTATCTTTAATTATGTTGTTTTAAGAGATATTATGTCTTCTAGGGTGGTTCTTGTTTCTCCATTATTTTTTATGCCATTTTCTCCTTCTTTCCTTTTTTTTATTTACCAGCCACTTGTCCTCTTTCCATCTATTTTGATGTACTCATTTTTGCATTGAAGGTATGTTAGCTTTTTCTTATTAATGAACCAATTTATTTGAATCACATTAATTTGAGCAATTTGAAGAATAATGAATCAATATCAAATTTATAAGGAGAACTCAAATCTATTCATGCTCATTATTGTATGCGTTATTGCTTTTCTCCTATCATAGCTCTCATAGTTAATGGATTGAGAAACCCTAGTGGAATAGATAAGGTTGATTAATTATTTTGAAACTATCTAGAATTTAACTGGGTAAATGCTGACATGAAAAATTAAATGGTATTTAAGAAATTGATTGAGCATGCATATTTAGATTTGTTACAAGACAAATACCATAAGAATAAATTCAAACAAAATCTTATCCAAATTATGACTTGTCAAGATGATGAGTGGGTTTGTAGCTATAACCGTATTTCTTTTTTGATGTTCTATGGCAACTATATCATTTAATCAAGATTTTTCCCTCTTTTATATCATTCTAAAATGAGGTTTTTTGAAGTTTGAATGTATGTCCCACTCAACCTACTTTGTAAGTTTGGATTTTCATCATTTGCTTTAAGATAATGACCTATGGGCTTAAATGTGTTCCTTCTTGGAATACTTTTCTCTTTTGCTTCTCTTTCTCAAGTAAAAAAAAAAGGTTAGATGCTTTTTTCAATGGATTGATTGGACAATTCTTACCGAGGTTAAAATAAGTTTTTGAATATTAGAAAGATTCATTTTTTTAAGGTAAGTGTGGAATAAGATATTTGTCCATTCTAGTCGGATGATTATGGCATGCTTGTTTATCCTTTCCATTAGGAGTAAAGAATAAAACCCCATAAAGTTAGGTATTTAGATTCATACTCAACTAATAACTAGGAATTAATTCTTTGATGGTTGAGTATAAAGACACCAAATACATAAACTTTTTTAAGTATGTTATAAAACTTTACTTTTTTTAATGCTTATTGGTTTACTTTTCCTAATGACTTCTATATTTTGTTTAATTAGATATTTGGCTTCAAGTTTAAGAATTCACCCTAAAGATAGTCTACATTGATAAGACAAAATTCTAACATATGAAGGAAAACCATTCTAAGAGAAAAACTCTTGCATTGAAAGAAGTAGGAACTCATCAATGATAATTCAATCCAAGCAATCTCAAAGAAGGTCTCAACATGTTAAAACTAAGCTAATAGGTGACATAAAGACTTATTTTAACCTTTTGTCCTATATTGTTTCTAATTTTATGGTAGGTAGATTCGAAGATGTAAATATCTTAGCAAATGATGTCATAGATATGATTTGTGAAGGTCCTACCTTAATTCAATCTTGAAAAAGAAAGAAAAATTGGTCCCCTCAAATCAATCAAAAAATGCAAAACAAGAATGGGTGAAAACTTATCCTATTCATCGATAGGTGATTGCTTAGATAATCTAGTGATGAGTGCAAGAATAACCTCAGAGAACTTAGATAGTTTCTAGTACAAAGATATTAATCTCATGTTGTATTCTGCTAATTGAATGTTATTTTAAAAGGACCATGATAATAATATGCCCATAATGCAGAAAGTTGGTGGTAGAAAATTTGTTCAGATGGTGGTAAGCAACCTAGCTTAGAGTTTTTCAAATGTGCTGTCTTTTGTGACTATACATAAAGACAATGATGTGCTTCTATCAAAATTCAATGGAATTGATCTTGCTATTGTTTTTTATCTATAAGGTTATTTAGATAATACTTATGAAGAATTATGGACTTGCTAAGAAAGCTTAAAGGAAGCTTAAGCTCAAGTGTTCGAGTTGAAAAAAGAAGCCATTGAAAAACTTAGTTAAAAGTTGTATTTTGAGTTTGAATCCAATTAACTTAAATTTGTAAAGGAAGTCTTCAATGTTGAGTTGAAAAAAGAGAGCAGCTGAGTTGGAAGCTCTAAAAAGTTAATTGTTTACTTAGGATAAAAGTTATAGGAATGCTAAGCTACTCATCTAAAGATATAAAAGGAAATCAAAGAAAATAATGCCATTACTTATGCCATGTATTTAAAAATCTTTGCAAAGGCTAAAGCTTAGGTTGGACACTTTTATCTTTACCTCTCCATTGACTTATCCAAGTTGTCTTCAGATATTAACATCTTTCTAGATGAGGAAGAAGAAAATGATACCACTACAACTTGACTTTATATGTAATAATTTAAGTTTATTCTCTTGTAACTATGAAACTTTAACTTTTATTTAAGAAGTATGAGATTTTTACCTAACATTTTCATTTAGATGCTATTGAACTATTCCTTTTGCTTCATTTAATAAGTTCTAGTATTAGCTTCTTATAAGCCTATAATTATTTAACAAGTATGTATCTAAGCAACTTGTCCTTTGTCAAAGATATTTCATTCAGGCTTAGTGTTAAAAGATTTTTTTTCTAGGCTTTAATATTCAATGACCTTTATTTTTTGAATTATTTACTCAGTGGTCAAGGAAGCTCCACTTGGGCTTTAGGTGCCAAAGAATTTTTGTTTGGACTTATGGGACCAATGAACCAATTTAGTTGTTAGGGAATCTCCTCTCGGGTTTTATTTTCCAGATTATTTACTTAATAGCCAAGGGAATTTTGCTCGTGCTTTTATTACTTGAGAATTTTCTTCTAAACTTTTGATTGATTAATTAACATATCTGTTTGGATATTAAGAGTTGCTAATGAATTTCAAAGAATTTTATTCATAATCTCAAGTACATATAAAATAATGTTTTAGGTGAGAAACATTTCACATTCTCGATAAAAACTTTCCTTCTAAAGTTTCCAACTAATAAGTGTCATTTTGTAAAGTGTCCTTAAATCTATATGGTCTTTCCTAAGTAGTAGTTAATTTTCCAACCTAATTGTCTAGTATATTTCTTTTTGTCTTTCTTAAAACTACACACTCTTTTGTTATAGAACTTGGCTAGTTTGTTCTTTTAACCAATCATTTTTAATAGTAAGTATGAAAAAACTTTAGTAAGCAAATCTAATTCGTCTTACCTTCTCATTTCATTTCCTTTTGTTTCATACACTCTACACCTTTTAGATATTTCTTCTACCTTCACTAGGATAATTCTACTTTATATGTTAATTGAAAAAATGATCCTCCTATTATTGTTTATGGAGTTAGGTCTATTTCTAGCCTAATTGTTCAATCTGTTTCCTTCCATTTTTCTCAAGACTAGATCTCATTTCTTAAAAGCTCTACTGCACACTTTTTTGTTATAGAACTTGGCTAGTTTATTCTTGTATCCAATCATTTTTAATAGCAAGTCTGAAAAGACTTCATTAAGTAAATCCAAATTTTCTTGCATTTTCATTTCATTTTCTTTAGTTTCATACACTCTACACTTTTTAGATATTTCTCTTACCTCCACGGGGATCATTGCTTCTGCTTTATATATCAACCAAAAAATTGATCCTTTCATTGTTGTTTATGAAGTCATCCTATAAGAACAAAGTACATTAAGAAGCTCTTCTATCCATAATCCTTTTGCACTTTCAATTTGCTTCTTTAATCTTTTAAGAATTATTTGATTAATAAGTTTAATTTGTTTGTCCATTTGTGGATGTTCAATTGAAAAGAATTTTTGTTTTATGCCAAAATTATTTTTATTCATGAAATTGTGTTAGTAAAAAGTCAATTTGATGTTTAAGTATTCCTTTTATTAAGATGTACCTTTGACAAAAGTTTATGAACTCTTTATTTGTAAATTGGGTTCAATTATCTATCACTATAACCATTAGGAGTTTGAACCTACATATAATAAAAAGATTAGCATTGAAAGATAACTTTTGTCTGATAGGGTAACTATAACCTTGCTACCTATATATTATGGATTTCTATAAAAAAATTCCATGTATTTTATGTAGTAATTATTGCTAGAGGTTTAATTTTAATCCACTTTGTGAAATTATCTACTACCACTAAGATAAATTTTATTTGCCTTTAGTACCTTTGGGAATTATTCAAGGAAGTCCATTCCCTTATTAAGTGAATGGCTATGGTATAATGATTGGATGTTGGAATTTAGATGACTTTTTAGGTATTTTTTCATTCTTTTGACATTTATCACATCCTTTTACTATTTGTAAGGTGTTTACTCTCATTATGGACCAATAATACCTTGAACAAATGGCTTTCGTTGTGAACAAAGGCCTATTAATATAACTTTCACATATTCTAAAAGTGCTAAACAGGCTTGTGGCTAGCAAGCTTGGTAGACTAATTTACAAGCTTTTTATGGATCGAGTTTACAAAAAATAGGCCTATAAAAAGTAAGCTTAAATAAGCTTGGCTTGTAGGGGTTGCGAGTTGACCTGCAAGCTAAGCCCATTTATAAGACAAAGTTCATAGGCCTTACAGGCTTTTATGCAAACTAGACTAACTAAAATAAGTTTGCTTAAAATGCAAGCTTTCACAATTGGGCCTAACAGGGCTAAATCTGCATAAGCTTTAGCCTGGTTTGGTCTACTAGGCTCATTTACCACCTATAGCATGTTCCTCCATGTAACTCTTTTAATACATAATATGATTTAACTAGTTTTAGGCATTTGAGCAAAGGAAGGGAAAAACCATTTTTCTATATGTCATTATTATGGAATATGGATCAAGAGGTAGAAAGCTTTTCTAGTAATCTTCTTGGCCTTTTTATCATCATTCAGTAACAACTCATCGAATAAATATTGAATTATGGGAGATATCAAAGATTATTCTATTTCTATTATTACTACTTCCTCATTTTGCAATATTGCGCTCATCCAAAGTTTCTTGTATAACTATTTGGTTATTTATAATTGCACAAATATTGGCAAGTTTTGCAAGTGAATCCACTTGCTCATTTTATTCTCTTGGTATTCTTTTCAACTAGTGCTTGAATGCTTTCAACAAAGCCTTTATCTTTTCAGCTTACTATTTCATCAAAGGCTTTTTTGCTTTGTAGTATCCTTTTATATGATTTTTAATTAGTTAGGAATGGCTTAGTGTATGTATTCTTTTAGCCCTTACTTCAATAGCTAATTAAAGTATTGTTGTGAAAGCTTTATACTTCATTTGGTTGTTTGTCACATGAAAACTAAACTTTAACATGCACTCTAATGTTATACCTTGTGGTCCTTTTAAGATAATGCCCACTTTGTTTCCTTTCTGATTTTAAGATTTGTCCATATAAAGAGTCCACTTGTTTATCATTAGTTCTTGTTCTGCTTTTGTTAGTTAACTATAAAATTTGTTAATGCTTATGCCTTAATTGCCTTTCTTACTCTGAACATACTGTTATATTTAGATAGTTCCACTAACTATGACATAAGTCATTTAACCAGATCAAGTTTTTGGAAGATTTGTCGAATTAGTTAATCTATTTAGATTTAATCTTGTAAGTTTAGAAATACAATCAAAGCTTCTTAACTATTGTTAGAAGGGAAAAAGCTAGCTTTTTTATTTTCTAATATCATTTTCTGCACTATATAATAGTTTATTAACAAAAAATATTAGTTTCCATTAAACTTATAAATTTTTCCAATGCTGTAAGGTAAATATACAATAACTCATTTTCTCGAGGCTTTGAGAGGCAAGTGATAAAGCTAAATAATTTTTCAACTTAACAAATGCTTCTTCACAAGAGTTATTTTTCAATTGGGCAAAAAGGCTTCTTCACAAGAGTTATCCTAAGATAAATTTTTTTGTATTTGTTAATAATTTATAAAAAGGTAAAAATTTATCGCCTAGCTTGAACATGAAATGCATGAGTATTGTTAAACATTCATTTAACATTTGGACTTCTTTAGTCATCTTTGGGCTTGTCATATCAATTTTAGCTTGGCATTTTGATGGGTTGGCTTTAATTCCTCACATGGCTAACATAAACCTTAGGAATTTGCCTACTCAAAATCCAAAAGTGCATTTTATAGGGTTTAATTTCATGAAAATTTTTAAAGCACTCTGAAAGGTTCCTTTGAGTCTATCTAATGTTATGTTTCATTTTTAGATTTGACTAATATATTATCCATATATATCTATGTTCCGTCTAATATGCTTTGTAAAGACTTTATTCATTAATTGTTGGTAGCTTCTTTGAGCATTTTTTAATTTGAATGGAAAACTTTATAATAGGATATCCTTTCATCCATGATGAATGTTGTTTTATCTTCATCATTTGGATTCATTTTTAATTGTTTGTACAAAAAAAGACATTTTTAAAACTGATTTTTTAAAAGCTTAATATGTTGTCAACTAGCTAGCCGATATTAAGCAATAGATATGTGTCTTTTAGTCAGCCTTATTTACGTTAGTGAGGTCTACACATATCTTCCATTATTCGTTCACCTTTTTTAGAAGAACAACATTTGCTAACCATGTATTATGTTCAACTTCTTAGATAAATCTAGTTTCTAGTAACTTTACAACCTCTTTCTTAATCACCCTTTACCATTCACATCCAAAATTGCACTTCTTTTATTATGCAAGTTTAATGTTTAGGTCCACTACTAACTTGTGGCGAGCTATACTAACGTCCACATCCAACATGTTTGAAAGCTTCCAAGCAAAAATTTTAGCATATTCCTTAAGCAACTTTATCAACTTTAACTTATCTTCCTTGGTTAAATCATTTGCTATTTATACTATTCACTAATCTTTTTATTTAAATAGGAGTACTTCTTCCAAGTTTGATAGTGATTTTAGTTTTTGAAGATTTATATCTCAAACATCTAACAATATCATATCTACCATTTAGTATTCGTGTTAGGATATTAAGGTAGTGTTATGGGTTATAATTTCTTCATGATTTTCTTTTGGTAAAGAATATTCTAGACTTACCATATAACATTTCTGAGTAGTTGCTTAGTTCACTTAAAATTGTCTTACGCTTAATGTGGTTAGGGATTTCATCAAGAGTTATGATTTAAGACAATTGCTCCTACTTGGTTTAATGATAATTGACCTAGAATGGCATGTAGGCTTGTTTTTTCAATCCAATGATAAAAAAGTTTACTTTAATACTCAACATTTTTAAAGGTGTTCTAAGAGTTACCCTTAGAGTCATTATCCTTTTAACCTACATATATTTTCATAAAAGGACAATAAGTGCCTTATTATAGAGTTTCATCATAGATTTAGGGAAATTCATCTTATTAATAGTGTGAAAATATAGTATGCTAGTAGAAATGCCCGATCTATTATTTTTCATAGAAGGAAATTATGGACCATTAAGTCATCATGTTCTCTATCAATATCTCTAAAGCCTTCATCCATGAAGGAGATTAACTTATGAAATTGCTTTTATCTTTTTTGTTCAATATGAATAACTTGACATAGGTGCCTTTTCTTAGCATTTTTAGATGCTCCTCCACCAACAAATCCCTTAATGATTATGTTTACCATGCTTGGAAGAGGTGGTTTTGTTATAAGTGCTTCCAAAGGTATTTGCTTAAGAGATCATTTGTGTTCTTATTCATCTTGCCTAAATTTTCCTTGATTTCATTAGTATTTACCTAAATATCCAATCTAGATTACTATTCTATTTTATCCCTTGAAGTTATACAATTATTAATATTATAGCCATAATCTCTATGAAACTTACAATATTTAGACTTGTCTATTAAGGGGTATTTATGCTTCTTTGGTATAGAAAGCTTCATTAATTAAGTAATCTAGACATCATCTATAATTATACTAATGCTTGCTTTCAACGGTTCATAATCATTAAATCTATGTTTTGAGATATAACATCCAACCTTAGGGAGTTCTCTATTTTGTTCAATTGGTTAAGTATCATGAATAAAGTCACTTGCACTATGATGTGTTCTCATTGTCACAACCTAATCCTGATCGTGACTGATGTGAATCCTGATACCTAATTTCCATAAGCCTTAACATTATTCACTTTAATTTTTCCAATGAAAATCTTTATATTTCTAGAAGGACTTGAAATTCACTTTAAATTTTAAAGAAAAATAAATAGTGTCTCTTATATTTTTTGATATTTCTTGAGGGTCACATGCCCCAAATCAAGAAACCTATGAATTTTTCTTAGATATGATAGCATCACACTTATACAAAGTACTATATAGTTTCAAATTTATACATAGATAAACAATTCAATGCATTTAACAATAAATCAACAACATTTCTATCTTAAATATTGATCCTACTAAATCCTTAAACAAGGCAATCTTGATTCTTTATGGATGTAATAGGCTCAAATATACTTATTTCAATATGAAAACATTTAAAATGAAATGAAATGAGTTGTAAGAACTTAGTGAGCATATATATATCTACCATTACTTTACGAAAAATTAACTTTATAAATATATATATATATATATAATATATATATATATATATATATAACAGTTAGAAACTAATTATGTATTAATTTTAGAAACTAATAGCAAACCTATTTTCTTGGATTTCTGAAATATATGGAATCAAGTCTCAAAATGGGAGTTTACTTGCTCATGACTTAAACTTTGTATCACGTGTCATAACTTATAGAAATCTTAACTATTTGTTAGTACACCACATCATTATCATATCATATAGTACCCATTTCAAGTATACATCATAATCACAAACAACTATTAAGGCTTAAACATAAATAAATCATCTTAGTCACACTAACAATAATTTCCAATATCATATCATATCATATCATGCATCCAATTATAGTAAACATATATGTATCCACTTTTCGATTTCCAGGTCAATCTTATATCCTTCTAATTTTTTTTTTTGGAAATTTCCAATCCAATTTTTAGAGCATTGCTTTATTATAATTCATAATTTCCAATGTCATTGTTCTAGCATAGTTCACAATTTCTAATGTCATTTATGGTAGGATTCATAGATAATATACACATGAGAGCTCAACTCTTATATTGTAATTATTTATAAAACTTCAATGCAAAGTACCTAATTCCTCACTGGACAATACCAAGCATACAACAGTATATGCATAAGTATACAACAATGCTATCATGTTCTCCTATATAGCTATAACATATAGATATCATTAAAACTCAATCACAATTCATCATTAGGTGGAAATATCACCACCATGCTTTCATTGTGCATGGTCAATTATCATTGCCTCAAATAACTAATTATACTTATACTATGAAATTGAGTTCACACATGAATATTTATATATACATGAATATAAAATATGTATTATCATAAGAAAAATATAATTCACAACATTTAAGTTATCTTTTATTAAGATATTAATTCGTGGTGGGATATATACTCACTTAGTGGTATTTATTGGCTTTAAAGATCTCTAAGCATTCACTTCATTC